>OX438648.1:3300370-4550370 GCA_949316285.1 Eupithecia subumbrata
ATCATAACTGGCCCTTTCTCAAAGTGAATTTGCACTTGATTGACCATGTCCCTCCTGAATTGTGATAAGCCAACGAAGCGTCATGTCTTTATAGGACACAAAAAAATGAAGAGTGGTCATCTCATCCACTTATTAACTAACTAAATGACAAGATAGAATACATAAGATAGGACAAATAAGACAACCGCAATAGTTACTTAGAGCCATCGAAACTTTTCACTCTTTCGAGTTTTTTACATTTTACTCTGTGCTTTCTGCGTAGAAAATGTGTTGAGTTGACTACCGTCAAACACACTAATATTTTAATGACAAAGTTTGAATTGATGTTTGGATGTACCTTAGTGTGTTACCTCTTCACGCCAAAACTTTTGAACGGATCGAGATGAAATTTCGCATATTTAATTATGAGACTAAACTGCTGCATTAGGTGTGACTGAAATGAAAGCTGTACAATATTTTAAATAAAAACACTTACGGTCCTCCGCCAGTCTCACCCAGGTTCGTGCTGCAACGTTTACGATATATACAACCAGTTTGATTAAAACGTTTATGAACGTAAGATGCACGTGCATTTTTACTATCATCAGTTTACCTGATAAAGTTAGTAAAGGTTAGTAAAAGTTTACCATACCGAGATACGGAGCTCATTTTGGTCTCACACTTGTCTGGACATATCGCGCATAACGGCCAAACGTCCAAATTATTAAAATTTGCTCCCGCTATTACTAAAAACATACCCTTCATAGCAAATACCTAGACGTTTATAAGATTTAACTTATTTGAAGAAACCTGTCTTGGCAACAACAGAGGTACAGGTAGAGTCATGACTACATCCACAATCCATGTTTGAAAACATATGTATCGGTACCTACAACACAAAACAGCTTTATTTTTATATGGCCTGCCTAAAACAAGCCTCAATAACTCACAAGCAGACTACTGATCTCAACGAATACTGAAAACACAAAAATATTAAATTCGTCAAAATAGCGCGTTGAATATGTTGTTAAAGTACAGGGTCAAAATAACATACCCCTTTGGTTCAAGCTAATATGCTAGTTGACTAATGACTATGTAATAAAATAAAAAAGTTTTATGTTTTGGGACACCTTACATCGCTAATACTATTTTGGGCATCTGCCAAAACAGAACCTACTGTCTCCCACTCGAATCGAACTGAAACAAAAATTGGATTTCCTTTGGGACCCACTACGTTACCGAAACATGCGCAGCAATTTACCTTTTTTAACTTCATCTTGTAATAACAAGATCCGTCAAGTGCGAGTGTAACTCGCGCGCCGAGGGTTTTGAACGTTTGTCAACAAATATGTACCAAAAGTACCGGTTAGAGACTTCGCAATTTAGCGAATACCTAAGAATAGTAGGTACCAACCTACATTTCAGATAAATCTCTCTGCATGCTTCGGTTAAATGGGTGGTTCGATTAAGGTGGGTTATGGTAAATTTTTCGACTTTTTTCGAAATATTTCAAAAAGTATGAAAGTTACAGAAATTTGAAAAACTGGTTTGAAATGTCCAAACCGATACCTTTCATTTGATACCCCACTCGGTGGGGTAGCTCCCCTTTTGACAATTATTGCTTTTTGACCATTTTTCAAAAAGTGTTCTTTTTACAGACTTCTCTATATTTTTCCTGTAAAATATAGATCTATATCTACAAACGCTTCATACATTTTAAATGGATCGCTCGGCAAACTTCGGAGATAGGGGGGGGGGAATGGGTTTTTTTTCGACTTTTTTCAAAATATTTCAAAAACTATGAAACCTACAGAAATTTGAAAAACTGTTTTGAAACGTACAAACAGATACCTTTTATTTGATACCCCACTTGGTGAGGTAGCTCCCCCTTTTGAAAATTATTCCCCCCCTTTTTGACCATTTTTCAAAAACTGTTCATTTTTCAAACTTCTCTATATTTTTCCTGTAAAATATAGATTCATGTCTATAAACGCTCCATACATTTTACATGGATCGCTCTGCAATCTTCGGAGATAGGGGGGGGGGGAATGGGTATTTTTTCGACTTTTTTCGAAATATTTTAAAAAGTATGAAACCTACAAAAATTTTAAAAACTATTTTGAAATGTACAAAATGATACCTTTTATTTGATACCCCATATGACTCTGTAGGTATCTTTTAAAATTTCGTCATCACAATTTGTATGGAAAATATTCATTTTCATTTTTCATTTATTTTCATTTATTTTCATTTATTTTTCTCTAAATCTGTACAGGCGCACGAAATGTATTATTATTTTAAATTTCAAGTTGATAGCTGCAGTAGTTTTTGAGTTATTAAGGTGGGAAAAAAGGACAGACAAAGCGAGACCATAAGGGTTTTGAAACCGATCTTCGATCTTCAAAACCCTAAAAATCTATACTTATAATAAAACTGTAACAGGTCCAATTCTGTACATTGAAGATATTTTGAAAATTTTTTTTGGAGGGCACTCTATTATCGATACTGAAGCCAAAACTGTAATTTTTTTCATTCATTTCTGTCTGTCTGTCTGTCTGTCTGTCTGTCTGTCTGTCTGTCTGTCTGTTTCTTAAACGCGCATCACGTCGAAACTACTGAAGGTATTGAAATGAAACTCGGCACGATTTTAGGTCGTACTACGAGGAAGGACATAGGATACTTTTTATCCCGGAATTCAGTCAGGTTTCCCTGGGAGAGGGGATGAAAGTAAAATTTCTTCACCGCGCATGACGCCGGAAGTCCTGAATGAGTTGGAATGAAACCTTGCACGATTTAATTTCATACTACGAGGAAGGACATGGGATACATTTCATCCCGGAATTCAGTCATGTTCCCCTGGGAGAGAGGATGAAAGTAAAATTCTTTAACTGCGCATCACGATGGAACAACTGAATGAATTCGAATGGAACTCGGCATAATTTGATTTCATACTACGAGGAAAGATACATTTTATCCCAGAATTTAGTAAGGTTCCCCTGGGAGAAGGGATGAAAGTAAAATTCCTTCACCGCGCATCACGCCGAAACTACTGAATGAGTTGGACTGAATTGGTACTATTTGAGTTCAAGGAAGGACATGGGATACATTTTATCCTGGAATTCAGTAAGGTTCCCCTGGGAGAGAGGATGAAAGTGAAATTCTTTAACCGCGCATCACGACGGAAATACTTAATGAAATCGAATGCAACTCGGCATGATTTTAGTTCATACTATGAGGAAAGATACATTTTATCCCGGAATTCAGGAAGGTTCCCCTGGCAGAGGGGATGAAAGTCAAATTCCTTCACCGCGCATCACGCCGAAACTACATAGGTAATGAGTTGGAATTAAACTTGGCACGTTTTGAGTTCATACTACAAGGAAGGACATGGAATACATTTTATCCTGGAATTCAGTAAGGTTCATTCTTTTACGACAAATTCAGTAGAAAGTCGAGTAGAAAATCAGTAGATTCATGAAATAATCTGGAGTTAGAAGAAAAAAATTAGTAGATAGAGGGTAGGTAAGTTCCTATCTATGTATTTTTCCAAGACGCACCCATTAGTTAGGTTCCTACCTACTAGGGCGTCTTGGAAAAATAAGTTAGGTTCCTACCTTACATGATATATGGTGGTTTAGCTGGTCCAGTTAACTGTACTACCGAAGTTTGGTTGCAGTAAGTGGTCCAATTAAACTAACCAGACCACAGAAAAAAAAATTTACTGTGGTACACAGCCAACTGTACCTATACCTACCTACTAACGAAAAAAAAATTACGGTGGTCCAGTCAAATGGATCAGGAGCCCAATTCTGCAATACAATTGCTTCAGTATGACAATGGAATCGTCGCAGAATCATCACATAGAATCCTTAGATTAATAAAACTCCAGATAGTGCGTGCGAGATAAATTAATAGTTTCAAACTTGACGCACGTCTCTCCATCTGCATTCATCATAATTTCCGTCATCTGAGGTGGAATACCCAAACGTGTCATTCTGTGTCGATACCCCTGTCATAGTGAAGCGATTAGTATAGCAGAATAGGGCCCCAGCTGAACGGAACCATCAGTAAGAAGTGAAACGAGTATGACACTTCTTAACACTGACGCTGGCCGAGTCGTAGCTAAAAGTCGCGTGGATAAAGAATGGGACTAGCCCCCGTAGACACTACACGATTTTTTGCACGGCGGCGTTTCATAATATGAGAGACTATGGTTAAATGTGAACTTAATTAGTCGGCAGGTGAGGCAATCGCGAACGAAGTCGCGGGTACAGCTAGTAGTAAATATATTTTTTTGTCCTGTTTTGGAAACATAACAGGGACACAATACTTATAGTTAATGTTTTATCGATAACTAGAACCAATACAATAGGTTTTTTCATTCAATCAACTAAGGACTTTTTTTCTTATTATTATATACAGGGTGTAAGGGTAAACAGTCTTATCCTTAAAACCAGAAGTTCAGACTCATGAGCAGAATCCAAAACCGATGAAAAAACTAAACTTTTTATTTACATAATTTGAAAATAATATCCTCATACATCATAAAAGCATTTCACCCCACATTTATACCTACGCCGCCTGCTTTGTCGGTTTCAAAAAAAGACCCGCTCGCGCGCCGACTTAAAGGCGCCGCCGCCTACATACCTACGCCGCGCGCGCGGCACAAAGACGCCGCTCGCGCGCTCGTCAGTCGCGGCCCGTCTGCTAGGTAGTGAGCACGTCACGACGCATTCCGTGCTAATTTGGGATGTGCCGATTTGTTCGCGTATTGTGTTAAGTAGAGAAGTGACGATGTCGTTCACAAATGAACAGTGGACTGAAATGGTGCGACTTTATGCCATCGCTGGTGACAACATGAATCTGGCTCGTACGTTGTACGTAGTGTAGTAAGTACGAAATGTGTTACAGTAGCTATTTTTGCCTGTCCTAAGCCAGGAAAAGTATGAAGGGAAAGTTCCATCACAAGTTGTACAATTCGAGTGGTTCGATACCTACACCACCGGCCGGCTACAGGCGAGAGCGGGCGGCGCGACGTGATAAGGTCACTAGGGTGTCCATGAAATCACGTAGGATAGCAGAGAAATGAATTATGAAATTCCATCGAAACTAATTGACTTTTATTTTTAAAAATAACTTGTATCGTCTTATTTTAGGGGTGTACGATAAGACTGTTTACGCTAACACCCTGTATAGCGTATTTTATTTCCACCATAATCTTCCGTCACCGTTAAAAAGGTTTTTTTTACGGTGGCTAGATAATGCTGTGTGCTGTGTCCAGCATTATTTATTTATTATATACAAACCAAATATGTAGTTTTGTAGTAGTATTTCAATAATTTAATTATGAAGATCAAAAGCGATCAGAAAGATAGCAAAAGAGAAGTTCAATTTTGTACATTTTGGCTTGTTTTAAGATAACAGGGTTTCAATGTAACATTTCTTAAACTTTATCGGCCGAAGGCAAGTTTCAGACCCATCCTGCTGTCTTTCTCGGATACGATCTCATTACTCTTCCATCCTCGATGTATCACCCTTTAAATAGGATGGGTTATCGCAACTTAGCACACTATTCAGTAGTGTTCAATTTTCCTTGGACGAGTAGATAAGTAACTTTCAGAGGCGGCAAGACACCAACTTGCGAAAATTCGTGATTACGATAAGCAACTTTTTAAAATTGAATTTTACTGAATAACAAAAAGTTACAAAAACAAAATATCTCTCATAGGTTGAAACCAAAGAGATTTTAGATTTGGACGAGATGTACCCCTACTCAAAAATGGACTTCTTGTTCGCGGATGATTATTTAGGTTATGTCAATCCATTGTCAATCGTTAAGGGTCATTCAAGTTTATTACCGACTAGTTTCTACCAGCGGCATCGTACGTGTTATTTCTATCGAAACGTTCAAAGGTTATTTCTATCCCATCGGAACTGATTTATCGGCTAAAAAAGTAGCCTATGTTTGATTCCAAGCTTAGAGCTACACACCTATTATTATACTTTCACGCTGGGCATGCGGGTTAGGGATCGCAGTTCGGTGGTAGAATTGTTCTACAGGGGGCGCTGCTGCCCGCCCCCGGTAGATATTCTTTAGACGTGATCCAAATTCTAGGCACCACACAGCATTCTAAGCTGGCACCACACAGCATCACATATGTATCACACTTTTAACAGGTAAGGCAATTCAACCCCTGTTCGCATTTGCGAGCTCCTCAACTATTGGTCCACTGCTGGACACGACGTCCATATCACACTTGGTACTTAATTATTACAATATAAATTGAAGTTACAGTCCCAAGAGTCGCAAGCGTGCCTGGAAAACTTATGACTGTCGCAAAAATGGAATGGGCGTACCAAACTTACTAAAAGCAAATGAAACATTCGAAAAACTACTCTCAGAGGAACCCACGAATGATATATTCATGGTCGCTCGGGGAAATCTGTTGGTCTGTACGTCGCATTTTGTATTCAGCGGTAAGTATAGGCTGGTGGTATAGGTAGGTAGTGTACCTTTTTCAATTCTGAACCTTTGAATCTTTGAGTTTTATGCTGATTGCTGTTTGTGTGACACACTTAATGCTGGCATCATTAGGATTAAGAACAGTGGCAGAAATAAAAATGAGCGCAGAATATACGTTAAGGTGGATAATGACCGGCGTTACAAGGAGCTATATAACATGTTACACAGCTAGCGTTCGCGCAGTCAATACGGAGAAGGAAGGCGCTCGCAACGGATAACGAGACGAATTTAACACACGGCGTAAAGATAATGATTTTCTGTCGAAACTGTGTACAAAAAGATCTTCAAACAAGGTGGTAACAACAGTTTTTCCATTAATTGCGGACGTACAATATAACAATATCATGCTCGCTGCGAATGATACATTACCTACGCCCATTAACATCACCGGTTCAGTTTATCCACCTTAAAGCTCTGCCGCATACCGTCGTTCACGTTTTGACCAAAGTGCAATGTGATCTCTTGTGGAAAAAAAGTCAAACTTAATTTCAAACTCAACTGGTTTTTCGGTTTAACGATATTAATTTTCAAAACAAACAACGTCCAAGAAAAAATGTTGAAAGAATAATAAGTGTTTCAATTACACGAAAGGGCAAATAACTCTCCTGAAAAATCCTTTCCTTCCGGCTTTTAAATGGGGCCATTTCCGTAACTAATTTTTGCTGGTAAATTATCAATGAAGCTTTCAAAATTTTCTATAATGTTTTATTTTTCATTGCTCTTTGATACAATTTTATTTCCCTCATGATTGTATTTTATTTTCCTGCATGCTCCCAATGGTATCGTATTTTGGTTACCACGAAATGAAATGACACCATTGGGTATGGATAATGATTATTTTACCAGGCTTTATGTATGTTTATTAAAACAAAACGAAAAACAAACGAAACCAATG
The DNA here is from genome assembly GCA_949316285.1 of Eupithecia subumbrata. Lineage (NCBI taxonomy): Eukaryota > Metazoa > Arthropoda > Insecta > Lepidoptera > Geometridae > Eupithecia > Eupithecia subumbrata. The sequence goes on from OX438648.1 coordinate 3,307,768, forward strand.
TTGGATAGAGTTTGCAGTCTCATGAACAGGACATGTTGTAACGTACAGGTTTGTTAGGCAAATAACATTATTTGCAAGATTTTACTTTCCCCGCTGTGGCGGCTGGCCGATGATGAATCAAGTTGTTACTTCATAATTCTTAGTAGTTTTGTGCGTCAAAAGGTCGAGTAAAGGCTAAGTAGTCGTGTACAGCTAAGTAGGCACCTAATGAGTGCTAATTATTTTTTTTCCTCGTATTTTGTAACCTATTACCTGTTACGGAAAAAACAAAAACTATGACAAAAACCAAACCCTGCCTTTCACACCCATTTCTAGGCATGAAAAACTTGGATATTTTGCCTTTAACTTTTGACAATATCCTTTCTTTTGTTATTTATGATGATTATATAAATTCATTGTTACGTTTATTTAGTACAATTCCTAAAATATCCATACCTTTACATATTGAAGAGGTACTTGTCAATAAGAACCATTGATACTTTGTTTACGTTATTTCTTTTGCTCGGATGAATAGAAAAATCAAAATTGCTAGTATGTCATTTTTAACCGACTTCAAAAAATGAAGTTCTATGATGGATGATTCTTTTGTATAATATGTATAGAGATTGATCCCAAGATGGTCCTTCAAATATCCCGAGGGATTAGATTAATATTAGTCCCGCAAAACATAAAAAACAAGGTTTTCAGTTTTTCCAAAACAATCAAATTGTTACGTAAAACATACTACAAACTATGTTTACCGACGCATCAAGTATGAAAGCTGACTAAGTGGATTTGGTGCTTGTGGAGCGCGATAACAAGGTCTCTAATAAGACGATTACGAGACCGTCGCTTCGCCTTCTCGCAATGACCATCCGACACGGGTTATTAATCTAGCTGGCGACACCAGCAGGGCTATTCAGACTCACCGATACCGAGTCGTCGACACGAAATCCCACACAGATTCGCACAAAATTCAAATATTTTAGAGGTTTTTAATAATTTCTGAGTTCTGTAAGGAACTTAACTCCCAGAAAAGTAATTTGTTACAAATCGTAGACAATTTTTTATGAACCTATGTTAAAATAAAGTGTGATATAATGTTTGTTTTTGGTATTATGTTGATTTTAAGTACTAAAACTCTAATAATATTAATTGCTCCAAAAGTAGCACTAAATCCGAATTTCTTAAAACATGGGTTCATAGAAAATGTTTTATGATTTATGGAAAAATACTTTTCTGCTAGTTTAATTACTTTCAGAACGCAGAAAATATTAAAAACCGCTAAAATATTTGAATTTCGCGCTTATCTGTGTCACATTTCGTGTCGATGACTCGGTATCGGTGAGTCTGAATAGCCCTGCTGATATCATCAGAAGATTGCCTTTTCTCCAATAAGTGGGGAAATAAGATGAGATTTGATTTTCCTGCTAAACGATGTAAATGTAAAAGTGCTTCACTTAATTCGCTTGATCTTTGAGGGTTAAAGATTGCCCACAGTTTTTGAAGTGAAAACTTCTTTAGCGGCGTTGAGCACTTTTTCTGTAATGGGTATAAAATCTTAAACTCGCGTCAGGACACGTGACCAGGATCGAAAAAGCGTAAGACGGATGGAGTGTTAGCAACGACGACATTATGCCGAAGGAATAAAGCTCAAAATTGTGCAGGACAATATCTTCATTATAGCTAGGAAATTTCTTGAAGTTTTGTTTTGAGATAGAGTTCAAAATCGAACATTATTTTTAGGTAAACAGAATAGATAATAGTACTAGTTTCCGACAACAACAATAGGCCCTAGCTTACGTAATAGTTGCTAGCGTCCGGCTCGCTTATACCTACCTACTTATGTATCTATAGATAATTAATTTCTCGAACGAATCGAAAAGAAAGACAAGGACAAAAATTTTCATTTATTCATTAATATAATTTTATAATTAAGGTTAGGTTTCGATCGAGTCTATCGTACTGCTTAACGGGTGTAAACAGACCCTTCACGAAGCCGTCAACCAAGCATTCTGTACATGAAACTAAGTAACACTGCGCAAAAATAATTGCTGGGAAACGGAATTTATTTTTGGACATTAAAAATAATCAGTTTTTTGTAGCGGGTAATGGTTTGCGCGCAACCGGCTGTAAATAATTGTAATATTATTTAATATTGTAAAATAATTGTAATAGTTTTAAAGTGTTAAATTTTTAATGTAATATAAATTGTCATGTTTGTGTACGATACCGCAATAAATGAATATTGTATTCTACCACATAAATGATAGTACTTTTATACTGATAAAGCAATTGGTGCAAAATTATTCCCTAACCATTCCAAAATATCAAACATGCTCAACGTTAATAATCAAGTTTTCACTTCTGCCGGCACTCCCGGAGTGCAACCCGTCTTTTTTTAATTAAATTGTCGTGTATTTTATTGAAATAGGTATGTTGAAAACACGATGGTAGCAATATTTTCCTCCTTGTGCAAGCTCAGCCTATCTATCATTCGTGTGTTGCAGTAAAAATGTTTTCGCAACGTTGCGCATTTGCCGCACGCATGGGTTAATATTGAAGGCACTTGGGTTGATTGAGCTTTTAGGTAATTTTTTAAAGGTTATCCGAACTTTTTAACGGCGAAGGGAATATCGTCAGAAACCTTTTAAGTCCGAGTCATGATTATAGTGTTCATTTTATCTCGGTAAAAGTCATGGCTATAGACTAGAGCATTACAATGTAATGTAACGTTCTTACGAATGGTACAATACAGACAAAATGCTCAGATTCATATACAAATTTACGGTTTTCGGGATTTTACCCTTTAATTGTATCGTACTATAAGATTTTTCTTCTTGCCAAATTTTTATGAGTCTAGTCTAGGTCAACGGGTAGTATCCTATAGGTTTGACAATCGTACAGACAGACGGACAGACGGACAACAAAGTGATCCTACAAGGGTTTCTTTTTTCCTTTTGAGGTAGGTACGGAACCCTAAAAACAGCGAAACCTGTATATTCTTTTACTAGTAAATGCTCCGGTCTGTACTTACCTTAAAACGTTTTGCTATATTTCTTTTGGGTACCAGGTTTTAGTGAAATTAAGAAGAAACCTTGACGAGGGAAATATTTTATTTATGCAATACGAGTCCTTCGTTGTTGCCGCATGGACAACGTATAAATTCATTAAACGTACCGAATTCCGTATGCCTTATTAGTATATCTTTATGTGTAACGTTTTCGGTAACGAATTCATAAAATGCTTTGGCCTCTGTCGTTTATTACGAGATACATTTTGATCTCACCGCGTAAAAAATGGCTTATATAAAAGTGATAATACTACGCCTCGTTAGCGAATATACGTGATGCAACATCTTTGAAGACAAAACTAACAAACGTTACAGTGAAAGTTCACATTATCCGACTACTTGTATTTGAAGAGTACCTACCACGACCCACGGTGGTATGTGGGGATTATGGGCATTAACCCCATGAGATAAACGCCAATAAGGCGCTTATCAGGGAGAGGCCTGCGTCCAGCAGTGGACCAACACAGGCTGTTGAGGTTGAGGTAGGTACCTACACTAAGTAAAATATCTTCCTAAAGCTGTGCGTCTATAGGGTCGTAATCGGAGCGTATACGCGGCGTCGTCGCGTCCGTATCTAGAATATATCTCATCGGTACCGGCAGATATGTGCTCGCTGTTTGCCAGCCATTGAAATCAAAACGAAGCAATAAATCCTTACGCTGCGCACGCTTCGATTTCGAAGCATTAAGAGTGTGCAATATGCAATTTTGTAGTTTGTAGTTCGAAATCGTTATTTATCTCAGAATCTGTGAAAGCTACCACCTTCATATTTAAGGAAACGAAAGTCGAACTTTTTTCTTTCGTTACGTGTTTTAAAAATACGATTGGTGAAAATTTTCTAGATAATATATATTTTTTTAAATATACCTGTATTGCACACATTTTGATATTTATCTCAGAAACATCACACTTTTTTGTCGGGTTTTTGTCCTATCTAAACCTAGAAGTATTTCTTTAGTTTTCTTTTAATTTTTCCATTGGTTGTTTAAGTAAAAATTACTTAAATTTTTAAAAATTTTAAAAACCCCTGATAGATTTTCATGAAACATGGCTAAGAACACTCGGGATAAAAATATCTATGACACAAAAAAACGAAACGAAAATCGGTTCAACCGTTTGGGAGCTACGATACCACAGACTGATACACAGACAGACACGTTAACCTTATAACACCCCTGTCTTTTTGCGTCGGGGGTTAAAAACAGTTTTGGGCACATAGAAAATTTATACGGTGCGCGTCTATCGCTCTTACTCGTACTTCTCACTCACGAGAAAACCATATCTTGTCATTCCGCTCAAAATTCATCTCGAAGCGGAATTATTGCACACTCATAAATGAACACTGCCGTCATTTGCAAAATTGTGAATATTAGAAGATATGACAGTCGATTAAATAGGTAGGTAGTTAAGCACCAATATGGAGAGAGTTTCTCGATTAGGTTTTCAAAACGATCGGCAAAAAATTGCCTCATTCATAATGGATACGTACCTATATCCGTTCGTGGTAAGTTATTAACTTATAAAATTTTATTGAAACCGGATGGGATCGGAATACCGTAAAATTTTTCAGTGCAAATATCCGCTATAATGCAAAGGTTTAATTTCCTAACCCAACCTAGATATGTACTTACCTACAAAGCAGCTGAAATGATATGGTCTGAAATGGACCGGCGCAAGACCGGTCTTTCTTTACGCAACCTATTGCATTCGTTGTTGGTTGAATTACTTCGAATAACGCGGTTATAAACACATGCGAATCAACTTCGCCGAATCCGTAGGAACGATTATGAAACGACATTTCACAATGTTTGTTCAAATTGTTGACTTTGCTATGGTTAAGTTTTTTTAATTTTATTGCGCGTTCGTTACGCCAACCTTTTATTAGAATTCGTCACAGGTCCCGCGGGAAATTCACCTTTTTTCTGGTTTTTGTATTATCTGAGTAATCACTAATCAAACAGTACGTAATCAATCTACAATTTAATATCTATATTTCTATATTTTATAGCTAATCGGTAGGAATCCATGCTAAAACAAACTTCAAATCAATTGTTTTTATAGTCTATTGACAAAAATAATAAGATATATTTGTAAGATTTGTTACTTTAAAAAGTATTTATAAGATCAACCTTAGGTCAATACACTCCGAAATGACAATTGAATCGAAGTTGAAATCAACTGACATGACAACGGTCGCAAAATAATTTTCTGCTAGCAATTTTACATTATAGAACGCAGTAAATACAGAAAGCCAGAAAAATAATGAAAATCTCGCGCGACCGGTGACGATTCGCCTATCGCTATGACTAGAGTACCTACCTACTTTGCAATGCGTAGGTAAAATTTTTTCGTAAACTTTTCTCTCAGTTTAGAAATAGAAACCTAAGTAAATTTGTAGGTAAAATTAATGGCGATAAGTTCCCCCCAGCTTAACAAGACTTGTTACTTAGACTTTTGTTGTCAGCTCGAGTTCGGTTTAAGCTGGCAAGAAGTCATTAGGCTAAGTCTAAGGTGAAACGCACGCGAACGATGTGTTTAGCGACTGGGAGTTGTTGGATGTGTGCGTCACCTTAGAGTCCCAGTATCCATTGCAATTTTTGAAGTGAGTTATATTTTCTTTGAAATGTAATTTAGCCGTCGTTCTTTTCACGTTAAAGTTCCTGAAGGCGTTATCTACGTTTTAATCGTTAATAAAACGACACCGTTACATAAACGTTAACTCGTATTTTTTGTCCTTTTTTGAAATAAAACTTTTAAATCCATCATGGTTATTAACACTAAAGTCATAAATAACGGGATATTTACCATGATTTGAGTTTTGAGCTTTCCAAAATTTCGGCGAGCTTTTCAAAATTCAAAACATCATGGTTATTAACACTAAAGATGACAACGGGATATTTTCCATGATTTGAGTTTTAGTAAGCGTAAAACAAAAAATGAGAGTAGATCGATATATCTGACATTATTAGGAAATACTGGTAAGTGTAATAACGAATTTTTTTTGTGGTATGAGTAGGAAGGAAACCTATTTTATTGTGGTAGGCGTAGAGTATTTGGATGGATATGAGATATTAAAAAAAATAGGTGTTAAATGATAGATAGATAGATAGATAAGTCATTTATTTGCTTCTGCAACACACAGTACATAGGTATTATAAACATTTGACAAAAAATATAATTAACCGACAAAGAAAAAGAGAATAAACTAAGTAATAAAAAAATAAGTAGCACAAATTAAAATAAATAAAAAAAAACACAAATAAGCAGGTAAAGTGTGTGCTGCAGCCCAGCAAAAAGGCAAGAACTCAGCGCATAGTTTTGCTCGGAAGAGCAAACACTGATTTTCAGTCTTACCCTCTGAGGTGACCAGAAAAACGAGATACCAACAAGTAATGATGATTGTGTCAAAACAATGAAGATACCGTTGCAGTGTTTGATAAAATAAATAAATAAATAAACTTAACGTGTCCTTAGTATACCTACCTACGGATTGGTGCTAGGCGCAACAGCAAAAGACAGGAACTGTACCGGTAGAAGTAACAAAGCCAGAGCTTTCTATAATTGGCAAACGAAGTAAATGTTTGGAAGTTATTAACGTTCTCGCATAAAGGTGCCTACCTTGTAGTTACTGGTTATTGTAGATTTTAAGGAATTAAAATCCGGAATGGGTTCCATGGTTACTTTGGTAACTAATAAATAGGTACCTACTCCCTTGGTTTCATGCCCAAAAATCCATGTAAAAGTAAGAATATTTAATAGAAAAAAAATTTTAAATAATGTAAATAGTTTCATATAAAAATTACTGAAAAAAGCACAAACCTTTAAATCGTTTATTGTCCAATTTCCAAATTTTCTCGTATCACTCAAAATAACTTCACATAAAATCCTATAATCCACACACCGCGGCAGATGTCGAGCTGCGCCGGAGTCGACGGATCTACGGACACTGCTGCGGCAAGCGGCGCCGGCTGCGGCGAAAGTGAAACATCACATTAATATCACTTACATCAGATCAGCTTAGCGGACGTCGGTATGTACCAGCTAGCGGTCACGCTGTCTTTTTTACGCTGGGGCGTTGTTTTCACTTTTAACGCATTCTTTCTTAAATTCATTATTAGGTACGATTACGGACGCAATGTTAACAATTAAGGACTGGTACAGTGGCGGTCAGAAGTGATAACCTAAATTCTAAAGACATTGTCTTGCAGCCATTTGTGGTGCCTACGATCTTTTTAAAATGTATTATTATTTGGGTCCTAGGTTCAAATCCTCAAAGTCATTTACAATTTTATAAGTAATAATTACTCTAATTTTGAGGCTTAACATATTATAATCTATTTCAATATTATATCCATTTTCTATTAATTATTACTCGTATCAATTTGTCATAATGTATTCTATAATATTTTCTCTCATCGTCGGCATTGTCACAGGACACTGCATGCTTAACTAACACCTATTTAATTTGGGTATCACGGAAAGCCCTTTATGCAGAGGGTGCATGAACGCAGAGGAGACGGCCGCGCATGTGCTTGTAGAGTGTGATAGCATTGCTTCCCAACGACAACAATACCTTGGGACACCGAGGACGCCCAGGGAGGCATGCACCGGCGTCAGCGAGCTGCTGGCTTTCCTGGAGGACATCGGGTGGTTAGTCTAGCAGCCCCCCACCCGCCACGCAAAAAGGGCCCACTAACACGTCTATAATATTTTGCTTATGCATACCGTGTAGCATACAGTAATCATGTAGGGCTGAAATTTGGAATTATATGAAATTTACGAGTATGATCTTTATGGTATGTCTCCAATTTATGACCGCAACTGTACCTACAGTCAAAAACGAAAGTCACTGAACACAAATTAGGTTCTCGTTTTCGAAATCAATACATAGCTACTTTCAGTGATTATACAAAGTCGACCGTAATAGGTGCCATAGGTAGAGTTTTCTTACAGCAAACCTTTTGGTATGCAGAGACGTAAATGTGGTGGTCGTTCGATTTCTAGGGTCTCCAGGGTAATCCTGGTGGTCTAACGGATTTCGGATAATCCTGCTTGACCCATTGCTGGGCAAAAGTCATCATCGTCCCTCTGCTTCAGTTACAGGACCTGTTATCACGTTACTTATGTAACCATAATACTGCTATGGCTATCACACAAATTTTGTAAATGTGAAAGTAATGATGGATGTTTGTTACCTCTTCGTAAGTACTAAACGAATCACACTGAAATTTTATATAGATACTACATCTAGACCGGTTATAACTTTAATAGATAGATAAATAGAAAATACTAAGAAACAATTTACAAATGAAATAATTATTTAAAAAAATATACATGTATACCTATATAACCTAAGTGACAATTGGCGGTCTTATCGCTCAAGAGCGATCTCTGCCAGACAACCTGCTATGGATAGGATCGTCGGATATGTACATAGGGTAAGATATGTGTGCATCTGGTACGGTAATACTTACAAATGTTACTTTTATCCCGAAAAAACTTGTGCAAAGCCGCAGGTAGAAGCTAGTTTTGAATATTACAGTGAAATGATTTCTTTCTATGATAATAAAACTGTCCTATACAGAAATAATAATTTTAACGAATGAACACTAATAACTGCAGTAGGTACTTACCTAGAGTCACCCTAGAGTTCTTAAATTATTACCGTACAGCTAGCAGAATAGCCATAATATACACCGACTGATCATTATTTACAGTTTGTATTTCTTTTACAATACAGAGATAAAAATAAAGGCTCAAGAATTGAGAGTAAAAATTGGACCAACGATCATGAGTTAGTAAGCATAAACTTTTATTTGTGAAAAAGTAATTGTAATTACTTTTAGATGCTTACAATATCTATGAACCGAAACGTATGACGTTAAAAAAAGTGAAAATAAGGAAAAACTAACACTATTATCAGTGTCGCCGAAAGAAGTTTACGAATCACTTTTAATGAGCTAATTATGTGGATGCCGATGATTTCTCCACAAATAGGATATCTTTAATTAATTTTGTGTTGAAAGACCCCGTCCGGCTTCAACGCCTGCTTGAGCAATCGATACATCGATATTATTTAACAGAGCACTTAGGTATTTGATTTAGAAAAAGCTTTCACACATTTTTATAAAGATGTTGTACCTTACGTACGACTAAAGCGTAGCACTATGGCGTAGACATAGGTCTACGAGTAATGTCGGCGTAGCACTGCTGCGTAGGACAACCTACTAATTTTTACTGAATTGGCATTTTACGCCCTTACTTACTGTGCTATCAACGAGTCCTAAGCTATTTTGGATAGGTACGAGTATATCGCCCGAAGGCAACCAAACAACCTCGAAAAACTGGTTGTACTAGGCAAGGTAGAGGGGAAAAGACCAAGAGGACGCTCACCAACCCGCTGGTCTGACCAAGTTAGAACAATAACGGGACCCACTTTGCCTGCAGCCCTGTGACAGGCCGAAGACAGAGTGGTGTGGAAGCAGCTCATCAGCGTCTCCGTGACAGCTTTCCAGGACGGACATGACCTTCAGCAATGAAGAATACGACAGAGAAGATTACTAAGTGTACATCACGTCCGTACAATTGATCTAGATGTAGACGTAGCACTACAGGATAAACAAAGGTCTACGACTGTTAACGGCGTAGCACCATAGCATCGGCATATGTCTACGACTGATGTCGGCGTAGCGGTATGGCGTAGACATAGATCTACGACTAATAACGGCGTAGCACCATGGCGTCGGCGTATGTCTACGACTGATGTCGGCGTAGCAGTATGGCGTAGACATAGATCTACGACTAATAACGGCGTAGCAACATGGCATTGCTTTCGAAATTTTCAAAATTCCTTTCGCTTGACTGACCCTACGTTAACGGCCACTTTATGAGTAGCACTGCGGCGTAAACAAAGATCTACGACGAAAATCGACACATCAGTGCGGCGTAGATAAAGATTCTACGCCGATTCTTCAAATATCACAGCGCAGGCATATCGCGGGTTAAAAGCCAAAACAACAGATCTCACAATTTTACAGGATTTTACCTCTTCAAAATTACAGGAGAGCGAAAAAACCGTGCTAAGTGTACGTCTTCGAACTTCAAATTCTTATTAAAGGAATATTATTTGGTCATATATAAAAATAATAGTGAAATAAATATTAGAGAAGGTAAAAAGTCTAATGATTTTTTTATTACCATTTTCAAACCTGTTTTGTGCGTTAGCTATTGACCCAGTATGGTGAGTTATGGCGTTGACCGTGAATAGTACCAACCTACATTATTAGGGTTTTGATGATCGAAGATCGGTTTCAAAACCCTTATGGTCTCGCTTTGTCTGTCCTTTTTTCCCTCCTTAATAACTCAAAAACTACTGCAGCTATCAACTTGAAATTTAAAATAATAATACATTTCGTGCGCCTGTACAGATTTAGAGAAAAATAAATGAAAATAAATGAAAAATGAAAATGAATATTTTCCATACAAATTGTGATGCCGAAATTTTAAAAGATACCTACAGAGTCATATGGGGTATCAAATGAAAGGTATCATTTTGTACATTTCAAAATATTTTTTGAAATTTTTGTAGGTTTCATACTTTTGAAAATATTTCGAAAAAAGTCGAAAAAAGACCCATTCCCCCCCCCCTATCTCCGAAGATTGCAGAGCGATCCATGTAAAATGTATGGAGCGTTTATAGACATTGATCTATATTTTACAGGAAAAATATAGAGAAGTTTGAAAAAAGAACACATTTTGAAAAATGGTCAGAAAGGGGGGGAATAATTTTCAAAAGGGGGAGCTACCTCACCGAGTGGGGTATCAAATGAAAGGTATTGGTTTGTAAATTTCAAAACAGTTTTACAAATTGCTGTAGGTTTCATACTTTTTGAAATATTTTGAAAAAAGCCGAAAAAATACCCAGTCCCCCCCCCTATCTCCGAAGTTTGCCGAGCGATCCATTTAAAATGCATGAAGCATTTGTAGATATGGATCTGTATTTTACAGGAAAAATATAGAGAAGTCTGTAAAAAGAACACTTTTTGAAAAATGGTCAAAAAGGAATAATTTTCAAAAGGGGGGCTACCCCACCGAGTAGGGTATCAAATGAAAGGTATCGGTTTGGACATTTCAAAACAGTTTTTAAAATTTCTGTAACTTTCATACTTTTTGAAATATTTCGAAAAAAGTCGAAAAATTTACCATTACCCACCTTAACCGAAGCATGCATAGAGATCCATCTGTAATGTAGGTTGGTACCTACTATTCTTAGGTATTCGTTAAACTGCGAAGTCTCTAACCGGTACTTTTGGTACATATTTGTTGACAAACGTTCAAAACCCTCGGCGCGCGAGTTACACTCGCACTTGACGGATCTTGTTTTTTAATATAATTCCATGCTATGATGGAACCGAATACAGAATGTAGACAAGGAACCTATTAATATGTGAAGGGCTAGTCATTCGTATAATTATTATATTGATGGTGTAGTAGGTAGGTGATAGATTCAATGCCATACGTCAGAATAAATAAAACAAACATTCCTCATTATCATTAAACAAGGTTCTCCCTAAATAAGATATCTTGAATTAATTCTGTGATGAAAGACCCTGTCTGGCTTGACACGCTTGAGCAATCGATACATCGATATTATTTAACAGAGAGCACTTAGGTATTTGATTTAGAAAAAGCTTTCACACATATTGAAAACATGTAGTAAGTACCTTACGAACGACTAAAGCAAGCGTAGCAATATGGCGTAGGTACCTACACATAGATTTGACTGAGGTCTACGAATGATATAGGTAGGCGTAGCACTACTGCGTAGGTACCTAAACTAACTGTCAAAAATCTTTAAAAATTCCTTTCGCTTGACTAAACTGATGTCAACGGCCACTTTATTTGAGCACTGTGGCGTTTACGCCACAATGCTCAAATAAAGTGACCTTTCTTAACAAAGGTCTACGTCAAAAATCGACTTAGCACTGCGGCGTAGATGAAGGTTCTACGCCGATTCTTCGAAGATTACAGAGCGCGGGTACATGTATCACTTACGCCATAAGAACTTTTCAAACAACGCCTTTCATCACAAAGCCTTTTTACTGAAATGCGGGCACGTCAAACATGGCACTTAGAGCGAGCTCAGGTGTAAGCTTTTTTCGTCGGGAAATCCAGTTAATCCTCTTGTTTCCAGCGGCTTTGTCCGCAAAAGCAGGAATATGATATGAAACACGAGCAGAATACAAATTATAATTTAGTTACCTAGGTGTCTAACTTTGTGGGATAGGTAGCGTTGCGGGTGTGCGAATTTCTACTTACGTGGCATCAAATTATTTCCATTAGGTATATCTACGACTAACGAGAACAGTTAGGTACCTACTGAATTTTGTTACAATTTTCAAAACTGTTTTGTACGTTAGCTATTGACCCAGTTTAGTGACCATGAGTAGTAACTACCTACATTATTTTTTAATATAATTCAATGGTTATGTATGATGCAACCGAATAGACAAGGAACCTATAAATAAGTGAAGGGCTAGTCATTGGTATAGGTAATTATTAAAATGATGAATAAAATGTAGGTAGGTGATAGATTCAATGCCATACGTCACAATACATATGCCATATCATTAAACAAGGTTATATTTTCAAGGTATATTTGTAGGAAGTCCCTTAAAACCTATTTATACATATTATACTAAGGTGCTTCCTAATAAAAAAATATAGAGATAGAGATCACCCCTACCCTACCTACTGTCATTTTGCAACAAAACTATCCCCGAGCAGGAAAGTCATTTAAATTTGCACAATCCCGACTCCCGACTTCGAGAGGGCAAACCCGCAGTTCGCAAAACTCGTTTAGCTCATAAATGGCGAGTTGCTCATACACGAGATAAAATCACAGCGAACGTAATACATTAACCGCTCTGTTCGAGATACCTGAAGTGTTTGTGTAGAAACGGAGCAATGGGTATGTGATAAATGCTAAGATATGTTGTGTAGAGTTATGCAATAGTTGCGTGGCAAGACGCGGAAGACTTACTACAGTCGGCCAATAGAGCAGCGAACGCAATGAGACTCATGCAAACTTAAAATTATGCGGTAAAGCATGAATTTGATAATTATTTATATTTACTTCGAAATGAAGTAGGCATAGTTATGAATATTTTATTCACATTTTGTCTCTACTCTACCAAGCATAACATTGTTGTGCTAGATTTTTACGTGACCTACCTTGGCGCTTGAGTATATTAATTAGCGTTTGTTATTTTTTAATTAGAGTCGACTAAGATAATCTCGTAAAACTAATTTGATAAGTAGCAACCCACACCCACGTTTGTAATTCGTTTTATTTCAGGCATCTACGAGTAGCGAAACGTAAGTTAAAAGATGAAACCTACACACAGTGTTTTTTTTACCCTTATTACTCACCCCCCCCCCCCCCCCAAAAAAAAATAAGGGTAAAAAAACATTGCTACAGAGTAAAGGTGGTTGGACAGGACACGCGTGAAAAACGTATAATAAAAATAAATAATAGATAGGGTTTTTACTATTTTCTAGGTTTTACATGTAATATAGTTAGCAGATAAGAAGTTTTACTTAAATTGTAAGCCATTTGCTATGAACCCAAGTTAAAACAAACTACGAACCACTTGTCGTTTTCGGAGTCAATTGAAATTGAGCAAAGATATTTTAATGTCTTTGACATTAAGAGATTTATAACTAAAATCAACATTTACGTCGATACTCCAAAATTACAATTGATCCGACTTTTTTTACCTGACTTTAATTTAACGCATTCACTGCCCAGCAGGCTCGGCGGTGGTGCGGGACTGCAGAAGGACCATGCAAGTCTTGGTCCATGATAGTGTTAAAAAAGATATGTATACCTATCGATTCTTAAGGCGAGGATTCCCCAGCGGTCGATTATATTAGGCCAGGAGCGCGACGCGACGGTGCGTAGGCAGCCGACCACGATTTTGTAGGTATTTAGGTGTTTTAAAAAATATTTGTATGGCATATTAAAATTTTTTGTAGTGATGCACTGCGTAATAACGTTTGCAATGTTTTGGTATACATTTTGTGTCATTTTATTCATTTTTCTATTCACACTAATTATTCAAAGTTTCATTTAGAGGTAACTTTGTAAATTTTTTCTATCGGGTGAAATATCACCAATCGTGTTTTTGTCTAGTGATGCACTAGAAAATATCCTCAACAATATTAAGTATGAATTTCAAAACTATAGGCCTTATAGTTATTAAGGTACTGACAGTAAAAAAACCGAAATCCGGGAATCCTTAAGTTACGATTGAGCAGTAAAAATTCGACAAGGTTAATTGTTGCTAGTTTTCTAGGGTCCAGGTTCACACATTGTATTCATTTGAGGTGCCTGACAAGGTCAGAAGGTCGTTCCTCTTTGATGCGCATTTAGAAAGGCAAGTGCGCAAGCCTTCGGAGTCATTACGAAATGTAATTGGTCACTTATTTTTTTACTTGTTTTGCAATAATGAGGATGGCATAGGTTTTGACAAGTTAAATCCTTTCCTAGATTATGTTTTAGATTTTCATGGTAAGTATCACACTTAATATTATAAATGCGAAAGTTTGGATGGATGTATGGATAGATCTTTGTTACCTCTTCACGCCAAAATTATACTGAAAGGATCGGACTGAAACTGCATACAGGTAACTAATTCTAATCCGGGAATCAAACGTAGTTCCTTTACTTTTTTACTACTTTTTATCCCTTATTACTTTCTACTACTTCTTATTAGTTTCTACTATATTGTTATTTTTAAACTCAAATAAACATTTGTTATTATTTTCAATTTAATAAAATAAATAAAACTCGCTTGTTAGTCCTCAATATAGTTTATTTTTATAAGAAAAATCATTTTCATACATACGTACATCCTTCTCCTGAACTATATATAAATACACTGAAGTATACACGGTTCGGCATACAGCATTTCCTCGAAAAATAGCATTGGCTAGTAAAACTTTAGCTAGCTTTATAACTACATAAATTCCATAACTACGAATTTTTATAATACATTACTTTATGTAACTGGATCTAAAAATCTGTTAAATAGATAATTCCATTATACAGTATAGGGCTTATCAATTTGAGATATTAATCCCATTATAAAGAAAAATACATATGTTATCCCATTATACAGTATAGGAAACTATCAATTTGAGATACTTATACTAAGAGTTTACATAATATACATGGTGTTCTTAGTATAGGTTTCGAATTCCATTAATATGACGTCATAATTGAGGCATGGTTAGAAACCGTGAGTGATGCGATAATAAAATAACTAATATGTAAAATATAAAAACTTTATACTACGTACGTACGGAGGGAAACTGCGCTGAATCGACTATCTACTTACTGTTCGCTGTTGCCGAACGATTTTTTACCACCACATCTCACGGCTCTAGTCTCGATCACCATGACACATTTACGACGCCACTAAACAACGATAGATACTTCTATCGACAAATCACAAAGCAATTATAACAACTATTATAAGTACGACAAATCTTAATAACGTAAACAGCTGGCACAATGAAGTTCTAGTCAAGTTACATAACATTACATTAACATTACGTACGGTACAAAAATCATACATGAAAAATATGTATTTCATTAACAATATACACAATAAATTATCATGGAATGTTATTATTAATTTTCCATTTTGTTCAATAATGGCATAAATGACATGAAGTGCGAAGAGAAGACGCGATAAAAAAATAATGCTATAGTTATATTACTTAGAGCGAGAATATATAACTATAATGCAAAGATATGCGAGTAGGCCTTAAAAACACCTTAAACATGTTGATTGCACAAAGTTCTTCGCGCACCGCACTTAGAATCTCAGTAGGTGGAACACCGTCGACTTGGCTTAGGACCCGCAGATGGTCCGGACTATGTCGAAAGCTCCCATGTAGCTCATCCTCCTTTTACCGACCATAAACATCTGAAATTAACACAACTACATTAGTTTTACAAGTACGATACAACTCACAAACAATGTTTTTGAAGATGAAATCTACAGGCTAGTTGGTAGCTGGGGCAAAGCTTAAGGCCAGGTAGTCCTGCAGCAGTAGGCGTAAGAGAAAACGCGCGCCTGCCAAGCCGCCGCGCTCGTGATTTTTGTAGTTATTTAAACTTGGTGATTGAAAATCGTTTTATCAAGTCAAACTCTGCGAATTTGTTTAGAAATATTAAGTGTCCTTAGTTGAGTACAAAAAGTGTGATATCAGTAGTTCGCTAGTCATAGTATTGAAAAAACGTTAGAAAAAGGGATTACTTTGAGATTTTTTTCTATCGAGACAAGTTCATTAGATCTTGTAACTGAATGCAACTTTGATTAGACTAGACTATTTTCTAAGTCTCAGATGATTTTAAAAATCACAAAAATGCGGCCTCTGCTGGCCTACTGCACCATTTGGAACTATTTGAGCTATGGTTGTCTCAGACGAAGTCTTACTATTGATTTTTTAAGGATTATTTTGATTTTGGGGAGAAAAGCCCAAATTCAACAGTTAATTACTAACAGTGTAAACAATAAGTGAACTGTTTTCTTCGTGTCCTTTAAGCATACAATCTTACCTTATCCATTTCAAAATTTGTATAAAAGCGGTATTTATTTTTCAAAATCTAATATTTACATTGGATTTAAAAAAAATATTTCACCTATTATTTGTTTCTTCAACTTATCTTATAAAAACTATTTTTACAAAGCGGTAACAATGTTTTGAATAACTTTTGAACTTACTGACATAAGTAATAAGATAATTTAAACGAAAATATATTAACTTTATTTACAAAATATACTGTCAACTCACAATAGTACATTGTACACCTTGGCGAGAAAGTGCCCATTCCTATCGAGTGTGTCATCGCCTTAAAACACACGAGGTAGGAATCGCACTTTCTCCCGTCATACATAGTGCTTAATACTACACCTTTGAAGAAAATCATCGTTTTAGAATCTTCAAAATCACTTGAGTAAATTAAAATTGTAATGTAAAAGTAGTTAGCAGAAGAGTTATTGTCAATTTCCAGGTAGGTAGTAAACGGACTACCATTTTTAATACATTTGTAAGTTGACAACAAGTATACTTGCCTACACCAATAGCCACCTAACACCCTATAACAATAGATTTGCTATGACACCTAAAAAGTAGTTAGCAGTAGAGGGTTATTGTCAATTTCCAGGCAGGTAGTAAAACGTATTATCGTGTTTTATTTCATTTGTGAGTTGACATTATATTTTGTAAACAAAAGTTATAAATAGGTTTTCGTTAGGAAAATCTTATTACTTATACGTAAGCAATTTAACACGTTAAATTGCTTTTATTTTGTTGTGGAGTTAAAAAAATACTTCAGTGCCAAGAGGTTGCAGATGCACATGTGTATGGTGTCATACGATAGGTTAAGAGCTATTTTATGATACTTATGCGTTTCAAAGCTGGATCGAGTAAAGGTTTTTTTAATTTTTTTTTTCTCGCTGAGTTTTAGTTTTATGACAAAACCTTATAGAATTATTAACCTTATATTCAAATTAAAAAAACTAAACGCGGACTTAAAGTGATATTGTTGATTCTGGCGCTTCGGTATCTAGACTAAAGTAAAGAAGCGACTTTTAGCCTGTTAGTTGTTATTTTTCGAGTTGGAGTAAAACCCGTCCCAATCTTTTTTATCTTCTAGATAATCTGATATTTTATAGTAAGTCTTTTTGCACTGCAAGGTTTCGACAATTGGTTTGAATTTATTTACTGGTAATTTTGCAACTCACTAGTAGTTTTGTTGTAGAAGTGTATACATTGCCCTTTAAAAGATACACTAATTTTGTGTAGCCTAGTTGTGGGCACAGCGATGTGTTTATTTCTGGTATTTAAATTATGTTTATCACTATTTTTAGGTGATTTTAGTTTAATAGTATGGATTATAAATAAGTTACCGTTCAGTTATTTTGTGCCTCCGCGTAGAGCGTAGTAGCAATGTAGGTGGTCGGTACGAATCCTTCCTCGCGTGTGTGATGTCTTCTAACGCGTGTCCATCCGTCGCCGGCGTCCGTTTCTAGCACTAACAGTCGCTCGCCAGTCTCCATGCGCATTGTTGAGCCGCTGCCTATGCCTAGGACAAACAATCTATAATAATGACAAGTCGAATAGCATCAGCTAGAGGTAGACCACACAACTGGCGGATCTCTGTAGAACCCTGTGTTTGGCGTTTGTTTTCTTATTGTGATAAGCTTGAATTCAGATTTTATCTAAATCAACAATGTGATTTTTTCGTCATTTTCTGCTCCTAGAACCTGCGCTTATCAAATCTGTTTTATTGAACATTCTAATAATCTTAACTCAGTGAATTTTTTTTTTGCAACTACATGTACAATGTTTAAACACCCGACCTCAGTGCCGCATCTGCTCACTGCATATAAAATTTCGATGCCAGAGTGTACGAAGAACAACAAAAATTAAAAACAAAAAGAATACTCTACAATGAGCAGGCCCCGACGAGATTCGAACTCGTGATCTCCTGTTTACTAGACAGGCGCTTTAACCAACTAAGCCACGGCGCCGATATTGTCACGGGTGAAAATAACGCTACTAATTTGCTTTTATTTTTATCAATCTCAAACTAATCATCGCTACGCGACACATGCTCCGTTCCATTTACAAAAATAATCGATTTTAGCGCTAACAGCGCTCAAAGTTGTTCCGAATTCTTTGAGCGCGATAACGACAGATATCGGGATATGTTCAACGGAACGGCTATAGACGCGGTCACATCGCTCACGTAAACATAACCTCACGTTTATGGTGATTTTAAATATTTCTTAAGTGAATTTGTATAATCATATTAATGACAATATGACAGATCGGTCACAGCGACCATGCTCGGTAGTATGGGCGTTGTGAGCGTAAAGATGGCGCCGGTTATGACGTCATCTATGACGTTTCGCTATCAACTGTAGACGCGCTAACGGAATAACGGACCACTTTTGTGAGCGCTCAAATCGATTTACAATATACGGACCTCAGCATAGTTAATTTCGAGTAATTCGTCAGATACGTCATATGTCAGAGAGAACTTCAAATAAGTTTTCGTGCAGCAAAATGCAACTTATGTGACAGGGACACCATGCCTGTATGCAAACCTCTCTGTCTGGACCGTGATGGTTTGCTTTTTAAATTTGAAGCTTTTGCGTAAAGCTCAAGGTCTGTTTTTGAGTCAACTTTTTCATCGAGTACTCAGTCCAGTTGTACGCAAGTACTTACTACGTCCCTTCTTATCGCTAAAGCGATTAGCACAGATTAAAAAGAAACTTCTCAATAAGGTTTTCTCGCAAGTTTTTGTTTTTAGAGTGCGTAAGCCTCACACTCTGGCAAATTTCTAAGAAATCAAGTAATATCGCAAATATTTTTGACTTCGGCGTGACTTGAACCCACATCCTGCCGTCAGTACCGGAATGTGCTAACCAACTACACCACGAGGTCAAGTGACGTAGGAGTCGAAAATGTTTGCGACTTTCTACGGACTGAAGCGCCGTTAGCCGTTAAAATTTTTGCGATATTATTTGATTTCTTAGGTTTTCTCGCGTTATTATTACGTGTTCAACTGAGGCGGTAACGGCTATAGTATCTATCCCTGTAACTCAGCGAGGAGAGGTCGTAATACTAAAGGAATACGACTAAAGGAATCTACCAGAGGAATAGCGTCAGCTTTCTTCTGTGTTAAACAATTCTACTGCTATCATCCGCCTGCCTAGCGTGGTGATTATTGCAAACCCCCTTTTAGCGATGGGTATTTCATACTTGTGGGTCATACCATCACACTAATATTATAAATGCGAAAGTTTGGATGGATGGATGTTTGTTACCTCTTCACGCCAAAACTACTGAACGGATCAGGCTGAAATTTTACACACAGGTAATTCTAATCCTGAAAACAAACAGGCTATACTTTTTATGCGATAAATCAGTTCCCAAGGGATAGAAATCTCCTTAAAACGTTTCCGTAGAACGCGTGCGAATAATAAAGGGGATGGGGGGGGGCGTCCCCTCCCCAGGGCTGATATCTGATATGTAAGACTTACCTTCAAAAGCATATAACGCCTTGCAATACCCCACTGGCTGCAAGTCCGGCTCGCAGTAGTAGTAATCAAAGTCCGACTCCTGCTCATGTTCGTCGTTCTCTTGATCTCCGTTCGCATGTATCTCATGATGCGCGGCGGCGAGCTCCCCGCCGAGCCCCGATTCCGGGGAGCCGCCGGCGGCGCGCGCGACCACCACGCCGGTGCCGGTGCTGACTGACGATTCTGACGCAGAGCGGGATAACGATTCGCTGTTATTGGAGCCGATACTGGAATTTAAACAGATGACGTGTGTTAATAATGTTTGCATTACCTATGCATGCAGGTTTATATAATATAAGCAGTGGAATTATTCAAACAATAAATGATTTTATTATTATAAGCTAGCTGACGGGCAGACGACGGAAGAACGCCAACTTCGCCAAATAGTCAATGTTTAGGCAAACAAATATCCGAATGTAAAAAAGAAACAAAACCAGTTCGTTCAATAACCATTCACTCCAAGCCTTCAAAAAATTTAATTTTTGCACTACGCCGCCGCCATCGAGTAAAGTCAAAAATCAAGAAAAATATACAATTAATAAAAATACAAATATGAATAGAAGGAAATATCTGCAATCTACAATCTTGTGAGTATTCTCAACAGTCAATTTTGCATACTGATTGAATGGTGACATAACCAAATCTCTTCACAGATACCAAGTGTATAACAGTGTTGGGATAAAGAAAACCACGAAGCGCCATACACTTTTGTGACTGTTTTGTCAATGGATGGTAGCGCAATTTGATAATTTCTTCTCGCACTAAAATAAGAGTACATCTTTTCTTTCTTATTTTCAGAACTTGCTTCTGCCCGCGTCTTCGCTCGCATGTTATTGATGTCCAGGTGCGCAGGACATATTATAGTGTCCATGTTATGACAGAATAATTAGATGATAATGAGACAGTTATCTAGATTTTGTGCGAATGAAATTCTGGACCTACCTACTGAACCGGTCAGTTTTATTTATATTTTTGTATTTTATTAATTTTCAAATAAAAAGTACATTACATTATAAAGTTTCTGCCAAACAATACAGCAGTTTTTCGGCAGAAGCTCTCTTGGACTAAATAGACATACATAGTAAATGTACCTAACTACTTAAATAATTACCAATCACATAATATTCTAGTTAGATTGATACTTAAAATACCTACGTAAGAGACATTTTCATACTAATATTACAAAAACAAAATAAAGTGCTGTTTCATAAAAATGATAATACATCTCTGCCTGTTTGTTACCCTTTCACACCTGAACGGCTAAACGGAACTTAATGAAATTTTGCCAGGAGGTAGTTTATATCATTGTTGTTAACTATTATGGACACAGCGATATGTAATGCTTCTTTAAACTTGTCTTCAATGAGTTTTTACTTGTTACCCTGCTAAAGAAGTTATGTGGGGGCTCGTTGATAATTGTTGGCGTTAGAAAGCGCCTCTCACGTCTTCCATAATAATTTCGCACTTACACACTAACTTAGGTACCTTAGATCGACGGGTTGGGTAGGCGTATTCCCTTTTCCTTCGTTCAGTTGGTTATTAAGGTTAACGTTTGTTTTTATGAGAAATAAACATGTTTCACTTCACTTCTCTTGCTCAAAAAGTGTATCATAATAGTGTAGCTTAGCGGGCCTACAACTCGAGTTTAATACCTATAGGGCTAAAAAGTATTTTTTCTTTTTAATTTTTGTCTAAAATCATCCGCCTTTACAAAGCATTCGTTCTCTTACATAAAAACTCGACTTCTTGGTGCTCCGTCAATTTTTTTTTTTTTAAATAGAACCTTCTTGGCGATGTTTTATGAAGGTTGATTCTTCCCTTCACGGTAGAATGCGAACTGTTTCGTTGCGGCTTAGGTAGAGATTTAAAAAAAAAGATGGTATTGGCGCTAAATCTCTAGAATTTTCTTCATTCCAAATCACAAACTTTTACTTATAACTTCCTGACTTTTACTTCCAAATTGTGAATGTGAAAAATGTCATAAAGTGATAGTGAAGATGCTAATATGCAATTTTTAATAAAATTTCTGAAAATTGTTTAATTTTGAATTGTTTTATTTTCTCGCAATCGAAGTGAAAAGTAGAGTGTTTTACTCGGGCCAAAACCACCCATTATAACTCGGTCTTGTCATCATCCCTCGCTATGCTCGGGAGTATAACAACCTCGTACATAATGGGATGGTTTAGTCTCTTGTAAAACAATCTACTATTAAACCGAAGGTATTCTTGTGATAAGTTTACCTGGTGGCTTGCTGTGGCGCGGCGCCGTTGGTCCTACCGGGAGGATGCAGAGTGGCCGGCGCGCTTATTTGGCTATTGGCCTCTGCTAGTAACTCTTCATATTTGTTCAACTGTGCTCGTAGCTTCTTCAGTTTGTCACAGCATTCGTTTAATTGTCCTGAAAAAAACAGAGCATGATGAAATGCATCAAGAGTAAGATTTTCTATTCGGTCAGGGAATGAGAATGAGTGTATGAAGTATAAGAAAGCTCAAATTAAATTAAATGAAAATGAAACTAATTACTGCAGAATTTTCGTTACACAATAACTTTAACGCATTCACTGCCCAGCCATGGCCTGGCGGCGCGGCGGTGCGACCCGCAGGGGCGCGCCGCTACACGTAGCTGGGAGATATCATCTGCGACTTGGGCCATGAAAGTGTTCACTAACACCACCCCTTTCTATTGTAACTTGCGGATAACGGGGCTGGTCATACTTTTAGTATTTAGTTTATTTAAGATTAACTGTCAAATGTCAATATTTACATTTGTTATCCCTAACATGTGCATGGAGGCATTTTGCATGGAGGTTTCTATTAAGACGTAGGCACCCGTTGAAAACGGATTTTTGGAAATTCGTATTTTAAAGGGGTCAAAGGTCATTTTTATAATAACTTTTAGAAAGTATGCACTCGCTACGAACGGATTTTGGAAATTCGAATTCTATAGTAGTTAAAATGGGGTCGTAACCGAACAAGTAATTTTTTAAACAAGCATTCTTAGACACATGAAATTTTTGTAAGGTTCTAGGTATCTACGGGATTCTTTGTTATAAATGACGTTACAATGAGTCACTTTTAACATGACGTGTTTTTGAATCGCACGATAAAGCAGAGGAAGTAGTTTTGATAAGTTACAACCTACACTGTAGTAACTTATCATAGTAAATAAATAATGCTTGACAATTCACACAACATTATCTAGCCCCAAGCTAAGCAGAGCTTGTGTTATGGTACTAGATAACTGATATACTTAATACAATACACTACATAAATAGATATTTATTTTTTACTATACATAGAAAACATCCAGAACACCCTGAACAAATATCTGCAGATTGTACAAACATTTGTCCCGAGGCGGGAATCGAACCCACAACCTCCTCCGTCGCAGGCGGATCTTCGCCCGCTGCGCCACAGAGGTAAAATGAGAGGTTAAATGTAAGTAATGTTGTAACCTCAATAAAACAGGGAGAAAGCCATATTTTTCTCGAGAATAACACAACTGGATCAGACTAAATCTGTCAAATATAATGGATACTAGACTTAATCTTGAGTTATATATCAACGCAATTTTAGTCTAAGAACCGGTCGCACAAAACATTAAGAAGGGAAATTTAATCTCTAAAACCGGAAACGAGTGCTATAAAAAGAAACTTTAATCGAAGACTTTCATAAAGTACCGTAAAGTTCGTTTCATCACCACAAATTGCAATTGGCGAGATATCTTTAAATCACAATTGTTTTGTAAATACTTTGCATACAATACACGTTACATCCTTAGCGATGGCGTTGCTTTTGACCATTCGACCTTCCTCAATCTCTGATCAAAGTTCAAACACACATTGGTTTAATCATATCAAGTCATGGTTGAAAAAGCTGAATGCATATTAAGCCTTAAAGCAGTAACGAATCTTTGACCATTGAGATAAGGTTTAAACTCGTTTGTGCACGACTAAACGTTCTGACCAGGCTATAATGAAGCATGAATTGCAATACTAAACTCGTTCGCGAGGTATTAAAGTAAGTTTTTATGACTTTTTAAAAGCTTTTGAATAGCGTACAAGTTTTTTACAGCTTTATAAGAACTTGGCTCATTTACTTAGCTTACTTTTTACGCTTTTCGCAAAAATAACAGTGTGGAGGTATTTTTATATGATGATCTTACCTTCAACTGTCATTGGGTCTCCTAATGCTGGACTGGTTTCGTAGACTCCTTTCATTTTCATAAGACCTTCCATTGCAGCTTGTTCTTGTGCGACCTGAAATTTAAAAACAATCAAAGTTAGCGTAAAAATAAAGTTACAAATTTAAATTTGTATATTTTTTCAATATCGAGTAAATCAAAATATATTTATTTTTATAGTGTTTACTCACACATAGTGAAAAATACAAAAAATTAACATGTCCTAATAACCGCAATAAAACAAATATTTATAAAATATTTAAGTTAGCCTAATCGGTAACCAATACGATAGGACTTGTTTGTTACAAAGCTTGATCTGTATCGAAGGAAAATAGTGTCGTAAATAATTTAAGTCGTCATCAGAAGTGGGATAAATTCTCACCTGTTTACTTAATTCTAAGACTTTGGCCTGCAATTTCTTTTTCTTCTGATTCGGTGGCAGATCTGAATAGTCCTCCTTTCCGTCCATCGACATGTTATTCTGAAAATCAACGCCATATTTACGATTTACAATAAAATATTTCAATATATTGTATTCACAATCATCCGAATTCAACTCGACACCACAAATCAATAATTTCAACAATCTCATCGCATAAAACCATAATTTGTAACTTTTTCCTTCTTCTATCTATTTATCTATTGCGTCAGCAAAACCACATAGTTCCAACTCCATTTTAGTCACACACCTAAACTTAAACCGTTTCAAAATACACAACGAAAATCTAGTAAAAATTTTTGCCAGTGCGCTGAAAACAATGAAAGCCGTGCAAGCATGGAATGTTAGGAAGCTCAAGCCAAACAGACAGAACGGTTCATAAATGTTTCTGTAAATATGTCTATCAAAGTTTATGAATAGATAACCTAATCATAGTTTTTCGCATTGAATAAAAGCATGAATCGGATTTACGAAACTTTGCATACAAATTCTTTTCCGATTTCGATTCCGATCACGTCAAACGTGTTTGCCATGCCCGATCACGGATAGATGAGTCACTCCCAAATATTTCACCTACAGAAACATTCGAACGACCGTTCGAAACTGACCTTGATCGAATTGCACGCCTCGACAATCTTCTGCGGCCAAAGCGTTAGACGGCGCGGAGTCGGGGAAGCAAAGAAACAACAATTAAATAAGGATTTAGAGGAATGTATCCCAGGAGAATTGATAAGAACGTCATTGCTTGATCTGAGCTACGAGCATATTCATTTTATAAATTGCACAGAAAATTGTGTTGACATTACATCGCGGACGAAAATCGTCATAAAATTTTCTAATAACCCAGCTAGCATCGAGTAAACCAAGTCGACAAGACCGGCAGTCGGCTATTAGAAGCTAAGAAATTTCGCCATTTATCTGGAGTAGGTGCAATGTCACATAGAAAAGTTACTAGGCACAAAAAATAGCAAAATTTGGCCTCTCATCAATTCTCTTGGTACGCAGTAAATGAAACAGGACATAGACTACTCGAAGGCAGGCCTAGGAGTCAAAGGCACAGTAAATAAACATAAGAAATAAAATAAACGCAACACAAGATGTGTGGCACATTTAGTGCTCGGTTGTGGATTGTGGACGCGGGCTTTACTTATGAACGTCATCTACGACATTTTACGGTGATATTATGGTCAAACTGAAGTATATTCTCAATAAAAATCTTAACAAAGGCAGGAAAATTCGCTTTAAATAGGTAACATGGAAAGTTTTTGTACGCTACAGCGTACAAAACCTTACCCAGTGCGCCATTTTATTCGGGACACACTGACTCAAAAGCGAAAAATTTAATCTGGAAAATTTGTTGCTGTTCTTACGTAGGATAACAATTAACTGCCTTAGCTATTAAAGACAAAGTTACAAAACACACTATTACATAGTTATTAGTTACACGAACAAACTATCTATTAGGAAATTAGATTAATTCGGTATGAGCAAATGGTATGAGTGTTTTTTAGCGAGTATTTTTCGTCGCAGATAAATTTCAGATAAAAATTTTTAGAGCAGTAAAAAATGCTTTAACATGAATAAACTAACAAGTTTTTAGTATTTTTAGTAGGCATTGGAATCAAACTGGGTCACCGTAAGTTTTGATTCAGCAAACGAATTTAAATATTTGAGTAATCTGTGAATTTATTATAGCATTTACACAGACGTTTACAAGTAAAGCACATGTTGCATTTATAAATTAAAAACAAGGTAGTTATAAGTGATAAGACGTTAAGTTAGTGCATTGTTCGCTATGAAGATGACTCATGCACCAACTCATCCCTGGTTAAACTTACATTTATTTTGACAATCCACGTCCGCCAATTGTATAACCCATGTTATTGAAGGATCGAATCGGGGTTGGAATATTGAAATACAAAAATAAATTAGTAACCTTCTACATACAAAACCGGCGTATAGTCATTGTTTTGAAAACAAACATTGTGATTCATATAACAAACATTATGTTGTAATCAAGTATCAAGACCATACACCGGCTGTTCAAATAACTGAAATAAAGCGAAAACATAATAATGTAAACTAAATGGAGTATACTTAATATAAATAACATTATCCCATTCACCATGCTCGTAAAAGTATGTCATTTCGTATAAAATATCAAGCGTCATAATAATAAACATAAATTTCCAAGCAACAGTCCCATAAAACTATAATTTAATGAGGTATTAAATCTGACTCTAAATAAACTAAACTAACTACAATGGTTTAATATAATCGAGGTAGTAAAATTGGTAATGAAGATAGAATTAGAAACTTAGGCATGTGTTCTGCGAAAAGATAATCGGAAAATTATATTCTAATTTGACAGAAGTTTATATCTTTTTTAAGTTTTGACGAAGTTGCTAATTGTCCGATTATAGTTCAAAAAACACCACCCTTAAGAAGGTGATAAAAACAATCTTCTTGCTAAATGCAAACAACATAAACAATTCCGCAGTACTTAACCTCAAATTAACTTTTTGATTTTTAAACATAATACATACCGAGTTAAGATCTCTTCTTCAAAAACTATCGTAGTTTGACGAATTCATTACGGATGTAAGCGGGTTAACTACGAACCTTATTTGTGTTGAAAGAACACCAACGTTGTTCTTCCAACACAAATAAGGTTCTTAGTTAACCTACTTACATCCGTAATGAATCTCTTCTTCAATACATATTGTTAACAATTATATCTTTATCTGTACTCCAAGCATGTGAATTTTAGTGTTTAAGTTATTATTATTGTTGATATAATTTGCAGAAAAATGAGAAATAGATAATTAAATCTATATTCTTTACCTCAGACGCACAATTACTTAATCTAGCCCCCATGATAAATTTCTGTAACTATTTTTGTGGGACGTGTCACAGCACAACTTATGTAATACAAACTGGTTTTAACATTTACTAATACCTTCCTTGTATATTCATGACAAGAATAAGGATAAACATGGGCGCAATGCATTAATTCCTCATAGTAATAATAAATCGTTCGTTCGGGTTCGTCCCCGATATACATGAAGGAATTCATGTTTATCCTTATTCTTGTCTTGTCTTGTCTTGTCTTGTTATTGTTTATCCGTATTCCTTCCCAAGATTAATAAAAATCTAATTCAACAAAACCCAACCCAGACCACCAGAGAACACAAATTTGCAAAGCAACCATAACCCACAACTAAGGTAAGCTCTCCTGTCTCTAGAAAATAAGTAGTCATCGCTACCACATTTTTCTACTCTACTTTCACAAACAAATATGGTTCTCATATCTCTATTTGATTTTGTGAATTGTGAGCAAATCCAGTTTCTTATTGTTCCCATTTCTTATCCTCACCATTCCCAAGCATGTCCCGTCGTCTAATAGCACTACAAGATTTTTCGACGCTTCTTTCTCAAGAAAATATTAACCTACAACTGTATCTGATATTTCCATGGTCTATGAGTCCAGTGTCTAGAGTAGCCTAAGGCTGCCTTTCCACCAGAGATGTGCTACGTTGCTAAGTTTTCAGCCGACCAATAGGATCGCTTCGTCATTTTTGTCAGGTATGAAAATGACGCGATAATATAAAAATAAATAGTGATCCTATTGGTCGGCTGGAAACTTAGCAACGTAGCACATCTCTGGTGGAAAGGTAGCCTAAGGCCCGTATTATCAAAGCTTGCTGTCATCAATTTAAGCCTCTACCCCACAGCCGCGATCAAACAGATCGAAGATTGTAGCAGGATTCCTTACACACAGCTGCATTTTTGTAAGCGCGATTTCTAGACGCCCCAACCAAACACTAACATTAACATTCGTTCAACCGTTTAGGCTTGCAAAGGTAACAGACAGACAAAAATATTTACTTTCGCTTTTATAATATTAGAACGTTTAGTAGTATAGATATTACTATGGTTAAGTCTGAGTTAAAATCCTAGCCCATTAACACAATCACCCTATCCGAAATCGACACATAATGATCATCATTACTATGGTCTACAAGCCTAATACCCTTTCTTTATTCAAGTCTCAAGCAAATATACCAATAGCTCTATTATCCGTCTACGGTCTACAAGCCTTACCTTATTCGAGCTGAATATGGAAAGCAGACCGCCTCGCTTCTTGATCCGGTTCCCTGAAACGGTCCCTCTCGCAGCCGTCAGGTGGTTGTGAACGTGATGCGTGTGAGTGGAGTCCGTGGTGTCGCTGCCTGTAGCCGTCTCGAATGCAAAGTCCTCTGGCGGGACGAAGCCGGATTTATACCTTTCTATCACTAGTTTTGTGTCCTGAAATAAATTGTACAGATTACAGATTTTGTCCGTGGATTTGCTGTATAAAAAGTAAAAAATTTTCAGGTCTGGGACTAATGTTTTACACTAGCGTTAGTGCACTAACTGGTTCTGAAGTCATGCTCAGTTTGCATAGTGTAGAAAGAGATGTCAGCCATTTAGCGCTCTGAAGAAGTACAAGCTGAAATGCACTTTATTGCGTTGCTTCTAGAATAATTTTAATTTTATTATATTAATACTGTTTGGGGTTAGCCTTTTCTTTAGTGCATGTCCTTTGGCAACAACGTCTACACAAACTTTTAGTCGCATCTATTTATTTGTTTTGCATGAAGAAGTAACAAACATCGCAATTATCGCATTAAGGCTGCACAAGTCGTCCGGTCCAACTCATCAGTAGCGTGGCCTAAATGTATGCCATCTCATCTAACTTAGTAGACATTCTCACGCGCTTGATGCAAGGCAAATAAATTTATTCGTAAAACGGCCTCGTAAAAAAATGGGAAAAGACTTTTGGCACAAGGGTTATTTATTATAGAAAAACTATTGAGAGTATCATTTCAACTTTTGAATAACTAAACTATGTCTGTACGGGCTTTATTTTAGAGTTTTCTTTCTCCGTATGTTATTTATTTTCTAGATAGAAAAAATTATCACTGAAACTCATATGATACCGTACGAGTTCGACACACTTGAGGAGAAAACAACCAAAAAGGCGCATTCAGATCATCATCATCATCAGCATATATTAGTCCACAGCTGGACATAGGCCTCCCCTAATGAGCGCCATTCAGATAATTGTGAATAATTATTTTGATGTTTTCTTTCAACGTTACAAACACAAGCTAAATGACACAAACAGATTCCGTTGCAGACGTTGTAATTGTAGGAATTACAACGGAACCCGCTGAATAATTCATAATCAGCTACTTAACTGACTTTTTATTTTAACTTTCATAAGGTGCGGCCGTTTCTTCACTTTCCAAACGCTTAGTTATTTATTACCAATTTACTCGTACTACTTAGTGGTAATGTTTTTCATTACGTTGCTTACTGTGGCGGGACTAAACGTTCGTCTTACCGCTATTTTATCCAATTAATACAATTATTACGGTTTTGCGCTATATCGTGTAATTTATACGTCGATACGGTGTAAAATGCGTTAAAACAGCAGGATGTTACCTCTTTCTCGTTGATACTGTTCGCTGCTCGGTCCATACCGTCAAGGCACTGCATTATAATTGGGAATACTTTTCTTTCAACATCTACTGAGCTCAGCATGAAGTTTTTTATGTTCTTTATCCGCTTCTCATCTAGGTCCTGAAACAATGAGGGTATAAGTTAGTTGAAAAGTTAATAAATTCATGGTCTAATATACTAATTCACTGCTGGATGCGGGCCTCCCCCTATAAGAGCCTTATAGACTTCCGTCATATGGGGGGTAGTTCCCATAATCCCCACGCTGGGCATGCGGATTGGGGGTTGCAGTTCGGTAGTAAAGTTGTTCTGCAGGAGGTACTGCTGCCCACTCCCTGCTGGATATCCATTAGTCGCCTCTTACCTCGGACTGACACCCGGAGGAACAGTTAGGGTGGTGCAAATTCTAAATCGGTACCACGCGGCCTCTAGTGCCATAAAATAAATGTTAAATGTTAACTACTCGTAGGCAAAATCAGAGCGATAAAATCTTTAGAACGGTCATTTATCTTCTGCCATCATTAACGCTTCGATGTCAACTGTCTTATAAAATAACAAAGACATAACTAGCGATCAAACTGTTTAGGACAAACCGTTTCCCGTCACATACATCTTCTTGAATTACTAGAGAATCAAGAATACATTTACTCAAATAGGAATACATTTAAAACATAGGCAATTCGACCCAGTTGGCATTTAGCCAATATGCACTGAACATGCACTAAAGCTAAGGCAGGCGTTCGTCGAAATGTTCCCAAACGAAGTTCACATGATTCACGAATAACAGAGAAAGTTTACGCTTCTTATGTTCTCAGAAATTAGTAATGCAAACAGAACTACATAATTTTAATCTTCTCCATGTGGCACAGAAAGCAGGTTGCAAGCGAGTTAGTTTACTTGAAATAAAATCATAGGACTGAAAGATTACTACGATTACGATAGTATTAGATGACTACACGACAACCTCTGTGGCGCCGCGGGCGAAGGTCCGCCTGCGACGCAGGAGGTTGCGGGTTCGATTCCCGCCTCGGGACAAATATTTGTACGATCTGCAGATATTTGTTCAGGGTGTTCTGGATGTTTTCTATGTATAATAAAAAATATCTATATATGTAGTGTATAAAGCACATATATCAGTTATCTAGTACCCATAACACAAGCTCTGCTTAGCTTGGGGCTAGATAATGCTATGTGAATTGTCCAGCATTATTATTAATTTATTATTTATTTACTAACTTTAATTTAAAGAGAGCTAATTGCACATACTCGTAATTATCACCAGCTATTCTAGTCCACTGCTAGATATAGGCCTCCCATAATGACCGCCACTTAGTGCCTTGTCTTGTGTGCTGTCTTTTCGCAGGACGTCATCTTTACCTAGCCGAATGACGCTTTTCGCCCTTTCTACACTACGTTTGTCGAGTAGCGGTCTCCACTCAAGAACACGTTTACCCCAGCAGTTGTCGGTTACGGTTGGCAGGTTCTTTATAGTCATCCCTATGAATTAGTAGTTGGAGCCGGTAAGCATTGCAGTGACACCTGCTTTCCGTATAAGTGCGTCCCAAAACCGGTGCGATGTTTACATAACATTCGACAACACATGGCAGAATTAAAAAATTCCTAAATTTATTCAACATTGAAACATTGATATCATGGACATTTTCGATATGAAAATTTTATTTTTGTTTGTGACACATGTTAATACTGCAATCTATCTACACTTTAATTTTTATGCTGTTTTATTCCGTTTGTTGTTTAGTATTAAACATGGGTCTATCTATGAATCATCTGTTTACTTTACATACAAAACTAATCGTTATTTATATTTACATGTACCTAAAACTTACGCAGTAGCCGATAATTCTTTGCAGCTTGCAGACAAAATATGAGACTAGTTTCTGCTCGCGGCTTCGCACGCATTTTCTCTACAAAGAAGATAAAATAGAAGATGTGTTGTTCCAGGTTTAGTTAGACCTATGTTACATCTATGCAAAATTTCTGTCCAATTCTTTCAATAGTTTTCAATTCAATTCAAATCAATTCGTCTTTAATTCATAAAACTTGGTAGTAAATAGTACAAAATATGAAAGGTACATTTTTTGCATGAAAAAGTAACAAACATACAGCATCCATCCAAACTTTCGCATTTATAATAGGTATTTATGTTTTTACCGTGCCACGCTTAAAAATATCTATGTAGGTACTCACGTGAAATTATTTTCGAATGTCTAAGAGTTTATTTATATTTACACTTCAGGGTCAATACAACCCGGCTATTTTAAAAATTATTCATGACTAATGAAAATACATAAATAACGAAACACCAGCGTTGTGACTTGATAGAAACATAATGAGATTCAATGTTTTTATTAATCTTAATAAACATAAAACGAGTAAATATATAATTGGCATAGCAATTAGTTGGCTTGCCATTTCTTAAAGATGTTTCCGATAAAATAAATAATAATAATAAATAATGCTGGACTATTCACACAACATTATCTAGCCCCAAGCTAAGCAGAGCTTGTGTTATGGGTACTAGATAACTGATATACTTAATACAAATACACTACATAGATAGATGTTTTTTACTATACATAGAAAACATCCAGAACACCATGAACAAATATCTGCAGATCGTACAAACATTTGTCGCGACTTCGCGAGGCGGGAATCGAACCCACAACCTCCTACGATGCAGGCGGACCTTCGCTCGCTGCGCCACTGAGGTTGTCATAAAGAAGCTATCATGTGATTGCGCTGTTTTGCACCCCATCATGTAGGGATCTTTTTTCTTCATTCTTGCCTGTTAATACTCTACCTTAATAATTATTTACTTTGCACGAATTCCTGAAGTCTAGTTTATTATTATTTACGTACCAAAATTTCGATAATGTTTGGCTACATTAATTAATATTATCTAACTTTAAGGCAATTGCTAATAATTTATTCGGTTGTTTGTTTTCCTCAATAATCAAAATTATAATTAATCTACAGGAAGTTCGCCCCTGCGGGTCACCGCCGAGGCTGGGCAGTGGATGCGTTAACACGGCCCACGCCGCACTTGCCTACAAATCCGTACAGCTTTGGCGTGTCCCTGCGTATCGCTCCGCTTTTATTCATGGCCCACGACGCAAAGAAATTGTAAAGAAACCTTTGTAATATTTTTTCAAAACATTCAGATTTGTTTGAAGTAACTTTGGGTAAAGATGGATATTATCAGGGCCCTGCCAAGTCCGTAAACGGCCGCCATCTAGAAAAGGGTTCCCCTTTTCTAAAACTATCTCGATTCACTTTTGAAAAGGAAAATTACAATCAAATAATAGAAATAAATTAACACGTTAGCTGTCCATGCACTACATTTAGTGTATTTTGTAGTTAGCTATGAAGTCCGTGCACTACATGTAGTTCATAGCTCTGTTTCAAATGCATGAGATGTCAGGCACTGAACGCTAGAGCTACGAGGTTGAATTTCGGGGGACGTATAAATAGGTAATTTGGTAAAATAAAACACGGTGGAAATGACGATTTTTTTTAACATAATATGTAGATTAGCACAGCCTACCTATATGGACACAGTTGTTCGACGAAGGCATTTTGACGTGGTTTTGACAGTGAAATCGTACGGGGTGAAAGGGACGGGACGGGGAGGGACGCTCCCGAGTAGAATACATCACCGCCTTAGTTACTCGGGAGCGTCCCTCCAACCGACCCGTTCCTTGGGCAACGCACGATTACCCTGTCAAAACGCCTTCGTCGAACGACTGTATGCATATAGGTAGGCTGTGATATTAGTATGGACGCAGTGTGGTATACCCCAAATCATCTTGGGTCAGCTAACGTGTTAAAACCAGTATTGACAATTGAAACAATTGATCTAACTGCTGACTTTTGAATAATCTTCTCTTACCTGTAACTGTTTGAAGACATGAGGTAGCCGCTGCTCGTAGTGCAGTCGTTGTGCCTCGTTGGTCTTCCGGAGCTGTTCCGTATACTCGTGCTTCGCGTCTTCGCACGCTTGACTCCGCAGTTTCATGTTCGCTTTTTGTTTCTCTACCTCGGCTCGACTGTAAGAGGTTTGCTGATTATTAAAACATGTTGGTTTGGTTGGTTGAAAAGAAAGGGAGAAAATTATTTATTAGAATTCGTTAGCCAGTCATGTCAGATGATGAAGTTACGCTAACTATCATCAAAGCATCCTGTTAAGCTAACATCGACTATCTACCACTCTGCATTGCGGTCGTGGTCATCAAAAATTAGGCCACGGCTCAGGAATGAAACCTGTCTGATATCGATTTTCAAAACGTCCCAAAGTATGAAGAGTACGTTCCACGGTGTTTTATGACAGCCGATTTAGTGACATCCCTTTTTTAATGCAGATTCCTATAGTTTTAATCAATTCAAATGCGAGAGTAAAACTCCCGCGTGTCTATTAATCATAGTTACCGAGAAATTAATTTTTGAAAATATTTTTTTTTTTTACCAGATAAATACTTAAAAAAATCAAAACTTCTAAAATCTAAAAACAATAATCAAATCGATAATGCTGGTAGATAAAATCATCGACGGAGCACATTTTAGTGCAATAAGAAAATACCTAAGTTAAACCATTACGAAATTATTTGAATTTTTTTCACTTTACGTTTTTATATTTTTTACTCAATAATCCGCCGTATTAGGACGAGATATTTCACCAAACGGTTGCTTAATGTGTCTTACATGTGCCCTAATAATATCACGACCTAATTCCATGGATTATTATTCCAAATAAGCATTTTCCGTTTTTTGTCATAAAACACTGTGTGTTCGTAGAGCCGACAGGCGAAATAAATACGGGATGTCAATGGTCAGAATGTGTTATACAATTTTCCTAAGAATGAAAGAGAAGATTCGTAGACCCTAACTAAGAACTATGTTAGAATGAAATTTCGTCAATTAAGTATCCAGGCCATATCTCAATTTGTTTGTTTATACGGATGACATCGTGAAGGCAAGACAGGCTCAGATAATTCGCGATGACATAAACAAGGCAATTGAACTAAATGAACAATTTGCCGGTCAAATCTTGGGCCGATTTGTGAAACTTTATCAGGCAGCGTATCTAATAAGATAATGGAACGTAATAGTACCTACCAGCTAGGTTGGCCCTCCCTTCTGCCTATATTGCCTGGATTGTTTATTATGATTGAAGGCACGTGTTGTGTTTAGAGTGCGTACTCTGATGATTTATCGTATGGTCTAGGTATAAATACTTATTACGTAAGGCTATGCTTACTTAAACAAGTATTTCTACACACTCCAGCTCCTATTGACCTCATCAGAAAAGCAAAACAAATGAGCTAATTCCTCGATTACAAATACATAGGGTTAGGTTAACGAGTAACTCCTCCGAATACTTAAACTCAAACGCAATCAGATTTGAACAGTACCAGGTTGCGAATTTTTTAAAATTTTCAACGGAAACAAGTATTTAATTGAAAACTATAAACAACCCGAATCTCTCCGCTTTTTCTCATTTTTTCGCAAAACTTGGAAGCGAAGCCCTGTAAAATGTAGCTAACATATTATATAAAGACCAGAGTATTTTCACACCTCATTTATCAAAATCGCTTCAGCTGTTAGGATACTTCGAGCTAACAAAGAGTATCAGATATCCACATACATAGACACTCGAAAAATATAAACCTAGTGAGCAAAAAACATGCGATTTGCGTTTAAATATTCCGTCGGTGGTCGGTCAAGGAACACGGTAAAATGGACTTTAAGACAATTACCTAAGGTTAAGGTCAGCGTCTGCTTTCTGAAAGGTCTCGAGCGCCCGCTCTGACTCCCTGGCCGCGCGCTCGTACGCGCGCCGCGCCCGCTCTAGCCCGCCTATTGACGAGTTTAGGACACCCATTTGTTTCGCTCCTTCGTTTAAATGTTGCTGGAAAAGAATATTGACAATTAAAGTACTTAACCTCCTGTGGCTTAAACAGCCTCATCATAATCATCATTATCATCAATCTAGCCTGGGATTAGCCACAGCTAGATATAGGCCTCCCTTCGCTTCTGCCAGCCTCTTTTGTCCTGTGCTGCTCGCGTCCTAATATTACTGAAAATGTGCCAGCCTCGTTCTAGAGACTTCATGTCATACTCAGTACAACTTTCCATGATCGTATCTCAACTATACAAATAATAAGGTTTCATAAAAGAAGGTCAAAGCACGAACGTGCGTAAATGCGATAATGACTCAGAAGTTTTTGCGTCAAAGAAACTCCAGAATCCGAATCCTTTCATACAAAAACCGCAGGATGAATAAGTCTTCATTCCCAGCCTTAGTTCCCAGCAGTATGTGTGAACGCGCTTATTAATACGACGCGTCAACATGCCTGTTTTTCGGGAACGTTTGTTGCCATATTTCATTCAATAAATCTGTTCAAATATTTATCAAGCTATCGAGTTCAATAACAGCGATCTCGTTTCAAATTAACAACAACGGATGCGGTCGACGATGCATCGGATCGATGCAGGCACTGGCTTGCTGCGAAAGTACGTAATGCGAGCAGCTCGTATGCGGAGATGAAAACCACCGCATTGTAGCAGCGTTCGAGGCGTGATAAACTTTTGCTATTAAACTCTCGCATTGAATGGACTACTTTATTTTTATCGGACCATCCATTACACAAAGCTTTCATAGGATAGTGCCCATGAGAGCACTTGACTTTTAATTTATTGAAAAGTCATGTCTAGTCTACTCTATAAAGGGATTGTTTTTTGCTGATAAACCTCTACTATTAGAGTGGACGACGTACTGGAACTAGGTACCCAGCGTGGGGGTACCTATACCTATCAGGAAGTTTTTATTTTTAATTCTCTAAACTATAGTGCAACAGGGGTATTTTAATTCTATAAACTATAGTGCAACAGGGGTATTTTAATTCACCGATTCGTTTCCGAATCGAATCCGACGGATCTTTAAAACGCTATTTTGGTTTCGCCTCGTGTTGATGATCGAAACTTCGAAGCGAATCGATTGACTAATTGGCCTGTCAATGAGGAGGAGCTCTTTATTTCGATCATCAACCAGAGGCGAAAACAAAATAGGGTTTTAAAGATCCGTCGGATTCGATTTGGAAGTGAATTAAAATACCCCTGCTGAACGGGGGTCATTAAAGCCTTATTAGGCATTAATGACCACTATTAACTATCATGCATGAGTCTACAAGTATAAATGCTACTATTTCATTAAAGTTTAAAGTCATCAACCACCTATTTAATTTCGAACTTACACCGTTCATCACATTTAACCTTGACCTCCTGAAACGGTAATCTTTACCAACTAAACTTCTTGGTAAAGTTCCAGCTTGTAATTGGTAAGCTTACCTTCCTCTCTTCTCGCAACTCCTTCGCGAGTAGATGCAGCTCCCTGACGACATTTGACTGTAGATTCTCGGCGACGACCTCGCGCTGACCCGCGAAATCGCCCAACTCTAGCAACAACTGCTTGAATGCTTTGCATACTGTGTATCTGCAATTATGTACTTACATAAATACAAAGGGTTGGACAGTCTATAAGAATAGACTTATTGACTGAACATAAACTAGCAGGATGGTCGAGCAATTTGCGAAGTATGAGTATGTGCGGGTGGCAGGACATTGCCTATGCGCAAATAAGGGACATTTCCTGATATAATAGTTTTGTGATTCAACGATAACATTGAGGAAAACCGCTATGAGCAAGAGAAGTATATTTAGTTTTGTATCGGGAAGTGCAGCATGGTAGGTACCCATCTAATCATTATATTTATATATATATATATTATATAGCTTCTACCCGCGGCTTCACACGCGTATTTATCGGTAGCCTATCATCTAAGTTAGGCTATGTTCTAAACGTACACCAAATTTCTTTTTGATCTGTTCAGTAGTTTTGGAGATCCTAGGTACAAAATAAAATTTAGATTTCACACTTTCGGCTTTATAATATTAGTAGGACATTCGAGTGAAGTGAATTTTATATTGCTACCTAGGATCTCCAAAACTACTGAACTGATCAAAATGAAATTTGGCGTACTTGACTTCAGACTCCCTCATGGCAACGTGGCAATGCTGCCAGCATTCTGGGTACTCAGCCTTCTGGTGACGGCTTAGATTTTTAAGAAATAGACATAAGTGTATATATTAGTTGTAATTGTTTTAGCCTGTTACTGTAATTTTCTATGATCCCTCATGTTATATTTTCTCTCTCTTTCAGGGACAGAAAGTTGCATTAAAATTAAAGACACGACAAAATACTTACTGGTATTCATCTTCTTCTTTCTTTTTTGGTTGATAGTTTTTGACCAGCCTCCTGCAAATATGTTACGATGTCAAAAGAAAATGAACACGACGATGAAGTCATTGAATATGTCGTTTTAGATAATATTCAAGTCTAGGTTATGTATGAATGACTATTAATTACTGTGACATGGATACTAAAGACACAAATGTCCGGTCACAAAAATA
Source organism: Eupithecia subumbrata (assembly GCA_949316285.1). Lineage (NCBI taxonomy): Eukaryota > Metazoa > Arthropoda > Insecta > Lepidoptera > Geometridae > Eupithecia > Eupithecia subumbrata. The sequence continues at coordinate 3,346,598 of OX438648.1, forward strand.
CTGTTTTATCGGCAATCGAAGATAGAAAAGCTCAATTTTACGATTGTTTTGAAGCTACATTAATGCTTACGATAAAAAGATGCTTTTAGCAACTCATAAAATTGCCGTTTTATTCATGGGTATTTGATAGGCATTCATATTAAGTAGGTACTAATTAATTTATATGATACGACAACCAAGACAAAGGTGTAAAAATAAGCATGCTGCCAATGAGAATTTTATGGGTGCAGATTAAGAAAAGTTATATTGTGTTTAGTAGGTTTTTTTCATTTTTCAAATGTCCAGCTAGATTTAAGAGAAACATATTAGTCAATCGATGTTGTCATTATTATGTATTTAGTCAATCTGTAGCTTACTGTATTAGCTTATTGTATAAATTTTACAAAAGTCATATAATAAGCTGGTTGACTAATTAATTATAATTAATTAATTTATTGACGTTCTAGAAAATTGTCAATATACCTATATTACGTTATGCATTATGAAAAATATTGCAAGTATGTAACTGGATTCCTACTATGTATGTAACCAAGTGATTAACCTAGTATTTCTCTTAGTTTTCTCAGTACTTACCTTAGTTTTCCTGCATATTCGAGTTCGATAGCGCACCTCTCCTTTACGTAGTTGCCGTATTTGTCTAAAAAATCTATCCCTCTATGCGTGTGCGTCGCTAAGTTATCGTATTGATCCTGTGAACAAAGAAAACCCAATATTAACAAATTGTAAATCTGAAACCCATTTGTTTTTGTACCCAAGTAATTTAAGAGCAACGTGTGCTGAAGCCTTGATACTGTAATATTTCGGCACCGCACTGTAGCATCAATCAAACTACATAAAAGTCGTGTAACCGACTAAAAGATCAAGAAAGAACAACATTATTATGTTGTTCTCCTAGGCCGTAGAGTAAAACGTTTATACAACAATGCTTCGGTGGACAGCGTAGCTAATGGAATCATCAAAACGGGAGGAAACGGTCCGCGATACGAGGTCATCTGACCGGGAAACTAACTACTCCGATAACCGCTAAACATACAGTAAATTCTTTCATAATGCAATTACAGTTTACCAAACAAACTCGTTATCGGAAATCACCTATACAATTATTATGCGCTGATAAAAAAATATGAAGGAGATAAAGTTTACGATATGACTACTTTATGCTATCAATAGCGATATTCTCATAACAAGTTGAGACAATAGGACATGAGCTCTGGGAACGTCCGTCGTGAGTGTAGAGCGTGATGCGATTCGATGCGATGCGCCTGCGTCGAGGTTTTCACCAACCGCCCTTGACTGCCAGCGAGGTAAGCGAGGGGCAACGAACTGGATGAGAAGCAGGGAACAAAACCTAGACCTTTTATTAGTGCCCACTGCCCAGACGGAACGCTAATTGCATGACAATAACACACGCACACCTCAATAAATGAACAGTTCTCCTGAATAAGGGCACCTACTTCTTTTATATACAGTGGTGTAGTTGTCGTAGGGCCAGGTGGTGCAGTGCACCAGGGCCCTGGAGCTCAGAGGGCCCTCTAACCTAAGCTTTGAAAAGAGAGGCGCGCCAGCTTCCGAAGGTTGAAAGCCTAGAAAACCTCGAGCCTGCTCACAAGTTTTTTTTATGATTTTAAATGAACATCAATCACAGAACTCCTGATTTAAGACTTTCAACACATGCGCCAAGCGTCCTTGATAAGCATGTGATATTTACTATCGTTGTTTGGTAGTTTGGTTAAGTACGTCCGTAGCACATTGGGTCTGCGATAAGCTCACGTGCTTGACGGTCGTGAGATCAATACGACAATTCCACCCAACAACTTTTGAGAAGTCTTTAGAGCAACTATTTTCAACAATGAACTCGACATAATGATCAATCAATTAGATGCGCGTTTTATTGGTATGAGTGCAGGTTGACGTTCGACTTATTGGTTCCTAAAAATTCAGATGAAATGATTCCGATATAATGGAACCAAATTCTTCGCTCCAATTTCCAAACCAATTTCTTAATGTCAATTGTCAATTTTAATAATGCATTGTATGACATAAGTGGGTATATCATTATTTAACACGAATTTTACATTTATAATCTGCTTAAAATGGACATATTATGTTTAAAATCTTATTGTATTTTTATTTCGACATACTTTTTAATTAATTTTTAATATTTCTGACAAAATAATTATGATAAACCTGCTTATAGGTAATGAATTGTGTATCCTCTTCTGTATCATAACTAACATAATGCTTGAAGACTAAATTAATAATGTAAAATTGTAGACCATTTATTTGTACTTACATACTTAAGAACTCTAACTTAGAATGTTGCAACGCCCTTACAGGGTTCATGTAGATTCTACCAAAAAATGTTAACACCTTATAATGGACATGAATGCAATAAATATATAAATAAATAAATAAATAATGTATATCATGTTGTCCTTCATCATCTGACGAAGGTGGTCCATTCTCCAACTTTGCAAAGATATTATAACGAAATTTGGCGTGCGCGAATGTGACCTTACAGAAGTGTTTACAGCAATGCTACTGTTTCATACAATTCTTGTTACTTTCGCGGCAGCAGAAAGATCTTTCAGTAAACTGTAGGAAAAAAATAAATTATTTAAGAAACAGCATTGGACAAGATCGCCTCCGACATATCAATAATTGCAATAGAAAATAAGGCGGCATCAAACTTGGATTTGAGTGAAATTATATAGACGAATTTGCAAAAATTAAAGCGCGCAAAAGATTGTAAATTGAGACGGGGAATTCGGTTAATTCGTTTTTTTTTCAGTTTATGCGTCGTTGTATATTTATTCCCATTTTCTTTTATCTATCACACACAGAGTTTCTACCCCTCATAGAGACGACGACGTTTGGATTTATCCTACTAGGGATAAGTTCAACTCACTATATCCAATTTTTATTCCTATCTATAAGTTTGAAGGCCAATATATGGTATAGCTACGTGGAAAGAGGGTGTGAGGGCCCGATTCTTTCTGTATGCACCGAACCCTTGTCCACCTAGCTACGCCACTGTCGACACTTAATATGAAACAATAAGAATAACAATAAAATGTAGCAGTTATATAGTTTCGATTGTCATAATAATTTATGCCACTCGGCACCATTTACGGACATGATGATATGAGGACCAAACTAATTGAATGCGTAGCAACACCAGCTAGTGCAACGATCCTTAAACACGCACAGACATTGTATGAAAATGTGAATGGAATATTTTTAGATATGACGCCATGGCACAGACGTCTAGATTTAAAATCAAATTGGAGATAAGTGAAGAAATAATAAAGAAAGCTATGGACCATTCTTCTCTTCAAATTTTTAGATTATGCAAAGATATGTATGTTACACTGAAAAAAATATAGTCCAACTAAGACGCATTTTATCTTAATTGGCGTCAAAATAGTTGGAATGATAAATATCTCATTCAATACAAACAAGAATGTATGGTAGCTGCAACATATCAAATTTGTTTAAAACAAAAAATAGGCACATCATTCACATATCAATGCTCTAACTCAAAATAAATATTCAATTTGTCATATTAAACATTTATTTGCACGGGGTTAGCAAACAACTTTGTTGCATTTAATCTCTGAATTAAATTAAATAACTACACTTTTTATGGCCAATTCATTACTTGGTAGAAGGAGCTACCTATTACGATTTAACTAAGTTCTCATAGTCACAGAAGACAAAATCTTATCAGGCTCATATGGATTCATATGCGTGATCACATTAGACAAGATCTTAATCAATGTAATCAATTTATTTTTAGTATATCTTAAGCTTTTTTTTTTGTTTTCAATAAAAAAGTAAAAAGTAATCTTCGCTTCCCTATTCGTGGCCATTTGAGGCAATAATACGTACGTAACAGATGATTTACGACAAAAACTATTAAGATAGTTCGTGCGTGTTTTTACCACATTAATATCAGTCAGTACAGGTAGACAGATGGACAATTTGCCTAATTACATATCTAACCTTAAATAACTAAAATTTGCGTTGACCGAATACTTTAACCTGACTGATACTTATCGCTTTTATGATTCCATCATTAATTATAGAGTTCCCAAAGTGTGAGTAATGTCTGTTCAAAACTTGATTTGCGGATAGGCCAAAAATAATTAACCTAACGACTTAATATTGTACTGTACCGCTTATTCAAAAGCGTGTCATACTGGTTTTCATTTTGATGAACGGATATAATGAGCTATAATATTTCTTGCCAATAGAAACCGACAATCGATGAAAAAAATATGCAACATCATAATTGATACAATACCTACCAGCGCTGAGTATTGGGAATTGGAAATGTAATTTGTGCTGGATTTTTTCTTTTACTCTTTATACCAATAGTCCAACACCATGTCACTGTCAGTTATTTTACAGTTAAGAGTGTATATAGTTGATAGCTATGGGCAAAAAATAACAATCAGCCATGTGTAATAGACACTGTCGTGGGATGGTTCGTTAACCGGCTGTTGGCAACACCGAGTGGACGTGGGAGAACTGGATCTGCGCCTGAGTACATAACAAGCCCAGGCTCATTCGCAACGAGATTACTCGGATTATTAAAACTGGAGCTATTTACGGAGACATTAAGTTCCTCGCGTATCTAGCGAATGAGTCGCACGATGATTCTAACTAAAAGCTTGAGACGGTTCAACACTTAAACGAAACGTTTTGACCGTGAATGATGATAGATAGACTCCAGAGTCTAGACTCATCAAATATGGTGCTTAAAGCTGAGTATCACGGTGTAAATTGCTCAGGCACATGTAAATCCCGATGCGTGATCTCTTCAGAAGGCTGGAGTGGTCGGCAATCAGCGAGCGTTGCCTCAGGGCAGGAATGCGCGCAGGCAACATTCGGACAATTAACATGCGAGGCACAGTCAGTTTAGTAACCGATTCGACACGTGTAGCTCCCTTACCTTGGACAATTATTACAATTCAAACATTCGTTCGGCATTACGTGACCGTTGGTGCCCCAGTATAACAAGTAACAACATCACCACATAGGAACATAGAGAAGATGGAAGCTATAAAGGAATAGACATTTGGATAAGATCTTAAGCTGAAACACATGTGTGGAATAAACACTAAAGTATTGTAATAATATTGTTGATGATTCACGACACGAATGTTTCAATTTGGCAACGGACTGTCGTCAAATGTGTCAGTGAACCTTACAAGGTGTCGTTGCAATGTGTATGTTACGTATCATACCGAAAGATCTCAGGGACTTTTTATATAATATTATTTATTTATTATTATTTGATAGGTTTTAATTGGATAATCTGGATATTATTGAGAAAAGAAACATGGAAGTTAGCGTTATATGATATTCGGCATATTATTGCATATAAATTTTGCTTACAAAACCCGTATAGTATAGGTCCGGCATTAATAGTACCTACACATACGTTCCTTTTTAAGTTATTATTATTACTGTTAATAAGTGCCCATGAAGATCAAATTGAAAGCCTTAAAATGCTGTAAGTATTTAATTGCAAAAAAACAAGATAAACCGTTAACTGCGCGTAAATTGCCTATAGCTGTACGAATACTGGTTTTATGTTTGATGCAAACTTATATTCACCTGTACGATTAATAAATAGGCACTCCTTGCGCTGTAAAATAATATTAATATGCAAGAGAGTATACCAACTGACCTTGCGTTCCATACTTAAGTATATGTCGCAGTTGAATGCCAATGTCACGCCAAGCTTACCGCAAAAGTGATATCTTGTAACCGAATCCTATGGCAATAGAGAGGAAACATGGCCCAAACGTATTCTGAATTAATACACGTGATCCCAAGCTTATGAATGTGACCTTTTCACACGCAAAACGAGCAGCATCCGTGACATTTGAAATTCAAATGTACGCAATTTATCAGTTACACCGGAAAAGTGTCAATTGGGGGGGAAGGAAAGTGTTGTTGTTGCGATATCGAGGCGAGGGCAGGAGATGACTCAGGGCGGAGGAACGCCCCGTCCTTTACCTGATTAGCACTCATTAGTCATCGGCAAAGTAATGAGACAACAATACCCACAGCTCACGATAAGATTACGTTGATAGAATCAATAACAAAGCTTGCGTCGTGCGCGGGCCGAATAGCGTGCCAAAAACTATCGATTGTTAGCAGCAAACTGTAAAAACTTGTTTCCGTATGCGTAAATGTAATTAGCAAAATGTTTTGCGGAAGTATTCGCAATTTGCAAAATGTGTCAGATTCTGAAGTAATGGTATGATTTCAATATGCCTTGAGATACCCGTATCTCAAGGCATAATGAAATCATACCAGAATGGGAAATAAAGTTGGTTTACTCATACCAGCTCAAGATAAACATACATCAGGGCATTGTAGCCAGAGTCTTTGGGATGCTTCCGACTGGTATTGATATGGATCACTTGAGCTACCTGCAGATTGTTTGCAACAGTCTCAGCTCAATTGTTTCAACTGTAAATACTAGTTCTAATTTGTTTCTATTATATGATTGTAATTTTCTTTGTCAATAAAGTTAGACCTAATGATTCATCTGTTAATCACACCATTATAGATTTGTTTATTTTAACCCGGAAAAGGATTGAAATTTTATTATTTAACATTTATATTCTAAGAAAAGCAAACCTGCAAATTATTCAACGAGTCAGTTAGATACTATAAAACTTCTATGACAGGGCAATAACTTAACGTTGCATTGATTGTATAAGATATCAAGAATTTCACGACTTCCTAAAACAATAAACTGAGCCTTACATCGCTCTTACGTGACTTGTATGAAATACAGCTGGCATGGCAAGAATAATGTTGAACAATTCTGTGCACAAAGCTTCAGAATGATCTAATGATGAGCGTCATATCAAACTGTAAACATGTTATTAACTTACATGAGAATTACTGCAGGTAATGAGGTACTAAGTACTGGTAATGAGAGTAAAGAATTTACAGTGATATGTTGTTACATATCACTGTAAATTCGAAGCAATTATTTACTGTGTTTTTATTGTAGTGTTCTACACTCGTGAGCAAATAATTGAAACTTTCATTCTATTTCTGATTTTAACATCTCAAAGCTGTTAGTTTGAGCTTTAAAATGAGAATTACGTTGATATTTAATTCTTTTTTTTTTTTTTTTTAAATGAGGAACTTTTGCAACCTTCTTGCTTCTTATTCTATCAACACTCGAACACTCATACGTCTACAGGTTAACACCTGACTCATCTGAATCGAGAGTTTTGCCATAATCAGCTTGGCAGACGGATTGGTAATCGCAGTGAAGATGTTAAATAATACTATAGAAGGAAGCCGCTGTCCTTTCTCTGGTAGGTTTCTTTGTCGGCTCTTACGACATCCACACGCTGAGTTGGAGGGGTCAATTCTTACGGCGCGAACTACGGCGCGGCATTTAAAATCATATGGTAAAGAAAACTAGTTTCTATCGGCGACATTGCACGCGTTTTTAGGTTTAAAGAACTTTATTTCTCATAAAAAGTTTTTCCTTGATAATAATCCTTCAGACGCAGTCCTCGGACTCAGGGCACAATCAATCTCCATGGCAAAATTGGATCCTTTTTAATCGTGTCTGTCTGTATATCTGTCTGTGGTATCGTAGCTCCTAGACGGATGAACCAATTTTCGTTCAGTTTTTTTTGTGTCATAGATAATTTTTATCCCGAGTGTTCTTAGCCATGTTTCATGAAAATCTGTCAATTTTTTAATTATGTTCTTCATTCATTAAATCGGAAAAAGCTGATACACAGTTACGAACTTACAATATTAGAGTAGATTTTCCCCTGTGCCACGATATTTAGTAATCAGCACAGATTGATGAAACTGAGTGTAGGATTAACTCTCACTTTACGTAATTGATGTCTAGATAGTCTAGCTTAATGTGCCAAGCGGTGATATAATGCATGCAGGTCTTGATGAAAACACTGATTATTGATTAAAATTGTATTATCGGCACGGATTTTGAGCCAGGGGCAGATAAGTGTCATATCGCAGCGAATTTTTATGGAGAGATAAGTGAGGATCAGGTGTGGTGTGTCAAATAAATTGAAGAATGGATGGATGGAGTTTGTTACTTCTTCGCGCCAAAACGGCTGAACGAATCGGGCTGATATTTTGCTTATTGTAGGTCCAGACGTGGAATAATACATAGGCTACTTTTTATCTTCTAATCAGTGCCCGTGGGATAGAAATGACCTTTAAACGTTACCATAGAAACAACGCGTGCAAATTCAAGGGCAGAAACTAGTGCTCGAATATTTTTTTATGTAAATATATAGTTTTCGTTGGTACAATTAGTCTGAATATGAAAGCCTTTTCAGCCGACGAAAAACGGCAGACGTACTCAAGTCGACGCGTAAATTTTTTTTATTTTTATCAAGATCTTATCAGGCTCATATGGATTCATGTGCGTGATTTGATTACATTAGAAAGGATGTTAATCAACGTAAACATTTTTTCAGTGTAAGTACTTGAGTCATTAACCCAAACAATCTGCGTCCAAAGGTAAGTAAAAGCACTTTTACGCAGGAAGTAGGTACTTGACTTCATGTGCGTCAGTAAAATGCATCGATTTCCGCTAAGGGCACGCGTCAGTCTAATTCAAGCAGTGCTTCCCCCGAGGCTCAATTCTAAATCTAACGATCGTGAGTCACGAATTCGGGTGACGTCATGGGGTGCCTGGGACAGAAGATTATTGTATTTACTCGGAAAGCACCGTCGAAAGTTTCACTGTGCGACAATTCTACGTCGGAATAACGATAGGACTGAATTTGGTGACCTTCCAAGTAGCAATATTGGTATTTTAACGAATTCGGGTGACGTCATGGGGTGCCTGGGACAGAAGATTATTGTATTTACTCGGAAAGCACCGTCGAAAGTTTCACTGTGCGACCATTCTACGTCAGAATAACGCTGGGACTGAATTTGGTGACCTTTCAAGTAGCAATATTGGTATTTTACCGAGATTTTCAGAAATATTGCACTAATATGAAACCATGTTTTATGGAAGCACGGCTGTGAAGGCACGCATTAATGAGAACCAAATATTGGTCTTCATCGAAGATTTCAGACGTATTGCAACTAAATTGAACCTTAATCCTTTGTTTTACAGATGCGCGACTGAGGGCAGAGTAGGTTAGTGACGAAGGACGTGTAAAGGTTGCGCACCCCTGCTGCGTCACGCGTCACCCTGGTGACTCAGCTACCCCCGCCTACCAGACTAGCCACCAGACAGAAAATAAGCACAAAAATGATACTAAAATTGGCATGAGATAGGGATTGGTTTTGTCTTAAGTGAACGTTATAAGTATAACCCATGCTTCCTTTGATTTTCTGCTTTCGTCATTTGTTCTTAGATCTGTGAATCAATGACTTTTTAAATGTTAAAGCTTGTCGCACACCTGGAAAGATCACCGCTACAGCACAGCACAAAAACGGGTATTCAAATATGAGCTTTAACTCGTAACCACTCGTAACGTAGAGGGCCACTCGTTGAAGCTTGTGGGATGCCATTTTGTTTCTGTAAACTATATCTAGAGTTTAGAGTTTAAGCCCATACTTGGAAGCACATTTGTTGTGCGGTAGCGGTATTGGATTAATAGCTACAAATATATTATACAACCGTAGAGTCAAATTGAGTCAATGATCAAGTTTACTATATCAGATAAAGATACGATAACATCAGTATGTACCTAGTATACTCGTATAACTTCTACATAAATTATGCACTGTTATTTGAAATACTAGAAAATATGACGTAACATTCACTTTCTTTAAAATATTTAAATCATGTTTTTCTAGTGCCTTATTAGCATCAGAGAATAAGCATTAGGTATATTTATCATAGAAGCAAAATTTGCAATTTGAAACTTATTAACGGCAAGAAACAAAGAGTAGAGCCACCAGTATGCACAGTGTATTAATATTGAATAAGCTAGGAATTTTGTGCTTCAATGTAAAAAAAACTAGTGCAAAACGTGCCTGGTATTGAGCAGGTAGAAATAGTTTCAAATGGTCCACGCATCACGTACGTGTCGTCAATTTTGGTACTTTCTATATCACGCTTTGTTTTGTACACGTTTATGTAATGAGGAAATAACTGTAAATGACTTGAATACAAAATAAAATGCCATTGCCATTGTCAACATACCAATTTAATTATGTAAGAGTTCAAACTTTCGATTTGAAAGGTTAAATTCAAATATTTCCTCTTCGTATTCAGGTGATTTATTTAATGCAATTCAATAAATCCTTATTCCAATATCGTTTTCGTTTTTAGTATACAAATACAATATGTATTATGCATACTTACTTAATCTGAATTAACTTGGCCGTGGCTAGACGCGTAGAGTTCGGGCATTAATTCACACTTTTTTGTGAATGTTTTTTCACATTTCTCTGTACTTGGTTCCAATAAAGATAATTTTTATCATTATTTTATTATTTGTTTGCCAAGTTTCATAAATCTAAGAAGTCTTGGTGTTTGGTATCACGTATTTTCACTTTCGCTTTAACTGGGATTTTAAATGTGTTTGTCTGTTGATGTAAGTATGAATTTAGATAGTTTATTAGCCAAAATATTCCATGTTTTCTGGTTAGTTGTGTCTTTGCAAGAGAGATCGTATCGGATATAAATAAGCGTCTTAGAACAGCTGCTTCAAGTCTGGTAGAGTAGAAAGCAAAGCAAACAACCTCATTATTAATGATGATACAGAAATTTGATATATTTTATGTAACATCATCTTACGTCGTATCGTATTGACCCAAGCGTTGTCGTATTGACATAACTTGTTTACAAAATACACTTGCAAAATCCGGGGGTGAATGCTTACTGGACCATCGAGCTATGTATGGCACGTTCTTCGTGCAAGACCTTCATAACAGTTAAGTTGTGAAAGTCGTACAGTGCTGCAACGTTTACGCCAAAACGGCGCAAAAGTGGACTAGTAGGAACGTACATGAAATTCTTAGTTTTGTTACAAGGTTTACCTCACTGTGGTTGGTTACCTAGTCAAGATGACTAGGTAACATGAGGTAGTATATGTTTCCACAAATTTTATTACACAGCAAACGCGTAGGTACGCTGCGTAAACACAGATGAGGCGGGGAAAATTAATGAATAACTTTTTTGTATGAAAAGCTCAGCGTATTTACCGGATCCTCAGACAATTGCAGTTCCGGCAGTCTGCCAGGCCAGGTTGGAAACACCGTCGACCATTGAACTTCCCCCATGCCACTGCATGTAGTTTTACTATATCTAGCCGTAGAAAAGCGGCAAAGTTTCATATTTTCCAACGCGTCACGTAGAAACGAGGCGAGGCTTTAATGATAACATTACATTTTCACATTCCACGGACCGTACATAGATAATTTACTTTAATAGAGCTGACTCTACTTAGCACTATTATTAGCGAAAGATAATACTATTAATAAAAAGAATACTAATACTATTATTTTATTTACTAGGTATTCTAATGGTTCCTTTATTTTTTGACAAACTTACTCATCGTAGAGTAGGACAAGAAAATTATTCGCAGGACAAGTTTTCCCTCCACAGCTCTACAGTTATGTGCACAAGTACTAGTAGGTAGGTAGTTGGTACATTTTAGATGCTTGATTAAAAATAATACAAAGCGCGCACTTCAGCCAGCCACAGAACTAACCAGCCAGAGATACGTGGGAAACTACGAAGACGGCCGCGGGCTTATTGTGCTGCCTGGTTACTAAAAAACTTTTTGTCATTCTATTGCTTATTGTTGTAACACAAAGGACCAGTTTCCTGCTATTAAGTTCATATTACATGTACTCACAATGGTGCATAGTTTCAACCTGTGTTAGCATCGGGACTCTGCGAAAATATCGAATTGATACGTTAATGCTGTTTTGTCTCAAGTTTCTCTACATTGAGCGTGTGCAATGCAAGTAAATGGTTCGCCCCCGTGAAGGGATTTGTGATTGGATTACTGTCCCCAAGATATACGCGCTACCCTCGGGGAAGGGTGCAGGTAAACATTTCGACTGAGTGGTTCTGGAATTTCACTTTTTTCGTACGTTCTAGAGGCATCGGCATTTTAAATCCGGCTTTAACAGATTAAAAATTCTTAATGTGCACTGATTCATGAACTTAGTCATAATTTATGAGTGTGACCACGAAACTGAGATGTGAAACTGTGATTTGAGTGCATGCATTTCAAGAGCAAAGTTTGAGTGGCAATAACCCGTGCGTTCGTCACAGCACAGCACAGCTCAACGTGTTACTTGTCTCCGTTCCTAGAATAATATACAATGGCAGCACAGAATGTGGTTCAGCACGAGCCTCGAGCCATTGTTGGAACACGCGCGTTTCCGCTTTCTCGTGGAAAAATGCAAGCGCACTTGGAAAGTAACGTGTGTTATGATCCGATTTCGAGAAACACACCTGTTTAAAACAGCTTGTACGAGATAACGCTGGCAGTCGGAAAGGAAGCTGACAGAATAAACAAAACTTAGGGAAAACATTCAATTAAGGAATGTAAAAGCAAACAAGTTTGAAGGTCATTGCAGTGTTTCGCTTGCCTTATAAAGTAGCATACAAAGTTGTTATAGAACCATTCTGGATAAGTTATTCAGAATAGAGCCAGTGCCAGCGACAGTCCGGCGCCTCCGGCGACTGAATGGAGCCGTTCACAAAAGCCCTCTGTTCTTTGGGTTCCGATGAGAGAAGCGCAATTACAGAGATTACCCTACAGAACAGACCGCGGTCGATCAACCGTATCATCCAGACTGGCCTTGTGTTCACTTGACATTATTTTACTTAATATTTCTCATCTTAATCTTAAGATATCTCATCATATAGTTATCAATTCCAAAACGTTTCCTCAATATCAGTTTAATGAAAAAAGAGTAAAACAACATGACCTATTTGGAGACTTAAATAAACATCTAAAAATGTATTCCGCTGAATCAGGTTAAGCGCGATTTTATGTTTGCAGTCCGCCTCGTCGGCTATTCTGCAGAGGATTTTGATCGACGAATGTTGAAATACATTTGTTATTGTTGAAAAAGGCCTATCCCATGGCAACGGACAAAGGTTGCGCTTGGCAGATGTGCATAATTTCACAGTAGAGCGGACGCAGGACCGGTCAGAGGGGTCGAACGACCGGCAGGTGTAATGTAACTGCCTTCGCATCAGAGACAGACGATAGAGTAGGTAGACCTCTATCGTCTGTCTAGCCCATAGCCTGTTTTGCAAATACCTTTACGACAATTTTATTGCGATTCCAAACATGCTAGTAATGTTTTTATTTCCGAGCGTCTGCAAACAAAAATAATAAGTATTGTTGTTAAGCCCACTCGTATGGTGTTCAGATGAAATATCGTTTACATTGTCCAAATGGCCCCAGAGGTTGACGTCAGCATTGCCGAAAACCCGATTCGCTCGAACGGCTATTTTGGGTTTGCGCCGGGCGCTTTATTATGATGATCGAACAGGCAAAACATTTTGGTATTTCGAGTGGATATGAAAAATCACCAAGAGACCGAGCTTTAGTACAATGCCGGTATCATGTTTTTCATATTTACTGATGATACATATTCACACTACACACAATCGGCATAAGTAAATCGTCTTTCTTATTAGCTCTTATACGGGTTTTATCTGTTACACCTCAATACAAGAGCTGTGATAGCTATAGCGGATAACTTTTGAACACCTACCCACTAGCCAGACAAGACAATGCACATTTAATTAAAATCTCTCAGTGAAATGAAAGAAAGTAAATTAATTTTCTCGGTATTCGTTCACCAAGTAAGATGAAAATAAAATACTCGATGCAACCCGGAAGAATCAGACGGGATGAGCTTAGAGTACGTTAACCCTGTGCTCACAATAATATTATGAAGTGTAGGTACAGCAGGTTGCTGGCATTGAAAGACGAAGTAAATAAACCAACAAGAGCTCCTATTCAAAGAGTAGGGTACGTAAGTCGCGAATCGAGGTATGTAGACCGTCGGCCACATATGAGTAAGTAGAACTACAACGAAGTGAAAGTATCACTTCCACCCCAGGCCGGCAACATGTGGCTAAACAACGAGGGGACAGAAGACGATTCACGATCTATCTGAGCACGCGACTACGTGCCCGCTGTCGTCTAATGTGTCTCATAAATTACGGGCAGGGAATTTGAATCATAATTCTGCCAATTTCTTGAGTAACGTGAGCATTCAATAAGGTAATGAACATCGGGTCAATCGTTATTCGAAATAAAACAAGCTCACACACGATAAAAGTCGGTCAAAGGACAAGCCCCAAGCAGACAATAGATACAATAGTGGATAATAGCAATTGAAGCGAATCTCGATGAATGAATAATAACAACGTCGTCGTCCCGGGCCGACGAATGCAATGCACCCTTCTGAATAAGCTGAATCACAAAGCAGCAATATGCTGGTAACAGGTGACGCATTCATGGCAACCTGCATTAGAGGAAGCAGATGGAGTTTGGGTTAGGGCATCAGATTGCAACTGTCGAACGAATGGAATAAATTAAAGACGCTTTTAGCCCAAAACCAATAAAGGGAGTGCCTCCACCGAGTCTTTTAACATTTTATAAATGTAGATTCTTGTGTAAAAACTGGCCTTATGAATCATTCAAGCGGATGTAAAGATAGAGATTCATTGATGTTATCATGTTAAGTCACATGAGCTACAGACACGTTGGGATTCTGTGATACAAATCCATAGACCTAAGTAAAAACTGTAGATATGGTACGTTCTCCCAGCGCTTTCTCAACAACTGGCCTGTGTAACATTACAACTATACGAAAATACTCGCTAAAAGATACATTTCCAATCTCGTGCAATAATTATAATGAACAAACACGAGGGCATTACTGTAGTCAGTAAATAACACTAAAGTACGTCGTTGCAAGAACGCGTAACACGAACGCCGCCGCGCCGCCGCCGGTCCGACTACAACTGAGGTGGGTGGACCTAATTGCACCTAATTTGAGTCTTTCTCTTTCGAGAAACTAGTACCTCATCTCCCGTTTTTTGCTTAGATCGATGTACAAATCAGATTTCTTACAGTTCCCATTCACAATAGAACCTTGAAACGTAATATTGCTAAGCAGCTGCGCGGACGCACGTACTCTGTACAAAATAAGTGTGTACTCGCAGCACTGCTTTTACTGATCATATTCTGTGGACTGGCGACAGAATACGATGAAGTCAACAGTCAGTTCGCACACGTCGTTCAAAAGCAAATTCTTGGTTCTCACGCAGAATACGCGCAATCATAACAACCAACCTTACAAGGAAATTAATGCTCATATTAATAACAAGCGCGCAGACCAGCGCACATGAAAATATATACGCTACTAACTAGTTGCTGCCCACGGCTTCGCATGCTCTTTTTAAGTAGCTGCCATTTATCTAGTAGATACCATTTATCTCCATGACAAATTTCATTAAGATCCGTTCTGCCGTTTAGGCGTGAAAAAGCAAACATAAAGACAGAGTTACTTTGAATTTATAATATGGCTTATTCCCAGAGGTCCACGACTCCATTGTTTTCAAAAAACTTAAGTTCATACATTGATTGCCAACGGGTCCACGACATTTTAAATAAATAATATTTCCTTTCCCAAAGGGTCCATGGAATTGTTTGGTACAGTTAGCAATAAAAGCTTCGATAAGATAGGACAAATATTGTTTCGTCATGAAATAAAAGACAATGTACCTATAGATAAAATTAGTATGAATTTTAGCTACCAGCAGTACCAAGAGACGAGTTAACCACCAGAACTATGCGTTTGAACGAGGACATGATTGTCCTTGTTATGGAGACAAGGGGATGAAGGAGTAAATTATTAGCGATCTGAATACTGAATAGTAACAGAACATGAAACACCAGAAGTGTCCGATGTAAATTTACGCAGACAAAACACAGTTTCACGAAGACTGATTGATTTTATTACAGTACAGACAAAGAAGTATTATAGTTAGAATAATGTTACAGACGATTTTCATAACACATACTTGGGGACGAAGCAAACCTTTCACAATGACGAAACAAGGCGAGTCGTGTTTATAATCGTTATCAAGAAACTTCTAGAGTGCCATTGTTTTTGTAGTTTTACAATGCGTAGTATAATGAGAAGTTGGTATAGGTCTACCTTTATGCGTGTAATAGTTCGATTTTGATACGATGGTGTGGTGTGCAATAAACATGAGAAATTCCTCGAAAGCGAGTCGAGTGTGACCGTTGCGAAGCCCAAATGTAGGTGGAGCGAGACAGATCACCCACTTGCTTACTAGCAGGGTTGAGACGTTAATACGAATCCAAAACAGCGATAAAATGGCAAAAGTAGGCATATGTTGATGAGCTATAATATTTATGACTAGAAGAATTTCTCGGGCGATTTGTCTTCGTTATTATTGAGCCCGTAACCTATTTGATACCAGTTTTAAAACCAGGCAGCCCTACTTTACAGCTTACGGATTTTGCGGCGCACCTTTGCTTCGACACTTTCGCTTAAAATATAGGTACGGTAACCAAAGATAATTTGTACATCATCGGTTAAAAGAAACGTTGTATGATCACATGATGAACACAGTACAACTGTAAGAGACCTACAAACGGATTAGGGACTACACCTAGCCATTGGTTGGGAAGTTGCATCACTTCACTAAGAAATGCACGTAATCCAATACGCCGTGTACGTTTCGGCTCAAATTATTAGCGTTCGGTCGTCAAAATCCAAAAGTAATACAGTTATGAGCGAAAGGCTGGTTTACAAATTCTATTGGCCTTGATTCAAAACGCACGCACCTCGTATGTGCTCAAACTCTACAGATCTTTAGAAAGTTAAGGGCAACATTACGCAAGTACCAATTACTGAAACATTAAAAACAAGTACTGGTCGACAATATAAATGCCAGTTAAAGTATAAAGAAGCATGAAAGCTACTTGTAAGTAAGAGGGTCTAGTAGTTAAACCATGAAAGGATAGCATTAAACATTGCGTATTAAAGAGCTGGTTACGTGAGACCCTAAGATATAAACATACACAAGTGCATGTTTTGCTTGCTGCATTCCTCTATGTATTACTGTAAGATAGTCGCAGTCAATATAAAAGGTATGCGAGAGTTATTACCCGTGTACCTTACCTACGACTGTCGGCATTTGCGAAAACGAATGAACCAACAGAGATGTAAACGGCCTTGGATTAGTCGTGGAATTTTCTATTCTATCCTGTTTAGTCCGACAATAAACAGTATAGTCAGAAACAATACTAAATTATGCTATGTTGTAAGCGGCTAAGCTAGACTCAGACATATTGCAAGATTCGCAAGGAAGATGTATGTGAAATCAATACTGATCAGATCACTCCGACTTGCCTAACCATAAACTCGCTAAGCCTATGTTTAACCTCTTGCAACATGGCTTTGTGATGATAAGACTAACCGAAATTAACTTTAATTATATCTGCACGCACATTCTGAATGAATGAAATATTAAACACTGTGTTTGATGGATGACAGAACTTTTTATCTCATAGTGGCACAAATGTGTTTTATCTAGAGAAGAATCTCACGATCGATTGTGTAGATATTTTATTTATCAATTATGAGTTCCTTTGGACGTGTTAAATGTATCGACACAGTCAACAGTCTTGACCAATTTCAACCGTGAAGTTATCTTATCTGGGGAAAATATTGTATTGCAATAGAGGGGAGTGTCAATTGACCGTATGCATATCTCCAAAATATCGATTACGGCGGGTTATCTGTTAGCATAAGACTGGCTAACTCAAACAGAGTGTTTTTGTGACACTAATAAACCCCAAGCCCCTGGATAACCAAATAAACTAGTATAAAAATAAATCAGCCAGATTAGACACTACGCAGTGCGCTTGTTTTTCAAGTTGAACCACTTACAAAGAAAATAAATACAATTAAAAGAAACATGCATCCTTAAAATTCCTTACTTGAGAAACTATTTCAATGTAGGTCAATGTAGTAACTTATCGTTCAATGTTTTGACTTCTGACTTTCAATGTCGATGTTTATCTAACGCGATAAGAACTCGTAAATAAACTTTGGCGTTCTTGACTTGCAACATTATGCTGCCTTGGTCTGCTATAAATCAAAATCAGACAGCGCGCCTTCCCTTCCCTAATGCTCGTGGGTCACGAGGATAGTAAACAAAGGTGGTGTAAGAAAGTAGACACCGATTCACTTAACAATTTGCCCCGACGAATGCCCTCTGACAGCCAGGACAGAGCGGGGAGTTAGTCTTGGCATAGTCATCATAACATAACAGCGTTGCTCCATCTTCGAGAATACTATAGTTAATTCGTATAAACCAGTTGTATAACATAAACGCCGGAACTGTCAGTGCTCTGAAAGATAAGCATACCGGTACCTGTCGATGAGTTTGCTTCCTATCGGCTATAGGTAACGTAACGATTACTCACCTGTAACAAAAACAAATAACATGTTAGCAAGTCTGCGTCTATGCTTATTCTAATTATTGTACAGATGGAAAACATGGTATGACGTGTAAGGTTGCCATCTTGACCATATTTCCTCGATTGTTGATGTTCGTTGTTTATAATATAACATACATGTACGTAGATATTATCTTCGGTTTTATGTTATTGTTTAAAATACTTAAGGTGACGAGTCAGTCCAACAAGCACTCAAGGTAGCACGCGCTAAATGTCATTTCAATCAGTACGAGTACATACAAAATAACCTTCAGCAGTATTGGCCATCGAGATCTCAAAGAGAAAACGGTAATTAAAAGAGCGGCATCGAACGAGATGCGTACACGCAGCGCAAGTGAATAACCTCGAACTTGAACGGTTTCATAGATGGCCATATGTAAACAGAGGCAGGTTCTGGCAAATGAAATTCCAATACACGAGGTACGCTTCCGTATTAACACGTGCTGTGTTGAGAGAGAAATCCGGCTATTCAGGCCTCTCGGACTCTCGCTCTGTTAATATCATCACAACACGCTACGGAAAAACGTTTGATCATACCTGAGTCGCATGAGGAATAAGTAATTTTGAACAGTACCTATTAATGCGGCCCTAGAAGATTTCTTGGCACTCAAATTCCGATTTCCGGAAACGCATTTGAAGTGGCACAACGAGAGAGCTAAGATACCGCTTATTATATCTGTGGCTGTTATAATATAACGGTTATGTTATTATATTAGTTATCTGACCATAGAAATTATCCGAGTGCATGTGTGACCGCAAATAGCCGGTTCAGAGAAGCAACTCAATACGTCTTCAGGACAGCATTGCGGGGAAAGATAATCCCTTAAGACTAAACATTATAATTAACTTTTAGTCGATGATTCTGTACTTCCTGTACGAATATTTATGCAGTGCGTCACTAACGGTTCCGCAAGTTTTCTCCGCGTGTTCGAATGCCGTTACTTCCTCTGATGATAGAGCATAACCCATCTGTCAGCTAATGCATACAATTTCTTGTTGAAGTGCGTTGGAGTATTGGAGGAAATCGATTTCACGGTTTGACTTTGAACCAATCTAATCCCAAGGAGACAAACAATTAGTTTCGTAATTTGCTGAGTATTTCTGTTCTGAAAAGATATTGACCTTCGATAATAAGCTGAAATGATCGCGTGAGGAAAACAATTTCGGCTGCAATAAACCTCTACAATTTAGCATCGGCTAAAATTTTATCCAACCAAACGACGAAACATTCTCGAAAGTTACAGACAGCACAAAAAGTAAAAGTAAAATCATTTTGTCAATTGAATAGAAGCTAGTCGTCATGTTTCGATTCCGTCATAAATAATGGCAATAAAATACGCTAAACGACAATGTGGAATGCACAGCTGTAACGTTACATAACATTAGAGTTTATTTACCACTCGAAAATTCACCAAGCCAACCATTCAACCTTACCTGAATAGTAAGTTGGTGAAAATAAAGAACTTTCACACGCTTGTTTAAAAATCGTTGAGCACGCTCCAAGGTTCTCAGATTACTAAATTACATAACATTAATTTCTACAAATCAAGCTTCCGACGACTTCCAAGAAAATTCATGCTCATGGATATCAATTTCAAAACAAAAAAAAAAGAATACCAGACTTAATAGTAGTTAGGTTACTTTTCGAAGGCATCAAGGTTTTAGGTAGACACAAATTCGAGATACTTGGTAGAAACCTGGGAGACTGGAACCGCATTTACAGCTAGCCAAGGAACAAAATTCGAGATACTTGGTAGAAACCTGGGAGACTGGAACCGCATTAACAGCTAGCCAAGGAACAAAATTGGAGATACTTGGTAGAAACCTGGGAGACTGGAACCGCATTTACAGCTAGCCAAGGAACAAAATTCGAGATACTTGGTAGAAACCTGGGAGACTGGAACCGCATTTACAGCTAGCCAAGGAACAGTTTTGAAATGGCATTTATTGATAGTCCCTCGCTACATCGGCCATAATTGCACAATATCGCCGTCTAATTGCTAGACGCTACACATCTATCGGGCTCAATGTGCGGCCCATATTTTCTCAGGGTCTCGCTAACAAATCAGCGATCCAAGACAAGCTGTGATTACGTAGAAACCAGGTTTTACTTGTGATTTTAGGTGAGGACTTGTTCAAGCACCAGAAACATCAGGGTACTGCAGATGAGCGATTATCGTAAGAGGCTATTGATTGGAAACAAGTAACAGGCTCCATGAACATACTAGAATGCTTTTGATGAATAAGTTGTCAGGTTATACTTGTATTGTATTTAAAGCCGAGAAGAAAAACTCACTGCTATCCTTGCACCTTCGGCCCGGTAAGGCTGTTTTGATCACAAATGCGGTCTTACTAGCCGGTCATGTGGGAACGTTTTGAAATTCGCGAGCTCATACAAAGGTGTGCAAGTCAATATTCCTTGGTTGTTGCCTCAATTGTATTGCATCAACGATGCTTTCGGGTGGCATCATCAATTATTTAATAGAGAAAGGTCGATAATCTGGTATTGTGCATTTTGTAATCATCTCACATGTCGCTTAGCTTATTAGCACAGGCGTGATGTCGTGAGGACGAAAACGAGCAAACCTGTGCTGGTTTTGAATCAACTTTACAGAGGCATATTTTTCCTTTGATTCCTTTTATTGTGGTTTGCCATGAATTCGTGGATCTTTTGACACCACATGAGAACAACTTTTGCCTTTAAATTAGGATAAAAAAGAAAAGCGTTCTCAGTTCCCCTGCTGAAACCAAAGCTTAAGGCGCTGCCGTGGAAAACTAAGACTGTCAGATTGCATGTCAATATTACCAAATGTGGTCGGCAGAGGCGCTTATTTTTAACATAGACTTATGCAAAATTTATCTGTTGTAGAAGAGGCAAACTTTTGTTTTATTTTGGTTGATAGCACAATCACAAGGTAATAATGTAATGTTAACTAACATTTGCCCGCGGCTTTGCTATCGTTGCATGTAAAATACCTTAATAAAACCTATGTCGCTCATTGTAGCTTCTCAATTATAATAAAAATTACATTCATTTATGTATTGATATTTCAAAGCCTCGTTCAAACTTCACATCGTATGGTCCATCCCTCTCACTCAAATAGTGAATAAACAGGGCAGTGAGAGAGATGACACGATCGAGTCCGACAACAATGTAGCGTTTGTAATTGTTTGTCTATGACGACGTGTTGTGGTTTGATTTCTTTCATTATATTCTTTCAATAAGGACGTTAATTATTTCTAGCACTGTTCTCATCCTAACCAAATAGTGGAGCATTTCTATTTTTCTTTCTAACAAATTCAGAAATTGGTGACAGAGAGTCAAATTAATCTGTTTGTTTGGTTTCGCATTTTTTTATGTTAATCAACAAGAAATCAACAGATAAAATACTGTTGTTATATTTTTTTAATAAAATTTCAATTTCAATATAATTTTAATAGTCTTTTACAAAAATAAATTTCGACACAAACTCAAGTATAGGTTAAAAAGACATGCATACCTATACCTACCATTATAGATGCAAGCGTCTCTGTCGGTTGTTGTGATAATTTGCAAAGTATAAGGCTTTGGGGACTACAATACTAAAATTATAGAAAATAGGTGATCACAGTTCTAAGCTCTCATGTCTCTGAAAAAATTTGATAAGTGATTAGCACTATACAGAAAAGAAAATTGAAAAAAAGAATTTTGGGGTTTTTAGGGGGATTTAATAAAAATACTGGGGGTAAAATTTGGTATGGGTTGGCAACACTGAAAAGTGTCAAGGATATGTTTTACAAATTGTTTGAAATTATTTTTTGATAACTTTAACTCTTTTGGAGTTTTGTTGTAGAATCGTATACATTTCCCTTTAAAAGATAATCTATAAATCGATACTATAAAAATATATAAATATATTTCTATAAAAATATTCGTAAAATAAAATACGTGAATGTTGGAATGCTGAATGATGAATTTCACGGATATAATTTTGTACACAATCTCAGTACTACTCGCTTCCATAATTAATTTTATTTTCCGGAAATAAAACGCAACAATCATGAAGATAGTTTTAGTTTAGATTGTAATTCTACAAAATAATCATAAAAACCACAACAGACCATGCCTTGCTATCCAAATTGATATTCATACCGATATAAAGTATTCTTTATTATTTTGCTGCCTTCCAAGAACTCATGAGTGATTATGATTAACATGAGTGATTAACAATAATTTTGACAACTGTCATTGGAAATACAATTGTTTTGCATGTTTATTACGTTTTTAGCGTCTTTAAACATCTCCTTTACTTGACTTCTTTGTTACGCTAAAAAAAAAATATTATATTGATGTCAATGTACACATATTGCCAATAACAAAAAAGTTATGACAAACCGCTCCGATGAGGTTTTTCTATGAGTTATTAAAAATTTAAAGTAAATTATTATTTTTGAGTATCTGTCCTTTTGAGAATCTCTCTTCTCTAAGAGAACAAACCGATAGAACTACGAGTAATTTAAATTTGCCTGTAGTTCTACTGGTAGAACTACGAGAAAAAAAATGCAAATGGTTGGTCCTAAGTAAATCAGTTATCTAGTAAGTACCCATAACAAAGCTCTGCTTAGCTTCGGCCTTGGTGATGATGTGTGAATTCATCATCATCAGCCTATATAAGTCCACTGCTGGACGTAGGCTCCTATTTTAATTTTTCAGCATTGTTTATTTATATTATAATAAATAATAAATAATGCTGGACAATTCACACAACATTATCTAGCCCCAAGTTAAGCAGAGCTTGTGTTATGGGTACTAGATAACTGATATACTTAATACAATATATTATATAGATAGATATTTTTATTATACATAGAAAACACCCAGACCAACGGAACAAATTTCTGCAGACCGTACACAAATTTGTTCCGAGGCGGGGATCGAACCCGCAACCTCCTGCGTCGCAGGCCCAAAGGTCATCAAAATCGCCCTACCTATTTAACATATTTTAACTCGACCAATACTTTTCGTGCTGTAAACATGTTGAGTAGTACCTACCTATCTAGCTACCAGAGATAAAACCACTATAAACCTATTCTACTTAATTGGTAGGTCTGTCAATGAATAAAATTCCTGCAAATTTCTTTTGGCTTAGCTTCAATCAAATATAGACTTTATTTCAATGACGAATGAACCATTTAACCCGCAAAACAAAAGTTGTCGAAAATCGTAATTCGTCCGTCGAACCCAGCTGTCATCGCGAAAAAAGTTACATAACCTCACGTCCGACCGAGGAGGCATCCAGCCTCCGAATGAAGCTAGTGGAAGCTATTTTGAGCATATATTGAAAGGGATGTTTGAGTAATAAGGTTGAAATTCTATTGGCAAAATATTATCATTTTTGCAATTACTTCGCTAAACGCCTTACAAAAATGTGTTTTTTGGGTTTTATTATGTTAATGGATTTATTTATTTAAAACTTTTTACATATTTCTTTTCTTGATAAAATTTCCTTTCATATAGTATTTAAATAATTAATGGTTGTCACTCAAAATATTGAGCATTTCGAGACGAAAAATTTTTTTCTTGTTCTTTTTTGGGTGTTTTTTTTGTCAAGATCCTAGACCGTTTTATAAAATATTTTTGTATAAGTCTTTTTTCCATACATTTGACTATACACTGTTTTTTTTTTTGGGCTTGTAATATGTCGGAGAACGGCTAACGGTGCGACGAAAAAGTGTACTTTCTACGGTGTCGCTGTTTGGACAGCGTCTTAAGCTTGCAAAGGGCGAGTCGCTAAATGCCCTTGGCTAATTGGACTAGTCTCGAATTACTCAAAGGTGTGACCTTTAGGCACTACCCCCAACCCAATAGTCTTGATGGCAGCCGCACCTGTGCGATTTGTTACGGACTTAATGTTATGCGCCAGGTTTATTTAGGTCAGCCTTGTTCTACTAGTCTAGCTAGTCGAACGATTTGATCAACTCAGAAAGTATAAACGCCAATATTTTCATAATACCTACGGTATACCATAACACGTTGGAGTAGGCGCACACGACTCATTCTGCGAGCAGTAGCAGGTCCAGTCTGACTAAGGCGGAGAACCGGTCCGACCAGAATACAGGACCACGCCAAATAATCGCTATCTTTAGTCCATGGGCAAATATGCACTTAAATAATTCGCACTAAGGTTTAAAATCGAATGCTACGATCTGGGTAAGTTGATTTTTGAGTTCCGCGAAGCATTTTTCGTTACTTCATAAAACCGACTTGCCATAACCGTCTCCTACGTCTTCTTAGCAGGCATGCGATGTTGAAACATGTTAGGAGACTCATTCTGGGATTTTTATTTACAATAAGGTAACTTTTCGGATGAAATGTTATTGTATTTCGATTTACTCTTCTTAGAGTTAATCAGTGATACCTCCCTTTATATCCGCTTCGTACCACCCTACAAATTATTTACCTTATCGATCATTGGGGTGGTCATAAAAGGTGTGCGGTGCGACCACTAGTTGCCACAAGAATTCGTTGACGTTGGTACGCTTTTGTGTTGTCAATATGTATATTCCCGTGACGTCC
The DNA here is from genome assembly GCA_949316285.1 of Eupithecia subumbrata. Lineage (NCBI taxonomy): Eukaryota > Metazoa > Arthropoda > Insecta > Lepidoptera > Geometridae > Eupithecia > Eupithecia subumbrata. The sequence continues at coordinate 3,371,687 of OX438648.1, forward strand.
AATACAGAAGATAACATGGAATAATATGAGGCGAAGCTGACCGACAGTTTCTTCGACAGTTTCTAAACCACATGACGAATGGCACACTTTGATCATTAAATTGAGTGATCAGTAATACACTGACCACATATAGTACCGCAAGTTTAATAAGAAATTCGGTTTATCTGGGCCAGAACATGATGAGGTAATTGTTTTATAAAATGCCGTTTTTTAAAGACTTCAAAAAAGGATGAGGCACTATGTTCTGTTCTGTTATGTATGCTTTTTTTACGTATTATTGTCGATTTCTCCGTTGTTCTTCCCGAGGGAATAGTATTTGTCCCGCAAAACTTAAACAAGATCCGTCAAGTGCGAGTGTAACTCGCGCGCCGAGAGTTTTGAACGTTTATCAATTTTTATAAATGGGTACTTAAGGTACCGGTTAGAGACTTCACTATTTAATAAATACCTGAAAATAGTAGGTACCAACTTACATTTCAGATGGATCTCTGCATACTTCGGTGGTAGGGGCGGTAATCGTAAGTCTTTCAACTTTTTTCAAGATAATTCAAAATGTATCTAAGTTAAAGAAATTTCAAATATGGTTAGTACGGGTAATTTTTCGAGTTATTAATGAGGGAAAAAAGGACAGACAAAGCGAGACCATAAGGGTTTCGAAACAGATCTTGAAACCCTAAAAACAGTGTACTAAGGTTGCAGTCCGCTTGTATTTTTTCAAAACAATCAAATTATTTAAGTTATAAATGTTGCTTATCCGAACCAATGGTTTTACGCCTCATCAAGAGCGTTCTCCAAAGCATGTGTGTAAAAAGGAGTTCCCCATACAATGTTATTATTAGTTACAGAAATTGTTTGGCTCGTGTATCTTTATTACTTGCCTTGAATCTATTAAGGTTTCTCAAGCGGCTAGCGATCGTACCACAATCAGTGCAATAACAAGTACCTATGTGTCAATGGAAACCAATCAGGCAAAACGGCTTACCGAAGGCGTAATGACAGAAAATAGTTTCTATAAAACGAGTCTGAGTGATTTTTGCATAACACTGCCGGCGCCGTTGCAACTAATATGCCTGAGTTGTTAGTTACATAGGTAGAGCTATGGTGTAAATGTGGTAAACCTCGTTATGGTGCCATAGAGTAGTTATTAAATGAAATGCGCGTACTCCTTCAAATACCTTACATATTTCGCATCAGAGCAATCGTCTAACGAGCATGTAAATACGAAAATTCATCTCCCCTAGCTCTATGCAATTCACTGTTTGTATAAGGGGTATAAGGGCATCATAAAACTAGCTTTGCACTTGACCTTTGGTCGGGAGTGCACACTCATTTCCCAAGAGAGGCTTTTTGCTTTATTTCCCCGGGGAATCGAGCTTTTTCTAATGATTCTCGACTAGCGACCACTATTTCTTGATATTATCCCAATACGGCCGCGACTCTGGTAAATGATTTCTATTTATTTAGAGAAGAATCTCAACTCTATTGGAACAACTCTATGGAAGAGGTTAAGCTCGCCTCTGCCATTATTTTTCCTGCTAAACTCTATACATTTTACTTGTAACTATTTTGTGCAATAAAGAATTATGAATCTAGTTGGTAGAGAATTGATACATTTTACATATATAGTTTGCCGTCTCTCAAAGCCGGGGGTTCCGTTCAAAGTTACATATCTCTTTCTCTTATCAACCTAACAACTGGATTACTTAACAGGCTCTTAGTCAAAAGTCATACTCTACTGGATCGTACAGTAACTAACTGAATCATGAGATCGATGAATGTTTTGGGGTAGTTACGAGTGCCAAGCTAATAACAATCGAGGATATTGATTTTGTCGTGTGCATGTACGTAGTGGCAAGGTGAATGGCTGGTAAGAGGTAGGTAAGGTACCTACCTCTTACCTGGCCGGCTTAGGTACAATAAAACTCTATACATAACGACGAAGCGTTATGTACGTTGCAAAACGCTTAGCAAAATAGAAACTAGTTCATGGGCATAAGTCAACTAGGTAGTTTTTAATTGAATTGTTTAACATATTATTCGTAGACTAAGATCCAATTCTCCCGTTGTAATTAAACGCATTCAATTTAAGATAAACTGAGTTTAGCGCTTTAAACGATTTCAGCGCATTTTGCCGACATAAAGTTGCAAAGTGACGTAAAGTTTCCGGTTCAAACTCACAAACCTAATTCAAGAGCTGTCATGTCACACAAAAGGTATTACGAAACTTGAACTCGATCAAGCTGAAGTTAGTCTAGTTTTAATTGATCTTCGTTTTAGCAGCAACGGTGAAATTGGACCTTAGGAGGCGTTAACACTCTGCTGGTAGACAATTTGTTCTGGGTCAGTTGGACGTGACTAAGATGTCTACGTAAAAATGTCATGAAGATAACGAACCGCCGTGGCCAGGTTAAGTAACTAAGAAATAAACAAACATCTCGTAAATTTCCAGAAATTTAAACCAGGTTAATTATAAATTTCATTTCCTTTTACTGACTCAAAAGTTATTATGTGGATAATAAACTGCTGCTTAGCTAATGATAAGCAGGTGCGTCGGAACTTGAAGATTGCTAGATCTGATAAATGAAATTTTCACTTTCCCATAATAAAACTGGATTTAAATGCAATTCAACCTACACAAAATCCTACTTTCGAAAATTTTACTTTGAATCGTCATAATAACATTTGAACTGATCAGATAGGTTTTTCCGATTTGAACTGATCAGATAGGTCGATAAGTTACCGATCAGATCGTTCGGACTAAATCCAAATCGTTTCATCCGTTTGGGAACTAACATGCTACAGAGATATATACACAGTTAACACCATCCTTTTCTGTCAGGGGTTATAAAGTTGCGTCGGCGATAGACTGCAAGAAAAGAAAAATAATACCAAATAACGTTGGACAAGGATAACCCATACATCATCATCTAGCCCCAAGGAGGCAGAGCTATCTGATCAGTGATCATACATAGATAGAATGAAGTATGCTAAGTTGTAGTCAACATATTGATGGGAGGTAAGTCTCAAATGGGTTCGTTTCACAACTAGGTAGAGCAAGTCGGTCGGAATGTGCCGCCACCGGCCTTGCAGCTTGCCAACTGACCACTCTCGCACACTTCTAGATACAAATAAACAGAGTCGTGTCGGCGATATGGTGTTTATGTGCGTGTGTTGGTCAACGAACTCAGCTTACTTATTTCGCAGTTAAAAAATATTGTAGTAGTTAACTGTACCAAGAATGGATTAATAAACTTCAGAACTTCTGTGTATCAATTTGAGCAAAAGGTATTGGATCGTCCTAGTGGGTGCGCATCGCATTAGATTCAGCTCTCTGCTCAAACTTTATGTGACGTAAGGAATTTAATAAATAAACGTTTATTAATATCTAATGTAGATAGTGAAAATTTATGCCAATAATAAATAAATAATGCTGGACAATTCACACAGCATTATCTAGCCCCAAGCTAAGCAGAGCTTGTGTTATGGTAATATGTCAAACAGTTTACCTACCTGATCTTTTCTCGCATTAGACACAGCCTGCGGTGGAGACCAGTATAATTTACAAGCCAATATTTGAAGCAATACTGTCTGGAAGAGGTTTTGGGATAATATAATAATTAGGAAGTTTTCTGTGGTAGCTTATTTTCAGTGATTTTCTGAAAGTCCTTGTCTAAGATATCTTTTATCAATACTAGAATGTAAATGTGGATTAGCACACAATAGTCGCAGACCGACATTTATTATGTAGGTACCATCTATTGTCTAATAAAGAATGCCATGCATGTATTTAGTAAACATAAAGTAACTACCCACCTATAGTACCCGGCGATAAATTTTGCACATCGACCTTTGGAAAGAGACAATCGGGTAATTTCGTCTTTCGTGAGCGATATTTCTGTAGCACGAAATACTAGCAGTCCGGTATCTAACAATTATGATTTGGTTTTTTGTATAATCCTTCTTATTGTTTGTATAAAATACACAAATTTTAAGGGTGCCGTACCTAAAAAGGAAAAAGGAACCCTTATAGGATCACTTTGTTGTCCGTCTGTCTGTCCATCTATCAACCCCCTTTTCTTAGAAACGCGTGGTGGTATCAATTGAAATTAACATCAAAAATCCGTAACCTCTTGGACCCTTGATAAAAAAAACTTCTAAGTCAACGCAATCAAAAGTTAGAGCTGTTTATGTTTGAATATTTTGAAATTTGCAAGAGTTTTGAGTGCATCACATGCACACAAAACCTATAGGGTACTTCCCACAGACCTAAAATCATCAAATTTAGCGAGCAGCAAGGTTAAGACCTTGCTGCTTGCTAAACTTTTTCCTTTATTTGTACTATAAGTAGCACAAATAAAGGAAAAAGTCCGAAAACTATAAATTTGCAGTTTATTCTCTAAAAAAATTACTTTTGATTCTCGCCATGAAACAAAACCATTTTTTCAGGGTACTTCCCGTAGATCTAGAATTATGGAATTTTGGCAAGAAGCAAGGTCTTATAGCACAAGTAGTAAAAATTCTAAAACAGTAAATTTGTAGTTTATTCACAAAAAAAATACTTAATTCTCGACATAGAAGCAAGGTACATATGTATACATGTAAAGGAAAATGTTCAGTAGCACAAGTACCTAAAGGAAAATATTCTAAAACAGTAAATTTATAGCTACTTAATTCAAAATTTGATTCTCGCCAATGGACCAAAACCTACAGGGTTCCAGTTGACCTATGATAATCATGATATTTGGCCCAAGGTATTCAAATTATACGGAACCCTTAGTGCGCGAGTTCGACTTGCACTTGACGTTTTATTTTTAAAATTGGTATCTTTAGGTTGGGGTAAAATAAAATAAAAAAAAACATGTTCACATCATGTTTACTTATTTATTTATGTATTTTGGAAAGTACTTAAGACATTTTAATAAAAAAAATAATAATTCTTATTCTCAATTCCTTAATGTAATTACTTATTATTTGTTCCGTTGGTCTGGGTGTTTTCTATGTATAATAAAAAATATCTATCTATGTAGTGTATTGTATTAAGTATATCAGTTATCTAGTACCCATAACACAAGCTCTGCTTAGCTTGGGGCTAGATAATGCTGTGTGAATTGTCCAGCATTATTTATTATTTATTTATTTATTTATTTATTTACTCACTTAAGTACCTACCTACATGTTTAACTATTTTTTTTTTATTGTATTTCTGTCAGCTTCAGTTACAAAATGTTTACAATGTAATGAATGACCTCATAAGGTTTCCTTCTTTTCCTAAAGATGCCATAGTACAACATTAAATTATTTAAATTTGGGAGTGTTAACTCTATTTATACAGGTGTCCCATGCAACCTGTACCAGCGAAGGTCTGTGGTCTGGGGACACCCATACCTATCGATTGGACCCCCATGTATGTTACGCGATTTTTTTTTTTTTGTAGTTTTTTGGTTTATTTTCAGATTTTTTTAAATTTTGGATGGTATTAGCAATTTTATTATGTGATTTTTTGAGATTTTGTTAGTTTGTTGATTTGTTAGTATCATGGCTAGCATATGTGTTTGTCTGTAAAAACACTAAACACCAAAATTCTAGCTACTAGTAGCTCAGATTTAAACATGAAATTTTAATTCATAATTCATAATAACCCTGACCCTTGATGATCTTCTTGGTAATTTTAAAAACTTGATGGGTTCAAAATAATACAAAAAAGTTGGTACCTACTTTATAGGGCATTTTAATGCAGAAACGGAGTTTAAATTTGATATCGAAAATTGTGAAACTTATTTCATGCATTTGAAATGACTTTACTCACATTTTTCCAATTAATATGGTGAATAATTATTTATGAACTTTAGTTAAAAAGATGTTGTGCGCAGTTCATCATGTCGCACATCAGGCGGCAATGACCTTAGGTAAAAAGATGTATTCGAGTTGAATACGAGTGATTGGAAGCCTGGCATTTCCTGCCTCATGTGTAGCAGTAATAATAATGCATTTCTGGCTGGATTTGGCTTCAATAAATTACATGTAATGGGGAAAAACTGGTTCTACTGTGCAAGGTCAAAATAAATACATCTTGACATCAAAACCACAACATAGCATAACACGCATTATTTAATACCATTAGAATTTAAGACGAAAGTCTTTGTTATCTTTCTTGTCCTAAGTTATTCTTGAATAAATTATTTTATTTTATTTTATAGTTATGTTATGAGTGTCAACTTTCTCCATTAGATATGAGTTTAAGGGCCTTTTCATGTTTAAGTGTAAGGTAAACTTAGCCAAATTATCACAAGTTAACCTCTGGAGCTAACTAACCCTATATTTAGAATATTTTGAACTCTTGCTATAGGAGAACATTGATAAGAATGTGGATTCATTGTTTGCAAGAGTAGATATTATCATGCAAAGTGTGGGTGGACTTTGTGAAATGGTCAGGACATTCTGGTGGGCTGGGGAAAACCCCATTACCATAGCCTAGCTAGTCATATAATAGATATGTCATTCATTTATTGGATCAATCATGCAACCACGATAAGTAGTGAATTTATTGTATTCATGGTGGACTCTGTGGGTACAATCCTAGACAATTTTCAGTTATGTTATTTATGACAGACATAGTACTTCTTTGGGTACAATCCTAGACAATTTTCAGTTATGTTATTTATGACAGACATAGTACTTCTTTGGGTACAATCCTAGACAATTTTCAGTTATGTTATTTATGACAGACATAGTACTTCTTTGGGTACAATCCTAGACAATTTTCAGTTATGTTATTTATGACAGACATAGTACTTCTTCTAAGGCTTAAAAGATGTAAATGATGTTTTAATGGGCTTCGAAATTAATTCCACAAATTAGGAACCTTCAATGAAAGGAAGGTATTGCATGTAATTCTATCAATGCCCATAAATTATTATTGTATTAGTGGACAGTTTTTGGAGGATAAATTCTAGAAAAATACCATGTTCCACTAGAATAAATATGGTAGGTAAATAAAGGAACTTGGTAAGTAGGTATTTATTAATGTATTTTATACAAATTGCGACCTTCGGTGTAAAACAGGGCCCTATTGCTTCAAAGAAATTTCAGTAAGTAATTTCTTTGAAGAGAGAGGTCGTTAGAAGGGAGACTAACTCATTAGAAGAAATAGATAGGTACCTCTTACGCCATTCTATACCTAACTTCTTCGCGAACTTCACCACGCAAGTAACAAGTTTGTAGGCAACCGACAGCGGAGTAGAGCTCAACTCATGATGTTTCACACATAGTACCCTATGTACTTTACTTACCCATAGCTCAACACCCCAACTCATTTTTGCAGCTTTGCTTCACTTCACTTGCACTAAAAACACATTTAAATTCACAATTTACAACAGTCGGAGAACAATTTCAGGCATATAAGACACCGTTAAAGTTTTTAGCACTAACACCATTCCAAAACACATTCCTCAAGAAATAAACATGGCTGACTGACTCCTTTTCTTTGCGATGCTTGACTGACTTGCTTGAGTGACATTCAGCAAATATGACATTCACAAAATGAAGGACGGATGACAGTGACAGATGACATTTGACTCACCGGAAATGCTTGTTTATTGCCAACTACGTGTAAATTCCTAAAGTGTAAGCAAATTAATTGTAAAACTTTAATTTAGCTGAGCATTGCAGCATGTCAGAAAACAACTTACTATGCTAAATTATGTCATACCACGCGCTGTTGGTACTTGTGACAATTTAATAAATTAAAGTACTACTTACTTAAATTAATATAATTTTGAAAATAGACATAAAATAAGTTACCTACTCAATTATGAATTACATATACAAAATCATTAACTATAGAGATTATTGAAGTCTTATAATGTATATGAAAACCTACAAGAAATCGATATTATTTTTTGTTTAATTTTAACAAAACACATATACGCAAAATTAGTAAGAACTACATTCTGTGAAACTGATTTTACTACAAAGTCAGGTGTTATAATATGTATGCCAATCAATTTATAATAATTTTTATATGACGTTGGGAATTATCACTGCGAGGTTGTAGAAGAGATCCATCAGAACTTCGACGCACGAGAACGGTTTTACGGACTGCCTGTAAATAAAACAAAATATTGATAAGCATTTTCTTCTCTTTTTAAAGCAGTTAAAATAGCTGTTTTTGTTTCAAAAGGTTAGGTACCTTAATTGGCTCTGGAATCATATGATGGCTAGATCTTCGTGAGGTAGGAGGTCCGGTTATCGATGAGGCTCGTGATGAAGGTATAGGATTCTGCGAATAATACATATCAAATAATGAAATTTATATCAAATCTATTACGACTGTGGATGAAATCAGCACTGACAGGAACCACCAATCTGCCGTCCAAAACACAAAAGGCAAAAGACGGCCTGTACCATGGATTATGTATCAGCGGGCTAAGACGATGTTGTCATTACAACATTATGTTGAATAGAAAAGGCAAAGATAATACTATATAAGGAGCTATATAATGCTGTGTGAATTGTCCAGCACCAAATATAAAAAATATAAAATATGAAAACACGATTTCACCTTAAATGTTGGGACAAATCCAAATTCAGCAGGAAGAGGCTGTGTTTGCATACTGAACATTCCTTCTTCAGACGCAACTGATACAAGAGATGGCCGAGCGGAAAGTTGCTGCGCTAGCAATATTGGGTCTGCATCTAAGGGAAACAATTTTTAAAAAACGTTAAAATAAATAGTTTTCCAAGTAGGCAGGTTATGATCTAGTGTGCTGGTCGTCGGTTTAAAGGCTGTGATTTTTTTATTATTCTTTTCATATAATAAGGTGTAATTATTATAGACGATAAGTGCTATAAAATTATATTTAAAAGTCATTTTATTACTAACCTATATTCATGCCTTTCACAACACGGCTTGCTTGAAGGACCCTTCCTGCGCTTCTTCTAAAACGTATTCCCTTATCTGCTTCTCTTCTCAATCTTTGTGCGGCTGCCGCTGCTTCAGCAATGGATATTGACATTGAACTCATACCCGATCGTCTCAAGTTAATATCCACAATATAACTAAGGCAGATCGCATTGGAGAGAATATTGTCACTGGGCTACAAAATATAAAATAACTGTAATAACCGGTGGTCAAGTAAGCACATAGATAAAGGAATACACTACCTACCGATCCAATGTCGTTGACGCTTATGTCCAACGATCTTAAAGGCGTTTTCACCAACCCTATAGCCCGTGCTAAAAGTTCACCACACGTAGGGGGATTCTCTGCACTTGTAACTGACCATACACCACTTGGTGCCTTGGTCAATGGCCCAGGTCTGATACCACAGCCGGAAATGTTTAGGCTATAGTAAAAACATTAACATTAATTTATTTATTCCGCCGAAAGGTATAGTTAAAATTTTGTAGTTAATTGTTATGGGCACCAGAAGGCTCAGGTATTAGGATTGGGAATTATAATTTATGAAGAAATTACTTTGTAAGGTTACATCCTCTTGCTACCGATACTGCGATGTAAGCGATTCCCTCAGATCCCAATTTGTTATTTAAGCGTAAGTCTAATATCCTCACACCACAACTTGAATGATTCAAAGCTTGAGATAAACTATCGGCTCCAGTCGGACCTAAAATTGTCGGTAAGTTATTTAACAGTGATTAATATAAGGACCAAATTAAATTATCTACTTACTACTTATCAAATGATAACTTAAAGTCTCTAATACTTCGCTTGTCTGTAGGTCTGTAACTTACCAAAAATATTGTCAGCAAGAACAAGAGTCCTTAAGTTTTCACGTTTTGTTATAAATTTTCCAATGAAAGCTGCACCTTCGTCGCCTACCTTGCAATGACTAAAATCCAAGGTGTCAAGGTGTTGGCTATCAGACAGTCCTCTTAAAATATATTTAACTCTTTGACAGTTCATATCACTTCGAGTAATTCTGAAATAAAACGTTATCTCTGTAAGATTACCATATACATGGACACCTTCTATTAAAATACCTACTAATAATAATATACATACCTACAAATAATATTATTATACAAATTACGCTCACCGAAAAACTTTTAGTTGAGGACATTTTTCCAACCCACGAGCAAGATTTTTAGCATCATTATTAGTAAACTGAAATTGATCCCTTCGAAATTCTAAGCCAATATTACGCAGTTGGTAGGTGATATGCAGTTCTACCAAATTAGATAAACTCCCGATTGCAGCATGTAGTGAAATGTGATCTGAAATAGTATAATCAATATTTGTCACTGTCACATATTCTTGGTCTTCAAGTCAAGATAAGACTGATACTTAACCTCTTGATAAGTTTTCGCTATTGCTAGGCTGAATTTTGATGCCGTTTTGACGTTGGCTTGTTATAAGATCAGCCATTTCGGGTGAGGTCATTCGTTGAACTGGAATGTCCGATGGCACCAAGCTCCGAATAGATAACGATTGTATGTAAGGCCCACAAAGCTTCACTAATGCAGTAATCTGAAATTTTTATAATAGTAATAACTACCTAATAAGCGCATATAATAGAACATAATTATTTAAACGATGCAAATGTTGTTAAATTCAACAAAAAGTAAATTTATTTATAATTCCTTCGAATTTTACTACAGGCAATAATTTAGGGCACCTTCTCAGGATCATAATTCCTTGGATTCATGTTTTCTAAAATATCTGCAAAATGCTGCTCCATAAATATATTGATCCATTGCTTATCACGAGGTACTAATGGTATATCTGGCCACTTGGAACGATAACATCTTTTCCAGAAAATATCACTTTTTATGTTATCGACCAAGATATTAAGAGGGACATCTGTATTTAAAATTTGCAAGAAAAACTCGCGATCTTTTGCTATAAACTTCTTCAACTTCGGATACCCTGGAATAATTTGTAAAGAAAACAAAGTAGGTAGGTAGATGATTGTCATAATTTAGGTTGATAACTAGAATTACAAAAAGCTTAGGTATGTAATCAAATTGGATATCGAATGTTTTAGTTTTAGATTATCGAACCTTTCCATTTGTCAGCTATTTCTTCTATACATAGGGTGACTAATGTTTTAGGGTGTTCCAAATCCCAATCGAAGTCCTCTGATTTTAATTTTCTTGCGGGTTCTAAGTTATTTTTTGGTTTATAGGCCAAGTGTGTATTTAAACTAACACTATCTGGAAACTTCATTTTCTAGTAATAGTTATAAATAAACAGATTTTTTATAAGTCTTGCAATGACGCCAAATAAAAGAATATCAAAATCGAATAACAGTTTCCATGGTATTGGTTGGTATGTTCATTTGATAATTCGATGCTGGTATCTTCCCTACTACCACGTTGACAACATGGTAACTTTCTTTTGAAACTAAGTAATTATGTAGCCAGTGACCCTGGAGACGCTTCCGATTGCTATATTGTTGTGGATCAGTTGGAGGCTATCTCTAGATTATTTCTAAATCTCTGGAATTGGCTCGACTGTTAAATTTTTGAACTAACTTGAATTTATATCTTTTGTATCTATTATTTTTGTTAGTAATGAGGTAGGTATTGTTTTAGTGGTAGATAAAAGAACATCACGGTGAGGCTTGCTGTTTGCTCGTTATTTCTAAACGTAAGGGTTAGCTGAAGTTGACTGTTGGCAACATCACTGTTAAAAATAGTTATTTTATGTCACTCATTAGAGTCGCTGACTGAATTGTTTTTTAAAATAAATTTATCCAACCCATGAATCTTTAGAGTAAACTGGAACGCGCATGAGCATTATTTCATTATTTCAAAAGTACCCTGTAATATTATTTTCCTGAAGGTCATTTTTCTTTGTGACATCACAGAGTAGAAAAACGAGTCGAGTGAGAGGGCTTGAAAGTAGTTGTTTATCCTTGTCTATTTTACGTAGCAATATTACCGTAACACATGCGGGCCGGCTCAGCGACCCAAACAGACGGCGGCGGCGTGCGCGACGACGCGGCGCGGAGCCGTGGCGGCCCGGTGGCGAGGCGGAGGCGTGGCGTGTTAGCGTTGTATTTCACAGGAATTGTGGCGTGTTAGCGTTGTATAAAAGATTATAAAAATGACATCCTTACAATAAAAAGGACATGGTTACAACGACGCTGTGACCTATATACACACAAGGCTCCAAAACGCCTCCGCGACCGACGCCACGGCTCTCGCACGCCTGCAATGTGACCTTCACCTGGCTCGGCTACCGTCCGTCACCTCTCCGCTTCCGTCTTCAGTGTGTGACGGCTTTAATGGCTAGCGGACAGTGAATACTGCTAAAACCTAGTAGAAACTTAATTATCAAGTTATTATGTTATTTTACAGTATCATTTTCCAAAAGTACAAGTTTCTATTAGCCAACACAATATCACAGTTTCATTAGAATTTATAAAAAGTACAGATTTATGGTCATCCTACTAGAAAGATATGAACTACTACTTTGGGGTCTGTCACTAAGCTCGTTTTTATGAAACACTGCACCAGTCGGTTAGTTAAGGGTCGGTTCAAGATCCAATCAACCACGTGCTTGAAAATGTGACATAACAACAAATTATTGACGTCTCCCAAATGTCAACGTGACGGCTGTTTTGGGTAACATGGGGGGGGGGGGGGAGGAAAAGGCAGGAGAGACCGAGATAAAAGATTTTGTTTTGAGTGAGACGGATTTTGTATTGGATTTTCAGGAATTCAAGAACAAATAAAATATTATTATTGTTATTTGAAACTCATTGTGATAAATATGGATAAACACAATAGTTCGGAACTGCTAAATTCTGACTTTTCCCTATCAAAAAATGCAAGTTCTGATTCTTTGGACTCCGACTCGAAATCGAGCTCATTGAATTCTAAACACGGACAGGACTCCGTAAGTTTTCCTATAAGGATTAATTTATTCTTATCAAATAACAAACCGTTGTTTAGCGATTTCCTCAGGCTTTGTAGTTTATGAATTAGTTTCTTGGATAATCTCTAACTGTGCTGTTCCTGTGTCCATGTAAACTGTATCTAACTTGTGTCCCAGTACTAAATATATTTGATACTATGAGTTCCATATCGCTCAAACCTAAATCAGATCATATCTGCTTATTCGTCAAACAAATTCACAGCCACAGGCAGCACCGAGAACTATTTAAGGCCAGTATGGGTGCTCCAAATAAGTATTAGTAGCCTAAAGCAAATAATGCTGTGCCATACAGCATTATTTGGTTTGGGCAGTTGGCTTGTCGGCAGTCCACAAGTGTTGTTTACTTATCCTAAACCTGTTTGTCAAAAGTGATATATCATTACAGCCTCAAGTACTAGGAGACATTCAGCTTCTGGATGGCGAGAAGGTGATGAGTGTGGCCCGTGATGTAACCTACCTCTGTCCGTACAGCGGACCATCAAGAGGCATACTGAAAGTTACTAACTACCAACTGCACTTCCGTCCAACTGAGTCCTCGGCGTTGCAGGGTACTTTGAGTGTCCCATTAGGTGTTGTAAGTAATATGAATTCCAGCTGCAGTGAATTAAAGCTTCTAATATCATAAGGGAAAGTTTGGGTGTTTGGATGAAAGTTTATTACTCCTTCCTTAGCCTACTTTATGGGTAGAAAACCTGAATAAAGCATAGGAAGTAGTGGTCAGAACCTAGTGAAAGAAGTAAACTGTGGTCTTGCATTCAATAATCACATAAATATTTTAGTAATGGACAAAAATTGTTATGAACACAGATGTTTTTATCTTATCTTTCTCTGCAGCCTAATCTTATCATTCCCAATGTACTTATTTCACTAGTGATTATTAGAAAAACAAAAATAGTATAATCACATACTTTATTTATTGATATCGAAAAAAATAAGTAGGTACCTAGTTTATTATTATTAATATGAATCAGTTTGTAAAGAACACAAAACACTTGTACTCCCAACTCATTTAAAGGTTCAAAATCTTTTAAAAAAAGTTAATGAACCAAGTTTTTGTTGTTGGTCTTGTCTTTGAATGAAAATGATGTTTTAGGTATCCAGAATTGAGAAAGTTGGTGGTGCATCATCTAAAGGAGAGAACTCATATGGCATTGAAATATTCTGTAAGGTAAGACGGTCTTAACACTTACATTGACTATGACCTAGATCCTCATCCTGTGGCTGGGCAGAGAATGTGTTAAATAACATACAACTTTGTCCATAAATTTAGGGTCCAAAAGTACACCTGTTAAAGCTACCTGTTCTAGCTTGAATTGTAGCACAAGCTTAGCAATATTCTGATAATTATACTAAATGAAAATGCTCTACACACAAAAAATAAATTTTCCTTATCTTCTTTGACATATTCACTGCCCAGCAACCTTGAAGGTCGTGCAATTGCACAACATGCTATTCAACTATAATGTTTGTCATAGGAACTCTGGTGTTAATATTAACTCAGTTCATTAAAGAAAGGAATCTTAAATGGCGGCTTGTACTTGCGTTGACAGATAGTACAGTTAGCAAATAAAATTGCAAGTTGAAGATTTTTCTTCAAATTGAAAATAATAAAAACATGACCGTGTCGATTTTATTTCAAACTAGTATGTGCCAGCGGCTTTGCCCGCGTTAAAATTTAAAATTTTAAAGACATTTGGTGCCATCTATAATCATAAGATCGTTATTGTTGTTTTTATCGGAAAAAGTAGGAACTTTTTTAGGGATGAAAGGCCTTTTTATTTCTCTCTTTCTGTACACCTGACAACGTATAAAACAAAATTTCGAGAGGATCCTTATTATGATGTTGGTAAAAATAAAAGAACGAATATTTTTTCTGCCAGCGGTACGCGCGAGAGTGAGTATAGACGGCACTATTGTGCAAGCCAGATAACACGATAAGCACCGCCATTTAAGATTCCTTTCTTTAATGAACTGAGTTATAAAGAAGAACCCTACACTGAATTACTTGCTGCTTTAAATGGAACAATTTTTCAGGATATGCGCAACCTGCGTTTCGCTCATCGCCAAGAGAACCATTCCCGGCGTGGTATATTCGAGAAGCTCCAACAACTTGCATTCCCCCTCTCCCACCGGCTGCCATTGTTTGCATTCAGCTACTCCGAGAGCTTTCCCGAAGATGGCTGGCATGTGTACGAGCCTATCGCAGAGCTCAGGAGAATGGTATTAAATGTTTGTTGGTTTTTTATGTTTTTTGTTAGATTTAGTTTCACACTAGACAACACAATCAACACTTGTCTTAATATATCACCACCAAAACCCATGCAGAAATGTTTGATTACGACATCTCAAATCTATGACAAATTATCTGGGGTAATGTTTCAAAATTATCAGGCTGAATTTTGTCTTCACCTCAATTTTATATTAGGTCCTTACATATGAAATTGGCGTTTTTCGTACTGGCCACTTTAATCACAAATTTCTCCTCTTTGGTAAGGAATTCCAAATTCAAATTTGTACAGCTATAGACTCGTGTATTTGTGCTTCGATGATCGTCATTCATTTGTTTTTTTTCTTAGCAAATTGGGAAGATTAAAAAGCTTGAAAGGTGGGTACCTCACGAATTGACTGAAGCAAACCGGCAAACGCGCGTCGACTGCTGCGTTACATTACTAAACCGGCACAATAATGAAGGTATTTTAAACCGAATCATTACCTGTGATGAAAAATGGGTTCTTTACGATAATCGGAAGCGCTCAGCGCAATGGTTGGATCCTGGCCAGCCAGCCAAATCCTGCCCCAAGCGAAAATTAACCCCAAAAAAGTTACTTGTAAGCGTTTGGTGGACTAGTGCCGGTATTGTTCATTACAGTTTTCTCAAATCTGGCCAGACTATTACGGCTGATGTCTATTGTCAGCAATTGCAAACCATGATGGAAAAGCTAGCGGCTAAACAACCTAGGCTGGTCAATCGCTCCACGCCACTGCTGCTTCACGACAACGCTAGACCACACACTGCGCAACAGACGGCTACTAAATTAGAAGAGCTTCAATTGGAAAGTCTAAGACATCCTCCGTACTCCCCGGACCTTGCTCCAACAGATTACCATTTTTTTCGAAATTTGGATAACTTCTTGCAAGGGAAAAAATTCAACTCCGATGGGGCAGTCCAAATCGCCTTCAAAGATTTTATTGATTCCCGTCCGACTGGTTTTTTTAGTAAAGGGATCAATGAACTACCTATAAGATGGCAAAAGTGCATAGAAAATAATGGTTCATACTTTGATTAATTAAATATATTATATTAAAAAATATTCGACTTTTTGTTCCTCCCATACAAAACGCCAATTTCATATGTAAGGACCTAATATTACATTCATTGATACTCGCATTTTTGTTTTATTTTCTGTTCTATACTACGGTAGTTCTTTTAACTCAGGGGAAGGTTGGTATACCCAATACCAAAGACATTTACACATACTAGAAGATGCAATGTAGATTGTCCTGCAAAAAAAATTTGATTTGCATACTAGATGATCCTGTGTATAAAAATATCCAGCGTCATTTATAATTTTTATTTCAGGGTGTAAACAACGACATGTGGCGGATCACCCGAATCAATGACAAATATGAAGTCTGTGATAGCTACCCCTCCATCTGGGCTGTCCCTGCAGCCGCCAACGATGACTTACTGCGATCGGTAGCCGCTTTCCGGTCCAGAGGGAGGATACCCGTGCTGTCATGGATACATCCCAGTTCTCAGGCAACTATATCAAGATGCAGTCAACCGTTAGTTGGGGTAAGTGAAGTCAATCTGGCAAATAGGTACATGAATTAAAACCTAAGTAACCTATATTAGGGCAGTCCCTGCCGCCACCAACGATGACTTATTTGCGATCGGTAGCCGCTTTCCGGTCCAGAGAGAGGATACCCGTGCTGTCATGGATACATCCCAGTTCTCAGACGACTAAATCGAGATCCAGCCAACCGTTAGTTAGGGCTAAGCGTAAGCAAAGACATTCTTGCAAGAACTTTGACCTTCAGTCTTGGTTACACATAACGATATATTTATGGCGAGACAGTAAAGTTATAGTTACTTAAGAGGGCGTATTGCGCGCTATTTTGTGAAAAGGATAGGCATCGGATTTCGCGTTCATAGGAGCGGGACAGAGCATACGTTTATGGAACGGCGCGCGTAAGCGCAAAAATGATATTTTTGATTTTTACAAGAAAATTACAAAACTTATGAAGTAACCGTATTAAGGAACCAAAGAATTAGTAATAAATAACCTACGAATCAACACATAAATCTTTTGTATAGACCGCAGGGTTCCAGAGATCTCGACCAAATTATGTGCGAAACAGTGCAATTTCATGATTTTTTTATCGTAGATTTTTAAGCAATCGTATTGTCACTTTTAAGGAACCAAAGAAAAAAATTAGAATTTTATGTAATTCAAGTTTGTTACCACGGGATCCCAAGAGTACTGATATGACCGACTGTGCTGTACTGAGATCTAGGCCTAAAATTTAGGCCTAGATCTCAGTACAGCACTGTCGTACTGCGTCAGCATTAAGGCCCTAAATAGACACTTAAACCCGTTATGTTCGCCCCTTAAAGAAATAAGTTACTACGGGTCTCACTTTTCTTTATTTGGGTAATACTACTAAGATACTAAGAAATAAGTACATATATTTTTATAAGTTTTGTGTGCATGTTATTCACTTGGAAATTTCAAAATATTCGGAGATAAACGGCTGTAATTTTTGATTGCGTTGATTTAGAAGTTTAATTTTTATCGCGGCTCCAATAGGTTACGGACGTTAATTTGACGTTAATTTTAACTCGATACATCCACGTGTTCGTGAGAAAAGGGGGTTGACAGACGGACAGGCAGGCAGACAGACAGAAGGACAACAAAGTGATCCTATAAGGGTTCCTTTTTTCCTTTTGAGGTACGGAACCTTAAAAACAAGACAAGCATTGTAAGCTAGAAGATGCTGTCTGAATTATAATTTAGTGTCAATTGTGTTTCTAACGATGCGTAAATGCGTATATCGACTCGGTCGATTGAAAACTGTCTCAATACCTACGCAACAAAAACTTCGACCTCGTTATTGCCTAATTGTTTCGCGGTTTGGTATGACGAATTTGCACCAAGGCCAATGATATTATCATGCCTATAACATTATGCGAACAGTTATTTTCATTAGCTAAGTAATGAGAGGCAGTTTAAGGAATAATGATTAATGATGATTAATGAAAATGACATAAGAGGAATTGCACTTATGATGTCATTATTCTTCAAGACTTCCTCTAATTACCTAGCTAATTATAAATATTTAGCTCATTCATAATTTGTAAACTCATAGTTACGCGTTACGCGTACGTTACGCGTACATCGTTCATAGTTTTTTTGCTAAATTAGTCTCTAAAGAGATAAATGAATGCACCTTTATTGGCCTCTACTATTCCACTACTGGACATAGGCCTCCCTTGAAGAGAACCACAGCGCGCTGTCTCCATCTTGCCGCATCCAGTAACTGCTAGAAGTATTCGCCAGATTGCCATTTAATTCCCATTCCTCTGGTTCTTCATTCTGCTAATCTTATTGTTCAGTAAAGTACTCGCTGGGGTATTGCAGACCACGCTAAACCGAGTGAAATTTACCGCTACCTTTTCGGGTAGCGAGTACCCAAAGGCTTTTTCAGATCTACAATCAGAAAAAGCCTTTACCTGGCCATCAGGCACAATTCATTGTACCCATAACTTGTGGTACTGTGAATGAATGAATGAACACTTTATTGTACTAGTAAATAAAATTAATAAAAAAAATATTTAAATGAAAAATAAACATAGCACAAAAGGCGGCCTTATCGCTGAGAGCGATTTCTCCCAGGCAACCTTGGGATGGAGAAAAAGATTTAAGAAAAAAAAAGGGTCGACAGTGCACAGAAAGTAAATAACAGAACTTATATATCTAGTACTGTATACATATTACAAAATTAATTAATTACTGTGTAAATTGCCCTTAATTTTATTTATTTATTTTACAGGTAAGCGGTAAGAGAAGTCGCGAAGACGAGCGCTACATTCAGCTGATAATGGACGCGAACGCCCAAGCACACAAATTGTTTATAATGGATGCGAGGCCCACGGCCAATGCTGTCGCGAATAAGGCTAAAGGAGGCGGGTAAGAAACGTTATTTACGTACTTATATAGCTAACGTCGTAGTTGTAAACCTAAACACACTAAAGTCCGGTAACGCTGTAAAGTCCGGAAACGCTGTCATGGCCATCAGCGGTCAACATCAATACAGTCCTTAGAAAAAAATATTGTAAACCACTGAAGATAAACTTGTGAGGTTTAGAACTTTGTCCATAACCAGGGATTGTTGGGATTTACTGTATCTCCTTTGATGGCAAGAAAACATCTATTCTAAAATATAATAAAATAGAAATAATAAATGTAAAAGGAACTTTTGTCTATCTATTAAATAAAGCTGGACAATCCCAACAGCTTCATCTAGCCACAAGCTAAGCAGTGCTTGTGTTATAGATACTAGATGACTGATATTCTTAATACAATACATCACTATATACATATATTTTATTATATATAGAAAATGTACATAAACATTCACGTCCAAAAAGTTTGATAAGATATTATTGTAATTTGACACGGAAAGAGATTCTCAGGTAAGGACATAGACTACTTATCACCCGAAGAAGCTTGTACCAAAATAAATCCTGAGTGATTTCGTCGGCGCCTTTAAAAATAGTCTACAAAACTGACTTGATTTTCTAAGTGTTTCAAATCTGCCTCACAAGCTCTGCTAGATACTAGATGGTTATACATATTAAACATTGTTTATTTATCACTGATACAGCTACGAATCAGAAGACGCGTACCAGAATGCAGATCTAGTATTTCTGGATATACATAACATTCACGTTATGAGGGAGAGTCTACGAAAACTGAAGGAGTTGTGTTTCCCACAAATTGATCAGACAAGGTAAAAACTATAGCAAATTAGCCCTATGGCATAGTTATTTTTAACCTTCTACGAAGATCTATAGACATAAAATCGTAAAGCTACTTATATTCTCAAGCATTTCTCTGCTACCTATATAAAAATAACTGTAGAAGAAAGAAGCATAATAAATAAGTCATCAAATTGTGTTTTCTGTTAACAAAGCTAATATTTTGCTTCCTTGCAGATGGTTCAGCGGTATAGAAGCTAGCTGTTGGTTGAAACACATTAAATGCATATTGGCAGGGGCAGTGCGGATCGTTGACAAGGTATTTAATTTAAAATAATGTTCATTGAGTTCAATAAGCTTAATGAATCAAAATAAATTATTCTCAAAAAATTATAATTGAAGATAGCTTGAAATAAGTTTTGTGTTTCCCACTGGCACTAGGCCTCCCTTGATGTATAAAAATATTATATCTTTCATAAAAGGCTTTTTCAACACACTTGCTCATAAAGTGGCTCTATGGTCACCACAATTAGGCACAGAATGACACCCATAATCAAACTGTGAGTTTTCATTGCTATAACTCACTAGTGAGTGATGATTTTTTTTAAATTTTATTGGTTGAGCTGCTTTGTTCTTAAAAAAGTTTTCTTCAAAAAAAAGATGGTGTTCAATAGAACAAATAAATTAATGTTTCTATTGTTTGCTCATTTCATGCAACTCCTTACTTAAATAGATAATTTTAACTCGTATGTGTTTAATAAATAAAACTTTCACTCAAAGATAACTTTTGTTTTCTCTGTAATAAAATCAGATTTTATTGTTATTTTATTCACAAGTGTGTTCAAAAACGTCGTATCATACACGTGTGTATTGATAATTACCGTCCTCGGCTCTCTTAAGACCCGAGCCCAATGTTACACACTAGTACCATAATGTACTATTAAACAACAGTACTAGATCTTGAAGCGACTGTGGGATTTTTCCTTCTCCTGCAAACAATAGATATCCCCAAAACATAAACAAACTTTCACTCATTTTTGCAGGTGGAAAACCACAAGACGTCAGTACTAGTCCACTGCTCCGATGGTTGGGACAGAACGGCGCAGCTGTCAGCTCTAGCCATGTTAATGCTGGACCCCTACTACAGAACACTTAGAGGATTCCAAGTTCTGATCGAGAAGGAGTGGCTATCGTTTGGACATAAGTTCCAATTGGTAAGTCGAACTGAGACCTTAGCTTCTGATCTTTAGGGTGTTAAATGGAATAGAACCCGCCCAGCTGTCAGCGCTCGCTATGTTAATGCTGGACCCCTACTACAGAACACTTAGAGGATTCAAAGTTCTGACAGAGAAGGAGTGGCTATCGTTCGGACATAACTTCCAATTAGCGAGTTGAATTTAGACCTTATCTTCCTGCCTATAAGGTGCATTATAAATGGACCAAAACAGCCCAGCTAACAGCTCTATCAATGCTAATGCTGAACTCCTCGACTCTTCACTAAGTGTCGATACTATTTTCAATTAGCGTATGTTCAGTCTTATCCACTTTTTGTTTAAAAAATTACTTATTCGATTACGACCCTATTTTAACTACCTTAGAATACGAATTTCCAAAATCCGTTCTTAACGAGTGCCTACTTTCTAAAAGTTATTATAAAATGACCTTTGACCCCCTTAAAATACGAATTTCCAAAAATCCGTTCTTAGCGGTGCCTACGTCCTGAAAGGAACCTTTATGCAAAATTTCAGCTTCGTAGCTCTTCTAGTTCCTGAGATTTCGTGATATGTGAGTGAGTCACCTAACTTTGACTCCACATCATTGACCACACCCTAAAGGTGTGAATTTCAAAAAACCCTGAAACACTTGTCTGTTTAAATTAAGTCGTCTTTGTACGCTACAAATTTTGAGGAGCCGAAAATTAGGGTTCTTAAGTTATTATAAAAATGACCTTTGACCCCCTTAAAATACGAATTTCCAAAAATCCGTTCTTAGCGGGTGCCTACGTCCTGAAAGGAACCTCCATGCAATATTTCAGCTGCGTAGCTCTTGTAGAGATCTCTTGATGAGTCAGTATTCTCTTCTCTTGTTATAATTATAATTTCATTTAACAGCGGATAGGCCACGGCGACGAACGTCATTCCGACGCTGACCGATCCCCCGTATTCGTCCAATGGGTGGACTGTGTATGGCAGCTGCAACAGCAGTTCCCGACGGCGTTCGAGTTTACTGAGCGACTGCTGATCACTATTGTGGACCATTTGTACTCCTGTCGCTTTGGCACGTTCCTGTTTAACACGGAGCGGGAGAGGGTTAAAGAAGGTTAGTGAGTTTCTTGAACAGTGATGTTATTACGACTAGAACAAAAGAGAAAAGACTGCCTATCAATGGGAACTACGAAACGAGTTTTCCTTTAAACTTTAAAAGATTGAAGAAACACGAATCAAATAGATAAATTATCTTGACTAGGCTGAATCCCGGTCCATCATCTCCAGCAAGGATTATAATTTTCACCACCCGAACTTTTCCCGTATCGTAAGAGGCGACTCGAGGATATCAGGGATAACCACCTGGGGGCAGGCGGCAGTGCCCCCTACAGAACAGACCCACCGCTGAACTGCAATCGTTAAACAGCCCTCCAAATGTGGCGATTCTGGCAAGTTCACAAACTTTGACCTTTGTAGGAGGCCTATGTCCAGCTTTGGAAATCTTTAGGCTGAGACTTATACATCCCTAACATTTAATCTTGTTTCCAGAAGTAAAAACAAAGACAGTATCCCTCTGGTCATACATAAACAGCCGACAGGACCTGTACCTAAACCCCCTCTACTGGGGCCCGTCCTCATTTGGGCCCACGGCCCCGCAGTCTCCGTTCTCGATGCCGCAAGTCGTGCTCGTCCCTGTCGCGTCACTGAGGATAATAAAGCTGTGGAAGGCTTTGTACTGTAGGTGGAATCCTACTATGCGGCAGCAGGTATGTTTGCTAAATTTCTTAGCTGCATCCAGACTGGGTGAACAGCCTCGTGTGGCAGCCTGAAAATTGTATAGGTCAGAGTGGCTTCGTTCATTCTCGACCCGGCTTTTAACTTAGAAACGTTCTTTAAATCTCTGGTTTGTTTGTTCATCATCATCTTCAGAGATATTACACAATACATAATATCTCTGACTTGGTGCGGATTGGCCACTCTGGTGGGGTCAAGCTAAGGCGGTGCAGCCTTGCCGCGTAGTCGCCCGCCGCGGCGGGCGACCAACACTGTAGCTGATTAACACTGTAGCCAAAAATACTCAGATGCAGTTATCAGCAGGCTCAGCATGATCACCCCATAAGTACAGGATTTTTTCTAGGGACTGTTCTAGTCTTGATTTCAATGAACGAAAATTGAATTATCTTGCATGCCTGCTAGTACTTTCTGACTAGATGGTGCTGTGTGAAACGTCCTCCATAGTCCGTAGTCCTCCGTAGTAGCGTTTATTGCACTGTGGCGGCTATCGACTGCGCAAAATTGACTGAATCTAAAATTATATTTGAGTCTTTAAATTAAATCCTGTATTTCTCTTCTAGGATCCGATATACCAACGCACGAGAGAGCTAGTGGCGTTACGTGCGCAACTAGAGGCGGCAGCTGCAGCCGCGGCGGGCGACCATGCGGCAAGACAACATCGCCTTGGGCTCACTCCGCCTAGAGTGGCGAGTCCGCATCACGTCTGAGATATGTATTACGCAGATTACTATACAGAAGATATGTATTATGTAGAGTAGGTACTGTAAACAAACAGCTGCGGATAATGATATACCAATGCACCTGACAGCTAGTGGCGTTACGAGCACAACTGGATGCAGCCGCAGCGACCGTGTTAGGCGACCTCGCGGCAAGACAACATCACCTCGGGCTGACCGACTAGAGTGGCGAGACAGCACCACATCTGAGATATGTATTATGTAGAGTACTATACAGAAGATATGCATTATATGTATAGAGTAGCTATTGTAAACAAACAGCTGCGGATAATGATACACCAATGCACCAGAGCGCTAGTGGCGTTACGTGCACAATTACAAGCCGCCGCGGCGGGCGGTCACGCGGCAAAACAGCACCGCCTTGGCTTACAGTGGCCGGTCCGCACCACGTCTGAGATATGTATTATGTAGAGTACTGTGCACAGGATATGTATTAACAGTGGTACTGTAAACATAGCTACGAATGATGATATACCAATGCACCAGAGAGCTACTGGCGTTAGGAACGCAACTAGAGGCGGCCGCGACGGGCGACCATGCGGCAAGGCTGCACCGCCTCGGATTTACCTCACCAGAGTGGCCAGTCCGCACCATGTTAGAGATATGTATTGTGTATCCACAAACAACTGTAGATGATGATAAATAAACAAACTAGAGAGTAAAAGAACTCTGTACGCGAAAGCAGTGCGACGCGCTGCGCCGCAGTGACGCAGTGTTTCATTATTTATTTCAATCTCACCGAGTAAGAAACTTCCATCGCGCCAATCATTAATAAATAGAATTTAGATTTCTATGATGTCACGACAATTTAAGCGGAATTGGAACGTGACAGTTGTCTCTTCTAGAATGAATACGTGGCACATTGTGGAGTGGTGTAATCGATCATGCGTGAGCCCCATATGGTCAGCCATACTTTGCCGAATTCACTAAATGCGATTAATTTAGTGGAATTCGGCCTATAACAATGGGCACAACAACACAAACAATTAACCATAACAATGGTATCATCTCAGAATTACATATTTTTGCCATTTTGCCTTTGATGAAAGAAACTACAGATGGAGCTACGTGTCAAAAGTGTCTAGGTAGAAACCTTTATCAATTTCGCGGTCCTAATTGCCAACGCACGTACCATCTAGAGTTTCTTTTATGTGTTTCGTCTATGGGCGATTCTGTGACGTGTCATAGACACAAGCCATTATCATAGTAAAGCGTTTGGCTAGCAGAATTCAGCCCTTGACCGTGTTTTCCAGGAATTTGAATCCTCTCCTGAAACTGTAAGGTTTTTGTTATTAAATTAAAATTAAAATTAAATTATAGTGCGTAAGCCCTCAAGCTCGGGGTAATTTCAAAGAAAGAAATAATAAACCAACTTAAAGATACACTCAAGATTATAATGTTAGTAAGTCAACACTCAGAGTTGGTATTAATGACTGACAGGAAAACATGTTTTTCAAATTTATCTCTGAAACAACCCATTTCTTGAGAAACATGAGAAACCCAAAAAATAGACTTCCTCCTATAAATGTGTAGGTATTTAATTAAATCACCTTCCCAAATGTAGTAAAAGTTTGATTAGACTGCTATTGTTTATTTTCTTTTTTATGACAGATTAAGCATTTATAATTAACTTTTATGTTTTTATAAATTTTTCTATCTATAGTTTATTTTATATTGTGTTTTTGCCCAGCCAGGTGATAAAACTAGTTGGTATCTCTACATTTTAATAGCTGCTTGTATGTATTTCCATTATAAATATAGGTATTGAACTGTTATTGCTAGTTTATAAGTATTAGAATTATATATTATTTAAATTCTATTAGGCAACCATTTATAATTATAACATAGGAACCAATATGGATTATATAAAACTGCAACAAAATCATCCTGTTCGTATAACAGCAAAATCGTAAAACAAAAACTAACATAAAAATGTGTGTTCACAATAAGTATGTTAAGCTTATTTAAAAGTAAATTTTATTATTAAAATTAAAGTGTTAATACAACATTTCACTACTTTTAATTATCAATCCAAGAAATTATCATCGAAAGATTACAGATAGAGTCTGAACCTACGACTGATACTTAAAGCCCAAACCGGGTTTATTATATTTGTTTGTCGAGAGGTGCGTGTAAAGCCAAACGTGAATTGTAGGTACTCGATACAGGGGTTCCGTTGCTTGAACAAGGAACCCTATAGTAAAATATCCAACCTCTTAAGGTCTCTTGTTAGTTGGTTACTTCACCATACCTTCTACAAAACTAAGTCTAAATCGATCAAACCGTTCTCGAGATAAATGGGAATACTAGTTTTCATAAAATACATACACAACAGCGACCCTGGCGAATGACTACCATAACACATAGCTAAGAACCATTGCCAATGAACTTAGAACCCAAAACAGAAAACCGTATCTTAAATCTTTTTGATATAATTGGGCACATGTGCAAAATAGTCCACATACAAACTACATCTTACCCTTAACGCTTGGGTTTGCTAATTGACTTATGAAGTTATGATGTAAACAGCTTTTGTAGAGTATCTCGATTCAACAAAACGCAATCGGACCAAAATACTTTGAGATAAGCAAATCAAAACACTGACCTTTGAATGATAAAGGTTTCAAATGAGAGCCATTTTGAATCTTATCAACTGTTTTGTTTATAATTGTAACAAAAATTCATAATGTTGACAGAATTCGTTTTCACTACATTCGATAGTTGGTGCTGCGTGAAGTAACATTGTTTTTGTAAAGATGTTCAAAGCAGTTAGATATGGCAGTATTAGATTGAAAGCGGTGAATTATTTGAAGAATGTGCGACAAGAACGGTTTTTGGCAACGAAAACGGAAGTAGCTTCTTCGGCTGATGTAGTTATTGTTGGTAAGTGAAGACTATGTTTTTTTATTATTGTGATATTTTTAAACCCCAAACAAACGCCAGAAGCGGCTCCGACGTATCCAAGATAACCTCAAATTAAGAAACAGGCAAAGGCATTGATTGATTCATGTTTTAAAACCACTTGAAATAACCTTTTCACCACTCTCGCTCGAAAACGGTGAATTTGCTGCTCCAAAACAATGAGCAAAATCGCGTTTTTCTCACAAGTGGAATGGATAGTATACAACTTGTTGAAAAAAGTTATTTGAATTCAGAAAAATGCAACCTTCATGGCAAACAAAATTTCGTCCGTTAATAGGTTGAAAGAGGTTTGTAGCATTTTACCCACCAAGGTTGTTGGCTAAAATGAGTTTCTGACCTCTTATATAAATTAAAAAATATTTTCTCGCTAGTCGTGGTGAAAAGTTGTATGTTAAACTCGAGGGCAAACATTTTTCGTTTCGTGCCTTTTAAATGCCTCACTACCTCAGCAGTTTATTTTAGATCACTCGCTACGCTCGTGACACTTTTCTAGGCTGCTTCGCTAGTTCGGGATTATATATCGATCGGCACATTCAACAAAATTCGGTTTGCCCACTTGTTGAACAAATAAAATAACTATAGCCACGATGGATTTAAAACACTCATTTGAAAGTATTAACCTATGAACATTTTGTAGCCCGAGCTACGGTATGTCGATTGACTACCTATATTATTTGGGTCAGTTGAGCTACTTCTAGATTGTTTGCCACAGTCTTCACTGTTTCAATTATAAATACTAGTTCTATTTATTTTCTATTCTGTAATTGTAATTTAAAGACTATAATATTTAGGTAAGTATAATCATTAGCCATTCATTCATTCATATCATATTTGTATAACATTTCTATGTTTGTTTATGGTTTTACTCTGATTTTTAGGCGGAGGAATAGCAGGATGCAATACACTCTACCAGCTGACGAAGCGAGGCGTGAACGCGGTACTGCTGGAAAGGGCCAAGATTACTAGCGGAACTACATGGCACACTGCAGGTATTTTCAGTATAAATACATGATTAATCAAATCAAATCAAAAACTCTTTATTTTCATAAATACAATAAATGTACACTTAGAAAAGGTCAAATTATAAAACTAAACACTGACACGGAAATAAAGTGATATTTTTTATTTCTGTCGCTTCGGTATGTAGACTAAAGTAAAGAAGCGACGAAGAAACCTTTAGCCTGTTAGTTGTTATTTTTCAAGCTGGAGCAAAACTCGTCCCAAGCTTTTTTATCCTCTAGATAATCTGTTATTTTGTACATATCCTTTGTAAAAAGACTTACCTTTTCACAAAGGATATGTTTGACAATTTGTTTGAATTTATTAATTGATAATTTTTGCAACTCACTTGGAGTTTTGTTGTAGAAGCGTATACATTGCCCTTTAAAAGATACATTTATCTTGTGTAGCCTAGTTGTGGGCACAGCGAGTTTATTCTTATTTCTAGTATTAATACTATGTATGTCGCTATTTGTAGGGAAAATATTGAGTGTACAACAAGTTTTCATAAATGTATTGACGTGGTAATGTCATTATGTTTACTTCTTTGAATTTATCACGCAGGGATTCTCTGGCACCCATGTTATAGATTGCACGAACAGCTCTCTTCTGCAGCACAAATACGGTGTTAATATCGGCAGAGTTGAGTAACCCTTAACACTTCAAACTAACACTTTCGCGGCCCGTAGAGCCATCTGCAGCGCGTCTGGACTAAAAGAAGTCTATAAAATCACCTCGTCTCCCGCTTCAAGTTCCAAAATTACTGTCCAGTCTAGCTGAAGTTTTAATAACCCCCAAGCAAACATGAATTTCACTATTGTTTACAGGTCTAGTTTGGTCTCTGAGACCGTGCGATTTGGAGGTTAGACTGCTGAAAGACTCGAGATCGGTCTACAGCGGCTTGGAGGAGGAGACTGGGGATCATTCTGGCTGGATCAACAATGGCGGCATGTTTATATCGAGGAGCAAGGTTGGTGCAGGTTCTAGTTCGGTCTTTGAAACCGTGCGATTTGGCGGTCAAACTGCTGAAGGACTCGAGGTCGGTCTACAGCGGTTTGGAGGAGAAGACCGGAGATTATGCTGGCTGGATCAACAAAATGCTTGAGTTAGTTTTCATCAGGTAGTGTACTGAGCTCTGCGTTCGATGAGTCCGTAGTATCGTCTCGACGACGAGACGTTCCATATTTATATAGGACTAGCTGTACCCGCGACTTCGTTCGCGATTGCCTTACCTGCCGACTAATTAAGTTCACATTTAACCATAGTCTCTCATATTATGAAACGCCGCCGTGCAAAAAATCGTGTAGGGTCTACGGGGGATATTATATATATACATATTGTCATCTTCAATCCCATTCTTTATCCACACGACTTTTAGCTACGACTCGGCCAGCGTCAGTGTTAAGAAGTGTCCTACTCGTTTGACTTACTCACAGCTGGGGCCCTATTCTGCTATACTAATCGCTTCACTATGACAGGGCTATCGTCACAGAATGACACGTTTTGGTATTCCACCTTGGATGAAAGAAATTATGATGAATGCAGATGGAGAGACGCGCGTCAAGTTTGAAACAACATATTAATCTATCTCGCGCGCACCTTCTGGAGTTTTATTAATCTAAGGATTCTACGTGATGATTCTGCGACGATTCCATTGTCATACTGAAGCAATTGTTTTGCAGAATTGGGCTCCTGATCCATTTGACTGGACAACCGTAATTTTTTTTCGTTAGTAGGTAGGTACAGTTGGCTGTGTACCACAATAAAAAATATTTTTCTGCGGTCCAGATAGTTTAAATGGACCACAATAATTAATTAATTTAATTGTACACGAAGTTTGGTTGGAGTAAGACTCTAACCAAACTTCGGTACTACTGTTAACTGGACCAGCTAAACCACCATAATATCATGTAAGGCAGGAACCTAACTTATTTTTCCAAGACCCACCACCTTAGTAGGTAGGAACCTAACTAATTGGTGCGTCTTGGAAAAATAAATAGATAGGAACTTACCTACCCATTATCTAGTTCCGTCGTGATGCGCAGTTAAAGAATTTTACTTTCATCCCCTCTCCCAGGGAAACCTGACTGAATTCCGGGATAAAAAGTATCCTATGTCCTTCCTCGTAGTATGACCTAAAATCGTGCCGAGTTTCATTTCAATACCTTCAGTAGTTTCGGCGTGATGCGCGTTTAACAAACAGACAGACAGACAGACAGACAGACAGACATGAATGAAAAAAATTGCAGTTTTGGCTTCAGTATCGATAATAGAGTGCCCTCCAAAAAAAATTTTCAAAATATCTTCAATGTACAGAATTGGACCTGTTACAGTTTTATTATAAGTATAGATTTAGTACAACGCCTATATGACTCACAGAACTCAAGTGTTAAAATCTGAGGCCAAACGAATAGCGGTGGTGCGGGTTTTATCTAAATTCAATACTTTGACATTATATTTGTTTCTGAATGTTGGTTTGGTTTGAGACATTGGTCTCTATAGTCAAGTCAACGACACAATATCCTAGGTACTAGGTGTGTGGTGGGGGAAGCTCACACGGTTCAAGTGTGCTCCGTCGTATTTTGTCGATATAAATTCCAA
Organism: Eupithecia subumbrata; assembly: GCA_949316285.1. Lineage (NCBI taxonomy): Eukaryota > Metazoa > Arthropoda > Insecta > Lepidoptera > Geometridae > Eupithecia > Eupithecia subumbrata. Next base: position 3,401,828 of record OX438648.1, read on the forward strand.
AATGGCACAAAAGTCACTTGAAAATGTCGTACGCGATCTTCAGAAGATTATTGGCGAACTCGCCAATAAAATTACCACGCTGGAGGATAAAATCGACGTCCAGAACGCAACAATCAAGCAGCAAAATCAGACGATGGGTTTACTCAAAACAGCTGTTGAGGGTAAGCTCGAAACGATTCCAGCCAAGTCACCGGCGGCCGTCGGTACTCCAACTGCGCCAGTGTTGCCGGAGATACAACAACGCCCCGTTCGGCAAGCGAGAATTAATGCAGCCGCGAAGGCTGCGAAAGCTCTAACAGGGATTGCTGGTAAGAAAACCGCCACTAAAGGACAATCACAGCTGGCCGCACTACCTACTGCACTGCCGACAACACCCGATGCAGGCCGATCCGACCCGATGATCGTCTCTGATTCTGATTCGCGCATGAGCGCGCCGCTCAGGCCAGCTTGGCCAATCAGCGGTGCTAGGGGAGCCGTGGGTGAAATGGACAACGGAGTATCATCGTCGCCTGCTCATTCTACACCAAGCATGACCAAAAATGACCATGAAGGATGGTGCGTCGTCGGCCGACCACGTCGTCATCGCCAGAATACACGTCCTGTTACTATTGGAACAGGTAAAGAAATAAAAGATTTTCAAGCAGTTGAGAAGACTATGTACATACAAGCATGGTCCTTTAAACCAGACACAACGTCCGATAATGTATTAAATTTTCTTAATAGCATAATCAAATCCGAATACACGGTTGAAAAACGACAAATAAGGACTGAGAGACATGCGTCCTTCTTGATAGGCATGCCCGAAAACGTCTTTACGCAAGTGACAACACCGACGGCATGGCCACCGCGGGTTCGTTTTGTCCCATGGTTTCCCGCGCGCCCCCGCCGGGACGAGCGGGGGGGGCTTGCCTGCGCCAGCGGCGCACAGGCGCAACGATGACTCATTCGTGGACAGCGCGCCCGCGCCGCGACAACGACGACTATGCAGCGAAATCGCTACTACTACTTTAAGAACTAGTGCTAGTGTATTACAGAATATTTGTATATGCCATCAGAATATACAATCACTAAAAAATAAGACGCGACAACTGGAAGTCTTGCTAAAGAGCGACCTTAGATGCGAAGTACTGTGTTTAACAGAGCATTGGTTAAATGACAACAAGTTAGAGTGTATAGGTATTAATGATTTTACGTTAGCATCGCACTATAGTAGGCAAACGTTAGAGCACGGTGGTTCGTGTGTGTACGTTAGAAATGGGTATAGATTTAAGGAATTGAATTTCAGTAATTATTGTGTTGAGCAAGTATGTGAAATTTCAGCTATTGAATTGACTGATTATAATATGATTGTTGTATGTGTGTATAGATCCAATGTGACTAGGGCTTCACAATTTTTTCCTGCCCTTGAATTGTTATTTATTGAATTAAAGGATATGGATATGGAATGCGTGGTGGTAGGAGATTTTAACATTGATCTCTTATGCCCCTTAAACAGTGATCAGAAAAAACTTTCTGACATTGTAAATAGTTAGTTATAGTTGTAACATAGTTGACTTTCCCACCCGAGTTGCAGCTTCGACGAGTACTACCTTGGACCACGTTTACGTGGACTGTGAGCGCGCGCGTGCGGGTACTGTATGCGCGACACCAGTGCAAACTGGCCTGAGCGACCACTACGCCGTGCGCGTCGAGCTTGAATGCGAGCCGCGTGACTCACCACCTGCACCGCTAGTTAGGGCGTTCACGCAAGCTAACTACTCCAACTTTGTTGCATCCATAGCAAGCGTCGACTGGCAGGAAATATCCCAAATGATGGTGCTGACTGTCAACGGTCTAGCAAGTGTGTTAATGCGTATTATTAATAGTAAAATTGACATTTCTTTTCCGATGAAACGTTTGAACTCAAACAAAAGTAAATCATGGGTTTCAAATGAAATTATTAATTTGGAATATTTATTGCGTGACATGAAATATATTAAATTAAAATTCCCTGACAATGAAATTCTATCTGCTAAAATTGACGAATATCAAATTAGATAAGATAGGGTTCTAAAATCGGAAAGAAGCCGTTTCTACTGTGACATTATACATAATTCGACTAATATGTCAAAAACTATGTGGAATTTAGTAAACATTGAAACCGGACGGAAACGAGGGAGTAACACGGACTTTTTAGAAAGGCTGAGGAGACCCGATGGATCCGAATTCTTGAGTGAGGTCGCCGCGGTGGACGCAGTGAACATTCACTTTGTGAGCGCTCCGCTGATGTGCGGCGCGCCCGCCGCCGAGACGTGCCGGCAGCGGTGCGAGCGCTGGCGGGGTGCCGCGCGTCAGCGGACCGCTCACTTAGGTTTGAACGGTTTACTCCATGTGAAGTATTCAAAATTCTTACTGCAGGGGTAGCGAATAAACCAACAAAGGATATTTACGACTTATCCATATCCTTGTTGATAAAAACCGCTATACCTTTGTGTCCCATTCTAGCGACGCTGTTTAATAGATGTCTTGTCTTTGGTGAATACCCGCAGGCGTTTAAAAACGTTAGAGTATCCCCACTATTCAAGGGCAAGGGGAGTAAGGACGACGTCAACAACTACCGGCCTGTGTCAATTATACCGGCCATTGGAAAAATATTCGAGCACGGGCTGAGCACAAGACTGATGGCGCATCTGTCCAGCACGGAGTCCCTGTCCGACCGGCAATACGCCTATCGGGCGGGGAGATCCACGACAGATGTCGCTAGACAGATCGTATGTCACGTAATGGAGGCCAAGGAGCGAAGGGTGCAGGTGGCGGTCATGTTCTGTGACTTATCGAAAGCCTTCGACGTCGCGGATCATGCCGTCCTTGCTGCGAAATTGGCTCATTACGGAATAGATGGACCGGCTCTGCGACTGCTGCTCAGCTCTATGACCGGCCGCACGCAAATTGTCACGGGCAGAGGAGGGAAGGTCAAATCGAACCCAATGTCAACCACTATTGGCGTTGCACAGGGATCCTCGGTGTCGAACATACTTTTCAGCCTCCTAATGAACGACCTTCCCGACTGCATTAAAGATGCACATACATTTATGTATGCGGATGATGTTGCGGCCATTGTAGAAGCTTCAACACATGATGCTTTAGAGCAAAAATTAAATAACGTTGCAGGTGAAATGCAGAAGTGGTTTCATCAAAATGGACTCATTCTTAATGTCGCAAAAACCAACTTCATGCATTTCAACCTTGCTGGTCACTCTTATATGCCGGTGGCTGTGAGCCTGGGAGGCGAAGAAGTCAACCAGGTTCACATGGCTACTTTTCTAGGGTTCACTTTAGACAAGAGTCTCACGTGGGAGGCGCACATAGACAAACTATGTAAAAAGATAGGCCGATCATGCTTTGCTCTATGGCGCCTTTCGGCTACCTTGGATAGAGCTATGGTGCGGAGTATCTACTTTGCCAACGTCCACTCGCTCCTTCTGTATGGTGTGGAGTTTTGGGGGCGTGCATCCGATTGGGAGCGCGCCTTCAGACTCCAAAAGCGAGCAATAAGGGCGATAGTGAGAATACCACAGGATGAGTCCGCGCGGCCCTTTTTTGAGTCCTTAGGGATCTTGACCGTGCCCGCCCTTGTCATATACCAATCCGCACTGTATGTGCGTAACAACTTGGACAAACATGCAAGGTACGGGGACAGTCATAGATACAACACAAGGCACGCGCACCGGATAAGAGCTCTTCCACGACGGCTAGCGAAGACGTCCAAGTTGCAACACGTGATGGGGACGGCTGTTTACAACCGCATTCCAACTTCTATCACCAGCGCACAATCCACTCAGTCTTTTAAAGTTAAGTTGAAAACGTGGCTGATAACGCAATCTATTTATCATGTTAATGATTTTATGATTTTAAAATGTGTGTGATTCAATTATGTTATGATGTTATTTAATTTTAAATTAATTTATTTTTATTTTTATTTAAGTAATAATAATATGTATTCTTTACATAATTCAGAAATAAGTGACCTGTAACATGATTAAGTTATTAATAAAAAACTATGAACTATGAACTATGTACTATGGATCAAAATAATGTGTCACGTTATGGTTTAGTTGGACGCTCTATTGAAAGTAAAAAATATTATTTTTACCAGGTGCGAACAGAAGAATACATGAGGCTCCACACACTAGGAAAGGCCCTCGGCATCCCGAGTGAAATCCTCGACCCAAAAGAAGCGCAGAAGAAATTCCCTCTTATCGACCCGTCGGTGTTACAAATGGCGTTGTATGCAAGTGAGGATGGGACTATTGATCCGACTATGGCTTGCAATGCGCTGGTCAAAGTGGCTACTAAGTACGGTGCTAAGGTGAGTTGTATTGAGAAGTATAAGTAGACCACATAACTGGCGGATCGCTGTAGAACCATGATCAAACGCCAAAAGTGGCGTTTGTTACTGTGTTTGGCGTTTTTCTTATTGTGACGAGGATCTACAGAGATCCGCCAGTTGTGTGGTCTACCTGTAGCTTGTGATAGTGAGTTATGTTATGTAGTTTTATTTATGTAGCATCTAAATAGAATAACAGAAAAATTGGTGAACAACAGTAGTTACTGACTGGATCTAAGACTGGAGCTCTGTTATTCAAAAAAGTTGAACTTTAGTTTTTGCCCAACACCATGAAATTTTTGGAAGGTAAATGAAAAGTCCTTAATAATACGTAGATGAAAATTACAATCAAATAAATTAGAACTAGAACATACAATTGAAACAATTGAGCTGCAGACTATTGCAAACAATCTACAGGTAGCTCAACTGATACCAGTCGGAAGCGTCCCGAAGACGCTGGCTGCATTGCCTCGCTGTATGGCAATGCTGATGCGCTGCGCCAGATACTCACCAGCTCTCGGGACACGCGTCGCTTCGACCAGACGCTCAGATATTTTTTTAAAAACCTGAAGAGCCTTGGTACCCCACGGGACCTAGGGTCTCGACTCCAAGATAATGTGTAGGCTCTGTCGAGACCTGCATATTTGCGCCTCTTGAGATCTTCGGCCAAATATGATGATCATTGAAATGGATCATGATAATTCGTTTATATTTCAGATCTACGATGAATGCCCCGTGATCGACATTCACTACTCTCACAATATTTTAGGCAACAAGGAAGTTGCGGGAGTTCACACCGACAGGGGCTTTATTACAACAAAATGTGTTGTCAACTGTGGAGGTAAATGTTTTTTTCTTCAACCATACACTTACGACTTGACTCCACCTCTAACATGCGTTTCGGACGCAAGTCCCCCAAAAATTTCCTCATACGTTAGAACTGTGAGTGGAGTAGAGTTTTGACAAAACTAACGACTTTTACATACTATCTTCTCTCGATTATTGTCTCTTCCTGTATTTAAGAACTAGTTTATGCCCGCGGCTTTGCACGCGTTGTTTCTATGGAAACGTTTAAAGGTGATTTCTATCCCATGTAACTGATTTATGGCTTAAAAAGTATGTTTAATTCCAGGATTAGAATTACTTGTATACAAAATTTCCGCCTGATCCGTTCAGTAGTTTTGGCGTGAAGAGGTAACAAACATCCATCCATCTATCCATCCATCCAAACTTTCGCATTTATAATATAAGTGTGATATGGTCTATAAACACTCTCTTCAGTTATAAATTGTTAGTTTTTATTTTGCATCTTTTTATAAAACTTGGTACCTATGTATTATTATTGTAGTATATGCATTTTATATTACATATGTATTATATGTATGTATTGTATATTAAGTAATACGCCACCGTCTATACGTGGACAAATGCTTCGTGTTCATCTCAAGGTTATCTGGAAGCGATCGCTCTTAGCGATAGCCCCTGTTACCTGTTGAGAGATACCTCTGTTATCTCTCTTTTCCTGTTTTTTTTTTATTTTCTTGACGTGCAATAAAGTGTAATGTATTGTATTGTATTTGAAAGGCATTTGAAGTGGAGCTCGGGTAGCATATGAGATGCGGTTATGACACAAAATATGATTGATTTGATTACCTACATATCAGACTCCTCGAGTTAAGCTATAGCAGTCTTTATGTCTATGAAAACAAGATTCAAATTCTTTGTTTGTTTCTAGGTGTATGGGGTCCAAGAATAGCCAGATTCGCCGGCATTCCATCCCTCCCCATCGTGCCTTTCAAACACGCGTACGTTGTAATGGACAGCACGCCAGAAATAAGGAACGGTCCCAACATTAGAGACCATGACGCCAACTTGTACATCAAGGTGCAAGGGGAGAGTTGTAACGTGGGAGGCTATGAACCTAACCCTATAATGTTGGACCAGGTAAGAACATTGCTATTATTATTCCCCCGACATTAGAGACCATGACATTTCAATGTGCTTTGACTAAAAGTAAATAGAGCTTGTGTGATGAGGGATCATATACTACGTAAAACAGCGTATCCAATCAATTTAAAAATCATTATCTAACTAAAGGTATATTTTTTTCGAAGTTGGATTTTCTGAACTGTTTTATTTCGTATGAGACATCATTTGTGTCGATGTCTCATTCAAAATGCCTACTCAGTCTCATCAAAAATCTCATATACAAGTAGGGTCCAATTCCAATGAGCTAAAAAAACCGTCGGCGCTGCGTGTGTCGAAGGCACAAAGGCGCGCGGGGCGGGTGTACCAAGCGGTTATCGAATAATAATCATGAAACTGATGACGAAAATAGTAGAACAGGCTATTTTGATGCTGGTTGGATTGTCCAGCATTGTATTCAGTATTTATTTATTAAAGTACTAGTTTCTGCCTGCGGCTTCGCACGCATTGTTTCCATGGAAACGTTTTAAGGTTATTTCTATCCCATGGCACAGATATCATAATACTATACTAGCCCATGGGAACTGATTTATGCGATAAAAAGTAGCCTATGTTTGATTCCAGGATTAAACTTACCTGTATGCAAAATTTCAGCCTGATCCGATCAGAAGTTTTGACGTGAAGAGGTAACAAATATCCATCCAAACTTTCGTATTTATGCTATTAGTTTGATTTCTATGAACTTATTTCAGGTCCCAAACAGCCTAGCATTCCACCTATACGAACTAGATTGGGACGTATTCGGCGTTCACATGAACAGCGCTGCGTCCTTATGTCCGAAATTAGCAAGTGTGGGCGTTAAAAGCACCGTTTGCGGCCCAGAATCCTTCACGCCGGATCATAAACCGCTGTTGGGAGAGGACCCTAATATTTTTGGTGAGTGCTTGCTTGTAACTTGTAACTAGATGGCGCTGTCAAATCGTACTGTTTTCACATAGCTAGGTTATGTTTTCCGCGCGTGTCTATAGTTGTCTCCTTTCCTCTTTTGGACTCCCAAAGCGTGTAACTAGGTAAGGTATGTAGCTTGGATTGATATCCAACCAAATATCAAAAATCAATAACAATTATAAAAAAAAAATCTTTATTCACTAAGAAAATTACAATCAAATAATAGAAATAGGGGAGGCCTATGTCGAGCAGTGGACTAATATAGACTGATGATGATGATGATGATGTCCAGCAGTGGACTAGGGCTGATGATGATGAATAGAAACAAAATAAGAACTAGTATTTACAATTGAAACAGTTGAGCTAACTGCAGACTTTTGCAAACAATCTACAGGTAGCTCAACTGATCCATATCAATACCAGTCGGAAGCGTTCCCAAGACGCTGACTGCAACATAACATTTATTACTTTATATGAAAATGAGCTCATAGACGAGTCAAATTTACTTTGTTACGTCGAAGGAAACGAAATTAAAAGCGTTTTTGATATTAAGGTATCAAAAATCTCGTATGAATGCTGGATGTGACTAAGTTAGCTTTTTAATACATTTATTGATATGCTAAAAGACATAATCAATTAGTACTTAATTTACTTATCAAGGTCTTTGGCTGAAAAACAGCGCTGAGCATAAAATGTTCAGCACACGCTGAGCCAACCCCTATTTCGACGCAGGGTCATGGAGGCAAAGCCACCTTATGTTTACTGCCACCCTTTTACCTCCTTATTATACTGTATTTGGTTTTCCGTTTGTTTATTTTATACCTCCTTTTTTGTGTGTTCAAATTAATGTTTTTTCAACACTCTCGCTAAAAAACGGTGACATTGCTGCTCAAAAACAGTGAGTAAAACCGGCTTTTGCTCACTGCGGAATCTATATAAATAAAACAAAGTCGGGTTAGTTACACCATTTATAACTCTAGAACGACTGGACCGATTTCAATGATCTTTGATTTGTTGGATTTGTCTCCGTCCGGAATAGCAGAATAACTATCAAACAAGGGTTCCGTGCCAAAATTAATAAAATACGCGGGTGAAACCGTGGACACAGCTAGTAAAAAATATAATTCAACTTGTTGAATAAAGTAATTTGAATTCAGAACAATGCTTCCTTCATAGATAACAAAATTTAGTCCTTTCATGCTTTGAAAGAGGTTTGTAGCATTTTTACCCTCCAAGGTTGTTTACCAAAATGCGTTTCTGACATTCGACCTCTTTTATAAATTACAAAATATTTTCTCGCTAGTTGTGGTGAAAAGTTGTATGTTTAACTCGAGAGCAAATATTTTTCGTTTCGTGCCTTTTAAATTCCGCGCTACCTCAGCAGTCTACTTTAGAGCCGCTCGCTACGCTCGTGACTCTAGTCTAGACTTCCCTAGGTCGGATTTAATATCGGCACGTTCAACAAAAAATCGTTTTGCCCACTTGCTGCACAAATAACTATTTCTATGATCGGTTCGGTTCGGTTTGTTGATCATCAAATCATAATGTAATAATGTAGTAATAATCATCTCTATTATAATTATAATGCCATTCAACTCTATTTAGGTCATTCTTATCAAAAAGGGTCAAGATACCGTTATCTGTATTATCTGTTTCTAAGACCGTATCTAGGTCAACAGTTGGAAAAAATAGGTTCCTGGTGGGTTCCTTAAATTAAACTATTATGTAATCAAACTGTTACGTAATTATTACCGAGTCAAGTCAATGAATAAGAGCAAGCACCTACACATAAGGCGTTTTGAAGCGCACCTTTTATTTAATTATTAAAGTAGGTATACATACATCGTACATATCCAATCATAACTAACACAGTGTAACATGTAATTTTTCTAATACATACGACAAGATTTATGTACATAAAAATGATCATTGAGTTTTAAAAACCCTCAGACTGATACATTCGTACACACCCAAACACGCGCTTCTAGGTATTCAAACGCGCGTTAACAAACCGCGCGTTACAAAAACGAGCGTTACCAAACCGCACGATTCAAAATGCCTTATGTATTCTCGCTCCAAGTATCGTTAGTTTTGTAAACGAGTGTAGTACTAAAGTCATTTATTTACAGGGTTATATCACAACTGCGGTTACAACTCCGCTGGTATGATGTTCTCTGCTGGATGTGGCATACAAATAGCAGAATGGATCATAAGTGGAAGGTAAACAATGCTCATACTACTCTGGTTTTTAATAGGCAGCAGTCCAAATTAAAAGAATTAATCGTAGGTTTAGTTTTTCCTCAATGGTGAATGATTAAGTTCAAGATTTGTTGTGCATTACTGTTAGTTTAATAAGAAAGATATGACTTATCTTAACAGCCCGCTGGATCTCATTGTTGGGCAAATACCTCTCTTCCATCCTTCCACAAATCCCGATCCAGGTGGACCAGTCCGATCAGTGACCAGTAAAAAAAAAACGAACAGACGAATTGTGTAGGTACCTCCTCCTTTTTTGAAGTCAGTTAAAAATCGTTATTAGAATGGAAAATATTTCTGTGAAAAATATTTTTGCCTTGAAGATATGAAGTAAATAATAGACAAGGGGTCATCTTTATGTCATTGCCCTGGCGATAGAAGATAGTATTTATTTATTCTGTGCTAATAATGTTAAGACGTCAGAATAGGATGATAATAGATTTAAAAAACATCATAATGGTCGAGAGGCTATATTAAACTATATTAACTATTATTAAACGTCGGAACCCTAAGTAAGATAAGGTAGCCTGCAGAATTTGCTGAATTTGCTCATTGTTTGATGGCGGGTGTGATGGTCGCAGGAGGACGATTGTCATTGGTCATTGTTTTATTTTTTTATTTTATTTTAAATTTTAACAGCTAGATAACAATAATAACAGAAATGGTGGGTAACTAACAGCTAATTAATATTTTCATTAAATTAAATGTTAGTGTCAGTCGAAGAAAATAAAATAAACGTCGCGTTTGATTTATAATAAAAAAAAAACTAAGTTACAATTTATAATATAATACAAGTAGGATAGTAGGATAAGTCACATCAGTATAGCAGTTGTATAAACTTATGATGCTGTTATAATGACGACCGATGTGGCGCTGCGACGCTGTGTGCGAGGTTGCGGGTTCGATTCCCGCCTTGCATTGGGACAATTGACATGTTTGAACGATCTGCAGATATTTGTTCCGGGTGTTCTGGATGTTTTCTATGTATAAAAAAATAAATATCTGTGTAATGTATTAAGTATATCAGTCATCTAGTACCCATAACACAAACTCTGCTTGCTCGTGCTAGTTGATGCTGAGTGGATTGTCAAGCATTATTTATTTATTTATTATGACTTATTATTGTAGATTTCACGAGCTTAACGTAAATCCAGCTCAAGACAATTCACTAGCACAAATAAATCTCTACTTTTATGAATATAAGCGGGTTAAAATACGAACCTTACTTGTGTTGGAAGTACACCAACGTTTTATCCCTTCACATCACAAACAATGTTCGTAGTTCAAGTTCAAGTTCAAGTTCAAGTTCTTTATTCGTAACAATAATAAGGTTACATGTAAATTTTATATCAATAATTCATTGTACTTTATGAATAAAGTACAAATTTTAAATAAATTAGATATAATAATATAAGTAAGAAAAATATACAACATAAAAATCAATTATCCAAATAAAATAAATTGTCAATTTAAAATTGAAAATTAAAATGTATCAATGAAGTATGTCAAATAAATTATATAATTTTACGCACGTTTACGTGCAAAGAATTCATCCAACGTATAAAAGCATTGTTTTATCAACCATTTCTTAAGTCTAAACTTAAAGGATTGCGTCGATACCGCGTCAGTGACATCGGACGGTAGTCGGTTGTACACTTTTGGACCCATGACGTGTACAAGCTTAGAAGTTCGCTCGAGCCGCCTGGGAAGCGCCTTCAACCTCTTCGACTGTCTCAGTGCATAGTTATGACCATCCCCGCGCTCCTCGTACTCTTCCAGGTGACATCTTGCGTAACAAGCGGCCTGGAAAAGAACCATGGCAGGGACAGTCATGATTCCGAGAGCTTCAAACAGCGGTCGGGCTGATGTGTCTTGTGACACCCGCACTATCGCTCGCACAGCTCTCTTCTGAAGTCTGAAAGCGCGCTCCCAGTCAGCGGCACAACCCCAAAATTCCACTCCATATTGCAGGCGTGAGTGCACTGTCGCAAAGTAGAGATTCCTCACCATGTCTGTGTCCAGTGTTGACGAGAGGCGCCAGAGAGCAAAGCAAGCCTTGCCAATCTTCTTACATAGGCCATCAATATGATGTTCCCATGTAAGGCATTTGTCTAAAACAAATCCTAAAAAGGAAGTGTTGTCAACTTGTCCGACAGTTTCATTTTCGAGGCTTATCACCATTGGTATCGTTGAACGCCCTGCCAAGTGAAAGTGCATATAGTTTGTCTTTTTTGCATTTAGAATAAGACCGTTCAGACGAAACCATCTTTGTAAATCACCTGCCACGGCGTTCAACTTTACTTCTAGTGCGTTCTTTGTTGTTGCCTCTACGACAGCTGCCACATCGTCGGCATACATATAGATGTGTGCGTCCAGTATACAATTCGGCAGATCGTTCAGCAGGAGGGAGAAGATTATGTTCGACAGCGAAGACCCCTGAGGAACACCTATATTTGTCAACATCGGATGTGACCTAATAGTTCCACCTTTACCTGTAACCGTCTGTGATCTGGAGGAGATGAATGATCTCAATACCTGCAGTTGTGGGCCGCTTATCCCGTAGTGCTCTAGTTTTGCTGTGATGACGTCGTGATCTGCGACGTCGAAGGCTTCGGACAAGTCGCAGAACACAACAGCCACCTGCAAATTGCGCTCACGAGCCTCTAACACGCGGCGTACAACTGCTCTCGCAACATCCGTCGTCGACCTGCCGGCCCGGTAGGCGTACTGCCGGTCGGACAAGGCTCCGGTGTTAGACAAGTGTTCCGAGAGCCGCGTACTGAGACCATTTTCCAATATCTTAGCAACTCCCGGGATTATGGAGACTGGACGATAGTTGTTAAAGTCTTCTCTCTTTCCCTAGCCCTTAAACACTGGGGACACTCGAACGTTTTTGAACCACTGGGGATAGTCACCTTCACGGATACAAGCGTTAAATAATACTGACAAAACATAGGACATTTGAGCTGCGACGGTGTTCAGCAGGTCGATTGAGATGTCATATATGTCCTTTGTGAGTTTCCGTGCTACGCCTGTGGTTATTATTTTATAAATCTCGTCGGTCGTGAACAGTCGAAACCTAAGCGAGCGATCGACGGGCGCGCGAGCTTCCGCCAGCATGCGCAGAGCTTCAGGCACGCAAGCGGAGGGCGCACCACACGTCACAGCATAATTTATGAAATGCGTATTAATAGCATTCGCAATCTCTATCTCGCTTTGAAATTTCGAGCTATAGCTTTTCAGCAAGGACTCGGTAAAATCAAGATTGCAACGCTTTCGTCCAGTTTCGAGGTTGACTACCTCCCACATAGTTTTAGCAGTATTACTCGATTTATTTATTAGGCTACAATAATAACTGCTCCGTTCATTTTTTTAAATGTCGTCATACCGATTTTGAAAGTCGTCAATTTTGTTTGATAAAGTGGCATTATCAGGAAATTTTTTACTTGACAATTTCATTTCACGTAGTACATATTCGAGATTCTTTAGGTCATCAGATACCCAAGAGCTACACTTCTTCTTTGTACACCGCTTTAGTGGGAAACAAGTATTATACCTATACTGTATAATATTTATAATAGCTCCCGCTAACTCGTTCGCTGAAGTATTGTACTTATCAGTTATCATGTCCCAATCTACACTCTCTATGGACGCAATAAAGTTGTGTATATTAGTTCGAGAGTTACATCGCGCGCGGAATACCGGCGAGCAATCGCCCGCGCGCAGCGCGCACTGCAGCGCGACGCGCACGGCATAGTGGTCACTAAGCAGTGTACGCACCGCGGTCGCGGATACGGTGCCCGACCGAGCGCACTCGCCGTTCACATACACGTGATCCAAACACGTACTCGTTGTTGATGTAACTCTCGTAGGAAAATCTACAATATTACAAAAATGTCGTGTAGTAATCGTATCTGTTAGTTTTTTAGATCAGCATTTAATGGACAAATCCAGTCAACGTTCATATCACCAACAATGACGCAATCCATATCAGTTTCATTCAGTTTATCCAATATTTTTTCTAAAGTAAGGTAAAAGTTGGATGTACTCGTCAAATTAGATCTATAAATGCATACTATTATAGTATCGAAGTCTAAAAGTTCTATAGCTGAAATCTCAATTATTTGTTGATCACAAAAACAACTTAAATCTACTTCCTTATAGCTAACTCCATTACGGACGTAAATGCAAGATCCGCCGTGCGCTATAGTCTCCCTACAATAAAAAGATCCCAGGGAGTAGTTATTTAAATGAATGCATTCTAATTCAAAATCTTTTAGTTAACCCGTTATTATTTATTCTTGACTTTTATAACTACAAATTATTTTAAAAATGACATTCCTAAATTATCTAATTCCATAGGTAAATATGAAGTATCGAAGTTATCAATCTAACCAGAGCGAACCCAAAATAATTGTATCACCGTGACAAGGTTTTTACTAAGAATACCAACACCTAAGAATACTTGTGTGCATAAAATCACAAATTATATGCATATTAGTTTTTATGGTAAAATCTCTATTTTACGAAGCATTAAATGAAAATGCATTTAATGCAATTAGGGAAATTTGTCTTTTTGTTAAATCACACCCCACCTATTTCAAAAAACGTAGTGATGCGATTACTCGACAAAAAAGGATCAAATTTAACAATTTGCTTTATAAACCACAGTTCCAAAAAGATATATATAAAAGAAATGATTATAACATGTGTTCCACCATTTACAATAATTTACAAGAACTTAATGGATACAATAAAAAACTTAATGAATATCTTTAGAAAAAAATTAAATGGATGGTTACTTGATAAATGTTTCTATAGTGTAAAAGAATATTTGGAAGATTGATTTGTTACATAATTATTATTTTACTAATTAAAGAAAACCTTATATTAATATGACTCACACATATGTTTTGCACGCCTGCGTGCAGGCTGAATACTATTGCATACATAGTTATAAGATTTGACATTGTGAAATGATTATGTAGGTATTCTTGCAAATAAATGATTTGATTTGAAATAAAACCTAAGGCTATCTATGTACCATTGGATTTATTGTGTAGTAACTTGCCTACCTTTTATAATTCTTACATCCTAAAATGTTCATTTATTTACCAGGCCAGACTACAACATGTTTACCTTCGACATCCGCCGTTTCACCCCCGAGCAGATGGCTCGAGCGCACTGGACCAGAGAGAGCAGCCACGAAGCCTACGTCAAAAACTACAGCATTATCTTCCCTCACGACGAGCCGCTAGCAGGAAGAGACGTCAGCCACGATGCTATGCATCAGGAGTTGGTGGAAGATGGCGCGGTGATGCAAGCGCGCGCGGGGTGGGAGCGACCGGCGTTCTTCTTGCCTGGACAGAAGGTACAGCATTGCTTGGCTTTTTAGATGCGTCTTGTAGATGTAGACATGTTATGATACAAGGGAAAGTTGACGGTACAAAAGCACGCGGCAGATCACCCGTGTGCTGGTCAGACCAGGTCGCAGCTACGTCTTGTAGATATAGACACATGTAAAGATTAGAATTGTGTATAGCTTTTATGTTACTTAGACCGATTAAATAAGTTATGATAAGTACCTAGAAATAACATCGCCTAAGGGCTTTAAAAAACCTGTAATGATGTTATTCTCTCAATAAATAAATATTTTTTCGTTATTTCAGATAAGAGTTCAGCATTATGATTGGGGCGCCACCCACGATTACCCTCGTAATGAGGACCAGCGTTACGAAGAAGTGCTCAAAGGTGAATACAGCTTTGGGTTCTCCAAGCACCATGACTTGGTAAGTGCTACGAATCAAACAAACTCAACAATTGAATAATGCCACTTTTAGTCTATTAGAGTTTTCATAGCTGATGTAAATAAAAAACAAAACTCAGTGTTTTATTTCCTTTAACCTTACAGATATCTTGGACATGTTAGAAATTGAAATAAAATACTAACTATAGTCTATTAGAGTTTTCATAGCTGTTGTAAATAAAAAACAAAACTCAGTGCTTTATTTCCTTTGCACTTTACAGAAATCTTGAACATTACAAATTGAAATAAAATACTAACTATAGCCTATTAGAGTTTTCATATTTATTGTAAATAAAAAACAAAACTCAGTGCTTTATTTCCTTTAAACCTTACAGAAATCTTGGACATGTTAGAAATTGAAATAAAATACTAACCATAGTCTATTAGAGTTTTCATAGCCGTTGTAAATAAAAAAAACTCAGTGCTTTATTTCCTTTAAACCTTCCAGAAATCTTGGAAATAGAATACTAATAACTAGGAAATAAAATCATTAAGCTAGCCCTAAGGGGTTATGTTATGGGTACCAGAATAATAGACTGAATACTCCTTGAATTTTTTGTAAATATGTATGTATTTACTTATCATACAAAGAAATTACTACAAACACACAAATCTTCGCAGATCATAAAAACATATGCCCCGCGGCAACGACCCACAATCTTCCTTGTCATAGAACTTCGCCCCACAAGCCACAGAGGTCGCCTCATCTAGTCAATTGTTCTTTCAGATCGCCTCCGAAGCGCTAGCCTGTAGGAACGCTGCAGCCCTCTTCAACATGTCGTACTATGGTAAATTCTACTTGACCGGTCCGGACGCACAGCGCACCGCCGACATCGCTTTCACTGCTAATCTCTCGAAGAATGATGACAAGTAAGATTCTACTAAGGCATAAAAAATAATAAAATAATAAATATAAATAAATAATTATTTAAATTATTAATTATTATTTTGAACAAATTATTAGTTCAAAATAATAATTTATTCAAAATAACTTAGGACTAGAAAGATAACAAAGAGGTTCATCTTAAACTCTAATGGTATTAATTAATGCGGGTTATTGAACTAGGTAAAAACCTGTTTTTCGGGCAAAAAGAGTGCTAATAGCAAATAAATTAATCAAATAGACTAAGTAATTATACAAGGCGCTGGTGCATACTTTAAAATTATTACTTATAAGCTGCCTACAATAGTTTAAATAATAAAGGTACTTGTAAATTTTTGGCCTACTTTAAAAGTCAAAAAATTTTCTGTGTCATCATATGACATACATTGCAGTGTATCCTTAAATGTTTTCTTAAAACTATTATACTTTAAGGAATAAATATTGGCTAACACATAAAAATGAAACAGAGTAGAATCGACCAACCAGGAACCAGAAAGGAAACGAGTGGAATAGTTAGTATTTCGTTTCGAACTCTATCGGCCAAATTAAATGGTTTAGTTTTAGCATAAGTCACAGAGCTTATTCCTATCACTTTCACTCTAGTGATGCTTTGTTATACGTCTCTTTCCCACTTACTACTTTACTTACCTGCCACGAAAAAACCACCAACCACTATAAACATTGGTTTTTATTGTCAATTCAGATGGCATGCACACACACACACACATCATCGTCATCATTATGTTATTATATTAATGTTAATATATAGTTTACAAGCTGTGCCCGCGGCTTCACCGGAGTAAAAATATAAAATTTTGCCCGGAACCCTAACTGTTTGATGGTTATTCTGCTATCCCGGACGGAGATAAATTCAACAAAATAGATCTTTGAAATCGGTCCAGCCGTTCTTGAGTTATAAATGGTGTAACTAACACGACTTTGTTTTATTTATAGAGATTATGGTGTTGGTATTTCAATTACATATTAAGCAAGTACATATTAATGTTATATTTTTCAGCTACAGATAAAGTATATATTATCTTCTCATCAACCTATAACAGTCCACTGGTGGATGTGCCTCCCCTAATGAGCGCCATTGCACCCTGTGCACACACACATACACACAAATGGAACTTACTTTGACAGCATTAAAAATGATGCCATCCTTTTCATTTCGACCGATAAGAAAGGGACTGCATTCTTTTTAGTGCCTTCAAATTAGTTTAGTTGTAGTCATTTGAATTGACACCAATGTCTATTTTTACGATAGGTCGGTACATTACGAGTTGTAACGCGCCTTCACACTGCGTTTTGGGAATTTGATACTTAGCTCTACTCTCATAAAGTCCTTATTTCCATCACCATCAAGTATTTCCATTCCATATGTTTTCAGCCCACTGCCACTTCAGCTTGCTAATTCTTTGAGCTATGTCGATAGCTTTGGTTCTCTGTCGGATGTATTCGTTACGAATTCTATCCTTCAGAGAGACTCCGTGCATAGCTCTTTCCATAGCTCGCTGAGCGACTTTGAACTGCCATATCTCACGAAGAACCGACAACCGCTGGGGTAAACGTGTTCTTGAGTGGAGACCACGACTCTGCAAACGTAGTGTAGGACGCCCTCCGGCCAGGTGGGATGACGATCTGCGAAAGACTGCAGGCAGATGCTGGATGCGGCAAGCTGAAGACAGGGCGCTATGGCGCTCATTAGGGGAGGCCTATGTCCAGCAGTGGACTAATATAAGCTGACAATGATGATGATGTATAAGATGATTATGATGATGATGTATATATGTAGAAGTAAGCGACTTGATTAGAAAATCTGTTGTCCTGCAAAGAAGTCTGCAATGCTCAATAAGAGCATATTTTATATGGCACCTCGTATTTATAATCATTTTTAAACTAAAATTAAGACAGTTGCGGATTGAGAAGGCTTATTACAATGTAAATGAATATGTAATGGACAAATTCTAGGAAAAGACAATTAGTTAGATACCTTTTATAATTTAGGTATTGACATTGTATTTAGTAATTTTTTTTTAATCTAGATTATTAATACCAAATAAGTTAATTTGCATGCTGTCAAGCTGATAATGGCTGTACCCATTCTATATTTTAATTGTCATCCCTGTAAACCATGTTTCGCAAAATAAATGAAATTGAATTGAATTGATGATGTTTTCAGAGTCGTTTACTCACTCCTGCTCAACAAGAAAGGCGGCGTCGAAGCAGACGTTACCGTCAGCATTCTTGATGGAAGCAGCGGGCAGTTGCATGAACCTGTTTTCAAGGTAAATTCAGCCTTATTTGTAGAGTAGGTCGGTTCTCATTACATTGAACACTTAGTCCAATTTCACTGATGCAATTAAATGCGATTAACATAAGATGAACTCGGTTCAGCGCTTTGAACGAGTTTAGTACATAGCGCACGTTGATCGCTGTGTGGTGACGGCTTAGAATTTGCACCACCCCAACACCCGCGGGTGTCGTAAGAGGCGGCTAAGGGATATCCACCGCGGGTGGGCAGCAGCGCCCCCTGCAGAACAATTCTACCACCGAACTGCGATCCCAACCCGCATACCCAGCGTGAGGATTATGGGCATTACCTCCATGAAATAAAAGCCAATAAGGCGCTTATCAGGGGGAGGCCTGCGTCCAACAGTGGACCGATATAGGCTGTTGAGGTGATGTGAAGAGGCACGTTGATCCGGTTCTTGCTAGACTTGGTTTAGGAAATTGGACCTAAGTTCATCTACCTAGAGGCTCGGTAAAAGCAATTTAAATCCATTCTGCTGGTATATTTATGAAAAAAAGGGAATTACTCGCTCAGACTATTTTACCCGCTTAATAAAGCATTGACTGCCCAGCCTCGGCAGTGGGACTCGCAGGGGCGCGCCACCGCTACACGGGGTCGGAGACTGGCATCTGCGTCTTGGGCCATGAATGTGTTAGTTTAATTTAGTATATTGTTACTTCTGTGCGTATTCAAAATGTAGCCAATTTTGGTGAAAACAGTCTGAGCTGCTCACTGAATAACATAATTTGACTGACTTCTTTTTAAGTTTTATAATGTTCTACAACTTTATACAACTTTGATCTGCATAGACCCGAGTTTACCAACAGATGGTTAAATTTTAAACAGTTGTTTTGACTTTTTTGACACAAGTTTTCATTCATTAAACGTCAAAGTTAATAGACGAACCTGCCTAATTGTCCGACCATCTTTTGGTGAACACAGACTTTATTCTGCGAAATAAAATGATTAATTTTTAACCACAACATTTGATATTCTCTGCCACAACACAAAACAAACTGAAACATACCTAATTCAAAATCGTTATTGACAGTAAATTGAATTTATTTATGGAAAATGCAACGAATAGGCATGCAACTAGTATTTACACTTAATTTACAAAATAACTAAGCCAGAAGGCAGAGTATCCAGAATACTGGCCGCTTAGCTATCACACTAATGTTAAAAATGAGAAAGTTTGGATGGATGGATGTTTGTGAAATCTTCACGCCAAAACCACTGCTCGGATCGGGCTGAAATTTTGCACACAGGTAATTCTAATCCTGGAATCAAACATAGGCTACCTTCTATCCCAAAAATTGGTTCCCATGTGATAGAAAGTCGTCTAGTCTCGTCTCGTAGTCTATAAAAGTAAGGTTCCATTTCCAGGGTCGCGGTTATTACGTGGTAACAAGCGGGTTCAATGCGAACCACACGATGGCTCACCTTCGACGCATCATCAATAAGTACAACCTGAGAGCGGATATCGTGGACGTTACGAAACAACTGTGCATCCTTAGTATTCAAGGACCTGACAGGTAAATATAACCACTTCGTCAGATAAACGTAACTTACATATACAGGGTTATTGGTAATTCACTGACACTGCGTAAACTGCGGGTTCTGCCCATCATCACGAACACGTTTGTGAAGACTTAATTGGTAATAGGTACCCACTCCCCTGCATTTTATAATCGTTTTTTAGAGGTTTTACTTGAAACTGTACCTACTCAAAAACTGCTCTGCCCTGAATTAACAGTAGGTATGGGAGTGGCAGATTGGTCTTTAGTAACACATTGGGTTTTGGACAAACGTGTTTTTTCATTTTGTGTCAGAGGTGATATACGAAAAAAAAAGAATTAAGACTTCTTCACGAACGTGTTTGTGATGATGGGCAGAACCGGCAGCTCACGCAGTGTCAGTGAATTACCAATAACCCTGTATAATTACTTACAAGCTCCGTTTAGCTTGGGGCTAGATAATACTCTGTGAATTGTCAAGCATTATTTATTTATTTATTGTATTTAAAATGGTTGTCCATGTTTGTATTCGCATTATCTAAGATCTTTTATAGAACAATAAATAATAATAATAATAATAACGCAGGACAATTCACACAGCATCTAGTCCCAGGCTAAGCAGAGCTTGTGTTATTGGTACTAGATAACTGATATACTTAAGGCGAATACCCTACCCAAATCAGCGCCACTACCTTTTTTTATCTTATTATTATATTAAACGAAGGAATTTTCAAATCTATTTGCAGTTTGTACCTATCATGAGCTTATTTTTAACTTACAGAGGCATCTTTAAAAGTTTTATTTTGTAGGCAGAGATGCGAAGTTGCTATTTGTGCTCACCATCGTGGTCATATATATTTTCAGCCAAACAATCCTGCAACGCCACACTGACATTAGTTTGTCGAACGATGCCTTCCCTCTGAACACACATCGCAGTATCCACATATCTCAGGCGCCGTACTCGTCAGAAAACAAGTACAGGTAAAACCATATTTACTTACTTTTCTTGAAGAGATATGCTAAGAGCTTGCTTGATCGCTGCGGTGTAAAAGCCTGTGGCGGTATAGATAGATAGGTAAGTGTTTATTTGCACCTTCAGACACATACATACAAACTACAGCAATTATATAGTACCTACACTTATACAAATATACAATAATAAAATACAATTGACAAATAAAACGAATTGACGTAGGTATCAAAAGCAAGTAACTAAGAACGTGTTGTTGACGGCGCTGTTGTTAAAAATGTATGTCGAGGCATTAGTTAAATTTTTTGCAACGTGGGTAATTAATTAGGCGTTTTCCAAAAAAGGAAAACCCTTATTTACCTGAGAACTCAATAGATGGCAGGGACCTTTCGCGGTACCTGAAAGGTTGTCCGACGCTTCTGTACCCAGTTCTTGGACGCCATTCAGTAAGCGCCTTGCTCTACCTGTCGTCTTGTCTCCGTCCGCAAATGGGCAGATGATATCTCTATCACCACAGGGCGAACCCGGATGAGATTGGCGCAGGACCGTGTGGAGTGGCACAAAAGTTTGGAGGCATATACCCAGCAGTGGGTGAAGTCGGGTGGCGGATGATGAAAGGAGAGTATATCATATCAGTCTATGCCACTTTATTTCAACATACATATTTTAAGTCTCGTCAAACAATTTTTTTACATACAGAAACTTCTCATTAGTGGTCGTATCTTTGTCACTGACGGACGACATGACGACGCCGGGCCTCGCTTTACTTTTGTTTTTTGTACATTCATTTAACAAGCAATAGCATAGCACACATGATCGCTTTGTTTGACGTCCGAAATCTACCAATCAGCAACCAGCAGCATGACGTGATATTAATTTAACCAATGTCTATGCTTTCCGTCAGTAGGAACGCAAACTTACATATATTTTTACCGCTAGATGCCGCGCGCTCCGAGTTTCATGGTCAGGCGAGCTAGGCTGGGAGCTCCACGTGCCTTCATCCCACGCTATCCAAGTGTACAAGCACCTTAGCCGCGCCGAGGGACTGAGGAACGCAGGCTGGCGAGCGCTCACCGCGCTGAGCGCTGAGAAAGGTAACGTACAGCATCTGTGGCTACTACTGATAGATTGACGAACGATATGGCGTGGCGGGCGATTCGAATCCGTTTGATTGAAAATTGTTTATTTGTATAAAAATGTTTTACATTACGTGCTAAACAGTTGGTAGGACATCCTTTTAAGTATATAGATATGCTTGATTCCCACCTTGGGACACATGTTTGTGCGATCTGCGAATATTTGTTCCGGGTGTTCTGGGTATTTTCTATTTACTTAAAATATAAAATATACATCTATGTAATGTATTGTATTATGAATATCAGTCATCCAGTACTCATAACATAACAAAAGCTCTACTTAGCTTGGGGCTAGAT
Organism: Eupithecia subumbrata; assembly: GCA_949316285.1. NCBI lineage: Eukaryota > Metazoa > Arthropoda > Insecta > Lepidoptera > Geometridae > Eupithecia > Eupithecia subumbrata. The sequence goes on from OX438648.1 coordinate 3,424,229, forward strand.
AATGTTGTGTGGATTGTCCAGCATTATTTATTTATATTTAACTAGCGGCCCGTCCCGGCTTCGCACGGGTTGACATTTATTTTAAGTCGTGAAAGGAGTCATGCCCTCGATTTATAAGAAAAGAATAACTGCATATTAAGTTTTTTTTTTACGTTTTACTTTTGAAGGAAATCGACACGAAGGTTTTTTCAAAAAAAGGACACCTGTATGATTTAAACAATGAATTTTGTTGCTGATAAAGATCAATCTTTGCAAAGAAATGTATTACTAAAAATTAAAGAGAAAAAGCGAATTTTTACAAATGTATTTTAAAAATGATCTCGCTTTCCTTCAAAAGTAAAAGATTAAAAAAAAACTAAATATGCACTTATTTCCCGACTTTTCTCTAACTCTCGTGATTTCTGCCATCACCGCCCTTCTCAAAAAACCACCCTGTATATGTACATATGTTGACCGTAGGGTCATGATCAGACCATCTTATGCCACATCTTCACTTACTTTAAGTGAGTTGGTGGCCAAACGCTTGACCATTATCAATAAAAAAAAAAAAAAAGACGAGCTGGAAACATTATGACTGCTTATTTCCCTCTAAGGTTCCATTATATCCCTTGATGATGGTTTTACGACCTCTGAGCAGTGCGCAGTGTGCGCAAGCGCCACAGACACAGCAGGTTGCGGGTTTGAATCCCATCGCGGCAGGGTTTATGATTAGATATGAAACAAAAAATTCGTTGCTTTCAGGATACCACCTGTGGAACTCTGATTTGAGAACGGATGACAACCCCATAGAAGCGAATCTCGGCTTCGCGTGCCGAAAGGATGGCAATTACATCGGCAATAAGGAAGTCGCGAAGGCACGACAGGACGGAGTCTTGAAGAAATATGCTTACTTCACACTTGATGATAAGGTAAACAAGTTCCGTCAAGTACACCACATCCGGGCACCACACAGCGACTCGCTGTGTGGTGCCGGCTTAGAATTTGCACCACCCCAATTCTTCCCGCGGGTGTCGTAAGAGCCGACTTAAGGTGTATATCCCACACCGGGGGCGGGCAGCAGCGCCCCTGCAAAACAATTCTACCACCGAATTGCGATCCCCAACCCGCATGCCCAGCGTGGGGATTATGGGTATTACCCCCAAGTGATAAAAGCCAATAAGACGCTTATCAGGGGGAGGCCTGCGTCCAGTAGTGGACCGATACAGGCTGTCGAGGTTGTGGTTTTTGACAAAGAATCTATCGATCTATTATATCTATCTATTTATTCTATCTATTTAGCTAAATGTATGAATGTTTGTTACAGGTGGCGCTATTCGGCCAAGAAGCAATTTTCAGGAACGGCGTACCAGTAGGATATTTGAGGCGAGGAGATTTCGGACATTACTTGAACAAACCAATCGGCATCGGCTATGTAACTAACGACTCAGAAATCACCAAAGCATTCTTACTAGACGGTGATTACGAGATCGAAGCGCTAGGAAAGAAGCATAAGGCGACTTTGCACTTGAAATCACCGTTTGACCCGACTGGGCAGAGATTGCTTGGAAATTACGAGCATCTGCAAGAACCACATGCGTGGCATAATGAACGAGAGGGGGGTTGTGAATAGGGATCTCAGTAGACGTACTTATCATAGTTAGGTATAAGAAATAGGTACTTGTTTAGAGATTTGTAATATAAGATATGTAATAATTCTAATATAAAGTTATCATATTTAGTTTATTCTACTTAATAATAAAATATTTCTTCTAGTAATAAAATTTTAACATAACTACATATATTATGTTTTTTAATTTATTTCTTATTCCTGTTAAAGATATGAAAACTTCCTCAGCAGTACCTAAGTGCTCACGTGCAGAGTAGATAGACAGATTCCTATCCTACTAATATTATACACCAAAAGTTTGTGAAGTCACAATTTTTGTTACCTAGGATCTCCAAAACCAATCCGATCAAGATGAAATTTGGCGTACGTTTAAAACAAAGCCAGAAGCCTAACTTAGATAATAGGCTACATATTAGGTACATATACCGAAAATACGCGTACGAAGCAGCGGGCAGAAGGTAGTAGGTAACAAAATAAAGCCCTTTTATTTCGAAATATAATAAAAATTATTATGAATAGAATAATGCAACACTTAATTTATTTATGTAAGGTTTATTGAGAGTGAGTATTACTTTACTCATTGCAAGTAATGAAGCTCAGTGTTTGTACCTAAATGAAACTGCATTATTATTTAAGCCGCATTTAAACGAGTGGCGGTGCTAGTTTCGCTTGTATCCTAAGATATAGTATTTCTAGAGTTCGCGTCATGTAAAAAGAACGCTGGCGGTCAAGCAAGCTGCGCAGTAGGCGATTTATAGGCCTATTTGGTGGTATGCAGTGGGGCGCGGGGAGGACGGGTTACGCGCCGCATGCGTGCCGGTGCGCTATTGGTTCGTCGGTTGAAATTTGCGTTCCGCCTTGTGTCCACGTCACTTTTCTTGTCAAAATACCATCGCGCACAAAAGTTTACGAAATGGTTTTACATAGAAAAGTTACAAAAATTTTTTATGACGTATAATGTTTTATGAAGAGAGACGCAGATAATAATGCTGTTGATAACTTAAAACAATAGAAACGTTTTCACGTCACCCAAAACGACTTAATGGATGGAGTTGCTACATTACATAATTTTTTTGTAATTATATTAAACATTCTAAACTAAATCGAACATGTTTTTAATTTGGTCTAATATTATTTTCTAATAACCAATACCAAGCCGCGAGCAAAATATTAGTTAAAAATAGGCTTAGCAAATTGGCATAGTACTATCGTGCGCGAGTGTACCCATGCGCGAACACACCCCTTCCACTTTCTTCCAGCGTTCTTTTTACGTGACGCGACCTTAAACGAAACTTCGGCTGCTTGATCTTAGCTTGTATCAAATTCGCATTTCGATGAGATGCATGTACTCTAATACAAATGTATTAATCAAATGTACAATAGTTGACAGGGCACGGCGGCGGCGAGGAGAATTTGTTTGAAAAAAATTGTAAGAAAAATGTGTTGCACTCACTGTACTTGCCTTCAAAAATCGACAACAAACGAATTTCGTGCCACATGCGAAACATGTTCTTTTTTTTCTCATTACCTACAATGGTATAGTTGTAATTGTCAACGTCATCAAAAGTCAAGAGATGTCAATGTCATTACCAGCTGGTTGGTTGGTTCAGTTTTGTTGTTTGTTTACATTCTTCGGTTTTCTTTTCACTTCTTCTTCGGTTAAAATCAAGTTTTCTCTTTACTTTCAAGGAATAAAAAGACTCACATTTCGGTAAATCTACGCAAGTTACTTCGTTGTTATTGCAAAAATAAGTTCATACCAGAAAAATGTCAGTTACTTTGCACACCGACGTTGGCGACATAAAAATCGAATTATTTTGTGAACAATGCCCCAAAGCTTGTGAGAACTTTCTTGCTTTATGTGCTAGTGACTATTACAATGGATGCCTGTTTCATCGAAATATAAAGGTATTGTTACATATTAGAGTCGGAAGTCACCATAGAGCAAGGTTTAAATTCTGTAGCTTCATTCATCACGTTCGACCTATAAGTACTTACTACATGTATCGCAAGAATCATTCTGATTCAAAGCTGAGCTCACAATAGTAACATTAAGTAGACATACATAAAGAGGAAAACAAACTTCATTCTACGATCATTCTCTGTATTTCAGGGCTTCATTGTACAAACGGGAGATCCCACAGGAACAGGGAAGGGTGGCACCTCAATATGGGGTCGTAAGTTTGAAGATGAGTTCAAAGAAGAACTAAAGGTAAGCTCTCGGAATGGTTTTAGAACAGTCAACACATCGATTGAATTGTATTTCAAATCACAAGTTTGTAATGTCTATCTTCATCCAGCACAGTTCACGAGGGATGGTCAGCATGGCTAATAATGGCCCAAATACAAACGGAAGTCAATTCTTCTTCAGTTATGGAGAACAACCTCATCTGGATCTCAAGTATACCCTGTTTGGAAGGCAAGTTTATTTACATAAATAAGGTGTGATTATTTACATTTATGGGGTTGAGATTGTTTTTACCTTCTACTTCTAATTCTAATTCTGAATGGGGGTACCGGGATCTGCACTGACATCTCGCATAGGAGTGTATTGAGCATTGTCCCCCTGCCTAACCAGGCCCTAACCAGCCCAGCTCCTTGAAATATCGGAGCAGGACCTTTGGCGATTGACAGCTTCGTTTCAGCTTTTCTGTAGGCGTGGACGGGTCTGATTCCTCTATAAGAGTCTTCAGTCCCATTTCCCGTCTGACGTCCTCTGTGGCTGTGCAGTTTTTACCTTAGATAAAATTCTGTGGATATGGTACATCCTCCCAGCACTAACTAAACAAATGCCCTGTGTTGTGTGACAATTTAACACAACAACACTATTTCCAATCTTTTGCAATATACCTACCTAATGAACAACAACTATGGAAAGACATACCTATACTTAGATTGATGGTTCTAACAGAAATTCTTGTCCATAGAATGTTTGCAATGTAGTATGTTTCTTTGATTGCAGAGTCATAGATGGATTTGAAGCTCTGGATGATTTGGAGAAAATGGCTGTGAACCCTAAAACCTTCAGGCCACTATCAGAAGCCAAAATATCATCGGTTACAATTCATGCAAATCCTTTAGCTGGATAAGTTTTACTATACATTATAATATACATTTAGAAAGATAAAATTATTTTTTATACATACCTAGATCACAAATAAATTATTCTATTAAGAGAGAGAACATAACCCAGTTAGAGATAATAAGTTCCTTTTTGCTTTTTGTGGACAACATTTATTGCTCAAATATTTACAGTCAGTACATTTATTTAAATAAAACTAAAATACCAACATTAAAATTAAGTCAACAGGTAATTGTGATAGGTAAATTAATAAAGAAAAAATGGGTATGAAATGATTCTAAATTGGTTGAGTGATAAAAAGTGTTTGGGTCAATTTGGGGATCAACATGATAATTCTATGGTACTTTCATAGTTAAGAACATTAATAAACAAGTATTGGTACAGTTACTATCAATGATTTTCAAAACCTTAATTAAGTGGATGGCGTTTATCACAGAACAGCTATAATATTTTCATATTTTTTTTTATACTAAAAGATTCTTATAAACTTGTTACAGGAGCACTGTTATCATAATCAATGAAAGCAGATTAACTATGAACCTTGTTTGTTTTGGAAGAACACCAATGTTTCATCCCTTAAAAAGGGACTTCAATCAGGGTGAGCGTGGTCCTAGTCGCGCATATCTCCGCAGGCACACACAGACTCAAATTGCACTCACCCTGAAGAAGTCATCATGGGATGAAACATTCTTCGAACACAAACTAAGTTTGTAGTTAACCTGCTTAAATTTATAGTTAATTTCTCAAACTACGAAAGTTTTTATAGTAAAAACCTTTTATCATAGTTGTAATTTACCAATAGAAGTAATGTTTTTATTTCCTTAATTTTTTTCCCTACATACCAACAAATTTTTTAGCATGGCCATGGCTAAATGCCTTTACATAAAAGTTATTCTTTTACAAGAATGTCTTGTTTATATTTATAACATTCTATTATAATAGAATATTCACAAGTAACATTAGGTAATATACATTAGTGATCTAATAATTAAGTCTTTGGATAAAATTTTGTTTGAAGTATGTAAATTTACAAACAAACTCTCAAGTTCAGTATAACACTTTGAGATACAACAATATTGGAACAGACCTCTTCAATTATAATTGTTTAAGTGCATTATTATTTTCTTTAATATTTTATACTATAAATTTTACTACAACAGGTAACTTGGTAGAACATAATAGACATTTAAAATAGCAGACATTTATAGTAACAGAACTAAGCAACAAAAAGTGTATGCCATAAGAAAATAAGTTAACTTCTATTAAAACCATTATAAAAATGTGTTTATAACAAATCAAATTACATTCTTTAAGTACTAGAGGTATAGATTACAAATGTGCCACAGTGCAAAGATTTCATGTTTCTAAATCATAAAAGCTGTCATCAAGAGGAAAATCAGGCTCGTCCTCCTTCTTGATCTGTGATAATTTATCATCAAAATTATCAGTGAAATGAGATTTGATGTGAGCAACCAAATCTGCTTTCTTCTCAAATGTGGCACCACATTCTATACAAGGCATATTCACAACCAAACATTCATGGCTTTGCTCATGTTTGTCAAGTTTGTCTTTTCTGTTAAATTTCTTGTCACACTGACTGCATGAAAATGGTTTCATACCAGAGTGAATAGGTGTATGGCGATCTAGTTCTCTTTTCCGGGCAAACTTCTTGAAGCAGATTTTACATTGAAAGTTGCGAGACCCAATATGGGCAACTGTCACATGTGTTTTATAAGCATCTAAAGATGAGAATCTCTTGGGACACTGGTGGCATTTAATATTCTTAGGTCTATTCTTAGCAAGTTGCTTTTTTGGTGGAGAATTTTGTTGCTTAGATGTAGAGGGGTTTTTCTGTACTCTGCTGAAGCTGCTTTCACCAGATATATGATCTGGGACCCTGGGGAGGTCATAGTCAGTGTTAGATCCATCAGTTTGGTTCCTGGTAGGGGAAGTCATGAGATTGCTGAAGGGATTAACATTTACAACCATATCTTGCATATCTTGATTATCATTATCTGTGTGTTCTGGGGATGGAGGCCCATGCCTGACTTCATGCTTGAGGAGTTTATCTCGCCGTCCAAATGTTAGAGGGCATTTTCTACATCTGTATGGCTTCTGCCCAGAGTGAACGAGGACATGACGTGCTAAATCTCCTTTAGCCACAAAGCTTCTGGGACACAATGGGCATACATGAGGTTTATGTCCAGCATGGATACGGAGATGTTTACTCAAGTTTGTGTTGCGAGAGAAACTTTTCAAGCAGTACTGGCACTGGTATGGTCTTATGCCGGTGTGAACAATGGAATGCTTTCTTAAGTCAGAACGTCTGCCAAAGCTTTTCTCACATTCAGGGCAGTGGTATGGTTTATCATTGCCATGTACTTGTTTAGAGTGATGTACATATTGAGTTCGTTCTGCAAACACTAAACTGCATTCCACACATTTGTAAGGTAACTTAGGGTCATGGTATACAAGCTCATGCTCTGCACATTTTTCTGTTGAAATAAAAGCTTGGTCACAATATTGACACATGGAGACATTTTTGAAGAAGGAAGACTCGGTTGTAGTTTCTCGTTCAGGGGACATTTCTCTGTCATTGTGATCTTGTTCAGGACTAATTTCCCTTTCAAAATCTTCATGTTGGTGATTTTGTACTTGCTGTCTCATCTTCCGATAGTTGTTCTGGAATGTTCCTGGTTGTGGTTCCTGTTCAGAATCTTCTGATGAGTCATAGTCAAGGCTGGGATCCACCACCATAACAACACTATCTTCCACAATGTAATCTTCGGGCTTTGGTTTTATGTCATGAGTATTGCTATAGTTGTAATTACTGAGTTCCGAGGAGTTGGAGTGGTCACGGTCATTCACACTGTTGGTTATCTGTCGTAGCCTGTTCTCATTCTGTAGGCATTGTGTTCTAAACTTGGAACATTTTTCTAATTTTAGAAGACATTTGTAGCAGATCTTTCCAGGGAGGCCATCATTGGGATCAACCTGGAATGATAATAAACATTGAATTTTCTTGCTATCATAAATTATATCAAAAATACAGTAGGCATAATAGCAGTTGAACTTATCATCAGTGTAGGTAGGTACTATCAAATTTTATTGGTAGCATTGAAAATAGAAAATACATACCTGTAGTTCGCAGCATTTAGCAATTTTGGAGGTTAGCAATACTTTGGCTTCGTCATCGGGCGCAGCCCCGTAAATAGACACCGTTAGCGCGCTTTTGTTCAGACATAAGCGACACAGAGCGTGGAAGTTCGCGATGATGTAGGAATCTTCCATTTTGCGAAATCGATATCACATCGCCGCCGCCGCGAAGGCCCCCGTGATTTGGAGTGTCTTACGAATGACAGGATAACGTATTTATCTTGTTTTTCGTCCTTTCAAAAGGATATGGATCACTCAAAGAGCACTCTTTTTCGAGAATAGGACTGCGCGGCGATGGCTGCGAGGCGCGACTACGCAACCGTTCGATCCGAAGGGGCAACTGGGGCGATGTCAGTCAGGGCTGCGCTAGCGGAATGTCCCGCGGCCGCCGCCGCCAGTCTCGTCACCGAACTTGCACAGAAACCACATTTTGCTTTCCACCACGTATGTATTCGTTATGCCTGCCGTTCAGAAATATAATTTTCTTATTTTTACAGTAACGCCAGATTTATTGTTTTGTCAAAATATTCACGATTCCCAATGAAAAAAATTCTTTGCTTCGCGCCAATTTATTATCACTTCGCAGATTCGCAGAATTATAAATAGTTTTGTTCTCAGTGGACGGATGGCGTGCGAATATCTATGATTTCTGACGGTTTGATTGGTCGAGTCCAAAAGATGACTATCTACCGAATGTACCCAATAGTGTTGATAGAAAAGTAGCTGTGTCCCCAAGAAGAACCAACTTGTGTTGCCAGCTAACATTTTAGTACGAAAATATTTGGCGAACGGCTGCTATGATCTTTCGCCTATACAGATCCTGCACAGTTTGACTGTCTACCACAATCTTATTATTCTTCCGCGAAAGATCCCTACCAATATTATGTTGGCAGGGATCTTTCTAACGTGAGGTCTTACAGCCCGGCCATACGCTCCGCCTTGCTTGCGAACCTTTAGTGCAGTTATGGCAGTACAAAAGACAGAACACCACACTTACATTCTCTTGGCACGACACAATGGCCACACGTGCAAGTAAGCTCGTGCCATGAACCTACTTGTGCAACCTGGATTGCGCAAACCAACCAACAAACAACAAGTTTCTGCCTGCGGCTTCGCACGCTTCGTTTATAAGGGCACGTTTTATGGTTATTTTTATCCCACATCCCATGGAAACTGATTAATAAACAAAACGTGGCCTGTTTTATTCCAGGCTTAAAACTACCGTAGAAAACTAACGTACATATAATAAATAAATAAATAATGCTAGACAATCCACACAGCACCATCTAGACCCAAAGTAAGCTACTCATACTCAAAGCTTGTGTTAAGGGTACTAGTTAGCTGATATATTTAATACATTATATACCTACATAGATGGATATTTTTTTTATTAACATAGAAAACACCCAGACCAACGGAACAAATTTCTGCAGATTGTACACAAAATTACATATAGATTACATACACATATACATAAATATTATAGGTACCTATTTATGTATAATAATTTCAGCCTGATCTGTTTCAGTAGTTTTGGCGTGAAGAGGTACAACATCCAAACAACAAACATCCATCCAAACATCTAAACATCCAAATTTTCATATTTTTAATATTAATGTGAAGTGGAAATACTAGTTGTCATTGTTTGATGTGCTAAGTATTGTAATTTTCTGTACTAAATAAATATGAGTGTGAATTAATTTGATAATTTTGCTGGACTGAAGCACGGCCTCGGCCAGACGCTCAAGTAAAAACGTGCAAACTTAATTTGCGCAGTCTTCAGCATTATGCCAGCGATTGTACAAGCTGCGCTTCCTCCGTCTACTCTACACGCACCACGTTAACTTCCGCAAACTGGTTTGTGCATTTTGTGCAAGCATGCTCGTTGGTAAGACGGAGCGTGTGACCGAGCTTTAAGACAAATAAGGTAGTTTTAAGGTTTCGTACCTCAAAAGGAAAAAAGGACCCCCTGTTGACCGACTGTCCATCTGTATAACTATACATCTGTGTACACCCCCTTTTCTCAGGAACGCGTGGAGTTATAGAGTTGAAATTAACATCAAATACTCAACTCCGTAACCTCTTGGATCCTCGTTAAATGAAACTTCTAAGTTGACGCAATCAAAAGTTACGCAAGTTTATGTCCGAATATTCTGAAATTCCGAAGGAAATGACATGCACTCACTTTTAGGGTAGGTAGGTACTGTTAAGATTTGCCCTAAATTGATAACTAGATTTCAGTAGGAAACATATATTCTTTTCTAATACATCATATTTTATTTCTATTATTGACAGACAACTTGAGTCAGTCAGTCAGACAAGAGTAATCTACTTTTATTCTCTATGACAGAAACATGCAGGTTCTATTCAATCTTTATTTTTAACACTCCCCCTGAAGCTGCATATTTCTTTACAAACAAAAACAAATACAAATAAAATAAAAACAATATAACTAGGTAGGTATATTAAATAACATAACTATCTTATAAACTGTAACAACAACATAAGATAAAATTCTAACTAATGATATCTAACCCGATACTATTCCTGTGTCGTACAAGCAGTTCTTTACCTAGCGCTTTTGTAAACAAGTCAGCTGGTTGATCGGAGGAAGCGATATATTCAATTGCTACATCTCCCCTTTGAATAGTATCTCTTATGAAATAATATTTTATATCAATATGCTTTACTCGTTTACATTCTCGATTCTTAGCAATATGAATGCAGCTCTGGTTGTCTTCAAAAATTAAAACTTTTGGACAACTTACATTTAGGTCACTAACTAAACCTCTAAACCATATCGCTTCTGATACGAGTGAACTCAGAGCGACATATTCTGCTTCCGCGGTAGACAGAGCAACAGTCTTTTGTTTACGAGAAGCCCATAAAACTATATTACCGAATAGAGTCATACAAAATCCCGAAACACTCTTTCTATCATTACAATCAGAAGCCCAATCTGAATCAGAATAACCTTTGACATTGAATTCTCCAACAAACTTATTTTTGTAATATAACCCTAGCTCCATGGTAAATTTTAAATATTTTAACACACGCTTTAAATGATTCCAATGGTTATCATTTGCACTATCTTGATAGCGGCTGAACAAATTTACTGAGTAGCTTAAATCTGGCCGCGTTCCCATCACAAGATACATCAGGCAACCTATCAACTCTCTATAGGGTTTCTTTGTAAATTTCTGTGGGTCCGTTTCCTTTTTTAGTTTTAGACCTTTTTCAACAGGTGTGGCTGCACCTTTACATTCTTCCATTTCAAATCTCTTAAGCAATTCTTTGATATAAGATTTCTGATGAATTTTGATTGTTTTGTTTTCAAAATCTCTTTCTATTTCTAATCCTAAATACCTTTTGATGGGTCCAATAGACACCATGTCAAATTTGGAACTTAATTTTGTTTTGAACATTTCTATTACATACTTGTCCGCATGAATAATTAAAATATCATCTACATAAAGAAATACATACAGTTTGTCTTCACTTCTTAAGTAGAGGCAGGTATCATAAGCTGAGCATCTGAATCCATTTGCAATCATGAACTCATGAAATGCATTATTCCAGCACCTTGGACTTTGTTTCAGACCATATAACGATCTGTTAAGTTTACAAACACTTTTATCACTTTTCATGTGTTCTGGAAGATGCATATAAATTTCTTCATTAAGCGTACCATGCAAGAATGCCGTCTTCACATCCATTTGTTCAACTTGCATGTCTTCTCTGTTGGCAATTATTAGCAATGTTCTTAAAGTAGTCAACTTACCCACAGGTGCGTAAGTGTCTGACCATTCATTAGATTCATAACCTTTTGCCACCAATCTTGCCTTGTAAATGTTCTGATCCTTCTTTCTAAAAACCCAACGACTGTGAATAATTTTCTTATCTTTTGGTTTCTCGACTATTGTCCAAGTTGAATGTTTTTCTAGGGAATCTAATTCTGCCTGTACAGCTTTTATCCATTCTTCTTTTTCATTTGATTCTAAAGCTTCTTTCATCGTTTTTGGTACGTTTTCTGATATGTTAAAGGCTGTAAAATCACAATCATGAAAATCATCACATTCATAATCTTGTAAATGGACTGGTCTTCTTCTAGTTCTTTTATCAATACTTGATAAGTTTTCCACTCCTGGTTTATTAACTTCAGCGTTTTGTTCTGTGGTTGCATTTTCCTGATTTTCCAAGTTTTGTTCTGTTGTTATATTCTCCTGAATTTCTGAAGTCTGTTCTAAAAACTTTGGGTCAATATATAGTGTATTTTTATGGCATGGTTGTTCATTAACAATTACATCTCTAGATGATACAACCTTCTTGTTCTGACCATCCCATAATCTATAACCATTATTGCAGTAACCAATGAAATACAATAGTCTTGACTTTTCTGACATCTTACCTTCTCTTGTCTCTTTATTTATATACGCATAAGCTTCTGAACCAAATATCCTAAATCTGGCATAATCGGGTGTTCTTTCAAACCAAATTTCTGCTGGAATTTTCTTTTCTACAGTGGGTATTCTGTTGATTGCATATATCGATGCATAGACAGCTTCACCCCACATATTTTTCTCAAAACCCGAATCTACCAGTAAGGTTCTTGCCTTTTCTACTATAGTTCTATTCAACCTTTCTGCTTTTCCATTTTGTTGAGGTGAGTATGGAATTGTGTTTTCAATTTGGATTCCTTTCGTTTCGCAAAATATTTTCGTTTGTTTATTCACGTATTCTCCTCCATTGTCACATCTCAGTCTGGATATTCTTACACTAAATCTTGCTTCTACCATTTCTACATATTTCTTTAAGTACTCCAAAACTTCTGACTTATTTTCTAGAAGATACAAAACAGTAAAGTGGGTAAAATCATCCAAAAAAGTCAGTATATATTTTTTATTATCGTGGGTTACGGGATTTATTGGTCCACATAAGTCTGAATGAATAACTTCCAATACTCTTCTAGTGCGTGTATAATCCTTTTTGAAAGGTGTTCTGGAATGTCTTCCTTTTATACAAGGCTCGCACAGAATTTCTGACTGTGAAGCATCACAAAATATTAATTTTCTTTGTTTAAGTTCTTTTAGTTTATCTGCTGAAGCATGTCCAAGTCTTCTATGCCAAATTTCATCACTTTCTGGGATACAATAAGCCTTTTGTGCTGTATGATCTTCTATAACATTAAAAATTACCTCATACAAGTTGTTTTTGGGGCTTCCTTCTTTGATTACATATTTATCTCTGTAAATAATTACTTTATTATTTTCAAATATGACACCCAGTCCATAATTCTCAATTTTTCTGACTGATAATAAGTTATTTCTTAAGTCTGGTACGAACAACACATTGTTCAGATTGCAATTTTCAGTTTTTATTGTTCCAAGTTTAGTTGCATACAATGCTTCTGATTTCTTAGCTATATTAATCTTAATTGGATTCTGCAGAGTTATAAAATGGTGAAAATACGAATCATCGTTTATCAAATGATCTGATGCACCAGAATCAACATAAAAGTGAATCTTTTTACTTGATTCTTCTATGTAATCATTCATCATGAAACAGTTAATATTGTTGTGCATATTACCTTTATTTTGATTCTCAAATTCAGTTTCTCCTTCTATATTATAAGCCTTTCTGTAATTTTCTCGTGGTCGGTTGAATTTGCAATCAATTTTTTTATGTCCTTTCTTTCCGCAGTTGTAGCATTCGAAATTGAACGTATTCGTACGAAATGTATGTTGTCTAATTTCCGGTAGTCTATTAGTTCTGAAAGCATTCAATTCTTGCCGTTCATTCTGATTATGAAATCCATTTTTTTTAATTTCTTCTTCTGTTAGTCTAGTTTTTACAAATCCTATTGTAAGTTCTTGACTAGACATTGTTTCTATTGCGGTCACAACATTATCATATGTTTTTGGCATAGATAGCAGCAAATAACATATAACTTCACTTTCTGAGGGCTCTGCGCCAGACCCTTTCAACTCTCGCACCAATTTATCAAATATAATGAAAAAATCTTCTATTTTCTGATCTTCTGTGTATTTTATGGTTAAAAGTCTTTTTCTTAGCAGTAGCTGCGATGCTATTCCAGTTCTTTGATAAGTGGAACTTAGTTTATTTATCATATTGTAAGCCGTTTCACATTCTTGGATCAGTTCTAAGTGAGTATCGGCAATACACTGAGTTATTATGTTTTTTGCTTTTACATTATTTTTCTTTTCTTTTTCTGAAAATTCTCCAACCTTTCCTTTTTTCTCGATGGTTTCCAACAAATCTTGTTCTTCTAAGATGAGTTTGATGCGGAACAGCCAGTTGGTGAATTCCATTCCGCAAAACGGGGTGACACCGTGTTTGTTAATTTTGCACTCCATTTCGCGTCTGGAACCTCTGGGCCCATAACCTGTTAAGATTTGCCCTAAATTGATAACTAGATTTCAGTAGGAAACATATATTCTTTTCTAATACATCATATTTTATTTCTATTATTGACAGACAACTTGAGTCAGTCAGTCAGACAAGAGTAATCTACTTTTATTCTCTATGACAGAAACATGCAGGTTCTATTCAATCTTTATTTTTAACAGGTACTTCCCGTTGACCTAGATAGGTAGGTACATAAAATTTGGTTAAAAGCAAGGTCTTATAATTATACGGTACCCGCTAGGGGTGTTATAAGTTTAACGTCTCTGTAGTGTATCTGCACAGTACCTACATAAATGTTTCATGAAAACCGGTTAGGGGTTTAAATTTTTAATTTTGTTTATTATAAACATCCAGAACACCTGGAACTCATCTGAACAAAGTACCTATTTTGTCTCTAAATAGTCCAAAGAATGTCCGAAAAAGTCTAACTTACCTATTGCTGCTTTAGATTTTTCCATCCACAATTTATAATTTTTTGACTGGACTACATACACTACACGTAACCACTGTCAGACCGTGTGGTCATGTGGTGCCTAGCCTAGGTAGCACCACATCGTCAGTTCATTTCGACTTTATGTAGGTACCTAGGATAGAAAAAAAAAACACATTTTTGTCTTTGCTATAATAGGGTTGTGTCCGGGTAAAAAAAATATTATTTTATTTACCTAGTCCGTCAGTTAGATTATCAGAAGATATTGGGACATATTGTTTTCTTTTATCAATCAAATAAAAAATGACAAAAAAAGCGCGTCAAAGTTATTAGTGGGGGCTAGTGACGTCACACCTTGCTAAAAAGTTTCGCAAGGTGTGACGTCACGCGGAACTTGAACTGGCTATATCTTCATCATTTTTTGTTTAATCGACAAAAGAAAAAGTACATGTCTAATATCTTCTGATGGTAACAGACGGACTAATTAGATTTTTTAGGACACTAGCTTATTTTATCTTTTATTGAAACTCAAGGTTTGTACATTTTAATAATATCTAGCTTCATTTTGTCTACATTTTTCGACGAGATCGGTGTCAATGCAGACTTGAGAGTCCTCATCGAAAGATAGACCTAAGTCGCACTTCAGCAGGCGTGGATGACCATGCTGGCAGGCTACATACATTCCACAGTCATTTCCGTATCTGAAAGAAGGAAAGTAATGTTAACTACGTGTCCACCTTAATCTATTATTATCAAGATATTGATTAGTTTAGTTTAAGATAAAGGGTTTGCATCAGAGATCCTGAAAGGGGCGTGTTGGTTTAGTTTATGACGACCACGGAATAAATAGGTACCTACCTTCCTAACAGACAACGAGAATGACCAAGACAAATTAGACTAGAGATAAATAAATCACCCGTATGTCGTCACCCTTAGGGTATATAATTTTTCTTTTCAAATTTATATGTACCTACCAATAATAAAAGAATTATCAAAATCGGACAACTCTGTAAAAAGTTATGCGTGGTCATACATTACAATCAGTGAGTGACAATGAATCATCCCTGTTTTCCTATCCTTAGAGTTGATTTTTTTTTCCAAATTTAAATGGGACCTACTTTGGGATATACCCTTTCCAATAAAAAAAGAATTATCGAAATTGGACTACTGTGTAAAAAGTTATGCGTGGTCATACATAAAAATAATATACGCATCGACTTGAGAACCTCCTCTGTTTTTAGTCGGTTGAAAAATCAGATTTAGGCAAGGTTACCTAATTATGACTAACGTAAGTCTCGAAATAACCAACCAAACCCAAAAGTAAGTTCCTACCGTTTTGTTAATCTTACCTGTGCCTTGTCAGGAAGTCTGGATCATCTTCTGGTGGAATAGGACAGGAGAAGTCTTTGAACGCTGAAATGAAAAAAAACTATTGAAATAAAATGTGAAATAGAGCCTTGAAATCAACCAAAGCCCGGACGTTATGGCAGGTATACACATTTTCTCTCGTAGTGGAAGTGAAAGTAGTAGGTGTACCATACTATATAGTACTACTATATAGTAGTACCTATACTCCAGCCAAATTAGATGTGAAATGTTTAAAAGCAAATCACAACAAAAAATTAAAATTCATCATTTTGGCGCCGAGTTTTAGTTAAACTTGTTAGCAATATTTACTGAAGCAAAGATCTCAAATTGACAAGGAATGTACCTACATTGCGTATTAAATAAACGGCATCGAAGTTAACTTCAAGTTAAGTATGAGCGGTTTGTTTACAAACATTTCACATCGAACTTGACTGGAACCTTATTGAGTAGGTTAGACACCCAGTAGGTTAGTTAAGTGCAGGATTTTTAAGATTTGCAAAAATAAATGGACGAAGAATCGCGGAGGTAAGAATTTAAATGTGGCCACCGCTTACCTGAAAGACTACACTGTGGCACGTTTTCTGGCCAATCGCAGCTACTTAGCTGGTTGTTGAAAACAAGACCGAACGGGCAGTTCATGACGGAAGCCTTCCCTTCCTGGCACATGAGGTATCCGCTGCAATCACCCCCAGACAGCGGGAAGAACCCATATCGGTTAGGGCACTCGATTGTTGGTTGAGCGAGCTCTGTAAAAAAACACCATCATCATCTGCAACACTGTTGGGTCTCCAACCTCAATGTGCCCCTCTAAGGCTGGTGTGGCCAAAAGATAAAGACAATAAGTAAAACCTACTGAAGGTAGTGTAGCACCTTCCGAACAAGACAATAAAGTAAAACCTACGGAAGGTAGTGTAGCACCTTCCAAACAAGACAATAAAGTAAAACCTACGGAAGGTAGCACCTTCCAAACAAGACAATAAAGTAAAACCTACTGAAGGTAGTGTAGCACCTTCCAAACAAGACAATAAAGTAAAACCTACGGAAGGTAGTGTAGCACCTTCCAAACAAGACAATAAAGTAAAACCTACGGAAGGTAGTGTAGCACCTTCCAAACAAGCCAATAAAGTAAAACCTACGGAAGGTAGTAGGTACCTACAGTGCATGTTCTGCAAAGATTTAAATCGTTAGGTGTCGTTAGATAGCCCCTTACATAGTGAGACCGCGCCGTGTTGTTGCCAAGCGAAATGAGTTAGCTCGCTCATTTGGAATCAGTGTAGGTATTGTGTGTTTTTGCGTTGTGTTTTTTCACAAATTTTTGTACAATAAATGTTGTTTATAGGCAAAAACACTATTTTTAACTACTGATTTTGTTAATGCACGCATTCAAAGACAATGCCAGGTTTTGGTCTCAGGGCGCATCTAACGATTTAAATCCTTGATGTTGTGATTATCTTTTGGTGAACACCAGCGATGACACCAGCCTCAAGAGTGGCACAGGTTAATAACTATTAGTAGCAATTAGACAGCTTCGGCGGTCAACTTTGACGTTTAATGTATGAAAACTTGTGTCATAAACATCAAAACAACTGTTTAAAATTTAACCATCTGTTAGTGAACTCGGGACTGGCACATGAGTTTAATTAATAACTAATGGCAATTAGGCAGCTTCGTCTTTTAACTTTGACGTTTAATGTTTGAAAACCTGTGTCAAAAACATCAGAATAACTGTTTAAAATTTAACCATCTGTTGGTGAACTCTGGTTTAAAAACTCACTACATTCTTCATAAAAAAAGCAATTGGAATCAAAAAGTCAACCTTAAAATGTAGATAGGTAGAGTAATAGAAGTGACGATGCTTACGTTTTGAAGCACTGACTTCACATTTAACCTCAGAAGGGTACGAGCACGGGTACTCCGGGTACAGAGCCTCAGGATTGAAGTGGAGGCCGTCTGGGCAAGTGTGTTTCCACGCCCGATGACTCTGAAACAGAACCATGGAATGATTCCTATCTATACTATATTATTATAAAGAGGAAAGATTTGATTGTATGTTTGTTTGTATTGAATAGGCTCCGATACTACTGGACCGATTTGAAAAATTCTTTTAGCATTAGAAGCCCACATTATTCCTGATGAACGGAGGCTACTTTTTACCGTGGGAAAATGCTTCATTCCTACAGGAAAACGGGTAATAGAACAACGGGTAGTAAGAATGCAGCTAGTAATAAATACTTTAACCAAACGTGAATTGGAAAGAATTAAACAGTTTATAGTGTGTATGGTACCTGACATGCGATGTAAGAGTCACACTCGTTCACAACTCGGTAGTACGCGTTCCTTGCATTGCAATTGAAGTCATCGATCGGTATGATTGGAAGAGGTTCAGGCATTGGAACAGGTCCAAATTTGTTCGGCGGTATCTGAGGTTGATTGATGGCCACAGGAATGGGGGTTGGTTGAACTACTGGTAGCGGTTGTTGTGGGATTTGCAGTTGTGGGGGATGCTGAATTGGTTTAGCTACAGGTACAGGTGGCTTAGTAACCGGACGTTGATAGGCTGGTCTTTGTGTAGGTTGAATTGGTGGATAGCTTGGTCTTGGAGTAAGTTGTGGTTGAGGTTGAAGAACCGGGGCTGGAGTTATTGGTTGATAGCTAAGAGGCTTGCTGACCGGTTCTGGCGCTGGTACTGGAGGTTGATAATAATTAGGTCTAACTGCTGGAGCTGTAATTGGTGGTAAAAGCAAAGGCTGAGGTGAACTGCTTGGAGTAGAAGGTTGATAGATTGGCCTGGAAGGAATTTGTATAGGTGCAGAGACTGGTTTTTGAAACTCGGTAGGCTGGTAGCTTGGTACAGAAGGCACAGGGTCTATCGGCTTCGGCTCAGCGAGTATGACTGGCTCAGGTTCTATTGGTTGAGGTTCAAGTGGAATTACTGGCACGGGTGAAGTCGACGGCCTTGCAGGTAGAGGTCGAGGTGCTGGGTAAGAGTATGATTGATATGGTGAAATCTCAGGTTGAATATTAGAGGGTGGCTTCGGGCTCGAAACATACACTGACTCTACGGCTGGTTGTGGTTTTTCTGAAGACGGTTCTGGAATAGGATCTGTCGATGGCTCCTGAGAGGTTATTAAATCAGAATATGGCGCCGAAGTTTGTGGAACCCTTACAACCAGTTCTGGTAAAGGTTTTTGTGTGATCGGTTCAGATTGTGCGTGATATTCTATTATTGATGAAGATTCCGAAACTGATAAAGTAGAAATTGCTTCTTCTTCAGGCTCTGATGTGTGTTCTTCGATCACCGATGACTGGCTAGGAGATTCCACAGAAGGTTCAACTGACTGTGATGCAGAGCTTGGGTATACTATTTGCGACGGCCGCGGCGTTGTGGGGTTTTCTTCAGTGATCACTACTGCTGGGGTTGATGGCCTCCAACTCCAAGCTGGAAGGGGTCTGGGGCTTATAGGTCTCGAAGATGGCAGCAATGGTATGGCAGAATGTGGAGGAATTGGTGAATATATCGTTTGGGGAGGGACTTCAGGAGCCTCTGTGCTTGGTTCAGGTGTAGACGATTCTGCCTGGGGGTCATACACAGGTGGGTGAGGGATAAGTGGTCCGTAGGTAAGCTGTGGTGGTCTTAGAGGAGGCCGTGATTCTTGAGGGGCTTGGGGTTTAGGCACAGATTGTTCAGGTAGCTGAGCAGTGGGGGATATGTATACTGGCTGAGGGTTATAGACAGGACTTTGTCCAGCATAGCTTGGTCTATAACTTAGTGGCCGAGGGGGAAGTCGACTTTGAGTCCGGACACTGGAGCTTCCATAATATGAAACTCCTTGGCCTGATGCTGAAAATAATACACAAGTTTTATCGTTTTGAAATTCTTCTGACGAATCGTGTTGTTTAAAGACTTACCATAAGCCAGCACGGAAAGAAATAAGAGCTTGGTTCCTAACATTGCTGCTGCCACTCTACGAGTGTTATTAATTCCAAAATGCAGTTCTTATAAAGGTACCCCAAAATCCGAATATCAAGAATTTTGGACGACAGCTATTAATAAATCATTGATATTCAATGATGTGCTATTTGTGGTTTCCCACATGGACTTGCTTTTACCGTCTTAATTGTTAGTTTAATTTAACCGTTATTGGACTCTATCTATTCATTATCATTTTCTGCCAGCGATATAGCAATACAAATAATTATTACTTGTCGCTATGAGGCTTGCAGTAAGAGCCTGCATAGTAGTAGCACATATTATCTAGGTAGGTATTTATATATTTTTTGTATTTTTTTGTTCTTATTTATTCCATCGTAGGCACACTTGATGCTACACTTGATCAGGGTTGTTGCTGATGTAGTTTTTAGACACATCAGTGGATGCTGATGCTGATTTTGGCCAAATGCGTGTCTGACTCAAAAAGAACAAAATTAAAAATTTCAAAAATCCCCCGTCGGATATTCATGAAACATAGCTAAAAACACTCGGGATAAAATTATCTATGACACAAAAAAACTCAACGAAAATCGGTTCATCCGTTTGGGAGCTACGATACCACAGACAGATACACAGATACACAGACAGACACGTTAAACATAAAACACCCCTCTTTTTTTTCGTTGGGTGTTAAAAACCAAGTTTTCCGCACATCTTTAAGAGATACGTAGTAACCAACATTCACATAAACAATCATAATTTTATAGGAGGATCTTTTTATGGTTAATATTTGCATTTTATGTATAAGAAGTATTTTTTGCTTAGGTTACGCTAGTAATAGTAGTTCAATGGCTTAGGTACTTTTAATAACATGATGTTGTCTTAGTTAGAATGGAAGTAAATAATACCTACCTATTATGTATGTTCTTTTTGTAAAATGTATCTCATGTTGTTTTAATTGACTTAGTTAATATTGTAATTTAGCGTCTGGTCGAAGCGACGCGAGAGCTGGTCAGTATCTGGCACAGCGCATCAGCATTGCCATACAGCGGGGCAATGCAGCCAGCGTCTTGGGGACGCTTCCGACTGGTATTGATATGGATCAGTTGAGCTACCTGTAGATTGTTTGCAACAGTCTGCAGTTAGCTCAATTGTTTCAATTGTAAACACTAGTTCTAATTTATTTCTATTATTTTATTGTAATTTTCTATATTGTACTATTTAGTTTTTATTTTGTACTCTTCATAGTGTTAGGTCCGTTCGTGACGTCATTATAATAAACTACAAATTTATAATAAACTACAAATTTACGGTTTTCAGATTTTTTTCGTTATTTGTGCTATATGACCTTGCTTCTTACCAAATTTTATGATTCTGGGTACATTAGAAGTACCCTATAGGTTTTGGTCTATAGCAAGAATCAAAATGTCGACTACGCGGGGTGCAAGTCAGAGCCTTACGCTACAAAAACAGGTGTGAGTCAGGGTAGTAATCTAGGCCCGCTCCAGTTTATCATAATGATTAACGACCTTCCGGCGGTGGTCAAGGACGCAAAATGCTTACTCTTCGCGGATGATCTTAAACTGCTGTTGCCGATCAAAGACCAAGGAGACTGCGAACGCCTGCAGCGCGATGTGGACAGAGTGGAGGAGTGGACTCATAGGAACAAACTGCAGTTTAACAACAGTAAATGCTCAGTAATCACGTTCAGTAGAGCAAATGCGCCACTCCACTACAACTACCAACTGAACGGTTCCAAGTTGGAGAGAGTAAACTCGGTAAGGGACCTAGGGATTCGCCTTGATGTAGAGCTGAACTTCCGAGTACACATTACCAACGTTTGCAAAAAGGCGTTCAAGACTCTTGGGTTTGTTCTTCGGCAAACAAACAATTTTACTAATTTGAGAGCAATAAGAGCTCTATATGATGCTTTGGTTCGAAGCCATCTAGAGTTCAACGCCGTGATATGGGCTCCACACGAGGCCAAATATAGCGTTATGGTAGTAGAGCGCATTCAAAACAAGTTTACCCGATACCTATACCTAAAGCTCTACGGCGTATAGCCTTTCTACCCACTCATGTATCCGACACTGTTTGTTATAGGCATGGTTGGATACAACAAGCTGGAGGTAAGGAGGGACGCCGCGCTTGCTACTTATGTGGTAAAGGTTCTTCGGGGGATCATATATAACCCGGGCATTTTGGAAGGGATGAAGCTGAATGTTCCGGAGGAATTCGTGCAACGGAGGAGGCGTCCCATCCTATTTGCTCTGCCTCGAGGAAGAACCAATCTTCTTAACAAAGCTCCCATGACGCGCTGCATCCGCACACTCAATTTGCTTGCAGAGAAGTTGGACTTGTTTTACTGCTCCCTGAACGAGTTCACAAAGGCTTTATTGTTTATTTTATGTTTTTAATGTCGTGTGACCTATTTATGATTATAATTGTTATATATAAACATTTATTTTTTATTTATTTACCTATTTAATACTTATATTAATTATGTATGAAAATACAATTTATAAATTAGTCATTAAATAACCCGCCCCTGACCATTCCCGGTGCAAAGGTGCCCATAATGCTTGCAGCATTACCTCGCTGAATAGCGATGGCAATCCTTTGCACCAAGAACGACCCGGAGCGGGAGTCTCCTGTCACTTCCTTAATTCTACGGCCTATTTCTCCCACTAAACACTTCGCATCCACACTCCAACTGCCCAAGGTTTCCACTGCTATAGGTGCAAAATGGTAAAGCTGCTCCAAGGATGCGTACTTATGCCTTTTTTTTGAGCAGGCGTCTTCGGCCGCGGCTGATGCAGAGAGCATGGTGCGACTTAGGTGACTGGCGGCGACAGTGCTGACGCAAGTTGCGTCCCAAATCAGGCACTTCCCATTTTTCCATGGCACCAAAGTCAGCCCATCTGGCCTCTTCCCATCAGCCCTGCTGAGACCTGGGGGCTCAAGCACGCAGGGGACATTCGCCGATATACAAGCTCTACGAACTATGTCGTTCAGTGCATGGTGACGCGGAAACCTCCCAGTGCACCGCCGGCAGCTCAGAGCGTGATAGCCATCGGCTTCCACCATGGAACCGCAGGTGCATGTATGAGGTTCACACACCTTACAGCCCAGGCGGAGAGCTACCGCCACACGCAAAGAGTCATCGTCGAGAAGAGTGCCCAGGTGAGGCGAAGGAACCGCTTGTAACCAAGCCCCGGACTCAGGTTGCGATACAGCTCGCAGTCTGGCCTTATCCACTCCCAACGCATCCTCTAACAATTGTTCTTGAAGCCGCTTTACCCCAACGTCATCCCACGCCCGCTGAACATGCGTCAATTCAGGAATGGTTGCACCCGAGTTATGGGCTGACCAAGCTGACACTGCTTCCGACACAAAAGGTATGTTTCCCCCGTCACCAGAAGAAAGTAAAACAGTGACTAGGTTGGCAACCCCGTGAATGAAAAAAATTGAATTAATTGTTATTTTCTTATTTTATTTTGTATTGTGTATTTTCAATTTCGAATTTAATTTCATTAATAATTACTATTATTGTTATTATTATTATTTTTTAATTAATTTGTATCGTTTTATGTTATTATTATAATTGTAATTAGTTACTTTAAAAATGACCAATATTGTATGACATGACTGTGACATAATTATGTACCCTATCGCATTAGGTGTGCCTGTAAGGGTAGGTGTACTTTTTAATAAATAAATAAATAAATAAAAGTTTATTTGTGAATAAATCACAAATTTACGGTTTTAGGATTTTTTCCTTTACTTGTGCCATACGACCTTGCTTCTTGCCAAATTTTATGATCCTACGTCAACGGGAAGTACCTTACCTACCCTATAGGTTTTGGTCCATGGCGAGAATCAAAAGTATTTTTTTTATTGAATAAACTAAAAATTTACTCTTTTTGGATTTTTCCCTTTGTTTGTGCTATAAGACCTTGCTGCTCACCTCGCTCTGCTGCGCTGAGAAAAGAGGGTTGACAGACGGACAGACAGACAGACAGACGGACAACAAAGTGATCCTATAAGGGTTCCTTTTATCCTTTTGAGGTACGGAACTCTAAAAAATCGATGGTCAGTAAAATTACATGACTAATAATAAATTAAATCTTTGTTCATAAACAAATTACAATGGAATAATAATTAACGACATCCGCTGCGCAGCGGGCGAAGGTCCGCCTGCGACGCAGGAGGTTGCGGGTTCGATTCCCGCCTCGGAACAAATTTGTGTACGATCTGCAGAAATTTGTTCCGTTGGTCTGGGTGTTTTCTATGTATACAATGCTGGACAGTTCACACAGCATTATCTAGCCCCTAATAAATAAATAAATTAGAACTATTATTTACCCAAAACTGAAACATTTGAGGTAAATGCAGACTATTATTATATCATATTAATACTAAGTAATAAATTAAATTTATATTAAAGTCTTTAAATTTGAACGAAAACTACGAGCAAACCGCGAAAAAAAGGTAGTTTGCGAGGCCGCGAAAAGTTACATAAAATATAACTAGATAGCGCTGCTAAAAGTGACCGAGCTCTAGATCGCGCTAACGAAGCGTTTCGGGTTCATGTAATGGCTACAGGTGACCATTATAGAGATGTAAAATGAAATCAGTTAAATAATGAGTTTTTGGATAACGTACGTCTGTAAGACAACGTTTGATTATTTAATTTTATTGTATTGTATGTAAGATATAAATACATACATACATATTACATAATAATAGTATTTTCATCACACTTGCTCATAAATTGGCTCTATGGTCACCGCAATTAGGCACAGAATGACACCCATAATCAAACTGTGACCTTAACTCACTAGTAAATTATAGTTTTTTTTTTTATTTATTGGTTGAGTTGCTTAGTTCTGAAAAAAGCTTTTATTAAAAAAAAAAAAGATTGTGTCCAAAGGAACAAATAAATTAATGTTCCTATGGCTTGCTCATTTCATGCAACTTCTTATTTAAATAGATAATTTTAACTCGTAGGTACGTGTTTAATAAACAAAACTTTCACTCAAATAAAACTTTTGTTTTCTCTGTAATAAACTGAGTTTTTATTGTTATTTTATTCACAAGTGTGTTGAAAAACGTCGTATGATACACGTGTGTTTTGATGATTACCGTCCTCAGCTCTCTTAAGACCCTCGCCTATGTTACTAATATTAGTATTTAGTATTTTATTTATTGCATTCATACAATCTAAAGATGAAATAACTAATTTATAATTTAATTTGCGAGTCGCTAAAGGAATCGTTGAAGAAGTCGTCAAGTTCGTAAAATCATTTTTTTAATGAGCATCTGTTTCAGTTTGCTTTCGAACATGTTATTTTTTTCGAGACTTTTTATGTTATCTGGGAGTTTATTATAAATTTTTAACGCCAACGAGTTGGGGGAGGATTGGTGGTTTTTAATTTTGACTCAGGCTTCACCAGGTTGTGTTTATATCTAGTTTGGTATCGACGGGGCTGGTCATTAATTTTTTGGAAAAAATTTGGTTATTCCTTACGAATTTCCTTATTTCTAGAATGTATATACTCATACTCATACTCATATATTTATTCGCCGTAGGAGCGCAAGGCACACTTGGTTATGTCAACATTTTACATTTTGATAAAAATAACTAATAAGATAAAATAAATACAGTAACACAAAACAAAAAAGTAGTATTCATGGGTATCTGCTGTAAATGGGCATATACTAACTAGGGTGAGGATTTTTAGTTTAATAAAGTCGGGTTTAGATGTCTCTGGTACTCTTATGTTAGCTATGATCCGGACGCATTTTTTCTGAGAGATGAACAGATCATTGGCGTCTACGCTATTTCCCCATAGTATAATGCCGTAGCGGATCCATGAATATGCGTATGCGTAGTAAGCAGATAGGCTTGTTTTAAGGTCTGTCGCTTTGCGTAGTTTGGACAAAGCTTACGATAAACAGACAGTTTGGATTTTATTTTCTTAATATGGCTTTTCCATTTTATATTCGTGTCAATATCTAATCCTAATAGGATAAATGTCTCAAAGCATTCAATTTTAATATTGTTATATGTCAAGTTCATGTCAAGGGGAGGTTTTTGATATGGTTTGAATTTTATTAGTGAATAAATTACAAATTTATGTTTTCCGGATTTTTCCCTTTATTTGTGCTATAAGACTTTGCTGCTCACCAAATTTCTTGATTCTAGGTCTACGGGAAGTACCTTATAAGTTTTGTGTGCACGTGATTCCCTTGGAAATTTCAAAATATCCGGTTATAAGCGGCTGTAACTTTTGAGTGCGTTGACTTAGAAGTTTTATTTATATCACGGCTCCAAGAGGTTACGGACTTGAGTATTCGACGTAAATTTCAACTCAATACGTCCACATGTTTCTGAGAAAAGAGGATTGACAGACGGACAGACAGACAGACAGACGGACAACATAGTGATCCTATAAGGGTTCCTTTTTTCCTTTTGAGGTACGGAACCCTAAGAACGGGACCCTTGTGCCCCCACTACTAGGGCTCACCTTACAGGGGTCACCACACATTAGCACCTAATTAGTCCAAACAAAGTTCCAAAGTCAAACTTTCTGCTTTCAACTTTTCCACCCAACCCAGAGGGGGTTGGATAGTTTCGAGCACTTATTGAGTGGAGTATTTTGTAAGTGGAGTTAAAATTTATCATATATATCTGACTAGCTTCTGCCTGCGGCTTCGCACGCGTATTTTTGATATAATAAGTATTACCTATTATATAAGTTAGGCTATGTTCTAAGTATTTATAATATTAGTAGGATTATTATATTCTGATTTAAAAATGAAAAATGTGTTGGCGACCTCTGTGGCGCAGCGGGTGAAGGTCCGCCTGCGACGAAGGAGGTTGCGGGTTCGATTCCCGCCTCGGTTTGTCCCGAGGCGGGAATCGAACCGCGCGTTTGTACGATCTGCAGATTTGTTCAGGGTGTTCTGGATGTTTTTTTTATGTACAATAAAAATATGGCTACATTTGGTGTGGTGTACGTTAGGCACGTATCTTCGATTAATAAAATAATATTATAATAAGTAATTGTCTATTTTAGATATTTTCGAAAGTGTATTCATTATATTCATTAAATTCATTAATATTCACTATGTAAATGAAGATCGAATGAAGATCGCTTAAGGTATCATGTTTATATCAATCGATAACTAATTTACTAAGATATTTTAGAAGAAAATACTACTTAGTCAAAAACTTAAAAAATAATATTTTGTCAATTGAATTTTGAAATCTAGTCTATCGATGAATTATCGGGAAATCTTCTTTTACGTGTACTTACATGTAGGTATATTATGTATGTGCTTACCTACTAGGCAAGGAAAGTGTTACATTACATTTGTATTTTAAGTAACAGCCGTTTGTTATACATGTTCGTTTTTGGAAATGAGGTGTTGGATTAAAAATTAAATTTATTTCGCTTCAGGTATCATATTTATATCAATTGATAACTAATTTACTAAAATATTTTAGAAGAAAATGAAACTTAATCAAAAACTTTAATATAATATTTTGTCAATTGAAAAATTATTACATCCTTTGTAATAGCTATAAGTATGCTTTTACTAAGTGATATTATTTTAAGCTTATAGCTGGGTTATTTCCACCGGCTGTAGGCGGCACTGAACGAGGTCCGCATCCACGCACTTGCCGAGAGTGGGGTCGAAGGCGAACCCATAGTCGCAAGAGAGGAGCCGCGCGCGACCCTTATCGCACGAGAAGAAGTAGAAGCATTCACCTTCGTATCTGGAAATTATAGGTTAGGGAGAACTTCTTTAGACAAATGATATAAAGACTCTTTAACTAAAGGTAGGCAGGTTGAACCCCCTGACAGATTTTCATAGACAGATTTTCTGTCATAGATAAAATATTCTATGACAGAAAAAAACTAAACGAAAATCGGTTCATCTGTTTGGGAGCTACGATACCACAGACAGATACACAGGTACACAGACAGACACGTCAAACTTATAACACCCCTCTCTTTTTGCGTCGGGGGTTAAAAAGCTCTAATGAAGATTCGAGGAGACCATTTGAATTGTGGTAGACGCCTTTTTTATTTTATTTTATTTTTTATTCGGCGAGGAAATTTGTTTACGAATAAACTGGTCTGGGGGGACCAGAATTATGATTATGAGGGACTCGAAACCCTGAGAAAGACGTAATACCCATTAAAAACCTTTCTGTTGTCTCTCTCTCGTCATTTTCGCTGAACCACGGGAACATTTATAAGCAACCGCGGCCCGACTGGCGTCACTCTCCCCCCAACTCACACTCGCCGAAACCATTCTTCCATCACGTTATCTCCCCCCGGTGGTGTCTACCACCGGGTGCAAAGCGTCTGCTTTGCACCTTCATCGTGAGAGTGTTTAAAAAAAAATGCTACTTACTTGTAGTTAATGACCACATCAAGGAGTTTTCCGTCGGCGTCTACGGGAGCAGCCGGGCATTTGAATCCAAGGAATTCTGAAAACCGGTAAAATTTTGTTGTATTTCTTGGTTTTATTATACGGTAAGCTTAGTACTTAGTGCTCATCTTGTTGTGCCCTAGCCGGGTTCATATTTGAGACTGTATAACTTTAATAACTTATGTGCATTATGTTCACAACAACGAAACTTGAATTTGAACTTTGGTTTTATTGTCTTGCAAATATCCGAATCGTCTGACTTGCGATCAGCGGACAAAAACTCATGTTGGAGCTTTGAGTACTTAATTCTGTAAATGTTTGTTGTTAATCATATGCCTTGAACTTTTATCCACTAATGTACATATTTAGCTGTTAATGAAAAAAGGGCTAACCATCAGCATTGCAGCTAGGCACCAGATCAGGCCAGTCGCAGCGTCCGGTGGCGCTGTTGAAAGCCAGCCCGACGGGGCAAGACATTTCGATGGCGCGTCCTTCCACGCACATCCGGTAGTCTCCGCAACGACCGGGGGCTGCTTTCAATGAGGCGAAGAAGCCGTATTGGTGCGGGCATTCCTGGGTAGGTTTTGCTGGTTCTGGAAAGGCAAAAAGTTCAAAACCAACGTAGAGATCAACCTACTTTGTTGACAACCTACTTTTGATTATAACACCCTTCGATCAAATATTTAGCGGGGGGCCGGGAAAAACCTTGATCGATGATTACACCAGAATAAAAGCAGAAGTGCCCGAAAGTAATACCGAAGGCATTCTGTTTTGTATATGACGCTTAATCTACATAGAGCGTTATTTTGGCAATTTCTCTTCTCTTCTTCAAAAGAATGTTAGAATAATTTTGATTAATTATTAATATTACAGAATCCCATTTCCAGTGGTTGAACACGCAATAAATTTAGCTGTGAGTCAGGAAGTTGGCGGTGTTACATCCCCGTGCCTCGGAAAGCACGTTAAACCATTGGTCCACCGCCTGACCGTGTCATGTTCATCTGCTGTCCCATACCGATTAAGATAGTGTGGGAATAGAGAGTGCACCTGTGTTTGCGCTCACACTTGTGCACTATAATAATGTCCTGCAGATAGCTAGTATTCGCTGAGACTGGCCGCCGTAGCTGAAATTCAGCTATGAAGAGAGCATGACACTAACTTTCACAATACCCCATGTTCTCCACAATCCAACATAACATTTGAATGTAGAGTAGATGACACACATTGCATTGTGGGGGTAAGTTTCCTAATAAGTGAAATTCCTGTTTGGTAGCTTAGTTAGATACCTGCTACTTTTGAGGGGATACTTACGAGAAACGCCACGGTTCAGGCAAGGTACATCCATGGGGTATCCGCAAGGGTAGTCCGGCCACTGGGCGCTGGGGTTGTAGTTCAGGCCTTCGGGGCACGTCAGCGAGGTCGCGTGGAAGTCCTGTGCATAATTTACAGCTATAGCGATCTTCAAATGTTTTCAGATCAGAATTACAAAGATATTTATTGTACGGGGTTATTGCCTTCAAGCTAAACAAAAGACGGTTTCTTCTTCTTATGTGAGGCCCGTAGCACACCTCCGCTGCGAAACCATGACAGCGGAACCGCAGTAATTTCGCCATATCTTGTCCGTATGTAGGAGAAGCGGAACACTAGCGAAACTGCCTGTTCTAACGCATAGATTTGACTATAATTCTATATTTTTCCCTGCGCGGTTTCGTCGATCTGCTCCGACGTCCGCCACACTTCCTACAGTTCCGCAAATTACAATTGATCTCATCGGAATTCATGCAACGGTTCCGCTACTCGTATTCCGCAGCGGAGGTGTGCTACGGGCGTAAAGGCAAACTTAAGATTTTAGAGATAGGTAGATGTTTATTTGACAAAAAAATACATGTTTTCTAATTACGTTGGTTGGTTCTGTTTGGTTGTATGGGTACATCACTGAAGTAAGTAGGTACCTATTTGATATAAATTACTAAAGTAACGAGTTTAATACAACAAAATATATTTAGTAAAAACGAAGGGAGTTGGTAATTTATGCTCAAATGTCAGAGATACTCACCCGGCACTCGATGTAGGAGTCACAACTGCCATCCTTTTTGTAGTAACCGTTCCTTTTACTACAAATCTGCGATGGGCTAGATTGTACAGGCCCTTGGGCGCCTGTCTGCGCGTCTGCCAACCCACACGCCACGACCAACAAAGCTAAGCAGACGTAGGAACGCATTCTTGCACTGCACTCCGTAGAATGATGTTCGAAGTTTGAACCAGGTAATTTATACTAAAATAGGTCATCAATTTGAAATGAATTCTAAATTAGTGGAGACCCTAATCGAGATTGTACTATGCGGTTTGCGAAAGGAAATGAAACCAGATTTATCAAAACATTATTTTATTTTAAACAATTAAGTATACTGTTTATTGGACACCAATTGGGCGCCACCAGTGTTGATCAAAGAATGAGCTGTTCGATTACGCTATAATCTCCCATTGAATGGATCGCCATCAGGGCATCGGCTCATCCCGCTTGGAAGTACTATGTATTGTTTCAGTACCTACCCTAAACCGAAATCGTGTATGTCCAGTCTCCCCAGATGGTCCATTCAAAGGGAATGGGAGATTTTAGCGTAATCGCTCACTTAGAGACATACCTCTAAGAGTGGCCAGAACTAACAGTCAATAATAAACGGAAAGAGGAAAAGGATGCCCTTTGCACTGCAGTGGGATTCCACAGGCTACAAATAAATTAGTCTTCTGTTTACTGAAGTGCTAGTGCATGCGTGGTTTGAATTTTACATTATGAAGTATTCTACAAAAAAAAAAACATTTAAATTTCTAGGTTTCATAATCGTCTGATGCAGTAACACTTTAGTGGAAAATGAGCTTTACTTATCCATTAGATTAGACAATCTATATATATAAAAGAAAGTCGTGTTAGTTACACTATTTATAACTCAAGAACGGCTGAACCGATTTGGCTGAAAATTGGTGGGGAGGCAGCTTAGAACCAGGAGACGGACATAGGCTATGTTTTATCCCGGAATTACCACGGGAACGGGAACTACGCAGGCGAAGCCGCGGGCAGCAGCTAGTAATTATTAATAGCACAGATAATGGTGCTTTATGATAATTAGGCCCTGTTTACAGAGGATTGCACAAATTGGTTGTTTAGATACTTAGTAAATTGATGACACTACACTAGTTAGGTAGACTATCGACAGTTTTATGGACTAGTTAAAGATTTTATCAACTAGCTAACTAGTGCTAGTATTAATTTATTGTTATCTGCTACTGTTTCACTCTCACAAAACATCATCAGCCATCAGCATTGACTTTGAAAGACCATTACTTTATCTCTATCAGAAATGATGACATAGAATCCTTAATACCTTAGCTTGGACTTTCCAAAGCTCTTTGCGTTAAACTCAAGCTCCTTTGCTAACAGCTGTTTTTCTGACTCTCTAGCGGCAGCGGCAGCGGCCCTCAGCTCCGCTGGGCAAGCGGACACCTGGTCAGCGGACACGCAGGAGGTGGTGAGGTCATCGAAAGCGGCGTCACTGCCGCAAGAGAGGACGCGAGGCCGGCCTTCTATGCAGATGAAGTATTTCTGGCAGTTGGAATCAGACCTGGAAGAAGAGTAAAGTAAAGTAAAGTAAAATTTATTGCATCAAATATATGTAAATAAGGTACCTACATAGGTGGTATATGTTTAAATATGACACAATGTATTTCTACCGTTGTTGCGGCGTGCAGCTGGATACAATAATACGTATTTCACTATTATAGATTAATTATTTGAGTGAAAGCTGAATAATTATATATTAATAACAAGAAGTGTTCAAAAAGAAGAGGTTTTAGTTGTAGTGTTAGATTCGCCGAGAGACAGTTGGAAGATGTTTGGAAGAATTTTCAGGATTGTATGATTTGCAAGTATTTGTACCAGAAGTGGGTGTAGATATACCTATATATTATAAACCTATAGTAGGTGTAGTACAAACTGATTAAAAAAACACCTGGTACAAAAAAAACTGATAAGGACTCCATACGCACCCGCACCAAATTTGAACCAGATGATAAAATGACAAATTTTATAAAGGTAGATAAAACAAATAAAATTAAAACGAATGTGAGTACCACGACAAACCTCACAAGGTTTATATGGTACAAATTTTAGAATTACTGTTTTTGTTATTGTAATAAAACAAATAAAAAAAAAAAAAAAACATGGAACCATAGAGTATATTGAAATATTTGATTTGAAATAAACTTTTGTTATCTGTATTTTGTGTTTGAAGAACCCTATTTTCCCTATTTAAAATCAACCTATAGTCTTTCCACACCTTAGACATTTTACAACATCTGTTTTCATTGCACACACATGGAACGACCATTAAAATGGTCAGGCTTGACCCGAACAAAAACCTCTTCAACGATGTGCAAGATGTAATGCATTTGTTAAACTTTACCCTATTTAAAACAACATTAGGCTGGTTAGGTTCCAAGAAACATCAATTCAAAGGTGACTTGCTCAACCAGAATGTGTTAACATCAAATTCATAGGTACAATCATTTCCTAACATCGATATAAAACATAGAAAGTGACACATAGATGCGCAATAACGAACAAATACGCTAAACATTCACCATAACATGCTCAAGTAGGATGCAAGTAGGTATTAAGTATTAGCCAATAAGTATTTCTAAGGAGGTTATATAAGCAAGGTCACGCTCATCCTGACATTTAGACCGATGACCGCTTACTTAACCAGTTCTCAGAATCGACCTCTATCGTGATATTTGTACTTAAAAAAGTTCGAATGATGCCATATTAACTTGCTAGAACATATTTGCGAGATCGATGGTTGAAAATTCGGCATTTACCTGTAATATCTGAATCCAGCAGGGGGTCCAAGCTCCTTGGATTGTGGCACTTCAGGGCAACGGAAGCCGAGGAAAGCTGAAGAGAGAAAACATTTTGTTATTTTCACTTTGAATTGATTGCTAAACTTGACACAAAAATATGGTAATTATTCAATCACTCTTAGCAGCAAACTAGGTAAGATGAAACAATTAGCTTTAGCTCTGTCGTTTATCTTTGACCCACATTAATGTATGAAAACTTCTGTCTAAAACGTTAACTAATATGTAATTCCGATAAATATATATATAAGTAAATAAATAATTGTAGCAATTTAACTTTAAAGTACCAGGGCCTCATAAAAACCAAAGTGATAGAGAGACTCACCTTCAGCATCACAATCAGCGACCTCGTCGGGCCACTCGCACCTGTAGCTCTCGGAGCTCCAGGCCAGGCCATCGGGGCAGGTAATGTCGTAGCCTACTCCATTGACGCAGGTCCTGAAGGCACTGCAGTTGCGGGAATCTCCCAGCTTGAAGTAACCGAACTGGTTGGGGCATTGTTCTGTCGGCTGGGCCGGTTCTATGCAAAGACATATGGAAATAAGATTATTGTTTGAGACCGCAAGAGTTTAAAAGGAAAATCAATCTTTGATGGGGTTTTTCAGGTTGTCAATCTTCTTTTTTGTGAACTGTTATGTAGTAATAGGAAAATATGTTTGCTGTTACATCAAAATTAAACAAAGGGTGTGCAGTGCAGTGAAGCCACATGTCCTTTTATTTCTAAAATGGTACTTAACAGAATGTCAGTTGAAGTCACGAAGATTCTATCAACGAATGGAACCGATTAAACGATCTGTGCGAATTTTTTGTCGGCAAATCGGTCTCATTAAGGCCAATGATAATGGTTCAATAAAGTTACAATACAATACAATACAAAATACTTTATTGTACACCAACAAAAATACAATAAAAGAGACATTAAATAAGACACAAGTACAATGGGCGGCCTTATCGCTTAGAAGCGATCTCTTCCAGGCAACCTTTGGATGGAAAGAATTATGTGAATTTAAGAAAGGCAGGGGTGTACCAATTATAAGCAATCATAATATAATATAATAATAAATATTGACAATACATATTATAAATACATAAAAATAAGAACAACTTAAATAAATACTCAACTATATACATAGGTAAATACATAATAAACATACACATATACATACATACATTTAAGGCATATAGGTAGGTAACAAATATACTACATAGATATATATTAAATAGATAGTACCAACATTCACTTTTTTGATAGGAAAAACTCCTTGACACGTGCTTTGAAAACTGGTAAGGATGTAGCTTTTCTAATGGACTCGGGAAGTTAAGTAGGTACTCAGGTGCTAGAGTAGGAATACATTTTACCTGGCAACGCATTTTGAAATAATGCATTTGACGCCTGTGTGTGGGAACAAATTGAAAATCCTACACAATCAAGAATTTAATTTTAGAGATCAAGCCTTAATATTTAACAATTACCAATATAATACCTAACTATAGGAACTGTGGTAAGTATGAACAATGTTTAAACTCGTAGTAAAATTCGTAGAGGGAGCTACGAAAATTGCGTAGCAAGAGCGATGACGGTTTATACCTCTAATTATACATTAATTTGTAATTTACTCAAGTCTCGTAGCAATCATTATTCAAGTGTCGTCTGAGCTATCTTTAAAAAATGAAATCATCATCATAATCATCCGCACCCTGACTTCTCTCACTGCTGGGTATAGGCCTCCAAACTTTTGTGCCACTCCACACGGTCGTGCGCCAATCTCATCCAGGTTCGCCCTGCGGTGTTACAAATATCGTCTGCCCATCTTGCCGCTAAATGAAAAATGAAATAATAGGGCTAAAATCAGCGATGACTATTCTCGCAAGTATGTCTGGCTTGATCTGATGAACTGGACAGTTTGCTAGGATTGTAAATTGTTTTAAAATGTGGATTGCAGAAATTTCGTTACTAACGAATATAACTTCAATTCACATCAGTGTTTCGTACCTACAACTAATGAACGTAATTATACCACTATTAAAAGATGCAAGCGTAGCGTCTGTAGCACACACTACGCATCTGTTATATATAATTAACGATTTAATGACGGATATTCGCTTCAAATATGTATGTCATAAACTAATATAATAAATATGGCATACCTATTTGAATGATTTTGCTGGCGAGAGCCAATCAGACAATCTAAGCTTAAACTGATACCTTGTCATCGATCAAAATTTGCGTAACCCAAGTTAAATACGACTGTAGGTAGGTGGTAGTTATCATGAATTGCTATGGTACTCACGTAGCGCAGAGCGTTCAAGACACGACACTTCGTTGGGGTACTGGCATGGGTACACAGTGAAGTTTACGTTGGGGTTGAATCGGAGGCCATCTGGGCAGGTCTTCTCTTCAGATGTGCCGTTCTGGAGGGGAAAATAAAACCTTAGAATGGAACCAGAAGAAATCAAAGTTAATTAGTAGTTTGGGAATGCAGACTCGTTCATGCATTTCTTATCAAAGGAGCCCTCTACTTTAGAACAAAAAGGAGTTTGAATGATTACGGATAAAGATGGGAATCAGTGTTCCATTTTTAAAGAACCTAATAAAAAAGATCCCGAACACTCTGTTCGGGAGTTCCAATATGAATCGAATGGAAATTGTTTATTTTTTACGCTTAGAAGTAAGAGCACGTTTTTGACCACATTCAAAGGAAACTTGTTCTCATAGAAAAATGTTTTTTGAAAAAATACTCGACTTAGATAACACTGCAAAAGTAGCAGAGTCATAGTTTATAAAATGAATAGAGTTTCAAAATAAAATGAATTAACTTACAACACACTCGATATATCTATCACAGCTACCGCTGACAGGATACCGCTCGTTCAGCTCCCGACAAGCGCCGGCAGAGTTCCTCGGGACTTGTTGAGCTTGCTGCTGAGACTGGTACTGATTGGTTTGATACTGGTTGGTTTGGTACTGGCTGGGTTGGTACTGCTTGGTTTGGTACTGGCTGGGTTGGTATTGCTGGCTGGCTGGTTGCTGGTTGGTTGGTTGTCTAACGGTTGGCTGGTAGCGACTGTTGAATTGTGAACCAAACTGTGCCGACGCTATAGAGAAATAGGATAAATTAGATAAAGTTGCATATAAGTTTTAAGTTTTTCTGGAATTCTCTAGAATTTACGAGAATAATCTAAAATTTTGAGAATAATCCGAAGTAACTGAGCGCGTTGATGTCTTTTTTATGATAAAAAGTAAAAAAAAATATGTTATTATTTTCCCCACATTGTTTCTTCCGTCACACAATGAAAATAGCTAGAAATGCGCGTTTGGCAATAACTTGTTTGGATACGTCTATTTATTTATGCAAGCATGTGTTCAACGCACGTATAACGTATTGTGAAGATGACAGGTTGTTGCATATTTTACGAGAATTCTCGCGTCTTCGCCGGTGAAGGACATTTGAAAAACTATTGCGTTGTATTATTAAAATAAAGTTGGTACAGTTTGTTGCTGTACTCTAAGATGCTCTAACTAGACTTTAGCCTAGAACATCTGGCTAATCTGGACCTACTTTTTCTTTTTTTTTCGCTGAAAGGAGGTTGAGCTTTGTAGAATCCATTTTCGAAGTCTCTTTTTGAACCGCTACGTTCTAGATGGGTAAAAACTCTACAGAAGAATAAGGATATTCCATAGAGTCCCTAACTTCTACCTTACCCCCGTAAAATAAGCTTGAAAATTCATTTGCTCACATTCGCAAATTATCACACTGGAAATGCGGATGGATGGATGGATGTTTGTACCTGACTACCAACTGAGGATATATAAGCCTTTTACAGTCTGCAAAATACTTATTTCAACCATTCATTTGATAGTATATTTTTGCTAATCGCCTATTTCAGACGCATCAATGTCGTTTCATGCACTAAATTCTGGCTAAAACTGGAATCAATTATGTGTAACTAAAATTCCCATTGTTCTTGACAACCGGCGTGTGAACTGCCTTGGTTATAATTTATTCAAATCACTTGATAAACATGTTTTACCTATTTGACTTGACCTTTCCACTCATTAGATGCGGATTCTTCAATTTAACAATCTTTTAGTGTATCTCAATGGTTTGGCATTTTGTAATTAATAATGACCTTAGTTATTTTAATCTTCTTGATGATTTTATTACCTCAAGAAATCGAAGGCGATTAAAGTTCGAATTTAATTTCCAAAGGGAATTTTAGAATGTTTGGAGGAATTATATGGAATATTTTTATGAATAATCTTTACAAGGGCAACGGCTGCAGATTGATATTGGATTGAATATTGCAGGATGCATAAATAGACTTTAGCCTAGAACATTGGCTAATCTAATCTGTACCTACTTTTTCTTCTTTTTCGCTGAAAGGAGGTTGAGCTTTGTAGAATCCTTTTTCGAACTCTCTTTTTGAACGGCTACGTTCATTTATCAGGGTCAGGATCAGGGTAAAAACGCTTTCAAATTTGATGAAATTGAAAAGGCCTCTTTTTCCCCGACCGATCTTGAAACCAGGACTTATAGCATACCTAACAGTCAGTAGACTGTATCTTCGAAGATGATTTTTTACACTATTGCCTATCGATTTCGTAGAAGACTCTAATTTGATGGCATCTATCACGAAATATTTCATTTTGAGCATCTGACATCCTTTTTCGCAGAAGATAATCGAGACTTTACTTCCTTAGGTTTAAAATTTTATTGTATTTTATTTTTGTGTAGTATTATTTATAAAACTCAATCTCACAAAAATATCCTGTAACGCCTTTAGAAACTTAAAAATTATCCGAATATATTTAGAGAAAAAAAAAATAGCAAACTCACCAAGAGCACACAAGCACGCTAAAACCACGAATATCCTGTCCATCTTGACCTGTGCACGCGAGCTTCAGCAAAGCACTGATCCACGCGGCGTCGCCGGCCCCTGAAGCCGGGGCGACCTTGCCAGTTGAGAAACAAGACCGCACCTCGTCTTACATCAGGATGAGATGTGTGTGACTAATGAAAGTATTTTTCTGAATTATGACGAGTAAAAAGTATTTCGCAACCTCCGAAAAGAAGTCATGGATGAAAAGTAGAGTGTCGTAAAGTTCTGGGAACAGAACGCAAGTAATATTTTTCAATAAACGTCATTCCTATTTTTCTTAGTATCTCCAGGAACAGCAAAGGTTCCTGAAGGGGTATCACTACCTTCACTTACATAAGGATGACAGGATCGTGACTAATGAAAGTTTTATTCAGAATTATGACGATTATAAAAAGTTTTTTGCAACCTCCGAAAGGAAGTCATGGATGGAAAGTAGAGTGTCGTAAAGTTCTGGGGACAGAACGAAAGTAATTTTAAGTCCCAAATATTTTTCAATAAACGTCATTCCTATTTTTCTTAGTATTTCCAATAACTGTATAGACGTAGTGTGACGTGTGACTACCTTCTCTTACATTAGGATAACAGGATTTTGACAGATGAACGTATTTTTCTGAATTATGAAGAGTAAAAAGTTTATGCTACCTCCGAAAGGAACAGTCATGCATGAAGGAAAAAGTAACTTTATTAAAAAGGTCTTTTTTAAGGTTTCTTTAAGGCGGATCCTTTTCGGTCGCACGGGAATATCAAATATCTTCTAGTTTTTTTTGTATTTTCTACATTGAACAAGTAATCTATCTACCTAGTAGGTATTTTTGCAGTCTATGCTAAAAAAACACCGAATTAATTGACATTTTGAAGTCTATTGACATGTAAAAGATTTGTTATTTAAACATAATGTTAGACGACAATTGAATCGAAGTTAGTTTAAGCATTTGTTCAAAAGAAATGGTTTACAATGGTCGCAATACCACCTACTTGACCAGATACATTCCTTGTAGAACGCGAAATAAAACAAAAAACAAAAAAAAAAGAATATCGCGCGCCATAGATTCAGAGGAGCGTCATGGCCGCACATTTTGTAGTCTTATATTATGATGGCATAATTTATTCGACATAAGAAACTTGGAAGGTAGCTATCTGAATCTGAACTATGAGAAGTTAAAAGAATGCTATTGCGTCGCCCTTTTCTTTCCGAACTTGGCTGGACGCTCTAGCGCGCATCTCAATATCGCAACCTTCAAAAATAATAGTCTTGGATTAATAAACTCGCTCCTGTCACAGCTAAATTTCGTCTTTAAGGGAACCAATGGAACAGTTTTTTGAACGAAGAACTCCAAAGATACCTGTTGAGCTGTTGCAGCTAACGCAAGATCGTGGTGGATGGAACAAACTTCGGAAGGCATTTTTTTTATATCACCATGGTGGCAAGCAAGCATATACCCAGCAGTGGGTAAATCCAGCTGCGAAACAAAGTAATAACGAAGACGATTAAGGATGAATCTTAGGCATAAGATACTCTTTCACTAAAAGCTCTAGCAAAGTAAAAAAAAAACAGGCTAAAAATTTTCACGAACTAAATAATTTTAAAAAAGCTCTACATTTTTGCGATACATAAAAGTCTGATGTAATCATCAGATACCTCTATTAATCACACGTTAAACCTAGAAACTGGTAGGTTTAAAGTCATTTATAACGGGATATTTACCATGATTTGAGTTTGGAACTTTCCAATATTTCGGCACAGTTTCATGCGCCATGCATGATCACGGAATAACTGTGTATTACTTTAGTGTTAATAACCATGATGGATTTAAAAGTTTTATACTGGTAGGTTTATACAAAAATGACGACAACGTAGGTAAAAACGTAGGATAAACTAAGATGCGGATATACATACAGATGTCTACGTCACGCGCCGTTGTCGGCATTTACCTCAGAAAAACGATCCTATGGAACTGCCGTTAATGTTCAATTTGACACGGAAGCAATAATGGACTACCAGTCTCTTTCTCACAACAGTGATTTTACGTTATGAAAAAGCATACACACTCTTTTTGTCAGCGCCCTCTTCCTGGTTTCGATGACATTTGCGCCATATTAGTCTACGGTTTTGTTTACATGTGAGGAGATGTCATTGTGAGATATTTATGTTTTCCCCGTGTTTTCGACTTATTTATTGAGCCAAACTGTGATATTAATTGAAAATCATATAGATGAGGTACCATGAAGTGTTCTGTAGCATGCTGTGGCCTATGCCAAAGCAAAAACAGGCCGAATCTAACCTTTCACCGGCAAGTGGCTAACATTTTGTTAAACTGTTGTCT
This sequence comes from Eupithecia subumbrata, assembly GCA_949316285.1. Lineage (NCBI taxonomy): Eukaryota > Metazoa > Arthropoda > Insecta > Lepidoptera > Geometridae > Eupithecia > Eupithecia subumbrata. The sequence goes on from OX438648.1 coordinate 3,464,795, forward strand.
TTTGTATAGTGTATTTGATATAAAGTGTATAAAAACCTGTTATTTTGAATCATCTTTGTTGTGAGCTGTAGAAACCCGCAATATTCTCAATATTTCATTCACATCGAAAACATAAAAATCGTTGCTAGTGTCGAACATCATCGAACATCGAACGATATCGATAAATTAGGTAAGGTCTGTAGTCACATAATATATATTGCAGGGTTTGTTGCAAGGAAACTGTCACGAAATTTAAAATGTTCAGTCTGTGAGTCATTGTTGCGTGGAGACTCTCAAATTTATTCAAAGTCATTAATTACATACAAAACACACGGGGGCCTTATTTATCCTTCGAAAGAACTAGAGAAAATCTGTCTGAAAACCGAGAAGATACTAAAAAGTAATTTCCGGAAAATTAACAATGAAAAATATTATCTCCACACATATTCCTTATTAATAGAGAACATTGAAGAATGTTCGAAAATATTCTCTTCCGACTCCAGCGAACATGATTCAAAGCATCAACTTTTATTAATTAAATCAGTTGTAAAAACTTATCTTGACATAAGATTCAGATATTTCGGTAAAAAGACAACAGAAAAAAATTTCTTTTAGGAACTATTTTAATAAGATTATTTTATTTCGCAATGAATAACATTATTTCTTATCTGGTAGGTACCTTACATTACTTTTTTCAGAAAAAAAGTATGATTGTTTTTTTTTTAATTTTATCTTTGAAAATAAATGATTGTATAAAAATTTATTGTGTTTGTTGTTTACCTATGATAGTTATTAAAACATATTCTGCTCTTGCTTCACCTCCGGTAAACCCTCGGATCCAGCTCTGATTCTGAAAATGAGGGTTTCCTTCGATTTCTCCGGGATTCCACTATCCGATCCTGACTTGGTTCAATGGCACTACCTCAGAAATGCGCTCTTCATAACATAGTATAAAACAAAGTCGCTTCCCGCTGTCTGTCTGTCCTTCCCTATGTATGCTTAAATCTTTAAAACTACGCAACGGATTTTGATGCGGTTTTTTTAAATAGATAGAGTGATTCAAGAGGAAGGTTTATATGTAGGTATATTACATGTATAATATAGTAGAGGCACACTGACAATTTTAGAGGTTTCCGTGCGAAGCCGGGGCGGGTCGCTGGTATGATATAAATGTAAATATATTTTCCCGTCGCCTATTAGTAGTTTGTCCTGACCTTACTTTACAGTGGCGCCAACTGATAAGCACAAAAATGGTAGCCCTCGATTAAAAAGACAAGCTCGTCCATCGATATAATGTTATCGACTAGACGAACAAGTGAACATCCCTAATCCGCCATGTTTGTCAACCGATTTGTTTACTTAGGTATCCAGGCAAAGTACATGCTTAGGGCAGTTCCATAGGATCGTTTTTCTGAGGCATTTACACAATACATAAATCGCTGTGAATCGCTGGAATGTGGCATTAGGTCTATTTATGGTTTACGCACAGATTGTCAATTGAGTTCATACCCTACGCGTTATTAAGTGTGGGTAAATATCTCATGAGCGCGATCTAACCTTTGGTAGCTAATTTTAATGCTTTGGTATCTATAAGCTCCTTTTCACAAGGCGTTCTAGGTCCTCTTTTTATACAGGGTGTCGTAAAGAGTGGTTAAGGCTTTACCTACGATAAGAAGGCATCAGATCTGTTCAGAAAATAAAAATTGTACCCAGTAAAAGTCTCACGGTTTTCGAGTTATTGGACATTTTCGAAATTTTTAACTTTTTTTACCCTTGTCCATTGTTTTCGATGCCAAGGTTACAAATCGAAGAATTTTAAGGATTTTTTTGCAATAAGCGAGCTTTAAACCTACTTGTAATTCTAAAAAATGACCCTTACCTATCTTAAAGACAAGGGTAAAACGGTAAAAATTTCGAAAATGTTTCATAACTGGAAAACCATGACACTTTTACTGTTTATAATTTTTTATTTTCTGAACACATCTGATCTTACGACACACCCTGTATGTACATGAACTGAATATCAGTTACAATATGTACCTATAAGGCGTAAGTTTGTATGAATGTATGTGTGTCGATGTCCTTCAAGCTCACGCATACCTACGGCTGAATGATTTTAGATAAATTTGGTACCTGGATGGCTTTATATTGGATTAACACAAAGGCTACTTTGATCCCGAAAAGTGCAGTGCCCTTGGATGGGATGATCAAAGTTTGATCATCCCATCCAAGGGCACTGCACTTTTCGATTGAACAGATTTAAACACGTCACAAACAATTCCTCGAATTTAAAATACTAACAAGTTTTTTATCGCAAATAGCTAACCGAGAAATCCCAAATTACTCCAGCAAGCCAGACGTGCGCTTTGCTGAATACTAAAACATGTAGTCTGGAGAAAACGGCTAGTCTTCTTGGTTTCGAGTTTAGACTCAATAAAACTTTTTTCAGGGATAGGTATTAGGAAGAAAGCCGACCTTAAAGAAGTAAGTAAAGTACTAAGTGAAGCCGGTAGACCAACTATTTGTTAGCAGTTCGTCCAAAACGCGATTAATACAGGGTAAATAAATAAATAATGCTGGATACACACAGCATTATCCATCCCCAAGCTAAGCAGAGCTTGTGTTATGAGTACTAGATAACTGATATATTTAATACATTATACATAGATGGATATTTTTTTTATTATACATAGAAAACACCCAGACCAACGGAACAAATTTCTGCAGATCGTACACAAAATTGTTCCGAGGCGGGAATCGAACCCGCAACCTCTTGCGTCGCAGGCGGACTCTCGCCCGCTGCGCCACTGAGGTCGTCATTAAGTGGCAAGTCTGGCCGAGCGCTCTCACACCCACTGATAATTCAGGGTTGAGTCATTTTTAATACAGTATCAAATAATGCACGATTATTAAGTGGAGAGGGGTACCTACTAATATCATTACTTCTCCACCAATTTCAAGAATTTAAACCGTTTTGGTGTCTTCACGAACGAGTTTGTGATGGTGGGGAGAATCTGCAGTGTCAGTGAATTACCAATAACCCTGTATAATGTATGAGCTTGACACTTCACCTAGAGGAGACAGCTTGATGTTTGAATCCGTAAACGGAAGGATCAGAATGCTCTCACTTACAACCATAGACCGTTGCAGGCATCGCGTCGTAACTTTTATGATCTGAGAAAATGTTCAGTCGCCCAGATATTTAATTTGTCCTATGTCATCTAGATGAGGAAGTTTTAAAGTAGGTACGTGCGTGGCATGTCTCCTCAGGTTTTGGTCCCGTCTCTGCTGGCATTTACCTTCCTCAGGAAACTTATCTCAGGGGATAGTTCAGTCTAACTTAGATTGTGGTAAGGTAACTTTAAATTGAATCTGCCACTAAATGGACAAAATAACTATAAAGTAGGCACCAAAGGGAATCCAATTCTACGTACGTAAAGGTCATTCGAGAAGTGCTACGAGCAAGAGTCTTTATATAGTACTAGCTTCTGCCCGCGGCTTCGCACGCGTATTTTCGGTATAATAAGTAGCCTATTATCTAAGTTCTTACGACACACCCTGTATGTACATGAACTGAATATCAGTTACAATATGTACCTATAAGGCGTAAGTTTGTATGAATGTATGTGTGTCGATGTCCTTCAAGCTCACGCATACCTACGGCTGAATGATTTTAGATAAATTTGGTACCTGGATGGCTTTATATTGGATTAACACAAAGGCTACTTTGATCCCGAAAAGTGCAGTGCCCTTGGATGGGATGATCAAAGTTTGATCATCCCATCCAAGGGCACTGCACTTTTCGATTGAACAGATTTAAACACGTCACAAACAATTCCTCGAATTTAAAATACTAACAAGTTTTTTATCGCAAATAGCTAACCGAGAAATCCCAAATTACTCCAGCAAGCCAGACGTGCGCTTTGCTGAATACTAAAACATGTAGTCTGGAGAAAACGGCTAGTCTTCTTGGTTTCGAGTTTAGACTCAATAAAACTTTTTTCAGGGATAGGTATTAGGAAGAAAGCCGACCTTAAAGAAGTAAGTAAAGTACTAAGTGAAGCCGGTAGACCAACTATTTGTTAGCAGTTCGTCCAAAACGCGATTAATACAGGGTAAATAAATAAATAATGCTGGATACACACAGCATTATCCATCCCCAAGCTAAGCAGAGCTTGTGTTATGAGTACTAGATAACTGATATATTTAATACATTATACATAGATGGATATTTTTTTTATTATACATAGAAAACACCCAGACCAACGGAACAAATTTCTGCAGATCGTACACAAAATTGTTCCGAGGCGGGAATCGAACCCGCAACCTCTTGCGTCGCAGGCGGACTCTCGCCCGCTGCGCCACTGAGGTCGTCATTAAGTGGCAAGTCTGGCCGAGCGCTCTCACACCCACTGATAATTCAGGGTTGAGTCATTTTTAATACAGTATCAAATAATGCACGATTATTAAGTGGAGAGGGGTACCTACTAATATCATTACTTCTCCACCAATTTCAAGAATTTAAACCGTTTTGGTGTCTTCACGAACGAGTTTGTGATGGTGGGGAGAATCTGCAGTGTCAGTGAATTACCAATAACCCTGTATAATGTATGAGCTTGACACTTCACCTAGAGGAGACAGCTTGATGTTTGAATCCGTAAACGGAAGGATCAGAATGCTCTCACTTACAACCATAGACCGTTGCAGGCATCGCGTCGTAACTTTTATGATCTGAGAAAATGTTCAGTCGCCCAGATATTTAATTTGTCCTATGTCATCTAGATGAGGAAGTTTTAAAGTAGGTACGTGCGTGGCATGTCTCCTCAGGTTTTGGTCCCGTCTCTGCTGGCACTTACCTTCCTCAGGAAACTTATCTCAGGGGATAGTTCAGTCTAACTTAGATTGTGGTAAGGTAACTTTAAATTGAATCTGCCACTAAATGGACAAAATAACTATAAAGTAGGCACCAAAGGGAATCCAATTCTACGTACGTAAAGGTCATTCGAGAAGTGCTACGAGCAAGAGTCTTTATATAGTACTAGCTTCTGCCCGCGGCTTCGCACGCGTATTTTCGGTATAATAAGTAGCCTATTATCTAAGTTAGGCTTTGTTCTAAACGTACGCCAAATTTCATCTTGATCTGTTGAGTAGTTTTGGAGATCCTAGGTAACAAAAATTCAGATTTCACAAACCTTCGGCTCTATTACTAGGATAATAGATTGTTTGCAGGCAAGAGCTGAAGACAAACTTCTTTATTCTAGACTTTAATAAATTGTAAAAAATAGTTTTGAGTCGTGTCAATGTCAAGTACTGTAAGAGAATTTTCTGCCAAGCAACAATACCAAAGAGAAAAAAATCACGTGAAAAAATACTGGGATGTCAAATCCACTACAAGTAAGCAACTCTTTTTCCTTATTATTTTTCATATTTGTTTTATTTAGAAGGCATTACGTACCTTTTCTGCGAATAAGGGAGTATGGTGCCTTTTTCAACTATCCTACACACCACCAGTTATTACATAGGACCGTCCCAATACAAACAATGATTCCGCTAGAACCAATAATTATTCCGAGGATTGTCCCATTTGCCAATGGCAATAAGTCAAATGAAATTGTAGACCAAAAGGAACCCGAAGAACCAAAAGGCGAACCCAAGAATGAAAACCAACCGGAAAAATCAAAAAAAGAAACGAACAACGATAAACCTCCCGAAGAACCAAAAGAAGAACTTTTACCAGAAGAGATCGTGAAGCAGGAGGACGAATCGCTTGAAAATGGACCCCCATATGATGATTGGACAGGGCAAAGAATATACGGAGACCAGCATCATGATATGTTCCCACAGAATTATTACCCGTCTCGGCCTGAATATAGAAGGTCCAGATCTATAGGCCTTAGATACAGTATTGGAATGATAGTTATTGTATTATTTGTTTCATATACTCTAAAAGTAATTTGGTTAACTAAACATCTGAATCACAATATCACTACTACGAGTGTAATAAATGAAGAATGAAGAATTCAGTTATAGTAGTGTTTAACAAGTAGGAACTTTCAGCACTTACTTATATAAAAAAGGACACTAAATATTGAAATAGTAACGTTAAAAATAATCGAATTAGATTGTATGGTATGGAAAAGATGAATAAAACTGTCATTGCTACAATACACTTACTTTTATTTAAGATCGAATACAAGTTGCTTCATTTTTACCAAATTACCTACAGTTATGTATAAAATGTAAAATGCTAGTATAGTCAAATATATAAGATAATAAATACATTTTTTGCGTATATGATCACATTCATAGACTTTTTATTGCACTTATGAACTAAAGGCACTTGAAGCCAAACAGTGGAAACTCACCACATGCGTTTACCAAAACCAAAACCCACAAGATCAAGGCTTAAAAACAATAATTACAAGAAAATTTAAATAGCTACACTACAATCTAAATAATTATAAGGTCAAGTTATTTAACCAAGCTTAGGTGTATAAAAGATAAGTAATGAGAAACCTATTAGCTACTAAGTAATAATAATTTTGAGACAAACTAAAATTAAAAACTAAATTCGAACGTGGTGAGTTTGAACACTGTATACTCTATAATACAATAGCTTCAGTACGACACTAAACCACAATAAGGCCCACATGCTTCAGTAGATTATTAGTAAACTAGTTTTTTATACATGATTAATTCTTGATCCATCTGTATTGCTTAAGCTACATTTTTCTCTCAGAACATCTGATCATAGGTCTGAATTTTTCATAAATATTTTAGTTGACACCTTAGATATGATGATATATAAAAATACAGACCCTTATGTCAATAAAGTTAAAGAAAACTAATCGAAAAGTAACAAGCTTAATAAGTATTGACTCTGATTCGACTTTGTTCCTCAAAAACAATAAAAACAACATACTTTAAACATATAGGAATACCTCAGAGCTCACTAGATACATGGCTACACTCAGCTGATATTGTATATTTTATCTTAAAACAACTTACTTATCAAATATATAAATCGTTGTTTTCAAGAACTACTTAACCTAAGCTGATTTTTCTCTAAATGAATTACACAAAAAATAAGCACACAATACACCAATATTTTCGAATATACATTTAAATTACGGGAGAGATTAACTTGATTTAATACACATCAAAGTTTCAATCGGTGAAAAAATATAATCATTATCCATTATCGATAAGGAACTACGAAATACTAAGGCTATATTTGTAAGCTCACGTTATACAACTAGGCGCGTTTTGATAAAAGGCACTTAAAACCCAGTCAAGTGCCTTTTATCATTGGAACAAAAGCAAAATTAAACTAATGAAATTATAATTATGTACACGCTCGTTTTGAATAGTATTTAGTAGTTGATAATATGAGCATATACATATTAAAGGATTCTTCTACAATGGAAGTTATCATTCGGTCTTTAGAGCTTATCTCGGTACCATCAACTTCTACTCCCCAAATTAGTCTGCAATGGGATTACTTTTTTAACGAGACTGATATTGAACTTTAGAACATTTGTTAATAACTATATTATTGTAAAATTGTGTAAGTTGCTTTTTACCAAATTTTAAAGATTTCTTGCCTCCAAACTTTGCCAAATTACGTACGGCTAATTGGCCGTGCCAACTATACCTAACAACTAAGTTTTACAGTTTTTGAGATTTGAGCTTGTGAAGATTCATTAAATTTTTTTGCTTAGTACTAAAATAGTAGTTAGAATTAACATACATAATATAATGGTTAAATTTTACGATAGTGATATGTCTTATTTTCAAAAAAGATTGTGCAAAATCAAAAAAGCCTCCCGAGAGAGGTTTGGGTCATAAAGATCAAAGAAAGTACCTACTATCTTTGTTGTGACCAGCAAAAGCTTATTAAATCGAATGAAGCCTTTTTAATTTGTTTTAGTGCCATTTGTATTTTTAGCCCTATTTTAAGTCATGGCTATTTCTTAGAGCTCTACGGGAAACACAAAATCTCTCCTCCAGTGAAATCTAATTATAAAATAAGTAGGTATTAAAATTATATAAGTATATCAGTATTCATGATTTATTTTAAGCTTGATTAAGTATAGGTAAAGATAATAAAATAATATAATGATCTCACTTTGGTTATAAGTGTCTACTTACATAAATGGGATAATATTGTAGCTCTATGAAACAGTCAATAGTAGGTATTAGTATGCCATACCATATACGCATACAAAACTTACATATACATAGATGGTATCATGGCATACAAAACACATCTTACATATTTTGTATGCCATTACAGCACTGTGTTTTCACTGCATGGCAATATTTCATAATTTTACAAATTTTACATCATGCCGTGTCATAGCACTAACAAATTGACTTTCAGGAATAATCTCAATGATCCTAAACTTTTGTCATACACTACAGCCGGACCGAGTTCCGAATAGTTTGATCAGTTCTGGTATGAGGACTCTCTTTACGAATTGGTTCTGTTTCCCCGTTATGCTGTCTCTCTTTTTGTCCCTTTGGTAGTGTTTGATGCCGGGTTTGTGGACCAGGAAGGCGTTGTTTAGAATCATAAAGTCGTAGTCTTTTACGCAGAGGATGTAGCCCTGAAAAAAGTAAAAAGATTTGAGTAAAATTATCTGTGCTACAAACGATAATATTTAATAATAATAAATAATGCTGGACAATTCACACAGCATTATCTAGCCCCAAGCTAAGCAGAGCTTGTGTTATGGGTACTAGATAACTGATATACTTAATACAATACACTACATAGATAGATATTTTTTATTATACATAGAAAACACCCAGACCAACCGAACAAATTTCTGCAGATCGTACACAAATTTGTTCCGAGGCGGGAATCGAACCCGCAACCTCCAGCGTCGCAGGCGGACCTTCGCCTGCTGCGCCACGGAGATCGTCATATTTATATTGTAACTTTGAATTGACTGAATAAGAACCTACAATGTTTTATATACTTTTAGAAATAACATAAAGTTTCTCATGATACATTATCCGCAACCGGTGTAATATTATTACATTATTAATATCAACAATGTAATTTGTAATAATAATGGTCATGCTTTTATACAATCTGTAGCGATAAAGGTAGGTAGGAAAGATTGTGAAGGGGAAATATTTTATATTAAACGTAGCCTAACTTAAACAATAGGCTACTTTTTTAGGACTTCGCCCCCGGCACATCACGTCCAACGAGAAACCAAAACACAGATAAAAAGTCCGTCTATGCAATGTTTTCATGGTTGTCATATCTGCTTTGTAAAATATGAAAATTACACACACAGAATGTTTTTATCCAGCAAAATATCGAAATAATACAATTAATTGCTAAAGGTACATTCTATGGATAATAGATATAATATTTAATGCTTCGTGTGTTAGAAGTCACAGACGTATTTCGCTTTTTCTATGAAAATGTTTTTTCTGTTCACTGATGTGTCCTTTACCCTACCTACCACGCTAACGAAGTTGTCGATAACAGCATATTTATATTTGTGTTATTTCTAAAATATATAAAACATTGTAGGTACTAAATCAATATACCAGTTATAGAGAAAGATACTGCGTATGTTTATAATTATTGGCCTAGTAGGCCGAAAATAGACGGCAACACCTATATTTGTTCTGACGAGATAATTTAGCCAGATGTTTGTGCTTGCGAGTAAGATAGGTACATTAAAACCAGCTTTCAATAACATTATTTTTAATTATGAAAACTCGAAATAATCATTTTAGTCTTGATCAACCCGGCCTCACCCACTGCTTTATAGAGATAATCATCAAAGCTCCACATCAATGAATATTTTAATGTTTTTTGAATACCTATTTTTGTTTTTTTTTTATAATTTGACAGTACTCCCCCAAAATTTAGATAGGAATCATTACCTAAATATTTAACTCCTATTTTTAACCTTTATTATTATTAAGTATGTTTATAGAAAATGTGCAATTCCTATAATTTTAAGTTTACTAACTAATGTTATTAATAATAATCGAATTGTATGTCCGAAAGGATAAACTGTTGAACAATTTTAAAGTAGTTTTTAAGGCCAACTATGTATACAGTTTGAACAATAAATGTAGAATCTAAAAACGGGTTTGTTTCATATATTTTGGTATCAAATACCACTTTGGATTGTCAGTCTTTCATAAACCTCGGTTAATAATTTACATACCTATCATACACGTAGAATATGTGCATAAGGAAGCACAAGTTTAATGTGTACCTACAGAGTGGTACAGAGCTATTCTTGATACTTGTTCTCATTTATTTCGAACGTCAATATCTTCAAAGTGTAGTGAGTGTGCAAACCAGTGCAAATGTATGACGTCACCACTTAATTTCAAGACCGAACTGTAGTTGGTAGATGTATAGATAATGGTGTCAATTCAGATGTAGTCATAAATATACTAAACTAATTTATTATGTCTAAAAATATTGCCATCCTTTTAAATTTTGATCGTTATGAAAAGGACGGCGGCACCATTTTTAGTGCTGTCAAAATAAGTAAGTTTAGTTTTGGCGACATCTGAATTGAGACCAATGCTTTATTCAGATTCAAAAAACAGTATATGTAAAATAGTATGGGAATACGTAAATAATTGGCCGCCTTATCGCTTAAAGCGATTTCTTCCAGGCAACCAAAATGAGTTGATCGAATCTGATAGGTATGAGTAGGAAGGTACCTATAGTAAACTTTTCTTTACTTTTATACCACAAAAATTATAATAAAGAAAACATCACTTCGTCTTCGTGTTTCTATTAACCGAATTGTGAGTGAAAGGGAAGATGTACCTGTGTCATTTTGTCCTTTTTCCCTTCCCAGCTGAGCCGCTCCTCGTAATATGGATCTTGATGCGTCCCAATAAAGATGGGTTCCCAATGCACGAACTTGCCACGCCGCTTGCCCACGTGGAATACTTCCATTTCTGCAAGATCATGTTACATTTTGTTGAAACTAGCTTCTGTCGGCGACATCGCACGCTTTTTCCAGTAAAACAAGGAGCCCTATATGTAATCCAAGGCTTAGAATTAGGTCATGCAAAATTTTTGCCCGCCCTTTATCGTGAAGTAGGAACAAACATTTATTTGTTTTATTTATTGAATTTGGATTGCCATCAGCTTAACTAATTATAATAGAAGTTAAAAAAGACACAGTAAGAAAACACCTAGACACATCCACACATCTACCCATAATTTTTTTTGCATTCAGGTAGCTGTCGTGTATTAGGTAGAATTATTTGAGTGTGATGTGATGTAATATTATGTGCTCACTTTCATCTGAGTGTGATACTTGTTTGTTAAAGTACTATTTCTGCCTGTAGATTGGGAAGTAAATAGGTACCTACTAAATATTAAAATTATCAGTGTGAGACTCTCTAGTACTGTCTCAAAACTCTGTTTCACCTTCATCTCTTGTTTAACTGTGTATTATTTTATTTCATTTATTTTCAACTGTAGGAACGCAAAGGAGCATTTAGATATTTCAAACAATTAAATAAGTGCCCTACCTGATGTTTAAATAATATAAAATTTATATTAAATCACACAGAAAAGCACAGGTAGGTACATAATTGATAAATTATTTAGCTGTTAAGAGGCTACGTTGTTATTATGTCTCGGTCAACAAATTTAAATAATCGTATTTTTACTTTTCACTTTTTAACCGACCTCGAAAAAAGGAGGAGAATCTTGAAGAGTAGGTAAAAGACTTAATTGACAGAGAAAATTAAAATCAATTATTAGAAATAAATTAGAACTAGTATTTACGATTGAAACAATTGAGCTAACTGCAGACTGTTGCACACAATCTACGATAGCTCTACTGATCCATATCAATACAGTCGGAAGCGTCCCCAAATTATCTATAGTTCTATGTTCGGCTGTATGTGTGTTTTTTAAATTATTTTTTTAGATAATTTAAAAAAATCCGATAAATTGTGGATCGATTTGAATGATTCTCTTGCAATTTTATTGTTTGATGATCCCGAGGTGGTCTCATAAATTTTTTATTCCCCCTTGGGAATAAAAAACTATTAGTAGGAATTAGTATTTGTCCGGCAAAACTAAAACTGAGTATAAAACTAAGAGATTCGAAGTCAATTTTTGTTTTCTAAACAATCAAATTATCTATTATCTAATTATCAATCCCTGGGACAAACGCTTGTACGATCTGCAAATATTTGTTTCGGGTGTTCTGGGTATTTACTATAAAAAATATATATCTATGTGATGTATTGTATTATGTATATCATCTAGTAACCATAACACAAGCTCTGCTTAGCTTTGGGCTAGATGTTGCTGTGTGGATTGTCCACCATTATTTATTTATTTATCTATAGGAAGCATAGCCAATATAGTCGGGTTAGGGTGGCTGTTTATGCAACATAAAACGTAGGTACGGGAATTTGCAAATTGGCGTGATTTAGCAGATGGATACGAGCCGTCTGGGAGCGAGCGGGTAAAGCCCGGTCGTTGAACCAAAACGCAATTAGAATGCCCCATACAGCGGCCTGCAGACGGCATAAATAGCTCACGACACTAAAAGAGATTAATTGCCACTGCATAAGATGTCGGAACTGACTGTACCTACTCGCATTTTTGGCAATAAACGCGATGCAAATGTCGCATGTGCCGTTAGCTTATCGAGATCGTCTACCTAGGCAATGGACACTATCTTACATGTAAGGTAACACGCGAGGACTTGCAGTTCAAGCTTTTAACTGGTCCGTGTTTAGTTGATTTAACACGCACTTTGTAATTCAAAACATTCGTAGGTTAGTCGTAGGTAGTCATTCGTAGGTTTTCACAAGAATTTTGTTTTTGTAACATATGAAACTGTTTTGTAACTACACACATTTCATCATTCACAGTTATCATCATTTCAACCGATATGGTCGTCCACTAATGGATATAGGCTTCCCCTTAGAACGCGACAATGACCGGATCGGCTAGTCTCTGTTGAGACTGACCACTGTAGTCGAAATTCCGCTTGGAGGGCATCACATACACAATTTTAATAGAAAATTATTTTGGGGACTATTCAATATTAAAGCGTTCAAGTCATAATATATTCTTACTAGCTTCTACCCGGCGCACGCGCATATCCGGAATAAAAAGTACCCTATGTCCGACTTACTGATACCGTCTACCGCCCTGCTAAATTTCATTAAGAACCGTTTACCTTGTAAAGGTAACAGACAGACCTTTCCTTTTATAAAATTACTAGCTTTAGTTATGTTACTTTAAAATAATCAGTTTAAATAGGCACTTACGTGTGGTTTCGTTTGCTTTGAGCCAGTTGTTTCCCTGGGGTATGTTATGGCAGCCGGGGCAAACGAACTTATGGAACGGCACGGCTAGCTTCTTGTCCAGCATCTTCTTCAGTTCCGTCTTCGTTGATGGCACCTGTAAAGAAATCTTCATCTTAGAAGATCAAAGCTTCTTTAATTCCTTCAGTGTTACGTTACCTATATATTATGTTACCTTCCTGTTCTTTATCTTCGAATAACTACGATTCATTTGTTAAGAATTTCTGTTGCATGTTAAATTTATGCCAATTTATTTTATTATTCGATTTGCTTAATTCAGATTAATTCTTTGTGTAATGCCTGGCATTATTTATTTATTTAATTTGACTTATAGTTCATGTTCCCAATACATAATTAATTGAAAATTATGTATATTATGCTTATGAAACGTAACTTTTATGGCTCCCTAACCCAGTTAGTAGGTACCTTTACCTTGAGATTGTATTTCCGTGACATTTCATCTACACTAATATGATAAAGAGGATAGATTTGTATTTTTGTATGTTTCTAACGAATAAACTCAAAAACTACTGGAACCGATTTCAAAAATTCTTTCACCATTAGAATGCTACATTATCCCTGAGTAATATATACTATATATATGTTTAAAAAATAAATGTCTACCCGTGCGAAGCCACGACGGGCCGCTAGTAACCTCTAAATTAGTATCAAAACGTAAACTCACTATAGCATTCTTATCAACTTCAAAAATGCTGATCGGGAATACTCTGGGGTTCGTCGACACATTCAAAGGCTTTCCATTCCTGGCAATCATGTTCAGGAACCGCGGTGTCAAGTACGGGCTGGGGTAGAGCTCGATGTCAGAAGGCAGGATGAAATGAGTTAATGCAGCCTCTCTTGCGATGTTCCTGGCCACGTTCACTGGGTACAGGATGCTCTTTTCCTTCATGTAGGTTGGTTCTGTTATGTTGCTGTAAGGTGCTCCCCGAGAGCAGTTGTATGAGCTTGTCATAAATACTTCTGGGTCTTCTAGCTGAAATGTCAAAGATGATGGTTTAGTTAGATTTTTTTGTAATATTGACTGAAGACCTGTGAAAACTTGAGGCCTAGTCTTTCTATATGCATTTTTGGAAATCGCTAATAACGGGTTAATTACCATGATTTGTGTTAGGTATACTTAAGCGATTTCAGTGGTTATAAACAGTAACCAAAAGTCTTATCAGCGGTTTTGTTCGCCATCCATATAAACCAAAAGTCTTATCATTATATATATATTAGTAACCAAAAGTCTTATCAGCGGTTTTGTTCGCTATACCTATATCTTGGGATCAATTGAAAAACATAAAATGATGTAGGTTCTTATATCAGGCGTCTGCAGGATTATATGAATTGGATGCCTGCCAAAACGGAAGATCGACGAAACTCCTCAGGTTTTAACGGTAATATCGACAGAAAGGTTGACTTCATGCAAAATTCATCTATCATTTAGAATTATTTATTGATTTGTTCACATGTTGTTACATTATAATAGGTCTTAAGAAAAAAAAGTGACAAACATATACCCCGTTGAAACGCTACAAAATTACATACAACCACCTAATTTTCTGAATTAGCTTTAAAATTTATATAACAATATATTATTGTTTATTTAATTATTCTTAGGCACAGATGTTAACTCCTTTGAAAGTATTCTTGTAGGTTGTAATAGCATTTTTCAAGTAGATATTCTTTATGTTTTTAAACCTAAAAGGTTAAATATGTCTCAATTTGTATCGTATAAACGGAAAGATAGTTTATTATGACTTTGGATTTAGTATGGATCTTGCCTTGTTACAGAGATGAATGACGAAGTCTTTATTGTCAACGCATTTTACTAAGAATACTTATTTTTGCCAAGTACTCCGATCATGTATCTAGAATGTTATAATTCCATTAAAATCAAAAGTTTTTAAAATAGGTCAGTCAATCAATAATGAACAAGTAGGTAGTAGAAATGGTTAGCTTCCAAAGAGCAGACGGAAAGATAAATAGTGAATTTATTTTGAGATATAACTGTCTCTCTTCCCTCTGAGTATTGAGTGTCGATCTGAGTGTCGATTGCAATACCTTTGCCTGCATATTCGTTTATTGTTCAGTTTGATAAGACACAATTTTCTATAAGGGACGTAGTTGTGCCCAAGTGTTGCTCATCAACAATCCCATCAGATTCAATAAACTTTGTCATGGGCTTTCAAAAAAGCGCTCGGAATAGGTATGTATTTTTTTTAAAACGACAATAATAAAAGAAAATCATCAGCCCCATGAACCTTAACACTTCAAACACAAGCTATTCTTACTTTGGGGCTAGATGGTGCTGTGTTTATTCTTCAAATATATAAACCTCGCCTACGACTCACCTTGTTCGGTAGATGCTTGTTCGGGAAGAAGAGATGGAAGGTCACGTACTGTCGGACGAGCTGGCTGCCGTTAGAGCAGTCCCGGAGGTACCTGATGGAGTTCACTGCTAGCCCTATGTCGGTGCCAGGTGCGTGGATCGCTATGCTTATGGGGGCCATCCATCTGGAAAGAAACAAATGAAATATAGTGAAAACTAGAAAAAACTATATATAATAAATAGGTCTAGTTATTATAGGAATTCATAAAGACATTACATATGAATACAAGTACATTCGATAGAGAACTAGTGTCCAGTTATTTATCCAATCGTGTCCCAAATGACCCAAGTGAAACGAATGCCTTCTCTCTTCTTCAATTCCTTCCCTTCTCTTCTCTCACTTGATTGTAGGGTACCAGATTATATAATTTTTTACTATATTCTATTTTAGAGTATATTTACCAACACCTATTCTCGCTCATAAATGTAACAAAAATTCTTTTAAACCAGTTTGGGTGAGACCTAGAGGCTATTAAAAGTCGTGTCATTGATAAAGGGTCTCTGAGGTGAGGCGGGTAAGTAAATTCAATTTTTAGAGGAAATATTGAGCACCATCAGTGAAGAGATTCGTCCTTACTTAGTAGACGTTTAAAGTCCCAGCAAATACAACGGCAGATGATAATGAATATGCCCATGAGTTGCTGCATCGGTGCCAAAAACTATGTAACGTAATACCTTAATATTGATCGGTCTGTACCCTGGTGCACCGCAGGCAATTAATTTCAAAAGAGCACTTCAGCAGAACCTTTTAACAACTTTGAAACTTCCCCCTTCGCGGGTGTGTCGGCACGTTTCCCGATTCCCAAGTGAGCAGCACCTGCATTCAGTGTTCCACAAAATTCTATAGGAAGTTTCTCCAGGTTCAGCTCTTTGAACTTTTGAACCCCATTTAATTCCTAATACGGAACCGCACTTACTTACGCAGTAGCGCAGTGCCTTGCTTGCAAATTGCTTTCGAATTTTTGGCCCGGCTGGAGTAAATTCTCGACAGAACTCATCGATATCAAAGGATGAGATTGAATTGAAATTTGAGTTCAGTGAATGGAACAGTTTTCTTGTAACGCAAAAAAGTAACATGTTATTTTATTTAACTTAAACTTCAGCTTAGTAGCTAAAAATCCATTATTTCAGCTTTGCGGGGAGTTTTAGCAATCATTCTCTACATATTTAAACAAGACCTAAACTATTTCTTGACCGTGGAATTGCATCTCTCCCTATCACCACCCTATTAAGCCTCTCACGGCAAATAAAATGAGCTTCGTTTACGTGATGTATGGGGGGGAAGGCTGCGCCAATTAAGTTAGGGCCTAGCAAGAGTGCTCGATCAATCACTGGTTCGTTGCCAGTTTATTTCTGTTTACAAAGTGTGAGTAGAGTTTTTGCAAGGCTGGGCTGTAAGCGAATTGACGTCATACGGAATTTACAGTACGCTATAGGTACTGTATCTGAATAAATAATTAGAACAGCGATGTCTGTAAGAGTGTTAGAATAAGGCAGGTGGTTTGATGAAGTGATGTGATGACTCACATTATAGAATATAATTCGTCATTCAGTTTTCAATTGCTTTGAGAAGACTTACTTAACGGAAATAAAAATCTCACCAATTTAGAGTACTTATAGGTAAGAATTTTAGCTCTAAGTATAAACTAGAAATTCAAAATTAAGAAATATACAAATAAATATACCTACAACTTTACGGACCAACGGTACGTAGTAGAACAAAGTGGCTAGGACGAGGTGATTATATTTATTTAATCAATACCTCGTCCCGACGGGAATTTGCGTGACTGTTGACATTAACGCCTCGCCAGCTTGCTTATAGCCTGGCTGGTAAAATAAAACACGCTAATGAAAACATTCACTCTTCTCACGTCCGTTTGAATGGTCCTCTCACATCTACTGGGACGAATCCGCACTTTCAAAATGCCCACACACTCAAACATGCAATAAAACAATGTTGTTTCCAATAATGTTACACTTCCGCATTTCGCGACCTCTACGAGTAAGCTGCTAGCAGAACGTGGCAAATGTTTGTTTCTATTCCGCTCAAAAGTTCGTGTTTAACTTGTTATGGTGCAGGAAATGAAATGAATGATTACGAGTGGAGGCCAACCCTAAGCCAACGCATTCAAATCAAAGCATTTGACTACCAAATGCTGAGGAATTAATCAGCGTAGAAGCCCACACCCTGGCACCATCAATCCAACCCCAACAAAGGGTGACATTTGTAATCGCACCACCACAAACCTTCAGCTCTAATACCCCAACCAGGTATCCAGGTCACGAAATTCACAGCCGTGGCATTTGAAACAGTCATTTTCGATGTTTTTTTTATGGTTTTGTGAATTTTATTACTTTGTTTTTATTGTTCTAGCTACTGTAATGCACGTATGTGTTCATTAAATGGCCAATGAAATCTGATGATATAATAAAGGTTAGATTACACAATGAAGTTGCTTAAAATGTCAGCGAGATGTCGCTGCAAGCGGTTAGATGAGTCGGATAAGATGTCGTGGCTGTGTCCCAAATAGCAGAGTTATTGCAAGACAAGACAACTCGATTGAGCGAGACCCGTGCAAAAGCACAAGTACGTACCTAACATGTTTTGAAGGAATTTAGTAGGTAGGTACTTAGTTTAGGCCGTCTAGACACCGTTAGTTATTCTTGATGATCTCGTTTCATAACTTTTATGTTCTATGCAGTGAAGACTCATGTTTTTGCGTCATAAATCTGGCATAAAAGTAGACTTGCAACTGCCACTCTCTAAAATTTATGTTTCCGGAAAAATCCTGTTTTAGAGAGAGAAAGAAATAGGAAAGGTTTCTTTCTTTAGAAACGGGGGTACCTATAGTAATAACGTTCTTTATCCACCTAGTGCATTCAACTTTCTTCATTTGCAGAATTCAAAGGTTTTGAAAAGGGTCGGGTCGTACTTCAATTTGTAGAGTTATTTGCGGATTTCCGAAAGGGTCGGGTAGGGGGCTTCTCTCAATTGACATTCAAAGCTCAGGAACACACACACCGGTGTATTAATCCTAGATCTATCGAACTCAAACTGAGGGGTGCCAGAATATTAAGCTTCCCAATATGGACATTTTCACAAACACAACCTTTTTTACTTGCAAGTAAAAGGATCTCATGTTTTTGTGTTATGATAAAGGAACTGCAATATTAAGGTACAAGGTTAGTTACCTATATGATATGTAAAATACCAAAATGTTTATTTTGAAATAGGTAGGTATATAACATATTGGTAAAAATTTAAGAGAAAAGGAAAACCTCTTCCAGACACAATGAGTCCTCTTAGAGACATCAAAGACTTTACTCCTACTTCTATGGCTAAACGACCAGAATTGTACCTTGGCCTTCGAAAAAAGTCGCCTTTTTTAAATAGGTAAAAGTAAAATATTCAACAAAAATTGTTCAAAAAGCTCTCTATATTGATTTGATTGACTACTTACATATATCTAAAGCCAGGTACTGTCCGGATGACGGGGCGTAATGTAACGTGTCACACAGCGAGCACGAACGCTAGCGAGCCCCAGTCAGTACCTACGGGGAAAGAAGGCGCTCGCGACGCTGTCGTTAAAAGATTTTTGACGTTTCATGCTCACAGCGAATGGTACAATCGCCGACCAGTACCCAGCTTAAAAGAATCTTGCCTGCCGTACACAGGTGAGAGACAGCCCTACAGGGTGAGGGGACGTGGACCAGACCGCCAGGTGTTCGATCAGAAGGGTCGGCAGGCTGCCAGTCCGTGCCTCGTTTACATCGCGGCTTTACACACTTGCAGCGCGACATGCCGTCAAGTGGTAAACAACTTGCTATTTGCTGGTTGATGCTGGCTTTTCCTGACGATCTTTAGTAACTAAGTACTTATAGGGAGTTACTTGGCTAGGCTAATACCTTACTCAGAGGCTAAGTTAGTCCACTGCTGGGCATAGGCCTCCCATGTTAAGTTACTCCCTCACTCTTGACGCCAACCTGACCACGACGTCAGTAAAGGAGGTTTATCAACAAATTACAAAAATTAAAAAATCGTATATCAAAGTTGAGCGCCCCGAGAGGCCAGAAACCACTGTTGCAATAAGTTTTAAGATAAAAGAGGCCACCCTCTAAAATTTGTAGCACATTGTAAAATCAAAGGATTACAGAGGAGATCAATTTTTATGGACCATAAAGCACTTTGTGAGGCGCAGTCGTGTACAAGAGCTTTATTTATTTAATAATAGCGTTTGATTGGAAATTTCGCATTTCCTTTGTTGTCTGCGGGTATTTGAACGGAATTTCGTTTGATGTGGCGTGTGGACGCCTGCCAGGAATCTTATCGGTGCAGCTTTGTTGCCGTTTAGCTGCCTTGCTTTTAAATGAGTGTTGTTTATAAACTTGCTTTTCAACGTACGTACTCGTAACTGTCGGAACTGCAATTTCTTACGTATTGTTAGGTTGGTAGAGTTCTGAAAGTCTTAACTTGTGCGCGATTTCACAGTATTTGCTTATATGTATTACGCACGATTGGGATGCGAGTTTTGTACTAGAAGGTTTCTATCTTTGTAGACGCCCGTTTTTTGATGTCATTCAATAAATCTTTGTAAGTTAAGAGTGGACGAACTATAGGTACATCAACGTAACACGTGTTTTATACGCAGTTGCGTATAATAGAGAATATATACTTAATAATACGTACGTAGGTAAAACTAAAATTAAGCAAGTTAATACTTAACAATTCACCAACAATTAAGCAAGCTACGCAATTATAATCATAAAGGTAAGTTTCAATTACATATCTACCTTAGCAATCAAAATATCAAATAAAACTTTAGGTAACGTATAAAATTACAAAATTATATAGTAGATAGTCTATATTTCGTGTGCTCAAATTGCCCTTGCATGACAAAGCGGGTGTCTTAATAGAAATAACCTTTATTCACTTTATAAGTGCTTGGGATCGAAGAATTCCCTTTTATACTAAATTAATCTATCTATACTCTACAAAATCTAATAAAAATTTCATCAAAGGTCGCGACTGCGTTCGATAAGCTGCTAAGTTCTCATAATAATTATCGTAGATTAGAAATCAATAGATTCCATTTGAAATTTTTATGGCGTATTAAATTCTTATTGAGGTTTATTGAAAATAGGAAATAATCATCAAATCTAACTTTCACAAAATCTGTATAGCTAACGACTGCTTAAAAGAGGGGGTGGAAAAGGTAAAAAGTGTAAAGAACCAAAGTTGTCGAGAATTTTATCAGCTTTTATTATGTAGTAGGTACTAACTTCGGCTTGCGGCTTCGCACGCGTATTTTCGGTATAATAAGTATTTATCTAATTTAAGCTTTGTTCTAAGTGTACGCCGAATTTCATCATGATCTGTTCAGCAGTTTTGGAGCTCTTAGGTAACAAAAATTCACATTTCACAAACTTTCGGCTTAAAAAAAATCCTATGACGATTTCGTTTACAAGAATTAAGCTCAAAACTAAAAAAACGGGACTTGCTTTGTGCTACCCTCTTAGGGCTCACCTCTCAGGGGTAAGGACTTATATTAGGTCCTTACATATGAAATTGGCGTTTTTCGTACTGGCCACTTTAATCACAAATTTCTCCTCTTTGGTAAGGAATTCCAAATTCAAATTTGTACAGCTATAGACTCGTGTATTTGTGCTTCGATGATCGTCATTCATTTGTTTTTTTTCTTCTGTTTTTTTCTGTTTGCGTCACTCATTTTACAAAATGGAAAACTTAAAATATCGCATTATTTACGAGTACGAGTTCCGCCGTGGCACTAGTGCTGCGGAAACAACTCGAAGGGTGAATGATGTGTATGGCGGTCGTGTTGCAAAAGAAAACACAGTTCGTTTTTGGTTCCAACGTTAAAAAAAAAAAAATTAACCCCAAAAAAGTTACTTGTAAGCGTTTGGTGGACTAGTGCCGGTATTGTTCATTACAGTTTTCTCAAATCTGGCCAGACTATTACGGCTGATGTCTATTGTCAGCAATTGCAAACCATGATGGAAAAGCTAGCGGCTAAACAACCTAGGCTGGTCAATCGCTCCACGCCACTGCTGCTTCACGACAACGCTAGACCACACACTGCGCAACAGACGGCTACTAAATTAGAAGAGCTTCAATTGGAAAGTCTAAGACATCCTCCGTACTCCCCGGACCTTGCTCCAACAGATTACCATTTTTTTCGAAATTTGGATAACTTCTTGCAAGGGAAAAAATTCAACTCCGATGGGGCAGTCCAAATCGCCTTCAAAGATTTTATTGATTCCCGTCCGACTGGTTTTTTTAGTAAAGGGATCAATGAACTACCTATAAGATGGCAAAAGTGCATAGAAAATAATGGTTCATACTTTGATTAATTAAATATATTATATTAAAAAATATTCGACTTTTTGTTCCTCCCATACAAAACGCCAATTTCATATGTAAGGACCTAATATTATTATATCTAACATAGTCCAAACAAAGTACGGAGAAGTCCAAATTTCGGCTTTCAACCTTTCCCTCTGCAATCCTTCGTTGACTGGACTAGTGACATTGGAATTTAGACGTGTTTATTTACAAAATTCACATTGGCAATAAAGCGTTACGTACTCTGTTGTAATAAGTAACGACCCCGGTTATTTTATGATGCTATTGCTGTTATAATCAGCGCTTAATTCTTATGACATGGTTAAACCAAGAATGCACACGGTGTGTAGTCGGTCTAACTAACTGGGACTTACACTTGCAGAAACAAACAAATTAAGCTTTCATATTAGCTAGGAGACTGATTGGCATTTTAACCCAGCAAGGGCTAAGTTTTTCACGCGTATCCGTGTTTCTACTTTGTTGGCTAAGGAAGGACTCTTTAAAATCGCAAAGCATCAAAATAGAGTATCGTTTTTTGATACATGCCATCAAAAACTTTGTGATAACGGGATTTTCAGAGCTTACTAACTACCTACTTGTCTCTACACTACACTACTCGAACATGCAGCTGGTCGGTTTGAGACAATAATATAATAATTATTGTATGTATTTAGTAATAGTAAAAGGTTTTAGAAGAGATCTTGGTTAGGCCTACCTTATGGGACGACTACTAACTTAACAGGTACATAAAAATATAATGTTAAAAACTTTAACATAGCTTAAGTGTGTTTAAATTTAGTTGTAATAATAAGAATTTGCGAAAATGTATTGGTGTCAATTCAGATGTCACTCATGCGCACAAGGACGCAGTCACCCTGATGAAGTCCCTCCTTAAGGGATGAAACGTTGGTGTTCTTCCAACACAAACTAGGTTTAAAGTTAACCCGCTTACATTCATAATGACGACTTAAAATGATGCCATCCCTTTCATAACGTACAGAAAAAATAATTTTTAGAGCATTTTTAGTGCCGTCAAATTAGTTTAGTTTTGGCGACATCCGATTTGCCATCATTGACTAATTTTATTTTGAACCGACTTCAAAAATTCACAAAAGGAGGTTCTATATTCGGCTGTGTTTTTTTATATGTATGTTCGTCGATTTCCCCGTCAAATATGGGCCGATTATGAAAATTCTTTCGCTGTTGTATAGAGAATGATCCCGAATTGGTCCAATAAAAATTTTATTCCCGAGGAATTAGTATTTATCCCGCAAAACTTAAAAAAGAATGTAAAAATTAAGGAATTTAAAGTCGGTTTTTTAGTTTTTACAAAATTTCAAATTATTATTTTAACGGGTTGCATACATAAGATTTCCAACCGTTTAAGAGGCCCTTGAGACAAGTCAACAGTCTCTCACCTTGACATAACATTCATTGTTTCATTTTGGGTCAACATTCATATCTGGCTGGCAACGGGCAATTAAGACGTGATGGCTGTACTGATAGTGATAAGATTCTGAGATCATATGTACCTTTGCGATGGAGGTTTTGTGATTAAACGAATAATATTTTATGAAAGACTACCAGACCACGCGCTTTGGATTCACACGGGTAGCAGAGTAGATCTTTGTAGGTGGATTAAATCCGTAATATATTGTTTTCATATAACCCTTTTCAAGGTACTATTTACATGGGTAGTCTCGTAATATATTGTTTTCATATAACCCTTTTCAAGGTACTATTTACCTGGGTAGTCTCGTAATATATTGTTTTCATATAACCCTTTTCAAGGTACTATTTACCTGGGTAGTCTCAGTTGGAAGAAGCCGCCCAGCGTGGCCGGAGATTCGGCTAGGACAGGGGTCGGCAGACTTACCAACCAAATGAGCCAAATATCACGTTCGTAGATTTTCCCATGCCTTCAAAGAGCCGTAACATGAATTTTATTAGTCTATTAATTAGTAGAGTCTAATTTGCTTCATACTACAAATCTTAATAAAAATATAATGACACTATTACAGTTATTTATAAAACATGTAAGAAATGAAAAATATATTTATTTACATATAGACATTTATACAAATGAAAAATGAAAATGAACATTTTCCATACAAATTGTGATGTCGAAATTTTAAAAGATATCTACAGGGTCATGTGGGGTATCAAATGAAAGGTATCAATTTGTACATTTCGAAACAGTTCTCGAAATTTCTGTAGGTTTCATACTTTTTGAAATATTTCGAAAAGAGTTTAAATATTACCCATTCCCACCCCCCTATCTCCAAAGATTGCAGAGCGATCTTTCTGAAATGGATGTAACGTTTGTAGAAATGAATCTAAATTTCACAGGAAAAATAATAGAGAAGTTTGTAAAACGAACATTTTTTGAAAAATGGTCAATAAGAATAAGGGGGGGGGGGGGGGGGTTGTTTTTAAAACAGGGGGATAACTACCTCACCGGTTGGGTTATCAAATGAAAGGTTTGCACGTTTCAAAAAATTTTTTTGAAATTTCTGTAGAGTACACTTTTTGAATTATTTTAATAAAGTCAATAAATTGGCTTATTCTCGCAGAGCGATCCATCTAAAATGTAGTTTGGTAAGTACCTACTATTTTTAGGTAGGTATTCATCAAATAGCGATCGGCAAACGTTCGAAACTCTCCGCACGCGAGTTACACTCGCACTTGACGTTCTTGTTTTTTAGGTTTTCTATTTGTGCTAAGGCTGTGCAGTTACGCAGTGAGTGAGTTGTAAGAGCCATTTAATCTTATGGCAAGAGCCGCATGCGGCTCGCGAGCCGCGGTCTGCCGACCCCTGGGCTAGGAGGACATCATCATAGGCATAGAGTAAAAACTCGCTGCTGTCTCTGTTCTTAGGCGATACATGGCAGAAAAGCTCCCAGTCAGCATGTTTTTTTTCGACGTCTTCAACAATCGCCTTCATATTTCAGCTAATTTACAAAATACCTCATTAAAATGATACAACAAAACTATAAAATAAGTAAAAGGTTTTCGACTTTATCGCGTTCAGAACAGACGCGCCTGGGGACTTCGTAATACACTATGCATCTAATACACCCAGTAACAAAAGACTGTTGAAGTAATTATTTTTTTCAAATTAAATATTAAGGTAGGTATGTGTACGTACGTATATGTGGCCAGTTTTTATTAAAAACTTTTTGAAAATATTTCTGTGTTTTTTTTTCGATTGTTGAAGCGTCCCTCTAACTAAGTCCATGAGTGTATGTACAATAATATGTATAGTGAATCGTTTGTCTAGCGGTCAGCTTGTTCAACCACTGATTATGAGGTCCTGGGTTCAAATCCCGGATCGGGCCAATAGTTGTCATTGAGGTTTTTCTAGCAGGAAAAGTGCACAGTAGTAACCCAGAGTTAGGAAGTTGGCGGTGTTACACCCCCGTGCCTCGGAAAGCTCGTTAAGGCGTTGGTCCTGCGCGCCTGACCTCTCCCCGGTCATGTCCCATCGGATTATGAGAGTGAGGGAATAGAGAGTTCAGCTGTGTTGCACACACTAGTGCACTATAACATGTCCTGCGCATCTGCCTAGTCTTCGATGACACTGGCCGCCGTGGTCGAAATTCGGCTAAGAGGACATTAGGTATTAGTGATGATTAGATGGCTTGACGATAACGTCGAAATCAGGCGCTTTGGGATGCAGAAGAACAGAGGCTGACAGAAGCGAACGGAGGCTTTCACGAGTCACAGGTATAATGATGATAATTTATAAGAGAACCGCAGTTAGTCATCATTCTTAAAAAGTTTCGCATACGCTAAATCTGAATGATTCAGATCTAGTTTATACGTAGTGTACGCGGCGACGGTTTAGACAATATACAGATAAGGGTGCGTCTACTCGACGACCTCTGTGACGCAGCGGGCGAAGGTCCGCCTGCGACGCAGGAGGTTGCAGGTTCGATTCTCGCCTCGGGACAAATGTTTGTACGATCTGCAGATAAAACATCCAGAACACCCTGAACAAATGTTCAGGGTGTTCTGGATGTTTTCTATGTATAATAAAAAAAATATCGACATATGTAGTGTATTGTATTAAATATATCAGTTATCTATTCAATTCAATTCAATTCATTTATTCCTTTAAAACAAAATACATTGTGTGTGGAAAACTTAAAACTAAAACTCCTGGGTACACAAAAAACTAGTCGTACAATCAAATCAAAAAAAAAAAACAATTCAAAGTTTATTAAAAAGATCTTATAAATAAATTATGATAAAAAACTAATAAATACAAATGTCAGCCCTATAACTATAATGTCAATCTGGAAAATTACAATGTCAAATTGAGTATGATAGATAATGTCAATTGAAGATAAAATTAGATAAATAGCAATGTCGGCAAAAGTTATAATTCATCAATGTCGTAGAGACACTTCTAGTACCCATAACACAGGCTCTGCTTAGCTTGGGGCTAGATAATGCTATGTGATCTGTCCAGCATTATTTATATAATTACTGCTTTTGGATTTTGTACCGATATCCGGCATCGGTTTCGACGGATATGACGATCCAGTGCCTGTCGTTGGTACCAACCATAGAAATCAACACGTTGCAGCAAATCCTTACCCTCCGTATGCTACGATACTGATCCAGTGCACGCGTAACTTAAGGCTGCACAAGTCGTCCAGGCGAACTCATCAGTGGGCGCGGCCTAAATGAATGCTATCTCCCATGACATAAAAGACATTCCCGAGCGCTAGGATGAAATGCGAATAGATTTATTCGTAAAACGGCCGCTTAAAAAATGGGGGCAGACTTTTAGCACAAGGGTTATTATAAAAAAAACTAACATACAAAATGCAAAAGTTAAAAACTGTGTAGCAGAGTCAGCGCCCTAAATAATTATGTTCCATCTTAAGACATAAGAAAATAACTGATCTAATAATATACATAACAAGGTTACCTATGTGTGAGTGTGTGTGCGTGTGTGTGTGTGTGTGTGTATACGTGGTGTGTGTGTGTGTGTATACGTGGTGTGTGTGTGTGTGTGTGTGTGTGTGTGTGTGTGTGAGGGAGTGTGTAGGATTTCATAATTCATTTTTGATGTTGTAAAATGTATGAAAAGATGAGCGACTCGTTTAGCCTTAAGTCTATTATCACCAAGATTTATAATGAGGTTCGACGTCAGTTTATAAATATAGATTTTGTAAGAATGTAAACAAAAGAGTGTAATTCCATCAGTATTTAATTACGCAGTGGCTAATAGGTACCCCGTCATTCCACAGGGCGGGGTGATCGATTGTAGAAACTGGATTACGTGATGGATGGGGTCTGGCCCCTTCGATCGAAGGTCCTAGGGGATGATCCATCGTATTAAAGTTGGAGTGAAATTATTTTTTGATATGTTGCATGGCGATGTTCTAAAAGATTTGATGAATCGACATCACAGGTATTCTTATTTTTTAATGACTGAACCGATCGGACTGAAATTTTACATAGATGTATTATGTTTAAGCCTGAAATCGAACATAGGCTACTGTTTAACCCCCGACGCAAAAAGAGAGGGGTGTTATAAGTTTGACGTGTCTGTCTGTATATCTGTGTATCTGAATATCTGTCTGTGGTATCGTAGCTCGCAAATGGATGAACCGATTTTCGTTTAGTTTTTATTTTTGTGTCATAGATAATTTTATCCCGAGTGTTCTTAGCCATGTTTCATGAAAATCTGTCGGGGGGTTTTAAATAATTTTGTTCTTGTTATCACATAAAACAGTTCCCATGGGACAGAAATAACCTTTAAACGTTTCCATAGAAACAACGCGTGCGAAGCCGCGGGCAGAAGCTATTTTTGTATATAAATTTAATAGGTTAACTAGCTTCTGGCCGCGACTACGCACGCGTATTTTCGGTATAATAAGTACCCTTTTATCTAAGTAAGGCTTTGCTCTAAACGTGCCAAATTTCATCTTGATCTGTTCAGTAGTTTTGAAGATCCTAGGTAACAAAAATTTCACATTTCACAAACTTTCGCAGTTCTAATATTAGTAGGATAGTAGGATTACAAACATAAATAGTCTATACTAATATTATAAAGAGGAAAGATTTGATTGTTTCATTGTTTGTTTGTTTGTATTGAATAGGCTCCGAAACTACTGGACCGATTTGAAAAATTCTTTTACCCTTAGAAGCCCACATTATTCCTGATGAACATAAAAATATGCTTCATTCCTACGGGAAAACGGGTAATAAGACAACGGGTAGTAAGAATGCAGCTAGTAGGATATAAATTTAGTTAGTGCCCTCAGTTAGGCATATTACTTCGTATAGCTGTGTGGTTATCATCATTTACAAGCTGTTTACAGCACCAACTTACGTACAAAATTATAACCTAATTAAACGTAGGTACCTAATTTTGTTTTACAACTTTCAATAAGCACTTTCGTAAATTGGTATTTTACAATCTGCGTACCTACCTATCTTCTCCGAGAGAGTATAAAGTTTTATAGTCTTTACGAGGGAGGTTGGTGTAATAGGTGAATATACACTATTCAAACTCGATGTGAAATGTTTGTAAACAAAAATATAAAACTTACTTGCTTGCCGTCGAGTTTCAGATATAAATTGTAAGCAATATTTATTAAAGGAAAGATCTCAAATCGACAAGTAATCACACTAATATTATAAATGCGAAAGTTTGGATGGATGGATGGATAGATGTTTGTTACCTCTTCACGCCAAAACTACTGAACGGATCGGGTTGAAATTTTTTGGGTTGAATTGCATACAGGTAATTCTAATCCTGGAATCAAACAAAGGCTACTTTTTATCCCATAAATCAGTTCCCATGGGATAGAAATCACATTTAAAAGTTTCCATAGAAACAACGCGTGCGAAACCGCGGGCATAAACTAGTATTTAATAAAGGAATGATCAACAACAAGTTATTTTCATCTAAAAAGACGCGGCAATAGAGTTAATTTTAGGTTAAGAATGGGCTCTAACCCGCTGGGTAAGATATTCATTTTGAATAAACTGAGAAAGTTATGGTATAAATCTTAGATACTTAAACGACTGCAAAGGAAGCAAAGAAGCGTCAAGAGTGAGTACTCTTTCACAGTCCGTGTGTAGGCGAGTGCCTATTCTAAATACTTAAACCTTGAGGTATTGTATTCCATAATTGAATACAATACCTCAAGGTTTAAGGATTTAGAAGAGAGAATAATTTCTTTGGTGGGAGGAATGGAATTTCCATTCCTCCCACTAAATAAATTATTCTCCACCCTTGATAAAGTCATCCTTCCATCACCCTGATTTTTGGAGACCTTCACACCCCGGGGACATAAAAATACCTACTCCTTGGCCATTTTACTCAATATGGCGTTTCTGTCAAAAGGTGAGGAAATTAAACCTCAAAACACAAGAAATTGCGTATGTCCATGATCAAACAAACCAAACATAAAACTCCATCGGCGTCGTCTGTCAAAATCATTAGGTTACCCATGCCATCTGCGACCCGTGCGTGCGCCGTACGTCTCTTGCTTTTTGACCACCACGCCTAGGAGCGGGGGCGGGATGAGGAATCTCCGTCAGGTGGGAATCTTAAGATGACGGAAGTTCCTAACCCAGGTAAAGAGTGTCCATTCTATGCGTTAGTATTATTATAACATTCTCTGTCTTTGGTCAAGAGCATCTCCCAAAATGTAAGGTCCATTCTGTACGTTAGTATTGTTCATTCTGTCCTTGGTCAAGAGCATGTCAAAAATGACAAATCAGATTGACAGGTTCAGTTCGCATTTCAGTGAAAGCTGACCATCCGTTCTAAACTTGTTCTAAGCTTTACAGTTTCGCATACCATATTGTAGTGATCCAACCGCAGGGATGCACGGCCACACCTGTTTGCTAATGTACCCGCAATATGTACAAATGCGGTCAGGCATGCTGTTATTGTCCGCTTTGAAGATCTGAATGTTTATGAAGCCTCCGAGATTTGTATGGATGATTTTATAGGCTCTTCGTGAATATGCAATATAGGTAACAGGTGCCTACTAATGATATGTCCATGCTGTTAGTTTAGTAACGTTTTAGGAAACAAAAAGTGACTTCAAAATTAAGCCCATAATATTTCATACGTTGCAAATAACTGAACTGTTTTTAAAAGGGCTTCTAAACGGGCAATATTTTTCTGCAATATGTGGCTGCAAAACAGTGGCCGGCCATCATATTGCAGATATTCGAGCTTTCTATGGCTGGGCAATGTGTTGCGATGTATCTGCAATAAGACTCGGAAACGGGCTACACAATCGGTCAACAACGACTGACCATAACAGAAAACAACATGATAACAATGACAACTGAAAACACAACTGAATATAGCAATTAGTCACGGCGTCACTCACAGCAAACTTCATGTCGCGTAGAAGGGGATAAACTATACCAGAACAATAAAGAGTGACTACAACAACAATAGAAATTGCTGGGCAATATTGCAGAAATATCGATCGCTCAGCGATCGTCCGGCAATTTATCAAAACAACATTGGCCATACTGGCCATATGGCCAGTATTGCTTACAATGTTGCCGGCTACTGTGTTGCAGCCACACATTGCAGAAAAATATTGCACGTTTAGAAAGTGGTTATAAAAGATTTTGTAAATATTTGTGCTTATTAGTAGTAGGTACTTACCTTAAATTTTGACTACTACTGAAACAAATTCCCAATTTTTTTAATGATTCCGTGATCATGGCGCATGAGACTGCCGAAATATTGGAAAGCTCAAAACTCAAATCATGATATATATCCCGTTGTAAATGACTTAAGTGCTAATAACATGATGGATTTAAAAGATTTTTATTGAAGTAATTTTTATGAAATATTTGAATGATAATGCAGACTACAATATAGATTCGAACTACAGTCGAAACTTCAGCCACAAACTACTTACCCATTCCAAAGTTTCACCTTGTTCCGCGAACTCCATGAGACTTCATAAATTGATAGCCACTGCAGTGGAATCGTGGTTGGCGGTAATCATTTCGCCAGTAAGTAAATATGCCTGTCTTTGCCTGACCTGTCTTTTCTTTATTATGTACTATCTATATCTACGTCTCAAAACTGGTTAGCAGTAGTTCAGAGGTGATTATTTGTTACTTTGTCCGTGTGCAATAAATACCCCGGCGCCCTCTACTAGGCGCACAATAACATAGAATACTAAGTACCTATTAATAAGTATTAAGTAAGTCTTAGAGGGCCCAAAGGCGTAAGTGGACTGTAAAAGACTTGTGCAAAAAAACTGCCTTACCAAGTAGAAACAGTTTATCGGCGAGCGGAGCGAGCTGCGAAAAATTTATGCTTTGTTACTTTTTTGCGTAACGTATATCAAAATAAAATATGAATTCATACAAACTTACAAGACTGCAATTTTTTTCAGCTTTTTCCAGTGTTTTTTTCTTGTATTAATAAATCACGCAAAGTTGTGACTCACGCACACCTCTTTAAACCACTTTATTAATCAAAACACGTAAAATGATAAATCACCAATTAAAGATCACAACAAAAACAAATCATCGACAATTTTTTTATAGAATGCCGGTTGTCATGCATAATATTAGAACAAGGTAGATCTAGGTAGATAGTATTAGTACTTCGTTCCGTAGCACTGCCATGCAAAAAGTTTGCAAATATCTCCAGCCTCAACAATAGCTATGAGTCTGTAAAGAGGTTGACAACCTGTCCACAAACATTCATCGTTACTTTTTTTACCAGCCAGCCTTATTCGGCAAAACTAGGTGACTGTGTTTCGATCAGTAATTTAGTTGTTTAGTTGAGTCGACGCCCACGATCGGTCATGCGATAATGTTTAATATGAACCTACAAATATCTATTTAACAGAGAACCTTGACCTGGTTATGGTATTTTTTCATTCCCCTCAGCGAGTAAAAGTGGGTGAGGTTAGTTATGAATGTATTCCTTGGAACTTTCTTTATAAGTGTCGCTAACAGTAAAGCAAACCGGTAGTCTTACCAGAAAAATTGCATAGCAGAATATATTGATTTCCAAAGATGTTGTAGAACGCAGTTATGAGTACCAAGTGGTCCTAACAGGACCTGCTACGACCTGGCATGGTCAACCTATATTTAGAACTAGAATTACTACGCCTCGCTGTAGGAAGCAGATCGTTAGTAAAGACGGAAGATTTTTGCTAAAGGTAGGTACGATATACTATACCTATCAGAAATATGTAGTCAGTTGCAAATGTAGAGCAAAAACTGCCACTCTGTTTATTCCCTATTATATTTATTAAATAAAATATAAATAAATAAAAAGTTTATTTATTCAGACATAATTTATTTATTGAATAGGCTGTCATGGCTCAGAATATGTTCAAATGTTCAACGTAGTGCCATTTTTTGCTTATTTTTGGAATGGAATCTATTATGCTTGTTCAATCTCGCTCAATCTGTTGAGCCGCTCAACAGATTGAGCGGCTCAACAGTGATGAACTGAGAGATCCTTTTGTTTATTCTGTGTTAACGTCTAAAGTCTAGACGAAAAATATGGCTCCAATGGTATTGCCAAACTAAACCTTTGTCTGGGATTACGACCGTCGAATGCCGTCGAACAAAAGATTTACGTTGTGTTGCCGCAAAAGGTATAGTAGTTTCAAAAGAAAGACCTAGATTTTCTATGCTACTAATATTTACTTAAATTCTACTGGATCCTAAGCGTCAGTAAATTTAATACGGATAGCATTGCTGTGCTTGTAAAATAACCTGTTCAAATCACCTAAGCAATACGTTATTTTCATTCGTACCACAGAGTAACTATGTGCATATCTATTTCGTACTTTCGTTTAAGTTAAGAAAAAGCCACATAAAACGTCGTAAGAATCATTGCCGAGAGCTGTCAAGATTACCTACTTAATGGCTAATCGAGACCTGACTATCCAGCTATAGATATCTGATGATGTTTTCTATGAAATGCGTTCCACATTACGTGTGCACGCGCAGTTATACCGTGGTCATATTTGGAACGGACCACAGATAATCTAATATTATCATTTATGGACTGCATGCTTACTTCCTACATTCTAAAATCAATCTTTTAGTCCAGTTGCATCATTACTTTGGTAATCACCCGTGTCGCTACAACGCTACTTAGTAGGGTTGCCGAGTGGTATTAAGAAAAGCCGGATAAATTGAAAAAGTCGGCTATAGCACTAACAACATTTTATGAATACATAAAAAACATATCACTCAGGCCAGGTACAAAATCTGCTTTCATCGAATCATCGTACGTAATCGAAATAACTGGAACAAGTATATTAATTTTTGCACATTAGAAACTATTTTTACATTAAACTAATTCCCCATCATCAATAAAAAACTCACGCAAGTCTGGATTCAAATGCAAAAATTTACAATTAATCTTCATATTATAAGTAGGTACAGTCTTTGTATTAATATGGCCAACTACACCTCTACGAACGTAAAAAAGTGAACCAGAAAACCAGCGATAAAAAGCCGGCATCCAAGATATTTGACAAGTGCCAAAAAAGTCATCCGACTTTTTTCATATCACGGCGCTCTATCTGCAACGGTCCAACGGTCGGCCTACATACTGTTCATTAAAACATAGGTGGTTTAATTTCGGGGCATCTCGCTTCTCTCATTATTCAATGTCGGAGCACGCAAACTGCTACTTATATCCCGGTTTCGAGCGGTTAAGTTCTAACAAGGTCAACTCCTATACTTTTTAAATTTTCCATTTACCTAAGTCATTCCTGTTTTATTACTAATATTTATTGAATTAACAACCCAACAGTACACGTTTTTTTTTAGTACCAATTTTTAGCACTTTTTCTCCAATAGGTAGATACGCGTAGTATTATGGAAATGTTGTTAACAAGAAGAAATACCCAGTTCAGTCAACTGGTTTTTAAATACCATAATATTTAATTGGTTTCTGGGTAGGTTTCTGGCCTTTGATATTCGTCCAGTACAGTAATAGGGCATTGTTCACTCTTTGTAGTTTATAATTGAATCATTATTTACACTGTATACAATATTGATTGTAAGAGGACTTAATGTATCAGTAGGTATCTCAAAACACGAAGTTAATCGGTTTCTGTAAACAGAACGAAAATTGTTTCTTTTCATATGTATACAATAAAGCGTTTCTTCATTCATACATTGAAATTAAATGCAAACACTGCCAGTCTCTTATTATTTTTAGAGCAGATTACGTTCTAATGTAAACTATCAATGCGTCCAAATGATGGATCGCCTCATATCGGCACTTCCGTAGGTAAGTATAAATACAACAAGTCCATTCATTACTGCGAACATCAGATACATCATTATTCAGTGTCGTCACGTCCGTCATAAACTCAATTATTTAATTATCTCCCAATGTCTACTTCGTTACGTAAATATTTGTAGAGATGCGGAAGCTGGAACTCGTTTCCATAAAGGCAACCTCACGCATCAGGTCACTTGTCACGCATATTTATACTACTGGATGACATTTCGTTGACATAAATTAGGCACTTCATATGCAAGGGATTAGCAACTAGAAATTATTAGCCCAAAGTTGCGTAGCCAGCAATAACATCACACGACTTAATTTATACGTAGGGCGACATACTGCATTGAATATTGATGTTATTACTATAATTTATGTAAAACTAAATTATAGATGTTAATGTAGAAGTGATACATATTATGTTCAAAGCCTAATCTGTTGTAAATAAAGTGTAATAAAGTGTAGTAAGTCAAAGGGTTAATTGGTTGAAGAAAGAGGCCAAAATCAACAATTATACGGAAAAACAAAACGAATGATACCCACAGTAGCATTTATCTTTGTCGTCAGATCACAAACAGTTTTAGGTTGTTCAAAGAGTAGAATCTTATTTATTTACTAGCTTCTGCTCCCGGATTCACACGCGCTTTTCCAGGTTTTAGAATCCTATGTTCTATCTTGAGATACCATCTATCTCCCTGCTAAATTTAATAACAATCTATAAAGCCGTTTTGGCTTGACGAAGGTAACAGACAGAAGGACATAATTACTTTCGAATTTACACTTTTATGTATGGATGTCATGCATGAGGAAGGGAATTAGCTACTTTTCATAGTAGAAAAGTCCGTGTAAAGTCGCGTGCAGAAGCTAACTAAAGTTCTTTATAAATTGAAAGCCCATTCTGTTTTCAATTTCAGTTTCTATATCAAGATTTATAAAGACACAATAGTACTGATTCGAAACAAAGTTGAGCAAATAATGAAACGCTGAAACCGGTTCCACCCATTCCGCCACGTGCGGGGAACAAATCTGATTGCCGATGTAATCACAACCTTGTTATATGGTAATTACGACCGTATTTGCAAATGAGCATTGTATACGATTATGCGTAGGTAGGTGCAGCTTGTGATATCAGTTCTAACACCGATTGTTGAAATTTCTGAATAGTTCTGATAATTATAATTGTGTTGAATTTGAACAGCGAAAGTGGATCGAAGGCGTCGGGATAGATCTTAATGGTCTAGACGGGAAGGTGAATTTTGATGGGAGCAAGGAAATACTTGAAAACCGTAAAAAGCCAGACTTGGTTCCCGCTTTTTCACTTTTTATCGTTAAATGGTTATGCCGATAAAATGTAACATAAATAAGACCACCCCCGGAATTAAGATGAGTGTTTTGATAAAATATCTTAGACCGTTTCATCTCTTTGAGGTTCTAATGAGATCCAGCCAATGACATGCATAATTATAATTATATACTATAGATAATCGCGAAATAAATATCCCTCGCAGGTAAAAAAGACAGGTTTTATTACGTTCTTGTGGCCGATATAAATTCGTTATTAATACAAAACATTGAATGCTTTTATGAGTTATTTTTTGAGTCGTTTTACGCTTTTCAAATCAAAACGAAAATCTTGCATTATGATTCATTAGAAGGCAAGGCTAGGTAAAGAAAAAGTAGGTTCGGTGCTAACACGACACTGTGTAAGCAAATAGTTACGTAAGTAATGTGTACAATTCCAATTAGCGAGTAGAATAGGCGAGACCGCGTTTTTCGTGATAGATGGTTCTGCATGAGTTTTTAGGCTAATCATGTATTGTGATTACGTTATTTAAATAATAATTACAGGTTATTATTGAATTAATAAAAAATCATGATAATTATAATGACGTGTTACTACACGTAAAGGTTAATACTAAGATGCCGCTCTTCTTTTTAACCCCCGACGCAAAAAGAGAGGGGTAACTATAAGTTTAACGTGTCTGTCTGTGGTATCGTAGTAGCTCGCAAACGGATGAAAATCGGTTCATCCGTTTGCGAGCTACGATCGTTTAGTTTTTTTTGTGCCATAGATAATTTAATCCCGAGTGTTCTTTCTTAGCCATGTTTTATGAAAATCTGTGGGGCTTTAAATTTTTAATTTTGTTATCATAATGTAAAATAATGATAAACCCTTGTTTATTATTATTTTATTTATTGGTTTGATAAGTTGTTTTTATTTATAGTGTTGTGTCAAATCATTTATTGTATGTGTTCTTATATATACAAATGGTCTAAGATTGTGTTAATAGGTATTACCTACAGTTTTTATTACACTTTACCTCTACCTTGTAGATTACTTATATTCCATATGTGCACTTCCTGTTATATCATTTACAGGGAAAAAAAAACGTGACATCAAGCGCGTGTAAATCACGCTAAAAACAGCGATCTCCAAATATAACTTTACGACATTTACGTAATGTTTGTCACCATTGAGATAAATATAAAACGCGGCCTCTTGTTTACACTTTTTATAAACAAGATTTTCACTTTTCTTTGGAAATTCGAGATAGCCAGTTCAAATTTACATAACTATTCGGCTATGGCTGTTGCTGGAACATTCGGACTGGCGTCTGTGCTTGCGTGCCGCTAGACCATTCAAACTACTTGATTAAAGAAACTATTAATAAAAAGAGCACTCGTCTCTCTGTTTCATTAGTTTTTGAGGTCAATTACTATTATGTGTGTAAGTTATTATTCTAGGAAAGTAGTCTTTGCTTTTTGTTTAATGTAGCAGTCCTACCTGCTTTTAAAATCTCCAGTAAAGATTTTAAATTTTGATATACCAATAAAATACCGAAATTATATTTTTAGTGTCGGTTGACAGTTGTAAATGCTATGTTGTAGATAGATAGATAGAAAATACTTTTATTGCACACTTAAAACTAAGAAACAATTTAAAAAGAAATAATTATAACCTAAGTGACAATTGGCTAGTTAGCAAAGTTGTATATGATATTTACGCTAGGAACGTCATTTTGGTCTAAGTAGGTTGTGGGTACACATTAGATAAAGACTCAAAAGTGACAAGGTATTTCCTCTCGACTAAATCCTTTGGGACGGCTCATAAACATGGCCAAGATAGTACAATGATGCCATGAAAAGTAAATTTGCATGTCAACACCTCTAAGCTTTTTGTACACGAATGTGTTAACCGTACTTATAGCGTTTCTCCAAATGAAGTCAGTAATTAAATTATTTTCTTTATTAATGTTGTAGGTTCGGTTATCAATTTTGGTGGGGATCAGCCCTCTTACTTATAAAAATCTGTCAACTTAGAACAGTTGCTAAGCAGTGTTATTTCTCACTTTGACTTAGGTCAACAGAAAAAAAACAAACGACTCTTAGCTGTTGTTTTGTGTTAAGAGAGGCTTATAAGTAAGAGGGCTAAATAAAACTTTCATTGCCACCGATGGACGTGGAAGACTTTCACCTGTTCCATCTTAATAGATCAAACTTTGTGTAAGTTCATAGGAAGGTATGGGTTATTCCAGTTTTCCCCCTTGACAAATCCCCCTTAAGGGGGAAAACTGGAATTAATTTTTTTGGGGTCCAGTTTTCCCCCTTGAGAAATTTTTTTCAAGGGGGAAAACTGGAATAACCCGAAGGTATGTACCGTTTGAGAGCTATACAAATACTAAAGAAACCGAAAGCCAAAATAATTAACAAAAGATAAAAGAACCGGCGGCAAGGTGAAGACAGAGCACTACCGCTCAAAAGGGGAGGCCTATGTCTATTAGGAGAGTGTACAGGCTGATTATGATGATAAAAACCAGATTTATTCCTAAACACATTTATTTATATTTATTTATTCCTAAACATGAAGGGCTACGATTTTTTTACATTGTTGTCGGACAACAAGGTAAAAAAGTCAAATAAATGAAACAAATTTTCGGGTTTTCCGGAATCCGGTCTTAATTTCAAAAAGACGGACGAGCTACAACCCTATTTTTAGTTTTTCAGACATGTCTGCATTGCTATAACCTTGAAAACACTATTCATATGAAATGTATGAAACTATGAAAGTGGTTCATACTCCGTCTCGCCAGTCATCCGTAAATCCGTGTAATACCGAAACTGGAGCACTGTTTCTTAGACATGAAAATAGGCCAATTTGATCTTTCAAAATGGTCTATAAGGTTCCAAGTCATTACTATCACAAGTGGTTATTTCCAATGTGTAACACGCATCAGTATTAGTGAAAACTTTATAACTTTTAATACCAATCCAATGAAATACTTAGTTGCAATTGAATCGACCTTCAAACTAAAATACTTAGCTGCATAAAATATTGATAAAGATAATTGCCCTGTGACCTTACCCGAGGACAACATAATTTATAGAAAGGATACGCCCCGGCCATTATGAACAGTGTCGCATTTAAGTATAAAATGTACCTACCTACTTACCTAGGTGCTTAGATAATGAGGCAATTCCAACTGGTAGAAGTTTCGCTGTCGTGCAAAACCAACTCTTCATCAAAATAAATCAGAAACTTCGATTTCGTCTTTAACAGTACCTACGGGCCCAGTTAAGGTAAGCGACGTGTACGTGTTGGGCACTCAAAGTGTTAAAGAAGGAGGAGAATGAAAAAAATGTGCTATGCACTGGTGTGTACACTATTTATACCTAAGATCTCTTTTGTACAACAGCTAACAATAAATATATTTCTGATTCCGATTCTGGAAAAGCTTTCTACACAATCATGGTAAATAATAATAAATAATGGAGCGTTTTCCGTGGCCTTTGGGAGAGCGGAATTTTAGCGGAATATTAAATACAAGCTTCTATCCACGGCTTCGCACGCGTATTTCCGGTATAATACGTAGCCTATTATCTAAGTCAGGTTTTGCTCTAAGCGTTCGCCAAATTCCATCTTGATCTGTTCAGTAGTTTTGGAGATTCTAGGTAACAAAAATTCAGATTTCACAAACTTTTGACTTTATAATAAATAAATAAATAAATAATGTTGGACAATTCACACAGCATTAGGTATCTAGCCCCAAGCTAAGCAGAGCTTGTGTAATGGGTACTGATAAACATAATATAATACACTAGATAGATATTTTTTTATTATAGATAGAAAATCATCCAGAACACCCTGAACAAATATCTGCAGATCGTACAAACATTTGTCCCGAGGCGGAAATCGAACCCGCAACTTCCTGCGTCGCAGGCGGACCTTCGCCCGCTGCGCCACAGAGGTCGTCAAATATTAGTAGGAACTAGGATTAGGCTTGACTAAGGCTTGTATAGGGGCTTGGATAAGGTTAATGCTGTATTGCTTAAAATCGGCTCGTAAATAAGCCATTATTTATTGTAAAAATAAAAGGATAAAAAATGGTGATTGTGGGTTATCCCTAAGAGATAAACATATACCATTGCGTTTTTTTGTAGACAGTTTTATGGTGTACAATAATGTAGTACATTAATTTCTATTGTAAACCGTCAAGCGTCAAAGCGGGAATCCGCTGGATGCGGACAGCGCAGGATCAGCGCGGCCACTGTGGCCATCTTTGGGAGAGGCCTCCAGCAGTGGACGTCGTTCGGCTGATATGATGATGAAACCGTTTAAAATTCGCTCCGCTGCCCACCGAAAACACACATAATTATATGGAATTTATAGCTGCACACAGAATATCTGTTAGCGAAGGACAGAGTAGGACACGGCGTAGTCTGTAGGTCATTTTATACCGACTTCAAAAAAGGAGGTTTTATGTTAGCTTTTTGTATGTATGTTCACCTGTTTCTCAGTCAATTGTGTACCAATTTTGATGATTCTTTTGGTTTGTATAGAGAATCATCCCAGAATGGGCTCATATAATTTTTATTCCAGAGGAATGAGTATTTGTCCCGCAAATCTTAAAAAATACTGTAGTACCTACACGTCAAGAAAGATGTTATGTTTTTAGTTTAACTTTTTAAAGTACTTAACTTTAAGATCATATAAAGTGGATACTCTTCTAATTTATTTATGGTGTGCCAAGGAAGCGGGCGATGCGGCAGCTCCATAGTTTTAAACTCTTGCTATCTCATCGTTCATTCGTAACTTATCTATTATAATGTAAGAAGGTACCTTTCTTAAATAAATTATTTTGTACTAGCGACCCGCCCCGACTTCGCACGGGTGCAATGCTGATACTAAATATACTAGAGAATCGGTCCCCCGGGCGGTACCGCTGCAACCGCTATGTCCCTGCATTTTAAATCTGTGATATCTTCGAAAACATTCATTTAAATAACATGCTGTAAAGGGCCATATTGATCTATATTAAATGCAAAATGTAATTAAGGTACTTAATTGGATAAGGTTAATGCTGTATTGCTTAAAATCGCCTCGTAAATAAGCCATTATTTCTCGTAAAAACTAAAGGATTAAAATGGTTATACTTAATTGGATAAGGTTAATGCTGTATTGCTTAAAATCGCCTCGTAAATAAGCCATTATTTCTCGTAAAAAGTAAAGGATTAAAATGGTTATTGTGGGTTATCCCTAAGAGATAAACATCATCGCGTTTTTTTGTAGACTGTTCTAAGGTGTACAATAATGTAGTACATTATTTTGACCTATCTTGTAGGGTTCAGCCAGCGTTTGCAATGTAAGCGCAAAAAAATGTGTCTAAACGACATCACAATAGAAATCTCTAATTATCAGTGTTTCTCTACTACATATATTATAATATGCATGTATTATACATATAAGCTTTCTTCTTGAATCACTCTATCTATAAAAAAACTGTAGCAAACCGTTGCGTAGTTTTAAAGATCTAAGCATACATTGGGACATACAGACAGACAGCGGGAAGCGACTTTGTTTTATACTG
Organism: Eupithecia subumbrata; assembly: GCA_949316285.1. Classification (NCBI taxonomy): domain Eukaryota; kingdom Metazoa; phylum Arthropoda; class Insecta; order Lepidoptera; family Geometridae; genus Eupithecia; species Eupithecia subumbrata. Next base: position 3,506,011 of record OX438648.1, read on the forward strand.
TGTAAAGATAAAAAAGAAGTCGGTTATTAGATTTTTCATCAAATTATTAAACCCGATTTTATAGAAACACCTACTAGAAACTAACCCACGGCCAATGTCCTTCTACTTATTAATCAAGTCCACAATCTAGACTAAGCCACGATCCAGTCGCATAATAAAGTCATTATGAAGGTATACCGGGCTAAGTTACGTTAGGCGTTCTCATAGCCGAGATGCGAGATGTGTATCAAGAGAGACGTTACTCTACTTTCTGTGATGCTCTACACTTGAATTTCTTAGATCCTAGAGTCCGTATTTCACCAACCAGAAATCTATACTAATAAAAATAATAATTATTATTATTATAAAGTGGAAAGATTTGAAAAATTATTTTACCATTAGAAGCCCACATCATTCTTAATGAACATAGGCTACTTTTTACCGCGGGAAAATGCTTCATTCCTACGGGAAAACGGGTAGTAGGACAACGGGTAGTAAGAATGCAGCTAGTCTATCATAAATTAGAGTAAAGTAAAAATCATTTATTTGACACAAGAACATTAATAAATTAATACATTAATCTAAAAGAATCGTATAGATCATAGACTAGTATAAACTGTATTTCATTAGTCAGTGGCTTCTCCCATGTAAAATACATTTTGTGTCCTTAAGACGCTACCCAAACAGCGACACCGTAGAAAGTACACTTTTTCGTCGCACCGTTAGCCGTTCTCCGACATATTACAAGCCCAAAAAAAAAACAGTGTATAGTCAAATGTATGGAAAAAAGACTTAGGTATACAAAAATATTTTATAAAACGATCTAGGATCTTGAAAAAAAATAATCACAAGAAAGAACAAGAAAAAAATTTTTCGTCTCGAAATGCTCAATATTTTGAGTGACAACCATTAATTATTTTAATACTATATGAAAGGAAATTTTATCAACAAAAGAAATATGTAAAAAGTTTTAAATAAATAAAACCATTAACATAATAAAACCCAAAAAACACATTTTTGTAAGGCGTTTAGCGAAGTAATTGCAAAAATGATAATATTTTGCCAATAGAATTTCAACCTTATTACTCAAACATCCCTTTCAATATATGCTCAAAATAGCTTCCAGTAGCTTCATTCGGAGGCTGGATGCCTCCTCGGACGGACGTGAGGTTATGTAACTTTTTTCGCGATGACAGCTGGGTTCGACGGACGAATTACGATTTTCGACAACTTTTGTTTTGCGGGTTAAATGGTTCATTCGTCATTGAAATAAAGTCTATATTTGATTGAAGCTAAGCCAAAAGAAATTTGCAGGAATTTTATTCATTGACAGACCTACCAATTAAGTAGAATAGGTTTATAGTGGTTTTATCTCTGGTAGCTAGATAGGTAGGTATTACTCAACATGTTTACAGCACGAAAAGTATTGGTCGAGTTAAAATATGTTAAATAGGTAGGGCGATTTTGATGACCTTATATATAAATAAACAATGAAAAATTAAAATAGGAGCCTACGTCCAGCAGTGGACTTATATAGGCTGATGATGATGAATTCACACATCATCACCAAGGCCGAAGCTAAGCAGAGCTTTGTTATGGGTACTTACTAGATAACTGATTTACTTAGGACCAACCATTTGCATTTTTTTTCTCGTAGTTCTACCAGTAGAACTACAGGCAAATTTAAATTACTCGTAGTTCTATCGGTTTGTTCTCTTAGAGAAGAGAGATTCTCAAAAGGACAGATACTCAAAAATAATAATTTACTTTAAAATTTTAATTACTCATAGAAAAACCTCATCGGAGCGGTTTGTCATAACTTTTTTGTTATTGGCAATATGTGTACATTGACATCAATATAATATTTTTTTTTTTAGCGTAACAAAGAAGTCAAGTAAAGGAGATGTTTAAAGACGCTAAAAACGTAATAAACATGCAAAACAATTGTATTTCCAATGACAGTTGTCAAAATTATTGTTAATCACTCATGTTAATCATAATCACTCATGAGTTCTTGGAAGGCAGCAACATAATAAAGAATACTTTATATCGTATGAATATCAATTTGGATAGCAAGGCATGGTCTGTTGTGGTTTTTATGATTATTTTGTAGAATTACAATCTAAACTAAAACTAACTAACTTAAGTTATCAAAAAATAATTTCAAACAATTTGTAAAACATATCCTTTGTTAAAAAGGCTTACTACAAAATATCAGACTATCTCTAGAGGATAAAAAACTTAGGTACCTATTGCTAATAGTATTGCTCCAGCTCGAAAACTAACACCCTAACAAGGTAAAGGTTTCTTGTTCGCTTCTTTACTTTACCTTAAAAAGATTGAAGTGAACAATAAATTAAAGTAATCACTTTATTTCCCAGTTTTACTCTTGAACCTTATTTGAATTTATTGACGTGTCCAAGACTCCTGTAAGGGGTAAAGGAAATAAAGCACTGTTATATTTCATTTTATATCTGATTATTTGATTGACGACCTCTGTGGCGCGGCGGGGAAAGGTCCACCTGCGACACAGGAGGTTACAGTTAGTTTGATTCCCGCCTCAGGACAAATGTTTGTACCATCTGCAGATATTTATTCCAGGTGTTCTGGATGTCATAATCATAATCACTTTATTGCATGTCTTATGTATATAAAAAATATCTAGTGTGTAGTGTATTTAATAAGTCTATCAAAATAAGTATACCATAACACAAGCTCTAATTACTTTGGGGTTAGATGATGTTGTGTGGCTTGTTCAGCATTATTTATATTTTAATTTTTTTTTGAGAAAGCCCTCCAAAACCAAATCGAAATATCTTCAACGATTGACACTTTTGTAATCCATTTAGACCTCAGTTGTTTTGACTAAATTAGTATATTTTTTTAATGTATAAAGTATTATCATAGTGGTCGGTGATATTGTCGGCACTTTAACATGCATGAAGATGATATTATTTTTTTAAGTGTTTCTGATTTCTATGAATAACTATCGATGAATGTAATTTTTATTATAATTGAGAAGCTACAATGAGCGACATAGGTTTTATTAAGGTATTTTACATGCAACGATAGCAAAGCCGCGGGCAAATGTTAGTTAACATTACATTATTACCTTGTGATTGTGCTATCAACCAAAATAAAACAAAAGTTTGCCTCTTCTACGACAGATAAATTTGGCATAAGTCTATGTTAAAAATAAGCGCCTCTGCCGACCACATTTGGTAATATTGACATGCAATCTGACAGTCTTAGTTTTCCACGGCAGCGCCATATTAGATAATTACATTGTTTTCTAAAAAAATATCTAACTTATATGTATTGTATTAAGTATATCAGTTATCTAGTACCCATAACACAAGCTCTGCTTAGCTTGGGGCTAGATAATGTTGTGTGAATTGTCCAGCATTATGATTATTATTGTGTTCTAATCATGTAAATAAATAAAAATAAAATTTAAAGTAGGTACCAGACATTTCCACACTTATATCATTATCTGAATCATCTGATGTTGACTTGTTCGCTGACAGGTGGACTAAATTAATGAAGGATTGTTTATTATTTTGTGAACGTCATAATTAGTATAATTTTTATTTTTAATTTTTTCTTCTTTGTTATTAATTCTACCGAAATTTTATAATATGACTATTGTATGTATGTGCCTAATTTATAATGTAATTATTTTTAATTAATTAATGTAATTGGTTTTGATAACCGTTTTAATTAAACAAATAAATCTAATCTAATCTAATCTAAATCTGATTTGGAGATCATCTTTCCAAATTACTGATGGAAAATGGTTTCATTATACGATTGAGGAACGAGAAACGGCAAAGCTAACATTTTTTTCTTCGAATCGGCTCTAGAATTCGATGCCTTAATAAGGCCATAACAAATCAAATCAAAAACTCTTTATATCCATAAATACAATAAATGTACACTAAGAAAAGGTAGCTTAGTACCTAGTTCATTATTTTCAAATCAGATAGAGCTCAAAATAGCAAATCCCTATAAGAGATAAGCGCTTTAAAATTACATTTTGTCATCGGTTTTGAATGGCATAACTACCTACAATGGTAAAATATTATTACATACGTATGTATATTACGTATGAATTGTACCTACTCTTAGTTACTAAGCATCAAGATACTTTAGATATAAGAACATGTAAATTTTTGTTTATTATACAAAAAAAATTCTAACGCTATAAAAAATAGTGTGTACCGTGCAACTATAGACATAATCGATTGGATCAATATTGTATAGGTAGGTACTAGTATTTCTACCTAGGTTTTATTATGCTTATCACGCTAACATAACACGTGTAAAGTTGCAATTAGCACATCGAGAATATACCGACCTTCGTTTTCAAAACACTGAAAATCTACAGTTTTAGCGAAAATTACGGGTAGGTACCTTTATAGACAAAACAATTGCAGGAATCGGTCAACTGTCAAAATATATGACCTTATTTCCTACAGTGTCTATTACGTGGTAAATGTGGTAATGGTAATCTGTGGGCCATTAGTCTTTCGATGCATTACATAAATGCCCAGAAATATGTATAGCGAGAAATATTTCTGTGCGTAAAGGCCTAGCAAAGTCGTATTTTATGAAATGACATCTTCTGATCTTCATGGTTTTTATCGTGCCCAATAAAAATGTAATATCCAAAAAGTAGACGAGTCAGCCTCATTTAATTTAAGTAACACTATTTTGTAATTTTTCTATTTGTATGATGTATGACAATAAACAATCTAAATCTGTTGTCGAAGTTCGTCACACCTCATTGTGTTTGCATGAAATATACGCATACAAAAACCTCTGAGTACCGTTGAAAATTATTTTGTAGACTATTTTGTAGACTGTCATACTTTTTACTTGTATCAAAAGCCATTTTACGCTTCGTGGTACATTAAAATGAAATTTACTGGGAGAGAGACGTTTAGTTATGCCACAGATAACAAAACTGTTATGCTTTACATTACATTGTTACTTTCGTAGAGATATTATTTCAAAGCAGGGTCGGAGCAAACGGGTGACTCGGCGGTGTCAACTACACCGCCGAGTCACCCGTTCCTGTGTTGGAAGAGTAGGTATTGTAGGTACTTCAGCAAACAGACCGGCTCTGGCTACGGCCGCCAGACACCACTTTTAGGGGAGAAAGAAGGAAGAAAAGCAAGAATTTTGCGTCGGTTAATACCTATTATAAATAAAAAGTGTCCGTGTCACTTTATTAGCTGACACAGAAGTGACCAATAAGTTTCCAGTCTAAAGGTATCTCGCACGTGCTACTGTTACTTTCGCAGAGATATTATTTCAATGCAGGGTTGGAGCAATCGGGTGACTCAGCGTTGTAAACTATATCCTGTGTTGGAAGACTAGGTATTGTAGGTACTTCAGCAAACAGACAGGCTACCGCCACCAGAAACGACTTTTCGCGTCGTCGGTTAATATCTATATATATAAAAGAAAGTCGTGTTAGTTACACTATTTATAACTCAAGAACGGCTGAACCGATTTGGCTGAAAATTGGTGGGGAGGCAGCTTAGAACCAGGAGACGGACATAGGCTATGTTTTATCCCGGAATTACCACGGGAACGGGAACTACGCAGGCGAAGCCGCGGGCAGCAGCTAGTAATAGATAAAAAGTATCCGTGTCACTTTATTGTCTGACACAGAAGTGACCAATAAGTTTCCAGTCTGAAGGTATCTCGCACGTGCTACTCTGTCATTCTATTGACGACGTAGATCACGATTTTAATCTACCATCATTATTATGATATTCAAGGTGATTACCACTTAACATCAGCTAGGCCATTAATAAAGTGCCTACACGAAACGGTAGCAAGTGTATTTGAGTACTTAGGTACCTAATGGCTATAATAAAGTGCCTACACGAAACGGTAGCAAGTGTATTTGAGTACTTAGGTACCTAATTGCCATAATAAAGTGCCTACACGAAACGGTAGCAAGTGTATTTGAGTACTTAGGTACCTAATTGCCATAATAAAGTGCCTACACGAAACGGTAGCAAGTGTATTTGAGTACTTGCTACCGTTTCAGTAGGCACTTTATTATGGCAATTAGGTACCCACCTAAGAGAGGATTAAGAAACCGAGGAGAGTTTGCTTTGCAGGGGCTCTTTGGGACCTGAGTGGAACAGTCAGCACAGACTTATCAAAAAGGTATGTACATAAAGTCCTTTGGGACCTGAGTGGAACAGTCAGCACAGACTTATCAAAAAGGTATGTACATAAAGTCAAGTTTCTGACGTCCTTGCTTTATTAAATATTGAAATTGAAGAAGATTTAATGCACATATTAATTGGTGTTTAATAGATTCAACATGCAATCAGTCCTCGGCGGAAATGTCAATCTCAGAAATTGGGTCAAAATCAACATGATATTTGCCTCAGGCAGCAAATGGAAAAGACGCCAAGATCTGTGATAAAACTGTCTTTGATGTTGTCGATTAAAACAACTAGACACTTGTAGAAACCGTAGACTACAAGAGTTTCAAAGGATATTCTTTACAAAAAAAAAACTAACGATATACCCATGTTATTTTTTTTTGTAAAAAACCCAGCAAATGAATAGGTACTGAAAGATGGCGGAGCGAGAGAAGGAGCTGATGGAAATCGTGATCGACCAGGATCGATCCATCAGTAAGCCTTGCTTGTTACAACAACCATTTTCAAAATTGTCTTAGTAAAAGCTCTTCATGATTGCATAAAAACTTTTGATTGTCTCAGCTAGCAGTGCACCATCTGTTGCCAAATAAATCGTGAGAGGTGTGTTGATAATGACGCCACAAGACTTCTAATTATACGTTCGCGGGCTTGCAAAACTGCTCTAGCCAGGCATTCTTCACAAAACGTGTTAATAAGTGGTGAATCAGTAGATTTTGATAGGCCACTGTGCCTTTTTTGCCGTCTGGCAGCATTCGTGTCTATGAGTAATAGTTACTCTACATAGTTTGTGTTACAAATTTTACAACTTTCAGTGCAATAATGGCAATAAATGTCGTCTGACAATTGGAACTTTAAAGAGAGCATCTTTCATGTGTGATCGGTGATGCTTTGTCTATGATGATGACTAGTTAATATAATACCTAAGTACCTACTTGAGTAGTAGCAGATTGTCTTGTCAGGATATCTTAAACGTATCTTACCTTTCAACAAGTGGCAGGACGTTGTCAAGGAACTCGTAGCCAGCGTGAGTGGTGTAAGTGATGGACTCGTGACACGGCACAGCGCCGTGTTCAGCACGCACATAGTTCTTCAGTACCCAGTAGTCCCCTCGCTGCACCGTCTGTGGCTGGAACGGCCTGTCCGTACAAGCCAGAAGTTTCCGAAGCCTCGAAAGCGTCGCATCCGATAATGCATTCTCATCCTCTATGTCTAGACTCTCACTAACTAACTCATCGTCTAATCCTCCACTACTACTTTTTTTCTCAGTGACGGCAGCAGCCACTGTGCTGGACGCGACCTTTTTCGTCGATGTCGCTGTTGAAGGCACTAGTGACTTTTGAGATGTCGACTCCTCGAATATTCTTACACTTGAGTCTATTATTCTCTCGTTTCTCGTGTCTATCGTTGTATAGTTTTTGATATCCTCTCTGTTGAGGTATCGAAAGTCGGCGGTTTTAGTCTCTGACCCGTCGGCTGTGATCGTGACCCACTCGCCGTTATTATTAGGATTCCCGGAGAAGTGCATTGCCGCGTATAAGATCACACAGATGTTGATCACAATGCTCACTCTAAACACGAGGTTACGTCGATTACCCAACATGGTTATAAAGGCACTTTCACTTTAGAACTAAACTTTAGGCTACAACGTCCTTCGTCGTCCTCTAGGACGCAGTTTTCTGTAGGGGCCTGTTCGTGTCAGCATCACAATTTATTCTGACATCAGTAGCGGTGGCGTGGTCGGAAGCGCAGCGCCTCCCGCGTTGAAATGCGATACCTCTTCTGAAACAATGCAAATAAAACCATAAGTTTTATTAAATAAAAGCCACTGTGAAACAAAAAGGATATCACAGAAGTAATGGCCTGCATATTGAAACAGGAGAATTTAATTCATCCAAATGCCTGTTCGGATGAAAAAATTATACTATTTAAGCCAGACCATAAACATGATTGCCTGTGCGTGTAAAAGTATGTACTAGAAAATTGGTCATAAAGCTCCCTGGCTGGACTGAAGATAACTGAGAAATTTTAAAGCACGAAGATTCTTGTAATTACCTACCACCCATGTGCCGTTGTTTAGTGTACGTACTTCCCTCTATTTTCAATTTGCAATAAAATTTTCTGTCAGTTGCTAAGACAATACATTTCATTTTACTTGCATGTTATGTTGGTGACAGAATGGCTGTATCCCAGTGTTATTGCAAATTGTTTTGCACTAAAATGTGCTTGTTCACTAGTTCAATAGCTGTAGTCTGTTTTGTACTAACTCAGCCAGCAGCAGCGTGATTTTGACGCCTATTTTAATCAATCTTTTACCTAATTACGGTTTGTTTTACTCAATGCTAGACCTGGCTCTTAGTTTAGCGTTTTTAAAGTGGTAACGTGATATACCTTGTGTTTATTCGAGTGAGCAAACCTTGCTGATTAGACCTAACAGTTTTATGTCTCTCGTTACTGAGATTTGTATCTGCGCTGTGGGATAGTAGGGAAAAATAAGATCAATTTTATCTTTTTTTTGCCAATAGTAGTGAACAGCTAGATCACTTAGGTGAGTCTGAGAAATGGTTCAGTGCCTGAATCGTGCGCTTGAAGCTAGAGTTCATTCTATGAAAAATATAATATGATAAATTGAGACCCTAGGTCCGTGGGGTACCGAGGCTCTTCGGCTTTTAAAAAAATTATCTGAGCGTCTGGTGGAAGCGACGCGTGACCCGAGAGCTGGTCAGTATCTGGTACAGCGCATCAGCACTGTCATACAGCGAGTCAATGCAGCCAGCGTCTTGTGGACGCTTCCGACTGGTTGATTGATATGGATCAGTTGAGCTACCTGTAGATTGTTTGCAACAGTCTGCAGTTAGCTCAATTGTTTCAATTGTAAATACTAGTTCTAATTTATTTGTATTATTTTATTGTAATTTTTATATGATGAAGAAATACTCTATCCTACTATTATTATAAAGCCTAAAGTTTGTGAAATCTGAATTTTTGTTACACAGGATCTCCAAAACTACTGAACAGATCAAGATGAAATTTGATGAAAATCGTACGTTTAGAGCAAACCCTAACTTAGTTAACAGGCTATTTATTATACCGAAAATACGCGTGCGAAGCCGCGTGCAGAAGCTAGCGTAATATAAAAATATCGAACGATAACTTTACCTTCTAATTACAACTCCTTTGTACTCTACCTACTATAAAAAATACCGATGGTAAATTATAGGGTTACTGACAAACAAAAGTGATTATTTTTCAATTTAATGACGACTTCTGTGGCGCAGTGGCCGAGAGTCCGCATGTTACGCAGGAGCTTGCAGGTTCTATTCCGCTTCGAGACAAATGTTCATGTGTAGGATCTGCAGATATTTATGCCGGATGTTCTGAGTATTTCTGTGTATACTACAAATATATTTTTATGACAGAGGTATGGATGTATTGTATTAAGTATCTGTGTACAAACTATTACTATACAAGCTTTGCTTTGATTGGGGTTAGATCATCTAGACCCAATCTAAGCAGCATGATTTTTTATAACAAAAATTAAATAAATAAATAAGTCCAAGCTAAACAGAGCTTGTGTTTATATGGGTACTAGATAACTGGCGTATACCTAATGCAATATTCTATACTTTCAATACCTTATCCCTTATGTATGGCCTATACTAAATGTAATAATAACCTACAATTTAAAAGAAACTAGTATTTAACAATTATGATGAAAGTAAATTTATTGGTAAGTATTAATTTTAAATATTCGGTCAGCTGGAAAAATCTGCTCCGTTTGATCAACAGAATTAAATAAAATAAATAAATAATGCTGGACAATTCACACAGCATTGTCTAGCCCCAAGCTAAGCAGAGCTTGTGTTATGGGTACTAGATAACTGATATACTTAATACAATACACTTCATACATAGATATTTTTTATTATACATAGAAACCACCCAGACCAACGCAACAAATTTCTGCAGATCGTACATAAATTTGTTCCAAGGCGGGAATCGAACCCGCAACCTCCTGCGTCGCAGGCGGACCTTCGCCCGCTGCGCCACGGAGGTCGTCATTAATAGAATTAATGTTTTGGTCAGCAGAATTAATCGTTTACTTATTGAGTAGGAATCTAGGTGCTACGTAGGAGGAAACATAAAATCCATTTAAACTTTGCAATTTTGAAACCTAGCTTTTAATGTTAAATTTAAGGGTAAATGGACCGTAGACTAAGAAAAATAAGATCCTGTACTGTATGTTTAGCAAATCAAAATTAATTTTATATCATGCCAAATTTTATAAAATCCGAATCACGATTGGCTGCTGCTTTACTAATATATTTCCACAGAAATATTTAAAAGGCTCCTCAATGTCACGTTACTTGTTGACCAATTAAGTCATTTTTGCCGACCGCTAGATGCAGCTCAATCCACTTTTTCTGCTGGTAAAATCCTTTTTTCGGCTAATCAAAACCTTTTAAATCGCTGACCGTTTAAATTATACCCCTTTATGACTACTTCAAAGCTGTCTGGATCTTTCCTGTGTCAAACATGTACTCTGCCTATCAAGAACTCGTTTTCTCATCTAAAAGCGTCAAAGAGAGCGATTAAACAAGGCGCCTATATGACGCCTCCATAGATGACCGCCAATTACTTACACTTAACTAATTCAGATTAGTGATGGTGGCATTTATTAATCACAGGATATGCGAGATAAAATTTATAAAGCTATTAGATAAATCTTTAGAAAGACAGCGACATAATTCTTGAATGGGTTTGTTTATTATTAGGTCTCGTGACAACTTTTCTGACTTTAAAGTTTTTATTATTAAAGCCTCCTATTTTCTTTTCTTATTCACTCTTAGCTTGCATCTCACTATCTTTATCTATCTACTCCGCCCATACTACCCCCTGCTGGGTATAGACCTTCACTCTATAACGCCATTCTGTCAAGTCCTTTGCCACCCTAATCCACTCCTTCCTGGGTATCCTTCCCTCCTCCCAGGCTGGTGGTTACATCTTTGTCTTTGGGCGTCTCTGGGTCACCATTCCGTTTATTCTCATCTAATCTACCTGCTACACATTCAACGAAATAATAATAATTAGTAACCCAGTGCGTAGGTCTGTGTATAGGTGCGTCTGACCCACAAAGAGTGATCACTCAAGTTAATTTCAAAAGCTATTTCATACTTGTAATTACAGTGAAAATAAATGACTCGTAAATTATTTTATTATAATTGACAACCTTCAACCCGAGGGCCTGGAGCCAACAATAACAGTACTAAGCCGTTATTCAGCACCTGTAATTATAGTTAAACTAGCTACAACCTGCGGCCTCACTCGCGTTTCTCCTGGGCCCTAATTCTAATAAATTAATCGCTTCAACATAACAAACAATGCTCTCAAAATCTCAAAATGACACATTTTGGCATTTTACCTTTGATGGAAGAAACTGTAGATGGAGGGATTCACGCCAAAAATGTCATAATATGGCTTCATAATATAATTTGTGAGACTATTCTATCAATCTCTCCGGAAAATAGCACTGCTTGCTCTATCAGGAGTTCCTTTCATCTAGGCTTTACATCTAGCTGTGTGGTGCCGGCTTAGAATTTGCACCACTCCAACTCTTCCCGCGGGTGTCTTAAGAGGCGACTAACGGATTTCCACCGGGTGCGGGCAGCAGCGCCCCCTGTAGAACAATTCTAGCACCAAACTGCGATCCCCAACCCGCATGCCCAGCGTGTATATTATGGGCATTACCCTCCATGAGATAAAAGCCAATAAGGCGCTTATCAGGTGGAGGCCTGCGTCCAGCAGTGGATCAATAGAGGCTGTTGAGGTTGGGGTTGAGGTGAGGTTTCATCTATGGACGATTCTGCGACGATACCATTGTCATACAGTACAGTGACTTGCAGAACTCGCCACTATTCCCATATAACTCCAAACTCGACTTGGCGGGGCTACTACCGTGACCCATAATAGACATAGACACATATACTATTTATTTGCCACCACACGTTTGCATAACACATTAAAAATAAAATATTTAATCTTAAATTACACAATTCTGAACACAGGTACCTGTTATTAACAAACGATGTCAACAATATGTAGGAATAAGTAGGTAACCAATGTGTGCTGCAGTATCAAATGGGCCTATAGGCTCAGCATAATGCCAACTGTTGTGAACAGAAGGCGCTGTTATTCTGCCTAATACACTGTTCCACCCTATTCCGAAATAACAGGTAGCTTATTTTATCAGGATATAATTTTTCATCTTGTGCAACTTCAATATAATCCCTTCAGCTGTTTGGTGAAAAATTTATTTGGTGAAATGATAACATTCCTATACTCGATTTTTTATTTCTACATAAATAATAAACAATCCCGCGTTACTTAACCTAAAATTAATTTTCTTATTGTTGATTTATAAACACGCAATAAATATTGTTAGCAATTATATCTTTGTCTCGACCCGTACGACTCGACTTATTATTTTTTTTGTTCGGATTTGATGACATTATTTGAATATTTTTTAAGCTCAACTACACACAGATACGCCAAACTCGACGATTATGATTTTTTTGTTCGTATTTGTTGACATAATTTGGATCTAACTCTAAGCACTACACAGGCATACACAGACAGACGGTTGTCCGTACGCTGATCATCTTAAGAAGTTACTTATCAATAATCTCTTGTCAACGTCAATTTTGCAAGAGAAATAACTATTTGACAAGACATTTCATCAGATCAGTGAATCATCGTACGAACCACCGGCGGTTACCTTTGTATTATTAGTATGGGTATTTAAGTAATTGCCACCGATGTTGTATTTTTGTCTATTCAGTAAGTGCCTATTGGGTATGGGTTTTGTACTTCGAAATGTCAAGACATTTCAAGGTATAAATTAATTTAGTGAGCGTACACAAGAAGTACGGTCAATAAATTTGTTTGAAGACTCTTCATCGCCTTGAACTAAATGGACTCGGTATGTATACTTTTCAATTATTAAACTAGACGACTACAAATAATTTTAGAGGTTTGTAGAAAAGACAAACATTTTCTATGGTTTTGTGAGTTGTAAATACTTATCTATACTATGTATATACTATCCGCGTCGCGGAACACATTGTGTTCCGTGAATTGGCAGAATTTGATTTAGGGTGTTACTTCACCCTACATCAAATTCTGCAAATTCACATTCTCACAAATTTTGCTGGGCATCAAGAGAATACCAAAAAAAAAATCGTATAAAAAGTTAATAAGCTTCCTGAACACGATTTTTAATTATCCAAAGTGATATTATTTATACCGAAATCGTTAATGATATTTTTATGGTGAAGCAAATTGATCCCTGTGTGTAAAATATTTTTTTCCGGGAGGTAGATTGATGTTACCCCGGGAAACCTTTATCCAGGAAAAGCGCGTGCAAATCCGGGATTAGCAGCTATGGATAAAGTATAATAATAAATAATACACATAAATAATAAAATCAGTTTATTATACTATACTACTTATGCACGAGTGCTACGGTGCGAGTATCAATGAATAAAATACCTACTAACTGTACCAAACAAGATAGTATTAACATAATTTACGCGTAAGTGTGGTTTATTTCCTGTATTAGGTATCAGCTTATACAAGTTCGGTCGCCTGACAGTCAATGTTGAAGAGGATATGAATAAACTTATCTTGTAAGGTTTTGTAGACATTACGGGATCTCTTGATGACCATAAAGTGGATACCGCTTAGATTTCTAAGAAGCGCTTGACTTATTTCTACCCACGCACCTATGGAGTTGGAAAAACTTTCCAATATCCAGTGTGTTTTTTTATTATTACGTAGAGTTCTCTTGGCTGACTGGATATAACATTCCTAATATAAAAGAATACCTACAGTTCAATTTCATAGTCGACCTTTTTTCTCAAATACGTTATCCTCGAGATCTAAATGCTGACCAACATTATTGTCGAGCGATTGCAATTCAATCTTAAAAGATACTTTAATTCCACTACCGAACTGCCATCCCCAACTCGCATGCCCAGGAGCGTGGGTAATGCCCATAATGAGATAAAAGTCAATAAGGCGCTTATCAGGGGGAGGCCTGTCAAGTTTCTATTTCTACCATGTCCTTAACGTATTCACTGCCCAGCTTTGCGACAAGGGGGAGATGACTGGTCTCTGCGTCTTGGGCCACGAATGTGTTAACACATTCGAGTATATTTTAAGCAAAACAGGACAGAAGAGCAAAATCAGATCTCTTTGACAGTTTTCTAGGAAGAGTTGCCTTAAATTGTAAGCTATTTAGTCAGAAGTACTTATCCTATAGGTACCTAGGTACTAGGGATTCCAAAATCGGGCCGTTTTCGAAAAAGACCCGATTTTGGAATCCCTAGTAGGTTACCTACTGCAACGTAGGTTAGCATTACGAGTAGTAGTAAGTTATATCTAATTTATATAGCACTTTTAGTTTACTCTTTTCAGTCAATATACAACCATGAACAAATAAGGTAGTTTCCTTTCACATCCTTCAAAACAACCCTTTAAGTTACAACACTTCATGGCGACCCATAGGTCTATACAGACAGCTTTTTGTTGATAAAGCATCTTCATGATTGCTTCATCTATTTAAACGTGTCCATTTACATTTATTTTGGCAGAGACCTTGTGTCCAAATAAAAAGATCGAGATTTAGCTCCTGTTTTATAAGGCGTCAATCGTCAAGGCGTGTAATATTAAGAAGTCGGCCTTGACTCCAATTGTAGCTCAACCGTAGCGCTACTGTTATACTTTACTAACTGTGCTTTACTCTGTGTAAAGCTAGTTGAAACTCGCGACTTTGCTTAGAAGTTCCTCATTTCGCAAAAATAACATAGACAGATTATTTTATCGTTATTAACTAATGTGTATTTTCTAGCTCTGTCAGTTATACCATCGTGTAATTTTTGTATGTTGCGAAGTTTCTAAAGATTTCTATTATATCCCGACGTTTCGAACACAGCGGTATTGCAGCCGATCATGGTTACAGGATGATTAATGTACCATTTCGCAAAAATATCATAGGTCGATTATTTTATCGTTACTAACTAATGTGTATTTTCTAGCTCTGTCAGTTATACCATCGTAATTTTTGTATGTTACGAAGGTTTAAAAGATTTCTATTATATCCCGACGTTTCGAACACGGCGGTATTGCAGCCGATCATGGTTACAGGATTACTAATGTACCTATACCTACCTATTATAATGTAGGTAGGTACTTAATCGTAGTGACCGCCAAGAATTGATGGCAGTTTCCGAGACTGCTGTCAATTCACCTTCAGAGCTATGACGATGTTTCTGTGCACTTCGAGAAATGACCTACGCATACAAATCAGAAACAGACTCTTCGGTTCTTGGAGGTTCACGGTTATTGAATAGTAAATCGGTAATTTACTTCACAGGTTTTAATGATTTTTTTACTGCTAATTACTTTTTAACGGTTCGTTACACGTCGTTTTATTCGTGTACCTGTACGTGTATATGTAACTCATCATAGGATCTTAAGATAAATTAATATTATTCTATTGAATGGGTGTAATCTGTCACGTGGGCTGGCACCCATAACAAAAGCACTGCCTACTTTAGGGCTAGATCCTGTTCACCTAAAATTCAGCGTTACCTTTTTATTATTTCTAGTGATTACTAACAAAGACAACGACAATCAATAATAGATCTAACTGCAGACTTTTGTAAGCAATACACAGGTAGTTCAACTGATCCATATCAAAACCAGTCGGAAGCGTCCCCAAGACGCTGGCGACATTGCCCCGCGCTGTATGGCTGTGTGGTGCCGGCTTAGAATTTGCACCTCCCCAATTCTTCCCGAGGGTGTCGTAAGAGGCGACTAAGGGATTTCCATCAGGGGCGGGCAGCAGCGCTCCCTGCAGAACAATTCCATCACCAAACTGCGATCCCCAACCCGAATGCCCAGCGTGGGGATTATGGGCATTACCCCCCCATGAGGTAAAAGCCAACAAGGCGCTTATCAGGGGGAGGCCTGCGTCCAGCAGTGGACCAATACAGGCTGTTGAGGTGAGGTGAGGTAAGGCTCTATGGTAATTTTACATTCTAGTAGAGTAAACAAAATTATTAACACAACAGACAAACTTGTAATTCGTCTATGTTAGTAGATCGATGACCGTAACGCAACTGTAACCAGTTATTGAGTGTTTTATAGCGTTTCCTACTGAGATCTTTTTACTGGTTCGAGGCGGAAATTAAATCTTAGCTTTCCTTGCTTGATTGAACGATTAGCTTTCGTGCAGCTAAAATGGTAATTTACCTTGGAGTGTAGGGCTTCGGTATAAATAGGTATACGGTGCCACAGAAATCTTATCAAGGTATCCATCAAAATACTGAAACATTTTTATTCGCAAAGAAAATTACAATCAACTAGGTAATATAAATAAATTAGAACTAGTATTTACAAAACAATTGAGCTTACTGCAGACTATTGCAAACAATCTATAGGTAGCTCAACTGATAAATATCAATACCAGTCGGAAGCTTCCATCATAAATTCATAATACCTACTGAGCAAACAGGGCCCGTACCGTACTCTTAAAAACGAAATCGAAGTTTCTGATTTGTTTTTGCGCTACCGTTTATCTTATGCAAGCGACTTAAGAGTTGATTTTGCATAACAACGAAAACGGAACTTCGATTTTTCTTTTCCGAGTAGGCCCCCAAGCTTGAGAACAAAGCAAAATTATCTCGGCAGAACCAAATTAATTCACACTAAAATTATAAATGTGAAAATTTGGATGTGTGTACGGTTGTCACCTCTTTACGCCAAAACCACTGAACAGATCGGGGTGAAATTTTGCGTACAGGTAGTTCTACTGAAAAGACAAAAGTAAATGATAATTGTGTCGGTAAAGCTCGTTCTTACAAAAGTGTTATTATTGGTTTGAATACTGAACACTGTGGAAATCGTAACAAAACAAACGATGATCTGAGAAAATCAGATATCTTTAGCTGCATTTTGTACCGTTGTTGTGAAGTATCATCATGAATCACAGATTTTATTTTTAAATCCCCATGAATTTCAGTGGAGTGTTTATTCGTGTGACTCTAGTTTTTTTCAAAACCTTACTTCCGAAACTCCAGTACCACATTGAGTTAAAATAAGAAAAAAATGCCTTTTATTTTCTCTATTAAACTTCAGTATAGGTCACTTTTTATTTTTATACTGTGTTAGTTTAAATTTCCATAGTAGTAATTTTCTTGTATTGCAAACTGGTCACTTAATGTTTGTTGTATTTTATAGGTACCTAATTAAGAGTTCGCTTAAACTTGTAACTTTAATATGCACTTGTTACGCCCGCGGAGTGGGGGCTCTGGTGTCTTGTAATACAGGCTTTTTAAGCCTATCTCAAGCTCCAGCTCCTCACAAAACAGGTTAAATACTTTAGGCCTAATCTGTACACAATTTTTATAATGACCTTTTGTGAGTGGAAATAAATATCTTATCTTATTAGTATAATAGTTTATATGGCTGAGCACGTCAAACTTTCATCCACACGGGAATAGCAGAACCCAAGCCACAATATTTCATGTTGCAAAAATAGAGTTTCCAAGATTTATCGTCATAACTCATGCTTTATCCGCTCAGTCGACACAACGCTTGCTTTTATCCTGCTTTATCATAATTTATAAAATAATTATGCCACCTTCGAGTAAGATCATCAGTCATTCCAAACCAGTAAAGATTCGATGAGAAAACCTGCAGTTTTATTGTGAATCCTGATAGGTATACTTTGTTTTATGTTACGCAGAATTCATAGCGTTTTTAAAGTTCATTCGCATGTGGTTATATTCCGTTTTAAAAGTTCAGTCGCTTAATAGTTATATTCAAGAAAATGTAGGTGTATCCTACCACATCCATCAAGTGAACCTACTAACCCGTTTAAGTAAACTGTTAAAGTTTTGCAAGCCAAATAAATATTCCACAAAATGAACAGAATACAAAGTCTATTCAAACATTTCAAGCTGCATCTATAAACGTTGCAAGTCCTCAGTGCATGTTTATGTGCCCACAAAAAGGTTGAACACGTCTAACAAACGCATTCCCATGAATTCCTATTCAGTTTGCAGAATTTACTGTAAGTAAAGTAAACTGTTGGTTTCGTCCGTGCGCCCATCGAGTGCGGTCACAACGATTTGTATGGTAACCTGATGGCAAATCGTTTGTGTGGGAAACCGAATACTGGATTCTGAGGAAGTGTTAGGTTCTATATTTATTGACGGGCAAACGGACAATGTAAACCGCTTATAATTTAGATACGCGTATCTGCAAAGTAGGTAGGATGGTACGTTAGTATTTATATTGTGTAATGAATTAAAACCAGACGGCGGCGCCTTACTTAGTACAAAACCAGCCTATCGTAAGTTAGAGAATTTTTGAGATAACATTGTAATACCTAAGTCGGAGAATATATTATAATAATACTAATGCATTATGTAAACTTTTGGAGGTCGTCGCCAGAAATCTCAACAATAAGTGAGAAAAGTTGTATTTACAAACACCAAAGCAAAATCTAGGTGCGTTAAAAACGACAACTATATGGTTGACAACCATATACACCACTCCGTCAGGAAAAAGTTGCAGATCGATGGCATTTTAATAAAAAAAAAAAACAATGCTTATAGATGCACTCAGAATAAAGCTCACATTCCACTCCACATTACGGAATAGTCGCACGCGACGCGACACGTAACATTCAAGGCACAGTGTGACCTTCAGCAGGGAAAGTGTTTTACTTACAGATTATAATGTAATGGTTCTACCTACGAAATGTGTGGATGTGCTTTTGTAGGCTAATTCATGACTAATTCGTGATTGATGGCTTCCATTGTATTCGGATTGCAAATCTGATTGCAGTTTGAAAGTGAATAGGTAGAGCATCGTCGATTAATGCGCTAGAATTTTCGCTCATTTTATGATCCAATAAATTTTGCAGGCATTTTATTATATAAATAAAAATAAATAAATAATGCTGGACAATTCACACAGCATTATCTAGCCCCAAGCCTAGCAGAGCTTGTGTTATACTAGATAACTTAATACAATAAACTACATAGATAGATTTTTTTTATTAAACATAGAAAACATCCAGAACGCACTGGACAAATGTATGCAGATCGTACAAACATTTGTCCCGAGGCGGGAATCGAACCCACAACCTCCTGCGTCCCGGGCAGACCTTCGCCCGCTGCGCCACAGAAGTCGGCAAATATAGGTTTACTTATAAATAAATACAATGGCCGAAGCCTTTATTCACAAAGAAAATTATAATATAATTAGTATTTACAATTGAAACAATTGAGCTAACTGCAGACTGTTGCAAAAAATCTACAGGTAGCTCAACTGATCCATATCAATACCAGTCGGAAGCGTCCCCAAGACGCTGGCTGCATTGCCCCGTATAAATAAATTGGTTTTCGACAGAAACATTTTTGAACAAAAATCTAAAAAATTAAAGAGATCGCGTGCTTTCAAAAGGTCAGCGTGCTTTCCATCAAAAATGTTTCCGTTGCTCTTAGAAAAACCTGCCCTTGTTGTTCGAACGCAAAGTAGGTTCGCAATTAACCATTCATAGTGTATTCGTAAAACTACGATAGTTTTTATAGTAAACGCATGCTCGGTTTTAGGATCTATTCATTGTTAGCAATGACAAGTAAAATTACCAGTAGGTAATCCCCACCTCAAGTCTGCATCCCGCCTGCTCCCGTAGGAATAAATGAAACGATAGAAAAAGGATTTAACAAAGCCTCTGTTCTTTTGTTCGTGGAGCTGGTCGCTGCTGCAGTCTGCATACTGATTATTTTCCGATTTCTAGAATAGACGCTTAGCAAGGATAATTCACAGCAGCGTTTCCGTTCACAGCTTATTAAAACTTTACATGAGATGCTTATGTTTACCAATGTCCGTTATAAAGTTACTAGGAAGTTGGTACTTTTACAAGATTATTATACAAAAATAAACCATCATAGCATAAGAACGGCTGCACCGACCATCAGACATAGGTATGTCAATGTCTGAATGTATTTTGACCTTTAGTAGGTAGGTACTAAAGGTCAAAATACATTCAGACAAGCGTGTTAGTGCACTAACTGGGTCTGAAGTCTCGCTCAGTTTGCATAGTGTAGAAAGAGATGCCTTCTATTTCAATGCAGAAAGACAGCTGTCAGTCATTTAGCACTCTGAGTGAGGAAGAGAAGGACAAGTACAAGCTGAAATGAACTTTATTGCGTTGTTTCTAGTATATTTTTGAATATTTATTTTGTATGTTGGCCATAAGAACACTCTTGATAAAGTCTTTTTTATCGTCAATAGAACTTCGTCCAACCACAAACTCGTTGATGGTAAGTGACGATGTGGCCGACGATGTCTCAGGAAGGTCTAGACGACACCCATTCATTTTTGTCTTTAAGAGACCCAGGTAGTACTTAAGTTCGTAAGTCCCCTTTCAAACAAAAAAATCTAATTTAAATAGTTGCGTTTTGGAACCTATGTGTGACATTATACCTCAACCTCAACAGCCTGTATTGGTCCACTGCTGGACGCAGGTCTACTCCTGATAATCGCCTAATGGCTTTTATCTCCTGGGGGGTAATAATAATACCCACGCTAGGCATGCGGGTTGGGGATCGCAGTTTGGTGGTAGAATCTGCTTGGGGCGCTGCTGCCCGCCCCCGGTGGATATCCCTTAGTCGCCTCTTACGACACCAGCGGGAAGAGTTGGGGTGGTGCAAATTCTAAGCCGGCACCACACAGCTACACATTATTCATAGTGGTCTTATACAACAATATTAAAATCAAACATAAGAAATAAAAGGGTAAGTACCTACATAAGGAAATCCAAGTCGATGCCTAAAGATTTGCAGAGGGTTTTGTGGGGTCCTTTTCAATAAGATATTATTGAATGCATAGATAGTCAATATACATAGGAAGGTATAAGTTTCTTTTCACCACTCTCGCTCGAAAACAGTGCCTTTGCTGCTCAAAAACAGTGAGAAAAATCGAGTTTTGCTCACATGTGGAATAAAGAATATTAGACAACTTAAAACTTTTAAATCCATCATGGTTATTAACACTAAAGTCATTCAAAACTCAAATCATGGTAAATATCCCGTTAGAAATGACTTCAGTATTAGACAACTTGTTGAAAAAAGTAATTTAAAGTCAGAACAATGCAAACTTCTTACAAAAAAAAAATCGTCCATATTCATGGTTTGAAAGAGGTTTGTAGCAAGTTTACCCTCCAAGGTTGTAGACCAAAATGAGTTTCTGACATTCGACCTCTTTTATAAATTACATAATATTTTCCCGCTAATCGTGGTGAAAAGTTGTATGTTTAACTCGAGGGCAAATATTTTTCGTTTTGTGCCTTTTAAATCCCACGCTACCTCAGCAGTCTACTTTAGAGCCACTCGCTACGCTCGTGACTCTATTTTAGACTGCCTTGCTAGCTCGGGATTTAATATCGGCACGTACAACAAAAAATTGATTTGCACACTTGTTGAACAAATAGCTATTTCACAAGTGCTGTAAGTGATTGCAAATGCGAATATTTTGACCTGAAAATGTTTATGCAAATTGACTATTGAGATATACAGCTGAGTTGTGAAGTAAGGAATTATTTTCTAATGGAACTCAACCAAAGTATCGAATCTACTCCGAAGGCTGTGAACATGCACATACGCACATATCGTTCGTGCTCTTCTCATGTAAACATTGTCTGTAAAGTCTCTGAAGCCGTTTTCGAAGTTATTAATACAATCAAGCATCATAAATTAACCTGTGGAAATTTGAAGAGCACTCAAAGCGAACCCATCCAGGTGCTCAAAGAACACTGAAACTGTTTTCTATTGCAAAATCCACTACGAAAGTTGAAGACCTAGTCCGTTAAATTTTAAACTTAACACTCACACAAAAGTACTCACTCTTTTTGCCTTTCGCATTGGGTCAAATGTTTGTACGATCTGCAAATATTTGTGGCTGTTCTGATGTATGTAAAATATTTTATTCTGTTAATCAGTCATCTCGTACCCATAACACAAGCTCTCCTTAGCTTGAAGCTATATAATGCTGTGTGTATTGTCCAGCATTATTTTATATATATTTAAACTTAACTGAAATCACGCGGCTTTACCCACGTGGTTGATTTAATAGTATTTTCTTACGAATATTTGAGCTTCAAACTAAAATCAAATACCTCAACCTCAACAGCCTGTATTGGTCCACTACTGGACGCAGGCCTCCCCCTGATAAGCGCCTTATTGGCTTTTATCACATGGGGGTCATGCCCATAATCCCCACGCTGAGCATGCGGGTTGGGGATCGCAGTTCGGTGGTAGAATTGTTCTGCAGGGGGCGCTGCTGCCCGCCCCCGGTGGATATCCCTTAGTTGCCTCTTACGACACCCGCGGGAAGAGTTGGGGTGGTGCTAATTCTGAGCCGGCACCACACAGCTAAAAGTTTCAAAGGTAAAGTTTATTGTATTCATTTAAGCGCATTTAAATAAGAGCTTGTTTTATAAAGTTTATTTGCTTATTTATTTCTTCAATTTCATTTATGATGTCTTTGTTGGCGATTGCTTTTATACAATACTTTAAAATGCAAAGGGCTACCGTGTTACAGTGTTTGAAAGGGTAACCCTAACGACCGGGTTATCAAACTATCGAGTGCTCGAAACCCTTTCAAAGGGTAACCCATTCGACTGGGTTTTGAAGGGGTTACCCCTTAAAGCGGGTTATTCATTGAAAGTGTAACCCATAAGGACAGGGTTTTAAAACAACCTCTTCAAAAAACCCTATCGAAAACCCCTTCAACGGGTGACCAAATCAGTCCCTGCTTTTAACTACTTGGGTACTTTCAAATACTGTTAAATAATTATGAGTGTGTGGAGAACGTAAGAGTGCAGTTGAATAAGTAATGGGAAGTGATACACAATAACGGTTGTTTGAATGCATCTCCGAGAAGTAAGATGCTGAACAATTTTTTTGGATAATTGCTCAAAATCTAGGGTAATGGTTTTAAATCTAGAGATAGGTACCTCCCTACTCTACTCTTATCTCATCATTATAGAGTTATTCTGAGTAAAGTGTAATTATCGCTCTATTACGAAGGTATTTTAAGTAATTATTGTAGTGCCTGGCCCATTATCAAAATGAACATGGAATACAGATTAAGCTTATTAAATAATAATGTTCACTCACGTCGGCGCCTTTTTGCATTTTTGGTAAGTAAAGTAAAGATAAACCATTTTAAATAGAACGCCGATTGTATGACGATTAGTGGAGGGGCGTGCATTTTTAGAATGGTTTATCTCTACCACTGTTTAAGCCACGTAGGTACATAAAGATAGGGATTGTCAATGTCGGTCTTTCTCATGCTTTCCCGCTTTTATTGTATATTATTTATTATATTATACGATCATATAATATGATCTAAGATTGCTTGAGAGAAGCGGTCATTTTCAACCCCGATAATTATCTACGCAACTTTTAGATATGTATGTGTCCAATCTAGGCTGATCATACCTACATATTTCCGACGCGCAAATACCAACAGAGCCAACCAACAGAAAACCCGTCAACGAAAGAACTCAATTGAAACAAATGTTATGAAAAAATCTGAAACAAACTCATTCTGACAAATTGTCCCAATCAACGCGGTCAATTTGATTTGATACAACGAATTTCAAAATAAGAATCCTTTGCTTTGGTTTCCTCGGCAATGATTTGCGTTCTAAAATTTGAATCCTGCGGCTTCATAGAGGTGAAATACTATCTTACCCTCATTTCACCTAAAGAGGTTTTCACACAAAATAACTCCTCGATCACGCCAACAATGAACCGCAAAGTGTTGCAACTCCGATCGTGTTTGACCGAGTGGCGATGATAACGAACTCGCTCATTAACAGGAAACGGGACGCGCTGACTGCATACGTAAACGATATAATTAACTAGCCTGTGAATTTAATATTGGCGACATAAAGCTATTGTGTGGTAAAAGGGAGTTTGGTTCAGAATAGTTGGTGAAGCGGCGCCTTATTTGAGCGATGGCAAAAAAATGTGATGGAAGAAAAAATAGGTACACTGCCAAAATTTTTTAGTTTTTATCTGTAACTAGTTTCTGCCCGCGGCTTCGCACGCGTTGTTTCTATGGAAACGTTCAAAGGTTATTTCTATCCCATGGGAACTGTTTTATGGGATAAACAACGTAGCCTATGTTTGATTGATTCTAGGCTTAGAGCTACACCGATGCAAAATTTCAGCTCAATCTGTTCAGTGGTTTTGGCGTGAAGACGTAACAAACATCCATCCATCTATCCATCCATCCAAACTTTCGCGTTTATAATATTAGTGTGATAGGAAGAAAATAATTTATCCTGCAGAAAATATTGTCAAGCTGTAGGTAGCTTTTCAATTTTTCTAAACCCCTACGCAATCGGCATGATCCCATGTAACAGAAAATAAAAATGATTATAACAGAGAATATCCTGTTGTTCTCACTTTACGAAGAAGCAGTGACCAGTCACGATATTCAAATTAGATTTATATTGGTACCAGCGATGCAGCCATGACAGTGATGCCAACTGACAATCCGAATAGAGTCGGTAATAAACCGGGGTGCCTTCTTCTGTCTTTTGTCTGAGGCCAAAGTCCATTTTGAGTCACTCCCACGAGAGAAGGTAAGTATGACACAACAGATGAGAACAGAATTCTTCATTTCTCCTCAATAAAGACGAAAACCTTGGAAAACACGGAGCATTGTTTCAAAGAAAGTGACTTTTATCAAAGCCTTCTTATGATGTTGGCAGCACTGTACGTCAACAATAGGGTGTAGCAGATCATGCAACAGTTACAAACCTATTCGTCTAGGTCCCTCATGCATGAAAGACGTCCACCTAATCAGACGTAATACCATGCCATTAAAGTAAAAATATAGGGAAGTTTTTTCACTTAATGGGGCTCTAAACGGAAAATATAGCATGACCACTCCATGTGATGCAACTGAAGATAATCGTTTCTGTAACCGCAAAATGATATGGGGAATGCAAATTGGAAGAAAAATTTTCTACGGCTTTTTCTCTCAGTTCATAGTCTTTGTTTTGGTTTATTATAAACTAGTTTATGCCCGCGGCTTCGCACTAGTTGTTTCTATGGAAACGTTTAAAGGTGATTTCTCTGCTATGGGAACTGATTTAGGGGATAAAAAGCCTATGTTTGATTCCAGGATTAGATTTACCTGTGTGCAAAATTTCAGCTCAATCCGTTCAGTAGTTTTGGCGTGAAGATGTAACAAACATCCATCCATCGAAACTTTCGCATTTATAATATTAGTGTGACTTACTTGCTAGGTACTTTTCATCAAAACTAAAATGGTGTCCTGGCATACAAATAATCAAAATAAATAATGCCTAACCTTACCTAATAATTCACACAGCATCAAAAGCTGTAAAAGAGTATAAACATAAAACCCCTCAAAACAAGCGTTCGCACATAAACCTAAAAATGATAACATGACCTACAAATGTAAATTACAACTCAGTGATATGTTTATAATAATAATTTGTACCAACACAATCGCAACACATCAATTTACTGATTCGTAACAAAATGTTTCCAACTCAGCAGAGGATCAGCATTCATTCAAGTGTGTCAGCATTGTCGTACACACAACCATAATTTCCAAACAAAGGTGAGTTCGAAGACCTCTTTCATTTTCGCAACGCCAAATGATTTCTATTGGAATGAATATTCAGTACCTAGGTAGATAGGTACCTACCTATAGTCTGCTCTAAGTTCAGTTCTAGGTTTGCGGTATTTTGTATTACATTGATATTTTACATGGATCTAAGCAGAGTTAGATAAACGTCAGCTAAGAAGTAAAACGAAGAAGTCGAACGAATAATAATATGTATCGAATGGATTTGCCAATTAAGGCCAGGTAGTCCTGCAGCAGTAGGCGTAAGGGAAAACGCGCGCCTGCCAAGCCGCCGCGCTCGTGTTTTTTGTAGTTTAAACATGGTGATTAAGAAAATCATTTTATCAAGTCAAACTCTGCGAATTTGTTTAGAAATATTAAGTGTCCTTAGTTGAGTACAAAAAAAAGTGTGATATCAGTAGTTCGCTAGTCATAGTACTGAAAAAACATTAGAAAAAGGGGTAACTTTGGGATGTTTTTCTATCGAGTGAAGTTCATTATATCTTGTAAGTGAATGCGACTTTGACAAGACTAGACCCTTATGTAATATTATATCTTTTTTCAGAATTTTAAACACAATTTTCTGAGTCTCAGATGATTTTAAAAATCACAAGAGTGCGGCCTCTGCTGGCCTAACAAGCCTTTAGTCAAAACACTGTCCCATTGTGAACAAATAAATAGTATATTCAACAATGTACATACGTGCGGTCGACGCGTACGTACGTGAGTTAACACTATCATGGCACAAAACGCAAATGGTCACGTCCACCCCCACGTAGAGGCTGGGCAGTGACTGCGTTAAGAGCCTAATCGCTGCGCAATCGACTCGCTTTGAAATCGCTCGTAAATCGCCAGTGTCATAATTATGGTTCTAAAACTGACCGCCCCGTGGCCGAAATTCGCCGAAATTCGTGTAGATTTTCCCGGCCATGGGCAGTGACTGAATCAATATCCTATTTTGCTTTTTCCAAACATCCACTTTACTAGTATCAAACAATATCTCCTTGGCTATCTCACAACAGTTTACAGCTCTCTGAGCAAATGCGCATTTCAAACCTGATGTACAATTTAATCTGAGCAGTTTTAGTATCCCATTTGAAATTCAAATCAGCAGTTTTCCTAGCGGGATGGGTAATACTCAAGATATCAGTACAATGTTTATATCGTCCTTCCATCAACGGCGGCTAGAGTGGGCAGGAGAGCTTATTTTTAGGGTTCCGTACCTCAAAAAGAAAAAAGGAACCCTTATAGGATCACTTTGTTGCCCGTAAGTTGTCACAAATAAAGGGAAAAATGCAGAAACCGTAAATTTGTAGTATATTCACGAAAAAAATAATTTTTGATTCTCGCCATGGAGCAAAACCTACAGGGTAGGTACTACTTAACGTTGATCTAGGATCGTGATAATTTGGCAAGACACAAGGTCTTACGGAACCCTTAGTGCGTGAGTCCGACTCGCACTTGACGTTTTATTTTTATAGTCGATAGACATTCGTTTGAACGCAATCTCACCTGATGGAAAGGAACGATGTGACCGACGATGTATCACGAAAGTCCAGAAGATACCATTCACTCCTGGAAAAGGCCCAGGTTGTAATGAGCTAAGAAATCCATAAACACACAGTGCAAAAACTTTTTGGTCTGGACAAAAATTTACGAAGTTATGACCAAATTACTAGCGAAGTTTACTGAGTGACCGCCGCGGGTGCGTGTGACGTCACTTGCTCGTTGGCCGCCCGTTAACCGTAGGCAGATATCAGCTTTTAGTGATTTACTCCGAAACTTTAAGTTAAGGGAAAAAAAAATTACAAAATCAAATAGACTCAGTTTTGAGAGACCCATCTCTCAAAACTGAGTCTATTTCGTTTTATAATTTTTTTCCCCGAAGGTGGACCCATTTAAATTTGGAAAATAAATCCAATCCTAAGGGTAGGAAAACAGGGCATTGATTGATTGTTCACTCACTGATTGTAATGTTTGACCACGCATAAGTTTATTACAGAGTCGTCCGATTTTGATAATACTTTTTTATTGGATAGGGTATAATATTTCGATGTGTCATCAAACTAAATTAGACTCGAATTTTAACAAGATGTTGCCACTAGAAGAATTTGAAGTCAGTTTATCGTTTTAAAAACACGCCAAGTTATTTTAAATGAAAACTCTCATATTAATTCAAGCAGATAAAATAGGGATTGAAAATGACAGCCTCATGCTATCCGCTTGATCATATTTGATCAAAATATAAGCCTCCATCTGCAACCAATCGCGCGACACAAGACGCGATTCAAAATCGCGTCGGTGGGGTGGAGGCGTTATGCGAGACTTCAAACTACATATTTTTGGTTGCCTGGAAGAGATCGCTTTCAGCAATAAGGCCGTTCTTTATAGTTCCTGTATTCTAAGCTTTTTTCACTGTATTGTTTCATGTCTTTGTGTGCTATACAAAAGTATTTTCTATCTAACTATCTATCTATCTGTTTTTATTTTTTTCTGCCTAAAGTGACGCGTCCACTGGATCGGTATCGGAGCGTGCGGAGGGTAAGGATTTGTTGCTTTGTATTGATTTCTATTGTAAAGCGAGCACTGAATCGGTATGTCTGCCGATACTGGGAGCCTACTCGGAAGAGGAAAATCGAAGTTACGTTTTCGTTGTCGTGCAAAACCAATTCTTATGTCACTTGCATAAGATGAGCGTTTGCATCAAAATTAATCAGAAATTTCGATTTCGTTTTTAAGAGTGCGGGCCCTGATGTCAGAGACCGGCATTACTGCTGATGACGTCATCGACAACATCAAGCGCTTTGAACGTATTGCCGGTGCAAAAGTCGAAAGCAGAGGCGTACGCTACGGTAACTTATGCCAGAATGTATCAAAACAAAACACTGCTTTCAATATTATAGTTGCGCAAGGTGTAGGGGGTGAGTAGGTATTTAATTCATGAAAAGTTTGTTCATCATTATATGCCTAATAGTAATAACGTAATAACCGTATCGTATTAAAAATGGTTACAAACCAAATTTATGATAAGACTGTTAGTGATTTCTAAGAAATCACATATCGCAAAAAAATTCGACTTCGACGGGACTTGAACCCGCGTCCTTCCGTACCGGAATGTGCCAACCAACTACACCACGAGGTCAAGTGAAGTGGGAGTCGAAAATCTCTGCGACTTCCTACAGACTCTAGCGCCGTTACACCTACAGGGGAAACATTGAAGTTTTATCCAATCCTGTTCAAAGACTAAAGTTACATTTACTTCGTTTTGACGAGAGGTGTCGCGTTGCTTAATTCTAAAGTTTTTGTTATTATAGTGCGTAACCCACCCCAGAAATTACCCTGAGTGTGGGGTTACGCACTATAATAACAAAAGAACCTTACTGTTAGTGATAATATCTACGTGTGACCTCCACAGTCGTCGATATTCGAGAGGTTTGTGAAAATTGAGCTAATGTCAATATTTTTTTTGCAGGTCAATGTTTGATTTGGCTGGACGTATGTTTGTTCGGTATTATTTACGAGTACCTCGCCTTTATAAGTACCCGTACCTGGCGTTCAGTTTGTTAGATAATAGCACAGGCTACCTGTAAACATACAGTCGTTCGACGTAGGCGTTTTGACAGGGCAATCGTGCGGGGCCTGATACTAAGGCGGTGATGTATGCAACTCAGGAGCGTCCTTCCCCCGTCCCGTCCCTAGCCCCCCGCATGATTGCCCTGTCAAAACCACGTCAAAATGCCTTCGTCGAACGACTGTATGCATATAGGTAGGCTGTGATAATAGGTAGGTACTTATCTTTAGGCGCACCTAGTATTATGTCTGTGGTACTCATTTACCGTTTGTGACTTTTGCATAAGTTTCTACTAAGGAGGTAAGAATTTCGTTCGTATCGAAGGTTTTAGTCACAGAAATATCTCGATATATTTCTGTGGTTTTAGTTGTGTTTCGCAGGTAGTTTAATTATGAAACACAGGCTTCTGCCCGCGGTTTCGCACGCGTTTTTGGAATAAAATATGGATCAGAATAGAATATAGACCATACAATCTGGTTCGGACTTCCACATAGGCTATGGTGCCTATGAGGTAGTCCAGGTCCAGATCTTTGTGTATGCAAAATTTCATTAAAATGGAACTCACTTAAAAGAGACTAGATTTATTAAACATTTTCGAAATTTTCAATTATTTTTACACTTTAGAAAAACTGAAAATTTAGTTTTTGCTAAATAACTCTAAAATCGTGCCTCTTTTACTGGGTACCTTTTATATTTTCTGAGCAGTATGCCACAGTATGCCACACCTTGTATGCAAGGAGAATTATATATTTTTTTATTAGATTATCTATAAGTACTAATATTACAAAGAAGAAAGATTTGAATGTTTGTAACGAATAAACTCAAAAACTAATTGACCGATTTCAAAAATTCTTTCACCATAAGAATGCTACATTATTCCTGAGTAACATACGCTATATTAAAGTATATTAAATAAATAACGGGATATTTACCATGATTTGAGTTTTGAGCTTTCCAATGACAATTTTATGACTTTAGTGTTAATAACCATGATGGATTTAAAACTTTTATACGCTATATCTAAAATTTTTAGGAAATTAATTTCAACCCGTGCGAAGCCGGGACGGGCCGCTAGTGTCTAATCTATACTTATAATAAAACTGTAACAGGTCCAATTCTGTACATTGAAGATATTTTGAAAATTTTTTTTGGAGGGCACTCTATTATCGATACTGAAGCCAAAACTGTAATTTTTTTCATTCATGTCTGTCTGTCTGTCTGTCTGTCTGTCTGTCTGTTTCTTAAACGCGCATCACTTCGAAACTACTGAAGGTATTGAAATGAAACTCGGCACGATTTTAGGTCATACTACGAGGAAGGACATAGGATACTTTTTATCCCGGAATTCAGTCAGGTTTCCCTGGGAGAGGGGATGAAAGTAAAATTTCTTCACCGCGCATGACGCCGAAAGTGCTGAATGAGTTGGAATGAAACCTTGCACGATTTGATTTCATACTACAAGGAAGGACATGGGATACATTGTATCCCGGAATTCAGTCATGTTCCCCTGGGAGAGAGGATGAAAGTAAAATTCTTTAACTGCGCATCACGATGGAACAACTGAATGAATTCGAATGGAACTCGGCATAATTTGATTTCATACTACGAGAAAAGATACATTTTATCCCAGAATTTAGTAAGGTTCCCCTGGGAGAAGGGATGAAAGCAAAATTCCTTCACCGCGCATCACGCCGAAACTACTGAATGAGTTGGACTGAATTGGTACTATTTGAGTTCAAGGAAGGACATGGGATACATTTTATCCTGGAATTCAGTAAGGTTCCCCTGGGAGAGAGGATGAAAGTAAAATTCTTTAACCGCGCATCACGACGGAACTACTTAATGAATTCGAATGCAACTCGGCATGATTTTAGTTCATACTATGAGGAAAGATACATTTTATCCCGGAATTCAGTAAGGTTCCCCTGGCAGAGGGGATAAAAGTCAAATTCCTTCACCGCGCATCACGCCGAAACTACATAGGTAATGAGTTGGAATTAAACTTGGCACGTTTTGAGTTCATACTACAAGGAAGGACATGGAATACATTTTATCCTGGAATTCAATAAGGTTCCCCTGGGAGAGAGGAAAAAGTAGAATTCTTTAACCGGTCTACGCGTCGTCCGATTTCATGCATTCTTTTTGTTAGAAACAGTGTTGCAAGATCGAATTTGACTAAATCAGTAGAAAAGTCGAGTAGAAAATCAGTAGATTGATGAAATAATCTGTAGTTAGAAGAAAAAAATTAGTAGATAGAGGGTAGGTAAGTTCCTATCTATGTATTTTTCCAAGACGCACCCATTAGGTTCCTACCTACTAAAGCGTCTTGGAAAAATAAGTTAGGTTCCTACCTTACATGATATATGGTGGTTTAGCTGGTCCAGTTAACTGTACTACCGAAGTTTGGTTGCAGTAAGTGGTCCAATTAAACTAACAAGACCACAGAAAAATATTTTTTACTGTGGTACACAGCCAACTGTACCTACCTACTAACGAAAAAAAAATTACGGTGGTCCAGTCAAATGGATCAGGAGCCAAATTCTGCAATACAATTGCTTCAGTATGACAATGGAATCGTCGCAGAATCATCACGTAGAATCCTTAGATTTATAAAAGTCCAGATAGTGCGTGCGAGATAAATTAATAGTTTCAAACTTGACGCACGTCTCTCCATCTGCATTCATCATAATTTCTTTCATCTGAGGTGGAATACCCAAACGTGTCATTCTGTGTCGATACCCCTGTCATAGTGAAGCGATTAGTATAGCAGAATAGGGCCCCAGCTGAACGGAACCATCAGTAAGAAGTGAAACGAGTATGACACTGCTTAA
This sequence comes from Eupithecia subumbrata, assembly GCA_949316285.1. Taxonomy (NCBI): domain Eukaryota; kingdom Metazoa; phylum Arthropoda; class Insecta; order Lepidoptera; family Geometridae; genus Eupithecia; species Eupithecia subumbrata. The sequence continues at coordinate 3,538,329 of OX438648.1, forward strand.
CACTGACGCTGGCCGAGTCGTAGCTAAAAGTCGTGTGGATAAAGAATGGGATTGAAGATGACAACATGCTATCCCCCGTAGACACTACACGATTTTTTGCACGGCGGCGTTTCATAATATGAGAGAATATGGTTAAATGTGAACTTAATTAGTCGGCAGGTAAGGCAATCGCGAACGAAGTCGCGGGTACAGCTAGTATTTGAATAATAGTCTAATTTTTTGAACTTTTGATGGCTTTTGTTTTAGTTCAAATGGCTCGAATTCCATTCTAATGGAATGGAATTGGAACAATTTGCGCGCGCGCGGAATATAATACCAGCACTATACCACCTCTAGTGGCATAGTGACAAATGACAATGCCTGTGTTGAGGTTCAAACTCAACTAAACACATTCATAACTTAACCAGCTAAGTGGTAGAACCCTGTAACCTAATCTGAAATGGAACCACAAACCACAGACCCCGAAAGATTTGAGTTCAAGAGAAGATAATTTGATCGTTACCTTGTAGGCTATAAGGCCTTAGCCACAATGCAGCTAACCTACTAAGCGTAACATCTAAGTGAAAGTCTGTATGCATTTCATATTTCAACATAGTGATCACGGTTGAATAGGGCGAATCGAAAGGACTTGTCCAATTGACCGCGTCCGCGGCGATGTTGTTATTATATAAATACATACTAGCTGCATTCTTACCCGTTGTCCTATTACCCGTTTTCCCGTAGGAATGACGCATTTTCCCGCGGTAAAAAGTAGCCTATGTTCATTAGGAATAATGTGGGCTTCTAATGGTAAAATAATTTTAAATCGGTTCGGTTGTTTCGGAGCCTATTCAATACTGTCGGGGCTGTAACACCTCCGGCTCTGGTCGAAGAATCTCTGCCCGCATTGGATGGATGGGATTGGGATTCTTCAAACAGAGCCGGAGGTGTTTCAGCCCCAACATTATGGCGACCGTGACAAGAGAGAGAGAAAAGTGACCAGAACATTGTTCACAAAGAACGCCAACATCCTTGAACAGATTTTAGAGCATGATGATACAGCATCTACAACAAATATTACGGTTCAATCAAACAAACAATCAAATCTTTCCTCTTTATGATATTAGTATAGACAATATTTAAATACAATGGCCAATAACCAATAAGTGGACAAAATCGTTAGATACGCCCTGACACCAAAATCTGTGGCATTGTCTTCGAAAGCGTGCGTATGTAGGTACGTCAAATGCCGACACACTCATACTATGAGTGGTTTATAAGTAGTATTTTTGCCAATAAACCTAAGTATTTGTTAGTTGAATATGACCATTTATTGTGCAATCAATCGTATTGCACGAACTTTTGTGAATAAACACACAATATCACACAATAGCGAGCTATCTCATTTCGCATGGCGACAACAAGGCACGGTCTTACTGCGGAAAGGGCCTATCTAACAATTTAAATCTTTGATCAAAATTGGTTACGTTGTATAGGACCCTAATTCATATAGGTAAGAAGGAATCTTCTTTTCCATTTTAGTTTCCTATTCCTATTTTAAAGCGATGTTTTATCTTTTTGTTCTTCGTAGTTAAAACTACATAGAATAGGTTTAGAATCCAATATATGTTTTGTTAACAAAGACATTTGATATAAATGAAAACTTTTTAAAAACCGATAACAATAACAGTTTCAACAAGTAAACCACTAAAACAAGCACAAATACCTCCTTCAGAAATAATGATTCACCTGTCATACAGCCAAAACGAAAAGTTGTTTCGTACTTCTGAGATTTGCTCAGATTATGCCGTAAAATATTTTTCACCTGTATTGTTATTACGTTGGACCTTTGTATACAAAAAATATGTTAGATTAAAAACCAAGCATCGTTAGTTTTGTCACGGTGTAGTCCAATCTCAAGGTGCAAACGTGAGGTGCATCAATGTCTCTACCGCCTCTACCGCGGTTGTGGTAGACGGCAATTTGTTCTCAAATAGTTTTATAAATTGTTCGCACTTTCGTAAATTAAATGACGAGGAACTTCACGACACGACGCTGGTGCTCATAGAGCTACAGACGAACGAATAAAATTACTTTAAACTTTGACTGTCTTTGATTTTAAAATAGTATGTAAGACCAAAGCGAATCTGCCAACATTGGGGAAAAACGTTATCTCAAAAACTAGTTATGGAAAGAAGTCACGATTTTCGGTGATAAGGGATAAACTGAGGAGAAGGGAACGCAAAAGCTGGGCCGGCGACGACGTTCGGAATTCCCAAACGATCTTACCACTTTTCCTCCATCTATCGATTCCCCGGGAATCCATGGATGGCGTCAGGACCGCTTTTAGTAGCGTAGCGTTGTATGGGAAGGTTTTGTCCTGCAGTTGGACATTTGAGGGCTGATTTGGTGATGCTTAGTACATTTCACAATACCGAAAATACACGAAAATTTATTACCTAGATACGTTTTTAAGAGCTGGCGTGATTGTCTTTTATTTTTTTATACAATTATCCACGCTGACGTCACAAATCCAGGACCAAAAAAGAAAAAAAAATACCTATAGAATAAAACTTTTGAAGCTCTCATGGTTAATAGCACTAAAACAACTTATCTTGGCGTATGCATTTGTTGAAATATAGAAAAACTCAAACACCATAAATCATGGTACTGGACTTTTATCCGCTCGCGGCTTCACACGCATTTTTCCAGGGTATAAGAAGCCTATATTTTATCCCAGGTCTAGAGTTACATGTATGCAAAATTTCATCCCGATCCGTTCAATACTTTCGGTATGAAAAGGTAGGTAGCAGACAACCTAACTTTCGCGTTTATAATTAGTGTGGTCCTATATTTTATTCCAGATCGAGAGTTACATGTATACAAAATTTTAGCCCCATCCGTTCAATAGTTGAATAGGTAGGTAAAAAAACTACCAAAACTTTCAGGTTTATAATTAGTGTGGCTTAGAGCAATTAAGATGTCCAATAATTGAGTAAGTAATGTAATGACCTTCTAATAATGAATAAGCAGGAGGAATCTGCTCAAAAGGTCAGAGGCTGTAATCTGTAGGTCACGTTGATTGCCCTCTCTCGTTACCGCTCATTTAATTCCATTGCATCTGCCGCAATAGCGTTACGCGGTCAATGTAATACGACTCAATTGTTTTGTAATGTGCTCAAACAGTTGCACCTACTCTGGCGAGATTAACTACGACCTCGGTTGCGCAGCGGGCGAAGGTCCGCCTACGACGTAGGAGGTTGCGGGTTCGATTCCCGCCTCGGAACAAATGTGTGTACGATCTGCAGAAATTTGTTCCGTTGGTCTGGGTGTTTTCTATGTATAATAAAAAATTATCTATCTATGTAGTGTATTGTATTAAGTATATCAGTTATCCATAACGCAAGCTCTGCATAGCTTGTGAATTGCCCAGCATTATTTATTATAACTTTACCAACACGTATTCGTACCTACTCTTCTACAATAGTTACCAAGTCGCTTGGTACCTACGCGGCGGTGTAGAGGTAGAAAACAAGAAATAATTAAATTTTTTAATAACCCGCCGACGTTTATTGGCTGTACAGATTTCATGAAACGTGGCTAAGAACATTGGGGATAAAATTATCTATGACACAAAAAAAACTAAACGAAAATCGGTTCATCTGTTTGGGAGCTACGATACCACAGACAGATACACAAATACACAGACAGACACGTTAAACTTATAACACCCCTCTCTTTTTGCTTCGGGGGTTAAAAACGGGCCAACGAAGGTTTCGTACAAAGTTCTAGGTTAGTTAGTTTTTTATGTGATGTTACTACAAGTTTACGGGGTTGGGACTTTTCCTTTGACTTGTGTTATAAAAACTTATAATTATAAGTTATTGGTTCTGGCCAAATTTAATGATTCTAGCTGGGTCAACGGGAAATACCGAATATGTTATAATTCCCTTGCGAGTATGGTTCCTAAACCGCCCTGTATCTTTTGATTGCGTTGACTTATACAGAACTTTTTCTAGATCTCTACCAAAATCTTACATAGCGTAAGTTCGCGAAATTAGATTGTTAGTGTAGGTGTAGGGATTCCATAGACCGATAGTGTACACGATAAGGGATACATCGGCTCGACACAGCCGAGGCATTCATCAGCTCATGATGATCAGCTCGACCTCCTCCGCAGTCGGCATCCGTTCGCCTGTCAACCCGGATTCCCGCCTTCTCGGCTATGTCCGTCTGACAACTGACAGTGACAGCTGATTTGCAACACCTCGACCTACGAGACGATGTATGTAGACCATGGTTTTACCTGGACATACACTACATCCCTCCCTTGAGGATAAATTTAAAGTCACACAACATGGTGTGTTGAACACATCAAATATTATTTATTTTACACTACAAAAATGTATGGCTATAGTTGAGTATCTTTTATTAACCACATTACACTAGTAAGGTATAAAGTTTAGCACAATAATTTAAGACCAATGTGAGACACAATTTCATTTTAACACTGAATTATTTAATTTTGGTAAATAGTGCTTGCTTGTCACTTAACTCAAATTCCACCCGAAATTAGTCTAATTTGTTCATTACAGATTTCTTCTTAGTATTCTTTAGCCTGTTTCTGGTGGGTCCTGGGAAGCCACTTCTTCATCTGGATACTATTTTCAGCTGTACGACATTCCTTTTCAGTGCTTGATCTGTAAGATGTTTTCGCACTGTGACATGTCGATAGACCCAACATTTATTGCCTTTATCAATTACTTCAACATAAAACTTGTCACCTTCCACTAAGCTTGATTGAGCGACTTCTCTTCTTCTGTCTCTACACTCTTACCCTCTCTCTTCTGTTTTTTTTATCCATATATTTATCACGGATTGTATTTTAACCCCCGACGCAAAAAGACAGGGGTGTTACAAGTTTAACGTGTCTGTCTGTGTATCTGTGGTATCGTAGCTCTCAAACGGATGAACCGATTTTCGTTTAGTTTTTTTTTTAGTATATATAATTTTATCGAGTGTGAGATGTTTCAAGAAAATCTGTCGGTTTTTTTTTTAATTTTAAATTTTTCTTGTTATTATAAATGTGACAAACGCGAATATGGACACCTAAACTTTTTTGTGCCATTATTTGTCGTTGTCTGAAATAAACGCATTAAATTTAATATTTCTATACAATATCTCATAGTCAGTATCATACTCGGGTATCTTATCGCCTTTGACAATGAATAATTCTCAATAATAGCAGTAATTCAAAATAGCATGTGGTCTTGTTTGCTCCACAATTTCATGGAGGTAAATAGGAAATATCCTTTTAAAACTTAGATCAGAATTCTTGCCAAAGAAGTATGTTGGAATGCTCTAGTGAAGTTGTAGTAGCTTTACGTAGTGTGCAATTTTGTTTGTGGAGTTGAAGATCCTTCAAATACTCGCAAACTTCTTTTCTTTCATTATTTACCAATGAAAATACCCCTGATGTTCCATATAAGTACCCTTCAATTATATCTCAGTCAAGGAGGACTTGATTTTCGTTTCCAATTTCTTGGCGCATATTTATGAGAGCTATTCTTTGTCATGGTTGGTTATCCTGGTTAAACATTGTCACTTAGAGGAATTTCTTTATGATGTTCTTCACAACTGCGTAGCCCTTTAGTAGCTTATGCACCAGGCACCTAGGTTATAAAATCTTCACAGTCTCGTCTTTGCCGTACGAATAGTGGTGCTTCCATCTCTCTTATTTGCAGCATACGCAAGTTTTGTTGTCCTCTGACCCTTATAGAGACACTGCACTATGTTTTAAGTTTTGACGGAGCAATTGAAGTAATATCTCATTAATAAGCAAAAAAACACTTCATACTTTGTAAGAAATACGTAATAAGGTGTTCATTTGAACTACAAAACCAATTTTAATTGAACGGGGACTATTTCTACCAATTTTAATTAAAGAGAGTATTCATTTGAACTACTGCGCTTCTTCCAATTTTAATGGAAGGCATGTCGACCAATACCAATTTAATGGTGGCATTCATTTGAACTACCAGACAATTTCCAATTTAATGGCGTGTCAACCCCGTGGCATTCATTTGAACTACCAGACAATTTCCAATTTAATGGCGGTCTTGTCAACCCAGTGGCATTCATTTGAACTACCAGACAATTTCCAATTTAATGGCGGTCTTGTCAACCCAGTGGCATTCATTTGAACTACCAGACAATTTCCAATTTAATGGCGGTCTTGTCAACCCACACCGACCTATACTCGAACAAATAATCAATTTCCACACATGCGCGGAAGCTTAAGCAATTACCATACCATTACCATTACCATACCATTACCATTACCATACCATTACCATTACCATACCATTTAATATTAACCGCGTAAGCTTACCTAAGAACCCGAAATTATGTTTTGTTTTATACGAATAGTTACATGACGAAACAATCCGTGCACGGAAGAAATCGTCAATCAACCAGGCACATCAATAATGATACAATTTATAATAAGCTCGATAATTGTCACAAACTTAGTACGCGTAGTCTATCAAATATAGTTACGAACATTTCTACACCAAATAAAATGAAATATTCTATCTAATTAGACATTGCACATGATTGATAGATAGCTCTTGATTTTGTCACATTACTACTTAATTTTTACCAAAAAAGTTGCAACCCACGAAGTCTCAAAGATGAAATACGATTATTCGTCCTACTATACCTCTAGGTACCTACCATGCTCCCTCTAGATTGCTTGCAACAATAATTAATTACATTTTTTTATTAAACTATTCACTATCAGGTTCAGTTATCAATTTACTTTTGGGATAGTCATTACTTCTACTTAGCTTGCAGCTCCGTGCCTCGGAAAGTACGTAGGTAAAGCCATCGGTCACGCGCCTGACCTCTCCCCGGCCGCGTCGGTCCGCCGTCCTACCGGACTATGAGAGTGCGGGAACAGGGAGCGCACCCTGGTTCGCGCCCAAACCCGTGCACCACAACATGTGCCGTGCATCCCGCCAGTCTTCGATGAGACCGGCTGCCGTGGTCGCAATTCGGCTAGGAGGAAATCATCTTGCTGGTATTATTATTTATTCTCGAGGCTGTATAAATTTTCCAGCACTAACCCTTTATTTACTCCATGTTATGTAGGTATATGGGCTACTTATATTGATGATACCAGCTCTTTTATAAGTTTTTTAATAATAGTTACATAATAAAGTGATTTTTAACTGTTTGTAATGATAACCCAACAATCCTACCTCATTTTTACTTTTTTAACAGCATCGGCTGTTTGTTAATATAAGAAAACAAATCATTTTATTTCTTGTTTCCATAACGATATAATAATGTAGGTAATTTTTATTCAAGGAAAAAATAAGAATAAATCACTTTTAACGGCCCAAATAGTAATAATATAAACCTTTATTTAACTATAACCGTACTTTGTAACATCATCACCATAAATGAAGGTTTTAGATACACGCGCATCTGTGACAGTAACCACCATCTTTTTAATAAGTATTAAATGCAATATTATCCAAAAATCTTTTGTTGACTTTCGGATTTCGTTGTCCGCAAAAGGCGCATCGACAATAAAGTCTGTGTTATATAGAATAGGCAACTATTTTTTTTAGATATCTATGTGTGAGTGCACTCATAACTAGTTTATTGACCTTCCAATCACAAACTATACATGTGGGTACTTGGAAAAATGCTGATGAGTACCATACTACCACTTGCCCTGAATTATCCATAACATGAACCCACCATGATATGCAACAGTAGGTAAATTTGCTATGGCTCCGTCCATAAATTACCACAATCTAAGACTATACCTACTACCGAATTTGGATTTTAGAAAGTCAAGAATGATTATTTCATACACTATTCATGGATTTATAGTTCACAAAGATTATTCACCACCATGACATTTATTTTTGTAAATTGTTTATCCCATATCTATCAGTTTTTTTTTTTATTGATTTTCAATTGCCAATTCAATTCAATTTTCACTTACATGGCCCACGTCGCACTTGCCCACCTCCAGCTCCTTTCGGCGCGGCGCACCGCCAAGGCTGGGCAGCGAATGCGTTAATTTCAATCATAATAACTTGATATACAGACATTGCACACTGCAAAGGCAGGAAGGAGTACAATGATTCATCATAACACCTGTAGGTATCTCCATGTATTTCATGCAATAAATGATACCTTAATTTTCAACGGTTAGGCACTTTTGCACAGATCCAAATAAATTTTTTTTTCAAGGTTGTACTAATTTACCTATGTATGAGTAAGAATATTGCAGTTTATGATAGGCACATAAGTACAGTTTTAAAAGTAGTTCCCCATCTGTTACAGTAGACATTGTCGATTTAGGATCTTAATTTTGACAATGCTATTTTATAGCAGCTCAGTACCGACTTGACCTTTGATGATGCACTGCACATCCATAGCAAATTTAATTTAATTCTGTTATTTGATCTACCAGCTGGTGTTCCAATAATTCATCTTAAGATAATACAAACCTAATGAAATAGCTTATTGCACAACCGACACTGCATGGTAAATCAGATCCATTCATTTGTGTTTTAGTGTTTACCTTACCTTTTACCTTTTACCTTTTACTTACCTTTTACCTTTTACTTACCTTTTACCTTTTACTTACCTTTTACCTTTTACCTTGTCTTTTTAATTGCTTTGAATATAGCTTTGTACCGAGGTAATCTCCTTTGGTTCCGTTTAGGTATTTTATAATATTATTAGATTCTTATACTATTTATAATTTGATGGAACCGAGTACATTTAGCTCCTATGGCTCCTGCACATTGTGTGTGTAGGTATCTGTATTTATCCACTATCCTAAGTACTTTTCTTAATTACAAGACACTTTAATCACAGAAGGTTTGTCTAGAGCTGGTGCTTACAGCACATTGCCACATATTATTTGACAAGAAGTTATAAATAAATGTGTTATCTATCATAAACCAAATAAAATAAATGGGAATGAGTTCTATTCATATTCCTATTGCAACATTGTTTCATAAAGAAAGTCAACTTTATACTGAACATAAAATAAGTACAATAATGGTATAAATTAACTCGGGACAATATTAGAGTTTAGTAGGTATAGGTAAATGAGAATGTACCTACTTACACATATTTTTACCACCTGGATACCATAATTGGTACCTATATAACATGACAGACTGCTGTTGCCATTCCAATCCTTGCGTTTCTTGGTCCATGCTTGGTCATTTGATTACATAGGAAAACAAAAAGTAGGAAGCAAGTGTGCAAGTTTGTGATACTGTATTAAGGCGTTTCCTTATGTTTATCTGTATTTTACTTTGATAAGATAGCAAGGAACTTCTACGAGAGCATTTTGCATTGTAACTTTCAATCTCGTTGGTGTCCCTCCCTTCCTTCAAGTACTAATAAAATATCTTACCTTTTATCCCGTCGCCATTTGTAGGGATTCCATAGACCGATAGTGTACACGATAAGGGATACATCGGCTCGACACAGCCGAGGCATTCATCAGCTCATGATGATCAGCTCGACCTCCTCCGCAGTCGGCATCCGTTCGCCTGTCAACCCGGATTCCCGCCTTCTCGGCTATGTCCGTCTGACAACTGACAGTGACAGCTGATTTGCAACACCTCGACCTACGAGACGATGTATGTAGACCATGGTTTTACCTGGACATACACTACAGTAGGTATATGTTTTGCTTCCCATAATCATTTTTATTATGTTTTTATTAGAGAAAAGTCGTAATCCAATTTATCCGAATTGGTTCTGCCGTAATAAGGGTGTATACCTAATGCACACATGTTGTGCACGGATTTTTTTTTATCTTATCGTTTTCCACGCTTTTCTTTGTCCAATTATATTTTATTACTTTTTATTTAAGGACTTAATTTTAAATCGATAATGTATAACATTAAATTTTTATAACTACGATACGAACACTTACTCATAATGTTGTAACGCCCTTACATTCACAAAGAAAATTATAATATAATTAGTATTTGCAATTGAAACCATTGAGCTAACTGCAGACTGTTGCAAACAATCTACAGGTAGCTCAACTGATCCATATCAATAAATACTTTAATAATATTTTTTTTGTAAAAAAATCTACCAGCTCTCTCATTATTTTGCTCTGAATTAAAAATAACCCTCACCGAAACTGACTCACACTTTCTTGCTTAAAATTATGTAGATACCTATGTACCTTATTAAATTAGAGTAAATCATTTATTACGTAGGTATATTGTGCAAATAAGTACTACCTACCTATTACTTTACATGGAAATTGCGTAGTTTGCAATCAAGCTGTGATTCACTCGATGGATTTCAATGGACAATAAAAAGTATATGAAGCGCGCAGTAAGATATTTGTTTGCGTAGTCATTATGTGCATCCTTATTATAAATCCCAAGTATGTAAAAACCTGTGAGGCAATTATGTAATTAATGTTATAGGTGAGTACATTATCATCAATTTGAGTCCGTTACAATCCGCCAAAGATATATACTTATGCCAGTTTTACGATGACGACTGTGAAATTTTCATAATCGTAATTTTAGCTTCTCATGTTACCTGCCGTTTTACACACTTTTTATGCATTGTAAGTACGTACGAAGAAGAAACTATGTAATTGTTTTGTTTCTCATTTTAATTAACTAGCCTAGAGCTTTAGTCCTAATACCTACACGGAAAGTTTACGTTACACTTCAGCTCTTGCTGAATTTATTCGCAATTAGCGTCTTTAATCTGTTCCTCTCCACTTCGTTGATTTTGATGAGAGTTTATTCCTCCTTGTTTTGGGAGGTTGTCAGACGGGCTCACTTCCTTGCTGATGAGTCATGGTACCTTACTACAAAAGGTCGACGGCCTTCGTCCCAAAGCCACAACAAAATGACTGTTTTTAAGGAAGTTCTGAGAACCTCCGTAAAAAACCACTGGCAATCAATGCGCCTTGAACAAAAATGCGGTTTGGAAATTTCGAAAAACTTCTATGGTGTTGGTTTGTTCATCTGGGGTCCTTTATTTTAGACCTGTCTAAAAATTGTTGTAATTTTAATGTCAGAAATAAGCTTTTCCTTAAATTTTGGAGATATTTCAGATATAATTTTGACGAAAATCTATTTTGCTGTTCTTGCATGTACATGATTTTTTGTCTAGGTTAGAAGGTGAATCGTCATCAAATTCGTAAAATATTGGGGCAAATTTTCCTCCTTGACAAATTCCCCCTAAGGGAGAAAAACTGGATTACAATATTCATTTCTTCAAGTTTATTAAATTACGAAACGTATGCAATTTTCTCCATTCTGGCCTAGACCAAATTTTTTATCCTAGAGGGTCTATAAGGAGTCTTGTTCTTAAATTTAATATTTTTTTATGAAGCCCCATGCAATCGACAAAACTAATAGGCAACTATAGAATATATCGTCATGCTATGGATAATTCCACCTTACTAAAACAAATTAATTACACTCTCAAGAGAATTGTGACGCAGAAGACAAGGTTACTGCTAAATTGTTTACCGGTGAGTCAGTGCAATTTAACAGTTTACCTACGGGGTTATAAGCTCGGGTATTAGATATCTTTAATGGTAAGCCTAGTCCGACTTGGGCATTAGACTATCCTTATCGGCTATAACAGACATTTTGATACTGAGTGTTTTGCTTTTCCTCTATTTTACTGTTTAAACCAGCTTTTTAAATAGTTGTCTAATCTCCAGCCATATAAAAACACAATGTTAGCTAAAATTTGTACACATAATTCAAAATTCTTTATTGCACAACATAGGTAGTATAAGTAAACATATCGCAAGAAAAATAAAGGCAAAGGCGAGCTTAACCCTAAAAAGAGTTCTCTTCCAGCAATCCATATTAGAAGAGAGAGTCAAATTTGCAGAAGTGGGTTCATGTGCTAAAACAAAGGATAATGATAAGTTTAATAATAAGATATAATGATACTTTATTATATTATATTATATATAACATATGAAAAGATAGGTTTATAACTTATAACATATATATCATTGAAAGGTATTTTTACTTAAATAGGTATATGTTAAAAGCTTTCATCAATATGTATTTTGAATTTCATTTCCCATGTTTTAATTTCCGTAAAACCGAGTTTCTTCTTATCTTGCTGTTTCACAAAAGTTGTTTACTTATCTTCGAAAAGCAGTTATTGGCATCGTTCCAGCAATACCTGTGCAGTGTGAATTCTCATTCGTCTGGCAGGTGTTGAGGAAACTGCGAATATGTAAGTAGGTTTTCGGGCTGACAGTGCTATATAGCTATATGTATCTGTCTCTTACACGTTACTGACCTTCCTTTTCTCATTCAAAAAAGTATTTGTACAAAATAATATAAATCCGGAATCCGTTGAATCATGGCCAACAAACGTAAATGAGGGAATGGTTGGATAAGCTCCCAACCAGCTTCTAAACGACCTCTGTTTCGGTCACGAGTATATCAATGTCTAATGACGTCAGTTAAAAACAAATTATGAGTAGAGTCGATGAGTCTTCTAATAATGTTTTTGTATGATCGATAGGTACTTTGTTTCGGTTTGCAAGAAAGATAATTTGATTGTTTCAAAAAAACTAGTAGAACAGAATGTCTTTTATTGTCTTTGTTCACCGTCGTCATACTTACGTCTACCCACAACTTTTTTGTTATTTTTATTTGTCAGTGATTACTTACACCTTTAGATAATATTCTAGAATATAAGATTGGTTCTCATGCAAGTGAATGTATTATTCTTTATGAGAAATAAATGTCTTTAACCAGAAAACTACTTAATTTTTTTTTGTTTAGAACAGTTTTTTTATAGTTTTTGATAAATACTAAATACAAATCCCACAGGAACATAATGAGATCATTTCGGGATCATCTTCTATACAACTGCAAAAGAATCGTCCAAATCGGTCCATAAATGACGGAGATATCGATGAACATACATACCTACACAAGATTTTTTTTTCCACATATCAAAAATCAAAAAGTCAGGTACATACTGTACATAGAACCGGCTTCTTTATTCAAAGTCGGTTAAAAAGATAGTTTAGATTTTAGATACATTTATCCGTACTAATCACATCAAAATAACCATCGTTTACAATGAATATTGCAATGAATATATTTTAGATAAACCAAGAAAACTTTTCTAAGCTATTTTCCACCCCTCCTTTCCACCTGCCTGGAGCGAAACACTGACCAAAGTGTACTAAACTTGGCTTTACCAAACATTTCAGGTGCCTCTACACCAATCTATCACCAATATTAACGGAACTGGGCAAATGTATGAATGAGTAAAAAATATGCCAAAAAAACGTAGGCAAGCTGAGGAGACGTTGATTGGCTTCCTGTTGAGTCATCATATTCAACCGAACAGTGATCTGACCGCTCATCCTATAAGTTATACCTACCTCCTCTTATGTTACATGTTTTCCTCAAAGAATATAACACGCAAGACTACGATACGAACTGTCGGTGTATATATAGGTGTATGGAGATTATGTATTGAATTTGTTCTCAAGAGTCGACTAGCGACTCTTTAGGTAAAGCACTAACGGTCGTGTTTATTATGATTCAATCAGTGATCGTCTTTTGTTTTAATATTTTAGTTACTTAGGTACTTCGGATATAATAGAATGATTGTTTCGGAGCCGTACCATATTGAGATGCACCTTCTTGAGTACCAGTCCGAGTACCACTCGACGTTGGAGTCAATTGGGGTAAAATGACGCACTTACAGCCGGTTCTTCGTACCGTGATTAACTTATCATAACTGTTAAAAACCACTCACTTTATTAATTAGGATTGGAGAATAGGTTGGAAGACACTGTTATTGGAAGAACAGAAAAATAACAATTAACAATGATGAAATCTCTTGTAAAATACCTAGTTCTTTCTCTTTGATCATAGTTGAGCTAAACTAACACTTTCATGGTCCAACACGCAGATGTCCTCCTCCAGCGCCGCGGGCAGTCAATGCGTTAATAGAAATGATCAGCGACAACAGGCAGCTATTCGATTTTGCTTAATTTATGTTATTGCTACAAGTTTATTCGATCGAACAAACTTATCTCAATAACATAATGAGTTCAAGCGGATCGAACTATTCGTTGAAGCTCATAATAATAATAATAACAATTATTTACAATATTATTTTTCTTGTGTACGTTTCACAGTTCAACAGATATTTGCCAGAACCAGAGGGCAGTTCTAGTGTATACTAGAACTGCCTTTGTTTACATCCCGCGTAATCACAATACCTATGTCACAAGTGAGTATCAAACCGGCGACTTTGCGAACTTTAATCAACCGTTGTGTACTTTTACCCCGTTACACCCTATCTATCCCTTACATTCTTGTGGTTTCTTTAATTTTACCAGAATGTAGACTTTGTGGATTTTTAAGTTAAGTTAGGTAGACTTTTTTACCTTAGGGCGCCTCGTATGAATAACAAGATGAAAAAAAATCGCGATTTTGTGGAATACATGGTTGGGTCCGTATAAGCGTCGTTAAAAATTTCATTTGCATCGTCGGTGATATTTATCAATCAAATTAAATCGCTATTGGATTGGAATTTGTCAATGTATAATGATGTAAATCGAAACAACAATCGCGGAAATTATACAACGTTTAAAAAAAACCTTAATATAAGTTCTTTGGAAATTTCATACAAAAGACATCAACGCGCTTATTAGATTTTCTTTTCACCTAGAAAATAATAAAAAGTCGATGTACACTATGATGTGGTACTGAACCCATGCACGCACACTCTGCTGGGTTATTTATAAATCGCTTTATCAGGGCTTAGAAAACGCTTTAAAAAAGCTCTTAAAAGCACCAGTGACTCATCAGCACAGCATTTTTCTAGCGTGTAAAAATTTCTCACGCGCTAGCCGCAGGGCTCAATATCAAGTTCACAGTATGTACTTATACCTACTAATGACTGCATGGGTACGTTGATAGTTCGTGCTGATAAATGCGTTTGCGCATCGCAGCTGTGGCCCGAGGCAGAGATAAAAATATAAATATCTATTAGATAAAATCTGGTTACGGATTCTGTGACTTAGGGAGCGCTTACGATTTGGCTGTACATCAATCCTGACTTCATTCAACTTTTCGGACATAACAGTACTTATTCAGTCATTTTGGCTTTCAGGCATTTGGGAAAAGGTTTTTTTAGGATTCAGGAGTCTCGCAAGCAAAGTGTTTTGAAATTCAGTCCTAACGTCACGTAAGCCTTACGATTATGTCGTATTGAAACTTTGACGCTTTCGAGAAATCAGAACCATTTTTCTTCCTAGTACGTTACGTACTAAAAGTACAAAAGCGAGCAAGAAACGACTTTCGTTACTTCTTTTTAAATCTATGAGTAAGTAGGTACCTATATAAAATTGTTATTTAGGCCACAAGTTTTTTGTATAGAAAGCACGTTATCAATAAAACTTCCTGTCATTCTATTAATAATTCGAGTGTTATCATGAATCTCATAAACCAATGGCCGAGTCCTTGAATCAAAAAACCCAAATGTAGAAATAAAAATAATTACCTACGTATCGGTTCTAGCAACATTATACGAGAGTGTTAAGGTGCTGTAACAGATTTTTATAAATTATACGCCTTATGAATTAAGAATTATACTTTTTGCCCAAGCTGTACGGTACACGGCGGCTCTGGTATAAGTCAGTACTTCAGAAAGTAGGTACCTAGCCAGTTACATCAGAAGAAAGAGGATGTACAACGAGGTCGTCTATATTAAGTTGTAAGGAATCAGTTGAACATGGTCAACTATGGCGCTTGCCACGTACCTGCCCATAGGAATGCAGCCAGTGAAGAACCGTTGCTCATATTGCAATAAAATGCACTGATTTCTTTGAATTCTATTAATGTGCCGTAACTTTTCACCCGATGGCGTTGGTAATGCTGACCGGGAAACTTTCTTCGAGGCAAAAATCACACTTTTATTATAGATGCGAAAGTTTAGATGTATGGATGTGTGGATAGATGGATGTTTGTTATCTCTGCACGCCAAAGCTACTGAATCGATCGGGCTGAAATTTTGCATAGATGTAGCTCTAAGCCTGGAACAACCTCAAACATAGGCTTCCTTGTATCCCACAAAACAGTTCCCATGGAATAATCTTTAAACTTTTCCCAAGAAACAACTTGGGCAGAAACTAGTATGGAATAATTTGAGGTTTTTTTAACAATAACTAAAACCAACTTCATACTCTAAATATTCACGCATATTTTTTAAGTTAGGTACGGTTCAACATAAAGCAACCTCAGAAACTACATTTGAAGCTAAAAACCTGGATGCTTACTCGGAAAAGGTAAATCGAAGTTTCGATTTCGCTATCGTATAAAACCAAATCATATGTCGCTTGCTTATGAAAAGGAACATCGAAATCGTTTTTAAGAGTACGAGCCTTGTTTGCAAATTGATAAATCAACATTTGCATAAGGCACCTAATTGACACCAATTAAATTACAAAATAATGGGAGATTCAGCAATGAGTTTTTTGAACCATCAAAAAAACCGGTCCCGAAAATGCAAAAGAATGCAACTTGAAATCCGGGACACGATAACGTGTGGCGCTGATATTTTGAGGCTAACGGCCTCGGAAGATCAGATTGAATACGAAAAGGATCGTTCATAAACATTAAGACGTGCTGTTAATCCCATTGTGTTTGACGTTACATGCGTCGACACACTTGCGCCTTCCCATCCTTCCGAGGACATCCGTGAAGGCAGGTGCGGCGGCAGATTTGGCTGAGGATCTCACGAGGCGCAAATATGCAGGTCTCGACAGAGCCTACTCAATTTTTTCAATTGTTTATATTAGTTTCAATTTACTTTTGTTATTTGATTTTAATTTTCTTTGTGAACGAAGACTTTTACTCCCTTAAATAATATATTTATATTATTTGTTTGTAGTTTTCTTACTCAAAGATATATTTGACAAAACTGGTTGGATCGTTAGTTTATCAAATCAGTTGTTCATAATTCTATTTAATGGTGTTGCCAAGCACAAGTAGACAAGGAGTAGGTAAGTCATTTAGTATAGGAGTGCCCTCTTGCGTCAACAGGGTGTAACGCGAACCTTGGCGTGTGGCCTGCTCGTGTTACCGCAATTTGAACCCTAGTCATTGGTAATTAGGATGTTGCAAATGTGTCAACAATCTTCAGGGACTGGCTCGTCACGGAACTGGCTACGCCTGCGAGGTAACCTAAGATTTCATGCTTGGAAAAGTTGCTCCTTGCGTAATGGTTCTAGTTTCCTCTCTCAATAATGCAAAATGAGTCCGGTGACAGTCAGCGATAACTGGGATATTATGAGATGGGAATTAATTATGTATATCTACATGTACCGTCATCATTAACAAAATAACAATCAAAGACAAAAGTACATAACACATATCATGTCGAAACAATTGATATTGGAGTAAAGAAATTTTGAAGCGTGAACGTTTTTCGAGTGTTGAATATAATATTCAACACTCGAAAAACGTTAAAAAACATAGAAAGAAATTAAAATAAAATTCTATAGATCCAAAAACATTATCGTATCGCGAGGTTGCATTATTTGCACCTAATCGCACGCAATGAACAACACTATAGAGTAAATATAATTGTGTAATTTTTAATTGATGTTCTTTAGGGTAATATATTTCATCAGAACGTTCTCCACATGAGAATCGCCATAGGGGTTAGAGTGTTGGAAGATTGCAAAGCTTCATAAACTACTACCATTGATTAATTGGACAACCTCTTAAGGTGAAAAGCCATCGGCACTTAAGTCTGGAATTTCTTAAGTGCTCGTCTTTTGTTATACAAATTCCAAAGTACCGTTTGATCCAATCTTTCGTTTATGGTAAGCTTACTCTGCAGGTGTGAGTGATCCGAATTGATCCAATCAGTGATATTTTTGTCATGATAATTTACTTCCGGTGGAAATCTAGGTGGATATCAATACTGGGATCAATAAAAAATAGATAGGTTAGGCAGTTAGGTGTAAGATTACCTACAAGAAGCAAAAAAACAAGTTTCTTTGCACATTTAAGCGCTAACAGGAGATTGTAAATTAACAATCAGATTGTGGTTAATGAGCTTGCAGGAATAGTCATCTCGGCAGTAGGTAATTTGCTCGATGGTAATAATTTATACCTGTTACATCGGAAATTGCGAAACTGTTTAGTTCAACCTCGTTTTTACCACCTTCCCCAGAACCAAGACCATAATTTTGTGGAAGATTTTGAAAAAGACAAATCAATCAGGGTTCCATTATGCATGCATTGTCTTGGATCAAGAAAACATCTCATTAATTCGAATGATGCCTTTTCTATTGAAAAATATATCTCTTGTAATTTTGAAATAACTCAGAATTTGAGATGCGAGTCAAACTCGGGCATTAAGGGTTCCGTAAGACCTTGTTTTTGCCAAATATCACGATTCAACGGGAAATAGGTACCCCGTATATTTTGGTCCCGGGAGAGCCCCAAAAATATTTTTTTTGTTAATAAGCTACAAATTTATTTACGGTTGTCTAAATTTATTCTTGTGCTATAAGATCTTCCTTCTTACCAAATTTCATGATTTTCAATCGCCGGGAGTACCATAAAGGCTTTGTGTGCATGTGATTCCCTTGGAAATTTCAGTTTTTGGAAATAAACGGCTGTAAATTCGGATTGCGTTGACCTAGAAGTTTTATTTATATCGAAGCTTCAAGAGATTACGGACTTGAGTATTTGATGTAAATTTCAACTCGATCATCCACATCCACGCGTTCCTGAGAAAAGGGGTTTGACAGACGGACAGACAGACAGAAAGATGGATAACAAAGTGATTCCATAAGGGTTCTTTTTTTCCTTTTTGGGTACGGAACCCTAAAAAACATGTAGTTGGTAGTTTACTTACCTATGACGGTAACTTGAACTCCAATGCTTTGTGATGCAAGCACCCTGTATATGAATACAGGCTTTGTCGAGACCAGAAGAATGGTGAGGACTTGAGAACAATACTGAGAAATTACTGGCAGTACAAAAAAAAATAGCAGATCATCGCCGAAATAAATCATTGTCTGTTTTATTTCGGGCATAACATGGAAGTAGGTAAATAAGAGGTGTGTCTGATATAATTTTATTTGTCTATTTCTGTTTGTTTTTTTTTTGGTACTTAGGTATCATCTGATATAATTATGTACCTTTTTTATATTACTGTGATATAAGTTAAGTATTTAAAGGTTAAGATTCAAAATTTAAAATTTAAAAAGTTTGGTTATCGTGCCAACTTTGGTTGAAATACCTATAGAAGATACATAACAGATATCAATAGTTAGCTTATATTTCCTTCTATATTATGCCCATCGTAATTTCAGCAAGCTAAGCTGCGAGTATCACCTACGAGTTATATAGTATCGCATTTCCTTCACAATGATTTATCTCCTCGTAACTACAAATCCAATCAAAATTCTAAATTATCTTTCCATAATGAGGGACTAAAAAAGCCCACGAGCTTCGTACGGCAGTAAACGTCATGGGGCCTTTTGATGTGCATATTTGAATGCAGTCCCATTTTGAGTGTGTCTGGAGTCTGGGCATTGTGCGCCCTACGTGCCGCTGCGCTCTATTGATTTACCAGAGGGGCGTGCTTCAACCGTGACACTCATTCAGATTCTAATCAAGGCAAAAAGGTCATTAAAAAGGTTATTGAGTTCCAGATCACAAGTGAACCGTGGATCGTATGCAAACCTTATATACGCGTTGAAAAATAACATCTGGCACATAAAATTTAAATTATCTAGACTAGATGATAATATTATAAAGTATCTGTTACTGCACATTTTCCTAAATCCCATTCTATCAACTTCAAGATACAAGCATTCTTGCGTAGTTTGAGATCCGCGAGCATTATGCATATATTGTGTTTTTTGATAAAAATTATAGGTATTATTAGTAGCTATTACGCACTGAATGAATTTTATTATGTCTGAAACTTAGACATTCTAACATTTCTAACCCGCTCAATGGGTTTGTTATAATAACATCTAAAGCTTTGAAATTTAAAATGTACCATGTGTCTCGTATCTATCACCCCTATCATTAACTGTATTCTTATTTTTATAGACAAACTGGATGAAGAAAAACAACTATATTTCAATTTTGTTTTAATAAATTTCATATTCACAAAGCGTCATCTAACCCCAAAATAAGCAGAGCTTGTGTACCAGATGATTGACATCTTATAGAACAAATATTTGTAGACCACACAATATCTTGGGCCGCAACGGAATTCGAACTTTACAATAGGTAGGTACCTAACCTACCATGTGACATGTCACTTTGCAGCATCTTCGTAAAATCGTCACATCCATATTATTGTTATCATTTCTGATTCAATCAATACCTACCTGTGACTTAAAACAAGTCTGACCAGAGTTCAGTTACGTAGGTAATATTATATGTACTTATTCGCTGCATATACCTGAGTTTTTTCTTAATAATTATGTCCAAAGTTGATCATGATTCAGTTAAAAAGGTCAGCACTCCATACTGTGCAGTCAATAGGTACCTAATAATAATAATGATTGTAATGACTTCATCCTGGTGAAAGGAACTCTTATACAATATGTAGGTTCTATAAAACAGATTCCTTCATTCGGAGAAGTATTCATATTAGTCGTTAAAGACCGGCTTTGGCTTAGCTGCCTAATTAATGGTGAAATTCGCACTGGAATCTCTAAAGCCGTAAAGCTATAACAACAATGTGTTAGAAACTAATAAAGATACGAAGGTATAAGCACATAATGTGCCTAAAGCTAACCTTCAAGCGATCGTATTTGAAACACAAGACGACAGGCCAATGTAAACATATGTACTGTTGCAGTATGCAACAATAGCGTGTAAAGTAATTGTAAATTGATACCAATGTTAGACCACTTAGTACTCGTTGACGCTTATACACAGATACGTTAAACAGTCGATACAAACCTGATGCCTGGCCAGTGAAACAAAACATAGGATCTCATTACTAAACTTGAACATGCTGGATCCATAAATGTGGTTTCGCTTTCACTAAAATCTTCAGTTTAATAATAGCAACATTAGACACTAACGTACCCAATAAATTTAACTTTTTGAAACACGCCAGAATAATCCTGGGAACTTTAGAAAGATAAGTGTATGTATTAATAATAAACTTACCGGAGTGCTATGTTTATTTTTCCAACCACGAACGTTCAAAGTCTGCATTTGCGTACTGGCGTACGCGATTCCGATAAGAGTTTGTTTGCACTGTTCGGGATCCTGTGGGATAGTTGGTTATTGTTTGATATCACTGAATATTTGAGTTACGGAATGTGATTTTACTGACGCGGTGGACGCGGGCGACTCGCATCGAGGCGTGCGGCTGACTGGTGCGTTGTGGTTGGTGGTACCAACCCGCTCCCCCGGCTCGCGTCAGCGTCGCCGTCTGGCTCAGGTTGCTAGGTTGCCGGTACCCGTTGCCAGGACCGTAAAAGAAGGGCCACAACCCGGTTTTTTGTCGCATATTAGATTGGCAACAATGGTCCATTCAAGGGTTACAGACAAACATTAGTTTGTGTTAAATTCCTATTGAAGGTATACCTACTTAAAAAACAAGGCACGTCACTACTGGATTATTGTAAGGGGTTCTGCTCTGCTTTCGGTAAACCATTATTAAGATCAAAGAACAAAATTTTATAGATAAACGAGGTTTTTTGGTTTTCTCAAATTACGGAACCCTTGAATCAATGAGTTTAATATACTTATGTAATTAAATTATAATCCTAAGTACCTAGGTGTAAGTGGAGAGTACCTAGACAAAAAGTTTTTTAAAGATTCGCACCTCCAGAAAAGTATTATAGATTAATAAGTTCCATTAGGTACCTTTAAAATCGTGTGTCGGAGAAGGATTATGTAATGCTAATGATGTATGGGATTCAAATGTGGATGCATGGCCTGTTCTTCTTCCGGGAACAAGCTGGTCGAACGAATCACAGATGACTGTAAACCACTGGATCCCTCCAACCCCAACAAAAACAAATGGCACAGCATCGTGGCAACAGGGTATTCCATTCTTTCTTACACCAGAAATTTGAGGCTCTAAAAGGGAAAGATTTTGACATTCAGCCTCCAGGTGAAAGCTCAAAACAAAACAATTTTTTTTGAGGTTTGTTAAATACCCGTCTACAAATTCCACTGGTAAACAGTGTACTGTAGTATGTTCTTCTAACGAATCAAAGGAAGTGATCGTTCAGTGGTTCCATACGCATGGAATTAATGTTAGTGTGTTCTATGATTTTATTCGGTTATGAAGGCATGACTGATTTGTCTCATGATTTTGACCTTTTTTCAACAATGCTTCCGCACAAATCACTTTTTTGGAACAAATATAGGTGGAGAGTGGTGATATTTCAAGTTCTGTGGTTGATAAAATCTATTTAATTTTAGAGTCCCGCCCTACTTATTATTTTATGCAACTGACTCAAAAATAAATAAATGAGTATACACTTATATTATAAATGCGAAAAATGAGATGGATGTTTGTTTCTTCACGCAGAAACTACAGAACGGATCGGGCTGAAGTTTTGCATAGTTAGGCCTAATGTAGGTTAGGTAGGTAGGTATATACCTAAAGTCTAACCCTGGGCTACTTGTTATCCCATAAATCAAATACTATGAGATATAAAATATATTCTTGAAAAATTCCACGGAACGTGTGCGAGATCCTAGGCAGAAATATAGTATATGTACCTATAAATACCTGGTAAGTGTCCAAGTGGTTCTCTTCTCACTGTGCCAGTAGGAAGTCACGTGATGTAACAGAAACCGTATAGGTTAGTATTGCACAATTTCCCGATAAGGGTGACGCTGGACCAGTGGTGGTTAGTTAACATGTTCCTGTCACATTATATCAGTTATCTAGTAGAGTACCCATAACACAAGCTCTGCTTATCATGGGGCTAGATGATGTGGTGTGAATTGCACAGAATAATATATTTATTTATCGTTTCTACAGGTTAATGCGTAGCAGATTCATTAAAAAGATTAGTCATAGTTTTATGCTCATTACGATGATAAATATGATGTAGGTAGCTCCACTAACCAAGACAGCTATTATAATTTAATATATTATAATTTGAGTCTGATTGTATATTAGTTTTTTTATCTACCTAAATTGTTTGTAGGTGTTTTTGGTTATTTGTGTAACAAATTTTGCGCTTTCTCGAGCTTGAGTAAGCTGCTTAGGCACTTCATTGTACCTACAACTTCAGTATCAACATCAACTTCTGCCTCAATCAAGAGAATTTAAATTCGGACCAGATGTACCCTAACCCCATTTGTCAGCGGTCAGCTGGTTCAACCGCTGATTTTGAGGTCCTGGGTTCAAATCCCGGGTCGGGCCAGTAGTTGTTTCTAGCAGCCCGGAGCAGTACACCCCGTGCCATGAACGGAAAGCACGTTAAGCCGTCGGTCCTGCACTGAACTCTCCCCGGTCGTGTCGGTCTGCCGTCCCCTCGGATTATGAGAGTAAGGGAATAAAGAGTGCATTTGTGTTTGCTCACACACTTGTGCACTATAAATGCCGTGGTAGAAATTGGGCAAGGAGGACATCATATGTCATGCCATCAAAAAGTTCAACAGTTTTTGCGACAGGCAAAATCAGGAAAAAAAAATTGTTGCTACAATATACAAAGACTTAAAAATAAAATGCCGAAGGTGCCATTTATAAAATGAACTTTTTTTATCACACATCAATAACCTTAACATCACCGAGTTGCAGATCTTCGTGTAACTTGTGGAGTGGCTGCCACTTTGTGTTCGCAGGCAGTCGTGGGTTGAAGCACAGCACCTCAAACGTATCCACCTCATTGAATTCACCTTCACTTGCTACCCAGCATTGTGAGTTATGCATGAACAGCTGCAATGGATTATAACACATGTTATTTTTTATAGTAATATATATACTATATATACCTTTAATTTAATAATTTAATATATATAAATTTAATATACAGAGTGATTTTTTTAAATGGGACAGTATGGGGAAATCCGAATCTAAAGGAGATAGAGGAAAAGTGTCTAAGGAGACATTAGGTGTTTTTTTATGTAAACAAATTTGGCTCGTTCAAATTTGTGGTCAAGCGTGAGTTGTTCTTAAAAAATGATAAAGTTGGTGAATTTTTTTTTTGACGCGGATCGACTCTGTTTCATGTAAGGATTATTTCATTGTTTGGAAAGAAAAAAATCTGAACAGCAGAAGTTGGTCAAATTTACTGAAAACTAATCTTCATACAGTTGCAGTATTCGCCTTTTAATATTGTTACAAGTGCCTAGGCGTGTAAAAAAATATTTAAAATTATTCCATTTTTAAATTTTGATAATCGATAAGAGCTCCAGATGATTCTTTGATTTGATTTTTTTTTGATGATTGATTGATTATACTATATATACCTTATAATATATATTGACGACCTCCGTGGCGCAGCAGGCGAAGGTCCGCCTGCGACGCAGGAGGTTTGCGGGTTCGAATCCCGCCTCGGAACAAATTTGTGTACGATCTGCATGCGATCAATTTGTTCCGTTGGTCTGGGTGTTTTGTATGTATAATAAAAAATATCTAACTATGTAGTGTATTGTATTATGTGTATCAGTTATCTAGTACCCATAACACAAGCTCTGCTTAGCTTGGGACTAGATAATGCTGTGTGAATTGTCCATTATTATTATTATTATTATATACCTTTCGTAAATATTAGAAATTTAGGATAAACTAGCTAGACCAGTGGTTCCTAGCCTTTTTGTCATGAGGGACCACTTGACCACTCTCTTTTTTGCCAGGGACCACTAACTGTTTGAAGATGAAAACGTCAAGCCGTAAGCGGCAAGCAATAGTCACAAATTCGGACCATCGGACACCGTACTCATAAACTTTACCTCCATTTTTTTTTCGCGGTTGAAGGCTCTATCAATGTGATAGGAGTCAGCAGTAGGACTATAAATAAATAACCTCGAAGCGTCGCGGGCTGCTTCTTGTGCTTTACGGACCACTTCGGATAGCAATATATAAACGGAAAAGTTGCTTTCAAGAATCCTCGACGGCATTGCCGACGGTCCATTGCTGGGGCTAGTGCGGATTGTCCGATGCCGGCCTGTGAACGCGCACCCGAACGTTTCAACTGCTAACGTTTGAGCCGTAATGCCGTGCCTTACCACACCGTAATCGGACTCCAGGGACCTCCAGTGGTCCGCGGACCACCGGTTGGGAACCACTGAGCTAGACGAACCTCACGACGATATTCTTAGGGGCTAGCTACTAGGTAATTTCATTCAACGAGAAGACTATTTGTGATGTTTAGCCATATTGTTGGAGGTTGATCGCTCATCAATCTGCATAGGCAATTACCTGAATAGCGCCGTTTTGAAATCGGCCTAGCCATTCTACAAAAAGGCTGATTGTACGATACGGCAGGGACATGAATACAATATGAAGGGTTTAGGTAAGGCATGAAGGCCTCCTATACAAAATACTAAAAACGCTGCCAATCAACTACTTCCTTTTTAAATAATAGATTCAGGCGTTACTTTGCGGAAATCCATTGTATACTATAAGGATGAAACAATATTTAGTAACAATTCCAACACATTGTTGAATGAACTTAGTACAGGTTTGCCTAGGTCACCATTATTACGAATCTTCTCAAATAACAACACGAACGGTAGCAGCAGCACAAGTGATGGTAGTAACACTGCGTGCGTGCTGCGCCAGCAGTGACTACATTCATTTTCATATTTAAAACCTGTTTTTTATTATCAAAAATAATTAAAAAACATTGTTGATTGAGCAAAGGGGTGGGAACACTGAACACGCGCTGTATCACGCCATCGTGACTATATAAGTGGGGGTGTTGCGGACAATGCTTCACTTGGGAGTGGCCACGAGTTCCGCTCGAGTAACACGCGCGCACGGACCGTTCCAACCTACGAATCTCGGCAGCGTTTGTGTGTAAACGTCTGCCGAGCTCGGCCCCGTATCTTTCGCGTAAGTGCAAGTGCGGGCGATGAGTTCCCGAGGAAGTAATGTCGACGGAAAAAGGGCAAGGGACCCGCCGGACCCTGCCCCAAACCCGAAAGGTCGCGCGCCGGACACCGCCCCCGAATCCGCCCAACGCCAGCGCAGTCACGGTGTGACACAGCGCCCCTCTTCAGGTATGGCCGCCCATGCTGGTCGTCCACCCCGAAGAGAGACCTCCAACGAATCGGCCAGCACCGATACAGAAGACCAAAACCGCGCGATAATCTTTGGTCCGCGCAGAGAAAAGAGACCCCCCAGGAAGTCCCGCATAGTGACAGCTACTGCCACGATGCCACCCCCCGTCAACCCCTTCGCCCCGAAGAGACCCACGAACAAACCCATCGCCGAGCAAACGCTCGAGGAAAAATGGGCAGGACACAACTGGGACCTTTACCAGATGGCCCAGTTCGTGAAAGAACTAGGCCCAGATAGCCACCTGGTAAAAGAAGTGAGGAACTTTCTCACCCAGAGGGAAACCGAACTGAGGGCACTGGGGCCACCGCCCACAGTTAACGCTCCCGCGATACCCAACCCCCAGCCGCCGACGCCTCGAGGCGACGCAGGACCGACTAAAAAGAAACGGGAGGAAAATTTCCCCCCCCACTGAACAGCCAAAGCGCAGGGCGACCGAGGACACCTGGGCGTCACCACCCCAGCACGAGCCACCCACTGAAGACCGGTCTCGAGAAAAAGAGATTTCCCCATCCACGCAGTCGACGTCCTACGCGTCACTGGCAGCCACGCCGCCACGCCCTATGGGCAGTAGCGAACCCGCCCGCCCAACGAAGCCCACCCGCCCAGCGGAACCAGTCCTTCCGGAGGAACCCGCCCAAGCCGAAGACCCCGCCCGCCCCGGCGAGAAAAGACGCTCCAGATATCCACCGCTGGTGGTGGAAGTGATGCCGAACTGGGCGCATCACTTCAAAACATTGAAGGCCGCTCTAGGCTATGCCCCACATGCCAGACCATACGGCAACGGTGTTCGCTTCTCCCCCGAGTCACCAGAGGAGTACAGAACCATACAGGGCTACCTGTCCAATCACAAGGACATGGTATGGTTCTCCTACTCCCTACCGGAAGAGAGGCAGGTGAAAGTGGCTATCCGAGGCATCCCAGCCGATATCCCTCCTGTAGCCATAATGGAAGACTTCCGCACACAGGGCTTCGAGCCCATAACCATCCGCCCAATCAGGGCCAGCAAGGGCCGGCCAGGTTGCATTTTCCTCGGCATCTTCAAGCCATCGCCGAACCTGTTGCCGGCCATCAATAACATCACTGTCAAGTCCTGTGTATGCCGGGAATCCAAGTGGAGAGCTGGAGGGGTAAGAAGGGCCACGCACAGTGCCACCGCTGCCAAGGCTTCCGGCACTCGAGCCACAACTGCCACCGCCCACGAGCCTGCGTCCGCTGCGGTGGCTCGCACCACGCAGGAGAGTGCACGCGGAGCCGGGAGGAGCCCCCCACGTGCGCTAACTGCAAAGGGCCTCACACGGCAAACAGTACCAGCTGCCCAGTACTGAAGAAGGAGGCGAGGAACAAAAAAGCCGGCTCGACAGCCTTCACAGTGCCTAATAAATCCAAACCCGCACCACAACCAGCACCTACAACCGCGCAGGCTGCCCCACTGCCACCTCCTCAGCTTGAGTACAGCGCAAATCTGATGGCCCCGGCGAACGTACCGACACCAAGAACCGACCGTCTCCCCAAGAGGAGAAAGAAGAACTCGGCCCCTCGGCGGGGCCCGCCTGCAGCAAGCCAACCAGTGCCGGCTGCACCAACCTGCGGGACCTACTTTCCCCCCCAGGGCTTCCCATCGCACCAGCGCCCAGCACCACCCCAAGAAGCACCACCACCACAGCACTACCCGGCTACGGTACAGGACCAGTCCTCATTGGAAGTCCTGGAGATAGCACTGGAGGTGCTACAGGAAATTCTGAAGGCCCTAAAAGCGGGAACGAACCCGACCCCGCTCATACTAAGCGGAATAGCGAAGCTGGTGCAACTCCAGGTCCGCTAGGCCACACACAAGCGCAGGTAGCACAAGCCAAGTCCGCCCGCCCAGAGACCTCAACTAGCCAAGTCCCGGCTAACGAGGACAGCGGAAGCGAACCGAGAGGGCAAGCACAGAAAACCAAGAATCCACAAAGCCGCAGGCAGCCAGACTCCACAGGAGAACGGCTACTCGAAGGTCCAGAACGGACCGACCCAATGACCCTTCGTCTTTAGGCGAGGGCGGATGAGCTCCGCAGTAATAGGCTAAAGCCTGAAACTGCCTGAACACGCCGGCGAAGCCGGCGTGTGAGAAGACAAGCGAGTCGAGTCGAGTCAATGCTTCACTTTACGCAGGGAGCTCAGAGAGGCAACACCTCTGGTAGGACTCTGTCGTTGTTGCTTAGCGCTCTCTGTGTCAAGGTCGAGTATTGTTGAGGTGTCCTGATGATGTCTCGTGGAGAGACAAAACTAGTTGACGACTTACTTTTGATGAGTTTTTCATTGTGTGGTTGGTGTGGTCTTTTCTTTCGCAAATTAAGTTAGGTAGGAGGGTAATTTACTTCATTTTATTAATTTAATTAAATTTAAGTCTATTGTTTACTTTCTCTGATTGTAAGTAGGAATAATTTACTTAATTTAATTAATTTAATTAATTTTCAGTCTATTGTTTACTATCTCTTATTGTAAGTAGGAACAATTTGTGGGAGGGCGGGCGGTACACACAAATCACATTTTGTTGAATCTTATCGGAAGAGGTTCTGCGCGGAATTGTTACTAAATATTGTTTCATCCTTATAGTATACTTCCTTTTTATAAAATCTTATCTAAGTCAGAGGAACTTCTATGTAAAACAAGGCGAGGAAATTACAAATTTCAACAACATTCATGCTGGCGTCCCCCAAGGCAGCGTCATGGGACCAGTACTGTACCTAATCTACACCTCAGACCTACCAACGACGGAAGGAATACTCGTGGGTACATTCGCTGACGACACAGCTCTAATTGCCACCCAAGAAAACCAAAACACAGCATCGGAAATGCTTCAGCGAAGCCTGAATGACATCTCAACCTGGCTAAGAGACTGGCGTATCAAGGCTAACGAATCCAAATCGGTCCATGTAACGTTCACCCTCCGTCATGGCTCATGTCCTCCCCTACAGCTGAACGGGATACAAATACCACAGTCTGTAGACGTGCGGTACCTCGACATTTACTTAGACAGGCGCCTAACTTGGAAGAAGCACATTCTCACCAAAAGAAAAGCCCTAAGTCTACAACTGAGAAAACTGTATTGGATTCTGGGAAGAAAATCTAATCTGTCACTAGACAACAAACTCCTAATCTATAAATGCATATTGAAACCGATATGGTCTTATGGAGCTGAGTTATGGGGCACTGCGGCTAACTCAAACCTGGACATCTTGCAACGCTTCCAATCAAAAATGCTTCGACTAATATCCAACGCCCCATGGTTCGTGACAAATGATCAACTGCACCACGACCTACACACGCCGACAGTTAGGGAAGAGATCGCCACCAAACTGAGATCCTATACCCAACGCTTGGAAATCCACCCAAATGAGCTGGCTCATGACCTCATGAAAAAAGACACAACATCCAGACGACTAAAGAGAATAGGACAAGACCTAATATAAAATTACCATAGAAATGGATATGCCAATGGGCATATACCATACATAACATGACTGGCAGAAGCTTACAAAACTCTTAGCCCAATGCCCAAATGGGCAGATAGCAAGAAAAAGAGAGATTTAAAAAAAAAAAAGGTAAGGCTGCGTTTCCACCAGAGATGTGCGAGGTAACTGAGCGGTGCGAGGATGCGTTGCGAGGCTGTGTAACGACGTGAGTGTTTCCATTAGAGATGTGCAAGCAAGCTGACCGGTGCGAGGATGTGTAGCGGGCTCTTTTCAGAAAAGTGATCAAGGCTAGGGTAGGGCCACCGTCTCGTGACTGCTATTCTTTCGCCCGAGTCCGTTCCTAGAATACATCTCTCGTAACATTCCTCGCAACACATCCCTCGCACACTTCTTTCCCTTGTTTTGCATATATCAATACCTCGCTCCGCGGAGCCGTTTCTACCAGAGCTGTGCTGATCGAGGCTAGGTAAATGAAGTGATTCTATTCATTGTTGAAAACAAATTCCTCGTTACGCGTCTCTGGTGGAAACGCGCAGCCTTAAAACGCTATACATACAAATATGAAATATTGGCATCGTTTGATTTGGCGTAGCGTAAGATTCTCTACCACAAAGCTTTCTCATTGACGGTTATGATAATAACCATCATTGAGAAAGAAAAAAATGAGAGACACAAAAATTCAAGTTCGGTTATAAAGGATTGTCTTTTGACCTGATAAAAGAATGAAAATTTTGTTAAATACCCTCATTATTCCTTGAGCTACATTGTATCCAGGTACCACGTACACAAAGCTGCTAATGCTAGTCATTAAGAATTTTATATCAGCTCTCAAATCTTACCCGGCCTGGTGTCACCACGGGCTTTATGATACGGCACAGATGGAAGTCTTGAGCGCCTTTCTCAATATCTTCGTGCGTGTTCATGTTCAATGCGCATGTCGGAGGAACGCCTCCTACAGCCGGGACCCACTTCAAATATTTTGGTTGTGCTTTTAGTACTGCTACCTGTCCAATATGATACAAGTTCAATACCTTATCAGCGCACAAATGACATATGCTGGACTTAGGTCTCCTTCAGAAAATAAATAAAATAATGAAAATAATACACAAGATCCGTCAAGTGCGAGTGTAACTCGCGCGCCGAGGGTTTCAAAAGTTTGTCAAATATACAAATATGTACTAAAGGTACCTACCGGTTAGAGCACCTAAAAATAGTAGGTAAAGTAAATTTTTTATAAGTACATGTTTTTTCGATTGAGTTTTTATTTTATTTTTTGGTCCCAGATGTAGCTTTCGTCTTTTGAAGGCAGTATTTATTTAAAAGAACGAGTAATAGTTAGTTATAAGCTCTCAAAGTTAAAAAAAAATAGTCAAGAAGGTCAACTTTGCATCGTTTAAAAAAAATAACGATCGAGGCGTTCAAATGCTTTTAAAAATTTCTCTAATCATCATCGCTCATTACATTAAATGCTTAAAAACAGTCAATTAACTTGTCAAAAATTAACACTTATAGGGAAAACGGAGTAAAAATACAAAAGTAAAAATAATCTTGCCAAATGTAAACAGTTAGGGTCTTCTACTTCAATTTGTATTTTACAAATAGGTACAACTACACACCCACCGATATTTTCTAACCCTCCACCAAATACTCTGTATAATATAGACTCAATTATAGGTAAAAGGCGACAAAACCTTCTGTTGCTATGGCGAGCCTCGCCTTCGCCAACGGTCCGTCCATATGTTGGCCGAGTCGGTTAGGGTTATTTTTGGTGGTATCTGGCATTAGTTTTATATTTACCTCAAAAGGATATCCTCTTTCCAACTTATATTCTTTATGGCGTTCGTCATCCCATTGCTTCCCATAGTAGATATCACCTTGCGGATCTACAACATCTGAATTTACCGGCAATTTTCCCAAAAGAAAAGTGTTATTATATTCAATTCTAGCTATGAACGTCGGACTTTTCAATGACTCAGGGTACTTGGGACCACCGACTTTGAAAGCTTTGCGTCTGATGTAATACATGTCGTCTAGGGTTGCTGGCACCCATTCGAATATATTTCTCGGAAGAACTATAAAGAAGATAGAAAATAATTATTGATTACTACAAACTATACTATCAAATAACACCTTATTTGTGTTTTGTTACCTTCTTCTTCTATTAACATAATTTCTGTTGTTTGACTGCTACCATCACCCCCAGCATCACCACCACCACCATGACCATCGCCGCCACCTCCATCGTTATTGCCATTGTTTCCATCCTTTCCGCCGTCACCACCACCATCACCTCCACCACCATCGCCACTTTTAACCCCATCGCCACCGCCACCATCCCCGCCATCATTAAAGCCCCCGTTATCATAACCGTCATTGTCACTATGGTCATGATGACTCCCATAGGCAGAATTCAAAGCGTGGCCTATGATAATATCTTGTCTTATTCTCAACTCCGGGCGGAAGGGTGTAACGTCATCGTAATTTGAAAAGAGACATTCGGGACACTCGGTCGTATCGCACGGATCTTTCGTAGGTTCTGGTGGCGACTCGGGCGGGGTTGGTATAGGTTGCTGAAAGTTATAAATCCAATAGAAATATATGTAAGTATATATAACATGTATATTATTCGGTTTGTTTATATATCTTTAGTGTTTTCGTTTCGTGTTGGAGCAAGATTATTATTATTTTGTTGTTTTAAATTTTTATCTACTTTGGTCAAAACTATTGGAAAAGTAATTTGCCGCAAATCGTAAGCATTTTATATCAATAGGTACCTACCTATTATATAAAATGCATCTACCTAGATGAACGCCGATTGTATGACGTTGAGTGGAGGGGGCGTGCATTTGGGCATGCATTTTTAGAATGGTTTATCTCTACATGTTAAATCCAACTTAGATTCAATTGTTTTTGAGAGCATGTTGTGTTGTAACCCAAAATCTTATATATTTCCAAATTCTCCAAAAATACCTGTGAATCTAAGTAAATTTTTTAAAGTTCATAGATAATGGTTTACAATTTACAACAAATTACTTTTTTGGTAGTTTTACGCCATCACGAAATGAAGTCGAATTCGCCGAAAGTTGTAATAACTTTAAGGGGCGAACCTAGCGGGTTTGCTTGTCAAACAAGGCCTAGATCTCAGTTCTCACGGGATCCTCGTGGTAACAAACGAACACTGTAGATGTACAAAAAATTCCAAAAAAATTCGGTTGCAAAAAAACATTACAATGAAAAAAATCATAAAAGTGCACTGTTTTGCACCTTATTTGGTCGAGATCTCAGGAACCCTGCGGTCTATAGAAAAGATTTTTGTTTTGATAAGAAACGAAATAATGATATTGATAATAATAATGATAGTGATATTACAGATGAAAGAGACGAAATAAAGCATGAGACGAGTAAGGGAGACTGACTAGATGCAGAAGTGACGTCATAGGAAAGTAACATGCTATAGAGGGAGACGAAATAGCGAAAGTGACGAGTGAGCAACGCAACCATAATTTTCATAAGGTAAAGGGGACCCCCCTTTATCTCACCGAGTGGGGTATCAAATGAAAGGTATCGATTCGTACATTTCAAAACAGTTTACACTAGTACAAAATTTTTGAAATTTTTTGACAAAAGTTGAAAAATTTACTTAATTATTAAATAGCGAAGTCTCACCGGTACTTTTAATATATATTTGGATAATTGACAAACGTTTGAAACCCTCGGCGCATGAGTTACACTCTCACTTGACGAATCTTGTTTTATATGTATGTTCGTCAAATTCTCCGTCAATTATTAATTAAATGTTATATGAAATTAATTATTATGTAATGTGTAAATAATTATTATGAAAATTTTCATAATCGGTCCATAAAACATAAAATTTTACTATTGTATAGAGAATGATCCCGAATGTCTCACAAAAATGTAGGGATTTGTATTTATCCCGTCAAAAACAATATAACATTTTGAAAAATCACGACTAGCTGCAACAATCGGTGATATCTTCCGTATCTTCCTCACCTCACCTCAACAGCCTGTATTGGTCCACTGCTGGACGCAGGCCTCCCCTTGATAAACATCTAGTTGGCTTTTATCTCATGGGGTTTATCTCATGGCCCATAATGCACACTGGGCATGGGGGTGGGGACCACAGTTCTGTGGTAGAATTGTTCTGCAGGGGGCGCTGCTGCCCGCCCCCGGTGGAAATCCCTTAGTCGCCTCTTACGACACCCGCGGGAAGAGTTGGAGTGGTGCAAATTCTAAGCCGTCACCACACAGCTGGTGATATCTTCGCCAATTCGTAATTGATTTTTTTGATCCTCTATGCAAACTCACCTCTATCCTGTAGAGATATGCAACACGGCAAGGATCCCAGGACGTGCATACCGTAGCGTTTGCCAGCATATCCTTCCGAGGCTCGTCGCCAAAGTACTCAAATTGTATCACGACATTGACGTCTATCGCACATTGGTCCAAGAAATCATTGTATGATACCTATAAAATGAAGCAGAGAAAATTATCCTAGTCAGTGTTAATAAGTTTAATAATATTGCACTTTACCACACAGAGTTTGGTTCCACAGAACCAGAAACTGAAGATTTATAGTCTGCAGTTAGTCTTCAATTGTTTTAATTGTAAATACTAGTTCTATATTCCTTGTTAATAAAGGCTTCTGCCATGTGTAAAAAATAAGAAACTAACGTATCTAAATTTTGAAAATAAAAACAACAAGACGACTTAAAGTTACAGCATGAACGAAATCCGAAACTAATGCCTGATGATAAGTGATAAGTTATAACCAAATTGTTACCAAATAGCCCAAATAGTTCAGAGGAACATGAGGGCTACGCCCGACACTAGCTATTGTCCCACGGCCGGGCCACTCTTTGCTGTAAGAATAATAACAACTGAACAAGCCTTTGTTTTGTTCCCGCAGTTCAGTTCACCATGCTCGTTGTATAATTCATCGTTTCGTTCTCCATCTCCAAAGCAAAAGCACCATCCGCGATTGGAGTCATACTCAAGAGGTGTATTCTCTGCGTCCATGCATGGGTCTACGGGAAGCCATACTGCAGTCACGCCATTGGTGCAAGCTCGCTCGTGGATGTTCGGTTGCGTTCGGAACTCCTGAATATCTGGTTCTCCTTCTTCGCAGATGAAGTATTTTCCTAGAGAAAAGCTCTGCTTTTAACTCTGTTTATAAACCCCGACTCAAACAGAGGGGTGTAACGTGTAACAAATTAACGTGTACCTTAATTTGTGTGTCTATTTGTCTGTCAGTGGCATCATGACGTCAAAACGATATGACGGTTTTAAAAATTAATGTCACCTTATCCAGAGAGTTCAATATTAGATTCCTACCCACAGTTTGTGGCGTAGGTAAGGAAAGACCCTTCATACGGGCATTAAGCATAATTAAACCATAGAAGTACCGGGCCTTTGCCCAATAGTTGGATCTTACAGGCTAACTGTAAATGTATTTTATTTTTTAAATGTAGAAGTACCCTAGTAAAATTCCTGTTTGATGAAATACGATGCAGCGGATCTAATGTAAAGTTAGCTCAAATCAAAACTCGACGATTTAAATTTGAACAAACTGTTACGGTACGGTACATGGACATAGTGAGAAGCAGTGTGAGAAGGCACCATAGAACAAAACCTTTTGAGTTAGTGATGTATAAAGTTTATGTGCGTATCTTAAAGAACACATGAGCCAAGTGTATTCCTTAAGAATAGAAACAATAAGAAAAATGTCAATGAACACGTTCTAGTAATATATTTTTATAAATATACTAGCTTCTGCGCGCGGCTTCGAACGATTATTTTTGGTTAATAGTTAGATAATTAGATAATAGATAATAGTTAGGCTATGTTCTAAATGTACGCCTAATTTCATCTTGATCTGGTCAGTAGTTTTGGAGATCTTAGGTACCTAACAAAATCATTCACATTTCACAAACTTTCCGGCTTTATAAGCTTTAGTAGGATAGTAGGAAGTAGGATGGAAGTTAAAACGAAATTACCCATTAGCCAATTCTATCGCTAAATTGTAATTATACTCGAGTGTTTTTAACGTTAAATTAAAAGGTGTATACTTGACAATTAACATAGATAGTTATAATAATATCGGTTTCAGATTATAAACTGAAAAATTGTTTATATTGATTAAGATCTTGTCTAATGTGATCACGCATCATGAATCCATATGAGCCTGATAAGATCTTGTCTTCTGTGACTATGGAAACTTAGTTAAATCGTAATAGCACCTTCTACTAAGTAATAAATTGGCCTTATTTAGTGTAGTTATTTAATTTAATTCAGAGATTAAATGCAACAAAGTTATTTGCTAACCCCGTGCAAATACATGTTTAATATGCCAAAGTGAATATTTATATTGACTCGGAGCTTTATTTTTTGTTTTAAACAAATTCGATATGTTGTAGCTACCATGCATTCTTGTTTGTATCGAATGAGATATTTATCATTCCAACTATTTTGACGCCAACTAAGATAAATGCGTCTTAGTTGGACTATTTTTTTTTTCAGTGTAGGAAGGCTCCTTGAGGCACATATTCATATTCATATTCATATATATTTATTGCAATCATTGTGTACATTTTTAGGTCTTAGTTTAAAAGTAATGTTTATGAGGCACAATGGTACCCTAGCAGGGCGTGGCAATAGGTACTGAGAGTGGAGGTGGACCGGGTTTCTATAAGAATCTCTAGTTATGTTTTAGGTTTTAGCGGAAAAGTATAGTTCAATAACTTTTGTAGTTACATTTTTATATATTATTATTGCACTCTTTCCTACCTGCTTGTATGATATAGCTGGTCCTCTGTGTAGAACTGACGACAGTTCGAACGGTAATCCCGTTGCCCCCGGTACGAATAATCTCCATGAGGACTTCCTGAGCCAAACGCTGTTCCCGGGACCACTTAGCTGATTCCTCCATTAGGCTATCTTCAGTTACTACTCCCCTCTCGTCGTCAATGAACTGACAAACAATGAAAGTATATGAATTACAAGGTAGGGTTAGCGAACCGTATGAAATAAACGTATTTCATACGGTTCGCTAACCCTTTCGCTACTTTTAATATCGAAGAAAATTACTTAAATTTCAGGTAACCTCAGAATAAAAAACAAAGTAGTGTAATTTGAAAAGCTCGCTCGAGACTTGCTGATAGTCAGCTCCTACGGTATGCAAGCGGCGCGCGGGCGGTAGTTAAAAAAATACTAGCTGATTACAAAAACCAAAATCTACGAGTGTAGGAGTTCGTTTTTCGTAAAATAGCGAAGACGTCATTTCATTTTCTCCTCCTTCCTTTTTATGAATAGGAAGCATAAAAACTTATAATACCTAAACTGGCGTTTTGCGAACGATTTCAAAGCGAAGCGAATGGGCAGCGAGAACCTCGCGACGACGGCGCGGGCACGAAGCGAGCTCGCCGCGGTTCGCAATCGCAGCGAGCTCGTGCACTCTGCGCACTCACCTTGAAATGGCTCGCAAATCGTCTGTATGACGCCCCTAAAAGAGGTTACTCATCGTGCGAGAATATAGCGGATTTTTAACTTTCGGATTAACCTGCGTGTTTTCCATTATGACACTAGGCCGGCCGTGGGTATTCTGCCAAATCCACCTAGCAGCGACTTTATGCTTCGCGCTGCGGTACAGGGGTTGGATCTGAAGGATACCGTACCACGCCAGCTCTCGGTATACGCTGTCAGGGAGGAAGCCTGTCTGCGAAGAAAAATCAACATCGTTATTAGAATCACAGAATATTTTTTTAGACAGGACAGTAAGGGGAGATGTTTTAACCGGTGTAGCTACCGGAAAATGGGCATAGGAGACTATCTATTTCTTTTTTAACCCCGGACGCAAAAAGAGAGGGGTGTTAGAAATTTAACGTGTCTGTGTGTGTATCTGTCTGTGGTATCGTAGCTCCCAAACCGATGAACCGATTTTCGTTTAGTTTTTTTGCGTCATTGATAATTTTATCGCGAGTGTTCTTAGCCATGTTTCATGAAAATCTGTATGGGGGTTTTTTAAATTTTTAATTTTTGTGTTATATCCCCATCTTCAGATTTTCATAAAAAGTACTACCTAGTTAGGAAAAAAAATGGCCTTTTATACGAAAACTTATTTGATGCCAATCGATCCTGTTTCTTATATTGATCAAAACTTCTATCAGATCAACTGAGGTGTTGGAGTACTAAAAATGTAAGAAATAGCGAAAAATTAGTGCCCCGTCGAAAAAAACCACATGTACTAATAACGTAGTAGAGTCGACTGAACTAACAACAACTTTTTAAAGATGTAAGCATCACGAACGTGTTTATTTTTTAAACGACAAAAAGAAGGGTGTTACTATTTTGACGTGTGTCGTTATAAATAAGGCATCGTAGCTCCGAAAGGAAATAAATGAGGGTTGAAAAAAGTAAGGAAAGTAACTTGATTGAGAACTATGTTTAAAGAAACTCGGTCAAACTCGTCACTTTCAAATATGTTAGAATACTTTATTGACAAAATAGGTTTGTAAATAATTTTTTAATGTTATCGCCTAAACTAAACAAGATCCGTCAAGTGCGAGTGTAACTCGCGCGCCGAGGGTTTTGAACGTTTGTCAACAAATATGTACCAAAAGTACCGGTTAGAGACTTCGCAATTTAACGAATACCTAAGAATTGTAGGTACCAACCTACATTTCAGATGGATCTCTGTGCATGCTTCGGTTAAATGGGTGGTTCGGTTAATGATAATTTTTTCGACTTTTTTCGAAATATTTCAAAAAGTATGAAAGTTACAGAAATTTGAAAAACTGGTTTGAAATGTCCAAATGTCCGATACCTTTCATTTGATACCCCACTCGGTGGGGTAGCCCCCCTTTTGAAAATTATTCCTTTTTGACCATTTTTCAAAAAGTGTTCTTTTTACAGACTTCTCTATATTTTTCCTGTAAAATATAGATCCATATCTACAAACGCTTCATACATTTCAAATGGATCGCTCGGCAAACTTCGGAGATAGGGGGGGGGGAATGGTTTTTTTTTCGACTTTTTTCAAAATATTTCAAAAACTATGAAACCTACAGAAATTTTAAAAACTGTTTTGAAACGTACAAACCGATACCTTTCATTTCATACCCCAGTCGGTGAAGTAGCTTCCCCTTTTGAAAATTATTTCCCCCCTTTTTGACCATTTTTCAAAAAGTGTTCTTTTTTCAAACTTCTCTATATTTTTCCTGTAAAATATAGATCCATGTCTATAAACGCTCCATACATATTACATGGATCGCTCTGCAATCTTCGGAGATAGGGGGGGGGAATGGGTATTTTTTCGACTTTTTTCGAAATATTTTCAAAAGTATGAAACCTACAAAAATTTCAAAAACTATTTTGAAATGTACAAACTGATGCCTTTCATTTGATATCCCACATGACCCTGTAGGTATCTGTTAAAATTTCGGCATCACAATTTGTATGGAAAATATTCATTTTCATTTTTCATTTATTTTCATTTGTTTTTCTCTAAATCTGTACAGGCGCACGAAATGTATTATAATTTTAAATTTCAAGTTGATAGCTGCAGTAGTTTTTGAGTTATTAAGGAGGGAAAAAAGGACAGACAAAGCGAGACCATAAGGGTTTTGAAACCGATCTTCGATCTTCAAAACCCTAAAAATGTGCATCGAATTTTAGCAAATATAACTTGTGTCAATAAGTGTTATTTGGTTTGACAAGGTGTACTCCTACTTTGTCTTAGTACAGCCTACGGAAAACCTAACCTAAGACCTAAGAAAATATTGCATACGCAAAATCCAAAGCCAAAGTATCCCGTCAAAGTCAATCTGTGATATGAATATTTGGAAATATTGTGAACTGTTGTTTTGGGAACCTGGTAAACTTACCGGCACGAAGTCCATGTGCCACTGAAAACATATTTAAATTAATAAGGGTTGGCGAAGTCTTGCTAATGTACTTTTGCAATATAGTCAGGAGTTGGTAAACCTGATAATAAATTTACCTACATACTAACATGATGATTTACTAAATAGTAGTTAAAATAATTGATTTCTAACCTCCTCAACTGGATCAGGACCTGAAGTTGTAAGAATTTCTGAAATAAAAAGGAAAAAAAAAAATGCAATATCGAATATTGTATATTTTTTTTGTGAACAAAGACATTTGTGAGTGAAAACTTCACTGAAACTGAAAAAAGTAACGGATAATTTGGCGTGTTTAAAAGCTTTAAACCTGAATTGTAAAGCTGGAAATTGGGTTTGGAAGTCGTTTTAACCTTATTTTTTCTAGTGACGTTATTTAGTTATAATTTGAGTATTTAATTTTATGACACATGGATGAAACGACGAAAGAGATTTGGACGCACTGAGGCCTGCTTTGAAACACGAAATACGAAGTTTCGGGTCTCCCACGAAACGAACAATCTTACCACCAAAAGTTGCTTAGGACGCGCTCTTACTGACACCTTTTGTTTCGGATCTCTACATTATAACTTCAAAATCATTTTCACTGTACCTAAATTTTCTATTTTCATTTTCATCGAAAGCACGGATCGGTCTTCCTTCGTTTTATGCGTTTTGCCATCCGTCAACTTCGTAATTCGTTTTTCATAGTAGATCTCTTATTTACTACATCCGGTGGCATGGAAACCATTAGTTACCAGCTATTGTGAAATTAGCATGTGATGATATATACTAATATTATAAAGAGAAAAGATTTGATTGTTTGTATTGAATAGGCTCCGAAACCACTGGACCGATTTCTAAAATTATTTTACCATTAGAAGAAGACCAATATTATTCCTGATAATGATAGCCTACTTTTTACCACGGGAAAATGCTTCATTCTTACGGGAAAACGGGTAATAGGACAACGAGTAGTAAAAATGCAGCTAGTGTTTTATACATTGGTACGTATTACAATCCTTTGAGATTCAAACTTTTTTGGGACCATCTCAAAATCAACCTTTATACAATAACGAAGGAATCATCAAAATCTATTAACAATATTGGCGAAGATATAACCAAAATTGCTAGTCGACTATCAATTTGATAGATTCGCATCCTTCGACCTCGACAGCCTATATTAGTCCACTGCTGGACGCAGGCCTCCCCTGAAAAGTACCTTATTGACTTTTATCTCATGGGGGTAATGCCCATAATCCTCACCCTGGGCATGCGGGTTGGGGATCGCAGTTCGGTGGGAAAATTGTTCTGCAGGAGGCGCTACTGCTCGCTCCCGATTAATATCCCTTAGTCGCCTCTTACGACACCCGCGGGAAGAATTGGGGTGGTGAAATTTCTAAGCCGGCACCACACAGCTTTGCATCACTATTCTTAAAAAGAAGCAGTATTTAAATTATTGCATTCTCTCATTAAGCCAAAGAAAATAAATGCGTGGAAGGAGCAGAGCCATCGTTATTTATGGAATGTTGAAATAATCTTATTCGTTATAAGGAAATTGCTTACCATCCTCGCTGTCACTATACCTATAATACTGTCTGCGTTGGCTTCTTGAAGAATGTACGAGTGCACTCTGGAATCATTGAATTTTCAGGTTTAGTGGTGCCTTATGAAAAGGACCGGTGATTAGGTGGGCTAATTTACGATTACTACTAATATTTCACTTAAACTATTGTATAAAAATAATAATACATAATGCTGGGCAATCCACACAGCATCATCTTGCCCCAAGCTAAGACAATACATTACATAGAAATCAAGTAATATCCCAAAAAAATCGACTTCGATGGGACTTGAGAAGCCGTGACTTGTGAGGGTTTCCGCAATATAACAACTAGAGATGGGCGTTGTCGTTGAATTTCCACAACGATGCGCATCGTTTTTGTCAGAATGGCATCCGTTGTGAACAACGATGTTGCCGCCAACGATGTCGGCCGGGTTGCTAACACAACACTGACACTAGGGTGTCGATGTTGCCGCCAACGATGTCGGCCGGGTTGCTAACACAACACTGACACTAGGGTGTCGATGTTGCCGCCAACGATGTCGGCCGCGTTGCGGTGCGCACATCATCGTAATTTGCGTAGGTAATGAAAAAATCCAAACAAACGACAAGAATAACGAGCATATGAAACTTACTGGAAGTGACATGAGCGTTTTAGACGGGTAGGTCCTAAAATACGGAATTTGAACAAATAAAAATAATTCAATATCTAACTTGGTTCCTAGTAGTAGGGTAAATCTAAAAACCATAATACTTATATTAAAACGAGACATTTGATAAAAAAATTAGATATCGTATTTTTTTTAATAATAAATAACATTGGTACATGGTTCATGCCATATCTAGTTAGTTATAATACAACGTTCAGTTTTATGTTCTAGCATCCTCTCCTCTCGCTCACACACACGCAGGCATGCGGGCGGTGAGGTATGGATGGATGTTCGTTGATTAGGTTTGGCAATCGGCATTACTCGGCTGACTTCGTTGTTCGCCATCCGATGCCGCGCCACTAACCTCCCCGCTCTTCCGATGTCGATGTGACGTTCGTTTGTTGTCGGTGGCGATCGGCATTACTCGGTTCGGCATCTCGTTGTCGCAGGCATCCGTTGTTCACCTATTCGCCATCCGATGGGAACATCGTACACTGACATCGTTGGTCAACAACGATGTTAGTAAAAACGACCACCTCTAATAACAACAAAAACCTTATCAATACTTAAATATATATTTTTTATATATAGTCGTCACTTCGCTCGTTGTATTTATATTTATTGCAGATACCTCAACTGATTCAATAATTTGTACATATCTATGCAGGTACTTAGTAAAAAAATACTTACCAAAATAATTAAAATTTTAATGGTCCTATGCTTTTGTAGCATTTCAATAATCAAATCACTGACATGTCGAAGATATTTGGCAGTATCCAAAGATCATCTCGGGGTACTTAATAACTAAGTAGGTACCTAATTTATTTCAAATGAATTATTATTATTACGTTTATTTTTATATTGTTTTTCTTTTTATCAGCACGTCTAAAACATAAGTTTTAGTTATTAATGCTCTCATGAAACAAGATTGCCTCCATCGTTAAACGTGTTGTTATCGCGATATTCTAACGAGTTTGCTCGTTTATTTTGTTCCACATAAAATAATGACCACTTTTCTTTTACTTCTCGCGTTCTTTTTAATATTTTCAGATGTGGAAACCAATCGGGGACTCACTTATGGACTCTCCACACGGAACCTGCCGACACAGGTTTGCGGATTGGTGCGACATTCCCTGCCCAGGGCTGCGATTACGGTGTGGTAAGGCACGGCATTACGGCTCAAACGTTAGCAGTTGACACGTTCGGGTGCGCGGTCACAGGCCGGCATCAGACAATCCGCTGACAAGTGCGTCCACTGATCAGCAATCCGAATGACGTCATTCGCATTAAACGGAAAAGTTGCCTTCAAGAATCCTCACCGGCATTGCCGACAGTCCGGTCCCTGTGGTACGGATTTTTTATGTCAATGTTTGCTGGGGTTAGTACGGTTTGTCCGATGCCGGCCTGTGAACCCGAATCCGAACGTTTCAAGTTGAACGTTTCAATTTCAACTGCTAACGTTTGAGCCGTAATGCCGTGCCTTACTACACCGTAATCGCCCTCCTGTTTCCTATGCCTGAAGGAAGACATGTGCGTCTTGGGCCTTAAAAGTGTTAGTAGCAGGCGAGACCACTATTCGTGGCGTCGTTATGTTAAGCAGTGGACTTAAACGGGCTGATGATTTCCATTTTGTGTTGTGGACATTATTACTATAGGTAATTTTTAATTGTGGTCCATTAGGATCACACATCCGTTTAGGTGGATTACCATCGAAACGGATGTGTAGACTCCAGAAATCAGCACCAAGACATCATGCTTTTCATCAATCATGTACTTAGTA
The DNA here is from genome assembly GCA_949316285.1 of Eupithecia subumbrata. Taxonomy (NCBI): domain Eukaryota; kingdom Metazoa; phylum Arthropoda; class Insecta; order Lepidoptera; family Geometridae; genus Eupithecia; species Eupithecia subumbrata. The sequence goes on from OX438648.1 coordinate 3,582,008, forward strand.
GGTAGATAATATTTTTTCTTATATGTGATTGAGAAACTAGTGACTGGTGGGTACGTAACATGTAGTAAGTAATAAAATTGCAAAATCTGTCACATCAATTTGTCGATGACTGACCTTTTTTGTAGGGTCGACATGGTATTTGAAGAAGTTGAAGACGGTAGAGTCTTGCATATCCTAATTTATAGAAGCTATGTGACATATCCTATCCTACTAAAATTATAAATGCAAAAGTTTGTGAAACGTGAAATTTTTGTTACCTAGGATCTCCAAAACACATTTAGAACATAGCCTTACTTAGATAACAGGCTTTAAACCGAAAACACGCGTGAGAAGCCGTGGGCACAAGCTAGTGAATAATAAAATGGTAATCTAGAAAAAAGTTATGTATCCATCTTACTAACAAAAAGGTTCACTTGTAAAGAAGCATTCTGTTCAGAAGAACAAACGGTTTGGAACCTAAGTACCTATACTTAGTACCTTGTGCATGATGTCCTTCCCGAATTTCGGTCAGTCTCTAGGGAGACTACCCATATCCGCAGAACTATTATAGTGCACAAGTGTGTGCGCACCTGACCTCTCTCCGTCCGTGTCGGGCTGCCGTCCCATCGGATTATAACATTCCTTTAATTCGCGAGTCATCGTGAATCATCTAGTCGTGCTATTACTAATTTGCCAAGGTTTCTCGAATCGAAACCCATCCGCAGTCGAGGGTACTACGCAAAGTTACTAAAAGTGTTTAGTGGTAAGGGGGGGGAATTATTGGAAAAACAATCACGAAATAGCACAAGGGGAAGGGAATGTAGTGAGATGTATTAATTTTTTATTTGACGCGCGATTTCCAAACCTGACAAACACACATTTATATAAATAAATAAATAATGCTGGACAATACACACAGCATCATCTAGCCCCACACTAAGCACAGCTTGTGTTATGGGTACTAGATAACTGATATATAAATAATATAATACATTACATAGATAGATATTTTTTATTATACATAGAAACAACCAGAACACCCCGAACAAATATTTGTAGATCGGACAAACATTTTTTACATTTGTATCACCAGAATTGAATTGGATTATACCTACCTGTATTCTGAGAAAATATCGTTTTTTTTTCATACTTTGCGTCTACGAAAAATACTTAATTTTTAGGGGGGGGGGGAGTCTAAAACCTCACCACGTATCACCAAGGGGTAGGGAGATTAAAAAGCTAGCTAGTTGCTAAAAATATCACGCGATTTATGGACGACCCCTTAGTGCGGATATTTGTTAGAGATATCGCAATGCTAGCATGTTGTAATAAACATGCTATACTTTACGACTATACTGAACTTTACCTGTATGTCGTAAAATGTCATATCTCCAATTATCGTTATTATCTATAGTTACATCATGGTCCCAACGGAAGCTGTGGTAGTAAAGCCAGGAGTTACTGGCGCTATAAACGCCTCTCACACCTCGTACTGGTACTGGCTTAAACTGCTATTTCTATTTTGTGATAAAAGGCATTTGTTCTGCATGAACTTCGTTCGGTCAACTGAACTGTAAGGGTAAAGAACTGCTCTCATTCAGGCGGAGTTTTAGATCCACTTCAGGTCGTTGTGAACCCAACAATATTTAGAGGCTGCTAAATATTGTCTCATCATAAGTGGGTCCGTTACACTTTGTAAGGTATCAAGTGCGAGTATCAAGTGTAAGTAATCAGTGATTAGTGAAATTCGTCCGTTTACACGCAGATTTTACTAATTAATAGAAAAATAGTCCGGTCAAATTAGACCAAAAATAGGGGTGAGGTTATAAAAATTCGCACCCAGCTGAATTGGAAGGATTGTTCAAAACACCATTATAAATTAAATGTGAAAAATTCTCATCGAACCGACACCTGAAAAAAAATTAATACATGTCACTCGCACTTGATACTTAATTAATAAAGTGTAAATCGGACATAAATAAGATAAAATATTCAGGAGGGTGATTTCCTTCGTCCGAGAATAAAATACTGGCCGATAACATAGTCATCATCAGACATAAAATACCTTTTCGTTTTTGTAAGTGGCCAGTATTTTTGTTTGCGCACCACCCCAGATTGCCCACTTGTATACTGTAAGAAGTTTAGCCGTTGATCCTGCGTCTGATCTCTTCCCGATAGTAGGTATCGGTCGCCGGACCAATCGGATTATGAATGTAAGGGAAAAAAGAATGCACCTGCGTACAATAATAATGTCTTTTGCACATACATAGCTTGTACGTTGAGTCTGACCGCTGCCGCGGCAGGCGAAAATTGGGCTAGGGGGACCTTACTTTTACTGCAAGGAGGAGGTGACTACCACGGTTTTTAAATCAATAGTCAAGTTAGGAAGGAGCTAAAATCACATACAGATGCTGTCAAGTCAAGTAACAAACGTTTCTCGTGACGCCGCCGTTTTGACAGCGAGACACCGATTTGTTGTTTTTTCTTTTAAAATAAATCGATGGTCCCTATTAACAATGTCGGTTCTGCAAAATGACTACTTTTGAGTAGAGCGGGTCAAAGTTAGTTTGTACGATAAAAAAATAGTTAAGAAACCGGTAATGTTGAAATTTGTACCGATTGTTTTTCGTATTGTTTACTAAGTAATGATATAGAATAATCAAAGTATTTCTTGATATTATAGGAAATAAGGTATTACCGACACTTTTACATGGACTATTATCAGGGTGAATTGTTGGTTGTGACACTTACGACAGTTTTTATTGGATATTTAAAAGTAATTTATGTAGATAGTGGTATATTCGACATTTTCAACTGGAGATCTCAAAATATATTTGTCGTGTATGTTTGGTGTATAAGCGAAAATAATAATTATACATATAAAAACTTTTTATTAAAAACATTTATTGAACATTAAACATTTGAACAGTTTTATCAACACAAATTAAAATAAGGGAATCACACTTTGAGATCAATGTACCTACTTAATGCAGAAATTAAATTAGAAAAGTAAAAGCAATCAACACACAATAAAAATATATCAGTTAAAACACCTTTATAATGGCAAGTAAGTATCACAAAGTTTTATAAAATTTAGTTAAGCTTAAAAATGTTACATCTTGGCACCTTTAGGAACTTTCTGTGAACAAAACTTACATAATTATTACAACCAACGTACAGTCTTAGTTTGTACTTTAAAAGTCAATCTACACCTAATATCTTATTCTAAGGTAACGTACTTATTATAAATAAAAATAACTGTACCTATAATAAATCAGGAACTGCAAAATCACAATAGTACTTATCAAAAATATTTTTTCCGAAAAAACATTATCACGAACGAGCCGAACTTCAGTCAGAGTCACTTTCTTGTGCTACTGCATTACTAAGAACGTGTGGCAGGTCTCTATAAAAACTATGATATTTTTCCGGTATGACACCAGATCTGCATATATCATTAAGATCTTTGTTCTTTCCATATGGAAGAAGAACAGGGCCATCATAAGCTTGGGATACGTTAAAATCATTGTTGCGTTGGGTGCTTCTTTTGGTGGATCTGAGAACCAATAAAGTCTTCGGCTCGTCGTCAAAATCATATTTGTATTCGATTCGATCAAAAATATTACCCTTAACTTTTACCTCTTTAATTTGTGTCCACTTCATTTTTTCATTTTCTACATCTTTCACCCAGTTTTTGTTAGCCAACAAATCATTGAAATTGTAGAAGTCTCGTGAGGCCATTTCTTTTACATTGTAGGGCGTGCCTTCTGTGCGTCTATTTTATAACAAACTCCCATTGCTTATTATGATCGCCCAGTTTCCAAAACTTTGAAAATATTTCCTCTCTTTGTTTTAAATCATAGTTTTCAGTACACTTGTAGCGACATTTATTTCCACACGGCTGCCCTAATACCTTTTCACCAATTTGTTTTCCTTTTTTATTTGTATATGGTTTTCCTTCATTTTTCATTTTCTTCCTTTGAACTACACTCCAATTCTCTTTGTGTACAAGTCTTTTCTTTCCTAAATCTGTTTTATAAGTTTTCTTCCTGGAACGTTTTTGTGTAGTCGGTGTTACATTAGTGGAAGTGTCTGTTATAGTTGTAGGTGTTGGAAGATTGAAATAGACTTCTTCGGGCCTAACGGCATACGCTTCCAAGCATATGGCACAGAATTCATTTCCACATCCGTCTTCGTGAACTGCAGCTGGTGACGGTATTAGCGTTGAATTGTTAGTGGGCGTTGATGCGCCTTCAGAGATTACCTGCGTTTCTTCTGTTACGGAATCAAGGATACCCCTCTCAGGTATTGCCTCTTCAGGAATTCTCTCTTCAGCTAAATAAGTATTTACAGGCTCGTCGCTATCACTGAATACATCATGCATCAAATCTTGAAGACACTGTGTCAATTCTTCATCAGAATGCGCACGTACTGGTGAAGACTCTCGATCTACAAATATAAATAAAATAATAAAACGACCTCCGTGGCGCAGCGGGCGAAGGTCCGCCTGCGGTGCAGGAGGTTGCGGGTTCGATTCCCGCCTCGGAACAAATTTGTGTACGATCTGCAGAAATTTGTTCCGTTGGTCTGGGTGTTTTCTATGTATAATAAAAATATCTATCTATGTAGTATATTGTATTAAATATATCAGTTATCTAGTACCCATAACACAAGCTCTGCTTAGCTTGGGGCTAGATAATGCTGTGTGAATTGTCCAGCATTTAAAAAAATAAATAATAATAATAATTTCTAGAATGAAAATGCTAGGTGACAGTGATAGGTAGGCACCAACTTACTGATAAGTCAGGAAGGGAAGTATTCGTATAATGAAGAGTATTTACCAATGATCCAAAAAAAAAACTTACAAAAATGCAAACGGCCGGGCGAACTCCCGACCTTCGGACCAAAATTCGAGCACTATCCCACTCAGCCAACACGGCTCTTAGGTAAGGAAACTAGGGAATGACACATCCAACCGACTGACTAACTTTGGATTACATGTAATAATGTCGAAAGTGACACATTCGACAAAACATCTGCTTTTAGGTTACATGTAAAAATGTTGGAAGTGACACATACGACAAAATCATTGTATTTGCCTCCATGTAATAGTGTTGGAAGTGGTACATCCGACAAAATGATCTAATAAACGTTCATGTAATAATGTAGGAAGTGGTATATCCGACTACATTGTCTACTTGAAGTCCAGCGAAAATAGTTGTATCTACCGGAACCTACTTTATTGACCGGAATGTACCTATATTAAGCAAAGTACGAATGTTTCATAAAAAGTGGTAGGTAGTCTTTAAATTAATGAAATTTCTGTAAATCTACAATAACTCCATCGACTAATTATAGTAATATAAAGGATGCTTACCTGGTTCTGTAGGTATAGGATTATCTCGACAGTCACTTATTGCCTCTTTCGGCTGGTAAAAAATAGGACCTTGTTTATGAGAATTTACTAGATCTAAAATCCGCTTAGAACGTTTCGACATGATGGGTTCTTCACTTTAACACGTACAAAAACAAAACATTTCTTTTAATTTCGGCCGCGCGTGCGCTCCCCCAGCGACAAAGAGCGAAGTGGCAGATCCGCGCGCGTCCGCGCTCCCCCCGCCCCGGAAACAACGGCGGTTCTGTCACTACCAACAGTGTTGCGTGGACAAAGTTATTACTACTGACAATATTAGCCTACAAACTGACTAAATACCATGATTTTCAATCAAATAAAATAGTACATACCATGTCACTTTTTATTGTGATTCTATTTATATAAATAAGTGAAAATTGGTAAAAATGTATATCCGACATTGTTAATAGGGACCATCGAAATGTACCTACCTACTTAGTCATGAATGAAGATGATTATACCAATGATTGGTTTCGCAGGTACTATCGCCATTCAAAGAAGAATCGTGATCATGTCATAAACCATCTGCAGTAAAACTAACCAACCTAATAAATATTCCGATGCTTCCATCCGTCAGGTAACTATGTGGATCCAAACAAAATAAAGCGCGTCATCGTAATTGGTAGAGCAATTAAAGAACACTTAGAACAAGTGGTTGTTAATGTTCCTTATCACGATGATGAGCTTTATTTTTAGCTCAGGTATAGGTAGATAATTATTCAAAAAATAGCTGCGTTCTTACTACCCGTTGTCCTAATACCCGTTTTCCCGTAGGAATGAAGCATATTCCCGCGGCAAAAAGTAGCCTATGTTCATTAAGAATAATGTGGGCTTGTAATGGTAAAATAATTTTTCAAATAGGTCCAGTAGTTTCGAAGCCTATTGAATACAAACAAACAAACAATCAAATCTTTCCTGTTTAAAATCTATATATATAAAAGAAAGTCGTGTTAGTTACACTATTTATAACTCAAGAATGGCGGAACCGATTTGGCTGAAAATTGGTGGGGAGGCAGCTTAGAACCAGGAGACGGACATAGGCTATGTTTTATCCCGGAATTACCACGGGAACGGGAACTACGCAAGCGAAGCCGCGGGCAGCAGCTAGTATTAGTATATATTATTAATTATTCTGCTTAGGGAACGTACCCATACTACGTGACCCGTTCAGAGGGGGAAGAGCGGTCTTCAAAATACCACGCTTGGTCACAGGGAGGAGGGGGGGTTTAGGTTTTCGTCACCTAGTCAATATCCTCTAGGTTTGACCTCTCCCCGGTCCTGTCGGCCTGCCGTCCCATCGGATTATGAGAGTGAGAGAATAGAGAGTGCACCTGTATTTGCGCAAACACTTGTGCACTAAAATATGTCCTATCTGGCTAGTCCCAGATGAGACTGACCACCGTGGTCAAAATTCAGCTAGGAGGACATTATTATTATTCTCTATTGAAATATCGCACTTTTTCAAGCTATATTCAAATATGGCGCGCAGCGTTTAGCGCTTTTAAAAAAACTCACAGGTGGCAAGATTTGTTTTTGTGGATAAAGTTCCTGTTACTATATGTTTTTACATAAGTTTTTTTCTACTTGATACTATTTTTTTTTACTTGTAAATGTAGGTATGCACGCATTCTTGGTGTCACGCAGCAAGCGCTGCTTTATAAAGAAAAATATGAGCCAAATTATTTTTTTAACTTTCTGATGGCAAAAAATGATTGAAACCCGATATGATTACTATGTGAAAACTAGAGGGGGAGGGGGGGGGGGGTTTCTGTCTTAACTTACACAATATATTCGACTTGTAAAATGTACCTAGACATGACAATGTAGTTTTGAAAGCACAAGCTTGAAATAACTAGCTCTACATGTTTTTCTTTTCAATTTGTTTCCTATGTACCTACACTTAAGATTAGTTATTATATTATTTATGTTGCTTTGACATAATTATCTGTTAATATTAGTTGGAGAAGCCACTGGCTCCTGAACCACAGTTTTAAAGTAGTACAGGAGCCTATGGACTCATAACGTCTGTTACCTACACTAGTTATTATGTCAATAAATAACATTTTTACTTTACTTTTTCCTTTACTTTCTCATATACTACGGATAGTCACTAAGGGGGGGAGGGAGGTAAAAATTGTAAAAATGGATCACGTGGTATGGGTAAGTTCCTTTAAGGTAGTCGTGACGAAGAAGACCTAGGATCCGGTACCTTACGTCATCGGAGCTTACCTACCGACCATATCGTTTTGAAAGGTACCTTTAATCATCACGTAATGGTCCATAATAATAGGACCTTTGATTTAAGGATCCTGTTCAAGCTAAGATTTATTATTTGTAAATTAAATTTAGTGCTCTACTACATCCATAATAATTAGTTAAACAAGTTTGGGTGGATTCGATTTTTTTTAGTGTTCAGGTATTTTTCCAAAAAAAAAATTTTTTTCAGCATGAACATGCGCAATTGCGCAGTTCTCCAGCGTTGTTTTGTTTCCGTCCTCGGAACATCTGGACATATGCGTACCCTTAAGACCGCCATAGCGCCCTCTTCAGCTAGCCACATCCAGCATCTGCCAGCAGTCTTTCGTAGATTGTGATAAAAATCATTCAAATTAATAAGCTGTAGGAATAATATTAAGTAGGTACATCAACCATTCACTATAATAGAAAAACTTAACTTGCTAAAGATTATTGAACCATAACGGAATTCGTCAACTAACCGCCTGAAGTCACCGACCACCAAAAGCTCAAAATCTTGGAATCAATCATATTTTTTGTTTAGATAAGATTTATTTACATAAAACCGTAAAACTTCCGTATACATAAAACCTTTTTATCATCTCGAAGGCTAAGATTAATTAGTTTGCAGAATAAAAAGATTGAATGACCCTTGTTAGAATAAACGTGAGTTCAGATCACGGAGTTTGAAATCTCGTATACCTCATATCATCAAGCAAAAACTGTGTTTTACCATAGTTTTACCTCTGTAACAACTACAAGCAAAACTATGTAGAGTAGCCTATCATCAGTGTTAGTTTTATTTACCTTCTTGGTGTACCTAAAAGAAGCTAAGTGAGCTTAGTCATCTTCTAAACTGACCAGGTTTTAAAGTTTTTTAAACTTACGCGATCATAGCCATATAATAACGATCAGGTTTTGGTGCCAATAACTTTGATAGAGATTCTAGGTTCCTTTATTATCAATAAAACCGCCAAGTGTGAGTAGACTCGCACACGAAGCGTTCCGTACCGTGACCGTGACGTCTAGTTATAAATCAGGAAACTTTTTCAAAGAACATCAAGTTTTCACATGTTTAGAGACCCCTTACAAATTATAAACTTTAGTATCAGTTCAGCTACCTGTAGATTGTTTGCAACAGTCTGCAGTTAGCTCAATTGTTTCAATTGTAAATTAGTATTTACAATTGAAACTATTAAAAGAACTAGTATATTTTTAGTATATGTTGTTATAACAGTTGAAGTGTTACTTTTTTACATAAAGTTTCGTCTGTTTACCTGTTGAGGTTCAAAAGATACCTACTGCCTTAAGAAACGAAGAGCAAAAATCTCCAAAAATGTATATTATGTAAAATATTTGTATATTATGTAAAATAAAATAAATATCTGAATTAAAGGGGGGTTCCCTTTAATTCAGATATTTATTTTATTTTTATTATTTACTGTTATAACCGCAAGAGAAATACTCATTCTCTGAAAATTTCAGCTGTTTACGGTTCATGAGATAGAACCCTCTGACAGACAGACTGACGGACGGACGGACAGCAGAGGCTTAGTAAAAGGGTTCCGTTTTCACCCTTCGGGTACGGAACCCTAAAAACGATAGTGAGGGAGAAATCTCAATGAATTAATATAGTTACGAAAATATATAGACACTACCAACTCTGACTCATATTTAAGGGTATTTTGTGGGCTCAAGATTTTTTAGGGGATGTTCGTAGAGTTAGGTTATGGATGGCGTTGGTACCTATTTTTCTGTTTCGTGGCGTAGTTCAAAGTTCAAAGATCTTGTGATAAAATATACAGTACTTTTCCAGAAAGAATAATAGTCTCAATGTCACGAATTCAATTTCTTTTCCAATGATGAATCACTTCTATCGTTAAAGAATGGATTGCAATTTGTAAAAACATGCCTTCTACCGTTTTAAACGAAGTGCTAAGAAGACGGGTGATAAACATTATCCATGTCCAGTTGAAAAATGTATTGTAGTATCTTAGGGTACGTTCACACATAGTCCGTTTAAAATGACTGTTATATCGTATACTTTTTTATTCGGCGATGGCGGATATATCTAGTTGTGTATTTGAGGTATTTGACTTCTATCGTTAAAGAATGGATTGCAATTTGTAAAAACATGCCTTCTACCGTTTTAAACGAAGTGCTAAGAAGACGGGTGATAAACATTATCCATGTCCAGTTGAAAAATGTATTGTAGTATCTTAGGGTACGTTCACACATAGTCCGTTTAAAATGACTGTTATATCGTATACTTTTTTATTCGGCGATGGCGGATATATCTAGTTGTGTATTTGAGGTCACATACATTACTCTATCTGGAATACCTGTCATGTGTGTGAACTCGCTCATATAATTACATCTGCTATCGCCGAATAAAAATATATACGATAAAACGGGCCTATAGAACGGACTGGAATGTGAACGTACCTTTACAAGTAGAAACCTAATGAACTTTTTTTTATTACCTTTCCTCTTGAAAATAATCATCTAAAAAATAATTTCAGATCAAATCAGAAAATCAGAAACAAGTTCAAACTAATATTAACAATTGAAACAAGTGTGCTAACTGCAGATTGTTGCAAACATTCTACAGGTAGCTCAACTGACCCATATCAATACCAGTCGGAAGCGTCCACAAGACGGCTGGCTGCATTGCCCCGCTGTATGACAATGCTGATGCGTTGCGCCAAATACTCACCAGCTCTCGGGTCATGCGTCGCTCAGACAAAACAATAAAGGTTTTTGATCCAAGAAAATCCAAAATATTCTAGTTGTTAATCATACCTATATACATACGCCGTCTTCCAAACTTATCTTTGACTATAAATAAATCAAAACTACCTACGCGCCAGTCAACCAGTTATCGAGCAAAAAGCATCTCGCTTTGATAAACCTCGGAAAAAACTTGGTAACCTAGATAGACGGCGAACTTCAATTAGATTACAGTAACAAACCGTAAATGCGATATATTTGTCGGTATATCGGTAACCGCAATGAGCGTTTGTGAAAAGGATAGGCGATTTTGCGTTCATCATCAAGTTTTTTTTTTATTTACAATGAAACTTCACAATTTATGAAGAAACTGGTTCAAGGAACCAAATAATTACCTAGCGATGACCAACGAATAAAATTATAAGTTACTAGTTTATGCCCGCGGCTTCGCACGCGTTGTTTCTATGGTAACATTTAAAGGTGATTTCTATCCCATGGGAACTGATTTATGGGATAAAAATAGCTTATGTTTGATTCCAGGATTAGAATTACCTGTGTGCAAAATTTCAGCCTGATCCGTTGAGTAGTTTTGGCATGAAGAGGTAACAATCCATCCATCCATCCATCGATCCATCCATCCATCCATCGATCCATCTATCCATCCAAACTTGCGCATAATATTAGTGTGATTTCCTGAGATTTCGACCAAATTTTGTGCGAAACAGTGCAATTTCATGATTTTTTTTGGCATATTTTTTCTCAATTTTTCACGTTCAAGGAACCTAAGAAAAAAATATAAAATTTAATGTAATTCGAAGTTTTTGCCACGGATCTCGTGAGTAAAGAGATCTAGGCCAAGTTTGACAAACTAGGTTCGCCGCTTAAATTGAGTCACATACTAGCAAGAGATATAGCTTTGAATAATACATAGGAGGCCGGAAGTACATCTAGGTACCTACCTACTCATAAATCATACTAATTAATGATTATTTCTCGGGTATTTATCGCGTACCTTTTGATATTATTTACCTATATTTCCCCGTTAAATAATCACAAATGTTAACAAATCGCGAAAGTTAAAAAATTTAATCGAACTAATATTATAAATAAGAAAGTTTGAATGTTCTTCACGAAAAAACTACTTGACGGATCGGGCTGAAATTTGACATTCCTAAATGTAGTTTTGTGTGTATATGGAAAGACCCTTCCATCGAGAGATCTTTCAGAATATTCTGAATTCATTCGGAATGCAGAATGTATGTAGAATGCTAGAATAGCGTAGGAACTTCATGTTACTAAATGCTTAAAGTTAAAAGGTCTAAATAAATAATAGTGATAGAAGTCATTTAATAGATAATATAAGTACCTACCTATAAAGTTATTAGTGTATGTACTCTACCTGTTCTATTCTACATTATGTGGGCAGGCACAGTTATGTACTTGTAGCTTACAGTTGCTTAGCCTAGATGGAACCTGAACGGCATAAAACGAACTGCCTACAAATTAACGAAGCTGTTTGATAACCCTCATAGGATTTTCCAATGTGTCTCTTCATCATCATCGGCCTATATTAGTCCACTGCTGGACATAGGCCTCCCCTCATGAGCGCCATAGCACCCTGTCTTCAGCTTGCCGCATCCAGCATCTGCCTGCAGTCTTTCGCAGATCTTCTTCCCACCTGGCCGGAGTGCGTCCTACACTACGTTTGCCGTGTCGCGGTGTCCACAGTTACTTACACTCGCACATGATTTTATTTTAAGATAGAGAGTGATTTCGCAAGTCTGATGTCCAGGGGAAGAGCATTCCAAATCAAATCAAAAACTCTTTATTTCCATAAATACAATAAATGTACATTTAGAAAATGACAAATTATAAAACTAAACGCTGACACGGAAATAAAGTGATATTTTTGATTTCTGTCGCTTCGGTATGTAGACTAAAGTAAAGAAGCGACGAGTTGTTATTTTTCGAGCTGGAGCAAAACCCGTCCCAAGATTTTTTATCTTCTAGGTAATCTGATATATATCCATAGACGGATAGGGAAGTCTTAGGTCTAGCTGAGAAATGTTACCTATAGGTTGGTGTTGATTATCTACTATTTAGGACTTTAGACTAGCTAGAACAAGGGAAGTGAAATGTCTAAGACATAAAAGCTTTTTCTAAACTTCCTCCTCGCGTCCTACCTTTATCCTCATGTCTGAGGGTCGTGATAGCCCCGTGAAACTTTTTCACGGACAATATCGCGCAAGCTGCGTCTGTCCTTGGCGGTGTGTAGAGCGTTGTGGAGTTTCGTGTCCAGGTTCGTGATGGTCCGTCCATCTTAGTGGGCTGCAGCCAATAAGGTTTTAGTTTATTGCTGATAATCGGTCATTGTATTTGCGGGTAGAACGAGGATTCATTCCTTAGCTGTAACTGATCGAGAAGCTGTCTCGCGTCGTGTAATTATTCTAAAAGTATAGTTGTTGTTTAAAAACTGGTTCTTTCACATGAATATAAAGTAATTAGCTTGATCTAATTGTATTATTTGGAAATCCCTGAGAGTAACCAGGTGTTAACCCGGATGGAGTAATTATTTAATATGTATATAACATCATTGGCTGCGGCCCCTTGAACGCTTGCCATCAACCATTTCTAAACATAGGTAGTTCCAAAACAAACTATGATTCTTATCTTTCCATAGAAAAAGATTTTTAATAGCAGAAATTTTTTCAGTTTTTATACTCTTTGGTTTCGGCATTTCACACAAAAAGTAAACAAAACTCCTTACACTACACATCAAACGGATTGACAGCAAATTGACAGTCCCACACAAAATACAAGTCAAGCTATGAATCTAACGAAGTAATTATAGAATATCTATGGATAATCCAACCAAAATCAAACTAAAGGCTCGTGTTGAGACAGAAATCAAGCATTTTAAACAAACACAGTAATTAATTTATAGAAGTTTCTTATGGCTATGGCAAGAGCGGCTCGAGTAGCTTTGGATTTTAGTCTAGGTACGTAATGTTAGGTGCCCTAAACAAAGTTCAAGGACACTAGGGCTGGAGTCTGCACGGAGTATTTAGTTGTAGCATTGCGAGCATTCGTATAGTCAGTACCTACCTACAGCGCGAGCCGAGCCGCTACTACTGACCTGTCAAGGTTTTAAGGTGGTAGATTCTGTAGTAGGTAGGTACCTAGTTATAATTCAAAGGTGTAAAATAAACTACATAATCATTTAAGACGAAGTGGGATCGGTTTTGCGAGACAAGGACGAGCGAACGTCTTGCAGGGAAGGCGAGAAAGGAAGGCGAGAGCCGCGGAATGGCCGGCTAGCGCGCAATTTCACTGGTCCTTTTTAGAAATTTGTTTTTTGCTCTAAAATAATACTCTTTCGCAAAAAAATATAACCATAATCGTCTAAAGTAGGTACTTATTAGGGAACACGAAGACGAAATTTTATTGAAATATGATAAGTAACTAGCTAATGAAACTGCTTTTTCCGTAGAAGTATGTGTGCAAAAAAGAAGATTTATAGGAAACTTTGCGATTTTTTTCTGTATCGAGTCATTTGTCAATCGTGTTTCGACTCCCATAACTTACTAAATATAATCCTAAACTTTTGATGCTTATCAAAATATTATAAAAAATTCAATGATTTTTTTCCTTAAAATTGATTATCCGTACAGTCAAAACGTGGGTTTTGGGACTCACTTCACCTTCAATTCTAAGTCGCTCTAGGACGATGATAACGACGTCTTCTAAGCCGAATTTTGGCCACCGCGGCCAACCTCAATGGAGACTAGCCTTATGTGCATGATATTATAAATAGTTATATTATGGTGCACAAGTGTGTGCACAGGTCAAATCAAATCAAACCAAATACTCTTTATTTCCATAAATACAATAAATGAACACTTAGAATAGGTCAAATTATAAAACTAAACACTGACACGGAAATAAAGTGATTTTTGATTTCTGTCGCTTCGGTATGTAGACTCAAGTAAAGAAGCGGCGAAGAAACCTTTAGCCTTTTAGTTGTTATTTTTGCGAGCTGGAGCAAAACTCAACCCAAGCTTTTTATCCTCTAGATAATCTGATATTGTATTAAGCGTTTTTACAAAGGATATGTTTGACAATTTGTTTGAATTTATTTATTGATAATTTTTGCAACTCACTTGGAGTTTTGTTGTAGAAGGTGCACTCTCAATTCCCTCACTCTCTTAATCCGATGGGACATTAAGTAGCCAATAGATTAATCAGAAGTTGTGACAAAACAAACGCAGACCTTCCAAAAGTAGATCTTTATTCTTGCAAATTTAATTAAATCCAAGTCCACATACTCATGTCTCTCACCGGGTCCACTTTGCCATATCCATAAGCTTCTGGCTACTGGAATTAAAATCGGCCTTTGTTTTGTTCGCAGTTTCCTTAAGAAAAGTTCGGCCGGTTATCACAAAAGCATGGGGTGCCACTAAATCCTATGTCAGTGCCACAAAACTTAAGCCGGCCGTCAACAACAAGATTATTACCAAAATTGAAATAGCATTGGATAACGGGAGCAGATCTGCGGAAATAAAAATGCAAGATCTTGGAGACAAATTACTGCCATCTGAACTAAAATATCTTGAGGATGAGATAAGAAAACTTAAAAAGAGAATGTCTGAGACAAACTCCTACGTTGATAATAGAAAATAACAATGCGGTTTTGATGATTGTGTACAACGCAATTTTTTAAGTAGGGTCTTATAAAAAAGTAGTTTTGTACGGTACAGTACAATCATCAATCCAACTAAACTTTGGTGTGAAATTTGAATCTTTGATTTACACTAAAATATTTGGGCGTTGAGATGCAAAAGCCGATCGACAAACTACCCGTTTCGAGAAACTTATGGTCGGTAGTTTTTCATAATTTTGCTATCAGTGTTGTATGGCAAAAATAAATAGGTATGTATGAGAAACTAGACGATAACAGCAATCAAATGCCACACACCACATAAACAGGGTGGATTTTTGAAACGGGAGTTGGTTGGGGATGGCCAAATGAGAAACTATGAAAAATAGAGAAAAGTCATGAAAAAAGTTCATTTTATGAAAAAATTTCAACTGCATTGGTAGGTACTAACAAAATTGTTATTTTAGGAAATTTTTCATTAAAATTTACAAAATTAATTAGGAATAGATGTTTTACGGAGTAAAAACCCCAAAAAATACAGGCTTCGTATCCTGGCTACTGGCAAGCACACCAGTTGTTCGAAAAGATTATTGAAAATTTTCACACTGATGCTGGTTAGGGGGAGTATTCAAACTAAAATTTTAAAAAATATAGCTATTTCTTTTCATTTTCAATAATGCATTTATTTGCAAAGATTTTTCATATCAGCAACCGAAATGCAAAAAATACGTCACGTTTTTTTGAAAAATCAATCTAATCGATTTAGGTATATAATACTGCAAAAGTAAAAGATTAAAAAAAAACTAAATATGACTCATTTCACGACTTCGGATTTAGCCATCCATTCCCAGCTCAAAAAGCCACTGTACAGTATAAAAACATTTTTTTGTTCAAAAATCGTGTTTATCTGACGGCGACCACGGCTAAGATCGCTTTTAATACGTGTAGTATCAGTTTGCAAAATATAACGAAAACTTTTGGTGAGCTCGACACTCTTAAAAGCCGTCGTTTTAATAAGTACAAAACCAAAAAAATCACGGTAGCCGCTGTTTTGATTCCCTCTCAGTATCCGGTAGCGGGCACTGCTAGAAAATGTAGGGAGGGAATCGTAAATGAACATTGTTTTCGAAAACTAGCAAAACTCATACTATACGTTTTGTTCGGTTGCTTTTATAACAAAAAGGGGTGCTTAATTTGGCTGGTAGTCTCATTTACAATATACAAGAATAAACAGGGAGCAACAAACAAACTTTACCTGGAGGGCAAGTGCCCGAAATATTCAAGCTAGCAAATTTTAACTCAAAAGAAACATTCCTTTATTTTTAAAAGTAAGTAGGTAAGTACAACTGCAATAACTGAATTAAAAAAAAATACTGGCCGTATCCGGTTCTTAATCGAACCCACGAAAATAAAAAGATAACATTCTGTATTTTTATGACACCGGTCGGTAGAGTCAATCATAAGAATTAAATCTGTCTAATAAATATGGCATAGAAAACCATGAAATCTGCCAAAAACTGGGGAGAGAAAGCAGTTTTATGGCTCGCTTATGTACACGAGTTAGACCGCCGTCACTTAACACTTTCGTGGCCCAAAACGCAGAAGACCTCTCACAGCCCCGTGTAGCGGAGGCTGGGCAGTGAATGCGTCTCTGCTCGCACTGCCGCATGCCGCAAATCCCGTGACGAAGTCAACACAGTGGACAAAGTGTTGTCTTAGTTTTTTGAACTACAGACCGCTAAAAGAAAACCAATGAAAGGTTTGTGGTCTCCTTCAGTCGACTGTAGCAGACGTAACTGATGTAGGTAAGCGAACCAAGCAAAGTGTTTTGTCCCAGTTTTTGTCGGATTTCATGGTGTTCCTTTAATGTTTATTTGACAGATTTTTTTCTTATGGTGGATACTGAGCGAGAGCGAGCGAATACAAACGAGTGGGATTCGACGATCATGATTGTGCATTTGTTCCATTTTCTTTGATGTAGCCGGAGCACGTCCGAAGGCGAAGGAAGGCCCTCGTTTGGGCTCGCATGCTTTTGAAATGACGTCCACAGAAGGTTCTTTCGCGTTCGTTCGTTAGCCTGCGCTTGCTCTCACTTGCTTGGTCTGTACCCGGCATCATAGGATTGACTACAGAACGGCGTCATAAAAATACAGGGTGCAAGTTTTTTACGATTTTAAGTGGGTTGGATTACCGTATCGGGCCAGTAATATCTATGAATGCAATTTTAATTACTTAAAAAAAATAAAAGTTTCCCTTCAGTAAAATTTGCTAACATGAATATTTAGGATACTTGCCCTCTAGGTAACTTTAGTTTTTTCCCCCCTGTATGAAATGTGGTGGGCCAAAATGATGTTTTTGCATAAGCGCAGAGAACATTGCCTTGATACCATATTGATACCAAATTCCAGGTTAATCGGCTTTTGCATAACTTCGCCCATTTTTAAACGTTTTAAAACAAAAAAGAGGCTCTCAATTCATGTGCATTATTTATTTAGTCCGCATGTTTTATTTAATAAATATTTTTTTACCAAACTTTGTATCTATGAACCTTCTATCTAGCTAAACAGGTTATTAGATTTGTGCCGTTCCCATATCACGTGAGGGGGGCTGGGGGTTTTGGAAAATATTACGAAATATCAAAAGGGAGGGTGCAGTGACAGCTACCCCCACCTTAATCGTTGAACGCGCGAGTTCTAAACCGAACACACAGATACTTTTACATTTAAAAAGTTGGTAATCAACATCACGTGATGAATGGGCGACCCCTTTCCAATAAACGCAATTACGAAAACAAGAAACATAGGTAGCAAGTACGAATATCTAGCTTGAGACCAAATGAATCTTTGTGTGGCATTATGAAATAATCCAATTTGCGTTACAGTACGGTATACAGTATTCCAGATCCAGCAATGTGTGTAAACTCGCTCATACAGCTACATCCACCATTGCCGTATAAAAAAGTAGGGGAGCGGAGGGTCATCCCGTACAGCGGCTAATACCGTACACGCATTATCTCGGGACAAAACGATCAAAGATTATTTGGTCTGTCCTTATTTAAAATGCCGACTATTATCTTTACGTTGCCAGCCTTTCGCTTGGCTCCAGTGACAAGACAACCTGTAGAGAATCACCCGCAACCGTCGGGTAGGTACATATTATTACCGTACTTCATTGTATTTTCTTTTTATTAAAAATAAGACGCTACTGATTATCTGACTTGTCGACATTTGCAGTGCGTGCATTTGCGTACAGTATAGATATAGATCATGTTATTTTACAGGGTGTTATTTAACTTGATTATTTCCGTACATGTTGTACGGAATCACCCGCAACCGTCGTGTAATACCATACATCATTGTATTTTCTTTTTATTAAAAACTAGCGACCTGCCCCAGCTTCGCACGGGTGCAATGCCGATACTGACTTATTTGTAGACCTTTTTAAGGTGTTCAATGTATTTAGTACATTGTTTTGATCTATCTCGTAGGGTTCAGCCTGCATTTGCAATGTAAGCGCATAAAAATGTGTTTATTGACGACATCACATAAGAAACCTCTAAAATTATCAGTGTTTCTCTACTATATTATGCATGTTTTATACATATGAACCTTCCTCTTGAATCACTCTATCTATTAAAAAAAACTTCATCAAAATTCGTTGCGTAGTTTTAAAGATCTAAGCATACATAGGGACAGACAGACATGAAGCTACTTTGTTTTATACTATGTTTTATACTAAGACACTTCTGATAATCTGATTTGTTTATACATAACAATGGTACGTAGTACGTAGGAGTAGGTAAGGATTGTAGATATTCCACAATACGACGTTTTCTTAAGGTGTACGCACACCTGTAAAACGGACTGTTGTGTACACGTACACGTCATACATCATCATCACTTCAATAATATTATAAATGCGAAAGTTTAGATGTTGACATGTATGGATGGATGGATGTTTGTTACCTCTTCACGCCAAAACTACTCAACAGATCGAGCTGAAATTTTGCATAAAGGTAATTCTAAACAAACATAGGCATAGGCATACCATGCTTTTTGTCTGATAAATCAGTGCCCATGGGATAGAAAACGATTCCCGAAAAAAAAACACGTGCGAAGCCGCAGGCAGAAACTAGTTTTATATATATAAGACTAAGCAGGTAACATTTTTGTTTATGGGTCTGTTAGTTCCGCCCCTGAGTTCCACTGAGCTCCACCACGAGAATTTTCAAATCATCTTGGTTCCCCATTGATGGAATGGAAGCAACAACGATCTTAGTTTTTGATACTTACTAAATAAGGCTGATTATTCTACAAACGGTTGATTGGTTTTGTTAAATTCGCACAAATGTCTTTCGCGCAAGTGTCCTGATACCCTCCTCCGTTGGTAGTCGAGTAAGCCTCCTCCGGTGGCAGTCGGCTAAAAAGTGTTCTAAGTTTTAGAAAAAAAGTTTTTTTATATATAAAACTGTCATGATTTCAAAGTTTTAAAAACATTTTATAATCTAGTGTAATACATATAGTTGGAAATAGAAGGTTATCAGCTGTCAACACTGAGGTTCAGTCATCAGATCTGTTGGTAAAATAGCCGTATGGATTAGTTTACCAATCACGGAGACGTTTGCCTAGGTTGGCGGCAAGTAGGCTTGACAGGATTGGTGGATTAATCGAACGGCGCTAAGAAGACTGATGACACCAACCAATGGTGAGAAAACAAAAGAAGAAGGATGATGCTAATGGCGGCGGAAAAAAGAAGTGGCCGGACTGGGTTTTGTTTTGATAAATATCCGATGATAAAATAAATACTGTACCTATTGGAGTTTATTGGAGTTTTAATAACATTTCAGAAGTGACAAGGACCTACAAAAGGTATGTTGTTTTGTTTACTTTGCCCGTGAAACGATAAAACCCATAAGGTTTTAAAACTAAAAAATGCTCAAACAAAATTTTTACGAGAGAACTTTACAACAACTTCGTACTTAGACATGGCGAAGTATATTACCTATTATACCATGGTATTCACCTACCTGTGTTTGCGCACACACTTGTACACTATAGTAATGTTCGACGCACACGGCTAGTCTCCACTGAGACTGACGGCACTAGCCAAAATTCAAGAGAACATATACTTACAAAAATAAAACAAAAATTTTTAGTCCTGATCTCAGCTATAGACTTGGCGAGAAGAAGCATTCATGTTATAAACTTTCATTCCTACCTAATAAGTTCAGAAGCTTGTGATTCTCTAGTGGTAACCACTGAACTCACTTGAATTGATTCTGGTAATAAAAACCTTGGGGTGCTTGCTCCAATAAAATCATTTAAGTCAGGCAACTTCACAAAATTGCTACTTAATTTAGAGGTGGCATGATACTATAACAGACGCTAAAACAACTGTACCTGGATATAAACTCCGGTCAACTTAAATCAAATATAGAACTGGATCGAACAAAGATTATTATGTATTGAATTCAACCTACTTATGGAATTCTTGGTAGCAATTGGGTATAAGCTGTAGCATAGTACCTACATCAACATAATTTCTGAATTTTAATGTTTACCTCATGCAGCAAAATAGTCTTTTTCACATGAATAATTCACCGAGCAAGCTTCAACCCCATTGTGTTCATTCAGCAATAAAACTAAGTTTGATTTAATGAGTATGATTATGTGCAAATAAACTTAAAACCGAATCATAAAAAGTTTAACAATGATAAAATAACAATTAATAGATAATAAAATTAGTATTTGTAATCAAGTGATTCAAAACTAAGTAACATTTTATTGTTTAATATGAACATTATAGTATCATACAGATACACAAGCGATGTCAAATAGTCTTTTGATATTGTTTCGGAAATACAACTAATTAAGCACTTAATTGAAGCAGAATTCAACTTTTATTTGTGATTATAATATGTATTAATAATTACCAATTTTGATCTATGAAATATTTGTGATTCTGAATAAAAGATATTGGTTGTCATGTGTTAGAAAAATTCAACTAAGTATAAAAGCGCAAAGCAGAACCTGCTAGGGTTCGCTATTAATTTGCTAACAGTGTGATGAGGTCACCATGTATGTACCCACTTCACCATATCATCATCATCAGTCTATATTAGTCCACTGCTGGACATAGGCCTCCCCTA
Organism: Eupithecia subumbrata; assembly: GCA_949316285.1. Classification (NCBI taxonomy): domain Eukaryota; kingdom Metazoa; phylum Arthropoda; class Insecta; order Lepidoptera; family Geometridae; genus Eupithecia; species Eupithecia subumbrata. The sequence goes on from OX438648.1 coordinate 3,603,170, forward strand.
ATGAGCGCCATAGACTATACTATATACGCCGTATACTTCACCACATACCACATGTTTAAGATATGTGCATTATGCAAAAGATTACTAAATGTTGGTGAAATAAGGAGCATAAACGTAAAATCGAATTCTAAGGAGCATGAACTTAAAATCGGGTTCTAAATTTTCCTAAGTTTCTTCTTGGTGATTTTATAGATTGATTAATACACATGTACCTATATTGTAATACGATGAAAAATAATATATATAAATGTATTACAGCTAAAATTTAAATAAATTTACAGAGTTTGAATATTGAACATGTACTCCTGATGGTCATTGCGGACCTTCGATAGTTTGTACTAACTAAACCAGTTTGAGTTACCTACTACAGTCATAGGCTTACTCCTGGTGGTCATTGTGGACCTTTATTAGTTAGTACTTATGAAACAGTTTGAGTACGAATATGCTCCTACTCCCGGTGGTCATTGTGGACCTTCGATAGTTTGTACTAACTAAACCAGTTTGAGTTACCTACTACAGTCGTAGGCTTACTCCTGGTGGTCATTGTGGACCTTTATTAGTTAGTACTTATGAAACAGTTTGAGTACGAAAATGCTCGTACTCCTGGTGGTCATTGCGGACCTTTGATAGTTTGTACTAACTAACCCAGTTTGAGTACGCAAATGCGCGTACTCCTGGTGGTCATTGCGGACCTTTGATAGATTGTACTAACTAACCCAGTTTGAGTACGCAAATGCGCGTACTCCTGGTGGTCATTGCGGACCTTTGATAGATTGTACTAAACTAACTAAACCGGTTTGAGTAAGGATAAGCGCGTACTCCTGTTGGTCATTGGGGACCATCGAAAATTTGTACTAACCCAGTTTGAGTACGAAAATGCACGTACCACTGGAGGTCATTGTGGACCACGATTAATGCCGAAACTTTTATTCCACATCCTTCATCATGCAGTTGGTAACTATAACGTCAGGTTATAAAGGTGTTTCGAATCGATTAATTATGGCGGAATAATATTTTTCAGCAATGACGTCCGACTATGAAGGCGGGACAAACTCTAAATCGTCACGAGCGTCACGCAGGCGAAAAAGATCTAAAAGGAAGCGATCGACTTCTAGCTCCGACGACGACGATTATGGTAGTATGCTGGTGCGCACAGGTGAGTCAGCTAGTACTCCGTCCGGGACACCGCCCAGATCCCGCCAAAAGAAGAGATCCAGGAGGAAGCGACGATCTTCGTCTAACACCGATGATGAGAGGTCTCTTAGTAAGAAGGGGCGTAAGACCTCTAGCAGGATCTCTGCGAGCGCGGTACTGAAGCTAATCAAACAGTATAAGAAGGATTCAAAAATTGAAAACAATCATTTTAGCAATAGTAGCCTTAATAATGTAATACCTGAATTTAACCCATCGAATAGGACTCAAACCATTGATTGCTGGCTGCGAAAGGTAAATGAATGTGCATTGATTTATGAATGGGATGAAAGACAAACTGTACACTTTTCACTTCAAAAACTAGTCGGCCTAGCAAAAAAATGGTTTGAAGCCTTACCATCAGTAGTATACAGCTGGGAGGAGTGGCAGAGTAAGCTCGGAAAAGCATTCCCATCCGAGGAAAACTATGGACAAATTTTACAGGATATGTTAGCACGTACCACGCGTAATGATGAGAGTTTACGCGAATATTTTTATGATAAACAATGTTTGTTAAACCGGTGTCAGATAGTAGGTAAAAAGGCGGTTGACTGTATTATACATGGTATTAGTGACAGGTCAGTTAGGACCGGGGCGCAAGCACTTGGTGCAAAAGAACCTGAGGAACTGCTGCACTTTCTTGGTTCACAAAAACCACAGCCATTCAATAATAAATTCCGAGACCGTAGTAATCAACAACATATAAGTTCAGATAGTCAGAAATCAAAAGAAAATGGGACTCTGATATGCTTCAATTGTCGCATTAAAGGTCACGCTTACCAAAACTGCGATAAGCCGTTAATTAAATGCAAACGTTGTAATATGATAGGACACGAAGTTGACAAATGCAGATACGACCCTAATAAATTTACAAGGAATAAAACCGAACAAGAAAAAAAGATCTATGAAAATTAATTCGAGCAATAAGGGTAACGAAAAATTTTTCAAAATGGGCAACGTAAATGACCAACCCTTCGAAGCATAAAATTATAGATTTTGGAAGTGAGTGCACTCTAATGCGCAGGACGGACGCAGAAACCCTCGGCTTCGTTCAGAAACAAGAGGGCGTGCCAATTGTTAAAGGATTTGGTTTATCAACGGTCATACCATGCTATTATTTCTATTATTTTGACTATTGCTATTATTTTGACATTGCTATTATTTTGACCTTTAGTTAATACATATATATTTTAATTTAATTGTGACATTTCCATATGTATTATTTTATATAATTTTACGTACCTACGCTAGATTTTATAATAATGTTTGACGTTTTGGAATGTATTCTGTAAGTCAAGTTTGAGTAAACAATAAATAAATAAATAATACCACTTTATAAGTCCCATGCATGTGTGAAGGTTGATGAAGTTGAACTGACGATAGAGATTTTAGTTATTTAAGATAAGAACATGCAAACATCACTTGTCACTAGACAAAATTTCACAGAATACCCTTCAGTAACGGTCCTAAAAGATAGTGATCGTCCAACATTCTATCAAATTCCTAACCGAGATCTATTTGGTGTCATTGATACATTAAAGCTTTACGTAACGGATACTGTAACTGTTTCAAAAATAAGCGTGGTCCCCGTTCATGTAGACAAAAGTATTAGCAGTCAAAGACTTCCCTAAACCCAAAAATGTTCGCGAAATTCGTCATTTTCTTGGCCTAAAAAGTTGTTTTCGTAAATTTATAAAGGGATTCGGAAATTTATAAAGGGATATGGTGAAATTGCTCGTCCGCTAACATCGTTGCTAATAAAGGAGGCCGTTTGGCAGTGGTCCGAAAACGAAGAGCAAGCATTCATAAATTCTAAAAGAAAGATTAGTCAGTAGACCCCTTCTAGCCCTTTAGGGTTCTGCTCTAGAAACTGAGTTGCATACAGACGCCATTTCTCTCTTAAACCTGAAGATAGTCAAGAATCTAAAGACATCCGTTAAAAATCATACAGTTTACAGGGACGTCGAGGATATACTGTTTTTAATAATACCATAAACGACTCCACAAAAAAAAAAAAAAAAAAATTGCAACAGAGGCTATGTTTGGATTTAAAATGAGAGATCCAAATCAAATAAACTTGGACCATTATTGGGAACGAAAGTAGTACAAATGTTGACTCACAGGAACTTAGACATAAAATAAAAAAAAATAAAAAAATAAAAAAAAAACTAAAGATAAAGAACGCTACGATTCAAAGAGAGTTCCCGCGATCAAATATGTAGTAGAAGATCTAGTCAAAATATTACGAAATAATTACGACACTAATGGAAAAAGCACAAAACTTTTGTCAAAGTTTATAGGACCATATAAAATTTCAAAAAGTATAGGAAATATGCGCTACAAAATAATAGATATACCTGGTTTTAAAAAGAGGGGTAAACCCTAAAGTACTGTAATTTCTACGGACATAATCATGACCATGGATTCTCATTAAATCACTAGAAGTTCATGACTCCGATGAATGTCCCATAATATTAATACTGGTCGTACATGGATGCTTACTTTATGTTAAATTTGGCTTAGTGGATCGAATGTCATGATTTTAAAATTTTATGTCATACATATGATACCAAAAATTCGTTAGCACTAATATTTAGACTGTAAGATTGACAATATTAAAGTGGGGAAAGTTGTCTGATTTTATGTTTTAATAATAATTATATTTCTCGTTCATATTTATTCGTAATTTACTGTTCATACATAAGCAATTACTCGGTTGTAATAAGTTTAGCTATTCAGTTTTTTTTTTTTAAATTTTTATTTTGTAAAATTTGTAATTTAGAATGTATACGTAGACATAGAAGATCGATAATATTATAGTGCAAAATAATTGTTTGAATTGATGTTCTAATTAGAATTAGGTACCTTTATCTCTCGTTAGTGTAGACTCTTGATTAACTGTTAATATTTCATTACTCGGCTATAATAATTTAAGCTGTTAAGTTTTATTTTAAATTATTTTTAATTTTAACTATGTACGTACATCTAAGTTGTTATCGATACGTAAGATAAATAATACTATGATATGAAACTTATAATTTGGGATTGGATATATGATACAAAAGATCTCATAATTATAAATAGAGAGTTAAAGTATAGCATAAATAAGTTACTGGGTTCGGTGTGCGTGCACCAGGAGGTAGCACGAGGTCTGATGGCCGAATGTCATGATTTCAAAGTTTTAAAAACATTTTATAATCTAGTGTAATACATATAGTTGGAAATAGAAGGTTATCAGCTGTCAACACTGAGGTTCAGTCATCAGATCTGTTGGTAAAATAGCCGTATGGATTAGTTTACCAATCACGGAGACGTTTGCCTAGGTTGGCGGCAAGTAGGCTTGACAGGATTGGTGGATTAATCGAACGGCGCTAAGAAGACTGATGACACCAACCAATGGTGAGAAAACAAAAGAAGAAGGATGATGCTAATGGCGGCGGAAAAAAGAAGTGGCCGGACTGGGTTTTGTTTTGATAAATATCCGATGATAAAATAAATACTGTACCTATTGGAGTTTATTGGAGTTTTAATAACAAAACCTTTATTAAAAACAAGCTTTTAATGCGTTGTCATCAAGTAAACGTGTATTCAAAATTTCAGCTCAATCAGTTGAAGATATCTGATTCAGAATTGAGTTCAAGATTCCATCCGTACAAACATAGTTATATAGGTACATTTAGAGATTGCAATCCGGATTATCCGAAATCCGAATTATCCGAATTATCCGGATAATTTGGCTATTTTTTTTATCCGGATAAATGAATAAAAAATCCGGATAATACGGATAATTCGGATAAGTTTTAAAATGCTATATATTATTTTTTTTGCACAAATAATTTAGCTCGTGATCGTAAATAAGCTTTAATTTGAAACTTTACATTATATTTAAGGTACCTATAACCTAAAACTTCTTTATTCGTGCATTTCTGGTTACACAAGCCTACGGACAGGTACCTACACAGCTAGGTGACCGTAGGCTAGCTTAGCCGGCTAAGTATATACGTCGCATTGTCTTACGCTTTATACCTGCCTACCCCCGCGCCACAAGCCGCACCTCCTGCGCACTCACCTGTTCAGGTACCCAGTCGTCCCGTGAGTTTTATTGATAGTGGTTGTGTTGTCCGTGTAAATGCATTGAGTTGGAAATGTGTCCAGTCGAAGTAGGTAAGTACTTGTAGGTTTTAATGAATTTGTTATTTTGCCGGTTTTAGTAGTACAGTATTCCAGGGTCAAGCATCTCTATTTTCCAGTTCTGTTTTCATAGAAATGAATCATCATTATATTAATTTATTCCTTCAACCCTTTTCTCAATGTGCGATAAAGTTGTGGGTGCGCAAAGATTTGTCTGATCGACCTCAAATGTATCGGCATTGTGTGCGGTTCTTTAAATATATTAATTTGTTGTCTTTCTATTCCTTAGATTAAACGCATAATGGAGTTTAAGGAATATACCAAAAAGTCGAGTGACAAGTCCAGTGTATGGCGTAAAGAGTATGTGTATATTTCATATTTTTTAATTTTATTTGAAGGAAATCAACCAGTATATTAAGGACTGATTTAACATAATGTAGATTAAAGATTTTTTTTAACTAGTGTAAAAACATAGATATTCTTAAATTTCATAATGATATCTACCTATTTATAACCTAGATACATAATTAAGCTATTGAAAGCTGAATAAAAATGATTCATAAAAAAATATGCTGTTTCATTCATATTTTTAGTTTGCTTAGTTAGTCAGTTAACTTTAACAAATTTTAATAATGGAGAAGATAATTAGATGTTAGGAATATAATCAAGATATTCGAATCACCATCACACTTAAAACTCTCTAGAAAACTAGATCGCGGTTTCGCCCGCGTTTTTCCGAGATAAAAAATAGCCAATATGACAATCCAGATTAATTATTACATCATCAACATAGAGTAGCATTACCTTATCTCACCTATGAATAATTTCCACCCTATCCGTTCTTTAGTTTTGGCGGGAAGAGGTAACATCGAAACTCTATTTTAAGTGTGATCAGAAAGTTTGTAAACATGGATAGATAAATCGAGCGTTACCTTGTCGCGTCAAAACTACTGATCGGAGTAGGTTTTTTCGTTAAGTAGTTATACCATACACTGGAATAACATAAAGCCTTTATTCTCGGGCAACTGCGTGCAAAAGCTTGTTTAAAATTACAATTCTGCCTTTTAATTCTACAGTTCTTCGAATTATCCGAATTATCCGGATTATCCGGATAAGTGAATGATGAAATCCATATTATCCGGATAAGAAAATTATCCGGATAATGCAATCCCTAGGTACATTGCAAGTTAATTAAGAGCTTGTAATAATTTCTACTGAATGTCTTTTCATTTCAGCAACCTGCCGAAACCTCAGACCTGGACTAGGAACCTTTTGGCAGTACGCAAAGATAGAATGTGCGCCACCATTGATAAAACCTTTACTCCAAGGGCCTGTTGGCGTGAAATTAGAAGAAGCTGGCGCCAAAATTGCAGACGGCGTTATTTCATCAATAGCTAAAGTAATACACGATATGGACGTAGCAGAGGCTCAGGCTAAAGCAGCAAAGGAGGCTGCATTGAAAAAGAAAATCGAAGATAAGAAAAAGGCTGAAAAAGAGAAAATGCGTCAAGAAGCATTAAAAGCGAAGGCGGCGAAAGAAAAATTGGAAGCGGAAAAGAAAGCTCAACTGGAAGAAGCAGCAAAAAAAGCCAAAGCAGCAGCACCAAAACCAGTAGATACGCCAAAAACAAAATCCAAACCTAGAGAAAAGAAGCGCAAAAAGTCCAAAAATTCTAAGCCCAAAAAGAATGCGCCACCAGAAAAGAAAAAATAATTCGTTGTTTTGTGAAAATGATTTCCAGTGTTTTTAAATTACAAGTTTTACATAAATCTCTGAAACAAGTACCACATATCCAGTTTTATTTTATTAATTCATTAGCTTCTACCCGCGGCTTCGCAAGCGTATTTTCGGTATAATAAGTAGCCTATCAGCTTTGCTTTTAACGTACCTACGACAAATTTCATTTTGATCTGGCTGACTGGTCAGTAGTTTTGGAGATCCTACAACAATAAAAATTTAGATTTCACAAACTTTCGGTTTTATAATATCATGAAAATATATAAATGAGGCGATGACAATACACATGTGAAATAGCTTAGTATTTACAACAAAAAATATTTAATGTAGTTTTAAACTTTTATTGCATACTAATTTGCATATTTTAATGCCCTGGAACAACAAACAACTCAACGTTATTTCAAGTTGATATCAAGTTAAAATTTCTCTCATACAGACATTTTTATTTCGTGATTAAAATCTGAGCTACTTGATGTGCGAATTTTGGTGTTTAGTATTTTTACAGACGAACACGTATGCTACCCATGATACTAACATAAAATATCAAGGAATTGCTTCACAGAAAAAACTATAGCATATAACGTCCAAAATTAAAATAATCTGAAAATAAACCAAAAAAATACGGCCCATTCCTTCCTAGACTATGTAGCTACTATGCTACATACCTAGACGTGCAGGCGCTACATATGCGCATTCGGACTCATTGCAATGCAACCTCTTTGGCAACAACTTTCAACCCGTGGAAGAAAAAAAATCTGAAACAACTTGGCAGTGACTGTCAAAAGTATTTGAAATTTAGATGTATTTTTTGTAGGGAAAGTGCCCTAAATCTGCTCGTTTTTTTTGTGCAACCATGGCATCAAGAACAAGTCCCTTGAAAACACTGAGTTTACTTCGTAAGTATACCTGCCTACCTACAAAACTTTTTTGTAGTTTAAACAAGACAAGGACATTTATCAGACCATCAGACCCAATCATGTTTTTTTTCAGGTAAGCTGGTCTACGCTTACGATTTGGCTGAACCGACAGCAATCAAACAAAAGGGCAAATTAATAGAATTGTTAAGAGGTGAGCACACATTGTCATATCTAAGACACCTTGGAACTTGGTAGGTATAAAATTATCCTGCTCATCATTACCATAACTGGTCTCTGCATCCTTGAAGGATGGTTTATGCAGTGTTCTTTTGGTGGCACTATATTAGCGGAAGGAGTACCTAATTGCTCATTTCGAAGCGTGGCTGGTTCCAAAAGCTACCCGAACATTGACCACCATCTACCGAGCGTAAGATCCTTACGGTAATAAGTAGAACATTTTCACGACAGGACATTTTCGCAAGTGGTTATTTGCGAGAGTGACATTTACACGGAAAAATCACCTCCTCCTAAGGGTAAAGCTCTCCTGGTTCCCAGTTTATCGCTGATTCTGTCCGCCCACGCGAGCTGACGATACAGTTCTGATATCTCGCTAACAGGATGTCGATGTCGTAGAGAGTTGCTGATTACGATTAGTGACTGATAACACTATTGTGTAGTTGATTTTACCCTCGTTCCTTTGACAGTTCACGTTTTTTCGTTTTCCCCCTTTAAGACGAAGAAATTCGTTTACCAATAAACTGGGGGGGACCAGAATTATGTGGTACTCGACGCCCTGAGAAGGACGCAATACTTACTAAAAACCTATCCGGTGACCCTCTCTCGCCATTTTCGCCGAACCACGGGAAAACTTATAACCCACCGCGGCCCGACTGGCGTCCCCTCTTCCTTCTATACATAGCCGGCGAGCCCACCACTCGACACACTCGCCGACCCCATTCTTACATCACGTTTCCTCCTCCCGATTAGGACACAGACAGGACAAGTTCACGGTCCCCTACCTACCCCGTTCCTTCCCAATGAAGATAAACATAAATTAATCAAAAGTTTCGTAGCACGTGCTACGCCGGACCGCGTAGAATACAAAACACTTAAACGCGCACGTCTCAACTTTATACTAATTTCTTCATATCCCCGAAAGAAACTAGACCTAACGAGGTGTGGTTTTCACTGTAATAAAGGAAAGTTCTTGTTTTTATCTCCTAATGTACTTAATTTTCGCTACTATTTTCTTCCTCGTACATAAATATACATAATATTATGTGGTAAGAGTAGTTATCTATTGGCATTACGGCTCAAACATTAGCAGTTGAAACGTCAAGCCGGCTTTTGACTATGGGATATAATATAAATTACATCTTGTGCTATATATTACATCCCGCGATTGCTATTCACACTGTAAGATATATATTTTGGAGCACACAATGATCAGTTTACACGTCTGCACACGAACGCCAACATTCAAACGGAGGGCGAAGCGGGGGAGGCGCGGTGTTCGGGGACGTGAGGTAAAATATACACCTTCAAATGACCTTCAAATATCGCTCACTCGGTCGAAAAAATATTTATAGTTTGGGATGTAATATATATTATAGCACAGTGTAAACGGTGCCATACAAAATGTATGGTGAGCGATAAAATATTATATCTCAGGATGTAATATACAATATTATATTAGATCCCATAGTGAAAAGCCGGCTTCATAGTGCGCGTACACGGGGCGGCATCGGACATTCCACTGACAAGTGCGTCCACTGATCGGCAATCCGAATGACGTCATTCGCACTAAACGGAAAATTGCCTTCAAGAATCCTCGTCAGTATAGCCGACAGTCCGCTCCGTGTGGTACGGATCTTGTATGGCAAACCATTGATGGGGCGAGTGCAGATTGTCTGATGCCAGCCAGTGAACGCGCACCCTAACGTTTTACATGCTAACGCTTGAGCCGTAAAACTGCACTTACTACACCCCGTGACCGCGGCCCTGGTCTGGGATGGATTGAGGCATCACAATCCGAACAAACGTTTTACGATGGATGAACATTAAAAAAATACATGTTTTACTACCGACAGAAAAAGCAGAAAAAGCATCGAATTCGGAGGTTGCTCGGAAAATGCAAGTAGCTAAGGGCTTCTACACACTTGAAATGGCGCCACCTTCTGTCGGAGAACTAGAGGTAAGTGCTGACAGAGCCAAATTAGAGTGGAGACATTACGAATAACTTTTTTCGGAAGTAAGTACCACTTCCAAAATTAGTAATTAGTCTGTACCTACCTAAAGAATCAATACCTACTAACCTACCTGCCACAAGTCATAGCAGGTAAGTTTGTTTTGGATTAGTAGAAGACGACTAGGACTTTGTGAAGTATGTGTTGATGTTGACCACATCTCCCAGTCAGTAGGTAACTAAACCACATAGTTACCTAATACGGTCGATTCTGTTGAATTGTAGCACTAAACCAAACCAATTTTAATGCATGAATTGCCCGCCTCGACAAAATATCGCTGTCCTTTTTTCAATTCTACAGAAAGGGACGGCGATTTTTTTAGTGCTGTCTAAATTTTTTGTAATAATGCAACAATACCAGAATCGACACCCACAATTTTTAGAGTAGGTAGGTATAGGTACCTCGGTAGTTTGGTGGTAGTTGGGTAAAAGTTGCAGGGACCGAATAAAAAGAATAAAAGCCTCTACCTACCCCACAGCCGCGATTTTGAAGCACGTCTTACACGATATTTGTTTGCAGTACATTTTGTACTAAGAAGCATACGATCTGCTGCGATTTTATCGACGCGATAGAAGTGACGCGTTTCTGCGTCTTGCGATTTTGCATTTTGTATTAAGTAGGACGCATGCCATCTTACACACAGCTGTTCCGTCTTGCGTTTTGCGATTTTGGCGGGGGGCGGCGGCGGCGGTGTGCGTTGTCTAGAAATCGCGCTTACGAAAACGCAGCTGTGTGTAAGGATTCGCGTTACAAAATCGCAACAAATCGCGCGATATAAGACGCGCTTCAAATCGTGGCTGTGGAGTGGAGGCTTTATGTGAAGTCCAACGTCCTTGTCTAAATAAGATCCTTGAATTAAAGCGCGATCTAAGGTTCCAAACCCAATTGCTACAATGACTAATAACCTTATCAGGAATTTGAAGTCGGTTTTTAGTTTTTTCAAACACGCCAAATTGGTATTCTACCTTAAATGAGAGAAACTACAGATGGAGAGAGGCGCGTCAAAAGTGTCCGCACGCACTACTTAAGTAGAGTTTTTTTTCGTATAAACTACGGTATTGTATTAGTACGGATTCTACAGGACGATTTTGTGACGATACCATTGTCATAGTAAAGCGATTGGTTAGCAGAATAGAACCCCAGTAGTTCCAAAGAGTAGTGCTGTTTAGTGCCGGCTTAGAATTTGCACCACCCCAGCTCTTCCCGCGGGTGTCGTGAGAGGTGACTAAGGGATACCCACGGGGGGGCGGGCAGCAGCGTCCCCTGCAGAACAATTCTAACACCGCACAGCGCACTGCGACCCCGACCCGTATGCCCAGCGTGGGGATTATGGGCACTACCCCCATGAGATAAAAGCCAATAAAAGCCTTTCAAGCTTACACCCTACAGGGCCCAACCACCAAACTACTTAAGGAACATAACCATACTACGTGACCCGTTCAGGGGGGGAGAGGTCTTCAAAATAACATCTGTGATACCACCCTTGGTCACAGGGAGGAGGGCGGGGGGCGTTTTAGGTTTTCGTCACGTAGTTATCGTATCCTCTAGGGATATCTCGCGCCTTTTCGTTATATTCAAATATGGCGCGCAGGGTTTAGCGCTTAGGACACTCACAGGTGACAAGACTCGTTTTAGTAAATTATGTTCCTGTTACAATAATGTTTTTACATAAGTTTTTTCTTTTTGATAATATTTTATAAAGACATAATGAGACACATTATTATTTTTAAACTCTGTTTGCAAAAAAACTATTGAAAACCGTATTTATGAATTACTTCGTGAAAACTAGTGGGGGAGAGGGGTTTTTTTCATGTACTATGGGTGGTCACCAAAAATTAAAAAAATGGGTCATGTAGTATGGGTACGTTCCCATACGCACCTACCTAGGTACTTAGACCATTTTAATAAACCTTACCTGCTAACCGATTTATTCATTTGTTGCAGCAAATACGCAATGATTTAAAATTGATAACAGATTTTATCAAAAATAAATGCTACATGCATCTTACAGTACGGCAAGCTTGGCTGTTACTCCTTGTGACTATGGAGGTGGGGCTGTGGTTCTTTCTGGGGGAGACTTTCGGCAAATTCCACATTATTGGCTACAAAGTATAATTAATTAATTTATTAGAATGTAGAAGGTACATAGATAACTGGTTTACCTATTAGAAACAAATTTCTTAAACTGCGGCACCTGCCATCAAGTTACGTTTATCAGATAGGTACCTACCTATTCCTTTTTTTCAAGTAAGAACCTTAATACATTGTGATTAGGTTCTTTTTTAGCATAGTGTAAGTCGTTTTTGTAAATTGTGATGGCAGCATGATCTCCTGATTTTTGGTTGGCCTAGCAATATTTATTTTATGATTAAAGATAAAAATGATGTTATTGCTGTTTAACTGTTTTTGTGAGGTTCCATCATTAAATAATATTTTGTTTCTAAATGGGTTGGATAGGTAAGAACCGCGTCCACACGCTCAAGTAAAAACGTGCAAACTAAATTTGCGCAGTCTAATCTTCAGCACGTAACGACTGTGCAAACCGCGCTACCAGGCCCATGATTCTCTATGACCTACGAGATAACATGCCCAAAACGTGTGACGTCACAACGTGTTCTAAACATAAACACGATTCAAACGAGCCTAGGTGTGGAATCGAAAAATTGAATTCTGCATGCCACAAGACTGGTTGTCTATGCCCCGTGTTTTGTTTTTCGATTATTTCACACGGTGCGTTCAAAATCTTACATTCGGACTACTCGGAAAATTTACGGTTTTATTATAAATTATTTTTTGTTTCCAAATAATAAATATTTTGAATTTTAAGCTTGCTCAACCATCAATAATTGTTGAGCTTACAATATTTTAGTGTGATTTGAAAATTAAAAGCCCAAAAATAATGATTTGTAAATACATTCAAGTCAGTCATGACTAGTTTCGGAACGTTTGTTTTGATTATCATAACCTAAAAATCTATCATTCCTAAGGATTGTGTTATTGTTATTGTGTTCTTTGATAAACGCAGTCAACAAAAGATATCTTACGGGTTGCATTTTATGAAATGATTTTATTAAAACCTCAAAATACGAACGACGAAACGATCCATACTAACTATTGCAGGAACACGCTAATCTGTGCCTTAACACGCTATGAACGAGCTCGTTTATTTGACAGTTCAAATCGTGCCGTGCCGCGGTAAGAAATGACAACTAGGGCATGCGGAATACGGTTTTGTCCGATTCCACGCCGTTGTCTTGTCGTAGGTGTGTAACACGCTTGCATTGGTCATAGTGAATCACGGCCCAGGCCTGTGTTTGCCGTCCACGGGCACTCTCTCGTCTGCACAAACCATTTGTGCAGACATGCTCGCAGGTAAGACGGCCACACTATACAAAAATTTTCAAACTACAGCTGGACCGAAAAAAGTAGAAATTAATTAAAATGGAACCAAACTAAACCTTGGCCCTGGCAACACGAAACCAATGTCAAATCTTTTCATAATGTCACGCAAATCGTACGCCTAGTAGAAATTAACCATTCTTAAAATGCTAGACAAGGACCAACTACTACTTTCAAGCCCTCTCACTCGGCTCGTTTTTCTACTCTGAGATATGTCACAAAGAACAATTATTATTATTGTGGCGTACATTAATAAGTTGTACACTAATGTTGTGATACTCCCCAGCAAGGCCACTCACTCTATAATAAAAATAAATACAAGGAAAGATGTACAATTAATTGTACATAATTGTACACTATGTAAAAAAAAATGTACAGGCTTTGTTTCCCGAAAATCGTCAATTTAAAATGGCCTTGCCAGGGAGTTTACTCTCCAGCAAGGCCAGCTAAACTTTCTTATTTCCATAGATAATCATATGCAAATAAAATGGCGTTTCCTATGAAATTTACTTCGGCCGCCATAAAAATTATATTATGAATTTATCACTAAAAATGGTAAGTTGAGCGGAAACTGTAGATTCAGTATTAATGTACAATTAATTGTATAAATTCTAGTTTAGTAGCCTAGCTGGTTCGGCTTAAAATAACTGTGATTTCAACGTGGCCTTGCTAGAGAGTATACTCCCTGGCAAGGCCATTTTAAATTGATGATTTTCGGGAAACAAAGCCTGTAATTTTTTTTTCTCATAGTGAACAATTGTGTACAATTAATTGTACATCTTTCCCTGTATTTTTTTTTATGAGTGAGTGGCCTTGCTGGGGAGTATCACACCATTATTGTATCCCAAAAAAGTACAGAAATTAGTACATACACATTATAATAAGGACATCGTGCTAGAAAGAAATAAACTACTACTTTGGGGCCTCTCACTCGGCTCGTTTTTATGAAACACGTGCACAGTCCATGTTGTTGTGTTATTCTACTGTCAAGTGGTCTGTCAGTGTCAATCAATGTCATTTCACGACAATGACAACAATAACAATCAATCACAACAACGTCAACAACAGAAAATGGTTGAATGAAGGTGCAATGCGGTGTTTCCGCGGAAACGCAAAGCAAGAAAGAATTCATGACTGATTTATACGCAATCTGAAAATGTTAGGTTTTTGTGTCTTTGTTTGTAGTGGTTGTGTTGTGTGAATGATCTCAAGCCTTCTATTTCTGTCTTATTTTATTTTATCGTTAGTTGTCTTGTCTGATGGCCGTAATGCTGCGGCGAGCAAATTTCTATTCAATATGTTTCGCATTCGGTCTCAGTGTTCTCTTGATCCTTGCTAGAAGTCGTTATACAGATAACATTGATTTTCGTCCGTCTCCGTCCTCTGAAAGTCGCGGGACCATCCGAAAATATTTGTTATCCGAGAGAGAAGAAAACCTCGTGCAGCCCGCACCCACCACAATCCTGGACGAGTGGACTCCTGATAGAGAAATGATTTTGACGAAAACGCGAGCAAAAATTAAAATCGAGCTGGAGGACTACAACGTAGCGAGTTTAGGTGTTAATAAATTAGAAGACTTAATCATGGAGACTGGAGGGAATCCTGTCAGAACCATAATTGTTTCCACTTGGAGATCGGGCACTACTTTTTTAGGCGAGGTTTTGAATGCAATTCCAGGTAACTTTTACCATTACGAGCCTCTTTTGAGGTCTGGCATCGTTCAAATTAGAGGGCCTCCCCAAGCCGATTCTGCTTTAGAGACCATCAGAAAGATGCTCAAATGTGACTTCAGTGATATGGAAGACTACTTCGACTATGGAAAATCACATTTGCATGTATTCAGCCACAACACAAGGCTTTATGATAACTGTAAATACACAAGAGACAAAGAGCTGTGCTTTGATGCCGATTACACTTCAAGGTTCTGCGGGCTGTTCCCTTTTCAAAGTATGAAAATTGTACGAATGAGACTAGCTCTCATGCAGAATTTGGTGGAAGATACAAAGTAAGTACTCTTAATGTCATCATTATTAACAGTACAACTACTTACAACTAAATTTGCTCTATCTGCATAGTGCCCAACTGTTTTGGTATTTGTTTTAGACTATTATTTGTGTATTATTATTAAGTATTTGACTTGACTATGTGTTCCTCGTGAACCCATGGTATTAATAAATAAAATTGAATTGAATTTAGTTATTTAAGTACATCCACCTTACAGATAACAGCTTAGACTAGTCTACTGTAAGACAAAGGTCTCTCCTGACATGATTTCAATTTAATAATGAGAGGAAAGATTATGAGGGAAAACTCAATTTTAGACAAAAAAATACTAGGAATATCATAATTCTTTGTTTTTAGGCTGCACCCTAAAATAATACTGCTTATCCGGGATCCCAGAGGGGTTATGCAATCCCGCTACCACCGCGACTTCTGCCGACCATCACCTGATTGCTGGATGCCGGAGATGCTGTGTGCTGACATGGTCAGTGACTATGTAGCTGCAGGCCACATGCTGACAAAGTTCCCAGATAAACTCAAGTAAGAGATACCTACTCATCACATCCCACTAATTATTATAAATGCGGAAGATTGGATGGATGTTTGTTAGGTACCTACTTCTTCATGCCAAAACTACTGAAAATATACAGCTGAAATTATCCATAGATGTAGGTATTGTATCCTTGACGAACATACTTTTTGCTCATAGGTATATTTTCACTTGCATATAGTCACGACATGGCGAGCGTGACCGTTTGCATGTGAAAAGGACCATAGGTTCACACATGTGGGGTGTCAGGCCAGAAAAAAAATCAGCTACTCTAGTGGTAGAACATTTTATATGAGGCTGTTCACATTTATCCGACACAGAGTTCTTCGCTGCCGATGAAAATCAATGTGGAGGTGCTCAACATTGATGTAAGTAAAGTTCGGGATTGGATACTAGGTTCTCGAAAGTGCTCAAATTAGGTCCACCCACGAGGCGCCGCCGGCGTTCGTGTTTCGCGTGCGTACGGTCGCACTGCAGTCTAAGTATGTCTTTCCATCTTTGTTGTTCGTTAGGTAGGTTTGCAAAAGATTGGAAATAGCGTATCTTTGCATTTAGTTGTAGTTGTAACACAACCCAGGCCATTTGTTGAGTTATCGCCGGGAGAATGTACCATATCTACAGAATTTTACTTAAAACTATGGATAAACATGACCTTTTAATGTATCCATTAAAATAACGGTTGGGAACATAAAATACTATTAATTAAATAACATTTCATTCAAATAAAAGTAGATTTTTTATCAGTAGGTAACATTCAGAGAATAATTAATTAAACTGAGAGTAAGTGCAAATAACACTGTAATATCTTTTTTTATTATAAACTAGATTCTGCGCGTAGCTTCGCACGCGTATTTTTGTTATGATATGTAGCCATCTAAGTAAGGCTATGTTTTAATTGTACGCAAAATTTCATCATAATCTATTCAGTAGGGAGATCCTAAGTAACAAAAAAAATCACAGTTCACAAACTTTCAGCTTTATAATATTAGTAGGATATTGACAGATATTTATCGCGTTAATCACATCACATCACACGATCACAATGTTTGGATGTATGGATGATTGGATGGATGTATGTTTGTAACCTCTTCACGACAAAACTAACTACGTACGGATCGGGTTGAAATTTTGTATAGACGTATCTAATTCTAGGCCTGGAATAAAATCTAGGACGAATGGAAACGTCTTTGAATAAAACAGGCTATTTTTCATCCCTTAAATCAGTTCCCTTGGATAGAAATAACCTTTATAACCCTTAGAAACCTTCGTTGTAAATTGTAGATGTTGAATATTCTCTAACCGTGCATAATACCGCAGCACGGGTCTTAAACTTGGCAGGCTATTCCAAAAGACTGCGCACAAATGCACAATCTATTAGGTAATATTTTTTTATCTTTGTCTGAAAACTCAGCTTACATAGATACTTAACATTTATACCTACTGAATGAAGCGCACCAAAACGGGTGCGCTATGTGGAAGTAGTTTGGTGCGCTTCATCTGGGTGCGCTACGAGGAATACCTCCTTTTTCGAGGGGATCCCCTATTGGATTTGTGACGTCAGCGTGGATATTTGTATGAAAAAAAGCATGCGTGCCCGATGTTACTACGTATCTCCGTAACTACTTAACCGATTAAGATTAAATTTGGTACCTATGTAGATAAATTAGGTACTAGAATAGGACATAGGCCAATCTCATTTTCAAAAATTAACCTCTGAGGGGCTTCAAAGGGGTGGTAAAGTTTCTATGGAAAATTAATATTCCTTGGTTCGATTCACTCTTACACAATTTAAAATTCTGTATTTATTCCCTCTGGTGCCATGCTGCGTCAATTTATACGCAATACATAACTGGTTGATTTGAGATCCATCGTTCAATGACGGCCGATGTGGTGTAGCGGGTGAAACGGCGACGCAGGAGGCTGCGACATCGATTCCCACCTTAGGACAAATATTTGTACGATCTGCAAATATTTGTATATACTGCTTTGCTTCTTGATCCAAGAAACGGGCGCGGTACTGCAATACTAAAAGATATTTGAGTTGTGTTTGCTTTTATTGTAAGTCCAAAAACAAACAAACAAATCAGTTCTTTCCTGAATAACAACAACAACTTATGTAATGAAATGAGCCTGCATGCATACCTAGGCATTACAATATAATAAAAATAACTAAGTAAATAAGTAAGTCTATGCAGGTCTCGACGGAGCCTACACATTGCTCCCCTTGGAGTCGAGACCCTAGGTCCGTGGGGTACCGAGTTTCGGGTTTTTAAAAAGTGTCCGAGCGTCTGGTCGTAGCTACGCCGTGACCCAAGAGCTGGTGAGTATCTGGCAATGCGCATCAGCATTGCCATACAGCGGGGCAATGCAGCCAGCGTCTTGGAGACGCTTCCGACTGGTATTGATATGGATCAGTTGAGCTACCTGTCGGTTGTTTGCTTTCTGCAGTTAGCTCAATTGTTTCAATTGTAAATACTAGTTCTAATTTATTTGTATTATTTTATTATAATTTTGTTTGTGAATAACTTAATAAGTCTTATATCCTGTTGCTGCCAGTCATCCCTAGAGTCACTTGTTGTTAATTTTAAGGGTTTTCTCAACAGTTATGCAATAATAACATAATGTATGTACAATCCATGGAATTAGAGTAAATAAGGAATAAAACTGAGGCGTCAACAGTCAAAAAGGCGCGTGCGCGCCACCCCTAAGCCTTGAGGGATAAAAGCGAATCCCTCGCAAGTACTACATAAAAAAGAACAAATTTAAAAAATTTAAACCTTCCCCCCCCGACAGATTTTTATAAAACATGGCTTATAGAACACTCGGATAAAATTATCTATGACACAAAAAAAAACTAAACGAAAATCGGTTCATCCGCTTGCGAGCTACAATACCACAGACAGATACACAGACAGACACGTTAAGCTTATAACACCCCTCTCTTTTTGCGTCGAGGGTTAAAAAGCTGGTGTTGATGACCATACCAAGGCGAATGGACGTTGGCCTAGGGTCATCAGTAGGTGGAAATCAAACGATAAAAAAAAATTCTGTACTTTTTCAGAATTATCCGCTTCGAAGAGCTAGCAATGCGCCCGAACAAGACAACACACGAGCTGTTCAAGTTCCTAGGCTTCAGTCTGACGCACTCAGTGATGGAATTCCTTCAGATGCACACCAACGTGTATAATGCTGGGGTCAGCTCCACCTTCAGGGTCTCGAGAAACGTGCCTTTCAGTTGGAAGGAACTTAATTTCTCTTATGTTGATGAAATACAGGTGAGTTCTTCCTCCTCATCCTCCTCCTCATCCTCTTCCTCTTCCTCTTTCTTATCCTCTTCCTCATCCTCATCTCCTCTTCCTCTTCCTCCTATTCCTGCTCTTCCTCTACCTCTTCCTTATCCTCTCCCTCATCCTCATCTCCTCTTCCTCCTCCTTTTCCTCATCCTCATCCTCTTCCTCTTCTTCATCCTCTTCCTCAGCACACTTACCTCCACTGCTTAACATGTCTCTTCCAAACGAGGTGGATTTTGCCGTTATCCCCAAAACGTAATTCAAACGTAATTCTAGATCTGGATTAACATTACTAATAGGATTTTGTCCTACTAACGCGTGCAAAGCCGCGCGAGCAGAAGCTTGTCTTTTGTAATTCAAATAATATATTTTTAAAGCTAGTTAGTTACATACTTAATACCAAAAATAGCTTTTTGAATTACCGTTGCCATTGAAGTATTTAACTTCCTACTTAAAGAAACATCTAAAATTAAAGGGAAAAAAACAGCCAGGTATATTAACAAGCTGAATTGTACCTTCTGGTGATAATCCTACAAGGTAAATAGTAAATATTTTCAACAAAACATTGCCTTGGAATAAAGGTCAAAAACATAAATTAAAGTTTAAAGGCCGGCTCTTGTACACGCACGTTTTTTTTTGCTGTACGACGGTGCCGTGCATACGTACGGCGGATTAACCGTAAATTTTTACGGCGAAGAAAGGTATGTGAACGAAGGCCCATTAAGTACGCGTAGATTAGGTCATATAAGTACAAGAGCTCGCGGCAGATCTATGCGCTGGACGGACGAAATTAAAGCAGCACGTAAGGCGAGGATTCCCGGATTTCGGTATTTTTAACTGTCCGTACCTCAATAATTATAAGGCCAATAGTTTTGCAATTCATACATATTATTATAGTTGAAGATATTTTCTAGTGCATCACTAGACAAGAACACGATTGGTGATATTTCACCCGATAGAAAAAAATTACAAAGTTACCTCTAAATGAAACTTTGAATGATCAGTGTGAATAGAAAAATGAATAAAATGACTCAAAGTATATACCAAAATATTGAAAACGTTATTACGCAGGGCATCACTGAAAAATATTTTTATATGCCATACAAATATTTTTCAAAACACGTAAATATGTAGAAAATCGTGCTCGGCTGCCTGCTCACCGTCGCGCTCCTGGCCTAATAAAAACGGCCGCTCGGGAATCCTCGCCTTAACGGTCCCCTACATTAATGTATCAGGAAAGCAGCGCAGCGGTTCGAGAAGAATGGCGCCGGATTGTGAAACGTGCCACCCTCCCTGATACGACCACGACCGCTCTGTCAAGAGTGTAGCGACTAACATCTGTGTTCATCAATAGATAATCGGACGATTAGGCTGCTTGTTCGGTCAACGTTGACGTTTAATTTATGAAATGAAAATAATGTAATAATAAATAAATAATGCTGGACAATTCACACAGCATTATCTAACCCCAAGTAGAGCTTGTGTTATGGGTACTAGATAACTGATTTACATAATACAATACACTACATAGATAGATATTTTTTATCTATATATATAAAAGAAAGTCGTGTTAGTTACACCATTTATAACTCAAGAACGGCTGAACCGATTTGGCTGAAAATTGGTGGGGAGGCAGCTTAGAACCAGGAGACGGACATAGGCTATGTTTTATCCGGAATTACCACGGGAACGGGAACTACGCAGGCGAAGCCGCGGGCAGCAGCTAGTTATACATAGAAAAACAACCAGACCACCTTGAACAAATATTTGCAGATGATAACTGATTTACATAATACAATACACTACATAGATAGATATTTTTTATTATACATAGAAAAACAACCAAACCACCCTGAACAAATATTTGCAGATCGTCACAGAGGTCGTCAAATGATATTTTATTGCATAAAACATGGTATAAAAGGTGGTTCATGTTATGAGTTATGAGCTCATGTAGCATGCAAATAATTAACTCATGTCTAAGGATTAAAATTAATTAATTAATTAATATCATAAAAATTACGTTCATTCAACCAACTAAACAATTTCTCTTTAAATAAATGGTCATTCAATAATTTAAGTTCATTATTTACCTTATTATTAATTTTACACACATAGTCAAGCAGCATTTTTGATGTCTCGCTGATTTTGAGGTTTCTTTTAGAGTAAGCCTATTCGGGTCTCTACATTGCCTAGGATTTGTGACACATTGGTGGCTTGGTGGAACAAATATCTATGATTCCTTACAAAGTTTCAAATTTCATATACATAAAGCGATGGTAGAGGCAACAAACCAAGATCCTTAAAAACGGTTTGCAGGATTGATCAGGCGGGTTACCACATAATGCTCTGATGCATTTTTTTGCGCTTAAATGCTCTGTTTTTGTCTGTGCCCCACATTAATAACGAAATTTGTGTCAAACCGTCAAAACAACTGTTTAAAATTTAACCATAAAAGTAAATAATAAAATAATTACATTTTTCCCAAAAAAATATGATGTAGAAATGCAATAAAACAATATAGACTAACAAATATAATATAATAACTTTACTGGAAAAGTGACACTAAACCAAACTTTTTTTTTAAATCTCATAAATAAATAACCTTTTAAGCGTAATCTATATATATAAAAGAAAGTCGTGTTAGTTACACTATTTATAACTCAAGAACGGCTGAACTGATTTGGCTGAAAATTGGTGGGGAGGCAGCTTAGAACCAGGAGACGGACATAGGCTATGTTTTATCCCGGAATTACCACGGGAACGGGAACTACGCAAGCGAAGCCGCGGGCAGCAGCTAGTTATAAATAAATTTCAATCTCAATAGTTAGTTTTAAAACCAAATTAAGTAAACACGTTAAACAAATACCAATCTCAGGTGTCTGGACACATTAAATATTCATATTCATATTCATATCATTTATTGTGATTTTATGCATACAGGTATTGTTCTTAAGTGTAGGTAGTCTTAGTGGGTACACAATGCATAAAAACCCTGTCAGGGCGCTACAATTATTTTGGGTCAAATAAATAAAAAAATGTAATAAATATGAATTTGAAATGTTCAAAACTTCAAACGTCAACCCAATAAACTGGTTTTTTTGTTTTGTGACGGTTTGAAAATAAAGGAGCGATATGTTGGTGAACTTGGGTCTTTGAAGGAGATTAGAATAGCTTTGATGTTATTTTCAGGGATCATGCAGTGAGGCGATGGGTCTCTGGGGGTACAAAATGGCGTATAGCGCTGCACATTTGAGAAGCAAGAAGTTTAATCCGCTGGGGCCTTACACTGTGGTGGAGCAATCTTCTGGACGGGAATCCTTGGTGTAATCAAATATACTTTGATTTCATTGACTTCATGTACGTATAAACGAGTATGTTTTATTGCTGTAACGCGGTAGAAACGTAGGGGAAATAATAAAAAGATACGCGATAAATACCCGATAAATAAAATCATTAATTAGGTTAACAAATCGCGAAAGTTTAAAAAGATTTATGTATTTACGTAGGTATTCATTTTTAATCGACTTCAAAAAAAGAGGTCTATTTCGGTTGTATGTATGTATGTATGTTCGTCGACTTCTCCCGACATTTAAGCCTTCTCCCCACAGCCGCGATTTTGAAGAGCGTCTTGTATCCCGCGATTTGTTGCGATTTTGTAGCGGGATTCCTTACACATAGCTGCGTTTTTGTAAGCGCTATGTCTAGACGCCGCGCGCCAAATGCGAAATCTCAGCAGTGTGTAAGATCGTATGCGTCTTAGTACAAAATGTACTGCAAACAAATATCGCAACAAATCACGCGACAAAAGACGCGCTTCAAAATCGCGGCTGTGGAGTAAAGGCACGGACCGATTTGGATGATTCTTTTGTAGTTGTTTAGAATTTTTTGTTTTTACAAACATATGCTGTAATGGTTGTGTTTATTTATTTATTTTTGATCACCAACATAGTGTACACCAAAAATATCATATGGTTACCTTAAGGCTGCACGAGTCGTCCGATCCAACTCATCAGTGGGCGCCGCCTAAATGTATGCCATCTCATCTGACATAATAGACATTCTCGCGCGCTTGATGAAAGGCAAATAAATTTATTCGTAAAACGGTCACGGTAAAAAAATTTGAAAAGACTTTTAGCACAAGGGTTATTATAGAAAAACTATTGAGAGTATCTTTTCAAAATATTTATTTCAACTTTTGAATAGCTAAACTATGTATGTACGGGCTTTATTTTCGAGTTTTCTTTCTCCGTATGTAATTTATTTTCGCCCAAAGTTGGGCTAAAATCGGTGTTAATATACGAAAGTTTAGAAGCTAGTATTTTTTTAATTAATTATTTTTTACGGTTTCGGGTGTTTACAGACATAGATGTTGACATGAATGTTCGCGACAATATAATCAGAGGTGACGTCAGCATGCGAAAAATTATCATGAACGAGTCATTTTTAATTAAAACTAATTGTCGTACCGACATTTATGCCGTAGCTATTCATTTACGGACTTCATTAATTCATGTGTTTTTTAAATATAATAATTACTTCTATACGTCAAGTTACCGATGACAATAACTCTTGATCGTTGCTAGTATATATAATTTGGCGTGTTTTCAATAACGATAAACCGACTTTAAATTCTTCTAGTGGCAACATCTAGTTAAAATTCGAGTCTAATTTACTTTGATGGATGAAACGGCGAATGAAAGAAGGCCTACTTTGAAACACGAAATACTAAGTTTCGGTTGACGGATCGTACGAAACGAACAACCTTACAGCTGAATGGCACGTCCGAAGCTACGCACGTTAGCAACGTGCGTTGCTTCGGACGTGACACTAAATGACATCAGACCTTTATAAATCAAAAAAGGAACGGATCGGTCATCTTTCGTTTTATGCGATCCGCCATCCATCAACTTTGTAATTTGTTTTTGTAGGTAGACATCTTGTCTAAGCCCGTTATCATGGAAACCATTAGTTTCCAGATATTGTGAAAATTATCATTTGATGATTGATGTTTTTCGGCGCACATCATCAATTCATCGAGAGACAAACTTTTATGGGACCACTTAAAAATGTACTTTTATACAACTAAGAAAGAATTATCCTATAACGATTATCAATTCGCGAAGATATCACCAAAATTGTTGTAGCTAATCGTGATTTTTCAAAAGTATTATGTTGTTTTTAAGCTTTACGGGATAAATACCGATCCCTTGGGAATAACATTTTTATGGCACCAATTCGGAATCATTCTCTATACAATAGTGAAATAATCAGTAAAATCGGTTTACCACAGCCGGAGATATCAAGTACCTAACATAAATACATTAAAAAAACATACAGACGAATTGAGAACCTCCTTCTTTTTAAAGAAGTTAAAAAAAAAAATATTCCCGAGTGATTTTTTTCTCTCGGCAGTATTTGTCCCGCAAAACTTGCTAACAGTGTACAATTAAGGGAGACGAATTATATCTTGTGATGGTCGTGGTTTTTTTATTTATTTTCTGGTCACCAAAATGTACACCAATTCGGGATCATTCTCTATACAATAGTGAAATAATCAGTAAAATCGGTTTACCACAGCCGGAGATATCAAGTACATAACATAAATACATTAAAAAAACATACAGACGAATTGGGAACCTCCTTCTTTTTAAAGAAGTTTAAAAAAAATATTCCCGAGTGATTTTTTTCTCTCGGCAGTATTTGTCCCGCAAAACTTGCTAACAGTGTACAATTAAGGGAGACGAATTATATCTTGTGATGGTCGTGGTTTTTTTATTTATTTTCTGGTCACCAAAATGTACACCAATTCGGGATCATTCTCTATACAATAGTGAAATAATCAGTAAAATCGGTTTACCACAGCCGGAGATATCAAGTACATAACATAAATACATTAAAAAAACATACAGACGAATTGGGAACCTCCTTCTTTTTAAAGAAGTTTAAAAAAAATATTCCCGAGTAATCACTCGGGAATATTTTTTTCTCTCGAGAGTATTTGTCCCGCAAAACTTGCTAACAGTGTAAAATTAAGGGATTTGAAGTTGGCTTTTTGTTTTTACAAAACAAACAAATTGTATCTTGTGATGTACGTGGTTTTTTTATTTATTTTCTGGTCATCAAAATGTAACAACATCAAAAATAGCATTAAATACAACACCCGTTGATGATTTCAGATGTTTGAGTTGTAACTTGTAAGATTCAAATAATATCCCAAAAAAAAGTGTGCGGGCTTACGTGCTATATATAATAACAAAAACCTTTTGAGGTATGCTCGTGTTATAAGTCGCGTCGATAAAGATTGGGATTGAAACTGTCCGCTCTCATGCTGTCTCGCTTAGATTATTTTGATCAGATATAAACCAAGCAGGACAGCATGAGATTTGTGAAATTATCCCTTTCACTTTAAGCGTAGATTCCATTAAGACTAACTGATACCACATACCTATGCATACAGTCGTTCGACGAAGGCGTTTTGACAGGGCAATCGTGCGGGGGCCAAGGGACGAGTTGGGGAGAGGACGCTCCCGAGTTACTAAAGCGGTGATGTATGCTACTCGGGAGCGTCCCTCCCCCGTCCCTCCCCCGTTCCGTCCCTTGCCCCCTGCACGATTGCCATGTCAAAATGCCTTCGTCGAACGACTGCATGCATATAGGTAGGCTGTGGTGATACTGAGGTTGATTTATTTTTCTGTTATGTTCCAGGCAAGTATTGGCTGAATCTACAGGCTAAATCTCTATTACTCTGGCTATTTTACTATTGCTATTGCGAGACTTAAGGTAAACTAGAATACTCTATTAGTTTAAGCGTAATTCCAATCCATGACGTTTTCAATGCTCACATTTTGAGAATCTTAGATAACAACGAAAAACTAACGAAATTCGTGCACTGAGGGTCAGTACTTACAATGGTTTTAAGCCGCAAAGCCTAAAAGGTGTATACAGGTTTTCACAGATGCGGGCCGCACCGTACCGCTCAGCACAAAAATTTTAGTTGCATTTTATTTATTTCCATTCGTTTGCAGCTTGTGGGAAGCCATTTTTAACGCTTTCACTGCCCAGCCTCGGTGGTGTGACCCGCAAGGGCGCGCCGCCGCGATGCAGAGCTCCAGATGAGCGAGTGCGTCAAGGGCCGTGAAAGTGTTAGTTTAGTATATCCGTATTCAAAAATACAAAATGGAGGTTCTCAAATCAATCAAATCAAATCATTTATTTGACGAATACATTATTACTGAGTGATGCCAAATGTATTCAACCCGCAAGCAAGTGTGGAAATATTAAATCAAAATGATTGAAATCGTTAAAATAATCAATAATACAATTGAAGATAAAAAGTTAACAATTAGAAAATTAATTAACAATCGTGGTCGAAACATAATAAATTATTCTATTTAAAATTAATATATTCATTTACACTATAAAAATATTTGTCAAGCAACCACTTATTTATTTTTGTTTGAATAAAATTACCATTGGGTTCTTTAATAGATTCTGGTAACTTATTAAAAATAATGATGCACATATTAAATACATTTTTCTCATAGATCCGCTTATGGCATTGTCCTTATCAATGCCTGTATCAATTCGGCTGTATGTTTATTTTGTTACTGTAAAATGTATCTGTAAGATAACGATTATAAGCCTTTTTTTCAATGCACATTTTTGTGCTATGCGATAACGGTGTTGGACTAATTAGCTCAGAACTTTGAGCCTTGGTCTCCTTTGAAATTAATTGACCAGTTTAACAGTGCACGAAAAAGTATATAAAACTAACCTATTATTTTATGTTTATTTAAGACTGAAAATGTTTCCATGACTCCAAAAAATGTACTTCCATAGTATTAATCTGCGCTTCTGAAATTTCATGATTATAAATCGAGGTTGTGTGCTGCACAATGATTGTGTCTTTATATCAAATTGTAAAAGATGGACCATTAATATAGCGATTGAAATTGCTTAAAACTTTTCCTGAAATCGCTTGAAACTTTATTCAACGATACTCAGTACACGTTCAAGCAATTTTGATCACTAATGTAAGCGCAATTAATTAAGCTTAGTCGATTATACTTAGCACTAAAGGAAATGACGGATTGATAAATGCTTCCAATATAGACACTCGAATAAGATAGTTAGAAGTGCATTTTTTAACATTGTAACTGTAAGTCAATTGTGTGCGTATAAAAATGCTCTAACGAATACCTATCCAGTCCTGTAAAAAGCTACCTTAGAAGAACGTAGAAACGACCAATCGAAAACGGAACTTAGGATTTGAAAACTGTTAAAATTAAGGAATTAAAATAAAACGCGTTTATAAAGCTTTTAAGCATTAGCCTTCTGTGATAATTAAAACTAACAATAGTGCAAACGCAAAACATAAAAACACCAATTTTTATAGATTAAAAAGCTGCATTTATCATTCGCGCCTTACGCGATAACATACAGAAACATGTTCAATTGAAAGTAGTATGTAATCTCCGTCCATGAGAAAATATGGTCCTCGAAAACCCCAAAATCTGAGTTCCTGATAAAACTAAAAGGCCTGCTTCGCGACTTTACATCGCTACGAAGTTGCGCCAACCAACCATTATCGCCCACCTTGGAAACAATAATATGTATGTATATTCTTACTAATCTAATGGATTTTACTCATCTAAAAGCTCTTGGAGCTTTCTCTCGTTTGTATGCGTTAAATATCGCGATATAAAACAAGACTGCAGCTATTATATGAATAAAATTCAAGGGTCTGCTCGGAAAACGAAAACGGAAGTTTTCGAAATCTAGAGTAGGTTTCGAAAACTTCCGTTTTATATCACCTACCTTTGAATGTAGGTGACATAAGAGTAGGTTTTGTTCGAAAACCAATCAGAATCTTCGATTTTCGTTTTTACGAGTACGGACCCTGTTTAAAGCACCTTCAAAATTAAACACTTGAAAACGACACGGCTAGTCATTTGCTTTTAGGCGACCACGTATTTGGTAGAATTGTTTATTGCTTGGCATAAAATATAAGGAAATGTAGAGAAGTATCGTGCTCATATCGACTAAAAAAATTATCTACATGAGTATACGTGTACGCAATGTTGTGGAATGTTTTATGTGGAGTTTATATTATAACATTAACGACTTTATTTTAATATAAATACGATCTCTCATAATATGGTTGTTAAATTGGTTGAACTAAGAAATTCTTATCCATGAATTTCCGAGACTGTTTTTTTCATGTATGGACGATACCATTCTCATAGTAAAGAGAGTGGTGAGCAGAATTTGGGTCCTTTTGTTAAAATATAAAGGTTGTGTGGTTAAAATACATTCATTTTTGTTTATGTATTTTGAATTAGTTGTAAGTTTTTTTAATTATTAATTTATTTGGGAAACAGAGATTTAAAGAGATACAATAAGAAAACTCTTAAACCAGTAAAGTCTCTATAACTTTTTACACAAAGACTAGCGAATAGACTTGCAATCAAACGTATTATATGGAAATTTAAACAAATATAAGTTAGTATTATATTATTTCTTAAATAAATAATTCAGTTTTACATAGTAACTCTGCATAGAACATTCGGCCTTTGGTAGGTGTAAGACGGCTTAATACTCCAACCAGTGGAATGGATGTAGTGAGATTCATAAAGTGCACTTGACTATAAGATAGAACGTAGGTTAAACGACTTATTTATAGTTAGAATGTAACGTTGAATGTATTTAGTTCTCGAGTATTCAAGTATTTTGAGTTTCTTAGTATTATTGATAAGGATTCTCATTGATGTCTCAGGATGTCGACCATCAAATCAAGATATTATATATACTCAAAGAAATCTGTTTTATAATAAACTTTTATTTATAGCTAAGAACTTAGTTAATTTAATTTTAGATTTACTCATAAACTACGGAAACTTTTCGCCGATTATCTGAACACACATCGAAAACAAATCATTTCTCGAGAAGTGATTTGTTTTCGATGTGTGGTCATGTAGAAACACACTACTGTATCGTGTTTTTACGTGAATCGTAAGAAGCATATCGGTTTCATACTTTTGGTTAGAAACACATTAATATTGTGTGTTGTGGTGTGTTATGTGTTTCTAACTGAAATCAATTTTCAGTGCCGTCGTCTATATTGTTTTTTCATGTCGAGTCCATCTTAAGGTTGTCTGAGAGAACCAGAGAAGAGATCGCTCAGCGATAAGGCCTCCTTCTATACTTCCTATATTCTAAAAATTTTTTCTGTATTGTTTCCTGTCTTTCGATTATTATAAAAGGTTTTATATCTATCTATCTAAATGTATAAAACCGATATGTATCTGACATAATAACTTCTGTCTGACTTCTGTCTTTAATCATTGATTTGTACTTACCGTAGAGATATTTGTTGAACTACTGGTATTGATATTTTGGTAGCTATTTCCTATCGCAAGTTTGCCTTCCTATTAATTATGTATGATGTTCCAAATTCTATTCTATCATGAATAAAATATCGCATCCTTACATTCAGTTGGCGATTTCATCAGAAAACTGAGGCTTTGGAAAAATATGTATTTACATTATAATGCCGAACATTTCTTGTAGCTCCATCTAACTCCCAAGATTAGTTATATATTTATTTATCAATGTCATGTAACATTCGATTTCTTACTCTAACGCGCGTTTGAATAGCTAGACGCGCACTTTTGGATTAGTAAAGACTACGAATGTAACGGACGAGATGGTTTTTAAAACGCTCGTTACCAAAGCACGCCTTCAAAACGGCTGATGTGTAGTGTACTCGGTAAGCGTAATGGAATCGATATTTTATTCGTTATAACTAGAAAAGAACGGGTGCTACTAACAATTCTTATATTATATTGGAAAGCTTAATATAACAATTGATACCAAAATAACGTAGAATAAGATCATTTCTAAATTATTACGAAAAATGCGATCTTTTAAACATGTTCTACCATAGATTTAGACATCAAGAAATAGATATATCGTAACGTGTCAATAAAATAAATCAATTACTAAATAATAAATAACATGCTTCCTGATAGATCTGACAATATTATAAAATAAAATTCAGCTGTATGCCTTAACAATACTGATATTATGGTAGTGATGTAGAATAGGTTTACAAAATGTCATGTTACGTAAAATATGTTACGTAATAATTTAGATGGGCTTCTTTTAAGGCACACCTACGCTGTTATCATCGTTACAGATCAGTTTTTGTCTAACTTTTGTAACAAAAATTACATAAAATAACTAACAAGTAAAACATCGAAAATTATGGTATCCCTAATTTCCTTAATCAGTATTAATGTTTTGTTTTATTTATTGTTTAAAAAGGTGTGCGCGCGCCACCCCTAAGCCTTGAGGGATGAAAGTTATATATATTAAGTAAGAATTCCTCACAGGATTTGTATTATTTATATATTTATTTGTATTATTTCATGTTTAATCTTTTTGTTTTGGGGAGTTTGTACCTACTTGATTTAAGAACGTACCTGCTCGTAGTTTTTAGTTAGAATATACTATAAAAGTGTTGGTGTGTCTCAACTGAAATGCAAAATATCGAATCGAATCGAAGCTAGTTATATATGTATATTTACGAAAAATCGAAGCTAGCCCTTTTTGTTAGATATATTTTACGCTGGTCAGCTTCGACGTCCTTGTAAAATTCAGTTCAAAATCGACCAAGTGAATATACAAATACAAAAATCGGTAACAATAGCACTAAATGTAGACTAACCTATATGCTTTCTTTCTGTACACAGTTCAATATTTGTTCGATTTACTCCTTTCGGCGCACTACATACCTATTTATTATTATTAATAATTATTGGAGATGGGCAAAAATTAGAGAAACACACATTTTATCTTAAGGCTTGATATTCCAGCAGAAGCCGAACCGCATTTTTGTGATTTTTAAAATCATCTGAGACTAAGAAAGAGTGTTTAAAGTTCTGAAAAAAGATATATTCCCGGATCTAGTCTAGTCAAAGTAGCATTCAGTTTAAAGATGAATAAACTTCACTCGTTAGAAAAAATCTCAAAGATACCCCTTTTTGTTAGGTTTTCTCAATATGATGACTGAACTACTGGTTACATTTCTTTTTTGTACCTAACTAAAGACACTACATATTTCTAAACAAATTCGCGGAGTTTGATAAAATGATTTTCTTAATTATTATTTTATTTCAGATTAAAGAAAATCCATACAATATTATTATACTCAAACTTAAAACTGTACAAAACATGTTAAAAATAAATAAATTCAATGACACCGTTTTAAATGTGAATCAAATAAAATGTTACACAAAATTAATACACACAAATTAGTTACACATAAATTAAAATTAAATCAGATGGAGCCCATCACTGTTTGCATCCACCTGTTCTGAATGGTCTTTATTTTGGTGGTTGAACTGAATTTATAAGACGTCGTTGTTGGTCAGCTCATTGCTGGCAGGCCAGAGTAGATTTTTTATCATATCATTAGCATATCAAAGAGTATGTTGTGTACGTAAAATCGTAAAACTTAATTTACTTGGTATTTGTTTATTGTGAGAGTGGTGGTGATTAAGGAAATAGAAGAAACATGACACCAAGTGCAAGTCGCACTATGGGTTTCGTACCACCACATAATTATACGAACTTTTTGGAAATGTGCATCTTCTATGCATAAGAACTGGTTTTCGTTCTACTTTCTAGTTTTGATGGTTCAATAAAAATATTAGGCTGTGTCCCCAGTAGGCAAACTGTGAGCGGCCGACTGAGTTTGCGGCGTACCTGTTCAGTACGCCCTTCCATATATTTTAAATTGAGTGTCCACAGTTTACTAGTTTGCGCTCACTGTACGCAGTTTGCAGCGTTACGTGCGCCGACTGTCTCAGTGCGGCCGACTCGCAGCAAAACTGGTTCCAGTCGGCGGCGCGGGCGGCGGCGATATGGTTGTTCGCCGGGCGTAGTGAGTCCGTTTGCCACAAATTTGCCACAATTTGCGGCTCACTCAGTCGCCGCTCACAGTTTGCCTACTGGGGACACAGCTTATTGTCTATTAGGTTGTCATAAACTAAACTAAACAAAATAGGACAGCTCTAAAATGTTTCTGTACCTTCTTGTGTTTTCGATCGAAATAAAGATGATGGCATCACTTTAGTGCTGTCAAATAAGTTTAGTTTAGCCGGATGACAATTTGGATGTAGTCAAAACCAAATTAAGCCAATATGACGACACGAAAATGATGCCATTCTTTTCATTTCGATCGTTAAGAAAGGGCAATTTTTTTTAAGTCCTGTCAAATTACTTAAGTTTTGGCGACATCTGAATTGACACTATCTAAAAAACTGTGGTGATAATCTCTTGTTTTTGTTTCTTACTAGATTACAACCTAGAAATAAGTGTTTACTCTTCTGCTAGTACCTATGTATTGACATATGCTGTTTAATGCTATTTCGAAAAAAAGCTTGCCATTCTTGCCTTTTAAAGATAAATGGACCCATAACAGTTGGTTAGTTTGACAGAAAATTTTGAAAATGCCGATTTAACAGTAAGTGCCTTTTTCACATGAATACTTTCACGGGACGGACGCCGTACGCACCAAGTAGGAATGTATGGGACGAGCGACACGGTCACGTCACCGTCGCGCATGCCATGTGAAAGCTGTCTTTATAGGTCACTAGCGGCCCGTCCCGGCTTCGCACGGGTAGACATTTATTTATAAAACATATAAATGGTGTGAATTTAGATGTCGTCAAAACTAAACTAAACTAATTTGACAGAACTGAAAATGTTGCCGTCCCTTTCATATCGATCGAAATAAAAAGAATGGCTTCAGTTTTAGTGCTGTCAGATTAATTTTGGCGACATCTGAATTGACACCAATATAGCCTATGTTACTCAGGGAAAATGTAGCATTCTAATGGTGAATGAATTTTTGAAATCGGTCCAGTTGTTTTTGAGTTTATTCGTTACAAACATACAAAATACAAATCTTTCCTTTTATAATATTAGAGTAGATATACATTTCTACTTTAGACGGCACGACGACCGTGCCGTAACCGTATGCATGTGAAAAGGGGCAGACGGTTTTTTCCGATGAATAGATGCCATAGTTCTAACTAATGAAATTGGCCCTTTCAGGCTAAGTTCAGGGAACAAAAAAAAGTAGACAATATTCATTTTAAGTAGGTACATATCAATTTTGTGCCTTGTTTGCTATTTCTTCATCTTCATTTTTAGATATTGGAGCAAACAATAATTTATTTACTAGAAAACACATTACATTTAGGCCCTTAAATATTATACAAAAAGGAAACTAAATAATTAATGGGTAGGTATGTCTTACATGAATGGCTACGGCATACCTACATATTAATTATTTAATTAACTTCAAGCTTCCTAAAACATCAAAACGTTCGATTCTTTGGTTTATTTTATTAGAATCGAATGATCGCAAGAATAGCCTCACGTAAAGTCTTCTGTTTATTAGGGTATCGTTTCATCTTTATCGTCTTCCCAAAAAAATCAAGGTTTGTTTGAATAAGTTTAAAAAACACATTTGCTAGAAATACTCCAAATAATAACCCGAAAGATATTAATCGTACAATTTATGTAAATAATTTTATTGTAATTGTGATGCATAGCATTATTGTTTATAACTTTATTTTATTATCCTCATAATCTAAAACTGCATTTTCTGTTGTTTTTTTGGAGAAAAATTATCCAATTTATGCACAAACTGTTCAAGAATATATTACTATTTCATGTACTTTGAATGGTACATGCTAGAGAATGGCAACTTCGACCACCTAATTCTTGGATAATACTTCCAAATACAACTATTTATGTATAACATAGAAAGTACGTTTTATTAT
Organism: Eupithecia subumbrata; assembly: GCA_949316285.1. Lineage (NCBI taxonomy): Eukaryota > Metazoa > Arthropoda > Insecta > Lepidoptera > Geometridae > Eupithecia > Eupithecia subumbrata. The sequence continues at coordinate 3,637,431 of OX438648.1, forward strand.
AAGCTAACATTTCCATAATAATAAAATAACAACGTCTTTGCAATGTTTATTTAGATTATTAGTTATATTTATAAGCAATATATTATTTTCTAATTAAGATTTTGTTGTTGTAAGCGCATAAACGCTATCTACAAGCAATAAATGCATTATGGCCCAATTTGGTGCGACATGTATCAAGCAGGTTATCACATGTTCAACGAATTTATATGTCTACGCAGAATTTAATATATTAATCGACATACATCTAAGTACCGCCAACCACACTCTCATACATTACGAACCTTTACCATCCTTTGTGAATGTAAAGACAAACAAAACTCTATAATAGTCCTAATGTCTATTCAGTGCAATTTTTGCACATGCTTGAATACCTACCTACTATTCCACTAGAGCTACCTAAACCAATGTATGTCTAGGGAACCACCCAGGCAGACATCACACAGATCAACAGCCTTAACCAGCCCACTGCTGGGCATAGACTTCCCCTGAAAAACGTCATAATGGCTCTTACCAATACACCCAGACACGGAACTAATAATTATGCAGAAAAGCAAAAAGTTGCAAAAAGCAAAAAGTACCTATACAAAATGTTCCTTACCTCATTGTGAAATCATGATTCAATCGTGATTGCGGGCTTCCTCTAATTATAACTCTGTTATGTAATCATAAGAGCTTCTTACAGTGCATTGAAACCTTTGGCAAAGTACCGTAATTCAAGTTATAAGCAGTACCTAAGTAAATCATTTGAAAATCTGATTGATACATGAATGTGGCGCAAAGAATGAGAGTGGTAGAATTTAAGGGTAGCCTTATTAGAAATAAGAGTTGCAGATGGGTAAGAGTGTTGAAGTTTTATAGTAAGTAGGGTATATAGCACGGCCGCCCGGTGCGTTGTAATTGCAAACATTTATTGTATTATATTTTTTATTTCAAGGTTAAATAAAGTTATAGTAAATTATTACATGCTTTTTTTTACCGTAGGATACCTATATAATACTAAATACTGAGTCCACCAGGATCCTTAATTTATAAATTCCGGCAGAAACTGCAAAAGTGTTTCGTGTTTTTCATATTTTCTTGATCATGTGAAAAACCACATGAAAAAAAGAAACGTTCGAAACTGTACACTTTTCTGGTGTTTTCTATTGAATTTTAGTGAAAATCGCGAAGCCTACTACTATGACAGCGAACACAATCATAGATAATATGGACATGTTGAATATATCGGCCATCACGTTGGAGTGGTCTGCTGCAGAGTTTCTTGGCGGCTGACAAACATTTGTTTCAAAACCTGCAAAATTTGGTAGTTTCAATTGCTGTTTTTGTTTCCAGGAAGATAATTATAAATATAGGTAAATCTTGAAAAAGCATAAAGTTCATAACTTTTGATGCATCGTTCTTAATACAACCAAAGGCCCTCCACCAAAATGGATGCGAGAGAAGAGGAGATGTGTTTTGAGCAAACAAATAGAACGCCGTTATTCATAGACTACTTACTTTTGATGAGTTTTTTCATTGTGTGGTCTTTTCTCTTGCAAATTAAGTTGTGTTCGTTCTTGGAGTTTGAGGGTAATTTACTGGGCAATTTTGTATTGCGTAAGTCTGCGTTGTTTAGTTTCTCTGATTGCAAGTGGGAGCAATTTGTGGGAGGGCGGAGGCGGTACACGCAAATCACATTTTGTTGGATCTTATCGGAGGAGGTTTTGCGCGGAATTGTTACTAAATATTGTTTAATCCTAATATTAGCCGATTCACATCTCGTCATCACACACACACACTCACGCTGGATACCACCCAGCGCAGATGCATCATATTTCTATGTCGCGATCGAAGGAGATGTGAGCTGTGCCTCTCCGAGATGGAGCCGATGCGGTGGTACAAAGCGGAGATGTGAACTGCGTCTCGCAAGCTGGAGAAGAGATGTGAGAGGAACTGAGAATACTGAGTTTGGTGAGAGCGGCTGGAACCGCTCACATATTCACTCCTGCAGGGGTATTTCAATTCATTCGATTCGTTTCCGAATCGAATCCGACGGATCTATAAAACGCTATTTTGATTTCGCCTCGGGTTGATGATCGAAATAAAAAGCTTCTCCTCGTTGACATGGCCATTGGTCAACAGATTTGCTTCGGATTTTCGATCATCAACCAGAGGCGAAATCAAAATAGCGTTTTATAGATCCGTCGGATTCGATTCGGAACCGAATCGAATGAATTAAAATACCCCTGCTCGTCTCCGCTGCCTGCCGTCGCCGGCTCGCGAGGCACTTGCTGCCGCCCTCAATCTCGGCGAGGAACAGCTTGCATCTCTGCTTGGATCGCGCCATATAAATACTATAATGATTACATCTGGAAACATCTTGGCCCAGCACACAATGCGACGTCTTCAAGAGCTGTTTGCCATTTTTGTTACAGTGTTGTCTTAGTCCTGTTAAAATCATGAAATTCTAAATTCTAAATCTACGCTGGGTGGTATCCACTGAAGTCGAGTAGAGACGTGCTAGACGTGTGAATAACGACGTTCTATTGGTTGTTTAAAACACCTATTCTCACCGCTTTGATAGAGTCCGGGCCAGTCATGAAACAGTAATCTGTTAATCACCAGATTATGTAACAAAACATCTTATTAACATGTTACTTAATCTGGACGCATCCAGACGTACCTTAAAATAAGCAATAAAAAAACTAGGTAGGTTTGAAAGTTGCCGGTCTAGAATAGCTACCTTCAACCTCTGGTGACATGATTTCCCATGGTCTGTTCATGGTGCTCGACCTCCGGACCATATGTAACAATAATGGTAAAATCTGCACCGATTTGTCCCACTAGTAACACAACAAAAAATACAAGTGTCCGGCTTCTAGATCTGTATAGTATAAACTAAATGACAATCGGGAAGGTTATTGTGTTGATATTAATATTTATTTAGCTTATCAAATGTACCTAGATAATTTGGGCTCTTCAAAGTTTTGCTACATAAGGGGCTTGTTTTAATTATGTGAGGTGTTTGTTTAGTCGAGCGAAATCTCACGTGAGGGAGAGGTCTCGGAATATATCAGGATTTTTTTTTCCGTGAATTTTGGTAGTTCTTCGTTTCGAGAATCAAAATTGTAGGGTACCTACTTCCCTTTGAATTAGAATCATAAAATTTGGCAAGAAGCAAGGTATTAAAGCACAAAATTAAATAACGGAAAAAATCCGAAATACCTAAATTTTAGTTTATTAACAACTAGTTTCTGCCCGCGGCTTCGCACGCGTATTTTCGGTATAATAAGTAGCCTATTGTTTAAGTTAGGCTACTAGTATAGTAGTATTATTATATCTGTGGTAAGGCTACATTCTAAGTGTATGTCTAATTGTCTTATCACAAGTCTTTACTTAGTAAGAGCGAGGAGACGATGCATTGTCAGCACTAGGTTTTCGGTTACAGTATCATGTACTTACTGGTAATTTTAATTAACACAATATAGAATCTAATTTTAGATATAAGTACCTACTCTGTAAACCATCAACCATTTTTGGAAATAAATTTTATTTTATTATTTAAAAAAAAAATAATTCATCTTGATCTGTTCAGTAGTTTTGTAACAAAAATTTCAGAAAAAAAAATTGTTTAGGACGTTTTCATAGATATCCATTTTATTGTTGTGCAAGTGCAACTCGTAATAGGTCTCCTAATTTGAACTCCCGTTAAATTTTATTCTGTTTGATCTAATCGGCAAACGTAGTGTAGGACGCCCTCCGGCCAGGTGGGATGACGATCTGCGAAAGACTGCAGGCAGATGCTGGATGCGGCAAGCTGAAGACGGGGCGCTATGGCGCTCATTAGGGGAGGACTATGTCCAACTGTGGACTAATATAGGCTGATGATGATGATGATCTAATTGTCAAATAAATTGACCAGCAATTTCTCCTTTTAGAAAAAAAAGATTGAACCCTTCTTATAAACTCCATCGGTTATATTCTCGCAATCGAATTGAAAAGTACTGTGTTATACTCGAGCCAAAACCACTATTACATCTAGGGTCTTGTCATCCTCAAGCATAACAAACTCGTATTTATTTGTAACACTTTAATTTTATGAAGCACCTATATTTTCTCGTATAATGGTAAATAACACTGGACGTTCCACACAGCTTCATCTAGCCCCAGGCCAGTGAGAGATTATGGGGTACCTACTGGATAGTTACTGGTATTTATTTAAATACCTACCTATATATGGTGCAGGTCTGTTGTATTGGTCCGTTGAGAGAAGACCTGGTGACCTGTCACCAGTCTTCACAAAACAGGGTTTGACAATGATTACCTGGTAAAATCCCTAGCTTAGTCTATCCTTTGTTAAATTGTCAACCACCTTTGCGAAAAAAATAAATAACATTTTTTTTTATTATTTATTGGGATAGCTTAGTCTCTTGATATACAATCTTCTAAGTATTATGATCTTTATGGAAGTGGGTAGGTAATTTTTTAGGCATCTGGCTATCCTAATTAATAAATAATTAATAATTAATGCAGCCAGCGTCTTGGGGACGCTTCCGACTGGTATTGATATGGATCAGTTGAGCTACCTGTAGATTGTTTGCAACAGTCTGTAGTTAATTATTCATAATGAAGTCTGCAGTTAGCTCAATTGTTTCAATTGTAAATACTAGTTCTAATTTATTTCTTTTATTTTATTGTAATTTTCTTTGTGAATAAAGGCTTCTGCCCTCAAAAAATAATAATTAAACAATATAACTTAAAACATATTTACCTACTACTTTTAAACAAATCAAATCATGGTAAATAATAAACTTAATTTTTTCTTAGGTCCTTATCGATTCTATTGTTGCACTATTAAACTTAAAAATAGAGCAATATTGTCACCACTGGCTCTCGTTAAATTTTATTATATTTTATCTAATTGCCAACTAAAATCAATAAATCAGCGATACCTTCATTTTCTTGCCGTGGACGTCGTCACGTCATTTTATTCAATTGCCAAATAAATTAATCAGCGATACCTTCATTTTCTTGCCGTGGACGTCGTCATTTTATTCAATTGCCAAATAAATCAATCAGCGATACCTTCATTTTCTTGCCGTGGACGTCGTCATTTTATTCAATTGCCAAATAAATCAATCAGCGATACCTTCATTTTCTTGCCGTCGCCGTCGTCGTAAGAACGCATGGCTGATCCACGTTGGAGCCTTCTCATAAACTCTATCACGGGCGGTGACAAATCTGGTTCATAGAAAATTACACCTAAAACAGAGAAAAACAAATTGTAATTCTTCACAAAGAAAATTACAATCTAATTATACAAATAAATTAGAACTAGTATTTACAATTGAAATAATTGAGCTAACTGCAGACTGTTGCAAACAATCTACAGGCAGCTCAATTGATCCATATCAATCATACCAGTCGGAAGCGTCTCCAAGGACGCTGGCTGCATTGCCCCGCTGTATGGCAATGCTGATGCGCTGCGCCAGATACTCACATGCTCTCGGGTGACGAGTCGCTTGTAATTGTAATCGCAATTCTTAAAGAAATTATGTAGATAGCCCTATTACCCAAGAATGTCATTGATGTCCAGATGGCAGTCTCAAACCTCACCACGTAGCACCATGGGGGGAAGGGGCGGTTGGAAAAAATTGAAAAAAGTGGTCTGGTAGAGATTGCTCTTGAGCGACAAGACCGCCAATTGTTATAAACTTAGTTCTTAAGGGTTCGGCGACGGATGAATTTCCCATACAAACGTAATACCAAAATGATTTTTAATTTGAGCATATTTTCACTATGGTCTGCTATTATTTGTATTAAAATAGTATTTATCTAGGTTCCTGCCACAATTTTTTTTCAAAATACCTTTCTGAAATGAAATTAAACCTAATCGCATTTTTACATCAAAGAATGAATGTTGTCTTAGTAATTGTGTAGATAAGTATTTTGAAAAAATCTTATGGCAGGAACCTGTATAAATACTATTCTAACACAAATAATAGCAAACCATGATGAAAACATTCTCAAATTACAAATCATTTTGGTACTACGTTTGTTTGTATGGGAAATTCATCCGTCGCCGGACCCTTAAGATTGTTAGTGATGCGCGAAAAAAACGAGGTTTTACTATTTTCTAGGTTCCAAAAGTAATTTAGGTAGCAGAAAATAAGTTTTGCGCTCATGGTCAGCCATATGAGCTTTTTTAAGTGTACATTTATGTATTGTATTTATGGAAAAAGAGTTTTTGATTTGATTTGATTTGCTATGAGCCCACGCTAAAATAATCTACAAATCAAGTTTTGAAGTGTATTGACATTTAAGAGATTTACTAAAATTAACTTAACTTCGTCTCTCCAAACTCCAAAACCACAATGGATTCAAAGTTTTTTAGCATAGTTTCAAAACGAATGTCTTACAATGTGCGTAAACTTCTTGTCTGCTTTATAAACCACTTGTAGAACCAAAAAAATAGTAAAACCTGATTTCTTTTCGACCGTCACCAACCATCTTAAGTTGATGTATGTAATTGTTTCTATTTGATTTAATTGTGCAAAAAAGCATTTTCTATATACCCGCTGTGTAGAAGATAGAACAAGCAACAACAAAAACAAAACAATCAATATATCTTACCAAGAGCCCACAAGGTAAATATGATATAGATGCAAAAGCAACCGATCAACCCCACTATATTCAGAAAAAACCACACATATGTCCAGTATTCGGTGACATCACTGAAACATAAATAAATAATGCTGGATCAATCCACACCATCATCTAGTCCCAAGCTAAGCAGAGCTTGTATGCTAGATAACTGATATACTTAGAAAACTACCAGACCGGGACCAGATGTCTGCAGATCTTACAAACATTTGTCTCGCCACGGGGAGCGAACCCGCAACCTCCTGCGTCGCAGGCGAACCTCGCCTGCTGTGCCAGTGAGGTCGTCTAAATGCGAAAGTAACTGTTTATATTTTCACGATTAAATTGACCGGATATTTATCATGAAGTTATTAAGCCGGGGTTGGAAGATAGGCACAAGCATAAATAAATAATTTTGAGGCTTAGGTCGATTAAAATGTCCAAAATACAAAATGTCCAAATAGGATTAATATCCAACACTAATTTTATCCATTATGAAAGTTGTCCAACTTAAAATACATTTTAGTTTCTACGTTTCGTGTTCCTACTTGAGTTAACCCGACGTAGGCGTCCCACCCCCGCGAGGGGTTCAACATTAACTTGCTCCTAATGAAGCACTTCCAAGGGGGGGGGGGGGGGCGAGTTCGTGGCGACTCTGTGACTGAAAGGGTGTGGATGTGTATAATTGCACCCAGAGCCATAATATGTTGTCACAAAAAAAGTTGGACATTTTATGAATGGAAATTTTTGTATATGAACTTTTACACCATTTCTAATTTTTCATAATTGGACATTAGTCGTGCAAAGGATTTTGAGCACATATTTTAGGTAAAACTTTTAAATCCATCATGGTTATTAACACTAAAGTCATTTGCAACGGGATATTAACCATGATTTGAATTAAGAGTTTTCCAATATTTCGGCACAGTTTCAAGCGCCATGATCACGGAATAACAGTTATTCCGTGCTCGGCTCAAAACTCAAATCATGGTAAATATCCCGTTGTAAATGACTTTTTTTAGGTACTCATCAAGCTCTGTATAATCAGTAGGTACCTAGGTAAGATACTAAATCTACTTCTTCCTTCCACGGTTTACTACTGTAGCGATAATGTGATAACATAGCGTAGCAACTTTCATATCCTTAACATTTATTATTTATATATTTCCAAGAAGTACAATTACCACATAGGTACATCCTAGCAAAACCAACCTTTGAGACGGACGGAGTATCCTCTTCGTAGCAATAACAAGCTGCAAGGCGTAGCATATTACTAGGCCGTAGCAATGCCAAGCATTAATATGGCCTAGTAATATGCTACGCCTAGTAATTCGGCCTGGTTATATGCCACGTAGCTACGTGGCAGAGCATCTTCGTCATATCAACAAGCTTCGAGTCGTAGCGTATTACTTTACCGTAGCAATACCAAGCAAACACGGGGCGAACCATCTACGTCGTAGCAATTACAAGCTACGACGCGTAGCATATTACTACGCCGTAGCAATTCCAAGCTACGGGGCGGAGTATCTACGTCGTAGCAATCACAAGCTACAGGGCGGAGTATCTACGTCGTAGCAATTACAAGCTACGACGCGTACCATATTACTACGCCGTAGCATATGGCTACGCCGCCGTAGCAATTCCAAGCTACGGGACGGAGCATCTACGTCGTAGAAATACCATGCTACGAGAATAGCTACTAGGTAGGTACTCACTATAAAGGTTAGCTAAAGCAACCTACGCGACGTAGCACAAGTTATTACTCTCAACCTCAACCTCAACAGTCTGTATTGGTCCACTACTGGACGCAAGCCTCCCCCTGATAAGCGCCTTGTTGGATTTTATTTCATGAGGGGTAATGCCCATAATCCCCACGCTGGGTATGCGGGTTGGGGATCGCAGTTCGGTAATAAAAATGTTCTGCAGGGGGCTCTGCTGCCCGCCCCCGGTGAATATCCCTTAATCGCCTCTTACGATACCCGCGGGAAGAATTTGGGTGGTGCTAATTCTAAGCACACAGCAAGTTAACTACCTATGTCAATTGTTAAAGTTACCTTGTTACTTTTGATTTCTGCATTATTCTTATTTACTCTAAAGCTTATAAAGAACAGAGTAACAAAAGTAAAGTTTAAAGTGCTGATTCGTCCCGCTTTTCTTTAATTATTAAAAAGGGGTTCTGTATCACTCCGTACATACTGAGTTTAATCGTTGTTTAGGTACCTACTACCAGTATTTTAATATTTTTAACTGCAAAGAATATACAACAATTAAAACTAAAACTAGTTTCAAGAAGTTGAAGTGGTTTTATTCAAAGAGAATACAATAACCATGGTATGATGTTGTCTTAGATCATGACAATGACCGAAGAGAATTTATTTAACGCTACACAATAACTACGGCTGCGTTCCGTTTCTATCTTAAAATGTTCAGGCGCTGCATGAGCTATGCGCGCACGAGGCCGCGTTTCGTCTGAGTCCAGTGTTAGCCGCAATGATCAGTGCATTTGACTCGACGAGTTAACGCTGGAAAACAATGGCGTCCCAGTTAAGAAAAAACCAGGCAACACCACAAAAAACGAACAAACAACCTGTCCAATTTTGAAATTTTACGCTCAAATGACGTCACACATAGGAACGCACGAGCTGCCTTGTCTCAAAAGATGAGGCAGTTCCTGCGCTCTCGTGCGCTTGTCAGGTGGGGTGAAGTGGGCGTTCCCGTGTGGTCTTTCAGCGCACAGAAAGTAGAAAAGGACCGACTTCATGCGTGCATGACCGCTTTAAGCGTCAAACGGAACGCAGCCGAAGCGAAAGTTTTATTCTCTTTGGTATTCAAGGTACCAATGAGAATAAAACCACTGGTACTTTACCCATAGAGAAAAGAAAATACTTTGTCTTGTCTTCTGTCTTGTACTTTGTATAACTTCTTTCATTACCTATCTTTTCATGCCCCCTTTTATAGCTCCTTGACTTCAAAAGACTTCGCTTATAACCTTTTCGTAAATAGGTTTCATGTCACGTAAAAACATATTTAGACACTAGCCTCAGCCCACGGCTTTGCATACGTATTTTCGGTATAACAAGTTAAGCTTATTACCTATCTAAGTTAGGATATGCTTTTATTTATTATTTTTATTTATTTCATCTAGATCTGTTCAGAAGTTTTGGAGATCCTATGTAACGAAAATTCAGATTTCACAAACTTTCGAATGCTTAAATTTTGTTTATTATTTTGCTTTTTAGTATTAGTAGGATTTATTAATCCAACTTATATTTTAAAGACTATTCTATCCTACAAATATTATCCTACTTCAAACAAGATCCGTCAAGTGCGAGTGTAACTCGCGCGCCGAGGGTTTTGAACGTTTGTCAACAAATATGTACCAAAAGTACCGGTTAGAGACATCGCAATTTAACGAATACCTAAGAATAGTAGGTACCAACCTGCAATTCAGATGGATCTCTCTGCATGCTTCGGTAAATTTTTCGACTTTTTTCAAAATATTTCAAAAAGTATGAAAGCTACAGAAACTTGAAAAACTGGTTTGAAATGTCCAAACCAATACCTTTCATTTGATACCCCACTCGGTGGGGTAGCCCCCCTTTTGAAAATTATTCCTTTTTGACCATTTTTCAAAAAGTATTCATTTTACAGACTTCTCTTTATTTTTCCTGTAAAATATAGATCCATATCTACAAACGCTTCATACATTTTGAATGGATCGCTCGGCAAACTTCGGAGATAGGGGGGGGGAATGGGTATTTTTTCGACTTTTTTCAAAATATTTCAAAAAGTATGAAACCTACAGAAATTTGAAAAACTGGTTTGAAATGTCCAAACTGATACCTTTTATCTGATACCCCACTCGATGAGGTAGCTTCCCCTTTTTAAAATTATTCCCCCCCTTTTTGACCATTTTTCAAAATGTGTTCTTTTTTCAAACTTCTCTATATTTTTCCTGTAAAATATAGATCTATGTCTATAAACGCTCCATACATTTTACATGGATCGCTCTGCAATCTTCGGAGATAAGGGGGGGGGAATGGGTATTTTTTCGACTTTTTTCGAAATATATTAAAAACTATGAAACCTACAAAAAATTCAAAAAATATTTTGAAATGTACAAACTTATACCTTTCATTTGATACCCCATATGACTCTGTAGGTATGTTTTAAAATTTCGGTATCACAATTTGTATGGAAAATATTCATTTTCATTTTTCATTTATTTTCAATTATTTTTCTTAAAATCTGTACAGGCGCACGAAATGTATTATTATTTTAAATTTCAAGTTGATAGCTGCAGTAGTTTTTGAGTTATTAAGGAGGGAAAAAAGGACAGACAAAGCGAGACCATAAAATCAAAATCAAAATCAAAATCAAAATCAAAAACTCTTTATTTCCATAAATACAATAAATGTACACTTAGAAAAGGTCAAATTATAAAACTATACACTGACACGGAAATAAAGTGATATTTTTGATTTCTGTCGCTTCGGTATGTAGACCAAAGTAAAGAAGCGACGAAGAAACCTTTAGCCTGTTAGTTGTTATTCTTCGAGTTGGAGCAAAACCCGTTCCAAGCTTTTTTATCTTCTAGATAATCTGATATTTTATAGTAAGCCTTTTTGCACAGCAAGGTTTTGACAATTTGTTTGAATTTATTTACTGATAATTGTTGCAACTCACTAGGAGTTTTGTTGTAGAAGCGTATACATTGCCCTTTAAAAGATACATTAATTTTGTGTAGCCTAGTTGTGGGCACAGCGAGTTTATGTTTATTTCTGGTATTAAAGTTATGTTTATCACAATTTTTAGGGAACAGATTTTTATTTCTATGAGTGTACAACAAGTTTTCATAAATATATTGACATGGTACTGTCATTATGTTTATTTCTTTGAATTTATCACGCAGGGATTCTCTGGGACCCATATTATAGATTGCACGAACAGCTCTCTTCTGCAGCACAAATACGGTGTTAATATCTGCAGCGTTCCCCCACAGCAGTATGCCATAAGACATAACACTATGGAAGTAGCTGAAATAGACTAGTCTAGAAGTATCAACGTCTGTAAGATGACGGATTTTTTTGACTGCATACGCTGCAGAACTAAGTCTCTTCGATAGCTTATCTATGTGTGGGCCCCATTGAAGTTTACTATCTAAGGTTATTCCTAAGAATACTGTACTGTTTACAATTTCTAACGTTTCTCCTTTTACGTTTACATCAATCTTAACGTGTTTTACATTAGGTAGAGCAAATTTTATACATTTCGTTTTAGTTTCATTAAGCAAAAGATTATTGACATTAAACCAGTGTACTACTTTTGAGATTGCATTATTCACATCGTTAAATTTTATGTTTCGTCGTTTCATTTTAAAAATTAATGAAGTATCGTCAGCAAACAATACAATCTCATGATTATTCTTGACTAGGTGAGGCAGGTCGTTAATATAAACTAAAAATAGGAAAGGACCGAGGATAGAACCCTGCGGTACACCCATTGTAACTACAGACCCCGAAGACCGTTTCCCATTAATGTCAACTCTTTGTATCCTATCACTCAAGTAAGATGTAAGAAGATCCAAAGAAGTGTCTCTTATTCCATAGTGATGTAATTTCCTGATTAATGTTTCATGGTGTACGCAATCGAACGCTTTTGACAAGTCGCAAAAAACGCCTAAAGCATCTTGCGACTTCTCCCAAGCATCAAAAATATGCGATACTAACTCTACACCGGCATCAGTAGTTGATCTGCCGCGAGTAAACCCGAATTGCTTACAATGCAGCAGGTCATTGCCATTGAAATGCCTAAGCAATTGGTGTAAAATAAGTTTTTCAAAAACTTTGCTGAATGTAGGCAGTACTGATATTGGTCTAAAGTTAGTGGGGTCAGACCTACTACCCGATTTATACAGTGGGATTATTTTACTACATTTCATTAGATCAGGAAATACGCCGCAATCAATAGATTCATTAAATATAAAAGCTAGATCTGTGGCAATGGTATCAATCAAAGGTTTAATAATTGTAACGGAAATGCCCCAGAGATCTGCAGTTTTCTTAATATTTAAAAGTTTAAAGGCTTTTTTAATATCTGTTTCATCAACGTGGCTGAAGTTAAATTTATTTTTGCATTTAGTTACATTTTCTATTAGTAATGACTCGGCAATTACAGTAGAAGAGTTTAAACACTTTGTAGTAGAGATTGGAATTTCAGTAAAAAAGTTTTCAAATGCTTGGGCCACTTCAACATCATTTTTGATTGAGTAATCATTAATCTTTAAATTGTAATCATTAACGTATGTACTGACCTTTCCAGTCTCACTTTTTATAATATTCCAAGTTGATTTTATTACATTTTCACTATTTCTAATTTTCGAGCTAATATAGTTTGATTTTGCTATTTGACAAACTTTTCTAAATATTTTTGAGTAATTTTTTACTTTTTCTTTGAATTCCTGGCTAAAATTGTATTGTTTTTCACTATACAGTTCATACAACTTTTGTCTACTTTTATGTATACCCACTGTTGCCCACTCACTAAAGGTAAGTTTTTCTGAGACCATAATCGATTTGGGTGTGAATAAGGGTTTTGAAACCGATCTTTGATCTTCAAAACCCTAAAAAGTAAGCCTATGTTCATCAGGAATATTGTGGGCTTCTAATGGTAAAAGAATTGAACTAAATCAAGCATTTTCATTATTATAGATATCCTACTAATATTATGTTACTCCATGGCGCAGCGGGCGAAGGTCCGCCTGCGACGCAGGAGGTTGCGGGTTAGATTCCCGCCTCGGAACAAATTTGTGTACGATCTGCAGAAATTTGTTCCGTTGGTCTGGGTGTTTTCTATGTATAATAAAAATATCTATCTATGTAGTGTATTGTAGCTTTACGTGCAACGATATGCATTGAGGAAAATGGTGGACATTTTGAAAAATCAATAAATCAATTGATAGCAATAACTAAAAATGTTGTTTTACTTTATCTTATCTTAATCCACCGTTACTATCCCACTGTTGGGCAAAGGCCTCGTTCCGTTTCACCTTATCTTGCCTTGTTTTATTACATAATTTGTTGTCTGTTGATCTTTGTACAAGGCAGAAGTACCTAAATCAAATGGCGAAAACATGACAACAAAAAGAGGTAGACCCATACTTTTTGGAGGATTTGTAGAATTTTAATTCTACAAATCCTCCAAAAAGTATGGGTTTAATACAACATGCAAAAAAGTACACCTAAATAATCCAGTTCAAAAGTTACAGATCAAAGATAAAATAAAAATCGATTTTTTTGTTAAATTTCTACAAACTAAATTATTTTTACTAGGCTTATGTACCGAATTTGTATTTTTTTTTAATTTTCTTAGTTAGGTAAACTATCTAACTTTCAAATGAGACTACTTTGAATAAAATACACCGTTTACTCAAACAGAAACGAAGAAAAAAACCAGATGAAGTAGTTTTCATTAAAAAAATTATTAAATCGGCTTATTTTTAAATAGCCAACATATCATCTTTTTTATCCGATATTTATCGATAAATTTATGTCGTGTATCCGCACATTTCGTTTGATCAAGGTTCGAAAATACACATTGCTTATAGTAAACACCCAGAACACTGAACAAATATCTGCAGATCTTACAAACATTTGTCCGGCGGACCCTTTGCCCGCTGCGCCACAGAGGTCGTCAAAATCGTCTTTATACCAAACCGGGTACTTAAGCCATTAACTAGGTACCAAAGTAATCTGTGCCCTGAGCTAGATAATGCGTTTATCACCCGAGAAGAATCACGCATGTTATTAATAGACCAGTTATACTGTGTCAGTCGAGCGGGCGTGGTTCCAGTAGGCAGTCACCTGTTACACTGCGCAAGAGTTGATTCGTGCCCGTGTTTACAAACAAAGCGTATAATATTGTTTTTTAATTGTGACATTGCGGTAAGTACTCATTATAAATTATAACATGTTATCAGTAGATGTTATGAATTTTAAGGAATATAATTTTCTTGTGTAGGTAGGTACTTTTTATATAATTATATTTAATTTTCTGGTATATTTATGTAAGTGTAAAGTGGTAAAACCTTAACTTGTTGCATGCAACAGAATAAAAAAGATTCCGTGACGGAATATTTTTTATTGGTCATTACTGGATATTCGATTAAAAGTGGTTTTCTACGACTTATGAAGCGTGAAAAACCTTGAGATAAACAAGTGCAGTATACTTTGGTACCTATTTGTACTTAAGTAATTGTCAGTAGGGGCACTTATAGGTATAGATAGGTACTTTAATTACTGATAAAATAGGGGTGAAATTATGTTCTCTCAAGGCTGTTATATAAAGTGATAGGCTCTACCCGCGGTTTTGCGTGCGTTTCTACGTGATAAATTACGTGTCCTGCCGTAGAAAACTATACATTATGTTGAATTAGTTTCTGCCTGCTGCTTCGCACGCCTCGTTTCTATAGAAACATTCAAAGGTTATTTCTATCCCATGGAATCGGATTTATCTATACTTCTATACTAATATTATAAAGAGGAAAGATTTGATGATTGTCCTACGGGAAAACGGGTACCTAATAGGACAACGGGTAGTAAGAATGCAGCTAGTGGGATAACAAATAAGTCTAATGTGTAGTTCCAGCGTGTAGAAGTAACAAACATACATCCATCCATCCATTCATAATTTCGGATCAGTTATATTTAGTGTAATTTCCTTTTTAAGTTACATGAAGATTTAACCATTTTTTCGTAAAAATTGAACAAACATACGAAGTAACTGAAGCTTTTATATGGAATAAATTAGTATTGAAGTTTATTATCTATCAAGTGCCTAAGCGCTTACAGACATTAATGACGATATGCAAGATTAATAGGTGAAAATGTGATATAAATAATTGAGTAATTTAAATAAATAAATAACGCTGGACAATTCACACAGCATTATCTAGTCCCAAGCTAAGCAGAGCTTGTGTTATGGGTACTAGATAACTGATATACATAATACAATACACTACATAGATAGATATTTTTATTATACATAGAAAACAGCCAGACCAACGGAACAAATTTCTGCAGATCGTACACAAATTTGTTCCGAGGCGGGAATCGAACCCGCAACCTCCTGCGTCGCAGGCGGACCTTCGCCCGCTGCGCCACGGAGGTCGTCCTACATTATCCTACATTATCGCTTGTTATCAGAGACCCAATTCTGATAACCAATAGACCATTGTCACAGTCTTCACTATCGTCGCAGAATCGTAGAATCCTTAGATTAAAGAAATTCCAGATAGTGTGTGCGATGCTATTTGCACGGAGAGATGGATAGAAGGGTTTTGAAATTGACACTTTTGATGTGTGTTGCTCCATCTGTAGTTTCTTCCATCTAAAGAAGAATACCCAAACGTGTCATTCTGGAACAAAACCATTATCATAGTGAAGTGATTACTTTAGCAGAATAGGGCTTCACATTAGTAGACCGCAAAAAGCCTAAACATATCGATACCTCTGGGTTCAAAGGGCGTAAAGGACATTTGGTCGAAATTGACTTAATAATGCAGTTTTACTCAGATTTTAATTCTCTATGGAACTGTATAATTGTTGGGGCATGTTCATACTCTATCAAAAGTACAGATAAATAGAATAATAGCCACTGTGTGCTTATTATGATCATCAAAGGTAGGTACGGTCGGCAACGAAAGTCAACAACACCCCTCAAAGAACAGTTGCAGGTTTTCAACACCCGAATGGGAAATATACTTTTTTGGTTCACTATAGGCCGTACACATTACATAGTTATGCATGTTATTATTATGTTATGATGCATGGCGGGACTTTACATTGTAGCTCATGAGTGACTTCCGGTGCTGACTGTACCCAAACCAGTATTCCTCCTAACCCACGCACGCGTAACGCATATGTGGATAGCGCTACATTGATAATATCGCTCGACTTTACTAGTAAAGTAAAGTAAGTACTAACACAAATCTATACTAATATTATAAAGAGGAAATATTTGATTGTTTGTTTGTATTGAATAGGCTCCGAAACTACTGGACCGATTTGAAAAATTCTTTTACCATTAGAAGCCCGCATTATTCCTGATGAACATAGACTTTTTACCGCGGGAAAATGCTTCATGCCTACGGAAAAACGGGTAGTAAGAATGTAGCTAGTTTATAATAAGTTTAATGTAGTCGTTAGTTATTCCTCAATAAATAAATACACATACCACGTCAGGAAGCAAACCGATAATATAGCGTATTATATAATTTAACAATCAAGAAATGATTATGTAACACCTTGAATTTTTTTCATTACGCTAGAGTACCTACGTGACAGGAACTTTTACGTGTTACGTTACCTTGAGATTAGAGGTCTGCGCACATTAATACATCATCTCTACCGTGCAGCACAAAAATGTCCGTTAAAATTTGGAATTAAACTCGGTATCTTTTTAACCCCCAACGCAAAAAGAGTGGGGTGCTGTAAGTTTAACGTGTCTGTCTGTGTATCTGTATGTGGTATCGTAGCTCCCAAAGGACGAACCGATTTTCGTTTAGTTTTTTTGTGACATAGTTAATTTTATCCGGAGTGTTCTTAGCCATGTTTCATGAAAATCTGTCAGGGGGCTCCTAAAATTTATAATTTTGTTCGTGTAGATACATTTTACAGTGACAAAATGGCTTCCCGCAAGCTTCAAACGAGTGGCCCGCGAGCTGTCATCTGAATCCGTCAATTTAAATTTTCATTTTTTTTTTTCAATTTTCAATTTCTTTCTAAATGTTACGAGTTAAAGGTCATATTTGAATGCACTTTTTTGTGCTTTGCGGCAGCGGTGCTTTCTAGGTTTGTGACAAGCTTATGTATACGGAAGTTAAGGTAAATACAAGCTTCTACAAATAGAAATAGAAGTCTATATACTCTCACCTACAAATAGAAGGCAATAACTCTTTAATCTTTTTTTAAGTATTTATGGCTTATTCAAATAAAAAAGATAACCCTTTTGGTAGACGGAAGAGCTCTATCGTACTAAATCTGTACGATAAATTCTTATTCCATTTCATGGTCGTCAAACCATGTTTTGTGGTAAATGCTCTTAAGTTTATTTATTTATGCAGTCTGTGCTTTTTGACGTCAACAAGCCCTGTATTATAAGTACCTACTTAGAATCTTCTTTGTTTATAATTAGCATCTGCATCATTAACAGCTGAGAAGATACTAAGTTATGGACAAAGAGGGTCATTTTGTTCATAAAACATTTTGTTACACAATAGAAAATAATAACATACTTACCTAAAAGCCGTTTATTATCTTCAATACATTTTTTATAAAATACGCTATACTTAGTTAAGTAAATATCCTATGTCCTTGATTAAGATATATTGCCATACCTTACCGCGTGCATGAATTCTTACAAAACAAAACCTAGTATGATTATGGTCTTGCAATAAGAATACTGAATATTATTGACCGGTTAGTACCTACAAATAACAAGGTAATCTTAATTCAGTACCTACATTAAGACGAGTAATCAGTAGCAAGAGATAATATAATTACCTACATACATATATGTATCTAGAACACATAACACATAATACATCTTCACACCTTATGTGATATTAACCTTATGTGGTATTCACCTTATGTGTAGAAAAATTCAAAAGGGAAGAAACAATGTCCATAGAAAATGTTATTACTATAAAAAACAGCACTTTCTTAAAATGCTTCCTATGTAACACACCTACCAAAACCTTGACAAAAAATCCTTGTGTGCTAGAACAAACAAACAAAAAATGATTTCAAACGCCCGAGAACCGGAAAAACCACTTTTAATCGTTAACAATCACATTCACAGCTGAGTGGCGATCAAATTGTTGGAATCAGGTTATTTACCTGCATTTTTAAAGTTGTTGTTTTACATTCCAAATATAGAGAGCTAGTCCTCAATTGCAGTATTTCATCAGCTCAAATTAGAGAGCTGAGAGATCTATCAGAGCTTCCCACCCCCAGAATTAAGACCTGGCGTCTTCAAAAACGTGGTCATGGTGATTGGCAGAACTTGTGGTTCAAGCAGTGTCAGTGAATTATCAATAACCCTGTAATTCAACTTACATAGACCACAGCGGCCAGTTGTCACAGCCACAGTGTCGTATCTTGGAGTGGTCGTGCTTCCGCCACGCTTTGCCGTTGTCGTACCTGAAGGCTGTCCCCAAAAGGTTGGAGCGGAGTTAGACGACGAAGGAATCCACCTGTCGGGTCAGCTCTGTCGGGTCTGTTGAGATCAGGTAGTTGGATGTCGCTGACTTCTTGTGTTTACGACTTGAGAACAAACAATCCCCAAAAAATAAGGACAACATTATAAAAGTTATAGATATTATTTAATTTTGAACTTATATGCACGGCGGTGTCCGCTTACAGGCGATCAGTGAACCACCAGTGGTTTTACCATGCTCACCATTCTTCGCAGAAACATTGGTGATAGAAGTAGAGGTGATGAATAAGGAAATTGCTGCTTTGCCTCTGATAGGTCCCCTTAGGTCGTTCTTACGACATCCAGGGCTGAGTTGGAAAGATCGATTCTTACGCTTTGACCACCACGGCTAGTTATTCTTATAGGCTATTATTTTGCAGTGGACATGTCTAAAAAAACTTATTGGTACAACAATATTTCATATTATTATTTATTCATTTACCAACTTAAACTAATATTACATAGAAAACTTAACATATATATTAAAAACACTGAGTAAACCACAGAGGTTTGTAAAGGAGTGTAATTAGCTAGTCAACCAGGTAGGTAACTACCCTTGAGAGGGGTTTGACAAACTAGTAGCTGTGTGGTGCAGGATTCGAATTTGCACCAACTCTTCCCGCGGTTGTCGTAAGAGGTGACTAAGGGATATCCACCGGGGGCGGGCAGTAGCGCCCTCTGCAGAAAAATTCTACCACCGAACTGCGATCCGCAACCCGCATGCCTAACGTGGGGATTATGGGCATTACCCCCATGTGATAAAAGCCAATAAGGCGCTTATCAGGTGGAGACCTGCGTCCAGCAGTGGACCAATACACACTGTTGAGGTTGAGGAAGGTTTGACAAAAGATAAGAGCTTCATTTTTAAGTGTCAGTGTGTTATAGAGTAAGTAAAGTATTAAAACGCGTTGAATCTTTTGTATGCTAAAGCCATTTATAACGGGATATTTACCATGATTTTAGTTTTGAGCTTTCCAGTATTTCGGCACAGTTTCATGCGCCATGTATTATAGTTATTACGGAATAACTATTATAGTTATTCCGTACTATAGTTATTACGGAATAACTATTATAGTTATTCCGTGATCATGGCGCATGAAACTGTGCCGAAATATTGGAAAGCTCAAAACTCAAATCATGGTAAATATCCCGTTATAAATGGCTTTAGTGTTAATAACCATGATGGATTTTTTTTTATCTTTTGTATGGTCACAGATATTATAATACTATACTAGTATAGTATTATAATATCTGTGACCATACAAAAGATAAAAAAAGATGGTTATTATAATCAAGGGTCGATGCACACATGACTGTATATCCACTCACATAATCAGGTTCTTGATGCCTTAAACTTGTTGGTGAAGTGTTTTTTTCTTCATAATGTTAAATATCGATAAAGTTTCTCACGCTTCTCTTTTATAATACAGATAAATTGGTATGCGTGGGTATAGTTCTAAGAGATTTAAGGGCCTTCTATTTAACGCACCTATTTTATATATTGTTATTGTCATCGCCTTCGTCGAGGAATTAACCAGCTGTTTCCACGGTACCCTATCTTCGGCTTGTCAGAGCAGTGGTCACCTTCAAGGGAGTGGATCAGGGGATTTCTGGAACTCTTGTCCGTAAATCCCCTGTGCGTCTTCTCTTTGAACCGGCAGGGGATTTTTGGACAAAAAGTCCAGAAATCCCTTTCGCAGGGGATTATGGCAGGGGATTATTGGAATAAGCCATAGATATCACACTAATCAGTAATCACACTAATCTTATAAATGCGAAAGTTTGGATGAACGGATGGATGTTTGTTACCTCTTCACGCCAAAACTACTGAACGGAAAGGACTGAAATTATGCATAGTTACAGGTAATTCCGATCCTGGAATCAAACATAAGCTACTTTCTATCCCATAAATCAGTTCCCATGGGATAGAAATCACCTTCAAATGTTTCTATAGAAACAACGCGTGACAAGCCACGGGCATAAACTAGTAAATAATAAATAAATAAATAATACTGGACGATCCACACAACATTATCTAGCCCCAAGCGATAAATTCATTCCCTATATGGAACGATAAATGCCAGCATTTTACAATAATATCAAACTACATTTATTATTATTTTACTTCTATGCATAAAATTTTAAATACCTACCTTGTTACGCAAAATACAAAGTAAGGGGAATACGATACTGCCTAGGTGAGTAAAGATACCTACAGTTGTCACATTCAATAGGTACAGTCAGCGTCAAATTGATATGAGCGTCTAGAGTACTCAAAATGATCTGAAAAACATAAAAGCAATTTGATATACGCAGTTTGAGTCAGTATAATGTTGTAAGCACCCAAGGTGTTCAAAATATCTTACTACTCATTATTTAAAGTTCCTGTTTTTATAGTACGTAAGCCTCACACTCTGGCAAATTTCTAAGAAATTAAATAACATCGCAAAAATTTACGACTTCGGCGGGACTTGAACGGAACGGAAGGATGCGGGTTCAAGTTCCGCCGAAGTCGTAAATTTTTGCGATGCTCATTATTTCATATTTATATGACCAGTCAGTTACCCTGACTGCTCATAAATAAATGTGAAACATTTTGACTACTCCAGACGCTCATATCAATTTGACGCTGACTGTACCTACTTTAGCTGACCGCATTTTAGTGTTGAGTGTCACCAAGTGAGAAGTTTTAGTTACTTGTGTGAACGCGTACTGAAGGCAAGTTGTGATATAACCCTCTAGTTTAAGGCTTGGTAGGCCAGCAGAGTTCGCATTTTAGTTATTTTTAAAATCATTTGAGTCTTAGAAAATTGTGTTTAAATTCTTAAATAATATATATGGATCTTATCTAGTCAAAATCGCATTCAGTAGCAAGATCTTATGAACTTCACTTGATAGAAAAAAATCCCAAAGTTACCCCTTTTTCTAAAGTTTTTTCAATACTATGACTAGCGAACTACTGATATCACACTTTTTTTGTACTCAACTATAAGGACACTTAATATTTCTAAACAAATTCGCAGAGTATGACTTGATAAAAAAATTTTCTTAATCACCATGTTTAAATAACTACAAAAAACACGAGCGCGGCGGCTTGGCAGGCGCGCGTTTTCCCTTACGCCTACTGCTGCAGGACTACCTGGCCTTAAGTAAAAATTTCATAAACTATGTATTGACAATTGACAAGTACTTTGATATATCCGTGACTCTACCCATAGTTCAAAAACAAACTGACGTATCTGCAAGGGCAAAGTTTTATTTTAACAAACAAAAGAAATGAATTTCCGGGTTCTTTAGTTAAAATTGGTTCTGTTTTTACATGAATGTTTATTTTAAGAACAGAATAGGTACTACAGCGAATTCTAATGGATCTAATCGTAGATTAATAAAGTACTGTCCAATTCATCACTTGTAAAATAATATTGTCTGGCCATCGATAAATACCGAAGGTAGGAAGGTGCTAACCTAAGGTTAGGTTTTTGTACGACAGTGGTTGTTATTCTGGGGCCCAATTCCACTAACCGATCGCTCTACTATGATAACCATTATCACAGAATCTAGATTTAAACAAGATCCTTCAAGTGCGAGTGTAACTCGCGCGCCGAGGGTTTCGAACGTTTAAAATAAGAGTATTTTGTCAAAAAATTTACTAAAGGTACCGGTTAGAGACTTCGCTATTTAATGAATAACCTAAAATTTTCAAAATATTTAAAAAGGATGAAACCTACAGCAATTCCAAAAACTATTTTGAAATATACAAACTAACGCCTTTTATTTGACACCTCACTTGACTTAGTTGGTCTTTTTTAAAATTTCGGCATCACAATTATATAGAAAATTTTCATTTTCTTTTTTTTTTCTTCAAATCTGTACAGGCGCACGAAATATATTATTATTTAAATTTCAAGTTAAAAGCTCCAGTAGTTGCTGACATATTAAAGGGGGAAAAAAGGACAGTCAAAGCCAGACCATAAGGGTTTCAAATCCGATCTCCGATCTCGAAACCCTAAAAAGTAGATAGTAGGTACGCGCCGTGCTATTTGCACGGAGTGATTATATTTTATGTTTATTTATTGATTTACCAACAAACTAATATTACATAGAAAACTTATGATAAAAACACTGAGTAAACCACAGAGGTTTGTAAGGGAGTGTCATTAGCGAGTCAACCGAGTAACTACCATGTTTGACAAAAAAAGACCTTAATTTCTGTGGTAGGTACTAGGTGTTAAGAGTTATAAAAATAGGCAGAATCTACGTATAAAAATATAATATTTTTATACGTAGATTCTGAAAAATTAGTTTCATAAATTGGAAATGATTGAATAAATTTATACCATGACTCTTTTGACGAACGCCCCTCCATCTGTAGTTTATTTCATCTAAGCTAGAATGCCAAAATGTGTAATTCAGTGACTAAACCATTGCCATAGTGAAGCGATTTAATTAGTAGAATAGGGCTCCTGGCTGCCTACAGGCAGTTTTTGCTAGGACATTGTTTCGCCTTATCTAGGCCATTGAAATAAATAGAGCTTGGTACGACAGTCTGTGACTTGACTCTGGTAATCGTTTATCAATTAAGTTCACGGAATATTTTTAAACCAAGCGATAATTAGCGGTTGTTATGACGAAACTCAAATCGATTTATAATCGTTAGTTAATATTATGTCATTGACAATATTAACTACTAAAACATATTTAGGTAACTGCAGCATTGTTTTAGGTGCCTATCTTATCGCTAATGTCTCTATTTTGGTGTTATCATGCGAAAATAAGAGTAGGGAGCTATCAAGATATTTATTTATATGTTATCTCGGCACAATGTTATAAGTAAATATCTTGTACTAATTCTACTTACTACTGCTTTAACAAGTCAAATACCAGCCACTATTTTGGTGTCAGTTGTTTACAATGTTTGTAAACAACTGACAACACCAAAATCTCAAATTCTCTTTTTGGTGCTATGTAGGTAAGAGCCAAAATGGACGAGTAAAGCAAATTTTGTCAAAAAATCAACAACAAGTGTTTACAAACATTGTATCTTGATTTTAGCTAGAGTACTAGCAGTGGCTTTTATCACCAAATATAGGCTCGTATCGCCGATATGTAAAACCACAAATCAAATAAATTTTAAAAACTGCCTAAATCTTGAAATACATGTCGAGATGAACCAATGATTTGACATTAGTTATAAAATTCTCTACTCCACTTGATTTTCGGAGGACACTGCGGGTCCTGGTTGGTTTTCTTACACCTTACATTGTATTATCTATACTTAAGTATTTACAAACATTGTATCTTGATTTTAGATAGAGTATTATTAGTAGCTTTTTAACCAAATATTGGCACTATCGCCTAATTTCTACCATAGGTAAAAGAAGAAATTGTGTGTAAAAACCACCAATCAAAGAAATTTTAAAAACTGCCTCAATGTTCAATACATGTCGAGGACATGTGACGCTATATTTTGACATTAGTTATAAAGATCTCTGCCCATTTGGTTTTAGGGAGAAAACCTTGGGTCTTGATTAGATTTCTTACACCTAACATTGTATTTATTTGTCAACACCCAGCTGGAGCCATGTCGATGATAACAGAGGGTATGGATCTGGAGCGAGAGTACACTCCAAGCCAGTGGTCGGAGCGATTCGCAACGGCCCAGGAGGTGCTGCATCATCACGTGAAGTTCGTCACGACAGGTGAGGAAACATACTATACTACACTACACTACACGTGAGGAAACATACTAAGTATACTACACTACACTACAGGTGAGGAAACATACTATACTACACTACACTACTGGTGAGGAAACATACTATACTACACTAGCTTCTGCCCGCGGCTTCGCAGTAAAAAGTGGCCTTTCATCCTGGGGCCTTGTTTCGCTGACCTAATCGCATCGCTGTGACGATGGTGTCGTCACAGAATGACACATTTTGGCATGCTACCTCAGATGAAACAAACTACAGATGGAAGGACGCGCGTCAAAAGTTTGAGGGCATAAACCAGTATACCAGGTTTTATCATCTAAGATTGAACGTGACGATTCTGCGACGAGACCATAATGAAATGAGGGTTAGCAGAATTGGGCCCCAAGGTCCAGAACAACCATCCTGCAAAATTTCCTCGCGGTCCATTAACAAGTTTTGTCTTGAAGAAGTCACAAACATCTCAAATCAATAATAATTATATCGCAGAACATATGTACAGACAGCGTCAGAATTAAGTAACCCCCCTGGATGGATAACACAATGCAGGTTGGAATCAGATTTTATTTAAGACATTTTTTTTTCCAAATCGGTCTGTGTTTATGTTACCTAAATAAAAATTTCAATAATTTTGACTTTTATAACTTTTACGATTAACAGGTTTGGATTTAAACCTGCATGTGTTATGCAGGGGGTTACTTAATTCTGACGCTGTCTGTACATGGGGGTTAAACCAATAGGTACTGAAGTTCCCCACCCCCCAGCCACCGATGATCCACCCCTCTTGTTACACCTTGTATAAAGCAGAAAAAAATTATAAGAGACTTTGATAAAATTCTAGGGGCCAATTTCACCGTAGCGATTGAACGATCTTGGTATCTGAAATAAACGATTATTATTATTATTATTATTATTATAGATAAAATCAGTTTAGCGATATAAACGAGTTCAGCGCATTTTACCTTCATTGTACCGACTCAAAGTTGATCCGGTTCAAATGCTAAACCGAATTCAAGAGCTGTCATGTGACACAATAGAAACCCGAGAACCGGATTGTGTACCTATATTTAACTTTCATAAATTACTAGCTGCTGCCCGCGGCTTCGCCTGCGTAGTTCCCGTTACCGTGGTAATTCCGGGATAAAACATAGCCTATGTCCGTCTCCTGGTTCTAAGCTGCCTCCCCACCAATTTTCAGCCAAATCGGTTCAGCCGTTCTTGAGTTATAAATAGTGTAACTAACACGACTTTCTTTTATATATATAGATGATTAGCGAGTTGTCAAACCATAGGTACAAATACGTCAAAGTTAATCAAAATCAGACATTTGAAAATCGTTGTGCCAATAAAACTTAGTTTTGTTGATCTAGCAAACGATGAAATTGGACCTTAGTCGTGTAATTATGGAAGCTACTACACATTTCGATCTTTTCAATATATTTTTTTCAAGCGTCTCAGGTTTCAAAACCATTTTAAATGAGTTCGAATAGCATAACCACAGATATTAAAATACTATATTAGGCATAACTTAAAACTGGTTTTAAAAACAATAATTTTAAAGGTTAATATTTCATTTCTCTGTCTACAATCTCTACTAATACATATTATAAAGAGGAAAGATTTGATTATATTTTTGTAGCTTGTTTGTATTGAATAGGCTCCGAAACTACTGGACCGATTTGAAAAATTCTTTCACCATTAGAATGCTACATTATCCCTGAGTAACAGGCTATGTTTAAAAAAATATATGTCCGCCCGTGGGAAACCGGTACGGGCCGCTTGTCGGATGATGTTTTTTTATAAAACCACACTAGCGCCGCCACCTATTTTATCTTATTATTATGTTAAGCGAAGGAATCTTCTAAAATTGATTAAGCAGTTTGTGATACCTATCTGCCTTTATTATAGTTTAGTTTGTATAGTTTAGGCAGAGATGCGGAAACAGATTTTGGTAGCCACGAACAGCAGCTTTGCATCTCTACCTAAACTATACCAAATAAAACTATAATATAAATATAGCTCATTTAAATATATGATAGGTATCACAAACTGCTCAATAGATTTTTGAAAATTCCTTCGTTTCACGTAATAAAGATAAAATAGGTGGTGGCGCTGATGTGAGTCGGGATAGCTCCTTAACGCCCGTAGCACACCTCCGTTGCGGAAGACGAGAAGACAACCCCCTACTCGTGTTCCGCATGAATTCCACAGCGATCAAGTGTAGTTTACACTTGCGTGCACTTTTCGAGTTGCGGAACTATAGCGGAGGTGTGGCTGCGTCGACGAAACGCGCGGGGAAAGAGATTAATAATTAGAGAATTATAGTCAAATATATGCGTTGGCAGGCACAGGCAGTTTCACTAATGTTCCGCTTCTCCTACATACGGACAAGACATGGTGAAAATCTGCGGTCCCGCTGTTAAGGTTTCGCAGCAGCGGAGGTGTGGTACGGGCGTAAGTCAAACACGTAATTAAAATACCAGCGCATGCAGCATTAGTTTCCCTTTCAAAACATTAGAAAAAACTGGCAGCGAGAGTTTAGCTTTTTGAGTTGTTTGAGTCATACTAATTAGCCAGCGTACCTACATCAAACGGATGCAAAACTTGGAAAACGACCGTTGTGACTCTGTCAATACAGAATCTACCCGAGTCTTTTAGGGTGCCGAAAATCCACGGTCGTCAGAGGAATTCATATATTTTCATGCCTCAGGGCAGTCGCTCTGAAGTATGGATGAAATAATTGCTTTCAGTAAACATCATGAATGAAGGTATTTAAATTATATTCAGAAGAAAAATTCACTGATTTTAATACAAGATTAAATACGTAAGCTATTTTGCTGGTGTAACATTTATATGTTTCTTCTTTTAAATAAATTAAGTAGATAAATTTTATATAAATTTTATAAGTTTAAAATACGTATGAACCGCCTAAATACTCTCTCTACCACCAAAATAAAATTCTTCACGTAAAACTCTAGCTTTGTCTGTGTTATTTGTTAATCTAAATAACAACTGGCCTTCTTTATAAATAAATAAATAAATAATGCTGGACAACTCACACAGTATTATCTAGCCTCAAACAAAGCAGACAGCGTTATGAGTTCAAGATATACTTAATAGGATCCATATCATATTTTTTTTACTGTACCCAAAACAAAAGAAACAAATATCTGCAGATCGTGCAAACATTTTCTTTTTAAGTAAATCTTTATTGGCCGTAAATTAGATTATGGTTAGAACTGTGTAGATTTATGGGCTGTTGATTTGTTTTAACACTAAAATAAAAGTAAAACATTTGTATCGAGGCGGGAATCGAAGCCGCAACCTCCTACGTCGCAGGCGGACGCCCACCGCCCCACAGAGGTCGTTTTTATATGACCTACACTAATCATTTTTTCATGTAGATAAACAATCATGCACATCATATAACAATTTAGATAATAGCCTTTTTATACCCATTATTATGCTCATTTGTTACTTCTGTTGTTATGTTCGAGAACAATGTAATAAAAATTGAATATTGCGCAACGAGATTTAGGCTCATGACCTCAGAACTATCAATATGGGTCAATAGCCAATAACGTGAAGATCTTCGACAATGCCCTTTAAAGATCAGACATGCTCTAGAATTCGAGAGAGAATGAGGAAGTGAATTTAAAATTCGTTTTCTAACTGCTGCTAGATAATCTGTTCAAGCTAAATGCCGTGTAGTCGCGAATTCTAATGATTCGGTGCATAATAATAATAAATAAAGCTCTGGACAATCCACTCTTTGAAAGCCATGCATTCCATAGCATCAGTGAATTTATGAGTAGGTACCTACTAACAAAGAAAAGGGAGAAAAGAATTTGTAATAAATTATTAATTTCAATTTATTTCCTCCCTTTCTTTATATAATACTAAAACATGACATTGAATTGAATGATCTGGAATTAATTGAAATTTATTTTTATTTAGGTCATTTTAATTTTATTTAGTGAATTCGTTTTGTCTTTTTAATTGTACAAGTTCTGACATGCCTTGTATAGCGACCTTTGTTATAAATGGTAACTAAATAAATACAAACACAGCATTATCTAGCCCCCAGATAAGCAGAGCTTGTGTTATGGGTACCAGATGACTGATATACGTAACACAATACATACATCATCCCATAGAATAATTCATTCATCTAAACACGTTCATTACGCTCATTTTTAACCAACTTCGAAAAAATGAGGAGTTTCTATAAATAATCTATGTTCGGCTGTATGTATGTTTTTTTTATGAAGGTATGTTCATCGATTTCTCCGTCAATATTGAACAGATTTTGAAAATTATTTGAGGTGGTCCTAAAAAATGATTCCCGTGGGAAGAGTACTTGTCCCACAAAACTTAAAAAAACACTGTAAATACGAAGGAATTTTAAGTCGATTCTTAGTTTTTCAAAACAATGAAATAAGTAGACTGGACGGACTGCTACAATTACATTATGAATGCAACTATAGGTAAGCTTAATTTCTTACGGTAAAAAACTCAAAAGGCAAATTTCCCGAATTCCTTTTTTTTCACAGTCCCTTATGAAGGCTTTATCTTGCCTGCGAGAATGCGTCCAAATTGTTCGAATTCCGGCACCTCTATTCACACCGTACCTTTTATTTCAGCTAGCGACAAAGCCACGAATAACATTCCACACAAATTGGAGATAGAGTACGGATCCACCGCGGGTCAGAAGCTGGACATACTTGGGACAGACCTTCCAGATGGTGAGCATTGCACGCATTTTATTGTTCTTATTTTGATAGAGATGAAAAGCTGAGTAGTGCTTTATTTCACCAAACGAGAGTGATAAATGAATTCTTTGGCACAACTCGATTTTATTTTCTTTTTATCCCCTGACGCAAAAAGAGAGGGGTGTTATAAGTTTAACGTGTCTGTCTGTGTATCTGTGTATTTGTCTGTGGTATCGTAGCTCCCCCACGGATGAACCGATTTTCGTTGAATTATTTTTGTGTTATTGATAATTTTATCCCGATTGTTTTTAGCCAGATTCATGAAAATCCGACGGGGATCTTTAAAATTTTTAATTTAGTTCTTGTCTATATCTATTGTCCCAAGTTATTTGGAGCTTGTAATCCGATTTTTGTCTCTCTGTTAATAACAAGATTATTTTATAACAACAGGGCGGATTATTGAAAATTCGGTAGTTGTACAAATTGGTAGGCAACATATTAGGAAAAAAATCTACTTCGCATATTTTGACTTAGGTTTGTGTTCACCAAAAGATAATCAGTCAATTTTCAGCTTCGTCGTTTAACGTTGACGTTTAATGTATGAAAACTTGTGTCAAAAATGTTAAAACAACTGTTTAAAATTTAACTTCCTTTAAATTTTAACTTTCTTTTTCATCAGAGTCTATTTATTGGTCTAAATATGTTTTTTTTTTGTTTATCATAACTCTAAAGTCAATAATACAAATGAATGCCTCAGCTGTAGCTTAAATTTCCTAGGACAAAGTAAACCTTGCAGTAATTTTACTATTCTGTTCTGAGAATTGACACTAGCGTCTCTAGATACAATGTATCTGGAGCGTGACACGCTTAGGTAGGATTTCACCTTTGAAATTGAACACATTCAATTTTAGATAAACTCTGTTACAAATTAACCGCTTTAAGGCACTACCTTCACTCAAACTAATAAGTTTTTACTAATAGTTTTTTTTGGTGGCCACCAAACTCTATTTTGGCATATTGAATCGGAACAAATTTGTGTACGATCTACAGGAATTTGTTCCGTTGGTCTGGGTGTTTTCTATGTATATTAAAAAAATATCTATCTATGTTACATATATAATGTATTAAATATATCAGTTATCTAGTACCCATAACACAAGCTTTGAGTAGCTTACTTTGGGGCTAGATGATGCTGTGTGGATTGTCCAGCATTATTTATTATTTATTTTATTTTATTTATCTGCCTAAACTGAGGTTTTGCGAGATTGATGAATGAAATATGAGAGAAGGTACCTATATAAGAAAATAAGAGAGTCTTGTTATCATTATTGTTTGTTTATTTTTTTTGTTTTATGTATGTACTAGCTGCTGCCCGCGGCTTCGCCTGCGTAGTTCCCGTTCCCGTGGTAATTCCGGGATAAAACATAGCCTATGTCCGTCTCCTGGTTCTAAGCTGCCTCCCCACCAATTTTCAGCCAAATCGGTTCAGCCGTTCTTGAGTTATAAATGGTGTAACTAACACGACTTTCTTTTATATATATAGATTATGTAAGTATTGTGTGTTCTTTGTATAATTTTTTATCTTGTACATAATTAGTGTAATTGGTTAAATGTAATCGTTCTAGTTATAAATAAATAAATAAATAAACTATACAAAATAAAACTATACTTTCCATATAAACTACAAAGGCATTAAAAAAAACTTATAATAGGTATCACAATCTGCCCAACGTAATTTTGGAAATTTTCTTAGTTGAACGTAATAATGAGATAAAATAGGTGGCGGCGCTAGTGCGCCTCGGGGTCTATGGAAACTTTTAAAGGTGATTTATATCCCATGTTAACTGATTTAAGGGATAAAGAGTAGCATATGTTTGATTCCAGGAACTTGTATACAACTTTCAGCGCGATTGGTTCAGTAGTATTGGCGTGATGAGGTAACAAACATCCAATCCAAACATTCGCATTTATAATATAAGTGTGATGTGATCTACGAATTCAGTCCTTTGTCCACTAAGTAATGGCATTTTGGACAATGATCTTTAATATAGACTTATAGGTATCTGGATCTGCCCAAACCCCAAAGAATTTAATTTGAAAAGGATGTTTCTTAAGATTGGCTTCCTTATTGTGTCGGTAGGTTCCTAAAGGTCCAGTAGTCTCAAAACATAAAGGGTCGTATCAGACGGGCCACTAGGGGTGGCAAGCACTTGATCGCTACTACCACCAGTCTGTTGGACAATTCACATAGCATTATCAAGCCCCAAGCTAAGCAGACCATGTGTTATGGGTACTAGATAACTAATATAGGTACTTAATACAATACTTGGCTAGTTGAGCAGAGTACGAAAAGTAAAAGAGCAATTTGTTACACTCGAATCACATTTTGTTGGATCTTGTCGGAGGAGGTTTTGCGCGGAATTGTTACTAAATATTGTTTTATCCTAACATTAAGAAAAGTAAAGTAAAACGTATCAGCAAAAGACATAAGTATCTAATTACATTCGTTGCACATTCTTAACTGCGTATAAAACAAAATAGGTATCCTAGGAAGATCACAATTAACATGCCAGAATAAATAAAAAGAAGAGTACCTATGTCATTTGCAGATAGAAAGCTTATTATTATTAATACCTAGTATTGTATTTGTGGTGGATGGGATAAAGTTCGGGAGGCCTATACCCAGCAGTGGGTAAAATCCGGCTGTGGATGATGATGATGATGATTGTATTTGTCTGTTGATTGCTTCACTAGGCTAAGCCTGTATCGAAGACATCTTAAGTACGTACAAAAATTTAGATTCGATTAGTTAGTTACATAAAATTTACTGTTAAAATAACAAAAATAAAGAAATGAGGAAAAATCAGGTCAACAAGTTAAAATAATTTTAAGGTAAGTAAATAGGTACACTTTATTATATTAATAGTAAAATAATTTTTTTTCTATACATAGAAAACATCCAGAACACCAGAAACCAATATTTAAAGATCGTACAAACATTTGTCCCGATGCCGGAATCGAACCCAACCTCGCAGGCGTGTCGGACCTTCGCCCGCCGCGCCACAGAGGTCGTCAACTAACAAACATTATGTTATTTTGAGTAAATACTTTATTCACAAAGAAAATAACAATCATTTAATAGAAATAAATTAGAACTATAGTATTTACAATTGAAACAATCCAAAACAATACCAGTCGGAAGCGTCCCCAAGACGCTGGCTGCATTGCCCCATTGTATGGCAATGCTGATGCGCTGCGCCATATACTGACCAGCTCTCGGGCCACGTGTCGCTTCGACCAGATGCTCAGATATTTTTTTTATAATTTATAATAATTTGAGTATAATTTTTTTTAATGGCAGAAGCCTTTTTTCACAAAGAATATTACAATCAAATAATAGAAATAAATTAGAATTTGTATTTACAATTGAAACAATTGAGCTAACTGCAGACTGTTGCAAACAATCTACAGGTAGCTCAACTGATCCATATCAATACCAGTCGGGAGCGTCCCGAAGACGCTGGCTGCTATACATTGCCCGCTGTACATTGATTATTTGATTTGAGTAAATTAATAATAGGGTAGCTAAAACCTTTAAATTGAATTTTAAAATTTAGTTTGCTATTTTATGAACTGAAACTTACGTTTTCCGTCTGCTTTTTGCCTAAGCTATTTCAATAATATATTTTTAGATTTTTCCTCGTATAGCTAAAAATCTAAAAATAATTTAATTTTAGATTTTTCCTCATATAGCTCTATAAATAATATAATCTAATCAAATGTACAAATAATATATCTAAAAATAATATAATTCTAGGAAAAATCTAAAAATATATTATTGAAATAGCTTAGGCAAAAAGCAGACGGAAAACGTAAGTTTCAGTTCATAAAATAGCAAACTAAATTTTAAAATTCAATTTAAAGGTTTTTTGCTTTTTTAATCTGTTCATAACACCAAAATAGTAGTCGCCATGTTATTACGTCATACGGCTATGTAAACTTAGAAGTGTCAACTGTCAATTATCAGCGTAATCATAAAACATAAAAAATATCACTGCATAATTTTGTTTACAAAGCCAACTGACGTCATGACCACAGAGCAATATGGCGTCCAGTGCGTCCAGCGTTTTCGTCAAATTACGCGCGAAATTTGAAAATACAAAATTTAAATGCATTTACAAGGCACTTAACGATCGAATAAAAAAATTGTGAATTTTTTGTGGTTCATTAGCATTATAGAATCTAATTGAGTCACTTTTCTAAAATGGGTGTAATACCTTACATACTATCGGTAGTTGCTAAGTTACACTAGGTATCAGTTTATTCCTGTTTATGATACAATGTCTGACCTCACGTTTTATTTAAGATTACTTAGGTTACATCAATAAGGTTAGGTACTGGAAGTAATATACTCTTAAAGATAAAGTACTTACTGGCAAAAGAAAGTGCTGGTAGGTCATGTTTACAGCCTGAAGCAACTCTGCAGATCTCTGTAAAGCGAAGGTCTTTTGTTCGCAACGCACAACGCTGCGATATGCGGCATAACGTAGCGTCACGATCACGACCAATCGTTAAATGTTTGTGCGAAGAAGCGAACATTTAATTTTGCCGCAGCGGTATGCTGCACAAGCAAACCCATTGTCAACGCCGTGACGCACTCCACTGCGTCGTGAAGAGCACGATGCTCCGTTGTGCGGAGAACCCGCTCTCTACTTCAACCCGCTCTCTACTTCAACGCGCTTGACCATCACCGCTGGCGCATACTTTGACCACTCTAGACGTTTTTCATACGGTAATGAGTCTGGCATTGCAAACCGCATACCGCAGCGTTGTGCGTTGTGATCAAGAGATTAAGGCTGTAGATGTCCCATTTCGTCATAAGTAAAATAAAATAAACATATAAAATAATTTATTCAAAATAAGTTAGGACTAGAAGGATAATAAAAAAATTATCTTAGATTATAATGGTATTCAATAATGTGTGTAATAAATGTGTGCCTGAACTAGGTAAAAAACCTGTTTTTCAGGCAAAAATAGTACTAATAACAAATAAATTAATCAAATGGACTTACTAAGTAGGTATTTACTATATATACATTAAAACTTACCATAAATACGTAGGTAAGCTACTTTTATAAACTTAATAGTTTCTGCCCGTGGCTTCGCGAAAGGTTCTTTTCTGCCCGAGAACTGATTTACGGGATCAAATGTACCTATGTTTTATTGAGGTCAGACCTAGAACTAGCTGTATACAAAATTTCTGCCCGATCCGTTCAGAAGTTTTGGCGTGAAGATGTGGCAAATATACAAATTTCCATCCAAACTTTCGCATTCATCATATTAGCACAGTCTACCTATATGCATACAGTCGTTCGACGAAGGCATTTTCACGTGGTTTTGACAGGGCAATCGTGCGGGGGGCTAAGGACAGGACGGGGGAGGGACGCTCCCGAGTTGCATACATCACCGCCTTAGTAACTCGGGAGCGTCCCCCCCCCGCGACCTGTCTCTTGGCTCCCGCACGATTGCCCTGTCAAAACGCCTTAGTCGAACGACTGTATGCATATAGGTAGGCTGTGATATTAGTGTGAAGAAATTCAATATTGTTGCTCAGCTCTACATTTACACTCCATGTGCGTTAAAATTAGGATCTGATAATAAAATTAATTTATTAAAACAACACCACACGGATACCCATAACATTTAATTGAGGAAAAACTCTAAAAATACCCAAAAGAGATCCGGGATGAAACGCCTAAATACCTGTGGTGTGTATAACATATTATACAAAATTTTAAATGGGTTCGGAGGCCTTTTTACACACGTCACGGACAAGCTCGTAAAAATCGAATTTACCTTAGCTTCCGATCCTGTATTCATTTAAATAAAACCTCCAAGTTACTACTTATATCATACGACATACGATAAACTTAGTATGACAACTTATGTAGTATAATATGGCATAAAAGGTATTTTATGGACTACTGTATATGTAGTGTAGGTATAATTATATTGATTTCATTTTCAAACTATACAAATACGTCAAAGTTAATCAAAATTAGACATTTAAAAATCGTTGTGCAAGTAGGGTTTAATCTAGTACAGTCACAAATTATTATTGCACGAGTAAAAAGGCACAATATGTATAGGAGCTAACTGGAGGTCATATTACACTGGTCAACACTAGTTTTGGTGCCGAGAAGATGCGTGTTTTTTTTTACTTAGGACCTTACACGGAACTAAATTTTTTTGCATAAAATTAAGTGTATTTTCTTCCTAATCGTGTTATTTTACACGCACTCTTGCATTATTTAACGTTATAAAATATTTCACAAATGTTTTTTTGCTAAACGAGTGTTTTGTCATGAACTTATTACAAAAAAAAAATATGATTCCTTTAAAATTTCAAAACAATAATAGTAACGTAAACACGTAAAAGAACACGAATACAAAGAAAAAACGTCATTTTTTTTTAAATTAGTAAATAAATGTTCGGAATTCAAAAAATCGTCGAACAATCGTTGACCCCCTCGATGTCCAGAATCACCCCATTTCGGCTTAGTACACCCTTTCCGTGGCACCGTTTATACGAAAAATAAACTACTTAAAAACAAAAAAATTGCCCATCCACACAAAAATATTCTCAAACCTGTCTACAAAAAATTATGTCATCGGTCTGCGTTGTTACCTACCTACGTTCTTATTGGACCCACCCAAATATATCGAAAATCAGTAATTTTTACACTCACGAGGCGCGTAAAAGCCTCTGATGTATCATTTAGAAAAGCTGAAACGCCCAATGTTCCGTAAAATTGAAACTTCGGTACGCTCTTTTGACATTCCTCTTCGTATTGGGCAATAAATAAAATTCGCTTTCGACAGTCAATATTATAGATAATCTATTAGCTTCTGCTCGCAACTTCACTCGCGCTAAAACTTTTTAAACTTTCGCGATTTGTTAACACACTACACTGACCGTGTCTAATTGCAGTACAGTCCGACTGTACTGCAATCGGACACCATCATCATCATCAGCCTATATTAGTCCACTGCTGGACATAGGCCTACTAGCCTAATGAGCGCCATAGCGCCCTGTCTTCAGCTTGCCGCATCCAGCATCTGCCTGCAGTCTTTCGCAGATCGTCATCCCACCTGGCCGGAGGGCGTCCTACATCTACGTTTGCCGAGTCGTGGTCTCCACTCAAGAACACGTTTGCCCCAGCGGTTGTCGGTTCTTCGTGAGATATGGCCTATGTCGATAACTTTGGTTCTCTGTCGGATGTATTCGTTACGAATTCTATCCTTCAGAGAGACTCCGAGCATAGCTCTTGCCATAGCTCGCTGAGCGACTTTGAACTGGTGAACCAGCCCTACCGTGAGTGTCTACGTCTCAGCTCCGTAGGTTATGACGGGTAGGACGCACTGATTGAAAACTTTAGTTTTCAAGCATTGCGGTATGGATGACGAGAAGACTCGACGTAGTTTCCCAAACGCTGCCCAGCCCAGATGGATCCACCTCTTCGCCTCCTTCTCAAAATTATATTGACCCAACATCATAGAGACATTATCTATCTCCCTGCATAATTTTATTATGATCAGTTTAGTCATTCCGTCGTGAAAGGTTAACAAACAGATAGACAGAATTACTTTTGTTTTTTTTTTTTATTAGATGCATGAATTTAGGTCGATAATCTACCGAAATAGGAATTACAGGTATCTTTATAAGTTGTGCCTCTATTTGTCGACTTGTAGGCCTTGTAGGACTAGCATAGAATGATGTCATGTGACCCCAGCTGATTTTTTACCTTCTTACTTAACATTTTATGTAATTTATGCGGTCAATAAATTAGAACAAGCTAGTTTCATCTCAATGCTCACGGGATCCCCGTGGGTAAAAACTCGAACTTCAACAATTTTCTTCGGCTCCTTAATTGGAAAATACGATTGAGAAAAAAAATACGATAAAAAAACATGAAAGTGCACTGGTTTGCACATAATTTGGTCATAATTTGGTCGAGATCTCAGGAACCCTGCAGTCTATAGAAAAGATTTTTGTTTTTATTCGTAGATTATTACTAATTCGGTTAGTTTAGTTCCTTTATACAGTTTCTTCATGAGTTGTGTAGTTTTCTTGTAAAATAGCAAAAACATCTTTTTTGCGCTTACGCCGTTCCGAAAACGTACGCTGCTCAGAACGCGACATCCTAGCCTATACTTTTCACAAAATGGCACGGAATGCGCCCTCCTAACATGTAAAGTACGTTCGAAGTCTTAAATCAGGTGATTTTCGGAATCACAAACAATGAAATAGAATATACGTCATGTAGGTAAATGTGTGTCTATGGATGAGAGATGGCTATTTAGCCATAAGACCACCAATTGTGTCATAATTCATTTATTAATAATAAATAAAAAATACTGGACTTCACACAGCGTCATCTCGAAGCATAGCTTGCGTTATGGGTACTAGATAAGATAACGGAATACTGAATAGATTTACAACCAGATATTTTTTTTTATTATACATAGAAAACACCCAGAACCCATAGGTTGTTCATATGTAAGGAATCTCGTTTCTTAATGATTTTTTCTAAGTAACTTATTAGTATATTACTAATTTTATACTTAATTAATTTAAGTTTTCATGTAAGTTATCAAGTTATCAGTTTACAAAATAGTATATCAAAAATCTAAACTCTTTAACTCCATAAATACTTTAAAATTGTACACTTAGAAAAGGTCAAATTATAAAACTAAAGACTGACACGGAAATAAAGTGATATTTTTGATTTCTGTCGCTTCGGTATGTAGACTAAAGTAAACAAGCGACGAAGAAACCTTTAGCCCGTTAGTTGTTATTTTTAGTAGGTACCTAATAAGTACGCAGTTCTAGAATACTAGATATTTTTTGTAAATAATGGAGTAACAAACCCAAAGATATGTTAGTGGAAAATATTTTACCACATACGACGATTATCGTAGCTAATAAGGCAGGCAGAAGGTTGAAAGAAGTTATGGTTTTAGAAACTTCTTCATTCCATGCATCACTCATCCGTATTTAACTTGAATTTGCACCTTTTTTGCTTCGCATGAGCACCTGTGCGGTAATCAAGTTATTATTTACGTTTTAGTAGTTACTATGCTGTTAACTTTCTGTTTTATTTATGTTAACAGTGACATAAAAACAGCAAGTTAACAGTCAGTAAGTTTGAGTAAAGTTTTTATGCATAAATGTCTTTGTTTACTAACAATATCTTGGATTCTAGAGTTGAGTATAGAGGTAGAGTCAAGAACAAGGTTGGTATTAAAGGGACAACACAACTACTAAATTAAGTATTGAATGTTTTTTTGAGAAAATGTTAAATCACCTCTACAACATCGACGACCTCTGTGGCGCAGCGGACGAAGATCCGCCTGCGATGTAAGAGGTTGCGGGTTCGATTCCCTCCTCGGGACAAATGTTTGTACGATCTGCAGATATTTGTTCAGAGTGTTCTGGATGTTTTCTATGTTTAGTAAACAAAAAAATATTTGTGTATGTAGTGTATTGTATTAAGTATATCAGTTATCTAGTACCCATATCACAAGCTGCTTAGCTTGGGGCTAGATAACGCTGTGTAAATTGTCCAGTATTATTTATTTAAAAAAAAACATCATTTTCAACCCAAATAGACACCTAAAGACGGTTTTACATTTTCCTGCCAGTAAAATATAAAACATCCGATAGTAAGGGACAACTCAAACTTACTAACCTTAAATTTAACCTGATGTTAATTATATTTACTTACTATAAATAATGATATCGGCCATAAATAATGGTATCAACCGTAAATAATTGTATTAACCGTAAATAGTGGTATCGACCGTAAATAATGTATAAATATTTGACTTACCTAATTTTTGTAAGTACCTCTAAAATTGCACCAAAGCATAGAATATAGACAATTAATCTTTGTTAACAAAGAAAATTCAATGAAATTACAGAAACGAATTAGAACTATTATTTACAATTGAAAAAAATGAGCTAACTGCAGACAGTTGCAAACAATCTACAGATAGCCCAATTGATCCATAATCACAAGCGCCCCAAGACGCTGGCTGCATTGCCCCGCTGCATGGCAATGCTCCCGCGGTCGTAAGTGGCGACTAAGGGATATCCACCGGGGACGGGCAGTAGCGCCCCCTGCAGAACAATTCCACCACCGAACTGCGATTCCCAACCCGCATGCCCAGCGTGGGGATTATGGGCACTACCCCCATAATAAAGCGATAATCAGGAGGAGGCCAACATCCAGCAGTGGACCAATAGGCTATTGAGGTTAGGTTGAGCTATGGCAATGCTGATTAGCTGTCAATAAATAATTTCTGAAATCTGAAAACCTGTTTTAAAATCGAACCCCTCATCTTCCAGACGCTCCAATCCTCGTCTACATCCACGGAGGCTACTGGCAGGAGCTGTGCCGTGAGTTCTCCCGGTACCCCGCGGAGCCTCTCCACCGCTCCAAGGTGAAGACCATAGTCATCGGGTACGATCTCTGCCCCGCTGCTACTCTCCCCGAAATCATACATCAGGTGCAGGATGCGGCGAGATTCGTCTTCGAGTATGCTGAGAAGATGGGCTCGAGGTAAAGTTCAGGGCTCATTAATCCAATATCGCGCCACAAAAACGTGCATTCAAATAATAATAATAATTTATTTATTCAAGTTAAGGTCTGATAAACAAAAAACAAAGTAAAGTAATGTGTACTATACACCTATTTCAACGAGAAATAACACTGCTTAGCAACTGTTTAAGTTAGCAGAGCATACTACTAATAATATAAAGCTGAAAGTTTGTGAAATCGTAATTTTTGTTACTAGGAACACCAAAACTACTGAACGGATCAAGATGAAATTTGTCGTACGCTTAGAGCATATCCTAACTTAGATAATAGGCTACTTACTATACCGAAAATACGCTTGCGAAGCCGCGGGCTGAAGCTAGTTATGAATGGAGTGGGGTAACTCTTTAGAAAGGTACTTTACATTTTGCAGTGGAATGCTTCCCACAAGCTTCAAACAAGTCCGCGAGCTATCTGTCATCTGATGCCGTCAATATAAAATTTATCTTATTGTTACGATTTAAAACTCATATTCAAGAGCACATTTTTGAGCTTGCAGCGCACACCTGGAAAGCATCCAGGTGTGCTTTAAGCTTTAATATATCTACTGATATGTAAAATAAACTTTCGATGGATGGATGTTGGTAACCTCTAGGCCTCTTCACGCCAAAACTACTGAATAGATCGGGCTGTTTTGCAGAGATGTATTTCTAAACCTGCAGAAAAGTAATTTTACACAAATCGTTGATCATTTTCTATGAATCCTTTTTACAATAAAGCGTGATTAATGGAGCTTTTGGTAATATGTTGATTTTTAGTAATAAATCTCTTATATTAATTAATTGCTCAAAAATTTGAATTAAATCGAAATATGTTAAAACATGGGAATTGTTTTACGAATCACGGGAAACTAATTTTCCGCTATTTATAAAACCGAAAAAATAATTTAATTTCGCGCTTGGACCTACTGGAATAACAATCGGAGTTTTTTTTTCTCGGAAAAATGTGTTCAAAGCAAAAGCGGGCAAAGGCAAATTATCATTCACTATCTAGGGCAAGATTATAAATTTCTTACCAAATGTAACTGGTACTTAACATCCGTTCAGCCGTTAAATCCTGAAATGGTAACTGACGGACGAACAGACAAAGTAACTTCTTTCGCATTAAAAATATTAGTACCTGGTCTATATTACGTGAGCACAAGCCGGCAGGCTTAGAATTTGCACCACCCCAACTCTTCCCGCGGGTGTCATAAGAGGCGACTAAGGGATATCCACCGAACTGCGATCCCCAACACGCATTCCCAGCGTGAGGATTATGGGCATTACCCCCCATGAGATAAAAGCCAACAAGGCGCTTATAAGGCGGAGGCCTGCGTCCAGCAGTGGACCAATACAGGCTGTTGAGGTTGAGGTTGAGTGCTTGTGAGGCGGCGTGCCGTGCATAAGCTAGTATTAAAATGCTAGATAATTAAAATTCTGCCCATGGCTTCACACGCGTCTTTTCCCAGATAAAAAGCCCATATTTTATTCCTGATCTAGTCTAAGTTTATCTCCGCAAAAATTCAGCTCAAT
Source organism: Eupithecia subumbrata (assembly GCA_949316285.1). Classification (NCBI taxonomy): domain Eukaryota; kingdom Metazoa; phylum Arthropoda; class Insecta; order Lepidoptera; family Geometridae; genus Eupithecia; species Eupithecia subumbrata. The sequence continues at coordinate 3,678,905 of OX438648.1, forward strand.
CCATTTATAAGTTTTTTCGTTGCCTTCAGCCATATTTTCACAAACTTTTGCCTTATCATATTAGAGGGATTCTCATTATGTTAACCTATTGATGTACCCCGGGCTCATGTTAAATCTGTAACCGCTAATGCATTAAACTATCTTGAATCTAGTTAAACCGGGTTCAATGTAGTTCTAAAGCCCTAGAAACGTTTAATAGCCAGTAGAATAGAGATAAGATGCCGAAAATTGGCAAAGGTCTTCTTATATCTCAGTGTGTTGAACCGGTTGAACTGTAAACATAAAATCTATCTGTAAACTTAGTTCATTGTTATGCATTAATATAGTGTACTCTCATACATAGTTGCAATGCTAGCAATTTACATTATAATTCTGCTAAAGATCTTCATTCATAAATAAAATCACAATCAAATAATGTAAATTTATTAGCACTAGTATTTACAATTGAAACGATTGAGTTAACTGCAGACTGTTTCAAAAAATCTACAGGTAGCTCAACTGATCCATATCAATACCAGTCAGAATCGTTCCCAAGACGCTGGCTGCACTGTCTCGCTGTATGGCAATGCTGATGCGCTACGCTAGATACCTACTCACCAGCTCTCGGGTCACGCGTCGCTTCGACCAGACGCTCAGATATTTTTTAAAACCCAAAGAGCCTCGGTACCCACGGACCTAGGATCTCGACTCCAAGGGGAGCAAATGTGTAGGCTCTGTCGAGACCTGCATATTTACGCCTCTTGAGATCCTCGGCCAAATCTGTCTCCGCACCCGCCCTCACGGATGTCCTCGGAAGATGTTAAGGCGCAAGTGTGTCGACGCCTGTAGCGTCCCATACAATGGGCCTCCCCAACTCCCATGGGACTAGTGTCACGTCATTCTGCATAATTAAAAACAGCTAATTAAAGTTTTCAATTCGGCATCGATAACAGTATCTCATAGATTGACGATCTCTGTGGTGCAGCGGGCGAGGGTCCGCCTACGACGCAGGAGGTAGCGGGTTCGATTCCCGCCTCGCGACAAATGTTTGTACGATCTGCGGATATTTGGAACGGGTGTTCGTGGTTATTTAGTAACCCATAACACAAGCCCTGCTTACTTTGGCGCTCGATGATGCACTGTGGATTGTCCAGCGTTAAAATAATTTGTTTTCTTTTTATTTCAGAGGGGTCTACTTCGCCGGCCATTCAGCAGGTGCCCATCTCGTCGCAAAAATTCTCTCAAATGCAGACTTCCTCGACAGCTGTTCTGGCTCCAGCCGTCTCCAAGGTGCCTTTCTGATCTCAGGAGTCTACGACCTAAGGGAACTGGTCCACACCACCGTCAACCAAGCCGTGAACCTTCCCACAGAATGGGCTGTCCCTCTCTCACCCATGTTCGATTCCTTCACACATCTCCAAGCAAGAAGAGTGCGACTATACATCCTTGCAGGCCAGCATGACAGTCCAACCTTCAAAAAACAATCTAGAGAGTTCTATGAACTTCTACATAACACTTGTCTCATGCAAAACATGTATTTGGAGATCAAAGATAACATGGATCATTTTGGTATCGTGGAATGCTTCGCGACCCAAGATAACTTTCTGAAGAATTTACTTGTTCATGATATTCGGAAGCATTTGTGATTATTTTAAGATAAATATCGATAGTTTTTAAGATGATTAATGACTGAAAAATGTGTTCATTTTGAACATGCTATATTTAGCAATGAGATAAGTACCTGTTATCCATCGATATAAGTAAAATTCTGTAGATATGGTCCGTTCTTCTGTGTTGTTAACACAGAAGAACTTAAGTTAATAATTAAAACTTAAGCTGATAACACAGAAGCTGTGTTGTTAACACAACACAGGCCATTTGTTGAGTTGGAAATAGCGTATCTTTGCATTTAGTTGTAACCAACTAAATGCAAAGATACGCTATAACCAATCTTTTGCAATATTAGGTATATTGCCTAATGAACAACAAATATGGGGGGAAGTAAGTAGACCGAAGTGCGACCGAGATAGCAATACGCACGCGAAACATGAACGCCGGCGGCGCCGCCCCGCTCCGACTATTACTGAAGTGGGTGGACCTAATTGGACCTAATTTGAGCGTTCTACGTTCTACGTTCGAGATGCTTGTACCGAATTGTCTCCTGAATTTTACTTACATCGATGCTGTTATCACTAACACAGTGAGGAAGATGTGAACATAATATTATTTGAGATTATGGCAATTGTTGTTTGTCCAGTAACCGATGTTCAGCTGCATGAATTCTTTTTCAAATGTTCGTTTATGTCTCCGTAACTTTTGGACCGATTTTGAAAATTCTTTCGCTTCTGTACACAGGGTTATTGGAAATTAGGCCAGATCCTTTTAGGAGGTGATGGGGAGGCCATATGTAACTATTTTGACCCCATATTGTATAATGCAAAAGTGAACCATTTTTGAGAAATTCGTATATCTCAAAAATGGTTTACTTTTGCATAATATAATATGGGGTCGAAATAGTTGCAACTGACCTAACTCATCACATCACCCCCGAAAAGGATCCGGCCTAATTTCCAATAATCCTGTATGTTGAATGACCCCGATAGAGAGAATTTATTGCCGGGGAATTAGCATTGGTCCCGCTTACGGTTTTAGTTTTTACAGAACAATCAAATTATATATTATTTTAAGAAACGAATAGATTATTTTATTGAAAGATATTTAATCACTTTTTATTGATAAGAATGAAATTTATAATTAAACTTAATATTGTTTACTATTAAAATTTTATAAACTAATTCTACTTCTATTTATCATTTTTGATATGTAAAACTTGTCAAACCCGGCCCAAACTGTTTCATCCCTAATTAATTACACTATTAATTTATCATTAGATTAATATCATTATGAGACCCTTTTTCATCTTACGGGGTAAATGTGTGAAAGAGGAATGCGGGTCCTCTTTTGTAACACAATATCATTGTATATCACCAACAAAAGCTCAGAAACCACCCCTCAAACGAAAACCACCAGCCCCTATTGCGGTGAGTTTCCTTTGTTTGAGGGTAGCTCAGAAAAAATATGTTTTATGAAAAGACATTAGGCTAATCTGAGCGGATGAATGGAATAAAATGACATATAATTTTGGCGTCACCGACGAGGCATTTTGGAGATAAAGCTTTTTACACGCCACGTAAATTGAACCTACATTTTATAAAATGCCAAGGTCTGTAATATTAACCAAATTTAACAAACTTAATGGAATGTTATCTTATCTTTATTGATTTAGTCATTACGAGTTGGTAACATACCTACCTAACTATAGTGTTATCAAGTTAAGGTACGAGTTGACAGCGGACGACGACATGAGGCACCAGCGGACGACGTGTCGCAGCGACACTACTGCCCGTTGCCAACTCGTACCTTTAGCAAGGTGTGATGTATGTATTATTATGTAGGTCCCGCAGAGATGACATTATTTAAGGGCTAAGGCTAAGCCTTTTAACACTAGCGGTTTGCGAGCGGCTGCGGGGCGGGGCGGGCGCGCAGCGAATGCGACGCGAACACGCCGCGGCTGCACAGCGAAGACATCGCGGACGCGTGTTTGTAGCAACTAGCAAGGTAACGACGTACAATACACTCAATAACAAAATGGATTCTGTCGAGGAGACACTGCAGTTGGCTTTGTTACTTCGGAGACGCCCCGGAGACGAAAACGAAAGCATCAACGAATTTGGGAAGATCCATTATCAATTAATCAAATGGAAGAGAGCGACTTCTTTGTGTTGTTTTGCAAACAAATAAAAAATAATCCAAAACAATTTCGTTCCTCGTTGTCAAGACCTACATTTTATGATAATATAAAAATATCATAAAATGTAGGTGAAAATGTAGGTAGGTGACGCGATAAATACGTTTGTACGAGACAGTACAAAATGGCGTCCACGCTGCTATTCGCGGCGATATCGTTGCGCGTCCGCAACGAATTCGCTACGTATGCGCGGCGTTTTCGTTGCGCTCCCGTAACGTATTCGTTGCGCGCCGTTCCGCTGTGAGGTCGCTCGCAACCCACTAGTTTCATAAGGCCCCAAGCACGAGAGAGGCTGTCATTTTCAATCCTAATCTTTATCTACGCGACTTTGGGACCTGGGTTGATTTGAACGATCTAAGATCATAAAATAGGTATTTGTTTCATCATACCTAAACTAAAAGTTTGGTACCTACCTACTCGTAAAGAATTCATCATCATATATATACCTACCTAGTAGTATATATATTATACCTAGTAGGTAAATCTTTATTCACAAAAAAAATATTAAAACAAATTAGAACGAGTATTTACGAGTATTTACAATTGATCCATATCAATATCAGTCAGTGCTGGCTGCATTGCCCCGCTGTATGGCAATGCTGATGCGCTGCGCCAGTACTCACCAGCACTCAACCTCAACTGCCTGTATAGGTCCACTACGGGACGCAGGCCTCCCCCTGATAAGCACCTTATTGGCTTTTATCTCAGGGAATTTTTATTCTTTTATTTCACCAGCACTCACGACCAGATAATTTTTTTAAAACCCGAAGAGCATCGGTTCCCCCCGGACCTTATAGTAGCTATGCTCTATTATACAGTATTTATTAAAAGTATATCTATTTATATATAGACCCTGGATCTGCAAATTCAGGAAGAATTTTCTTCCCATTTAGGAAGGAAAATTGGATCTCAAGAGTTACAAGTCCGAATATTTATTCGAATCGAAACCCTTGAGTTGCAATCATTTTTGAGCACGGCCGAATGCCCAAAGCTGCGAGACCACGCAATAACATCTTCCCGTCTTATAATTCCTTTTCAACATTATTGTGAAATAGGTACTGTTTAGATAATCATCCTCATCGTCATCAGCCTATATTACTCCACAGCTGGACATAAGCCTCCCCTAATGAACGCCATAGAGCCCTGTCTTCAGCTTGCCGCATCCAGCATCTGCCTGCAGTCTTTCGCAGATCGTCATCCCACCTGGCCGAAGGGCGTCCTACACTACGTTTTCCGAGTCGTGGTCTCCACTCAAGAACACGTTTACCGTGTACCATGACTCCAAGCATAGCTCTTTCCATAGATCCTTGAGCGACTTTGAACTGGTGGACCAGCCCTACCGTGAGTGTCCACGGCTCAGCTCCGTAGATCATAACTTTAGTTTTCAAACAGTTTCAGATTCAGTCAATTTAGTTTGCAAGCTGTTTATATAATGATATTTATTTATTTGTGAAGTCTTTAGGAGTGAAATAATCTACTTACATAAAGTTCAGTCAGTTCTACTCGGTTTCACATAATTTATGCTAATATTTGTTCAATTCAAAATCGTAGACAACCCTGCACTTCGTTAAATCGAACAAAATATAAATAAATAATGCTGATAATTCACACAGCATATCTAGCCCCAAGCTAAGTAGAGCTTTTGTTATGGGTACTAGATAACTGATATACTTAATACAATACACTACATAGGTAGATATTTTCATTATACATAATAGAAAACCTCCAGAACACCCTGAACAAATATCTGCAGATCGTATACACATTTGACCCGAGGCGTGAATCGAACCCGTAACGTCCTGCGTCGCGGGCGGACCTTTATCCGCAATGCCACAGAGGTGGTCTTTAATATAATTAAAATAAATTTAAAATAATAAATAATGTTGGACAATTGACAGTGCATCTCAGCGCCGGATTTACTTTTTTCCCAAGGCCCCCCCTTGGGAAAAAAGTAAATCCGGAGGGGGGTGACACTTGAAAAGGCGCCATTTCAAGTCATCTGACCCGCAAAACAGTCTCTGTTTTGTGCGGCTCACTCCGCTCGCCATTGTGTAGGCTTTCGCTAAGGTTTTTTGCTGAGCGCCCAAAACACGTCGTCGTATTTAATAGCGATAGTATTATAATTATAACACGAACGGGGAGAGCTCAGGGAGGGAAAAGAGATCTGTGTTTGCGCACACACTTGTGCACTATAATATGTCCAGCGCGCCAATCGATTGGCCGCCGTCGCCGGAAATTCGGCTCGGAGGATTCGGAGGAAATGATTAGTAGTGTGAAATGATGAAATATGAAATGTTGGTGCACCAGAAGCATTGCTCATATTGTTCAGTGATACAAGTTTTTATTCAAACAAGGACTTTGGCACGTCGTCGCGCAGGGCAAGCAACCTGGCAGACAATGTTAATAAAAAAATCTATCTGCTTTTATCTATCTGATATAAAAAAAAAAAAATCTAAATTAAAATTTTCCATACCAATTGTGATGCCGAAATTTTAAAGAGAGACCTACAAAGTCCAGTGGTGTATTAAATGAAACGTATTAGTATATTGTACATTTCGAAATAGTTTTTGAAATTTCTGTAGATTTTATACTTTTCGAAATACTTTTAAAAAAGTCGAAAAGATACCCATCCACCCATCTCCGAAGTTTGCAGAGCGATCCATTTGAAATGAATGGAGCGTTTGTAGATATCGATCTATATTTTACAGGAAAAATAGAGAAGTCTGTAAAAAGAACACTTTTTGAAAAATGGTCAAAAAGGGGGGGAATAATTTTCAAAAGGGGGATCTACCCCACGGAGTTGAGAGTGGGGTATCACATGAAAGTTATCGGTTTGGACATTTCAAAACCGTTTTTCAAATTTCTGTAGGTTTCATACTTTTTGACCCTCCATACCCTCGGCGCGCGAGGGACACTTGCACTTGACGGATCTTGTTTTAAATCTACTATCAGTTGTAATTACTAATACTTCATTGGTTAAATTTATTGTCTAGTATAGGTTATTGTCTAGTATATGTTGATGATGATGATGACCCGATAGGATTCTCCCTGGGTTACCTATGCAGTGCTGGCTCGTCCAACTTAAAATAGAGATCTACCTCGCTTTGCGCGCTAGATCAATAATACCTAAGTACCACCCATTTCAAACTAAACTAACCTAATACATCAACCAACTTGGAGGGCGAAGCAGTTTTAGAAGTCATTAAGGAGTAAGGTTCGTCAATGAACCTATACTTAGATAGAACCTATACATAGATCTAGAATCCAAGATATTTTTTGTAAACAAACGGGTTAAAAAACATGTAGGGTGCGTAGTGTGCACCCCACAATCCTATAAGTTTTTGGTAGAGTTGTAAGTTGTAAGTCAAAAGAGTTTGTTAGGTTTCACGGTTTAATCGTACGTAAGTTTAAAGTGAGGTTGATGGTCGCGAGTGTACGCCGTGACGTGTTGCCCTAAGGCACAGATATTATAATACGACAGTTGTTTGCGACTGGCTCTAATTAGCCGTTAAAACACGTCATAACGTAAAGTGCTGACCCGCGGGAACATGCACCGCTGTATGGTATGCAAACCGTACAAAACCAAAGAAATGCTAGTGGACAATATTTATCAAAACTGATACTTCATCTATCATCGGAGGAAATGTCCCACCGTTGCAAAAAGGGAGACAGATCAAACTATTTTTCCCATTTGTCGCCCTACAGGGACAGAGCAGGGAGCCAGATGGGAATAGTTAAAATCGCAGAAGCTCATAATTCGTTATTTCGAATTCGAAAGGGCACTTTTTACGCTGCGCGTTTAAAATTAATCTTGTTGTTACATTGCTCTGGCCTGTTAATGTTTTATCTTTTTGCTAAATTTCATATCTTAATATCTTCGTTTACAAAAAAGATCTTGTATTCTAGAGCCAAGTATAGTACGGTTTTAAACTTGTGCCAGCGATCCATCTTTACGTACTACAGAGTCCAATTAGATTACTTCTTCATAAATTAAGGTGGTTACTGACTATGCACTTTCTCTAAGTCATCATTATCAACATCGACTTCTAATGATGATGCCCTCCTAGCCGAATTTCCGAAGACTAGTCAGGTACACAGGACTTATTATAATGCACAAGTGTACGCGAAAACACAGTGCACTCTCTATTCCCTCACTCTCATAATGCATGGGCCTCCTCCAGCATTGGCCATTGGCGAAAGGTATAAAAAGAACAAAATTTAAAATTTAAAAACCCTCTGACAGATTTTCTTGAAACAGGGCTAAGAACACTCGGGATAAAATTATCTATGACACAAAAAACTAAACGAAAATCGGTTCATCCGTTTGGGAGCTACGATACCACAGACAGACACGTTAAACTTATAACACCCCTCTCTTTTTGCGTCGGGGTGAAAAATACCTTTCGCCATTTTGATGCATCAATTTAAAATAATTATGAAGAAATAGGATCATAAATGTAGACTGAGAAACGAGCTTCTCTAAATTTCGAAAATGGGCGAATTTTAGACTCAGTCAGTTTGGGTCCCAGCAGCGCCAATGGAGTAGCTACCTCCTACCCAAAAAAAAAATAAGTAGGGACGTAACTTTTAATAGGTAGGTACGTTGGTACCTACCTATTAAAAGTTACGTCCACACATTAATGGGTTAGATAAAGTACATTTTTAGTATAGTTTGACAATGCCCATATACAGCAGCATACCTTGACATGCCCTTTAATTAATTTATTAATTATTTATTTGATCATAATCAATTATTTTTAATTTTTAATTTTATTTTTTTTTTTCTCTCAGTTATGTCTGTCTGATTTTTTTTTTCTTTTTACCTTATGGTGTTTCCTACAGCGAAATACATGTGTGTTATTGTTTAAGAATAAAATATAGAATGTACCTAACGAAATCAAGTGTAACAACAAGTGTACCTACGATGGAAATAAATACAAATACAAATACAAATACATCTCGTCCGCAAAACACTCTCCACTCCACACATTAATAGGTTAGTTAGGGTATATCTCGTCCGCAAATTACTCGTCCGCGGACAAGTTGTCCACTTTACTTTGGGGTAGGGGCACAAATCGTCCGAATCAAAAACCAAGAGACTTTTGATTAGCACGAGTTGTAGAAATAAAAAGTCACAGTAATCTTGCCGTAGATAGGTGCATACTCAAAATTAAGTTAAATTATGAAAGTTTCACTATGTGGACGCGCGTAAAAATCTTGGCGTGTCCAGAAAAGGAAATGAAGTCGCAGAGATTTTCGACTCCTACGTCACTTGATCTCGTGGTTAGCGCATTCCTGTACTGACGGAAGGATGCGGGTTCAAGTCCCGTCGAAGTCGAAAAATGCGATATTATTTGATTTCTTAGAAATTACCCTGAGTGTGGGGTAATGTACCTTAAATAATGAATAACCTTAAAACAATAAAATTGATTTTATCCGAATTAAACCAGTTTAATCATTTTAGTTAGTTTTTGTACGTCTGCGGCAGTGTAGCCTCAGCTTAAGTACAATTAGACGTACCCAGTGCACACACCTTTATCCCGATCTTAAACAAGCTGGCGTTGACTTAAAATATTACCCTCCAGGTAACGTAATTACTAGTGTCTGCAGAACAAGTCTGTCTTGCACTAATTCAAAGAAAATAAGAATTTCAGTGTTTGCATCGTTAACTAACTAACTATGTTTTTGCATAGACGATATTCTCCGTTCGTTTAAAAAAAATAGGGTATAAAAACTAAGATTTAGAAATTCAAGTCTCTTTAATCTGTATTTTTAGGGTTCCGTGCCCAAAGGGTGAAAACGGACCAGATTACTAAGCCTCCGTTGTCTGTCCGTCCGTCGTCGCCAGCGGGCTGTAGTACATGAACCGTAAAGGTAGACAGTTAAAATTTTGACAGGGTGTGTATTACTATTGCCGCTACAACAACAAATATTAAAATTAAATGAATTAAATAACTAAGGGGACCAACGTCCAAACTACGTTGAGTACCTACCTATTCAACGTAGTATGGACAGATTTCAGTGATAGGTAGGTACGTATCACCGAAGTTAAACAACGTCGGGCGGGGTCTGTTTTTCGATCCATCAAAAATCCATTTATCAGGGTTTCTTTTGTTTCGTCTTCGAAAGTTTCGTACGATGGTATGGAACCCTCCGTGTGCGAGACGACTCGTACTTACCGGTTTTATTTATAAATCAGTATGGATATTCATAATGATAGAAATGCGAAAGTCCTGTTGTCTGTCCGTCTGTCTGTCGGACAATTGAACGATCTTGGCCCCCGTTTAACAAGCCTCGGTGATTAAAAGGCAAATTAAATTTAGATAATAATAAGATACCGAAGTGACAGCAATCAAAAATATCACGTTGTTTCCTGCATTTTAACTATACTCTATTTAAATTTTAACAATTTTACTTTTTAAGTGTATCCACTGAATAATTTTTAATTTTGGGAAGAATGTGTCCTGGGCAAGGCCATTACAATAAAACCTACCTTCATCTGTTTTCCCTCACCTCAACAGCCTGTAAGTATTGGTCCACTGCTGGACGCAGGCCTCCCCCTGATAAGCGCCTTGTTGGCTTTTATCTCATGGGGATAATGTCCTTCCCCACGCTGGGCATGAGGGCTGGGGATCGCAGTTCGGTGGTAGAATTATTCTGCAGGGGGCACTGCTGCCCGCCCCCGGTGGATATCCCTTAGTCGCCTCTTACGACACCAGCAGGAAGAGATGGGGTGGTGCAAATTCTAAGTCGCCGGTACCACACAGCTGTTTTCCCCGTAGAGTACAATCTCAGAGTCTTCAAATCTCGTGTGAACAGGTTTCTTCTGGGACAGCGTGTACTAGGACACATCTTGCTAAGTGAGGCGCTTGTTGTCGCACACCTAGAAAGCACCGCTGCATCACAGCACAAAAATGTGTTGTAAGAGAGGAGATAATGATGAGGAGATAATCAATCCGCCTGCCAAGCGTGCTGATTCTGGCAGTTTATAAATATGGACTTACTTTTAGATAAATTTTACATGACAAAAAGGCTGATCGCTGTGTGTTTGTGCTGTGATGTTTGTCTGCGTATGATGTGGTCTGTCTGACTGAAACAAAATCAAAAAATCAAAATCAAAAACTCTTTATTTCCATAAATACAATAAATGTACACTTAGAAAAGGTCAAATTATAAAACTATACACTGACACGGAAATAAAGTGATATTTTTGATTTCTGTCGCTTCGGTATGTAGACCAAAGTAAAGAAGCGACGAAGAAACCTTTAGCCTGTTAGTTGTTATTCTTCGAGTTGGAGCAAAACCCGTTCCAAGCTTTTTTATCTTCTAGATAATCTGATATTTTATAGTAAGCCTTTTTGCACAGCAAGGTTTTGACAATTTGTTTGAATTTATTTACTGATAATTGTTGCAACTCACTAGGAGTTTTGTTGTAGAAGCGTATACATTGCCCTTTAAAAGATACATTAATTTTGTGTAGCCTAGTTGTGGGCACAGCGAGTTTATGTTTATTTCTGGTATTAAAGTTATGTTTATCACAATTTTTAGGGAACAGATTTTTATTTCTATGAGTGTACAACAAGTTTTCATAAATATATTGACATGGTACTGTCATTATATTATAAACCTGGCTGATTGATGGAGTAAACAATAGTGAGCTTTTTGATGACCGTTACATTGTATGGAGGCGAGATAGGAATTATGACCAAACGAACCAAACTCTAGGAGGTGGTGTACTTATTGCGGTACGCCGCGAACTTGTAGCAGAAGGTCACACTGATTGGTGCTCGTCTGCCGAGGACTTATGGGTAACATTATTAATGCACAATAAGAAACCGAAAATTGTCTACAAATTGCATCTCTGTGTGGTTTACATGTGCAATCAAAACATGGGAAATACTTTTGTTGGCCAAGTAAATAATTTTTCACTAAATTTAACAAACCGGTTTCTGGAAAACTCGAGTGATAAGTTCATAGTAGTGGGAGATTTTAATTTTCCTAACATTAATTGGTCTTTATCTGACGATGGAGTCTCATATCAGCCTGCGGAATTACAGGGTTCTCATCAGTTCGAATTTTTTGATAACCTAAATGTTTGTCATCTAACCCAGTTTAGCTCGCAACTAAATGTAAATAATAAGTTGTTAGACCTCGTTTTTTCCAACAGCGAGGTAACGGTGACTCATTGTTGCAGCCCATTAGTACCAGAAGACCCGCATCATAAGGCTTTAAAAATGACAGCTGATTTTGTAGAACTGCATCAACTTAGGCCGCGGCCACATACTAAGTACCTATTTGATCATGGCGATTATAAAAGTATTTTGCACAATTTAAAATTAGTTAACTGGAATAATGAATTCAATAGTAGAACTCTTAACGACGCTGTCTCATTTCTTTATGATACACTTACTGATCTACGAAATAAATATGTCCCCTCAAAACTAGTGAATCAATCAACTAAATATCCCCTTTGGTATAGGTCACCTCTTATAAAAATGCTCAAAGAGAAATATAAATTAATGATAATATATAAAGCTCGATTACCACTGACTGACTGACATAATTGTTCTCCCTGATGGTGGAGGGGGAGGTATGTTTTTTTTTGCGAAAATGTATAGAGGGGGTCAAGGAGACCTAGGGAAAATTCCGACTTTTTGAGATTTGCCCCCCAGGACCCCCGCCCCCCAAGGGGGCTTCGTAATTGAGTCATACTGATGAATAATTTTAAGGGGGTTGTATAGAGGGGGTCAAGCGATTTCGATTGCAAAAATTATTTCACCGCCCCTTGCCCCCCAAGACCCCCCTTTTTGAGAGTGCTACGAGATGCCGTCGCGATAGAGTGGTTCTGATTGCGGGATCGTATAGAAAGTCTCTTCTCCAATTGAAAGTAAAAAAAAATCACCCCCCCTCCCGTCCCTTTTTTCACCCCCCCTTTTGATATCTCCCAAACGAAGTAAGCTAAACGAAAATTTTGTTCACAGTCGTGTGAAAAGCTTAACACCGTTTGGATTGCAAAAAAAAATTTTCGCCCCCAAACCCTCTAGACCGCCCTTTTTATAAAAAAACTGAAATTTGGCCATTTTTAGCCTATATTTTGACCACTTATTAGGGTGGAGCATTGCGGCGAGCGAGCGAGCCGCAATGCGACTACGGGGAACAGCAAGGCGAGCGAAGCGAGCCGCGCTGTGACCCCCCCCCCTTGCCCCCCAGAACCCCCTCCCCCTGAACCCGGTGGAGCATTCCGGCGAGCGAAGCGAGCCGCAATGCGACTTCGAAGGAACAGCACGGCGAGCGAAGCGAGCCGTGCTGTTACCCCCCCACGCCCCCGGGCTCCCTGAACCCCTCCTCCATCAAAAAATCTGATATGGATATAGTTTTTGACTAACATTGGGGTGAGGATTACGAACTTGATGTCGGCGGGCGTGTGTCGGATTGCGGTGAGCGAAGCGAACCGCAATCCCCCCCCCCCCCTAGCCCCCCAGAACCCCCTCCCCCTGAACCCGGTGGAGCATTGCGGCGAGCGAAGCGAGCCGCAATGCGACTTCGGAGAAACAGCACGGCGAGCGAAGCGAGCCGTGCTGTTACCCCCCCACGCCCCCAGGCTCCCTGAACCCCTCCTCCATCAAAAAATCTGATATGGATATCGTTTTTGACTAACATTGGGGTGAGGATTACGAACTTGGTGTCGGCGGGCGTGTGTCGGATTGCGGTGAGCGAAGCGAACCGCAATCCCCCCCCCCTTGCCCCCCAGAACCCGGTGGAGCATTGCGGCGAGCGAAGCGAGCCGCAATGCGACTTCGGAGTAATAGCACGGCGAGCGAAGTGAGCCGTGCTGTTACCCCCCCCCCCCCACGCCCCCGGGCTCCCTGAACCCCCTCCCCCATCCAAGAACTTGATATGGATATCGTTTTCGACTAACTCGACAGTGTAGATTACGAAAAAGATGTCCATTTCAAAATCCAAGATGGCTGACATTCTTTAATCGCAGTACGAACTCTTGGTCATAAATTTCGAAAAAATCAAAGATGTAGGTTACGAAAAGGGGAATACAATTAAAAACGAACTGTGACAGCCACCGACGCGAGCTGCTTGCAGCTCGCGCACTTATAAAATACTAGTTTCACTCTAAATATAAAAGGTACGGCAATGTTTCAGACCACGACTCATTTGTTATCCTACGTGAGCGCGCTAAAAAGCTGGAATCAGAATTATTTGGAGACTATATTGCCTCCGTTGAAGCTCGAATCAAAGAAAATCCTAAAGCGTTCTGGACCTACGTAAAAAGTAAAAATCAGTCTAATTCTTACCCCTCTGTTTTAAACTTCGGACAACGCTCATCAGACAAAGGTGAAGAAATCTGTGAAATGTTCGGTGAATACTTTCAATCCACCTTCCTTTCTTCAACTAGCCACACTTCACAAGTTAGTCACGACTCTTCCCCGTCCTTGTCTTCATCCGACATCTCATCAGTCAATATTGCTAAGGCTGATGTCCTTAAGTTTTTCTTGACCCTTGACCCAAAGAAATCAGCCGGACCCGACAATGTTCCTCCTACATTCATCGTTAAATGCGCAGGTGCCCTAGCATCTCCGCTTACTATATTATACAGAAGATCTATTAAGGAGGGTACTGTACCGGATATTTGGAAATCTGCGTTTGTAACTCCTATACATAAAAAAGGCCCTAAGTGTAACGTCGAAAACTATCGCCCGATCTCCAAATTGTGTATCTTTGCAAAGGTGTTCGAGCGACTAGTTTACAACCAACTTTATTCAGCTCTTAAGCATGCATACCTTTTCTGAGAGCCAACATGGTTTCCTGAAAGGTAGATCTACAACATCTAATTTGATTATGTGTGCTGAGTATCTGTCACACAACATGTCAGAGCCTGCTCAGGTAGATGTTATCTACACCGACTGCAACAAGGCGTTCGACAGGATAGACCACGTCATACTTTTAAACAAATTACAATCCGCTGGAATAAGAGGAGACTTGTTTCGATGGTTCTCTTCTTATGTTCAAAATCGATCTCAGACTGTGGTTTTGAACGGGTATACTTCCACACCATTGCGGATCCCATCGGGTGTTCCACAGGGTTCTTTGCTTGGACCTCTTCTATTTACAATATTTATTAATGATATTTCTATTAATTTCAAGCATTCTAAAATATTGCTCTATGCCGACGACATGAAAGTTTTATGTCCAATCAGAAAGAGCGAAGATTGTCTTAAACTACAGGAAGATTTGATTAGATTCGAAGATTACTGCCGTATCAATAAATTGGATCTTAACGTCCTTAAATGTTATGTGTGCTCCTTCACTCGCAAGCCTCAATCCATAGTTTATGATTACAAGTTAAAGGAGTCAACTGTTGCAAGAGTGGATTCTATCCGTGATTTAGGAGTGACCTTTGATTCTAAGCTGCTCTTTGACAAGCACGTAGATAACATTGTCAAAAAGGCATCTAAAGCGCTAGGCTTTGTTATTAGAATGTCGGCGGAGTTTGAGCAAATAAAGACGTTTAAGATCCTCTACTGTGCGTATGTTAGGAGTCATCTCGAGTACGTTTCTCAAGTGTGGAGCCCTAGCTATAATGTTTACATTGATCGGATCGAAGGCATCCAGAAACGTTTCCTCAGGTACTTACAATATCGAAGTAGAACATAATATGTTCTACTTCGATATTGTAATAGTTAGGTATATATTATATACCTAACTATTTATCGCGTTGTAAGAAGTTTCACATTCTTCCACTGGCAGAGAGACGGCGTATAGCGGACGTAATGTATCTTCTTAGCATTGCGAGTGGCAGGGTCGACTGTCGAGAACTACTTGGTTTAATAGGTCTGAGAACAACTCCAGCATCTCTCAGAAACCATAATCTTCTATACATTCCTTCATCTAATTCAAAATATAGACAGAACTCATATATTCTACGTGCGAGCAGATACTTCAATGCTATGGCAAAAGAAGTTGATTTGTTTAATACTTCTACCAGTAATTTCAAGCGTATCTGTGGTAACCATTTCTTTAATTCCTAACTTCACATTTTACCTACTTTGTTTGTCCACCACTTATTCTCTTCAATATTCTTTAAACTATTTGTGAAAACTTTTAATTGGCCGTCCTTATATTTATGCTTAAATTTTGTACATGTTTAGCCGTAAGTTTTCCTAAAATAAATAAATAAATAAATAAATAAATAAATAAATAAATCGCTGTATAGGTGTTAAAAATCACGTCGCACGTTGATTCCCCCTACGTCGATTTCCGTAACGTCGATGCTTGTGGACAACTAGGCTACACAAAATTTATGTGTCATTTAAAGGATATATACGCTTCCATCGCTTCTACGACAAAACTCCTAGTGAGTTGCAAAAATTACCAGTAAATTATTTCAAGCAAATTGTCAAAATCTCGCTGTGCAAAAAGGCTTACTATTAAATATCAGATTATCTGGAGGATAATAAGCTTTAATATAAAAAAAAATTAAAAAAAGCTTATATTGTGTTGTCATCCAAACTAAATGTGCATACAAAATTTCAGCTCAATCGATTGAAGATATCTGCTTCAAAACTGAGTTGCAAGAATCCACCCGTACAAACATAGTTACATTGCAAGTTAAATAAAAGATTGTTAAAAAGCTTGGCAAGGGTTTTGCTCCAACTCGAAAAGTAACAACTAAAAGGCTTAAGGGTCCGGCGACGGATGAATTTCCCATACAAACGTAGTACCATAATAATTTGTAATTTGAGAATATTTTCACCATGGTTTGCTATTATTTGTATTATAATAGTATTTATATACATAGGTTCCTGTCACAAGCTTTTTTCAAAATACTTATCTACACAAATAATAAGACAACATTTATTCTTTCATGTAAAAATGCTATTAGGTTTTATTTAATTTCAGAAAGGTATTTTGAAAAAAAATTGTGGCAGGAACCTAGATAAATACTATTTTAATACAAATAATAACAGACCATAGTGAAAATATGCTCAAATTAAAAATCATTTTGGTATTACGTTTGTATGGGAAATTCATCAGTCGCCGGACCCTTAAGGTTTCTTCGTCGCTTCCTTACTTTAGTCTATGTACCTACTGAAGCGACAGAAATCAGAAATATCACTTTATTTCCGTGTCTGTGTATAATTTTGAAATTTGACCTTTTCTTAGTGTACATTTATTGTATTTAGGGAAATAAAGAGATTTTGATTTGATTTGGTCATCATTTGACATCAGTTCATAATAAATGGAGCAAACAAAGCCGCGGGCAGAAACTAGTGACCTTACATTTGAATTTCCTAATAATAATGTTCGGAACAGAGGTTTGGACAGCTAAAAAGTTAATTAAATCTGACTATTGCAGACTTTTCGATTGCACTTGCGAGTAATATTGAGTTGAGTGGTTGTGAATTCAATTTTGCCAAACAAGTGGTTGTTTTTCACTTATTTAGAAAATATATTTATTGGATTCGACTATTTTGAAGAACATTGGAGGGTTTGAACTGTCAAACCTTCATAAAAAAATTACGAAACCTTACCTTTATTCTCATTAGAAATAGATAGACGCTAACGAAGTCGATAACATTAGTTTCGAATTGGTTGGGAATACAGTTTTCTTTGTGATTAGCTCAGATTTTTTTAAAGTGATTATTTTTCTTAATTCTTAAATTCTTTATCGAACACACAAGTTAATTCATACATAAAAGTTAACATATACTGGACATGTACAAAGGCGAGCTTAACCCTAAACCAGTTTTTTACAGCAAACCTAAAAACAAAAATTTATGAAACGAGTGTAGATAGGTAATGTGTACGTACATACATACAGTTTTCATTGTATTTTCTATAGCGTCTCTATCTTCAATAAAATTATTCAACAACGCAATAACGTCCCTAGAAAACCGTTTAAAGCGTTCATTATTTACACACACAATGGAGATAATGCCCAAAATAATAATGATGTTTGTAAATTGGTCCTACATAGATTACAGCGTAGTCTGGCTACGGCGTAGCTTTTGCTACGTAGAATAAGTTGGGCTACGGCAGAACGGTACGCGACGCCAGCCAGGCTCTACGCGGCTCAAAATGTAAACCGTATTGCGATCGCATAAAACAACTTTTAAACGTAAAAAAAATAAAATTTATTTATTTAGAAATTAGTGAGGCTGTATAGCAATATTGTTGTTTGCAAGTAGTTTTGAAAAGTTATTCGTAGTTTAGATAAAAAGTTGACACCATGTATTATTGACGGCGTGTTTATTATTGTATGCTGTACGGGTCGTGAGTCTGCAATTTCACGGTAAGTTGTATTTTTAATTTCTACTACTACTTATTATATAAAAAATAACATGTTAAAAATAAGTGAAGATATTAAGGAAAAAGAATCCACATTCTTTGACTCTAATTTGGGAAAGTACCTTCTAACTATACGTAAATAAATAAATACCCACTGCTGGAAATGATTACACAGCCCCAAAGTAATTTGAATTTTAGAGCATATTTTAATGATTTATTTCACATTTTGAAAAAAAATCTCATAAGTAAAATTACATCCGAAGTAGCTACAAAAAAAAACTCTGTGGACACGTTAGTAGAGTCTTAATAAGTTAAAGTATAGTTTGTTTTGTTTGCATTGAATCTGAATTACTTTGTTAGCTGTCAATGATAAGAAAATAATAAGAATGCAAACAAAACAAACTATAAATAAAACAAAACTTTACATAATTTCAAATATAATATCTTACACTTATACAGCCCTTACAGGTGTTTCAAAATATGCATATTACGTAATTATGTTCATACCTAAGACAATACTCACACACACTAACTACTACACTCAGAGAAACATAAAAGCTTTGGTACTTAGGTATTGATAATATTGTTGTGAGTTTTACTTCATCTTTTTACCAACCACTTTATGCCAAACCGTCATAACCCTGGCGACCGATAGCTAAGCTAACTTAATTTAGCTAAGCCCGCATAGGTAATGCAATTTTGCATACCACATTATATTAGTTTGCATAATTTAATACCTACATGTATGTAGAGCACCACTACGTACGTATGCAGAACGCGATGCAACGTTAAACGGAGTGTTGGGACGCCCCGATGGACCGACGACATTATAACGGTCACAGGGAATCGATTGATCCATTCAAGGCGGCTCAGGACCCCTATTTGTGGCGTGGCGTCGTACAAGGGAGGCATTAAAGTCATTAATTAATTTCAACAGCGCATCAGCATTGCCATACAGCGGGGCAATGCAGCCAGCGTCTTGGGGACGCTTCCGACTGATATTGATATGGATCAGTTCAGCTACCTGTAGGTTGTTTGCAACAGTCTGTAGTTAGCTCAATTTTTTCAACTGTAAATACTAATTATATTATAATTTTCTTTTTAATTCATTTATTGCATCTTTAACGCATGATGACGTGTCTAAAATTGCCTACATAAATAATGTGTACAAGTTTACTAGACCTCACTTATTTTCTTCTCATATAAAATGTGTGTGTCCGCCAAAGTTTTGTCAATTGTTTAGTAATATTTTTTCATTAAATGGTTTTTGACATAATAAAGTAATTCAAAGTGAGTAAAGTAAGTGGTCGTAAGGTGCCGGCTTAGACCACCCCAACTCTTCCCGCGGGTGTCGTAAGAAGCGACTAAGGGATAACCACCGCAGCGCCTCCTGCAGAACAATTTTACCACCAAACTGCGATCCCCAACCCGCATTACCAGCGTGGGGATTATAGGCATTATCCCCATGTTATTTTATTATAAATTTTTGTTGAAATGTATAGGGACTTTTGAAGTATTTCAAAATTTTACTAAGTCTGGACCAAGGATCCTTATTCCATAGCGTTATGACAATGAACCTCTGCATCTGTCACCACATCTGCAATATTTTCTAGCATACAGACTATATTTTGTGTGTGTAAGGCATGTCCAGCTGTGGAAAAGTGTGGGCTGGAATGATAATGATGACGATACATGCATGAAAAACTGCTTTCTGTCTGCAACGCGTATCGATCCAAAGTTCAAACCGCTGAACAATGAAATAATATCGGTTAAACCAATCAAATAATCGCTTGTTTGACCAGTTTATCGTCTATAAGTATGTCAAGGCCCACTAACACAACGAACTGAGTATAAATAATCGATGGTTCACATTTTGGCGTTGCCTTGAAAAAACTATGTTTTGCTTTTCCTCTGCAACCCAAAGTTATAAAAACAACTAGGAAACGCTTTATAATAAATTTCATCCCACGGAAAAAAATTCTACTCTGGCGGAGAAGGCAAAATTACGATATAATTTATACCTACTCAGAATGTTAAAAAAATTATGATCCACCGTGGGACTCGTATGGTCAAATTATTTTGTCCCTAGTTGCAGTATTTTGACTATATGGCTCTTATTATGAAAGTTTGCTTAGTTATAGATCTACTTGAGTAACGTTTATGCCATAGAAAAACGATACTTGAGTAAAGATTGATGACTGAGCCAACCTTCAATACGGCCTTATTGGGTGTTATAAAAAAGAAAGTTGGCTAAGTTCTTACAAAAGCCATTAAAAACTTAAATAGATTAGCGTCTAATCTAACTAATACCTTCTTGTTCTACTTAATTTTTATGATTAATAAAGTTTGAGCTTTTTCCTGAAAGAGTGATGGTAATAATTAATAACACAAAAATTTGATATTGTTACTCTTGTATTTTGGTAAATTTTAGGTAAATCCCTAGAGGAGATTATTGTGGAAAGCTTATCTTATCTTAGCATTACGAAATAATGAAGGCACAGAGGCGTAATAAATAAATATCTTATAGCCTTTTTTTGAGTTGAGAGATCTATATAACTAATTTCTCTGATAAAGATTCTTTCTGACGATTATAATTTTAAGCATAGTGTTCGATATAATTTTTTTAATGTTGTTAAAGCAAACCTTGAATTTTGTACAACTACCAGAATGTTATTTGTCTACCCTAAACTACAATGTATCTAAATTATTACTGAACATTTGCACGACTATCAAGTAAAATAAATTATACGCTATTTTAAGACCATCATTGTCAACCTATATTTATGCAAATAAATACTATCATTTTCATTTCATTTATAAGTGTGCAAAATTTCAGACCGATCCATTCAGTGGTTTTGGCGTTGTCTTCGGGCAAAAATCCGCACAACTTTCGTCTTTGTAATATTAAGTATTAGTATTTTAAACAGATAGATACCAATCCAATTCAATCGATATACTAACTAAACAAGGTAAGAACTTCTAACTCTTAAATCTGCTGATCAAATTCTGTTACTAACCTAACTTACTAATCCACCTATTTAACCCCGGACCGAGGTAAGTAAGGCGATCTAATTTAGGGACAGACTGCTCAGCATTGGACCACGGAATTGGTCCAATGCTGCCAATTGCAAAAGTTTTCAATCAGTGCGTCCTACCATGACCTACTGAGCTGTGACGTGGACACTCACGGTAGGGTTGATCTAGTCGCTCAACGAGCTATGGAAAGAGCAATAGTCGAAGTTTCTCTGAAGGATAGGATTCGTCAGAAATAAAGTTATCAACATAGCTCAATGATATGCAAGCTGAAGTGGCAGTGGGCCGGCCATATCTCGCGAAAAAACCGAGAACCGCTAGGGTAAACGCGTGAACAGTGAAGACCGCGACTCGGCAAACTTAGTGTAGGACATCCTCCGGCCAGGTGGGATGACGATCTGCGAAAGACTGCAGACAGATGCTGGATGCGGCAAGCTGCAGACAGGGCGCTATGGCGCTCATTAGCAGGCCTATGTCCAGCAGTGGACTATTATAGGTTGATTATGATGATGAAAGCAAGTAAGCAAAAGTACTTGTGCAGTAACTACCTAAGGTCCCCCTCGTAACCTACTCTCTGAAGTTTATTACAAAAAGTTAATGAAATGGGTGACTCCGTAATTTCCATCAGCTGTTGTAAAATGCTGAGTAGATACCTTGAAATGCCAAGGTTCTCTCCTGAGGAATAACCGACGCCTTGGGAGTTTTAGCGAGTTTTTTATTTACCCAAGTGAAATATTAGGATAAAAATATTTAGTAACAATTTTGGAGTGTCTCGTGGAGAGACGAAATTGTTTGACAACTTACTTAGATGGTTTTTAGTATTTAATTTTTATGATGTAAAAGCGTTTATAATTAACCTTTAGATCAATGAGGGGTTTTCAATTTGCATTTAAAATAAGTTAGTTTCATATTCCTCGATAGATAAGTACCTACATAATAAGCATGCCTACCTTTTGTGACACTATTATATTACCTACCTATCTAGACATAGATTAAATTGATAAAATTTGACTATTCCAAATCTGACGTTAACTTGCGGTCGTTCTATTAAATTGAAAACCTGACTAAACCTTATTCAACTCAATTAATTACTTATTCTTGCCTTTTATAATAACTACTTATTTTAAAAATTACATTCCTAAACTATCTTATTCCATAAATTATGAAGTATCAAAGTTTTCAATCTAACATGAACGAACAAAATAATTGTAGCGCCCTGACAGGGTTTTTATGCATTGTGTACCCACTAAGACTACCTACACTTGAGAACAATACCTGTATGCATAAAATCACAATAAATGATATGAATATGAATAGATGGCAGTGTTTTAATTGGCAAATCCCTTTGTCAATACGCTCCGAGAGTAATTTGAATGCATTTAAAAACAAACTAAGCAAGCTATTGGAGGAAAAAGTTTACTATAACATTGATGAATTTCTGAATGATAAATTTTAATAGCCCTTACTTTAACATCGAATATTTACTTTTTTCTATTTTCAAATTTAAATTTTATATTTTGACATGACATCTATTGTAATT
Organism: Eupithecia subumbrata; assembly: GCA_949316285.1. Lineage (NCBI taxonomy): Eukaryota > Metazoa > Arthropoda > Insecta > Lepidoptera > Geometridae > Eupithecia > Eupithecia subumbrata. The sequence continues at coordinate 3,701,566 of OX438648.1, forward strand.
TTATTCTAAACTGACTCTGTATTGACATGCTTGGAACATGAGTGATGAAAATTTATTATTGTAATTTGATTATTTAAATACTAACTATTTTCGCATCAACAATGTTGTAAGCCGGAACATGGCAGACTAGAGATACAAATATATTATGATATAAGACCAATGTAATGTTACCACCTAGTTATACAACAATAAATTCATTTATCATTTATCATTTATCAATAAATAAATAAATAAATAATGCCGGACAATTCACACAGCATTATCTAGCCCCAAGCTAAGCAGAGCTTGTGTTATGGGTACTAGATAACTTAACTTTATACAATACACTACATAGACAGATATTTTTTATTTTACATAGAAACATCCAGAACACCCGGAACAAATACCTAGATTTCGTATAAACATTTGTCCTGAGGCGGGAATCGAACCCGCAACCTCGCGGACCTTCGCCCGCCGCTCCACAGAGTGTTTCTTCTACAATAAATTGTGGGTATTTATAGGATGGTAAGTGACTTCGCAATTCAATTTGTACAAGTCTATTTTTTTAGATTTCCGCAAGCCTAAATCTATTATTTATCTACCCAGGTGAGAAAATTTCAAGATATTTGTTACATAAAACCTTATCGTTTGAACGGCTTATGGTTCAAATTGAAAATAATATATTTTAGGATCGGATTTGGTTTCTACGAAATCTAACCATTTCGTAGAAACCAAATATAGGTAAATCGAAGAGATTACGATCTCGACATGTTTCGTTCGGAATACGAATGACAATAGTACTTACAAAAGATTTATAATAATGAAGGTAAAACGTACATAATTGTTTTAAGTCTATCGTGAGTAATAATTTGTTTGTTTTGAAAAAACTAATACGAATACAAAATAATACAAAATAATTTATTCAGAATAAGGTACATAATAGATAAATAAGAGTGAACTATGAGACAGCAAAAGTTTAAAACTGTGGAGCTGCCGTATCGCCCGTCTCCTTGACACAACATAAAAAAAAATTTATAGGAGTATACATTTTATAATGACCTTTAAGTTAAGTAATATTAAGTTAAACTATAAACCGACTTCGAATCCCTTAACTTAACAATGCTTTAAAAAGCTGTGTGGTGCTGGCTTAGAATTTGCACCACTCCAACTCTTCCCGCGGGTGTCGTAAGAGGCGACTAAGGGATATCCACCGGGGGCGGGCAGCAGCGCCCCCTGCAGAACAATTCTAGAAGAACTGCGATCCCCAACCCGCATGCACAGCGTGAGGATTATAGGCATTATCCCCATGTGATAAAAGCCAATCAGACGGTTATCAGGGGGAGGCCTGCGTCCAGTGGTGGACCTATACAGGCTGTTGAGGTTGAAGTTATAAATTTTCCGGGATAAATAGGAAATGTTATTGGACCGCCTCAGGATTATTCTCTACAATACAACAGTGAAAGAATTATCAAAATCGGTCTATACTTGGCGGACAAATCAACGAACATAAACAAACATACATATAGCTAGCCGAATATAGAGAACCTCCTTGTTACGAGGTCGATAATTTTTTTTTTTGGATTAGAACAAAGTGCCTATTCAAACTTTAACGTAAACATATACATAATATGTTGTGTTTGAAAACGTAACAAAAACTAATAACAATACTAGCTACTGCCCGCGGCTTCGCACTTGTCTTTTCAGTATAAAAAGTAGCCTATTATCTAAGTTAGGCTAGGTATTTTCTTAACGTAAGCCAAATTTCATATTGATCTGTTCAGTAGTTTTGGAGATCCTAGTAATTTTATTAGTAGGCTAAGAAAATAAAAACTTCAACAACACCTCATCAGACCACATCATATACGTCCACTGCTAAACATGTCTCCCCAAACGAGGGGGATTTTGTTTTAATCCCCACTCTTGACAGGCAGATTGGTGACCGCAGTGGAGGTGTTAAAATACACAGATGGAAGGAGCTGCGCTTCCTCGGGCAGGATCCCTTAGTCTACTCTTACGAAATCCACAGCCTGAGTCGGAGGGGTCGATTCTTACGCCGCCACGGCTTTTCAACAAGATAATTGCAAAGTGTCAGAATTCAAGCCCGAAAACGGACGAAAGACCTATAAAAGCTGTCAGTTCCAAAAACTGGTTGAAAATTTTGCGATTTATTGTGATAATACACGATTTCGTTAAATATAAATAAAATAAATAATAACCAATACTGAATAGTCCACTAAGCATCATCTAGCCCCAAGCTAAGCAGAGGTTGTATTATGTTATTTATGACACAATATTTGATAACATGGTACACGATTTCGTTAAATATGACCCAATATTTGTTTGATTTGAAATCACTTTATTTACTTACAAAAAATTCTAAGATACCTAGAGAGATCTTACTATACTAAGTTGATTTTAGCGTGGCATACACTTATGTTAAAATGTTTGTTTAGTTAGGTATATTTTAAATTATGTATGAAATTAGACACTGGTATCAAAGCCCAAACTAAACTAAACTAATTTGACAAGGCTAAAAATGATTCCGTCTCTATCATAACGATCTAAATAAAAAAGAATGGTATCAATGGTATAGATAAACTATACGAATTTGACAGCACTAAATATAGCGCTGTCAAATTCGTTTAGTTTAGTTTTGGCAAACCTCTTAGTACAAGTATTCTATACTTAAAAGAAGGCTTCAAAATATTGTATAGCATAATTATATACTTTGTGAACGAAATAAAAAAACATTTGTTTTCTATTGTATCTTAATTAACACCACAGTCTCGGTTCACTGCTGTCGACCGACCTTCGAAGTTCAAAGCATTCAAAACCACCTTGTCAACGACCCACTGTCGTACACAGTCACAATAGCAAAACTGTGACTGTGCGTATAACAGTGGGTCGTCCTATTTATAATTTTGTAAAAGCTTTTGACGCCCGTAGCACACCTACGCTGCGAAACCATAACAGCGGAACCGCAGTAATTTCGCCATGTCTTGTCCGTATGTAGGAGAAGCGGAACATTAGCGAAACTGCCTGTTCCAACGCATAGATTTGACTATAATTCTCTTTCCCCGCGCGATTTCGTCGATCTCGCGATCACGGTGTGATAAGGCACGACATTACGGCTCAAACGTTAGCAGTTGAAACGTTAGGGTGCGCGTTCACAGGCCGGCATCGGACAATCCGCACTGGTCCCATTAATGGGTGGACATAAAAGATCCGTACAGCATGAAGCGGACTGTCGGCAATGCCGGCGAGGATTCTTGAAGGCAACTTTTCCATTTAATGCGAATAACGTCATTCGGATTGCCGATCAGTGGACGCACTTGACGTTCAACGTTTCAACTGCTAACGTTTGAGCCGTAATGCCGTGCCTTACCACACCGTGATCGCGGCCCTGCTCCGACGTCAGCCACACTTCCGCGCTCCAGCCGCATTTTTTTGCGGTACCGCGTTATTTTCACATGTGTTTGTGGAAGTCGACAAAAAAAAAAGCGGAACTACATTTGCGATAACGCTGTGTGAATTGTCCAGCATTATTTATTTATTTTCAATCCCATCCTAGGGTTCAATATCACCATTGCAATTGAACGCGTTCAATACAAGATGTAATCAGCTTAGTAATAATATTAATAATTCATTTATTTCAGACTATAGAAAAGTGACAGATCTTATAACACTATTGATTTACGTTAGCTTGATATGTTTTATTTAATTAACCCATGGAAGGAGGTCCCCAAGATACAGGTTTATCCTAGTTTGGGAATAAACGATTTTTTTTTTTTGTTTCTGTATTTCTATTTAACGGTCCATAGTAATATGTACCTTAAAACTCCCATGCCTCGGAGAGCACGTTAAGCTGTTGGTCGCGTTGCGCCTAACCTCTCCTCGGTCGTGTCTGTAGAGATGTCAATAGAGAGTGCACATGTGTTTGCGCACTTGTGCACTATAATATGTCCTGCGCACCTGGCTAGTCTTCGTTGAGGCTGGCCGCCATGGCCGAAATTCGGCTAGAACGGCATCATCATCATCATCATACCTTAAAACAAGCATAAATAAAATAAGAATTATTTTATTACTACTCTAGCGACATAGAGTTGATCCGGTTCAAGCGCTAAACCTAGTTCAAGCTGTCATGTCACATAGGTATTACGAGTTGAACTCGATTAAGCTGAAGTTAGTTTTTTTAATCTAGTTTTAGCAACAAACGTTAAAATTGGACCAAAGTATGCAGGTTATTAGAGTTGCTGCTGGTACCTAAATGAGATCTCCCAAGGTACGAAATTCCGGCCCAGCAATTACTGAAGACTAATGGCCGTCTTAATATTGATGTCGGTTTTTCTCATTAACGCCCTTTTCCTCCGTAATTTGAGCTGTTAGATATTTTAATTCGTTCGCTGAATGGTTTATACCCCTTTTTGCCAAATTCTAATGCGATTGACGGGCTTCGCGTATTTAATTTTTATGATGTAAAAGCGAAAAATAATTAACCTTTAGATCAATGAGGGGTTTTCGATTTGCATTAAAAAAAGTTAGTTCCATATTCCTCGATAGATGGCAGTGTCTCAATTGGCAATTCGAGTATATCAATGTCAAATGAAAGGAAAACCAACTTTTTCAAGTTTCTAGTTTGTGTTTCCAATTTAGCATAATTTTTTGTTTTCCTTTCATTTGACATTGATTTAGTCAAATTGTCAATCGACGTCCCTGCCACCTATCGAGATATTTAGTACAATTTTTTTTTTCATAAAAATGCAATTACAAAAAACCCCTCATTGCTTTATTGACAACATTCAATGAAATCAAATTGTAAGATGTTGTCACCACCCGAGGCTGATCTGTAGGCCTAGCACTTGGATTGCTGTCTAGGGTAGAATAGAAAAAAATGACATCGCATTGTCATATATTGCGTAAATTATTGAAGTTGAAGAAATGAGTTTCAAATATTTTACGCATTCGATGACGATGTGACGTTATTTGTCAACCGACGAAAAACGGAGGAGGTTCTTAAGTCGACGCGTATATGTTTGACCACGCATGACTTTTTACAGAGTAGTCCGATTTTCTTTTTTTTTTGAGAAGAATATACCCCCATGTTGGTCCCATATACATTTTAACTATGTTGATCAAAATTTGAAGTCGGTTTATAGTTTTTTAAAAGAAACCAAATTATCTCTATTATACTTGAGACAACAATTCCTTTGCTAGGCCTACTGCTATTTTCCAAACCGTAACGCAATTAATAATCTATAACAATTGCACCCTGCGGTGTTACTCGTGGTGAATAAGTTTGATCATTGCACGGGAACGCTGCATTTTTCCGGGATAAGCATTTGTGTATAAGCCATCCCGGCACCAAATTTCGGCCTAGTCCGTTCAACCGTTTGAGGCTTAAGGAGTTATAAACATACACTCACAGATACATGTCAATTTTAAATTAGGTACTTTACTATAAAAGTTATTTAATTTAGGCCTCATTACATTACATATTTATATAGTGAGGCTTAAATTACTTTCGCATTTTTTTTTCATATTTATAACTTCAGAAAATTTTCATGCCAGTTGGCTAATAGGTACAGATTACAAAGGAATTTTTTTAAAAACGAAACAGGAGAAAGCCTCTGGTAGTAACAAAATAAAAGAGAATAACATTCGACGACCTCCGTGGCGCAGTGGGCGAAGGTCCGCCTGCGAAGCGGGAGGTAGCGGGTTCGATTCCCGCCTCGGAACAAATTTGTGTACGATCTGCAGAAATTTGTTCCGTTGGTCTGGGTGTTGTTTTCTATGTATAATAAAAATATCTATCTATGTAGTGTATTGCATTATGTATATCAGTTATCTAGCACCCATAACACAAGCTCTGCTTAGCTTGGGGCTAGATAATGCTGTGTGAATTAGGTACTAACTACGACATTTTGGAGTAAACAACCAAGGAAGGCGGTTAACACACTGCGTGTCGACTGCGCGTTTCCTATACAAACGGAGCTCTGTTTGTATAGAAAACGCGCAGTCGACACGCAAGACGCAGCGTGATGCGTGGCAGTGAGTTAACCGTCTAAGTCGCATTTCGTGCGTTCTGCTAAGTTGCTATTTGATTGCGTCGTTGCTAAAAAAAGATTAGTATCTATGATGCTTCCACGCACTACAATGATAAAAAGTATTAGACACAAATAATATTTAAAGGTATGTCTAAGCCTATGTAAAAAAATCCACTACTCAAAACCGCAATCTAAATAACAGTTCATTATTTAGGTACCTACCTACTTATTCAGTAAATAAATCTTGGTGGCCGATGAATTCAGTCCATTTCTTTAAGGTGGAGAAATATTATTTAGTAGCTTCTGCATGCGGATTTACACGCGCTTTTCCGCGATAAAAATTAACCTAAGTCCTTCTCCGGGATAGCATTTATCTCTCTTACAAATTTCATTATCATCCGTTTTTGTGACAGCCAGTACATTCGCTTTTAAATTATTAGTATGATTTCGGTCACTACGTAGATCCAAAAGTATCATCAGTAAACAATAATGTTCAATCAAATAAGCCACGAACACCACCGGACTAATTTCAGCAAACATAATTTCAAACAATTTCTCTGTTTGTATCAAGTTTTATTTTTCGAGAGCTTTCACGGCGCGCTATATTATTGTTTGTTATAAGGTACAATGCACACGTACCACAACCACAAAACGACCACACGTGGTCGGGTGAAAATTTGTATGAAAATGAATAGTTTAATTCACACGAACCACATTTTACCGTCTAATTCAACCGTGTGGTCGGTACCGGCCTCATCGCAACCACTAGCCGCCCCGGTCACATTGCAACTTAGGGGGAAGTCCCCTAGTGACGGACACCTAAGGTTTTTAGGCAATAAAAAAGAAACTGTTTTCAAAAACGTTTATTTATTCATTAATTAAGTTAGTCAACAAAGTTTAAAATCAAAATAAATTAACATAAATGCAACCTCTACATAAACATTAACTAAAAACTTAAATCAAACTTTGGTAAAGAAAAATACTATCATTGCAAGTGGCACCTAGTACCGGACGGAATTAACGTCAAACCCCCATTACCAGACATCTTAAAAAAATCATGCAGCTATTGCATACGTAGGCTTCTGAACATTCAGGAATGTCAGTCCAAGCTTCGTGAGACCACTCACGGCAGCTGGAACATTGTATCCAGTCTTTGTCATGGTCTTCTAAGCACGCTACGCAAGTAGTTCTTGTATTATTAATTTCAGTTATAGTGTCCCTTTTCTTTGCTTTATCTCCACTTTTTCCTTCGACCTTTACACCTTTTGTTTATTCCCCTTCTCTTCTATCGCTATTTTATAGATATTTCCCATTTCTTTCTTTTTGTCCTTTGCGTTCTTCTCATTTCCATCATCCTTTCATCATCATCCTTTCTTTTTCTTCTCCTCCATTTCAATTTCTCTTCGTTCTTCTAGTATCTAAAACAACGTACAACATCTGCCATAAAAAGTATAAATACCTACTTATGAGAAAATACAATTTATTTTTTGTCCGGCGTTAAGGGACGACTTTGTGTCCGGTACCACGGGACAGAAACTCCCCAAAATTACGTCATTTGTGTCAAAACTTCTTTGCAAATGAACAAAAACTTTTATAAATATCAAATATCAATGAATCACTTAGTATATTAACAATAACTATAAACACATAAACACAAACACATAGCAATAACACTCACTTAGATTATATGTGACGCACTGTATACCCGCCAAAAGCAAGAAACAACCTCTCCCAGCTTGGCCACGCGCGTCCCTGGCATATCGCGTCCCGCGGCCGAGCATCGATATGCTCCCCCGCGCCCCTTTCACCAGTTTTTGAATCGAACGTGTTGCAACTTGCCGAGATAGTACGAGTGTCCGAAACTAGGTGCCGTCCGTGGTTACGGGAACTCCCCCTACTAGCGTTAATGCACCACATCAACATTTTGTAGTTACAACAACGCAACTGCAAAAAGCTAAGGTGACACTATTCACACGATTTGTTAGCGGTTCGTCCGTTTTTTTTATAAATAATAGGATTTTTTTTTTAATAAGCGATCGTCCAAATCGCGTTCCGTTCAATAAGCGGTACGTCAGGAATCCATGCGCGGTTCGTCCAATTCTTACTAAGTACTTTAGAATTATCCAAAATAGTTTAAATTTCATATTGTTTCATACATTTATGAAAAATGACAGTGAATGCCAAATATGTCTTCTGTCAAAAATCAAAAACGACAGCTGATGTCAAAATGTCTACTTCGGAATTTTGTCGCTGCGATGTGGTGTGGTTGTGGCGCGTCTGAACTGTCCCTAAATGTCAACAAGAGTGTTTTATAGTTTTGTAAACCCAAAGACAGCTTAGCAAAGTTTAGGAATCTGAGCTTTTTATATGAAATCTTTCTAGAAATACTAACTTCTGTCCGCCGCTTCGCGCGCGTTCTTTCGTCATGAAGACTACTTAACGAATCAGGCTGAAATTATGAAAAGGTGTAGGTAAACTGACCTGGTATAACAAATAGGCTAATAATAGGCTAAAAGTAAGGGAAATAACCTTATAACGTTTCCATTGAACTATATAAACTAAAGATTGGGATTGAAATGTCATGCTTAAATCTCATTTGTCAAAAATGACCCAGAATCACCCCCTTTCGGCTTAATAGTTTAGTACACATATTACGTTAAAGATCATTCATACATTATTTCTTTTCAAAGTTTGCCTGGCACTTCTAAGGTCGCCCACTAAGTCTCTTTGTAATGTTCTTATTCTGGTGTACAAGAAAGCATTTTTGTATTTTTTTACCGTATATGTATACCTTTTATTTATTATCTGTGCCTTAAGGCTTGGTAGGCCGCATTTTTGTGATTTTTTAAATCATCTGAGACTTAGAAACTAGTGAACATCAGAAAAAAGATATATATTACTTAAGGATCTAGTCTAGTCAAAATCGCATTCAGTTACAAGATCTAATGAACTTCACTCGATAGAAAAAAATCCCAAAGTTAACCCTTTTCGAACGTTTTTTCAATACTATGACTAGCGAACTACTGATATCACACTTTTTTTGTACTCAACTTAATACATGTATTTCTAAACAAGTTCGCAGAGTTTGACTTGATAAAATGATCTTCTTAATCACTATGTTTAAATAACTACAAAAAACACGAGCGCGGCGGCTTGGCAGGCGCGCGTTTTCCCATACGCCTACTGCTGCAGGAATACCTGGCCTTAATTTATAAAATTGCGACAGAAAGAAGTAATATTTTCATTATTGTCGTGACTCGTGTTCGTCAAATAAGGAAAAGGTCGACACAAGAGGCTTGTATTCAAGCTTATCAGCACGCGCCCTTAATATATTAATAACAGTAAGATATTATTACATAAGTACGTACTTAATAATATATTTATTCCGATTTCTTATAAATAGGGAATTATATAAGATCAGAATTGTAATTATGATGATAAAAAGTACCCATTGCATGCAATAATTTACCTAATAAATGTAATAATTTGATTATATAACAAATATACGATTTTAATCCTAATTTTCTTTCTGCGACGTTCATTTCTGAAAATTACCCCTTGCGATTATTTTCTTTATTCTACTGTTATTTTAAAAAACAAGGGAAGAATCATAGTTAATGGTTTAATCGGGTATTTATCGCGTACGTTTATTTCCCCTACGTTTCTACCGCGTTACAGCGATCGTGGTCACGGGGCGAAGGGAAGAATCGATCGTTCGATGAATTTTATTTCACCAATTTCACGATTCTACGTTCATTCTGACAGACCTTGCTTAGAAGCTGCTCTTGATATATTTTTATGAAAAAAAAAAACAGTAACCTTATAGCTACTTTAGCAGTTTTCCCCCACAACAAGAAACCACAAATGAAGCTAACGAAGTCAAATCAAAAACTAAGCCGAAGTTATTGTTTCAACCCGCTCCAGTAGTCGCAGACGCAAATAAGTCAAGATTTGATTTGAGAAAGCCATTTAGTTGGAGATTGCAACTAACTGCATTTACCGAGATGATGCCGGGCGGGCGGCGAATCACTCTATTTTGTCGGAACTCGGTATTAGCCGGCTGTTTATTTATCTACAAATCTACCTTAGCGTAGAAAACATACTATTCGCTCGCTAATTCGGTGTCGAATTTTTATGCAAATTCAGGTAGTTTTTGTTTTTTAGCCCCCCAGGCAAAAGATTTATGTTAAAGCGCTACCCGGACCCAAATCAGCGCTACCACCTATTTTATTTTATTACATAAAGCACGAAGGAATTTTCGAAAATCGATTGGGCAGTCTGTGATACCTATCATAAGTTTGCAAGAGATGCGATGTTGCTCTTTTTGACCACCATGGTGGCATAAAAGATCAACTTCGCATCTCTGCTTAAAGTACCTATACAAAACAAAACTTTTACAAACTTTTATGTTTTCGTGTCGTCTATCCAAATATATATTTTTTACAGTGCGCGGCGATTTTGAAAGAAAAATCAAATGTTAGGTCCACCCTCCATACAAAAATCTTCATACCCCTTTGATATTCGTTTATCTGTCTGTCAGATGTCTCCAACACATTTTATATACCTATGTCAAATACTAAAAATGTACTCGGAGGAGCAGCTTTTGATGCAGAAGTTTTTATTGGAAAGACGATTTCATCTTGAGGGTTTGCTATGTTGATTGAAAATCGGTGCAGCTGTCTGTTCCATTTCAATAATATGATATTTCAAAGTAAAGTCGTAATCGGGGGGTTCACGATTTTTTTATAGCTTGCATGTGCTGAAAACGTTCACCCCGTTTTAGTTAGGTAATTGTCATTGCGGAACAATGTTGTTGTGCATCATACTTTAAACAACAACAGCATTTACTTGTCCACTGGACATTTGGATAGATATATAGATAGAAAATTATTTTTTGCACAACTTTCAATAGAAACAATACAACAAAACAGCTTGAGAACTAAGTAACAAGTGGCGGTCTTATCCCTCAAGAGCGATCTCTGCCAGAGAACTGTGATCTCTACCAGTTATGCCTCCTCTTATGTTAAAAAATGTTAATGGCGCTCAAATCTGAGTCGTCAATTAAACCTTCTACAATCCACAACAAAGCACTGTAACCGCTGGATCGCGTGCTGCACTCATACTGTCTCCCCGTTTTACTTTATAGCCCAGAAGCCCTATAAAATAGCACTCTAATAAAACATTACATTCCGATCGCTTGTTCATTTATTATTCCGAGGATCTAAGTTATTGCGACGTGCTTTACCATAGCTTTGTTTACTTCTTTCTTTATGGGCATCTAAATTTTGTTAACACTCCGTCTACTGCAATGGGGTTGAGGGTTGAATTAAGTATCTTGAATTTTATTTTCTTCCATAAAATGTACAAATGGAATATGTATCGACCGAACTTTGTTTTCCGTAGTTCTAAGAACAAGTGAGCCGTTAGTATGTTCAACTAAAGTCTTTGAAGAGATTTCACAGGTGAATGCTCAACCTTGTTAATATAAATAAAATTGAGGACCCACTGGCCAACTATAGGTCCCGTCAACAAATATGTAGTTATTACGTGGCTCTAAAAAGAACCTTAGTATTTCTACCGGTAAATATTTAAGCCCTGGGCTTGACGTTTAAACGACTTTTGGACTTCATAATAATAACCTACATAGTAAAACTTTACTCTGAACTTTTATATATTATTCAGTCTGCCGACTGCGGGGTCGAAGAATTCCCCGCTTCCGTCCTTAACTCTTCTTCACATCGAAGTGGGACATACGTCCCCATTTTATAAGTTCTGTTAAAATCGAACTGTGCCATATGTCCCACTTCAAAATATTTTGGTTTCGAGTTTTATTAAAGAAAGGTCTGCATAAATAAAAAAAAGATACAATACACCATTTTTGCCTAGTTTTATAGCTTGTTTCAATAGCTTTCAGAAACAGTAAACTGAATTGAGAGTTGGTCTCTTGATCAGTACACAGGACGCTGCGTATTGCATACTAGTACCCCATACCGCTGACGCAGACTTAGACGGAATAAAATACCTGTATTCCCCTTTTCGTAACCTACACCCTCGATTTATTCGAAATTGATAACCAAGAGTGAAGACTGTGATATAAAATGCCAGCCATCTTGGATTTTGAAATGGACATCTTTTTCGTAATCTACGAGTTCGAGTTGATCGAAAACGATACCCATATAAGTGGGTGTAATGCACCGCATAGCGCATAACGCAGCGTACTGCGTAGTGATCAAGAGAACAGGGCTTTAGATGCATTTTTGCACCTAGACGTAACCTCCCATTCTAAAGCATCTGGTAACAGTCCATCATGCCATCTGAGGAAAACAGCATATTAATCCGTTCGAAAAAAAAGAACTTAATTGTATTAAAATTGTAATTGTATTAAAATCCTTTTTTTTTCGTTCTTTTTGTTTTCCAAAAATTGAACTTGCATCACGAAACAAACTATTCTTTCGAGATACCAGTTCTTTTTTTTCTTCCTACCGACCACAGTATTGTTTTATCCACGACGTCTAGTGCTGTCATGGACGCGATATTCATTAAATAAAATGTTAGGAGTGACGAGTATCCGAGGAAAACAGACATGAAATAAAATTTACAGGCCCTGGTATGAAAGTGCTCATACAAGTGTGCAGAATTAAAGCGATTCCTTCATAAAAACGTTCACTAGATCGTTAAATCTGAGCCCGATGTTCCTCCAGACGCTCCTTACGCTCTAGTGGATGCGTCGCTTTATGACGATCTCTCTGGGTCTTTTTATCAATTTAAAATATGACAAAGTTGTAAAATTTCTTGTTACGCTGCCGGTATAAGAGACTGTAGGTTATTCCTATAACAAACTTGAAGAGTAGGTGATGAAGAGTACATAACTCACGACTACAAGAACAAACCCCAACAGATTTTCAAAAACCATGGCTAAGAACACTCGGGATAAAATTATCTATGACATACAAAAACTAAACGAAAATCGGTTCACCCGTTTGGGAGCTACGATATCAGAGACAGATACACAGGTGCACGGAAAGATACGTCAAACTTATCCTCTCTTTTTGCGTCGGGGGGTAAAAATACTGAGTGTCGCACTTTTAAGGGATAAAAAATAACCTAGCTTATGATTCTAAGTTTAAACAAACTAAAACTTTGCATGCATTGTGTGCAATAATGTGCATGCAAAGTTTCAGTTTTCCGATACGCTTAGTAGTAAATTGTAACATTTTTTTGATTTATTCAGTTTGAGTAGTGGTCAATTGAACCGCGTTCAAACTCTACTCGGTTCTAGAACCCAAGATATTATATGAAAACAAAGATATTTCTGAATGAACACTTTTACGACTTTACTTAACATCAACCGACTTCTGCGATTTGCTCGTATGATACCAGTGTCGTAAAATTGTGTGAGTGTTCGTAGGAGAGTGAGCGTAACTTATCGGTTCATATAAAATAGAAAACACATCTAGTGAAATATTTACTTGCTGCATGTTGGTCTGTGCCTAACTAAAACCATTTATTGGGGAGAATCCCGGCTGGGATGACAATTTTACCTGCTGACATTTTTAACCCAACCCGTCTTGTTGAACGTAGAAAAAATTACCACAAACAAAATTTTATCTTGCGTCAACACAAAACGAACAATCTTAAGTAAGTATTTTATTTTTCGATATGGTCACTGTGATTCTAGAAGTTTTAACTGCAATGAAATCAAGCACAGATTAACTTATTCACATTTAATACGTGTTTTAAAAAATCTCATCTGAGATTAGGGGTGGGGTTGAGCAAACCCTCACGACATCTCACCAAAAGGAGAGGTAGGGTCGAAAAATCGCGAAATCGCCTCACGTCATTTGTGGCTGGCCCCTTTGCTTACAAATAATGTCTAGGTTTCTAAAACCGACCGAGTATATACTAGGTCTTTAGAAACCTAGAAATTATTTGTCTACAATGTAGAGATCAAGCAAACGGAAATGACTAGAGCCAAGACAAGGGATCTCTGGTTCACTGATCTGACTAAGCCGCTTGTGGGTAGGTAAATAGCGCTAGGTTCAACCCGGTTTCCATATTGATTTACTTATTTTAACAAGCTTTAGGACTTTAGTTGATCGCAGTTGTCTTCGACTTGTAATTGTGGGATTTCTTCTCGGACAATTGTTTCTTTTTATTTGTTTTTTAGGGTTCCGTACCAGAAAAGGAAAAAAGGAACCCTTATAGGATCACTTTGTTGTTCGTCCGTCTGTATTTCTATAGGTCTGTCTGTCCGTCTGTCAACCCCCTTTTTTCAGGAACGCGTGTAGGTATCGAGTTGAAATTAACATCAAATACTCAAGTCCGTAACCACAATATAAATAAAACTTCTAATTCAACGCAATCAAAAGTTACAGCCATTTATGTCCCAATATTTTAAAATTTCCAAGGATATCACATGCACACAAAACCTATAGGGTACTTCCCGTTGACCTAGAATCATTATGTTAGGCAAGGCACAAGGTCTTACAATTATACGGAACCCTTAGTGCGCAAATCCGACTCGCACTGGACGTTTTTTATTTTTTTATCATTGGCTTTTCGTTTATTATTAGGATAAAAAATATTTAGTAATCATTCCACGCAAAACCTCTGATAAGATTCAACAAAATGCATTCGCGTGCACTGCCCGCAAATTGATGCCATGCAATCAGAGAACGTAAAAAAGAAACTTGCGCAATATTAAATTGCCAAGTGACTTACTCTCCAACTTCAAGCACACACACAATTTGAACTTTACTGTACTGTGTGAAGAAAAAACCACACCAACTACACAGTGGAATAATCATCTAGTAAAGTACCTAATTCGTCGTAAAGTAAGACGACTACAATTTTTTTTTTACAGTAATTTCATTACAATTAGTCAATTAGTCGCCGTCATCGAAATCGATGTGGAGGACTTTAATAAGCGAATAAATTGAAAAGACAAGGACCGACTAATTTTCTTATAGTTTTAACTTAATCACTTATTGAGTCGAATAGTTTAGATTACGCTAACGAGCGACGTCGACTGCAGTGCTTTTCATAGGGATTTCTACATTAAATTATATCCACTTTTATATCGTAAAAGTAAAGTAAGTAAGTGTCTGTCTAAAGTTTTTGTTTTATAGTGCGTAAGCCTCATACTCTGGCTAATTTCTAAGAAATCAAATAATATCGCAAAAATAGACCCTGAAACACGGGTCCTGGTCACGTATTTGTGTAGTTGGTTAGCACTAGGGATTCGTCCCGGGAATTCCCGTTCCCGAATTTCCCGGGAATTCAACATATTTGCGGCAAGTCATCTGTTTTACAATTTGTATAAGGAACTAGTACTCCGGTAACGTTCTGCCCGCAACTTCGCACGCGCTATTGAAAACGTTTAAAATTTATTTTTGGAAACGTGCAAAATTTCAGCTCGATTCGTTAAGTAGTTTTGGCGTGAAGAAGGAACGGTACAAACTTTCATATTTATAATATATTTTAATATTATTAGCTGCCCCCGCGGCTTCGCCCGCGTCTAAATTTCAGTTATTTATTGCACAACAGGGGGTTTGCAATAAATAACTTTAGGGGTGGTTTTGTAAAATAAGAAATACGTAATTCATTATTTACTTTATAGTTTATTTATACTGAGTTTTGAGTGAATCTAACCAAGGAATAACATTATCCATATAAACTTAACGACCCTTTTTAACCACCTGAGATTATTTTTTGCAAATTAGATTAAATCATGTGTTATTTCAGAACTTAAACTATCTACACACCAAATTTCAACCAAGTCGGTTAACTAGTTACTGAGATACGTGGTAACAAACATTCACACAAACTCATGCATTTATAATATTAGTAGGAAGGAAGTGTGATAAACGGACTTAGACACCGAAAAAAAAACTTGAACCAAACATGTAAGACAGAAATGAAAATGTTTCAATCTTGGTGTCTTTCCTTTCTGCTAGTACTTCGTGTGATTAAACCTTTGAACCTCCCTTTCCTACCAACCTATAAAAACCTTAAAACTGGATAGACCAAAGCGAATATGATAGAAAAAAAATATTAAATTAAATAATTCCGATTTAAATCAAATTAATCGTATTTTCTTTTTTAACCATGATTTTTATCAAACCTGTTATAAGAAATGTTAGCTATAGCTACTAGTTATACTTTTGATCTGTAATTAATTATAATTTTTTGGGTCCACGTCTATTGTCCCCTCGTTCGACAACAAGCCTTAAGGCTTTTCTTGCTATAGAGCCGTGACTGAAGCCTGCTCTACATAGTCGATTGCTGCCATCTTGCTCAGCAAATTACCTTGCTGAGCAACATGACAGCAATACTCCATGAAGCTGGACTTGAGCTTGGCAAAGAGAAAGTACCAGAGTCAAGTGCATTGCTGCAATTTATTATCCTCTTTGTGCATGTTATTCTGATCGGCTCTGACTTCTGAACCTGTAAAGCGCGATGATATCGCCTGCGTGGGTATTATAAGGTAAAAATACCAGATACCAGCATCTGGTATCAGGTAGAGAATTCAAATGCATTCGAACACTTCTTCGAACACAACGAATCGACCGTTTACGGCTGGCAGAAATAAATGCATAGTAGGAAGAGACCTCTGATGTACCCCGACGACATTGATCGCCAATTGATTAGACGAACAGTCATCAATGACGACCGACACGAATGTAAGTCAGAATCCAATTTAATTTATTTTTTAATATCGTGGGCTAACAAAGAACACTTAGTCCAATTTTATATTTGTCTCCGTTGAGCCTGGCCACCGTGGCCTAGTATTTGGATAGAAGAACATTAAATGTTGTTTATTATGTGGGTACGAAATAAGGTATTTTTAGATTGATGTTTTCATTTAGAGGACTCGAAAAACAACGGGAGCTCCTCGGTGTCACTCTTACAACAACTCTGAACTTCTGTACTTTCATTGGATTAAAATGAAGAAACGAATCAAAGCTAAAACGGTGGCCACGAAGCTAAGCGTCTCATACTATACGAGATCAGGCGATATTTCACACAAGGATAGCTCAAGTCCGGCTTCATGAAGTATCAGCAAAGCACTTTGCTGCGGAACATGACAGCAAATTAATGTGTTATGCTGGGTTCAGTCACGACTCTATAGAACGAAAAGCCTTCAGGCTTATTGTCGAACGAGGGGACGAAAGACATGGACCTAAGAATTTGTTATTCATTTTATTAACATCTCAAAAGAAATACAGCTTTATGTAACATTCCTAATACCGCATAGGTACCTAATATCAGCAAAATGCCTAAAAAGGACGTGAAGTATATTAAATTATCTTATTTCGGTAGTGGTATAGCAGTAAAAATATTTTTTCGAAATTTCCCGGGAATTCCCGGGAATTCCCGGTTCCGACTTTGAAACTTCCCGGGATTCCCGGTTCCTCGAAAAGGACCCGATTTTGGAATCCCTAGTTAGCACATTCCATTGACGGAAGGATGCTGGTTCAAGTCCCGTCGAAGTAAAAAATTTTTTGCGATATTATTTGATTTATTAGAAAGTGACTGTCTGTCTGTTACCTTTTCACGCCTAAACGGCTGAACGGAACTTAATGTGTCCAAGGGATAAATGCTACTTAAAAAGTGCGTGCGAAGCCACTGGCAGCAGCTAGTAATTTTATAAAAGTGAAAGCAACTATTCCAAAAAAAATTGGCAGCGGAGGTAAAAAATATCCCAGAGACGGATATAGGCTACTTGAAAAGCGCGTGTGAAGCCACGGGCTGAAACTAGTCTGAATAATAAATGATCGCTACCTTAATAAAGATGCAAATTGTTAAGTTGAGCGCCCTTTCCCGCGAGAGTACCCTATCTTGTTGACCCCTATAACTAAATTACGTCAAATTTTAACAGAAAATTCAGCTATCTACGACCTCCCTACTTGTAAAGGACTGTGTATTCTACAACTATGTATTTGCGTACCGTTTAAATAAGGGCTCCTTCAAAGGGATCCGTTATTTGTGCACTCTATTTTGACCACTTTGACGCACATTTTCTCGTATACCCGATCATTATTGTTTGACAGATTTAGATCTGAAGAACGTCCAAGTCTGCGTCAGCGGCGAGGGGTAAGCGCGGTGAAGCCTCGCTGCGAATGGTACATAACTCTCCGTAACACCGGAAGTACCGGATTTATAATACATATAGTGATAGAAGTGATTATTTGAAAACTATAAAACACCCGACACGGTCCTGCTTTTTTACTTTTTTTCGCTGAAATAGAAGGCATACAAGATGTAGCTAAGAACCTTAAAGGAGACCAGGCGAGTATTTTAATACCTCATTTATCGAAATATTTTTAGCTGTTTTGAGAGTATCCACCAACCAGGGTTTGAGCCACGCCTCGCCACAAAGGCTAAAACTAAAAAAAAACTTAATTTTAGCGTAAATAAATAATCATAAATATTCAAATGTTTTGGAACAAAACGGATTGAACGCCTTGAATATTTATGAAAAAGTAAATTTCAGTATTTAAAAACATTGACCGCGCACCCAACTCAACGTCATGCCTAGATTAGCCGTAAAGCTTTTTACTATGCAACCTTCTTTACATACTTATTCCATTTAATACCTTCGCTTCTCCATTTAAATAAAATAATAGTTAATAAAATAAAATAATTTTTATTTTATAAATATATTTTCTTAACGTGTATGCGACATGCGTACCTACATAAAAACTTCAACAAAAGATTCTCAAAATTATCTGCGAATGCCTCAAAGTGAATGCTAATGAATAAATGAACTACACAACTGAATTCCACCAAAGCGAAACCAATAGAACGTCGTTATTGACACATCTCTTCTCCGCTCAGCTTCAGTGGATACCACGGAGCTGAGATGTATCATATTTGTATGTCGCGATAAAGCGGAGATGTGAACATGCCTTGCAAGCTGGCGACTACACGCAGCGGAGACGAGAAGAGATGCACTCAACAAACATCCAACGCTCTCCGCATGCAGCTCAGTTCCGCTCTAGCCAGCACAGATCTCCGCTTTAGTCAGCACACACCTCCGCTCCAGTCTAGCCAGTACGCATCTCGACATAGCTTCTGTGGATACACCTTTCGAGAAAAACATCACACTCATCTCCGCTTCGGACATCTCTGCATATCTCCGCTTTGGTGGAGTCTGGACAAAGGCTATTCATCAAAATATATTCGAAAAATTAGGAGCTTCGTCGGTTAACTTTGACGTTTAATGTATGACTATTTTTGTCAGAAACGTCAATTAGTGTAATAATCTTATAACAAGAACAAAATTTAAAATTTCAAAACCCTTCGTCAGATTTTCATGAAACATGGTTAAGAACACTCGGGATAAAATTATCTATAACACAAAAAAAATTGAACGAAAATCGGTTCATCCGTTTGGGAGCTACGATACCACAGACAGACACGTTAAACTTATAACACCAGTCTCTTTTTGCGTCGGGGGTTAAAACACATGAGTCACCGTCCCGCCGACAAGTTGACAAAACACTGTCGGCATTTATTGGAAAAAGTTATCATAAATTTTAATGTAATAAATTGATTGACAATGGAGTCAATTCAGATGTCGCTAAAACTAAACTAACCGACACCAATATTATCGGTAGAGCAATCTGCAATTTAATTAAGATTTCGTGATAATAACATTGGACTTTGTCAGAGATCACAAATGCCATTTGGCAATATTTTAGGTCAAATGAAAAGGACAGCTCATTTTACTTTATTTTCGTATTACTTTATAAAGTAATGAAAATATTATATGTTACGAGTATTTTCATAATATATTAGTTTCATTGGTTTTATGGATTCAAAGAATAGAAACAAATTAGAACTAATATTTACAATTGAGCTAACTACAGACTGTTGCAAAGAATTGAAATGGCATTGCTGATGCGATTTTTAGTATCTTCAGAAACGGTCCACAATTAATGGAGAAATCAGTTTATGCAAAATAACGCGTTTTACTTGTAATTATACGAAATAAATACATACAGTCGAAAATAGAACCACCTAATTTTTCGGTAAAAATAAATTTAAGATTCCGTAGTAGCTACAAAAATGTCTACGGTGCTACAAAGAGCTACGGCAAAGGTCGCGGCTCTACAATGAAAATGGGATCTGGTTTTCTAATTGCGTATACGTGTATAATTCATAATTCTTTATTGCACAAAATATTTAGTACAAGTAAAACATATCGCAGGAAAAATAAAGGCAAAGGCGAGCTTAATCTATCTCTCCCAATAAGGTTTGCTGGAAGATTTTCGTTTTAATCTTCCAGCAAACCTTATTGGGAGAGATAGACAAATTTGAAAAAGTGAGCACATGACATTTAATTTTAACCTTCTTATTAAATAGACTACTACATAATATATTCTGAAAAGTAGTAAGTATCTGAAATTCTTACAATCCGCGTTCATTATTTTTGGTGAAAAAGGTTAAGGAGCGAGTAGCGACAACCGGGATGTTAGCCTGGCTGAGCCATTCGGGGCCTTATTCTGCTAAACAAATCGCTGCACTATGACAATGGTATCGTCCCAATTGACATAATTAACTTACATTTTGGCATTCGACCTGAGGTGAAAGAAAGTACAGATGGATGGTCGCGAGTCAAAATTGTCGAGGTTGAAAGCAATATCAATATCGCCATGCAAATAGCACCGCATGCTCTTTCTAGAGTTTCTTTCATCTGAGAATTCTACGACTATGCCATTGTCATAGTTAAGCAATTGGTAAGCAGAATTAGGCCCCAGTTGATTTTTAATTATAAATTATCACTTTACAGTTCACTCTTGAAGTAAACCAGCTGTTTTCGAAGTTGGCAACTGACATAAAAAGACAGAAATGCAATAAAATAAATTGAATTTGTCCGTAATCATTTTCAAGATAGCCGAAAAGGCTATCTTGTGTTTTTATGAACATCTTAAAGTTATGAAAACAAAGTATTTTTTTTAGTACCTACTTCAACTGAAAAGCTGTTTTATTCCAAATAATATTGAATTGTAAAATACTCGGACAAAACTATTAGGCATCTATGTAAATAAATATAATAATATACATAATACTGTTTTAAAAAACTAAAAACCGACTTCGATTCCCTGAATTTTACACTGTTTCTTCGTTTTGCGGGACAAATACTAATTTGTCGGAGGTAATTTTTTTTTCGGACCTCTTCAGGATCGTTCTATAAACAACAGCTGAAGAATTTTAAAAATTGGTCCATAATTGAAAATCAAAATGTAAATGTAAAAGACAAGGAGATATCGACGAACATACTTACCTAAAACAAATAAAAAACATACATACATACAGCCGAATAAAAATAACCTCCTCCTTTTTACGAACTCCGATAAAATTTAAGGAGAACTAAATCGGGATGTAGGTAGGTACATTACGAAAGTTGTGAACCCTTTTATAACTTTGTCTAAAGTACGAGAAACTAAGAATACCTATGAGGCAAACTGTCCATAAGTCCAATGCCCAAGGGATTTCCGAAAGGACTAAACTAACCTACCTACGTAAAATGTAAATTTTACGGAAATAAAATAACCCTATAAATATTCGGTATTCCTTTCTGCGGTTTCGTACACTTTCGGTAAACCGCTCTTCGGTATTTCGACTTCCGGTATTCCGTAGTCATATCTAACAACACATTTTTGTTTTAGAAACATATGGCGCTACGTCAAATGTCCTACAATAGTACATTGTATTGTACCTAGGCGAGAAAGTCCCCAATTCCTATCGAGTGTGTCATTTGAGGTAGGAATCGCACTTTCTCACGATACATAGTGCTTTATACTAATAATGCGATTCCTACCTCGTGTGTACAAGGTGTAGTCCTTCGAGGAAAATCATCGTTTTAGATTCTTCAAAATCACTCAAGTAAATTCAAATTGTAAACTCAAATGTAGCAATAAATACGCGCACGTGCTTTTTTCACATGGTTCTTTTTTTGAATTATTGTCCCGAATACGGAAGAGGCCGATATCATATGGCGGATTTGGAGAAAAAACTTTTTGTAATTTATTATTATTATTTAGAGTATTAAAAAAAATAACACGTTAGAAATCTTTTAGAAATGGATTTCCAAACAATTTCCTCTCCCGCTAAACGCGTGAGAAATGCCATTCCATAGAGTTTTCCCTCCCGCATTTCAATACGCATGCAATGACGTACTTTCTACCTTATGTTTGGAAAAGGAATAAGGAACTTTCTGAGCAGGTGTAGTTTAAAATTTTGTAAAAGTGACTTGACCTTTAAGCGTAGCTAGTATTGTGTCTGTGGACTTTACTCTCTATTGTCGCATTGTTCCTATTTTCTTGACTGCCTCGTTGGTCTAGCGGTCAGCTTGTTCAACCGCTGATTATGAGGTCTTGGGTTCGAATCCCGGGTCAGGCCAATAGTTGTTACTGGGGTTTTTCTAGCAAGAAAAAATTCACAGTAGCAGCCCGGAGTCAGGAAGTTGGCGGTGTTACAGCCCCGTGCCTCGGAAAGCACGTTAAGCCGTTGGTCCTGCGCCTGATCTCTCCCCGGTCGTGACGATCTGTCGTCCCATCGGATTATATGAGTCAGGGAATTGAGAGTGCACCTGTGTTTGCGTACACAGTTGTGGACTATAATATGTCCTGCCCTGCATCTGGCTAGTCTCCGATGAGACAGGCCGCCATGGTCGAAATTCGGCTAGGAGGACATTATTATTATTTTCTTGAAATCTACACCATTTCACTGAGATACCTACTGGAACATATTGCGGTGAGCCAGGTGGTCGTTGCACAGTATAATCCCACCTAATAACCGCCTCGAGCCAGCTACAAACGCAGGCTTAGAGGGTCTATTTTATACCCTCTTCACAACACAGCTTTATAGCATAAAATTTAATAGTCCATGGGGACTTCGAGTCGAATTCATCCACACTGAACTTCAAACCAGAAGTTTAAAAGGGTCTTTATATCAGACATTTACTGCTGAACTGAATATGGATCAATGAAATCGGATAAGAAAATAAGTCTAAGTCCAAAATAAGGATTTTTACTTCTCAGTCTGGTCTATTTCCCACAGATTCGCCATTTTTAGGGTTTTGAAGATCGAAGATCGGTTTCAAAACCCTTATGGTCTCGCTTTGTCTGTCCTTTTTTCCCTCCTTAATAACTCAAAAACTACTGCAGCTATCAACTTGAAATTTAAAATAATAATATATTTCGTGCGCCTGTACAGATTTCGAGAACAAAAAATGAAAATAAATGAAAAATGAAAATAAATATTTTCCATACAAATTTTGATGCCGAAATTTTAAAAGATACCTACAGAGTCATATGGGGTATCAAATGAAAGGTATCATTTTGTACGTTTCAAAACAGTTTTTGAAATTTTTGTAGGTTTCATACTTTATAAAATATTTCGAAAAAAGTCGAAAAAATACCCATTCCCCCCCCCTATCTCCGAAGAGTGATCCATGTAAAATGTATGGAGCGTTTATAGACATGGATCTATATTTTACAGGAAAAATATAGAGAAGTTTGAAAAAAGAACACTTTTTGAAAAATGGTCAAAAAGGGGGGGAATAATTTTCAAAAGGGGGGGCTACCTCACCGAGTGGGGTATCAAATGAAAGGTATCGGTTTGTAGGTTTCAAAACAGTTTTTAGAATTTCTGTAGGTTTCATACTTTTTGAAATATTTTGAAAAAAGTCGAAAAAATACCCATTCCCCCCCCCCCCCCCCTATCTCCGAAGTTTGCAGAGCGATCCGTTTAAAATGTATGGAGCGTTTGTAGATATGGATCTATATTTTACAGGAAAAATATAGAGAAGTCTGTTAAAAGTTAAAAGAACACTTGTTGAAAAATGGTCAAAAAATAATAATTTTCAAAAGGGGGGCTACCCCGCCGAGTGGGGTATCAAATGAAAGGTATCGGTTTGGACATTTCAAAACAGTTTTTAAAATTTCTGTAGCTTTCATACTTTTTGAAATAATTCGTAAAAAGTCGACAAATTTACCATTACCCACCATAACCGAACCACCCATTAATCCGAAGCATGCAGAGAGATCTATCTGAAATGTAGGTTGGTACCTACTATTCTTAGGTAATCGTTAAATTGCGAAGTCTCTAACCGGTACTTTTGGTACATATTTATTGACAAACGTTCAAAACCCTCGGCGCGCGAGTTACACTCGCACTTGACGGATCTTGTTTATTTATTCATCATTTATATAGACGAGGCCCCAGAGGCGTGAGTATATTTGAGTGATCGTGATTCCTTTTTGTAAGGGGATTTGCGTAGTTCCCAGTCCGCTTAAGGGGCTGTACCGAATTGTATGGAAAAAGGATAAGTCACGATCACATATTGTTACTAACGTCATTTAATAGTATAACAGATTCACGGGTATTTATCGCGTTTATTTACCTATTTTTCCCGACGTTTCAACAGATTTACACTCTGTCGTGGTCTCGGGATGACTAGACAGAGTGTGAACCTCGTAAAAATCGGGAGAAATAGGTAAATTAACGCGATAAATACCCGTGAATATTAATAATAAAGTGTTCTGATTGCGTACGTTTAAAACGTCATATAGACTCTTCAGATCTGTCTATTAATTAATTAAAGTACACGCAGGCCTTAAAAAACACAGAAACTAAAAATATAGTTAATTATATTTAATTTACTAGAGTCATTTGTGCTCTCAAGATAAAACTAAAAGACACTGATGGCTAACCTAACTTACCAAATCTGCGCCTGACCTTTCCCCGGTCGTGTCGGTTTGTCCGTCCCATCGGATTATGAAAGTGACAGATTAGAGACAGGTGCCCCTGTGTTTGCGCACACACCTGTGCACTTCATTATATATCGCGCACATGGCTTGCCTCCCCGCACATGCTTGTTTAATCTAGCCGCCACAGTCGAAGATTCAGCTAGGATCAAAACTGTAATTTCAATATTTTTGGACTTAAAAGTGATTATAAACTTATTACGTAAGTACGATAAAACTAACGTAAATAAAACTAAAATTACATTACAAAGGTCTGCAAATATCCCGTCGAGGCCCTCCTAACCTAAGTACACAAACAGAAATTAGGTGTGCCGCCGTAATTGACGACTTGATTAGAAAATCTTAATTTAGGCTAATTGATAATGCGATTTACTGCGTTATAATAAATCATCGATTACAATGTAGGCTAGTAGCTATAGAGTAAGAAAACCATATAACTCTAGGTGCTGTTTTATTAGACGTCGTCGGTTGATGTAGGTAATATTTTCCGACACATATTTCAGTTACCTACTTTATTATGTTTTATAGCACAATTTAGCCCTTTAAAAACGAAATGAAAATAAAATAAGTAAAATTAGTTTATTTGGCAAATAAGAAAACCTGTATCTACACAAAAAAGAATTACTACACAAAAATATATCAAAATATATATACGATTAATTTGTGATCATAAACAAATCCGTAAGATTCCATGTCCTGTAATTTATACCATAACAGACAAAAAGGTGCTGCTAATTTAGCTCAGAAATTTTGAACTTTTCAAAGCCCATATAATATTTTTAGCCAATCCTCTCTCGAAACACCTTTCATAAAATAAACAAGTAAAATGATGACTGTCTACGGTGCTATTATTGCTCGAGACAGCTTGATATTCTTTCAAATAAACTCACGCTCACGTGAGGAGAGTTGTTCTATTGTAAGTCTACCTTTTACAAGTGCAATAAAGGGAGGATACAAAGTAGCGTAAAGTCGCCTAAGCACTTAAGGCTGGGTAGGCCAGCAGAGGCCGCATTTTTGTGATTTTTAAAACCATCTGAGACTTAGAAAATAGTGTTTAAAATTCTGAAAAAAAGATATATATTACCTAAGGATCTAGTCTAGTCAAAGTCGCATTCAGTTACAAGATCTAATGAACTTCACTCGATAGAAAATAATCCCAAATTTACCACTTTTAATAACGTTTTTTCAATACTATGACTAGCGAACTATCAGACTTTTTTTGTACTGAACTAAGGACATTTAATATTTCTAAACAAATACGCAGAGCTTGACTTGATAAAATGATTTTCTTAATCACCATGTTTAAATAACTACAAAAGACCCTCGTGTCTTTTGTAGTTATTTAAACATGGTCGCGACGGCTTGGCAGGCGCGCATTTTACCTAACGCCTACTGCTGTAGGACTACCTGGCCTTAAGTGACTTTTCAACACACTTGCTCATAAAGTGGCTCTATGGTCACCGCAATTAGCAAAGATCCTATGACTTCGTTTAGGTACCTATACAATATCTTTTGCAATTAGGCACATAATGACACCCATAATCAAACTGCGACTTTTTCATTAGTGAGTTAGGTATAGATTTTTTTTATTTTATTGGTTGAGTTGCTTTGTTCTTAAAAAAATATTATTTAAAAAAAAGATCGTGTTCAATAGAACAAATAAATAAATGTTCCTATTACTTGCTCATTTCATGCAACTTCTTATTTAAATATATAATTTGAACTCAAATATAACTTTTGTTTTCTCTGTAATAAAATGAGTTTTTTTTGTTATTTTATTCACAAATGTGTTGAAAAATGTCGTTAGACACACTAGTACCATAATATTACGTAAGCCACACGCCGCACGTGTGCTAAAAATAAAAACTTCAGAAAATCGCAATCAACTTTTGATTGGTTCATTTTTTTTTTATTAAAAGACTCATTGGAGGAAACTTCTACTTTACTTTCTACTTGACTCTCTTGACGTCGATTTTTAGATTTAAATTAAGAAACGTGCTCTACTCCTTTTTCATCTTGGGACGAAGTATATTATTGTACCCATATTATACCGTGATATTGGCGAGTTCCTGGCTTACCTGCGTTATCTAGCATAGGTGAAGGACGTCTGGGTGGTTCTTGAAGATAGATTCTCTGAAATTACTTCGGACAGGTAAGAAATAATGCGGGTTTTGGTCTCCGTGTTTCAGTTCTTATGATAAGGAGCAGGGTTAGATTTGGCTAGGCGCATTTATAATATTAGAGTATTTATAGCTAAATTCTAAGCATATCAAAACTTGATTGCGATTTTCGCAAGTTGCCAAAAGTGTTGGACCTTCATCATACATCTACGGTAACATCGTCACTTACGAGACAAGGTTCTGGTCAAACAAAAGTCTATAAACGATAAAAAAAGTTGGATTTTTTGGCAGTGGAGTACGAATCCCTCGTCGGACTTTAATCCGGACTTTACCCTACTACTTAAAAGTAACAAAATGCAGTGTACCTTAAACCCTTTTAGTCCTAAAACTACAGATTTTCTTTCTTGAACTTCGTATAGGTACCTACTGTCTCTTAACGGTTTTGATTGAATAACGCCGGGTTAAGTGGGTTTTATTTTAGCACTATTGAGTTAGTCCCTTGTAAATTGGGGTATCCTTTCAAGATATATCGGCAGTGCAAAAACGTTAAAAGCAACGTATCCAACAATCGATCAATCTAAGCAAAAATACGGGGCATTTTAAAGAAAAAGGTTACGCAATTTTATTATAAAGAGTACCGTATTTTGACAAATTCATCATGGATGTAAGCGGGTTAACTATGAACCTTCTTTGTCTTGGAAGAACTTCAACGTTTCGTTTCAAGAAGTCCGTCGTTAAGGGATGAAACGTTGGTGTTTTTCTAACACAAATTTTAAAAGGTAATTAACCAGGTTACAAAATATCTAAAAACTTTATTTTATTCAGTGAAAAATGTGAACAAGCACATTTAACCTCCCACGCCCCGAACGCACGCGCGCCATTGCTGCACTAAAACCCGGGGTGATTTTTTTCCGAAAATCACCGTGACGTACTAATAGGTCAGCGGGAGTTAGGACACACGAATTGTGTTTTCACAGGATGTTCTTTTTATGTTAGATCAGTTTGATGTGCTAATTGATATAGCATCCTATGTACAATAAAAAGTGTCAAAATTTAGATGTTCAGAATTTCGTTTCTGAATCATCCAAAAAGGACTGAACGGGCTTAGATGAAATTTGTTACACTTACAGTTTGTACTCTGGATTACCACAAAGGTTTAAAATAAATAAGCGAATTAGGTAGTATTCTTAAATCAATTTAAAACAAATTCAAACTTTTCTTTTTTCTTTTTTTGTGGTCTAAAAACCTGAAGATGTTCTCTGTTTTATTTCACTTGTTTTATTTCATGCCATTAGAATATATGATATTATTTACTCGATTGTAACACTTTAGACCTAAGTTATTTTGAATAAATTTATTCTTATTCTTATTCTGTGTTGAACATAAAGCACTGGGTTTGGGTCTCCAATAGGGCGCAAGGACCCTCCAGGCGTAAATGCTACAGGAATGGCTGGACCAAAGTAATGGATATATAATGGTTCTAGTGCCGACGCAGGCGCAGTCACAGCCACATCTCCTCTTCATCAGCCATTGTTTCTAAGGGTAAAGAGTAAACTAGTTGTAATATTAACACATTTCTTTTTCATCATCATCAGGCTATATTAGTCCACGGCTGAACATAGCCCTCCGCTGATGAGCGCCATAGCGCCCCGTTCATTTCTTCTTATTTTCTCCTATTTATAACTAGGGAAGTGACTATCAAATTTTATTTTCAATTAAATGCTTTATATCTATCTAATCAGCCCGTCACCACCCACCTTTGGGTATAGGCCTGGTATTATTTATCTCAATTTACTTTCAATTTAATCCATTGAACCTACTTTCATAGGAAAATAGCAAAAAAAAACAATAATCATAAAGTGAACATCCTGTGTATGGAACTTTAACAAACAAAATGGCGGTAACTGTCACTTTACGGGAGGGTCACTTGTAATTGAACGTTGTTTTCTCAGTATACCCTTATTGTTTTTGAAAATGATTTATAAAATATGATTCTTTATAGAATTTCCTACAGATAAAAGAAGCCTCCATTTTACACCACGCAATGAAAAATCAAATAAAACAAACTACGAATTTGAAACTATACATTCACACAGAACCCACTTCTTTATTTCTACATAATTTTAGCGCCATTGACTTTTCTTTTGTTATTTTTGAGTATTGTTATTAGAAAAACTATATAAAAGACAAATAATAACTCTTACTTACCAAACAATCGAAATAATCCAGTAAATTCACAAAAGAAACAGCAGGCACCAGCACGAAAAAGTTTTCTTTTCAACTGAAAATTTTGAATGAACCGCTTCCCCGATACTGACATATTATGCACCAATGAAATCGTAATTTCATTCTTCATTCATTTATTTAATAACTCATACCAATTTGAACTCTAAAACCGTTGAAATACAGCAAAAAATCGAGCGCAGTACGCTGACGTACCAATGGGTCGGCGGGATTTAGAGGAAACTTTATTTATGACCTACGAATAGGTCACCGGGGCGTCACAGGTTAATCACTATTTTGGTGTTTGAATATAGAACACACCAATATATTCAACCTCCATCTCAATAGTATACAACCTCCTTGCACAAAAAA
This sequence comes from Eupithecia subumbrata, assembly GCA_949316285.1. NCBI lineage: Eukaryota > Metazoa > Arthropoda > Insecta > Lepidoptera > Geometridae > Eupithecia > Eupithecia subumbrata. The sequence goes on from OX438648.1 coordinate 3,731,083, forward strand.
TACTCGATACTCCTTGTGCAAAGAAACTCGACGTACAAACTCCTTATGCAAATAACTCCACGAGATTTGATTGGTTGATTGGTTCTTTTTCTCGTTGTCATGATACCATTAGTTTATGCAACTCTTGAACAAAATTTATATCAAGGGCCATGAATCACTCGCGTAACATTTGAATCACGAACGTAATGAATCACACACAGTCGTTAAAATCCTTCGCTTAGTCGTGATTCTTTATTATCAAAAAAAGGTTCGAATCAATTCATTCAAAAGTTTTGAACCAAACTTTCCCAACGTGTCAGGATTAATTAATAAGCACATTATAATTAAACAGGTACTTAACATTAATTTAACCAAAATGGCGTTCTTCGAAACAATCAATGTCATCACAGTTTGATGAAGATATTATTGAAAGAACAAGAGTTACCAGGGGGCTTTTAAACAAGGTATTGTAAGTTACGAAGTTTCATTGTTGTTCTAAATCTAATTCTAAATCCGTATCGCTATGGAAAAAGATGGGAAAAGTTCCTTCTTATTTTTTAACGGTAACATTCGAGACGTTCGAAACGAAACCAAAAGACAGGTACTAGGTATTAAGTAATCGATATCAATGTGAGATTTAAAGTGTGCCATGTAGTAAAGTCTGCTAGCATGGACAGGTGTTCCAGCCTAGAAAATAAGCTAGTCTAAGATATTGTCTAGGCTAGAACACCTAGAGATAATGACAAACAATGCGTGAATAAGTAATTAAGTTGAAGCAACTTAAAATATTTTACGAGTCGAAGGTATATGCCATTTTTGCCTATTCACCTTGTCCAGGCTAATTCCGCAATTAAAATGGATCCAGAAGTGGAGTTTATTAGAAATGTCCATTTCTAATAAACTCCTCTTCTAGCTATACCCATCACATATTATGACCGCGTTTGAACATAGGTGACAATATTTTTATATTACTCTAGCTGCATTCATAATACCCGTTGTCCTGTTACCCGTTCTCCGTAGGAATTAAGCATTTTCCCGCGGTAAAAACTAGCCTATATTCATCAGGAATAATGTGGGCTTCTAGCGGTTCAAATCGGTCCAGTAGTTTCGGAGCATATTCAATACAAACAAACAATCAAATCTTTCCTCTTTATAATATTATAGTTTAGAAAAATCATTATAATGATTAAACTTATCTGAAAAAAGACGTAGGTACCTAGGTTATACAAAAAATACTATCAACGATAAAATGTATGTATCTAGTACGCGTAAACGTTACGCGATGTTTTCTACAAAAGCTATAAAAAATCCGCTCCCGTTTTCGCTCCGACTATCCAGGATTATACACCCTAACATGGGATTCGTGATTTCCGTTCAATTTGCGGTAACATTGCTCAGTATTACGTCGCATGAATTCTGACACATCATCCATCTTGGTTCGTGGATGTCTGTCGCCACAACCATATTCAGATTCACGAAAAAGCTTGGCAGCTCGTTATTTAGCAAAATACCAGCGAGAAATGTGTCAGCATATGTCCTCGCATTTCGCCTATAATAACAAGGTGAAGCTTGCTTGTTTATAGGTAAATTATTATATTTAGATAATATTATATACCTAATGGGGAATCTCCTAGTCAAATTCAGAAAAGTTTTAAGTTTATTTATATCCCATGGGAACTCATTTATGGGATTAAAAGTAGCCTATGTTTGATACCAGGATTGGATTTACCTGTACGCAAAATTTCAGCCTGATCCGTTCAGTAGTTTTGGCGTGAAGAGGTAACAAACATCCATCCATCCATACATCCATATTAGTGTGATGTTATCGCTGATTCATTGGTCACATAACATAAGCTATCCCGAACGAAAGCCTATGTTATACCGAGGTACGTAAATACCAGCGAAAAATGTGACAGCATAAATATGTCCTCACATTTCGCCTTTAATAATAAGAAGATGAAACTTGCTTGTTTATAGATACCTAATGGGGAACTCTTGGTCCAATTCTAAAACTCTTCCCCATATATGGGGATGTTATCCCTGACTCATTGGTCACATAACATAGGCTATCCCGAACGATAGCCTATGTAATACCAAGGTACTCGAGTGCGAACGACACGCGTTTTTAGCGTGATTAGCGTAAAGTAAATATACATAGGCAACAATCAAAAAACATTTTTGAAATATTTTGTAAAGTTGAATAAGAGTGCAAAAAAAACATTTTCGCAATTCAAAAAATGTTATTCACAAGTTGATCTCCTCGGGATCCAGAATCCCTTTCGGCCTAGTACACCCTAGCCGTGACACCCTGTTCGTTTATCGTTTCGTTATTATTGTTTTCTAGGTAGGTACGTATATCATACCTACCTACAAAACAATAAACGAACCGTCTTGTGGATATATATAAATAAATAAATAATAAATAATGCTGGACAACAATTCACACAGCATTATCTATCCCCAAGCTAAGCAGAGCTTGTGTTATGGGTACTAGATAACTGATATACTTAATACAATACACTACATATAGATATTTTTTATTGTACGTAGAAAACACCCAGACCAACGAAACAAATTTCTGCAGATCGTACACAAATTTGTTCCGGGAATCGAACCCGCAACCTCCTGCATCGCAGGCGGACCTTCGCCCGCTGCGCCACGGAGGTCGTCAAATGTATGAAACGAGTACGAGTATATATGTAGAATAAAATTAACCCTTTAGTTCGCAGGCAAAAAAAAATTGAAATTATTGTTTTTTTCCTATATAATGGGGTTAGTTAAGGCCCTAGAATGCCTCTTATTGTAAAAAAAAAATTCTAAAGCCTATAGATTTTGAGAAATCATATGTTTCTCACGAGCAACACTGCTCGTTCCTCGGAAAAATACGTAGTAAAAACTATGTTGCTCGCTAGCGACACTGCGGCTTGCGTAGAATGTTTGCCTACGATAAAAATAAAACAAAGTATGAAAGAGAACCAGTTTTTTTATGAAGTAAATTGAAAGAAAAACCAATAAAATATATTGTTTTTACCTACTTAATTATAAAAGCACAAAATAAAAAGTCACATCTCCCAGTACATTGCGTTGAGTACAAATTATTATTGTCCGTGATAAGGTCCATGATATCTTACGAAAAAAACATTTCGAAATAATCAAGAGCCCAAATGGTATCAATAATCAAGAGCCCAAATGGCATCGAATGGAGGCCGATACTCAGATGATAGGGAGCTGTTCATGAGGGTCGATAGTTGGAAATATTTTGTTTATAAACGGTGACAATGAGATGATATCTTATCAGACAAAACTCGTGTTGGATTGGATGAAGCTGGTGTCGGGTTGAATGGAGCTGGTGGAGAGTTAGTTCACGTAGTTCTACAACAAGCAACTTCATCGTTGGATTTTCCATAAATGTCCAGGTTATTTAGAGAAGAGATAGAGGGGTAGGACCCTGATTCCGAACTGTAGTACGTGGCATCAATGGATTCATCATTACGCGTCGAGATTATGACTTCGTCATCTGATCTGCTGCTACTATCGGATGAAGATACATTTTCTGGGGGCACAAGTGCCGTAATCGTACCTGTCTTTTGCCATTTTGTTTAAATCTGAAGCAAGCAGACAAACACAACATGCAAACTACACCCAGAGCATATTGATTAGGCACTTACCTACATATATCCCAGTAAGAACAGACTGCCGTTGAACCTTAGAGGTCTCACATGATTATGTGTGTACTAAAAATCGAGATAAAAGGTCAACAGGAAAGTGAGATGTAGGTAGGTAAGCAAATATAACAAACGGTTAGTCAAATGAAAGCTTACTTTTATATACCAAGTCCTCTACCTAGGTATGTAAAATATTAAGTCCCCAGTGTTAGTATAACAAACACATACAAAAAGTCTTAAATTTAAATTATTCTTGGTGAAATGTTGTAGAAAGCCATCCCCGAAAATTACATTGATTTTCGTAGTCTGATGCGCAGTGTTGATTCTCAGCAACACTCAAAATCCTAATTACTTTACAGAGCACTTCGCCGCGTTGCGCCTAAGCAACATACATGTTGACCAGCCGATTGTCAGTTATTTTATGCTAATAAGTACATGCTTTTGGCACACATCATTTCGAAAATTGTTTTAGATAGAAATGCAAATGAAAAATAATCTACTTACAAAGTAAAAATCAATAAAACCAATCTATATTTACCTTCGATCCGCACGGCGCAAACGGCATTGGCGCCAACTTTCGAAAAATAACTTTTGAATTGTCTGGGTTGCCAGCTGTAATTTTATTTTAGGTTGCTTTTTGTTTTTACTATGGCATGTTTTAGTCAAAACTAACAAAAGTATTGCGAAATATGAGTAGGATTTTTTTATTTATTATGTTGCCCGTTAGATACACTGCGAATTAAAGGGTAGATCCTCGTACTCGCACAAGCTTAGTGTTTATACACAAGAAGTATAATAAACACGGTTATACAATTACCTACGTTTATTTAAAAAAAATTACAGGCTCTAAGCCTATTAGTCACCTGCGGTATGGAAACGGCGAGAGGGGTTCTGTGCAAAAAATATTGAAAGTCCTTAGCGACCGAAAAGCAAAACGAAAAATGAATAAAACATCTCGAAGACATAATATGTACATGAGACATTTTGCACCCGGATATATCTCGAGCTCTCGCTCGCTCTCGTTACTAAGGGAGTTTCCAGATTAAGTAACAAAACATGTTATATAACATAGTTATTTAACATGTTTCAGGTACATAGTACATACCTACTATAAATGTATTTATAACTATTTGTATATATCATTGGCGAGGCGCCCTCTGCGCCCACCAAAAGTCCGGTAACGCTGGCTATCACTGCGGTCAATAGCATTTTAGGCCATTCAAAAAAAAAGTATAAATCATGGGTACAATGCAGCGATCTAAGTAAAGCATTCACTAACTATGTCTAATTAAGTGGAAAACAATTTCCGCATGTGTTAAACTTAATTTAAATAGGAAGGTTAGAATGAAACGACTCGTGTGGTAGCCATGATGTATTATCTTATTCCCAAGTTCTAACTACCAACATTGTAATTATTAATATCTAAATCTACCTACAACCCCCTTATTAAAATAATAAGAATGGTGTTAGGAAGTTAAACTTAAATCTTTAACTAAGCAAACATTGTGTGAGGAATCAACAGACAATAAATGGGACCTTACATTCCTTTAACAAAATTACAAGAAGACATTATGCCTACTAACATTTTATAAAGTTAGTAATGTTAGTTAAGTATGTAATTCAAAACAGAAAACAAAAAGAAATCATCACAAGACCAACTTCTTAATTAAATTTAAACATTAAAGAAGTAGTTAACTATTAATTTATTGTTATTATTTAATTTGATACATTTTTAGATTAAGTAATTATTTATTAGTTTTTATTTTTAAATACAATTATTCTGATTATACTTATTGATTTATCACATTTTATTTATTCTTCATTCAAAAGAACATAACCAACACTTGGAGTAGGTACTATAAGCATGCAAATTAATCTAAATTTTATAACTTTAGTTTATGAAAAACAAAGTACTTATATGCTAAAGAACTAACTTAATTTCTTTTACCACGGTTGGTGTGGTGCTAGGTACTATTCAGATTTTCCTTACGAGGGACGGGAGCATGCTTCCACTGAGTAGGTCCATCGATCAGGAGGTATCACTTCCCTGCCAGAACGAGTATAGTATTTAGTAGATTCATTTCTAGGCGCTCCAATACTGGAGCTGGATGGAATTTGTATAGATGATTGCATAGGTTGCATAGAACTATCCATGATGTCATCATAACATAGGGAATATGATTGATTTGGATCAACGCGATTAATTGAATCAATGATTATGTGTTTCCGATTGCGTCTTAACAAACGTCCTGTTGTCATCCTTATCATGTAAGACCTAGAGTCTATTATTCCGTGAACTACTCCGGGTTCCCAACGATTATTGTTTCTAATTTTAACTTTTTGGCCTATTGTTAGCTGTTTTAATTCACGTGCGCCTTTATCATAATAATGTTTTTGAGATAGTTGACGAGTTTTCAACTTACATAATATATTTGTATGTATTCGAGGGTTTAATAATGTAGGTGACCTTGGCAATTTACTTCGTAATTTCCTACTAAACAGTAATTCAGCTGGAGACGGAATGTCTGAACTAAGTGGTGTATTTAAATACTCTAAATATCCTATATAGAAATCTGAATCATCATGAGAAGTTCTTTTCATTAAACTCTTTATTGTTTGTATTGCTCTCTCTACTTGTCCGTTTGACTGGGCGTATCCAGGAGATGATGTGATATGTGAAAAATTCCAGTCTATTGAAAATTGTCTAAAATTATTTGATGAAAATTCTGGACCATTGTCAGTCATGACTGTCTGAGGTATTCCATGTCTTGCAAATATTCGTTTAAGTTTTCCTATTATCTCCTTGGATTGTAATGAGTGCAATTCTTCAATTTCTATAAATTTACTAAAATAATCGATAACCAAAATATAAGACTTGTTTTTGAAATGAAATAAATCAGTTCCCACTTTATTCCATGGTATTTCCGGTATCTCATGATTCAGCAATGGTTCCTTTGAATTTTGTTTTCTATGTGTAAGACAAGTTTGACAATTGCTTATGTAATTTTCTAATTGTGAATTTATATTTGGCCAAAAAATACTTTCACGAGCTCTTAGTTTGCACTTTTCTAGGCCCATGTGACCTGCATGAATGGTTTTTAACATTTCCAGACGTAAACATTTTGGAACTACTATTCTTGAGCCTTTCCAAACTATTCCAAAATAAACCGTTAGTTCATCTCTATAACCCCAATAGGGACACAAAATTTTGTCTAGTTCTTTTTTATGCACTGGCCAACCTGATTTTATGATTTTAATTAATAGTTGCAATTCACTATCATCCTTAGTGCATCTCTGTATTTTTACCAGATGTGAGTCGGTCAGGTGATTGCTCGCTGACAATGCACACACCTGAGCCTTGAAATGTAGATAATCACGCGGCTGACTTTCATTATGAGCTTTACTTTCCAATAATGCTGGAGCTACTGCGCGGGACAATGTGTCAGCAATAAATAAATATTTCCCTGGTTTATACACAAGCTTAAAAGCATAAGGTTGCAGTCTCATTAACATTCTTTGTAACCGTGGAGGTGCATTTGCTAATGGCTTGTTTATGATACTCACCAGCGGTTTATGGTCTGTTTCTATTGTAATATCGGAACGACCATAAATATACATATAGAATCTTTCACACGCAAACACACAGGCATAAAGTTCTTTTTCTATTTGTGCATAAGCTTTTATTTATTTATTTATTGAGGAATAACTAACGACTACATTAAACTTATTATACATTTGTGTTAGTACTTTACTAGTAAAGATGAGCGATATTATAAATGTAGCCCACGGCGCTATCCACATATGCGTTACATACATACTTAATTAAAAACATACAACAAGAAGGATTAACTAATAAATTAAATAATACATGAAATTAGTAAGTACTTAAGTAGGTAGGTAGGTTAGAGAGAGCTGGGCTTTTCTTAAACAACTAAGAACTAGAAATGCTAGTAATTAAATTATTTGTAACTTAAAGTATACCATTAGTTCTAGTAGCAGTAATAATTACAAAATATCATGTAGAGACGGGACTTAATTATTTATGTTGGGTTATTACTAAAATTTACTTGACAAAGTAGACTGTATAACCACTTTTTGAATTTATATAAATTGCAAATAAATATATCTATGTCTACGAAGTTATTATTAAAGGACTCAACCATACGACGAATAGGGGCGCGAAGTCCCGAGTTTGTGCGACAGGTGGCAAGGGCAAACAAAGAGCGCGAGCGAGTAGCTCGCGGGGTGCAGGTTCTCGGGACTACATAGCATAGCTTTCTGACAAGTTCCAAACAGTCAAATTTATTATGCACAATTTTGTATAGGGTAACAGCTTCAAGATATTTACGTCTGGACTCGAGAGTAAGGAGTTTAAAATCAGCAAGTGAATCAGCGTAAGAGCTACGGGGACGACGACATCTGTAATTCATGGACCGCAGATACTTCCGCTGAACTCTCTCAATAGCCTCCACGTACTTATTATAAAATGGGTTCCATATTGGCACCGCGTATTCCAGCTGGGAGCGTACCAGTGTTTTGTATAGATACAAAAAAGTTGATGGTTGCTTAAAGTCCGCCGACGACCTCATTATAAAGCCATACATTTTGAAAGCATTGGTAGTTATAGATTCGACATGTTGATTTAAATGAAGCTGACAGTCAAGTAAGACACCGAGATCTCTTAGTTTGGTAACTCTATTCAGTGGGGAATCGCAAAGGTTATATGAAAAATTTAAAGTTTTGATGTTTTTGGTAAAGCTGATGGAGTTACATTTAGGTAGGCTTAGGTGTAGTTTGTTGTTACTGCAGTATCTGGTGAGTCTATTTAGATCTTCTTGAAATAAAACGCAGTCGTCCAGGCTACGTATCGGCATATAGGCTTTGAGATCGTCAGCGTACAGTAGGAACTGAGAATGTCGAAAACATTGATCGATGTCGTTTATAAAGAGTACAAAGAGAAGCGGTCCCAATATAGAACCCTGGGGAACACCTGAAGTGACTGGTATGCTAGTAGATTGAAAGCCATTAATAACTATTTTTTGAGTACGATTAGTAACATAGGATGAGAACCAGCGGAGAAGATTACCACGGATACCGTTAAATGCGATTTTGTTAAGAAGAATTTCATGGTCCACCTTGTCAAATGCCTTTCTAAAGTCTGTATAAATGGCGTCCACTTGTACACGCTTGTCAAGGTTTTCAAAAAGTGTATTAGTAAAAATGATAAGGTTAGATGTGGTGGAACGCCGTTTGACAAAGCCATGTTGCTCTTGGATGATAATGTTGTGTAAGATGGGGTAGATCTCATTGTGAACAAGCCTTTCAAAAAGCTTCGACAAGGCGGACAGAATAGAAATAGGACGATAGTGCTCTATGTCGTGTTTAGAACCGCTTTTATGTACTGGGGTGATAAAGGCACGTTTCCATACTTCAGGAAAGATACCTTCTGCAAGACATTTGTTAAAAATAGCAGTGATAGGCACATAAATACAATCAGCAGTATTTTTAAGGAAACAAGGAGGGATTCCATCTGGACCAGGGCCTTTAGATGTGTCAAGAACCTTCAACTCCTTCAAGACGTTATCCTCGTTAAGGTAAACGTTTGTTAACAAAACATTATTATTATCATTAGCAGTAGAGGGTGCATTGTGAGAGGAGAGGCAGGATCTAGGCTCGAAAACAGAGTTGAAGAAACTTGAGAACATATTACATATGGATTCGGGGTCTGAGGATTTAACATCATGATACGTCATAGATGAGGGAATGCTTGACTTAGTTTTACGGTTAGCAATATAAGTCCAAAAATATTTAATATTTATAGTTATATTTTTTTCAACACTGACCATGTATGCTTTAAAGCATTTCTTGCTGTTTTGTTTAAAAGTAGCCCTTAACTCGGAAAAGTCTGCATAATCAGAGTTGTTACCGAATTTCTTCCATTTAACCCATGCCTTCTGCTTACACTTAAAAGTTTTGATTAGCGAGGGGGAAAACCATATGGGAAAGTTGTCAGATTTACGTCGCACAAGGGGAATATGTTCTTTGATAAGGCTGTTAATAATATTATAAAAATAATCGACTGACTCTATCGCTGAGAGATTGCATAGCAGGTTATGCCAATTAATTTCAGAAATTTTAGTATTTATTACATTATAATCAGCTTTATAAAAGTTATGTTTAGGTACGTATTTCTTCCTTAGAGAAATTGCAGGATAACAGAAAGGCAGGGAAACGGTAAATGGCGGATGGCGCGGAGTAGAGTTGAGCAAGGGAAAGTGTTGAGGTTCAATTTTACAGGGTGAGTTAGTAATAAATAAGTCAAGCAAGTTACCAGCATCGTTAACTATATGATTGTACTGCAAAGAGTTTAATGTAGACATACAATTATTTAACTGAAGCTTGTTCAGTTTTTGTTAATGATTTCGATGCATATGATACTGGCAAATTGTTTTGCAATAAACAAGCTCCTAAACCATTTTTACTAGCATCTACTGAAATGGTTATTGGTTTATCTAGTGAATAATATTGTAATACTGGAGGACTCACTAACAGCCTTTTAATTTTTTCAAAACATTTCTGATGCCTTTCTTCCCAGTGCCATTCTACTTCCTTTTTTAATAATTCACGTAATATAGCCGTCTGTTCAGATAAGTTAGGTATAAAACTGCTAACATATGTAACCAAGCCTAGAAATCTCTCAACATCCTTAACATTGGATGGCACTGGCATATTTTTTATAGCAAATATGTGTAATGGATCCGGAGAAATTCCATTTTTTTGAAATTTTGTGGCCTAAATATGAGATTTCTGATAATCCTATTTTGCATTTTTGTTTATTTAATTTAATATTAATTTCCCTGCATCTTTGTAAAACAGCTTTTAATCTTTGATCATGAACTTCTTTATTAGGTCCAAACACTAAAATATCATCTATAAATTGGATTACACCCTCAAGATCATCTAAATGTTCATATAATTTTTATGGAATACCTCAGAAGCTGATGAAATGCCAAATGGTAGCCTTAAAAATTTGTACCTACCATAGATTGTATTGAATGTACATAAATCGGTTTCTTTTAATTTAACTTGCCAGAATGAATGCTTTGCATCTAATGTACTGAACACTGTAGCCCCTGATAAGCGACTAGTGACCTCTTCAAATGTTGGTAACTTAAAATGTTCCCTTTTTATAGCATTATTTAAATCACGGGGATCTAGACAGATCCTTATGTCGCCGCTAGGTTTCTTCACTACTGTCATGCTATTTACCCAATCGGTGGGACCTTCTACTTTTGCTATAATTCCTTGCTTTTGCATTTGTTCCAATTTAATTTTTACTTGTTCTCTAAGAGCAATTGGCAATTTTCTTGGTGGATGTATGACTGGTTGAGCATTTTCTTTTATTTGTATTTTATATTCTCCTGGTAAACAACCAACCCCTTCAAAAACGTCTCTAAATTCATGCAATATTCTGTGCTCATTTGTATTTATTGACATTATTCTTTTTATCAATTCTAGCTCTTCGCATGCATCTTTGCCTAAAATGGGAACGGAATCAACATCCACTACAATAAACTTCAAAAAGTAATAATTTTGCTTGTAGTTTACTTTCATGTAACACTTTCCCATCACCATTATTTTGGTTCCTGAATAACCATGCAATTTTATTGATGTATTTGTTAGGTCAGCCTCGGAAACACATAATAACTTTAAATACTTTTTGGGGATAATATTTACATCTGCTCCTGTATCTAGTTTGAATTTAATTGGATAATTATTTATCAATAACTGAGTAAACCATTTATCAGAATTATTTGTGTTTATTACCTGATCGATGGCCTCCCCATGGCCCTCATCCTGTACCGCATACACTGCTTTGCACATCCTAGAGAAGTGATTAAAGCGATTACACTTGAAACATTGTTCTCCAAACGCTGGACATTCATACCGCTTATGTCTACCACCGCACTTTTGACAATTTATCAGACCGGCACTCTGATACGACCGTCCACGAGTATTCGCACCACCACGCTGCTGAAAAGCATGACCAGGGCGCGGACCTGGCGTGCCGCCGCCGCCTGCGCTGGTCCCGACGCTCCCGCCAGCACCGCCGCCGCCGCCGCCTCGCGACGAACTTTGCCCGGCGAATGGTTTTCTCTGGTATCCTCGGTGGTTTCTTCTAACCCAGTGTACATCCGTTGATCGCGCTTGGGTCTCATCGTGATTGGCATTTACTCCATGAACATGATGTTCCGAATTTTCTGTTTTTATATTCACTGCTTGCGCTCGCGACAATTCCGCCAGGCGACTTGTCAATTGCTTTCGATAACTTCAAATCCATTTCTCTCAGCAGTCTTTCACGTAGGCTGCTATCCCTCAATCCGCAAATCAATCGATCTCGTATCAAATCTGTACACAGGTCTTTGAACTCACATTTTGCCGCCATTTTGTTCAATTCAAACACGTATTGTTCCAAAGACTCCAATTCACCTTGATCTCTCGTGAAAAACATATGACGTTCTATAGTTAGGTTCTTTTTTGGAACAAATACTTCATCAAAACTCTTTATCAAATCTTCCACGGATTTTATTTCCTCTTTGTTTTTGAACTGGTCGTAAACTTCCCTGCATCGATCTCCAATGACGTGTAATAATATATTCAGCTGTACTTTTTTATCTTTCTTAGATAGCTCGCAGGCTTCCGTATAAATAGTAAATGATTTTTTCCAATTATCCCATTCTTTGCTCAAATTTCCAGAAGTTACATTGGCCAAGTTGTTTTCGAATAAAAATGGCTGCGGCGGTTTCAATACGGACTCCATTGTGGTAGCGAGTTGTGTTTTATTTTTCAATCCTTTTATCTCTGTAGGTTTTCTTGACTTGAATAGCACTACTGTTAGTTTATCTTCATATTTCTGTCTTATTTAGGGAATTTCACTCGGCTGCGCCATGTTAAACTTAATTTAAATAGGAAGGTTAGAATGAAACGACTCGTGTGGTAGCCATGATGTATTATCTTATTCCCAAGTTCTAACTACCAACATTGTAATTATTAATATCTAAATCTACCTACAGCATGAATGAGCTAACTTTACGTCTAGCTTTAAAAAATGTACGAGCGAGTAGAGCAAATCAACTCTACCTCGATAGAGATTACATATTATGTATAACATTTTTTATAAGGTGGACGTGTTAAAATTTAACACTTTTAATAATGTGACGTGTATAACATAAGTTATATACCTAAATAAATAATGTAGGACAAATCGCACAGCATTATCTAGCCCAAAGCTAAGCAGAGCTTGTGTTATGATACAATACACTACATAGACAGATATTTTTCCTATCCAGAACACCCTGAACAAATATCTGCAGATCGTACACACATTTGTCCCAAGTCGGGAATTGAACCCGCAACCCCCTGCGTCGCAGGCGGATTCGCCCGTCGCGCCTCAGAGGATGTGAAATGCCTAACGTGTTACTTAATCTTGACCAACATTTAGGAACTAAAAGCCAACTACTTAAGATTTAGTTAGAACCTACCTGCCATAAGTTACTGCCATAAACTTAGTTGTTTGGCTCATCTTCTAAATTCGCCAAGTTACCGTATTTTCAGTTCCGTATGAGGCAGTTTAAGTACATTTTGCGCTATCACGCTTGTTCAGGTAAGTTAGTATATTACGTAGCCCCAAAAGTTTCATCTTTGTTTGTTCACTTAATTCGATATTAATATAAGTTTAGCTCAACTTCTTCATGTGCATTTTGTTAATCAAATATCTTAGTTTACTTTTTCATTGTCATCATCCTTTGTCGACCTTCGTGGCGCACCGGGTAAGGTCCGCCTGCGACGCAGGAGGTTGCGGGTTCGATTCCTGCCTCTGAACAAATTTGTGTACGATCTGCAGAAATTTGTTCCGTTGGTCTGGGTGATTTCTATGTATAAAAAATATCTATCTATGTAGTGTATTAAGTATACCAGTTTTATTAAGTTTGTATTAAGTATATCAGTTATCTAGTACCCATAACACAAGCTCTGCTTAGCTTGGGGCTAGATAATGCCGTGTGAATTGTTCAGCATTAATTATTTATTTATTTATCCTCATCATCATCATCATCAGCATAAGTCCACTGCTGGACATAGGCCTCCCCTAATGAGCGCCATAGCGCCCTGTCATCAGCTTGCCGCATGCGCATTTGTTTTCTTTGTATTTAATAACTAGCTACATTCTTACTACCCGTTGTCATATTACCCGTTTTCCCGTAGGAATTAAGCATTTACCCGCGGTAAAAAGTAGCCTATGTTCATCAGGAATAATGTGGGCTTCTAATTGTAAGAATTTTTTCCAATTGGTCCAGTAGTTTCGGAGCCTATTCAATGTAAACAAACAATCAAATCTTTCCTCTTTCGAATATTATTATTACTAAAGAAGTGTAGATAATTCAAGAAATTTCAATTCGCAAACGACCTCCCGTCACGAAAATAAAAACAAATTGAGCAAAAAACGTTCCTTCAATCTGTCATCGTGACCGAGATCAATCATTTCGATGCTTTTAATTCTGATGACACTGTAAGCAAGGAAATTAATTCAAAGACACGAATCGGCGGCATTCCATTTTTTGGCCTTGGTTTCCCAATCCAAAGTTTTTCACATTACGTTTACATTGCCTGAGAACTGGGCGTTTTGCCTGCAGGCTTTATACGAGTAGGTGGTAGACGATTTGAGCGAATTGTCCAGGCCTTAAACCTAGACACGGTCTTTTTATAACGAAGACTCTTAGAGATGGGTAGATTCATAGTCGTCAAACCAGAATGTGTCATATAGGAAAGTGATTTTAAAAGCTATTATGTCGAGCTTTTAAGCGGTGTACGGTTTCAGTAGGGACAGAAAACGAAAAAAGTGTCAAATATTTGAATTAGGTACTTAATATACTTAGGTGTCTAGTCTACCTACCTGCTAAATTACCTACTATATGAATTTCTGCGTTTGACCTCTCCCCGATGTCGTCGGTCTGCCATCTCATCGAATTATGAGACTGAGGGAATAGAGAGTGCACCTGTGTTTGCCAACACACTTGTGCACTATAAATGTCCTATGCATCTGGCTAGTCTCCGCTGAAGACTGGCCGCCGTGGTCCATATTCGTCTAGGAGGACATTATTATGTTATTATTATATGTTATTACAAATTATATTTCTAACTATTTCTTATTATTATGGGTACACTGCAGCACTCTCACTAAAACATTCACTAACCATGTTAAAATAAATGGAAAACAATTTCCGCCTATAGGCGGAAATTGTTTTCCATTTATTTTAAGCTTTTACTTCTAGCTTCAAATTTAAATGTACGAGCGAGTAGATAAAATCAACTCTACCTTGATAGAGATTGTACGCTGCATCATACACCACGAGTTTAATTTACTATCTAGTTAACCTTTATTTACAAAGAAAATTACAATCAAAAAAATATAAATAAATTAGAACTAGTATTTACAACTGAAACAATTGAGCTTACTGCAGACTGTTGCAAATAAAAACAGGTCGCTCAACTGATCCATATCAATACCGTAAGCGTCCCCAAGACGCTGGCTGCATTGCCCCGCTGTATGGGAATGCTGATGCACTGCGCCAGATACTCACCAGCTCTCGGGTCACCCGTCGCTTCGACCAGACGCTAGTGATGATCTAGTTAATAATGCTGGATAATTCAAAGAGCATTATCTAGCCCCAATGCAAGCACAGCTTGTGTTATAGTAACTAGATTATATTTATTGATGACCCGAGACAAAATGTGTAGAACAAACGTGTGGGAGCGGAGTTCGTCCATTAGATCAGAGCTTTGTGATTTGTACGTAGTTTACATAATGGATACTGGTGTTATCCAAATTATTTCAGCCACACCACTGATTAATTCGGCAATTTAATTAGTTAGGTTAGTTAAAGATTTCGTTTAGCCACTCTTAAATAGTTATTTTTTGTTAAATACGGAGTCCCGTATTAAAAAAAAAATACTTTTTAAAAGTATGACTTTGTAATTGACTATTCAGTCCATTATTTAAGAATTTGACTATTCAAACTCAAAGTCCAGTCAAAGAAATGAAGTATAAAAAAAACTAGGGATAGGCGGACTTTCGTCTGCTTCATCACTGAAGTCGTCAAATTTAACAGGACTAAAGTTACAAATTAGCAGCGAAAGACTTGAGGCAGCAGCAGACGACGTGTCGCAGCGACACTACTGGTTTCTATGTTTTTCTATGAAATTCCCTATAGCGACACATTTCATAGAAATACATAGAAACCAGTGGTGTCGCTGCGACACGTCGTCCGCTGCCAACTCGTACCTTTAGACAACACTGTAACTAAAATGGCGAACAGCTCTTGAAGACAAATGTTACCATCAAGCATAACAATGTTATCTCCAAACTACATAGACATTAATGTTAAAAAGGTTGGTGAACTTTGCTGATAAAAATCAGTTGCAGTAAGAAATGCTTTTGCATATTTTATTATAGTTCACAATGTAAAACTTTCACAACAGATAAGGAAAGTCTATGTTGTATTTTTGCAAAAATATGCCTACCTTCCGCGCACGATCGAACGGGAATCTTATCAAAGCATATTCCAAGGTTTTTTATTATTTTAGTGCGAAAGGCCTCACACACAGTCCCGTCGAAGTTGAATATATTTTGGGATATTTAATTACTTACCTATTAAATTTTTGCGTTTGCTAAACAGCTAACTCTTCGCACGCATCTGCATTATGAATGAAGTTTTTTGTAAACAGTGCGCTAAGGAGCCGCTGTCAAATTATATAACTTGAGTTCTTTGTTATTGTTATGCAAAAAGGCTTACTATAAAATATAACATTATCTAGAGGATAAAAAGCTTAGGACGGGTTTTGCTCCAACTCGCAATAATAACAACTAACAGGCTAAAGGTTTCTTCGTCGCTTCTTTACTTTAGTTTACATACCGAAGCGACAGAAATCAAATGTGTGATACTTGTGATATCTGTCGCTTCGGTTTATTTCCATGTCAATGTTTAATTTTATAATTTGACCTTTTCTAAGTGAACATTTATTGTATTTATGGAAATAAAGAGCTTTTGATTTGATTTTGATTAAAAACGTCATGTGTCTGCGGTTTAGCACTTTTCTGCCAGTGTCCGGTTCATGGAAATTTCATAGTCATGGCACAGATATAATAATACTATACTAGTAGTCATGGAATGGCTTTGGAATGGAGGCGTGCGTGGTACGTCACATTTCTCAAAAAATCCGTGCGTTCTCAAAATGGTATGGAACCTTGTCAATGTAAACACTTTTGTTGCATTTGAAAATAGTTCCATTCCATTCTCATAAATAAGTTTTTCTAAATAAGTTTAAATGTTTGAAAAACCTTTTTTTAAAAAACAAGCTTTTAATGCATTGTCATCCAAACTAAACGTGTATACAAAATTTCAGCTCAATCGGTTGAAGATATCTGCTTTAAAATTGAGTTGCAAGACTCCACCTGGACAAACATAGTTACATAGGTACATTACATTGCAAGTTAAATAAAAGCTTTTAAAATACAATAATTTTACGCATGTTTAAATTTAATATAATAATCTGTCATAAAAGATCAACCAGCTACTATACTCAAAATAAAAAGGTTCAGATGGTAATATCCCATAGGCGAAAGACGCCAATATTACTTCGCTTAGAAGTTTTCAATCTGTGCGCTTAGCAAATTTCCCCGGGGAGAATTCATATCATATTTGCAAGTAGGCAGTAGGTAGATAGGCGTACTGGGTAGTATATTCGTCTCTGTCAATACATTTGCAAGTGACATTATTGTGTATCGACTAAAATCTCTAACAATAAAACGTCAAGTGCGAGTCGGACACGCGCACTAAGGGTCCCGTACACCTTGTGTTTTGCACAATCATCATGATTCTAGGTCAACGGGAAGTAGGTGCCCTGTAGGTTTTGGTCCATGACGAGAATCAAAAATTATTTTTTTAATTGAAAAAACTACAAATTTACGGTTTCTGGATTTTCTCCATTATTTATGCTTTAACACCTACCTTCTTACTTAATTTTATGATTCTAGATCAACGGAAAGTAAATTTAATTTAATTCAGAGATTAAATGCAACAAAGTTGTTTGCGAACCGTGCAAATAAATGTTTAATATTTCAAAGTGAATATTTATTATGACTTGGAGCATTGATATGTCAATGATGAACCTATTTTTCGTTTTAAACAAATTCGATATATTGCAGCTACCATGCATCCTTGTTTTTATTGAATGAGATAGGTATTTATCATTCCAACTATTTTGACACCAACTAAGATAAAATGCGTCTTAGTTGGACTATATTTTTTTCAGTGTACGCCGCCATAGCACCGTTTTCGTAGACACGTAGACACTCATAACATAACGTATTATCGTAGGTAACGTGAATGAATTACGTAGTAGGGCTGCCATTTTTACTGAATAGCGTAGAGGTGATACAAGCGTTGCTAGGCAACACCAATCGACACATTTCCAAACCCATTATTTTCCTAGAATTGGCTTAGGAACTATGCATAGTTTTCCTAGGAATGAAAACATTGAATTTGAAAACTGTTCTCTCATTGGCTGCCATTTTTGAAGCAATAGGTAAATATTGTTTTCAACTTTTTTGTAAGTACATTCTTGGAGACTAGGGAATCTTATTCACAGAGAAAATTACAATCAAATAATAGAAATAAATTAGAACTATGTGGTATTAGAGACTAGGATAGGTAAGTTAGAATAGGACAAAGTACTCAAGTACCACTCAACTTTGATAACAAGTGATGAATTGAATGGTACTATAAAAAACCCGGATACTGAGAGTGAGAGAGTAGAGAGTGCACCTGTGTTTACGCACACACTTGTGCACTATAATATGTCCTGCGCTTTCCAATGACGCACGTGGTCGAAATTCGGCTAGGAGGACATCATCAGCATCATAAAAAATCCTACTAGGTCCTCTCTTTTTCAGTTTTTTTCGCCAAATGAGAGGGCAAAAGACCTACAAAATGTAGCTTAAACCTTAAAGAAGACCGGGCGAGTATTTTGATATCTTATTTATCAAAATCACTTTAGCCCGTTTTGATGCTTGCAGGTAATAAAGAGTATCCATCCACCAACCATAAATATGTAGAAACACTCGAAAATAACAGAATAAATATTTTAGTGATCGAAAAAAATATCTAGTGTACCTATTATATTGTAAGTTAATTCAAGCAAGTTGATTCAAGCAATCTTTGCTGTGCATAAAATCTATGACGTTCGCTGAAATTGACGACGAAACGGCTACAAGAATTTATGAATTGACCGACCGTACACCTGTTATGAACTTCCGGTTTGGCTTACACTAATTGGATTTCCTTGATGCTACATGAAAGACGTTCCTTTCACTTCCGTTGAAAGCCCGTTTAACGGTCTCAAGGCTGTCATACAAGAAACTTATCTGGTAAACATCATATAAATTACAAGTTTCTTCCCGCGGCTTCACACGCGTTGTTTCTATGGAAACGATTTAATGTTATTTCTCTCCCATGAGAACTGATTTAAGGGATAAAAAGTGGCCTATGTTTGACTGCAGGATTAGACTTACTTAAATTTTAGCCAGATCCTTTCAGTAGTTTTGGCGTGAAGAGGTAATAAACATCCATCCAAACTTTCTCATTTATAATATTAGTGTGATGTGATGATTTGCAAAGTATTCAAAAATAAAATCGGCCAATAACGAGTCGGTCTCGCGCACTTAGAGGGTTCCGAACAAACTTTTGAATGTATTTATTAATAAAGAAAATTACAATCAAATGAAAGAAAGAAATTAGAACTAGTATTTAAAATTGAAACAATTGAGCTAACTGCTGACTGTTCTCACAATCTACATATAGCATGTAATGTAATGTAGTGTATAATGTACATATTAGTATGTATGTATGTATTAGTAATCTAGTACCCATAACACAATTTAGCTTGGGGCTAGGTGATGCTGTGTGAATTGTCCAGCATTATTTATTTATTGATTTGAATATAGTAGGTATGATGAAATCAATGTTCAGTTCAGGCAGATAACAAATCACAAATTTATTTATTGAATACAGGTTGCATAAACCTAAGACGCTATACCCTAATACTTAGTTACGACTTATGTAACACTATCTAAAGATCCTTATTCATAAATAAAATTACAATCAACTAATAGAAATAAATTACAACTAGTATTTACCATTGAAACATATGAGCTAATTGGAGACTGTTGCAAACAATCTACAGGTAGCTCAACTGATACATATCAATCCACCAGTCAGAAGCGTCTCCAAGACGCTGGCTACATTGCCCTGCTGTAAGGCAATGCTGATGCGCTGCGCCAAATACTCACCAGCTCTCGGGTCACGCGTCTTTCGACCAGACGCTCAGATATTTTTTTAAAAACCTACACTAAAGAAATATACAATAGAAGATATAATTATATACTACTAGCGACCCGCCCGGCTTCGCACGGGTGCAAATGCTGATACTAAATATACTACAGAATTGGCCCCCCGGCATCCATACGTCATCCATACGTCCATTACATAGCTGTCATTTGCGTTTTCTTATTCCAAGTCTGATTCTTTTTTGTTATACCACGTTTTATAGTGACTGACGTTTTATGTCAAGTCACACGGGAACGCTGTCGAACGGGATAAACAGTATCCTATGTCCGTCTCCTGACTCTAAGCTCACCAATTTTCAGCCATATCGGTACAGCCGTTCTTGAGTTATAAATAGTGTAACTAACACGACTTTCTTTTATATATATAGATAGGTACACAATAGAAAATAAAAGATAAACTATTTTATAATCGAGGACAAGAAAAAAAGTGTCTAGGTAAACAGAAAAACAAGAGCCATAAACATAAAGCTTCTAGGTTCGCCGCCGATGAGCATTTTCAACCAGAAAGTCATTATAGTGGTATATATAGAGCTGGTGGTCATTAACATTTATTGCCTGTTTATGCTGAAGAAGGAAGATACTGACATTTAGCTGATGGTAGAAACATTAGGTTAATGTTAAATGGGTTACGATAACAGGACTTATCTGGTCACGCGACGTGAGCGCCTCTACGTTCTGTTAATTTGTAAGTATCGTATAGATAATTAATTCAGACATTCTATTTTATGTCCGAAATAAGAATTTTTATAGTTCACGGAGAATTGTTTCAGACTTCCATACATGGAGCTCCATAATTAATTAGTACCTTTTTCTTATGAACTTCCATAGATTGTATTTTCTACCTGTACCTAGCTGTTTTTGTTTTTACGTTTTCTTATAAAAGTTTTATTACCTGGATACGTCTTAAGGAAGTTTTATGGGCTAAGAGCCTGCAACCGCCAGACGTTCGACGTTTTATATAGCTGAGAGTTTGTCTGTGTATGCTCCCCACACAGACAAACTCTCAGCTTTTATAAAATGACGATGGTCTGGCGGTTGCAGGATCTTAGCCTATTACTGTTTCGTTTCTCCTCTGCTGTTAACTATTTCAAAATTCAATGGAGGGAGAATTATTTAAATACAGCAGCCACATGAGATACTGAAATATGTAAAAAATAAACATGACTGTTTATTGCTATAATACTTTTCTACCAGCTTTAATTACGTTCTTTGTAATTTTTATCTTTACTTGCATAACATTAATTCGTAGATTACGTTTGAAATTTCATAGACTGTGGTGCTTATTATTATAACTATAAGTATTTTCAGTATAAATATATACTGAAAATACTATTCTGAGTGGTTATACAGAAACTTATAAAAAATATAAAAATGTACATTACGTGTTGTAATAATACCAACCTTTTTACTTGCATCCCCATGAATTTTATTAAATACAATTAAATTTGTTTATTTTTTTTCTATTATGAATTTTACTTACCACGGGTATGCTTCGGTATCGGTACCTACCTACTTCAGGCGTTAAAAAGTAATTTCGGTCGTATTCATGATTTAATCTAAATCCAGGTGAACTTTGGTTTCCTAGAATATTTTCCTATCATCCTGTTTAATGATTAAGCCGACCAAAAAAGCTTTAGTAAAAAAGTCCTTCTATGCACTCAACTAAAAACTTTGACTTCCCCAATAAGTCTGCAAGTTGATGTTAATCTAACAAACATCGACCTTACCTCGAAAACAGCGGAAGGTGGGATCGAAAAGTAAATTATTGAGCACCTGACCCCTTGCCCTAGATACTGAATGTTACGAAGAAAATGTCAATAGCTTCTTTTAAGTATAACAGTCAACAATTTCGGACCCCTTCCTAAATTATCATGGCAATATAAGATACCTGACTATACTTATATTGTCATAATAATTTGCCTTGAAATAAAATCTATAATATAAAAATGAGTCGCTGAATATGTTGCTAAGCGCAAAACTCGAGAACGGTTGGACCGATTTCGCTAATTCTTTTTTTTTAAATATTCCTTGAAGTACGAGGATGGTTCTTACGGAGAGAAAAAGTAAAAAAAAAAAAAAAAAAAATTTACTTAGGTAAATTTTTTAGGCGATACGAAGTTCGCCGGGTCAGCTAGTAGTATATAAATACTTACTTAATTTTATTAAAGTTTGATATTTCCGCATTCCATCGGAGCCTGCCTGAAGTTATAGTCCGGCATTATTTATTAATATTTTTTTTTTTTTTCTTGGAGTCGAGACCCTAGGTCCGTGGGGTACCGAGGCTCTTCGGGTTTTCAAAAAATTATCTGAGCGTCTGGTCGAAGCGACGCGTGACCCGAGAGCTGGTCAGTATCTGGCACAGCGCATCAGCATTGCCATACAGCGGGGCAATGCAGCCAGCGTCTTGGGGACGCTTCCGACTGGTATTGATATGGATCAGTTGAGCTCCCTGTAGATTGTTTGCAACAGTCTGCAGTTAGCTCAATTGTTTCAATTGTAAATAATAATTATATTATAATTTTCTTTGTGAATAAAGGCTTCTGCCCTCTTAAGCTATAATTTATTGTGCATGTGCGTTACATTCATAAGACGACCCAGAAAGTCATAGGTATATTTATTGAATATGTGATTAGAACCGAAGTTAATACGCAGGGAGCTCAGAGAGGCAACATATCTGGCAGGACTTTGTCGTTGTTGCTTGGCGGTCTCAGTGTCAAAGTCGAGTATTGTTGTGGTGTCCTGAGTCGACGACTTACTTTTGATGAGTTTTTTCATTGTGGGGTTGGTGTGGTCTTTTCTTTTGCAAATTAAGTTGTGTTCGTTCTTGGAGTTGGAGGGTAATTTACTGGGCAATTTTGTATTTCGTAAGTCTGTTGTTTACTTTCTCTGATTGCAAGTGGGAGCAATTTGTGGGAGGACGGGCGGTACACGCAAATCACATTTTGTTGGATCTTGTCGGAGGAGGTTTTGCGCGGAATTGTTACTAAATATTGTTTTGTCCTAATATTATACCGAAATTAATATTTTATACTTTGTAGAATAACAAATTATAATCTACTAGCGTTATTCGCTCACAACAGCACCAGACCGTGCAGTGTGCGTGGCTTTTGTCAAGCAGTGAGATGACTACAGCTTTATCTATACTATTCTACATCTATTCTATAATACTTTATACTATCCATACTAATATTATAAATTCGTTGGTATAAATTCGTGGTAATATTATAAATTCGGTGGATTCGATGGTGCGCTTGATCCCTCCCCGTCTGTTTCGATCTGCCGTCCCATCGGAATAAGAGAGTGAGGGAATAGAGATGTGTTTACACACACACTTGTGCACCATAATCTTCGCTTCTTTACTTTAGTCTACATACCGAAGCGACAGAAATCAAAAATATCACTTTATTTCCGTGTCAGTGTTTAGTTTTATGATTTGACCTTTTCTAAGTGTACATTTTATTGTATTTATGGAAATAAAGAGTTTTTGATTTGATTTGATTTGATTTGAATATGTCCTGCGCATCTGGCTAGTCTCCGATGAGACTGGAGGACATTATTATAAATTCGAAAGTAACTTAGTCGGTCTGTCTGTCTATCTGTCTCTCTGTTATCTTTTCCCGCCTAAACGGTTGAGCGGGTCTTAATGAAATTTCTTAATGAATTTTGTGAACAAAATCTCGGGGAAGGACATAAGCTACCTGAAAAGCGAGTGCGAAGCCGCAGGCAGAAGCTAGTAACTAATCAAATGAATGGTTAACGGGGTATGTAATGCGAGGCATTAGGCTAGGACTTGGCGTACGTTACCTTACTGCACATATACAAATTCGGTAGGCCCAGCTGGTTCGTGCGAAAATTTAGTGTATGAATCTTGTACTCAGCTGCAGTGTTTTTTTTGGCCCTCTCACTTTGCTGTATTGACTTCAGACATTCAAGCGACTCTTATTAATTTATATTTTGATTTCGTTGTTTCAGATGATAAACACATTGGTTCCTGTGCTACTTCTGGCAACGGTGGCGTTATCTTCGAGTAAAATACTTCCAATCCTGCCCATGGACGAAGAGAAACCTTATGGCCAAACAAATGACAATATTATGTTTAGTAAACACCAACCTAAAGATGAATTAAGCGATGTGCTGTTGAAAATTTTATATGGTAATGATAAACCTATTGATTCTCAAGAACCATTCAGAGAAGAAAATTTTAACACTGAAAATAATGATGGTTTTAACACGGTCAAAGATAACTACGACGTTAAGGGTTTCAGGAAAGAGCAATGGCACAACTACCCAAGGCAACTAGACCGGCTTAATAAGTACTTCTATACGCATTCCAATGCCGATAAAAGAAATCTTGATCCAGATGACCCTGGCGAGCCTGATGACTATAGCAATATAGAAGAAAATCCGAATGATATAACATTGGACGAAAAAATAAATGGTAATCTTGATTCCCTAGAATCCATAGATGTGATTGACAAAGCAGCTGCTCTTATGAACCCCTTGATAGTTCTAAAAATACACTTAGCTTGTATCAACAGAGATGAGAATCCTGAAATAAAATCAGAATTAGAAAATGGTTTCCGTGGGAGGGAAAATGATGATTACAATGTTGACGACGAAAACTCCAAATTGAACGTGATGAAAGTAAAGCGAGAGAATGAAGCAAAACCGGAAACTGCTGAAATAGGACGTAAGTATTTTTGTAAGCTCCTGAATTTGCCAAGATAAACCCGTTAGCACAGATATCCCTTTAGGTATTACTTGTCTGCAGTCCAAACATGTTTTATAAATAAATAACATCAAGAGAGTTTATTTAGTTGAACTTTTAGGCACTATTGGCATATATATTTATTACTAAAATCTTCAACCTAAGCAAGCATCTTAAAATGACATAGTTTTCCTCGACTACCGTGGGCTAGTTACAGTAGTAATGTATAACCTTTTGCAGAATCAGAACCCAAATACCAGATGGTGAACAAGAGAATATTCTCCCTCTGGAGTCGTCTACAGAGCCTGAACCACAAGGGTCACGAGCTGCAACACAGGCGACACCTCTACGCATTCTACGGTCTTCCAGACTCTGAGGGGGGGCCCAGTGGAGGGGTCCTCACCGCTGAGACCAGGGCTACCTTCATGCGACCACCTGGTTCTCCCCTACGTTGGGGTTGAAATTGATTATAGAGCATCTCCTCATAATTTGCGTCGTAGATTGAGCTAAAGCCAAGGTTTGGCTGGTTAAAAATAGATATGTTACCTTCTCGGTGAGGTAGGTGGTGTTTTCGAGAGTTTATACAGGCAGTACTATTTTTAATACTTAGTTCAATAAGGTTCACCCATCAGTCTTTTCAGAGCAGCCGTTTACTAGCGTCTACTTTGTTGAAGGTTTTGCTTTGCATAGATGATTATGAACGGCCGTAAGCAATAAAAGCTTATTTAAAAATTAAAGTTACAATGCTAAATCTGCTGAGAGTACAATATAATGACCAAAAACGAACAGATCTCATATATCGTAATATTTGTTGAAAATGTATTACATTAAATAAATATATATTGACGTTTTCATAAGATTCTAAAATGATATAGTAAACTCAGAAACATTTTGAGGGTTTCGAGTTATTTTAATTTTTAATACTACTTCTCAAAATGTTTCTGAGCGCTTATTAATATACCTAATCCTAATATTAATTATATAAATCATAGGTAGGTACCTAACTATTTATCTTAACCTATTTCCTCGCAACATTGTATAGCGTTTCAAAGTAGGTATACATGTATTAACTTTCATAGTTGATATTGATAGTGTATTACATTTATTTATGTAAATAAATGACATGGACATCATCTGCAGTGTTTAATTTGTCCCAATTCTATAGGACCCGAACTTGGAAATTTGGAGTTTGGTTATTGGGTAATTTGACCCGCTTATTCAGACATACGCGGTTTTCGCCACCTAGAACGTCAGCGAAATATTAAGCTCGATTATACTTGTAATCGCACTGGGCATTTTGTATGTACCACTTACCCACTCGGTTATCGCTGCCGCTCTGGGTAGCAAATACGTAGCGTAGGTTTGAATAGCAGGGGTATTTAGAAATTTCGTTCCCGTACCTTCGACATGGAATCTGAATGAAGAAATTATTAAAAACCGCTAAAATATTTTAACGGTTTTTAGATTCCGTATCAAAGACTCGAAAACGTAGTTTCTGAATACCCCTGGTGGTCTCTGACTTGCGCGAACGACAGAAGAGTGCACATTTGCGCGAGTAGACATTTATTTGCACGAGTAGTCATTTTCGGAAGGGCGCACAAATGGCCACTCGCGCAAACGTCCATTACGTTTGCGCGAGTGGCCATTTGTGCGCTAAAATCTCAAAACTCCTAATATCTCACGAACTGTATGTTGTAGAGGTTTGCGGATTTTGCCACTGTGTAGGGGATTTTTCCTTCTTTCTTTTAACATATCGCGCTGCTAGCTGTTTTTTTTTCAGTAGGTACCTATAAAGCATCGATCAAGGTTTTCGCCGTCCCCCCGAAAACCTTGATCGATGCTTTATACTACGGCCCCGGGGGAGGCCACAGAATACCTGATCGAAGGTATAAAGGTGACTTGTCTTATTGTTTACTTCATAGCGTTGGCAAATCTAAGAGGGCGGCAAGCTTTTTCATAGTGTGAACCGTAGCTCGTTAGGTGTAAACCGTAGCTCGTTAGGTTTCGGAAATATCAGGAATTTCGTTTGTAGAAGAAAAGTGGGTTGCGCGTTGAAGTCTTTTGTATGCTACGCCGGTGTAGATTTTCGTAGCACGTGCTACGATGCTACGAAAATCTACGATAGGTATAAAATAATGTTTATCGTTATACGGTGGAAGGGGAGATGGAAGTATGGGAAGGTGAGATATATCAGAGTAATGGAAGGCAATATCTCCTTCAGTGTGGTGAAATCCGCAATTCAATCAATTGTCAGTTGAGATTTTCGGCGCAAGTGTCCACTCGCGCAAATATCTTACACGTGTTGGATAAATTTATTTGTCTAATAATAAATAGGTATATTATTTATTATTGAATATCCTTTGAAAGTGTTTGAAAGATTATTAGGTATTTATTACAACCTATAGGTACTTGTTATATTTTTTTTATCTAACCTATTTTGTCCCACTTCTGGGCAAAGGTCTCCCCCAAACTCTTCCAGGAATCGCGATCGTTTGCCAAGTGTTTACTTGTTATATTATAAATTAATTTTATTAAATACTTTATAACCACACGTGTAAATAACCTGATTCCGAACAATTTAATAAAAAGTATATGAATGAAAGTGTACCTATCTAAAGAGTACGAGCTTACGGTTGGTCGTATCGTGTTGGCGCTAGATTATTTTTTTGTGGTTCTAAATTTTTTCTGCTTTCTGTCGGGAATAAAACTAGCGGAGAAGTACATAATTTTTCACTAGTAATTTTGGAGCATTTTCGAAAATAAAAGATTTTAAGCTAAGAGTTAACTTATTTCCAAATGCTAGCAAAATACAATTGAAACGAAGTTACTTTTATCATTGGATCATACAAAATGGTTTACCATTTGCGGCAAATTACTTTATTTCTTCGTTATATCTTATTTACTTTGTTTCTTGTAGAATGCAGAAAAAATTACCTACCTACCTACCTACTACAAAAAAAATCTTGTGCCAACACGAAACGATCAACCGCCATATTTCATAATAAACCTAAGGTTTGATGTTATTTATGCTCATTATCTAAAGATTCTATTAGCCTACGTTAGAAAAGTTAAACGATCAATATCGTATAAAAAACCTGAACCTTTTTTCTCGTTATCTTCTTTTATCTTTGACTCTGCATCATGGTTTGACACAATTCTGCCTTTTCTCGTTCTATTGCATGTCGTTGTCAGCTACGATGACATGACACTGTCAGTGTTAGAATAGGTTAGAATGGAAGAATTTTATTTAGAGATTTTGATAACAATTATTTTTCAGACGCTGTTTATTAAACACGCGACGGTATATCAATAGATTTTCATCTAAATTCGCTGAAAAATTTATCTTTCAAGTCTAAATTACACAAATAACTCAAATTTTCTATTTAAACTGAATAACATAAGCACTTTTGAATAATCCAATCCATTGAAATGGCGACGGCTGCACCGGTAAGTGTTTCAAATGAAGTATTTTAAGCGCTAATGCACTGGTATACTCTTTCAGAATGTATTCAAAAACAAACGTTAGTAAGTATTAATATATTCTCCGGTCGAGTATGCACACGGCGGAGACATCAGTTGTCGTTAAGGCGCATAGGTACCCGACCCAAATCAGCACCACCACCTATTTTATCTTATCTTCTTTATGTTAAACAAAGGAATTATCAAAAAACGAAGTTGGCTTTTGTGATACCTATCATAAGCTTATTTTAATGCCTCTGTAAAAGTTTTATTTTTTACTAGCTTCTGCCCGTGGCTTCGCACGCGTTGTTTCTATGGAAACGTTTAAAGGTGATTTCTATCCCATGGGAACTGATTTATGGGATAAAAAGTAGCCTATGTTTGATTAGAATTACTTGTGTGCAAAATTTCAGCCCGATTCGTTCAGTAGTTTTGGCGTGAAGAGGTAACAAACAGCCATCCATCCATCCATCCAAACTTTCGCATTTATAATATTAGTGTGATAGTGTAAGAGATGCGAAGTTGCTCATTTTTGTCACGATATTGAACCAAAAGAGCAACATCGCATCTCTGGTGGTGGCGCTGATTTAGCTCAGGTATGCGCCTTAATACACCCTTACTACTACTAAATGGTTGTAGATAAGTTATTTTCCTCACAGCGTTTCAACACGAGCGTGTGATTTGGGCATTCGATCTTATTTTCTCAACGTTTTCTGACTGCATTTGAAAGTTAGCGCTAAAAATAGGTCTGCACACACCATTCTCCTCAGTATCAATAATGACGATAATTTGAAAGCAAATTTCAAATTTCAGAACCGCTTTCATCGTACGTTGAAAACATTGCTTCCTAATCATCATTTGATAAATGACCACAAGTTCACGATAAGGTTCATTAGGTATGACCATCAGACATGCTTAAAATAGACTTTATTAACTTGACTGGCTTGTTGACAAACAAAACTAGCGCAGCTTGTGAAACATTTCTACTTGTTATTAATTACCTGCATAGGACACAGTAACATAAAACTGGTATCTCGTTTGTTTAGTCTAAGTCGTATCTTTTTAGAACAGCAAACATGGAAAAGAAATCAAATAATATCGCATAAATACTTGACCTCGTGGTGTAGTTGGTTAGCAGATTCCGGTACTGACGGAAGGATGCGGGTTCAAGTTCCGTCGTAGTAAATTTTTTTTGCGATATTATTTGATTTCTTATAAATTAGCCAGAGTGTGAGGCTTACGCACTATAAAAACAAAAAATATGGAAAAGAAAGTTTCCAACGAGACATTTCGCCATTAAACTGTAGCATTAATATCATTACATTATTCTAAACAAAGTCACGTCCGCCTGCTTGTCTGTCAGTGTGCGATAATCCGGATCCCACTGTTTGAAAATCCGGATACCAACCGGATTTTCAAACAGTTTTCACCAATACACGGAGTGATTCATGAGAGATGTTTTGGTGTGTAATTTATGAGGGTTTTATGTAAATTATCTGAAATATGACGATGATTGCTGAGGATGTCGGTAAAGGCCATGCCGACTGGGAGTTGGCGTGCGCCTCGTAAACAAATAGATACGTAGGTACATACATGAAAATAATGTGTTACGGAATTATTCTCATAATAAATCTATCAATCTGCTCTGCTACCCGTGATAAGAGGGTAACAAGTGTATTAATAGTAAATTAATTAATAGCTTTCCGGCTCAAGATCGCTATCTGTTGTTTTGGAGACCTATATTTAGCAGTGGAAGTATATGAGCTGGTACCCATGTCTTTATCAGTTGCTAGTAAGTTTTAAATTTTCTTAATTCCAAAACTTAACATTTTTGAAACGGATTTTTTGGCAGTAGCCCCACTGCCAAAAAATCTCGGTTGTTTTGGCAGTTGACGCATATGAGCTGTCACCTATGTCTTAAACATATGCTTAAGCCTTAAATTTTTTGCTTCATTTTTGGAAGATTTACGAAGATAAATTTTTTGGCAGTGTCCCCACTGCCAAAAAATCCACCTTGCAACGACAAAGCCCTCCTGGGGCATGAAACCGGATTTGACCCAAATTAAAAATCCCTTTTTTCCCACCCCAAGCCTATTCGCACCATATTGTTTGGATACTACGCATCATCGTGCTGTTGGAGAGTGCGCGCCGCCCTGTACGCGAAGAAGGTGCCCGTCGAGGAACGAGCAGTGGACATCGTCAAGGAGAAACACCATTACACTGAGGAGTATAGGGCTGTCAACCCTTCGCAAAAAGTTCCAGCTTTAGTCATCGGTAAGTTCCGGTTTTTAACCGACGAAAAACGGAGGAAGTTCTCAAGTCGACGCGTATTTTTTTATGTATGCATAACTTTTTACAGAGTGGTCTGATTTTAATAATTCTCTTTTTAACTAATATATCTATTTATTACTCATCCGGTGGTCATATAGGTCGACGACATCCGAAAGACGGTGGGCTACACCAAACTTGCTAGCCTGGGCCAGGTGTAGCCCACGGTCACGAACCGAGGCGAATGGTATAATCATAGAGATGCCTATGCCCAGCAGGAGGTCAACAAAAACTGATGATGATGATGATTTTGATGATCCATCTATTACAAATAGCACAAATAGACGTCACACGCACTCGCGGCGGTCACTCGGTGAACTTCGCGAGTAATTTTGTCATAACATCGTAAATTCTTGTCGTAGAATAAAAAAAAAATGCACTGTGTGTTATGGATTTCTTAGCTCTATAAATCTGCATTCTCAACTAAAAATGTTACGGATCCTCAATGAAGATCCATTGAATACAAACAAACAACGCGCGTGCAAAACCTTTCGCCGGTACTCGTTACGACTTGCAATAATAAAAAATATAAAAGGTTCTCTATCGGCGGTTTTGGGTTTAAATGACCTACGCCAAGTTATCTAACATTTCAGCTTTCTAAGACTTGGAGCTGTTTCAATAAGGAATTATTGAAGGGGTCCAAAATACCTGCAGGGGCCATATTACCACCTTCTCCCGATACACTTTAATGCGAATTAAGGTCTAAGCTAGCCTCGGGCAGAGAATATCTAATGATAATATCGGCTATCCGAACCGTCGTGGATGTCAGAGAAGCTTCCGAACGAACACTACTGCACAGATAACTACTGAGCTGAAGTGTATTTTATCCACACTTTTTTTTTTCGAATGGACTAAAATGTTGTTGACCGCAGATGGTCATGACAGCGTTACCGGACTTTTGGCGGGCGCAGAAGGCGCCTCGCCGGTTAAAAGTTAGGTTGGGGCAACACGCACAAGGGCCACCACTTAGGTGCGAGCCTCGGCTTGGGCTGTTGCCAGATGCTACGAGAGGGAAGGGAGGTTGCGCCTAGGTGCACGAGTGCCTATGGGCAGAAACGGGGAATTCTTCGACCCCGCATCGTCGGTTTTTGGTCGGCTGTGTAGTGTACGGAAGCGAATCGGTTGCCGTCACCTCCGGGTTAGCGGCGGTGATTGGGTCAACGGGGTGACCGAGAACGTGTCTCGGTCTACGGAGGAGAGATTTTATCCACACGGCGTGCAAAGGAGCTTTATCTAGAGTAGGTACTTACCTATACAAATAAAAAAGTCTCAAATCATAATGTACTAAAACGTCACGTTTCTAATGCTATGCATATGCATTAGAGCAATCGTTATTTCCATCTGTGAATATCTCAGAAACCTGACGCTTTAGTCATCATTTTGTTATCTGATATTTTTTATTTGTATAAGTGTCTTCTTTCCAAATGCATTTATGTCCTAGTAAATTTCATTGAGTGCTGCGATTTTGAAACTAAAATGAAATGGCCGATGTTAGGGCCGGGCCACCCTCCATACAAAAATATTCAAACCCCTATAACACCTTTGTCACGAAAACCATTTGGAAAGCATAAACAAAGGGAAGCTTTTAAGCCTCTTTGATTTGATGCAAGAACTTTCTGCGGTGGCGGATAACGAGCGGGTAATGGTAATGATGATGATAGTAGGTACATCGGTACAGTTATAACATATAATAGTAGTTTATGCAACTGTCATATAATGAAGGGTATTAAAACACGAGTGTGAGTTTATGAAACGAGCGCAGCGAGTTTCATAATAGTAACGAGTGTTTTAATACCCGTGTTATATGCAGTTGCATACACTACTTTATCTTCACTAATGCAATTAATCAAACAACAAGAGTAAAAGCTGACAATAGTTTATTTATAATAATTGTTCAAATTTTGGATGGTACAATTTTGAAAGTTAATGTTAATTATTGATCCAGCAGCTGTAGCGGCCGCGGGGCAAGCAGTAGAGCTCGTAGACGGAGTCGGAATATTTATAATTACTTCGTTCGTCTTGTTTTCTATACTGTTCAAGATCGTATTTGAGACTTGAATAAGATCTTACCAAAGAGTTTTCAGTATGTAAGTTTAGTAGTTTCGACGAAGTTTTCACGTATAACCCAACTGTTTTCAAAAGCCAGCCTAATATCAAAATTTTATACAACTTGTATGAGGATTTTGACATAAGGCTCGCCAGGTTAATTGGTCGCGTTTTATTGATGTTATAATGAGATTTTACGATATCGATGTGGATATTATACCATCATGTGAAATTGCTTAAATTGAGTGTTTTGTTATCTGCGCTATAACAGTAGTAATTATAAGTCAAGTATTGGAAACATAAGTACAATGTTATAACATTAGTGTAGATAAAGATTGTTATGTAAAGAACATTCATAGCATTATGTTCGAATACAGTGGTTTTTAGGGTTTTGATGATCGAAGATCGGTTTCAAAACCCTTATGGTCTCGCTTTGTCTGTCCTTTTTTCCCTCCTTAATAACTCAAAAACTACTGCAGCTATCAACTTGAAATTTAAAACAATAATACATTTCGTGCGCCTGTACAGATTTTGAGAAAAATAAATGAAAATAAATGAAAAATGAAAATGAATATTTTCCATACAAATTGTGATGCCGAAATTTTAAAAGATACCTACAGAGTCATATGGGGTATCAAATGAAAGGTACCATTTTGTACATTTCAAAATATATTTTGAAATTTTTGTAGGTTTCATACTTTTTAAAATATTTCGAAAAAAGTCGAAAAAATACCCATTCCCCCCCCCCTATCTCCGAAGATTGCAGAGCGATCCATGTAAAATGTATGGAGCGTTTATAGACATGGATCTATATTTTACAGGAAAAATAAAGAGAAGTTTGTAAAATGAACACTTTTTGAAAAATGGTCAAAAAGGAATAATTTTCAAAAGGGGGGCTACCCCACCGAGTGGGGTATCAAATGAAAGGTATCGGTTTGGACATTTCAAACCATTTTTTCAAATTTCTGTAACTTTCATACTTTTTGAAATATTTCGAAAAAAGTCGAAAAATTTACCAATACCCACCTTAACCGAACCACCCATTTAACCGAAGCATGCAGAGAGATCCATCTGAAATGTAACCTACTATTCTTAGGTATTCGTTAAATTGCGAAGTCTCTAACCGGTACTTTTGGTACATATTTGTTGACAAACGTTCAAAACCCTCGGCGCGCGAGTTACACTCGCACTTGACGGATCTTGTTTTAACTGCGACAGTATGGAGGCACGAGAGAAGTCTTAAGAAACATCAGGCTTTAAGGCACTTCTAACCGAAATATAATGTTTTGTACCTGAATAAATAATTATATTCTATTCTATTTATTCTATCAGTAAATTTTTGGAAAAAGAATTACTTTTTGGCATATTTTTTTTTGGTATTAATTTTTGACCAAACTTCAACTCTTATTCATCCTTAGGCGCTATTTACGCTTGACCAATTTTTTTCTGTCCCAAAATATTTTGCCCAAAAAAAGAGCTGATATTTCCTAAGACAGTGTACATACCTGTTACTCCTCTGGTTATAAATATGTGCCCTCGTACTGTCCCAGAAAAAAAAAACTGTACCTATTTGAGCAGAATCCTAGATGAATGTTCTTTGCATAATAATATAATTTTACCACATAAATAGTACGTAGATACATAAATATACCTAATACATACTTACTATTTTCTTCTAAAAAGTGAAAGACTAGTCAAGACTGTAGGTAACAAAAGTCGATTGTGTCATCCAAGGTGATCCCTCGGGTAATTTCGCAGGGCAAAGAAAATAATAAGCTCCCTGCAAAAAACATTCCGGGTCAGAATATGATTAGGTTGACACCGCGACCGAAAGTCTCTTGGCAACTCTGGTTAATCTTTCGGGTGAAATAAATCGTGGATTTACTCCTTAAAATCGTTGATAAAAAATATGTAGTATAAATAAATACCTACATAAGCCAGCTTTGACATCCTTGAGCATGAAACATCCTTGCAAAAAAAGTAGCCTATGTATTTCGTATTAAAAAGCAAGGCAAAGCGTCAATTCAGATATCTCCATAACTAAACTACATAAACTAATTTGACCAGCACTAAAACATGATTACAATTCTTAATATTTCGATCGTTACGATAGGCAATATATTAAGTGCTATCAAATAAGTTTTCTTTCGTTTTGGCGACATCTGAATTGCATTGTACCTTATTAAGTCAGCTGTGTGTGGTGCCGGCTCAGAATTCGCACTACCCCAACTCTTCCCGCGGGTGTCGTAAGAGGCGACTAAGGGATATCCACCAGGGGGCAGCAGCGCCCCCTGCAGAACAATTCTACCACCGAACTGTGATCCCCAACGCGCATGCCCAGCGTGGGGATTATAGGCAGTACCCCCATGAAATAAAATCGAATAATGCTCATATCACGGGGAGGCCTCCAGCAGTGGACCTATGCTGTTGTGGTTGAGGTTATTAACTCGTCCTATGAATTAATTGTGAATTTTCCAGCACTAATTCACACAAAAAACACCCGGAATCTCGTTTACCTAATACTTATAACATTTTATACGTATTCTGATCAGATTCTTTTGAGTTCAGTTGATCAGCAACTTCTGATCAATTTGAGGCAAAACATGACGCATTGATGTGTGAAACTCACTCGCGAGCTGACGACATTACGCTCGCATATCTCGTCGATAAAAGCCCTTAATATACCAATATCCCTTCGATTTGGGTGAAGGGAAATAGGCTTTTCGATATGACGCTCTTGAATCTTGTAATACCGTTTAGGGTTTGCCCACACATATTTTATTTACCTACACAGATGGTAAAGCAAAGCTTAAGTCAGACTGTCCCAGTCTGACTTAAGCTTTGCAAATCTCACTAATATTATAAATGCGAAGGTTCAGAATGATAGATATATTTTATTGTCAGAAATATTGGATGTTTTTTGGTTAGTAGTGTCCTAAATCCTAAATTAAGTTTACCTAGACTCTAAAGTTCTCTAAAAATTGCAATTAAGACAATTTGTAAACGCGGTAGACAGTGACGCACACAAACATATCAGATAGGTGGATGGATAGATGGATGGATGTTGGTTTCTGCACGCCAAAACGACTGAACGGATCGGGCTGAAATTTTGTATGTTGTAGGTATCGAATAAAGACCTGGAATAAAACATAGGCTACGTTTTTTCTTCTATAGGTACTTTAAATCAGTTCCCATGGGATATAAATAACCTTTATTCGTTTCCATAAAAAATAGCGTGCGAGGTCGCGGGCAAAATCTTACCTATAAACTCATTTTTAATAAAAATAAATTACCTTCATGCAAAAAGGCAAAAGCCAGCAGTGAATGAAACATACTTTATAAATAGTTATAAAATTACGCTTTATAATAAAGCTTTTGAATTAATTTTGAATAAAAGCTGGTATGAATAGTCATACACGCTTTTATTAAAAATTAATTCTATAAAAGCTTTCACGAAACTAGGTTTGCGGCTTTCGAATAATGTGACAAGCTAAGCGCGGGATGCACAATCGACCATTTTGATTTTCATAGCTTTAGGTCAAGAAGCAACTTTATTGAAAAGGTCACTTTCATAAAAGGGTAACCTTAACAAGTTCTAACTTAATAATTATTATTGTGCGTGACGATACAAATGATTGAAAAGAATGTATGTTTGGGTCGAATAACCTTCAGAAATAAATTGACTTAAATATTAATTTTAAATTTTGTATGTGGTTTTTGAATGGGACAGAACAACTATATTGGTCTTAAGTCAATCTATGGTACCTATCTCTAGTCTACCGTCTTTTCTTAATGAAAAGAATATAATAATAACCCGCGATTTACTTACACCTAGGAGACACTTATCTACTTAGGTTAATCATGTGCTCCATATCTGAAGATAGACCAAAAACACATTACCAATTCAAAACGATCAAGTCCCAAACACTAATACACTGTTTTTGCGTAGACCTACTTATATTTGGACACCATTTTTTAAGCCCCGACTAACAGAGGGGCGCGGCATCACAAGTGAGTTGAGACCTTAATGTGTCCGTATCTGTACGTGACAATGTAGAGCCGATACTTTGATTCGAAATGGTTCGATGTATTATCGATTTTAATAAATGAAATAAAAATAAAAATAATGGTTTTTGTTGTAAGATAGAATATATCTCCACGGAGAGTTCAACGTTATTTAATAAATAAAGTTATTTATTTTGCATTTATCTATAATCGATGATAAATGGTGCATCCGACGTTGCTAGTTAGCTGTCATACAATGCAGAATGGATAGTCTGGATACGTTACCAGCGACGTCACCGTGGCGTCTCGGTGCCCAACAAACAAAGTACTCCAATAATCATTTTTTTCATTTTAGAAAACGTATTCTGGACTTTTAAAAGACTTGTTTTGCTGGGTGAGTTAAGACCATAAATCTTCCTGACAAGTAGTCCAGTAACTGATACCTCCGAGGCGCTCTGCTCTGCATATTTAGCTCAATAATCGCTGATGTCACGCCGGCGCTCGTCAATCCCCCAACGGACCCTTGTCCGCCGCACCAAGTGCACTCTATCAAGAGTATTTATAACGAGCGGCCACAGATTAAATGGTTGCTAGTCGTTTAAACCTAAAATTTGAAGTCTACAGGCCGCTCTATATGAGGCGCAGAAGCGGCCGCATGAGCGGATTTATCTAGATAATAAATCCGCTCGTGCCAACGTTCTAAGACAAAATAACGTGGTCAATTGAGATCTTGCAAATAACATTGAATAATGTCGTCGAAATACCAATAAATAAATAAAATAAATAATAATGCTCATAAAATTTTGTAGGGCAACTTTATGGAGTAAGTT
Organism: Eupithecia subumbrata; assembly: GCA_949316285.1. Lineage (NCBI taxonomy): Eukaryota > Metazoa > Arthropoda > Insecta > Lepidoptera > Geometridae > Eupithecia > Eupithecia subumbrata. The sequence continues at coordinate 3,768,565 of OX438648.1, forward strand.
GGTCGCCAAAACTAAACTAATTAAGAATGATGCCTTTCCTTTTAAATCAATCGTTATGAAAGGGACGACAACATTTTTAGAGCTATAAAAAATAGTTTAGATTTGTTCCCTAATAGTTTAATAGTTTAATAGTTGTAATAGTTTAGTTTAGTCATCCGAATTAACACCACTGTCCACTTTCTCTACAGCTGTAAATCTCGCACGACAGACGCTTTTAGGACGAAAATTCAATCAATCTAACCTCAAGAAAACTCATATTTAACCATACCTATATACGGATAGGTACATAAACCTAAAACGTTTCCGCTCAGTCTTCGTATGGCGCCGAAATTACAGACACTTGAGGCACTTGATCCAAATGGAACTGCCAGGGCTCGGTGATTCGCCGCTCGAATGTATCGATGACTACTCGCTGCTGACTCGTTGACACAGTAATATTGCGGCTCGATCTGTTTGACTTTCATGCTTTTAAAATCATCAAAACGCTAAGGAAATCAAATACTTTTTGATTATAATTTGACCTTTTCTAAATGTAGGTACTTTTGTTATATTTATGGAAATAGAGTTTTTGATTTGATTTGTCTAAACACTTTTTTTTATCATCACGAAAGGTTAACTTTGTTGAACCCAGGGAGCTTTTATTGTTACTTTGACTGGCCACAAGAAAAGGTGTCAATTCTTAAAGAACAAAACCAAACTTAACTAATTTGACAGCAACTAAAACCTAAACATCTTTTTTATATGGACTGTAAAGACGTACGACAACATTTTTAGTGCTCACAAATTAGTTTAGTTTTTCAACAACCAAACAGACGCCATTCTTTAACTTAGCTAAATCACCGAAACTAGAACACTGCATAATATTAAAGAGCAAATAGCAAAATTTCAACTTGACATACACCTTAATGAAATTTCCAAGCGCAATACAGTCCCATTTGAGTAAAACTTTTGTTGTATAAACCACTTTATAATGCGGTGTGGTTTATGCTTAAAACATAAAATTAATCAGACTTGGAAAGTTTTGTTGTTGTTAAGGAAGAACCTAATAAGGTACTCGTACTTATTGTTAACTAGATTCTGCCCTCGTGTTAGCACTCCTTTTTCCAGGATAAAAAGTAACATTTATCGCCCTTAATACGTAGTACATCAACGACGACGCCTTTTTCGTATGCAGCAGCGAAATAACGAAAAGACGGTCAATTGTATCCAGTCAATAGTGAAAAAACTAAAACTGCGTTTTTTGGTGTTTTTATGCAGTACTTTTAACTATCTAATTGAGGTACACGCGACGAGTAATATTAGGGTTTCACCTAGCAATTCCGAGCTAACTAGCTGGAAACCCTTATACGCCTCCATTTTGGCGTTTTAAACATTGTCTCAAAAGTCAAATAAAATATCGTGTTAGCTTCGTAAGTTATTCAAGGTCAAATGTTACAAAATTGATTTTCTGCTATTGTCTAGTTTTATATAGCTCCACTGTTGTTGACATCTGACAAGGTTGTAAAACATAAAATTTGCAACAAATTTTGTTCCAAACATTTTTTCATGCGCTCAACCGTTTTTGAGATAAAGGGCGAAGACCACACTGTAGTTTGCCATACATTATAATAGCTTTAATAATCTTCATATGAAAATAATTCAAGGTTCCTCAATCAGTTTCCATGCATCTCCTCTGTAACATTCGGTTTTTTCCCGTATCGGGATATTAATATTTTTTAATTAATTTGACTAACTTCCACTACTCAGAATTTTTAGTCAGTTAGTATGTCACATCAGAATTTTTTAGTCAGTTAGTGTATCACAGAAAATTGATTCGACCACCATAAAAAAAAATTACCTACACAAGTCGTTATAGGCGCTAATCACGCTTGACAAAAAAAATATTTTTTGCTAAAATGGATTTCTACAGAAAAGAGCTGAAAAGAAACTTTATCTGTACCTCCTCTGGTTATGGGTGCCCCCATTCTATCCCAGCAAAAAATAAGGCTGAATGCAGCGCGCTCCCCGCCTTCTAATCTCAAAACAGAAAAAAAATTAGGAAACATTTTGTAGCAAATTTTATGCTCTACTAGTGTAAAATGTTTATTATGAACCTAGATAATTGCGAAAAACCGATTTTTGTGACCCTTATAACTTACGACGCTAATAAGAGTATTTATTTGTCTTTTAAGACGACGACGTTTGTTACGCCAAAATAAAGGCGTATAGGTACGAGCTTCCAGGTCGGAATTGCCAGGTTGACCCAATTTTCGGCTAATATGACTGCTGTGTCTCACTCAAACCAGAGATCGAGTCATCTAGTCAGAGATCGAAACATCTATTCACCCAAATTTGCGCATTAAAAATATATATGTGAAGAAATGCGCAGTTCAGACAGGAACCTTGTAGTTTAAATCCACTTAGGCATCCCGCTCAAATAACTCAATCGAAACTTACTCAAACTAAAGCGAGTTCAAAATACTCATTTATTCATAATGAAAACATTTAATTTGAACTCGACATTGAAACGCAAACGATTGTATTTTCAAGTACGTTACTCTGTTTATTTTCCAAATTGTTCTGTAAATCTAAGATATTATACTAAATAATCACAAACAGTAATTTAAGGAATATTGAAGACGGTTGCTATGAATTGTCCCGGTCAATAACACTGAATGAATCAAATAACAAATTAATAGCTGTGTCCCCACAATGGCGGCCAATGAAGAGACATAAAAAGCTATATAGAATTGAAAACTATTTAGGTCATTGAATCTTGTGACTTTAGTTCGTTGACTTTAGAACAACGTATCTATACCATAGAATAATTATATAGTAGGTATTACCATATTCTCGGTTTTAGCATCCAAGATATTTTATGTCAACAAAGACATGTATGAAAAATTTACTTACCAAAAACTGATAATATTAACAGGGAGGCGATTCTATTTGACGTTAGTCAAAAGAAAAAGAAAATTTCGAAATAGCGAACTTTTGATTTCTTTGCTTTCGGTATTTCGATCTGCGGTTTCGTGTACTTTCGATATACCGTTCTCCGGTATTACGACTGCTGGTACTCCGTAGTACAGTCCTATGCAGTCGATCCATCTAAAATGTAGTTTGGTTAGTACCTACTATTTTAGGTAGTTATTCATCAAATAGCGATGTCTCTAACCGGTAACTTTAGTACATGTATGTAAAATCGACAAACGTTCGAAACCCTCGGCGTGCGAGTTACACTCGCACTTGACGTTCTTGTTTTAGTATGGGATTTGCGTAGATCCCTGTCCGCACGATAGAGGCACTGTACCAAATTGTATCGGAAAAGGAGACGTCACGACACGTCTAACGTCGTTCCTAACGTCAAATAGACTCACACCTCAGAAAACAACAAGGTAACAGAAAGGTCATCACTGAAAACAAAAACATAAACTTCAACGACGCATAATTGCACAAACGTAACGAAAAAGGTTCCAATTCTAGTTCAAAACGGACGAGAGACGACTGAAATGGTGAATAAAAGATAAATCAATTTTTTTTCGAACATCTACCATGATACCAATGTCGTAATTTTCAACTATTATTTCTTTGGTTTTATAAACCCTTTGTTTGCAAAAAATGTCTAGTATACTAGAACCGTTAGTATACCTAGGTGTTATAGGTACCTACCTACCTACTTATGCAAAAATATTTAATTTATCTTTAGGTGAAATGAGTTCGTTTGGTTTCAATATGATGCCTAGAAAAGTTTAAGCCATTTATTATTTTCAAAACAATAAAACACTTGAATGTATATGATGTTGCAAAGCAAAACCTTAAATTGCAAAAGTTTATCCGTCACACTGGAATGGTATTAACCACTAACCAGTAGGTACTCGTATTATTAAGTTTTTGCGGGAATTTTCTGTAGCATCCAATTTTAAATTCCATTTCGTAAAGTCTGCTCAGACTAGAATTAATTTCGCGACGCAAAGCTTGGACTTAGTATAGGTACTTCACTTCTAGAAATAAATAGCCTGAGCAGTAAATTTGATACTTGAGTAATATAGCTAATGATTTATTAATGGTCACGGGGCGCCCCGTTGCTGTGACGCGGTTGAAACGTAGGGGAAATAATAACAAAAGGTACCCGATAAATACCCGATAAAATCAATAACTATGTTTACAAATCGCGAAAGTTTATCAAGTTTTTTTGTTACATATTGTATTGTAACATATTGTTAACATCGTTTGTTAAATGTACCTACTGTATGTAGTACCTGTGTTCTAAATTGTTTAGTTTAAGATAAAATATTTTATTTTTAATTTTTTATATAAATAAATAAATAAAATAAATAATAAATAAATAATAATAATAATAATAAAATAAATGTGTGTCTTGTGGCAAATAAATAGTACGTCTATGTCTATGTCTTGTGTTCTTTGTATATATACTATATATCGATTAAAAGCGGTGAAATCACGGGCTTTTAATACAATGATCAAAGCTCTTGATTATGTGTTAATTCAGTAATATTTATTCACACAAGACATGGAACAAAAAAAATTGGTGGAATGATACAATAGAGCTGCATATTTCGCCCGAGTACAGGCACGTGAATATTTTAGGAATAAATAGTACCTACTTAACTAAGAAATTATAAACTTTAAAATTAGATGTCATGGAAATAATTGAACGTTAAAATTGATACGATTTTCGTTCGTATACTAAACGAAGTGAGATTCACTGTTCTATATCAAGATCCTGCTTCTTGGGATTTTACCGATTATTCCCTAAGCCTTTTCACCCCGGAGGCTTGATATTTAATTTAGCTACAAATCAAATACAAGGCAAGTTAAGTGAATTATTTGACGAACGAGGAACGCCTGTTCAAGAGGACGATCGCTTTGGAATGAATAGAGCTATTGAAGAAAATCTCAGCTTATGCTGAGTAATTAAATTTATTTGGGCCTTTAGTGCCTGCTGCATTATTTCTAGCTTTATATAGTTCTAAGGGACTTGGTACACTTAAAGTAACTTTCGAGAAGTCTGACGCTTAAAGAAGACTACCGTTTTGATGGGTGATGTGACCGTTAAGTTGGCAGCTTTTAGAAAGAGTGCTTCCGTAATTTAGAGAGTCGGGGTTTTCTATTTCAGGTTTCGAAATGTTCCACTAGTTGACCAGTGTTTAGCTATTTCTGTCGTAGTGTTTAAAAACATCTAGAGGAAAGGAAGTTTTTTCTTTTATGAACCTTGTAATAATGCTTTTTTACCAGCATTAGCACGACTTATTTTTATTTTTTATTTTTTTTTATTTTACAATTTTAGGGATACTAACAGCTAGGTAACTATTATTACAGAGATGGTGGGTAACTTACGTCTACACTAATACTATAAATACGAAAGTTTGGATGGATGTTTGTTACCTCTTCACGCCAAAACTACTGAACGGATCGGGTTGAAATTTGCATACAGGTAATTCTAATCCTGGAATCAAAGATAGGCTACTTTTTATCCCATAAATCAGTTCCCATGGGATAGAAAACGTTTCCATATAAACAACGAGTGCGAAGCCGCGGGCAGAAGCTAGTGTTGAATAAAACATTCTAAACTATGAAGGTAAAATGCTAAGATGATTAGAAATAATAAATAATAATTCTGAACAATTCACACAACATCATTTAGCCCCACGCTAAGCAGAGCTTGTGTTAGTGGAACTAGATGACTGATAATGATTATGATAAACTTAATACAATACATTGCATATATTTTTTTACAATGACAGAAACCTTTATTCACAAAAAAATTACAGTAAAATAATCGAAATAAATTAGAACTAGTATTTACAATTGAATAAATTGAGCTAACTGCAGACTGTTGCAAACAATCTACAGGTAGCTCAACTGATCCATATCAATACCAGTTGCAAGCGTTCCCAAGATGCTGGCTGCATTGCCCCGCTGTATGGCAATGCTGATGCGCTGTGCCAGATACTGACCAGCTCTCGGGTCACGCGTCGCTTCGACCAGACATAGATTGTACTACCAGCAATGTCTAAAATAATCTAATCTTTTGACCACAGATGGAATAACGTTCGGAGAGTCGATGGCCATCATCCAGTACCTAGATGAAACAAGACCGGAGCCGCCTCTGATGCCCTCCGACCCTATCGCTCGTGCGAAGACGAGGGAAATCTGTGAGGTGAGGGTTATTTGATTTCAGGTTTTAATAACTTTATTTCTTTAGGCTTATAAATACTAGCTGCATTCTTACTATCCGTTGTCCTATTACCCGTTTTCCCGTAGGAATTAAGCATTTTTCCTCTGTAAAAAGTAGCCTATGTTCCTCAGGACAAATGTGGGCTTCTAATGGTAAAATAATTTTTCAAATCCAATAGAGAGTGAAGACGCAACAATGGCATAAAAGATTCAATGAAAAGTATATTATTGGAGGATCTATATAAAATCTTCGCTGATTCTGTCATTGTAAATAACATTATAAGGCTTATCCTCGATTTCATACAAATATTACCTTCTCGCAGGAAACCATTTTTTTGTGTGAAGTATTTTTGCTTCAATGAAACACTCAATGATAAAAATATAAGTTTCCGTACCTTTCCTTTTGTGTTGTTATAATAGAACAGTAACAATATTAGCTCCATTTACAATAGGAACCTGCATATACGCAGCTAAAGCTCAGCTATAAATACACTGATTTATGGCAGAGCTAGTAAGCCTATTTGGATTGCAATTCTATCAAAGCTTGCAAATCGGACTATTGACATAATCAATCTAGGTACAGTCGTCTACATGCACCTAGATTCTTAAAATTAAAGAAAAGGGACGGTTTTCGAGCAAACTCTTTAGCAAAATCCGATAGTTCAGTAAACAAGTTCAAAAAGGTGTTAATTCTTGATCAAGCTTCTAAAAATATGTGCGATAGCTCATTTAAAAATTCAAAATATGTGCAATTCGGAATGACGCATAAAAAAATAATCTGGAGGATTTATTAGCACACAAAAAATTGCAATTGTTAGTAACGAAATAATATGGACAAAAAAGTTTCAGTCACAGCTTCAGTCGTGGATTGAAGCATTTTGGCATTTTCTGAAAATAATTTTACACAAATCTCATAAAAAAATGACACGCGTCAGAGACCAATTTTGAATTTGTTTTTTTTTTTAATTTCTTCTAAAATTGTTTAGTTTATTGGCTTGAAGGCGGCTTGAATAAACCAAATTAGGGCAGAATTGTGTCAAATCAGACGCAAAGCTATATAAAAGAAGTTGAAGTCAAAACCGACTCAAGCCAGTCAGCCAGCAATCTAGTAGAACTATTGATTCGGTAGTGCTTGGAAGAAATGTTTAGCGGTCTTATAGAAATAGAACACTTCGACTTTGAATGACCATAGGCTCGCAGATGAAAATAATCATTGCTTATGGTGGTTATGGTGGTTAAAAAACACGTTATTACAATTTTTAGGGTTCCGTACCTCGAAAGGAAAAAAGGAACCCTCGTATATATGATACAGGATCACTTTGTTGTCCGTCTGTGTGTCTGTCCGTCTGTCCGACTGTCAACCCCCTTTTCTCAGGAACGCTTGGAGTTATTGAGTTGAAATTAACATCAAATACTCAAGTTCGTAACCTCTTGAAGCCCTGATAGGACAACCACAATCAAAAGTTACAGCCGTTTATGTCCGAAATTTTGAAATTTCCAAGGGAATCACATGCACACAAAATATATATGTATAGGTTACTTCCAGTAGACCTACAATCATGAAATTTGGCAAGAAGTCTTAAAGCACAAGTAGGGGAAAAAAATAACCGAAACAGTAAATTTGTAGTTTATTCTTAAAATAAAATACTTTTGATACTCACCGTGGACTAAAACCTATAAGGTACTTCCCGTTGAACTAGAATCATGAAATTTGTCAAGAAGCAAGGTCTTATCCCTCGAACCACGAACCTAAAAAATTAAACGTCAAGTACGAGTCGCGTACATGACGTTTAGTTTTTTAAGTTCTACAAGTTATTTAGATAGCAGATAAGAAGTTTTGGGCACAGTGAAAGCCATTTGTAATGAATCTTTACTAAAACAATATTTGGATCAATATCAACTATAGCTTCTGCATCTGGTTTGAACTTTGAATCTATCGTCGTTTTGCAGTGTATGGACATAATGTTGATTTTAGTTAATGTAGTAATGTCAATAGACCAAAACGACAATTGAATCGTAGTTTGTTTCAGCGTGGTTCATAGCAAATGGCTTACAATGTACGCAAAACCACATAACTGCTAGCTTATTAAATTGTGGAAGCAGAAACTGTTAATTTTTTAAAAAACGCCACTAACCTTAAGTCGCTGACTGTACAAGAATGCTAAATTGATGTATAAACCGAGTTAGGCCAGTCAGCAGATTTCCAGAGGAAAAATTCAACTGATTCTTGGTAGTGCTCGGAAGAAAGGTCAAGCGGTTTAGTCACTCTCATAGATGTTAAATGTGTCAGTTCCGTCATCCCATTGTACTCCCACGCCCGAAAGGGTCATAGTGATGTTGATATTATTATGGGAAGTTGGTTTTACTATAATTAGTATTTATGTTGCGGGGTATGTTATAATTATGCGATAAGCCGCCGCCGCCCTTTGTACTGTGGCCTTTTCTAAGTCTAATGGTAGTTTATTTTTATTCGGTGTACAATAATGAATTAACAGTATTGTATTTGCCTTTCATAAATATACGATGCAAGCACCATATTAGTACACAAGTAGCACCATAATAGTAACAAGTAACCAAATAATATCACAAAAAATTTCGATATCGACGGGACTTGAACCCGCATCCTTCCGTCAGTAGGTACCGGAATGTAACCAACTACACCACGAGGTGTAGTTGGTTACATTCCGGTACGAGTGACGTGGGAGTCGAAAATCTCTGGGACTTCCTACGGATACGGACTCTAGCTCCGTTAGCTCCACCTACAGGGGAAACATCGAAATTTATCCAATCCTGTTCAAAGACTCAAGTAACATTTAGTTCGTTTGACTTTGCTTAATTCTAAGGTTTAAGTCCAAGTCGAATTTTTTTCCGATATTATTTGATTTTTTAGAAATTACACTGAGTGTGGGGTTACGCACTATAGTAACAAAAATCCTCACAATTGAAAAATAAAGATTAACTGTATTTAAATGAAACTGTGTTGCCGTAAAGCTATCACGAACTGAATATTCTAGATTTTAGCCAGGCGCAGCCTTGAAATATTTTAGTTTAAGATACTTCTTTCTATTTAACAAATAAAAAATAAATAATGCTGGACAATTCACACAGCATTATCTAGCCCCAAGCTAAGCAGAGCTTGTGTTTTGGGTACTAGATAACTGATGTTCATAATACAATAGGTACTTACGTACACTACATAGATATATATTTTTAGTACATAGAAAACATCCGAATACCCTTTACAAATATCTGCAGATCCTACAAACATTGTTCCGAGGCGGGAATCGAACCCGCAACCTCCTGCGTCGCAGGCGGACCTTCGCCCGCTGCGCCACAGAGGTCGTCAATTTTTATTTTTTTCGTTACACCGCCTACTAATACTCATGGGACAAGAATCGTACCCACGTGGGTATATTATTACCTGGTATATATCGACGACCTCAGTGGCGCAGAGGGCGAGAGTCCGCCTGCGACGCAAGAGGTTGCGGGTTCGATTCCCGCCTCGGAACAAATTTGTGTACGATCTGTAGAAATTTGTTCCGTTGGTCTGGGTGTTTTCTATGTATCATAAAAAAAATATCTATCTATGTATATAATGTATTAAATATATCAGTTATCTAGTACCCATACCACAAGCTTTGAGTAGCTTACTTTGGTGCTAGATGGTGCTGTGTGAATTGTCCAGCATTATTCATTTATTTTATTAATATTTATATTGCCTTAGTAGGTACTCGATGGGTAAACAAACACAATTTCTCAAATTCTTCTTTCTCAAATAATATTCATCCGGGCTAAATGTTTATCATTCATAAAATTTAAGCAAATTGTAAGATCAAATGAATAGGCTGAGTAAAATCGTTAGTGCATTCAAGCGAATTCTAATTCATAAATAAGTAATAGAGGTAAAGAAAATTAAGCAGGATTTGTTGAATCAACGATAAAATTCATTCGATTACGTACATATTTTGTTCAACTTTGAATAAGTATAATTTAATTTTGTTTTATTCGGCGGACAAACAGTTTTAAACACTTACCTAACAATAAACTTAATACAAATAGCTTAAACTAACTTTTGCCCATTTAAGTGTCCTCGCATGTGGAAGCTAAAAGAATGCTTGCTTAAATTGCCGACGAAAAACGGAAAAACTTTAACTTATTAACAATAAGTTACAAAATTATCACAACACGCAATTAATACAATTAGTTAAATTATAACAATTTGTTAAAAAATCAACATTCAGTTACACAACCTTGGTGAGGGTTTCTAAGTAAACTCATTGGGCTCGGCAAAGTCGTGGCATGACTCCCAGCCTTCCACCAAAAAGAATTTATTTCTGAGACACCCTTTAAATCGTATAGTATATGTAAATACGTGACATTGTACGATACAATACAATACAAATTCTCTTTATTGCACACCAAGATAGGGAAAAACACAAAAGAAAAACACAAACACAAAAATAGTTGCACAATGGGCGGCCTTATCGCTAAAAGCGATTTCATTCAGGCAACCTTTGGATGGACACGTAAATATTGTACAGGTGGCGATATTATGGATCTACCTCGCAGTTACAGAACAGTGCAAAAAAGCTAACGCGTAAATTTATTTCAGACAATCGTATCAGGCATCCAGCCTCTGCAAAATATTGGGCTAAAAGCACACTTCGGCTCGGAAAAGGACTTTACGGAATTCGCCCAGTTTTGGACCACGAGAGGACTGCAGTCTTTGGAAGACTTGCTAAGCAAGACGGCGGGCCGATGCTGTATGGGGGACCAGATCACTATGGCAGATATTTGCCTTGTACCTCAGATATACGGTGCTATTGCAAGGTATGATTTTTGTACTGCTCAAGGATATGAACAATGGTATCATATTTCGTACTTAAAATAAGAAAATTTAAAAATCGTTTACTGCTACAGATAGATTTTTTTAATATTTTTCTGAGTAGCAGTGCTGCCCCCCACAAGTACCTGCGGGGTTATCCATTAATTACCGGACACCCTGTATATACCACATACCACAAACATCGTGACACGAGATTTTTCTCGTGTCACGATGTTTGTGGTCACACTCCTCAGAAACGGCTCGACCGATTTTATGAAATTTTTATGTATATTTGGTAAGTAGGTATGAGATTAGGTCATAAAGTGTCTAGGTATATTTCATACGGCTCGGGTGTCCGTATCCAGAAAAAAATCCATGTGGGCGAAGCCACGGGGCGCAGCTAGTATTTGTATAATTGACAAAATTTCGAAAGCCTCGGCGCGCGAGTTACGCTCGCACTTGACGGATATTGTTTTTAATGATAAAACTGTCTGCAAGTGTGCTATTTAGAGCACCAAACAAAACAGCTTTCCTAAATTAGGACTTATCGGACTGGAAAATTAATGCGTTAATTTTTCAGATATGACACAAAAAAAGACAAAAATCGTAGCGAAATGGAAAATACAGTAAAACTTGATGGCTCAGGAGGGTCACGACGGTTGAAACTAAAACAAACATGGCGGTAAGTCTTTAGATAGTTAAAATGATACATATCTCTTTATTGTACACCACAAAATTAAACAAAAAACAGACATTTACATAAAAGACAAGTACAACGGACAGAAAAAAATAAAGAAAATCACTTAATTGGCTCACACATAAAATATATTAAAGGTACAATAATGTTTAAAAAAAATCATAAAATATAAAAAAGTATTAATAATAATTCTATGTGAACCAACCAACCAACCGGATTTTTTTGACTACATACGCTGCAGAAGTTTCTTCGATAGCTTATCTATGTGTGGGCCCTATTGAAATTTATTATCGAAGGTACCCACACAGCCGCGATTTTTAAGCGCGTCTTGTGTCCCCCCCTCCCTGTCTCCGGCTATCGCCCACCCCTCGAAAAATCGCAAAACGCGGCTTTAAAATCGCGGCAGTGGGCGGATGCTGTATGCTGGTTGAAAGAAAAATCACCGAGGATTTTCTAATTTTAGTTCTATTTTCTTGTTATATTTTTAACATATCCTGTTTTCTGTTTCAGTGAAATGATAATTAAAGATTATCCAACCATAAACAGTGTATACGTTAACATGCTGAAGGAAGATTTATTTCACAATACGCACCCAAAAATAGTCAGAAAAAGTTATGTGAAGATGAATAATTAGAACTAGTTTACATAAATCCAAGCTGACGCAAATGATTTATGTACAAACTTCAAGCATCTCGTACAACTGTGATTGAGAATGTTAACTAATGCAAATATAAACTTTCGATATTGATGAGTTTATTTTCGTCCTGACCTCCGAAACCTTCTACTCATACGTACCTACTTACGAAGACGTGCAGGGTAAGGTAAAGGTTCTAAAATTACATTCGGCATTGGTAGGTGCGTAAAGCTGTGTGGCCCTGGCTACTAACTTTGAGATTTTACTATAAAACCATCGATCTAAGTAAAAAAGGGAAGATGAGGTACTAACTTCTCGAAAGTGGAAGGCTCAAATTAGGTGCAATTAGCTCCACCACCCAATTAGGACGCCCGGTTGCAAGGTGTTTTACGAATTTATTCACTAAAAGACTACCTACAGCCAATGCCCTCGTGTTTTTTCATTATGATTATTGCACAAGATAGGAAATGCAACTGTGAGTGAGTGTTTAAGGCGAAGGTCCACCTGCGACGCAGGAGGTTACGGGTTCGATTCCCGCCTCGGGACATATTTTTGTACGATCTGCAAATATTTGTTCCGGGTGTTCTGGGTATTTTCAATGTATAATAAAAAATATGTATGTAATTGTATTTTATAAAGTTATCAGTCCTCCATAACACAAGCTCTGCTTAGCTTGGGGCAAGATGATACTGTGTGGATTGTCCAGCATTATTTATTTTATTTTGATTTTTCATCATATAGTTTGAGGAATTCATTTTGAATATAAGCTATAACAACGAACTTGAGACTTATTATTTTTGAACCTATTTGAATGTACCGTTTATTCCCGGTGGTTTTCACTTGCGAAATCGATCTTGAAAAATTATTTATCGTAAAATCTTGCGTCGTGTGTTGGCCAAAATATTATTTCAAAGGATATTCAAAAAATACGCGTGACCCGAGAGCTGGTCAGTATCTGGCACAGCGCAACAGCATTGCCATATTTGCCATATAGCGGGGCAATGCAGCCAGCCTCTTGGGGACGCTTCCGACTGGTATTGAAGTGGATCAGTTGAGCTACCTGTAGATTGTTTACAACAGTCTGCAGTTAGCTCAATTGTTTCAATTGTAAATACTAGTTCTAATTTATTTCTATAATTTGATTGTAATTTTCTTTGTAGTAAGTAAATGTAAGGCTTCTGCCCAGTATACTTCAAAGAATTCAAATTTGGTCGGTAGGTGTGTTTTAGCTACTACTTACTTATTTATTCAGCTAATTCCTCTTGCTCTAAAAATTTATTGAAGAACTCAATTATGTAAGTATCTGAGCAATAATTACAGACTCATTCAAATCATGAAAAGGCTGGCCGACATCAGACGCACAAAACAGTCCAGAAATCACTTCTAAACTGTCTGATTGAATCGAAAACATTTATATTGAGGAAACATGCGTCAGCTGCGTGGATAAGTGTTATGCCAAATTACTATTCCCGAAACTTGTGCTGCCAACTACTCAGGTTGTATTGTCTTATGGGATCTTGTTGTAGGTAAGTTCAGAAGTCATGTTAATACGCCAGCTGCGATGATTTACGCATGAACACAACTAAAATACCTTCTCGTCTCACCCTCAAAATGGAATCACACTAATATTATAAAGGCGAATGTTTGGATGGATAGATGGATGGATGTTTCTTACGTCACGCCATAACCACTGAATAGATTGAGCTGAAATTTTGCATAGATGTAGCTCTAAACCAGGAAACCGCGGGCAGAAACTAGTTTATTATATTCCAATAATTTACGAGACCTGACCACACTCTCACACTTGAGAATTAATAGTACCTATATCTAAATCAAAAAAACAGCAGCCATTGAAAAATGACATTTGAAGTCGTAGAATCTCTGCCAAATGAAAGCTCTTGTGAGAAGTTTGAAATTCGAAAACTCATTTTAAACTTTACACGCTATAAAAATACGGATCATTTTCAAATCTCTTCAAACTTTTCTTAAGAGACCCCATTGATTTTATCCCCTTTGGAACTCTGATCACAAAAATCTCTCAACGGTTTGACCTCCCTACCGCACATCAGTTCCCAGCACATTTCACATGTCTTATCAGTACACCTATTAAATTTCACGCAAATTTTATCAACGGTTAGACAGTTACCATGCTCGAAGTGACTATTGCACCATACAGCTTAATCAAATCACCCAAGCTGCGACTGAGATCTTCGTTCTCATCATAAAACTTTTAAATTTATCATGGTTATTAACACTAAAGCACAGTTTCATGCTCCATGTTCACGGAATAATTCCGTGATCATGGCGCATGAAACTGTGCCGAAATATTGGAAAGCTCAAAACTCAAATCATGGTAAATATCTCGTTATAAATGACTTCGTTCTCATCGCTTTCTCCGATCAATAAATAACTGCTGGACAATTCACACAGCATCTTCTAGCCCCAAGCTAAGCAGAGCTTGTGTTATGGGTACTTATTTGATAACTGATAATCATTCGCCAGATGTTCCATTCGGTTCGAGAATAGCTAGTACGTTAGTGGTGACAAAGGCCCGCCGGATGATGTTGTTAAGGCTGACGTGGCGAGATATCCGACCGGCAGTTATAATTGGTTGCTATACATCAGTTGTTCGAAAACAGATGGCTCTTCTTATGTAGAGCCATCTATTTTTTAACAACTGACCACTTCAATAACAAACTTGGTTTTATAAACCGCAAGCTATTAAGCTTGATGGTAAACAAATAAGACGATATTCGAGTTTGTATTACTTTTAGCATTAACTGTCCCACTTCTGGGCAAAGGACTCCTCGATCCCACGCCGTTATGGTGTCGATCCAAATCATCGCGCCAGTGTTTTCTTGTCCTGCTTTGGAAGCTTATAATAGAAAAAAAGTCGCAAACGTTAACTTTTATTTTACCTGATATGATACCAGTTTACCAGGATACCTACCGAAGGTATGCATAAACTTAGGTCAAGACAATACCAACTTGAAGATATCTGCATAAAGGTAGGCGTAGGTTTGATTTCCGCGAACTTTCAGCCCAATAATAAGTAGGTAGGTACCTAGCTAGAGGTATACGACGATAGGTAGACGACCTCCGTGGCGCAGCGGGCGAAGGTCCGCCTGCGACGCAGGAGGTTGCGGGTTCGCTTCCCGCCTCGGAACAAATTTGTGTACGATCTGCAGAAATTTGTTCCGTTGGTCTGGGTGTTTTCTATGTATAATAAAAATATCTATCTATGTAGTATATTGTATTAAGTATATCAGTTATCTAGTACCCATAACACAAGCTCTGCTTAGCTTGGGGCTAGATAATGCTGTGTGGATTGTCCAGCATTATTATTATTATTATTATTATTTATCACGTGTCGATGATAACCAAGTCGACTTGTCTAAGGCAAAACCTCGTAAGAATTTGAAAGAAGTAAAGTAGGTAAGTGCATAATAAATAATAGTCCGCGACATCTAATTTCGTAGTCATGCGCGTTAAATCCTTCAGCCGACTGAAAACTGCCTTGAAAGTTTTCTAATCGCTAACAACTCGTGAGTTTGTAGGTTGTTGTCTACTTATGTGATACATACTTGAACTGAGCTGGTTTTGCAACAAGCGCATTATTTTCACATGTTCAGAAAATATTCTAGTAGATATACTAAAATATTTTCTCAGCCTACCGTATCTTAGGTACCTCAGAATACTCAAACGCAAATTACTAGGATGGAGCTGATTTTAAGCGCTAGTTCAGACACGGCGGGAACCGCGCGATTTCAGAATCGCATGGAAATCGCGCGGGTCATAGATTTATATCGTTAGATAGGCCCCGACACCAAAAACTGTGGCATTGTTTTTGAATGTGTGGGTTAACAAAATGCCGACGCACGCACACTAACGGTTAACGCACACATTCAAAAATGTAGTTAAAAAATCGTGTTTCTGCCATAGTAATTATCTGTTGTTATTACCATTTCTTGTGCAATCGTATTGCACACACTTTCCTGAAAAAAGTATACCCTTAGATGCCCTGAAATCGAAAATGTTTGAATGTGTGCGTCAACATAGTGTCAAAAACCTGTGCAATTTGTGTAGAACAAAAATAGTTAGAAATAGTGTTTTTGCCAATAAACCTAATCATTATTATTATTATTTCGTGTGCAATCGTATTGCACATACTTCTATGAAAAAAAAAGGGCCTAATAAGCCCTGAAATCGAAAATGTGACTATCTAAACAAACCTGTGCAATTTGTAAAACGGTGCAGTCTACGCTGTAGCGTAGGTACCGAGAAAATAGTGTCATCTCTTTTTCTCCCAGATTAGTTGCCAACACGACTTTCTCTTTCGTGCACTCGCCATTTAAATTTGTTATTTTCGGACAGTGCGGAAGAAAAATAAAAGTTTTTCAATGAAATCGCAATACTTACGAGTGAAATGTTACACCTCTGGCTTTATTTGTGTTTCTAGAATTGTTGTTGCACTTTAGAAAAGCACACGATGGCATTTTGGGACGGTAAACTGCTCGCAAAGTTCGCAAACGTCCTTTACAACACGTCCGGCTCACACTGTGTTTGGATGTGCACTAACTCCAGGTTAGTGAGCCTCACTCACTTCGACTGTGGAACAATACGGCGCGGTCTCACTGCGGTAAGGGCCTATCTAACGATTTATATCTATGGCGCGGGTCTTATTTGTATGAGTTATAAAGTAATCGTTCAGACATAACCGCGCGGTTAATCAAGCCGCGCGGTTACCGCAACCTAACCGCCAGAAAATAGAATCGCGCTGCTCCCGCGCGTTTCTATTACTATGGAGTCTTTACTTCGCGTTCAGTTGCGTTGCGGATACCGCACGGTGAGCACGTCACTGCTCGTGAGTTCGCCATGGATCGTTTCGACACTGAACTATTTATTGATGAGGTGGAGAAGTTCTTCGTCGACCTCCATTTTGAAACGGACACTAACCCGCACGAAATCGCATACTAACCGCGCGTGTCTGAATAGCATCACAATTTTGCGGTTTCAAACCGCGCGATGCATAAACACACGATTCCCGCATGTCTGAACGCAGGCTAAGACGCTAAGTTTTTTATGTTGCATTGAAAATCTGTCCAGACCAGCACAAAAATCTGAATTATCTTCTATCTATACTTATAATAAAACTGTAACAGGTCCAATTCTGTACATTGAAGATATTTTGAAAATTTTTTTTGGAGGGCACTCTATTAAGACGCTACCCAAACAGCGACACCGTAGAAAGTACACTTTTTCGTCGCACCGTTAGCCGTTCTCCGACATATTACAAGCCCAAAAAAAAAACAGTGTATAGTCAAATGTATGGAAAAAAAGACTTATACAAAAATATTTTATAAAACGATCTAGGATCTTGACAAAAAAAAACCCAAAAAAGAACAAGAAAAACATTTTTCGTCTCGAAATGCTCAATATTTTGAGTGACAACCATTAATTATTTAAATACTATATGAAAGGAAATTTTATCAAGAAAAGAAATATGTAAAAAGTTTTAAATAAATAAATCCATTAACATAATAAAACCCAAAAAACACATTTTTGTAAGGCGTTTAGCGAAGTAATTGCAAAAATGATAATATTTTGCCAATAGAATTTCAACCTTATTACTCAAACATCCCTTTCAATATATGCTCAAAATAGCTTCCACTAGCTTCATTCGGAGGCTGGATGCCTCCTCGGTCGGACGTGAGGTTATGTAACTTTTTTCGCGATGACAGCTGGGTTCGACGGACGAATTACGATTTTCGACAACTTTTGTTTTGCGGGTTAAATGGTTCATTCGTCATTGAAATAAAGTCTATATTTGATTGAAGCTAAGCCAAAAGAAATTTGCAGGAATTTTATTCATTGACAGACCTACCAATTAAGTAGAATAGGTTTATAGTGGTTTTATCTCTGGTAGCTAGATATGTAGGTACTACTCAACATGTTTACAGCACGAAAAGTATTGGTCGAGTTAAAATATGTTAAATAGGTAGGGCGATTTTGATGACCTTATAATATAAATAAACAATGCTGAAAAATTAAAATAGGAGCCTACGTCCAGCAGTGGACTTATATAGGCTGATGATGATGAATTCACCCATCATCACCAAGGCCGAAGCTAAGCAGAGCTTTGTTATGGGTACTTACTAGATAACTGATTTACTTAGGACCAACCATTTGCATTTTTTTTCTCGTAGTTCTACCAGTAGAACTACAGGCAAATTTAAATTACTCGTAGTTCTATTGGTTTGTTCTCTTAGAGAAGAGAGATTCTCATAAGGACAGATACTCAAAAATAATAATTTACTTTAAATTTTTAATAACTCATAGAAAAACCTCAACGGAGCGGTTTGTCATAACTTTTTTGTTATTGGCAATTATGTGTACATTGACATCAATATAATATTTTTTTTGTTAGCGTAACATAGAAGTCAAGTAAAGGAGATGTTTAAAGACGCTAAAAATGTAATAAACATGCAAAACAATTGTATTTCCAATGACAGTTGTCAAAATTATTGTTAATCACTCATGTTAATCATAATCACTCATGAGTTCTTGGAAGGCAGCAACATAATAAAGAATACTTTATATCGGTATGAATATCAATTTGGATAGCAAGGCATGGTCTGTTGTGGTTTTTATGATTATTTTGTAGAATTACAATCTAAACTAAAACTATCTTCATGATTGTTGCGTTTTATTTCCGGAAAATAAAATTAATTATGGAAGCGAGTAGTACTGAGATTGTGTACAAAATTATATCCGTGAAATTCATCATTCAGCATTCCAACATTCACGTATTTTATTTTACGAATATTTTTATAGATATACATATTTGTATATATATATTTGTATATTTATATATTTTTATAGTATCGATTTATAGATTATCTTTTAAAGGGAAATGTATACGATTCTACAACAAAACTCCAAAAGAGTTAAAAGTTATCAAAAAATAATTTCAAACAATTTGTAAAACATATCCTTGACACTTTTGTAATCCATTTAGACCTCAGTTGTTTTGACTAAATTAGTATATTTTTTTAATGTATAAAGTATTATCATAATGGTCGGTGATATTGTCGGCACTTTAACATGCATGAAGATGATATAATTTTTTTAAGTGTTTCTGATTTCTATGAATAACTATCGATGAATGTAATTTTTATTATAATTGTGAAGCTACAATGAGCGACATAGGTTTTATTAAGGTATTTTACATGCAACGATAGCAAAGCCGCGGGCAAATGTTAGTTAACATTACATTATTACCTTGTGATTGTGCTATCAACCAAAATAAAACAAAAGTTTGCCTCTTCTACAACAGATAAATTTTGCATAAGTCTATGTTAAAAATAAGCGCCTCTGCCGACCACATTTGGTAATATTGACATGCAATCTGACAGTCTTAGTTTTCCACGGCAGCGCCTTAACGATACTGAAGCCAAAAATGTAATTTTTTTCATTCATGTCTGTCTGTCTGTCTGTCTGTCTGTCTGTCTGTCTGTCTGTTTCTTAAACGCGCATCACGTCGAAACTACTGAAGGTATGGAAATGAAACTCGGCACGATTTTAGGTCATACTACGAGGAAGGACATAGGATACTTTTTATCCCGGAATTCAGTCAGGTTCCCCTGGGAGAGGGGATGAAAGTAAAACTTCTTCACCGCGCATGACGCCGAAACTGCTGAATGAATTGGAATGAAACCTAGCATGATTTGATTTCATACTACAAGGAAGGACATGGGATACATTTGATCCCGGAATTCAGTCAGGTTTCCCTGGGAGAGGGGATGAAAGTAAAATTCTATAACTGCGCATCACGACGGAACTACTGAATGAATTCGAATAGAACTCGGCATAATTTGAGTTCATACTACGAGGAAAGATACATTTTATCCCGAAATTTAGTAAGGTTCCCCTGGGAGAAGGGATGAAAGTAAAATTATTTCACCGTGCATCACGCCGAAACTGCTGAATGAGTTGGGACTGAATTAGTACGATTTGAGTTCATAATACCAGAAAGGACAGGGGATACATTTTATCCCGGAATTCAGTAAGGTTCCCCTGGGAGAGAGGATGAAAGTAAAATTCTTTAACCGCGCATTACGCCAAAACTGCGAAATGAGTTGGAATGAAACCTGGCACGATTTGAGTTCATACTACAAGGAAGGACATGGAATACATGTTATCTTGGAATTCAGTAAGGTTCCCCTGGGAGAGAGGAAAAAGTAAAATTCTTTAACCGCGCATCACGACGGAACTACTGAATGAATTCGAATGGAAGTCGGCACGATTTGAGTTCATACGACGGGGAAAGATACATTTTATACCGGAATTCAGTAAGGTTCCCCGTGGAGGGGGATAAAAGTTAAATTCTTGGGTCGCGCATCACGCCGAAAGTACACAATGTTGAATACATGAGCATTACTATTTATGCCGGAATCAGTGCTGTTCCCTTGGGATGAAAGTAAAAATATGCTACTGAATGAATTCAAATTAAACTTGGCATGATTTGAGCTCATACTACGAGAGAACATAGGATGCATTTTATCTGGGATATCAGTAGGCACGGTTCTCTTGGGAGAGGGGATAAAAGTAAAAATGTTTTCTTATTTAGAATTCATTAACGCGTCGTCCTATTTCATGCATTCTTTTTGTTAGAAACAGTGTTGCAAGATCGAATTTGACTAAATCAGTAGACAGTCAAGTAGAAAGTTAATAGATTGAAGAAATAATCTGTAGATTGAAGAAAAATATCGGTAGATAAAGGGTAGGTAAGTTCCTATCTATATATTTTTCCAAGACGCACCCATTAGTAAAGTTCCTACCTAAGTAGATAGGAACCTAACTAATGAGTGCGTCAATGCCAATGCAGCCAGCGGCGTCTTGGGGACGCTTCCGACTGGTATTGATATGGATCAGTTGAGCTACCTGTAGATTGTTTGCAACAGTCTGCAGTTAGCTCAATTGTTTCAATTGTAAATACTAATTATATTATAATTTTCTTTGTGAATAATGGCTTCTGTCAATGCCTATTTCAGGCAAAGTAGGTAAAATGTGCAAATGGTCCATGCGATATTCATGGACATGATATTTGGTGGTTTAGCTGGTACAGTTAACTGTACCACCAAAGTTTGGTTGGAGTAAGTGGTCCAATTAAACTAACTAGACCACAGAAAAATATTTTTTCTGTGGTAAAAAACCAACTGAGCCTTCCTACTAACAAAAAAAAATTACGTGGTCCAGTCAAATGGATCAGGAGCCCAATTCTGTAATAAAATGGCTTCACTATGACAATGGAATCGTCGCAGAATCATCACATAGAATCCTTAGATTAATAAAACTCCAGATAGTGCGTGCGAGATAAATTAATAGTTTCAAACTTGACACTTTGACGCGCGTCTCTCCATCTGCATTCATCATAATTTCTTTCATCTAAGGTATAATACCAAAACGTGTCATTCTTTGACGATACCCCTGTCATAGTGGAGCGATTAGTTTAGCAGAATAGGGCCCCAGCTGAACGGAACCATGAGTAAGAAGTGAAACGAGTATGACACTTCTTAACACTGACGCTGGCCGAGTCGTAGCTAAAAGTCGTGTGGATAAAGAATGGGATTGAAGATGACAACATACTATCCCCCGTAGACTCTACACGATTTGTACACAATTTAACTAGGTACCTAAATAAAGATACTTATGTTAGAAGTGTAACAGGTCCAATTCTGGCCATCGAAGTTTTTTTGCACGGCGTTTCATAACATGAGAGAAACTATGGTTAAATGTGAACTTAATTAGTCGGCAGGTATGTCAATCGCGAACGAAGTCGCGGGTACAGCTAGTACTTATAATAAAACTGTAACAGGTCCAATTCTGTACATTGAAGATATTTTGAAAATTTTTTTTGGAGGGCACTCTATTAACGATACTGAAGCCAAAACTGTAATTTTTTCATTCATGTCTGTCTGTCTGTCTGTCTGTTTGTTAAACGTGCATCACGCCGAAACTACTGAAGGTATTGAAATGAAACTCGGAATGTTTTTTGGTCATACTACGAGGAAGGACATAGGATACTTTGTATCCCGGAATTCAGTCAGGTTCCCCTGGGAGAGGGGATGAAAGTAAAATTTCTTCACCGCGCATGACGCCGAAACTGCTGAATGAATTGGAATGAAACCTTGCATGATTTGATTTCATACTACAAGGAAGGACATGGGATACATTTGATCCCGGAATTCAGTCAGGTTCCCCTGGGAGAGGGGATGAAAGTAAAATTCTTTAACTGCGCATCACGACGGAACTACTGAATGAATTCGAATAGAACTCGGCATAATTTGAGTTCATACTACGAGGAAAGATACATTTTATCCCGAAATAAGGTTCCCTGGGAGAAGGGATGAAAGTAAAATTCTTTCACCGTGCATCACGCCAAAACTGCTGAATGAGTTGGGACTGAATTAGTACGATTTGAGTTCATAATACAAGAAAGGACATGGGATACATTTTATCTCGGAATTAAGTAAGGTTCCCCTGGGAGAGAGGATGAAAGTAAAATTTCTTAACCGCGCATCACGACGGAACTTCTTGATGAATTCGAATGCAAGTCGGCATGATTTTAGTTAATACTATGAGGAAAGATAAATTTTATCCCGGAATTCCTACTACCTAAGTAGGTAGGAACCTAAAATGAGTGCGTCAATGCCTATTTCAGGCAAAGTAGGTAAAATGTGCAGATGGTCCATGCGATATTCATGGACATGATATTTGGTGGATTAGCTGGTACAGTTAACTGTACTACCAAAGTTTGGTTGGAGTAAGTGGTCCAATTAAACTAACTAGACCACAGAAAAATATTTTTTTCTGTGGTAAACAACCAACTGAGCCTACCTACTAACAAAAAAAAAATTACGGTGGTCCAGTCAAATGGATCAGGAGCCCAATTCTGTAATAAAATGGCTTCACTATGACAATGGAATCGTCGCAGAATCATCACATAGAATCCTTATAGATTAATAAAACTCCAGATAGTGCGTGCGAGATAAATTAATAGTTTCAAACTTGACACTTTGACGCGCGTCTCTCCATCTGCATTCATCATAATTTCTTTCATCTAAGGTAGAATACAAAAACGTTTCATTCTTTGACGATACCTCTGTCATAGTGAAGCGCTTAGTTTAGCAGAATAGGGCCCCAGCTGAACGGAACCATGAGTAAGAAGTGAAACGAGTATGACACTTCTTAACACTGGTTCTTGACGCTGGCCGAGTCGTAGCTAAAAGTCGTGTGGGTAAAGAATGGGATTGAAGATGATAACATACTATCCCCCGTAGACTCTACACGATTTATACACAATTTAACTAGGTACCTAAATAAAGATACTTATGTTAGAAGTGTAACAGGTCCAATTCTGGGCATCGAAGTTTTTTTGCACAGCGTTTCATAACATGAGAGAAACTGTGGTTAAATGTGAACCTAATTAGTCGCCAGGTATGTAAATCGCGAACGAAGTCGCGGGTACAGCTAGTCTTGAATAAAGTTAAATGTGGACTTAGCATGTAGAGAAAGGGGTGAACACGAACGTCTTAAGAGATTTTTCAAAGCAGCTGTAAGAAGCATTATTTTTATTTGGCTTGCTTACGCCAAAAACTTAAGCTGGATTTGCATTGGCATAGCTTTGAGCTGAAATTATCAAAAAGTTTGAGTTTCGATTTGTTGGATTTTGTAAGGTCTACCTACACTTGCGAGATTTAAAATGGAATCGCTTTCATCGCGAGTTGATCAAAACAATTTTTTTAAAATTTATGTACAATGAACTATAGATTGTGGTATATCATTTGAAAGGTAATTTTGTTACCTTTCAAGTGATATCAAGAAGATTTAAAATTAATTAAATTGGCTACCTAAATTTTGGGAATTATTGCAATAGCTGATAGATGCAAGTCGCATCTATCAGCTTCTATCGGCGCCGGAGCTGGATGAGCTGGATTTCTCCCTCGTATCCGCTGGTTTAGCTCGTCCCACATATGCCAGATTGGGTTCAAGTCAGGAATAAGAGCTGGCCAGTCTAGTGTGGGAATGCCGACATGGAAGACGTCTGTCGGTAGGTACTGTCTAGTCACTGCTGCGGTGTGGCAGCGGAAATTATCGTCCATTAAATTAAAATTTATCGTCGCCAATAAATCCTGTGTCGTAAGGGAAAACATAGCTTAACTCATAGTTCACTGCAAAGAAATTGTAAAAATTAGTCTTGAACAACCCTTGAAGCGATTCCAGTTTAAAGCTCGCAAGTGTAGAAACTCTCTACCAAAGTCTACAAGAATTTGTATTCTGTAGGTAGATTGGTAAATTGTCGTAGAATTTGTTTGCAAGTATGAAGACCGCAGACCGCATCAATGGACAAAACACAACATGAAAGCCGAGTTAGGGAATCGAAAACGTAACCTCGTGAACCATGACTGATTTCGTACATTTTCATTTCGATAAGGCAATTCTACCCTACTTTTTATAACTGTACTAAGCCTTATATGTTTGTAATAGAGTCCAGAAGTAAAACTAGTTATCTTTCATGAGGCAACTCATGAATAAGGATGTAGAGAAAGCTCTCATAATAGTTCCATGAGAGAAGATAAGTGTTCATTATGTAATCAGTAATGTTATTGTCTTGAATACCTAACTACACAAGGGATTATTTATTAGATTATAATCTTACTAGTTTTTGCCCGCGGCTTCGCTCGCATTTATTCTATGGAAACTTTTAAAGGCGATTGCTATACGATGGGAACTGATTCATGGAATAAAAAGTAGCCTATCTTTGATTCCAGGATTAGAATTACCTGTTTACAAATTTCAGTTCGATTCGTTCAGTAGTTTTGGCGTGAAGAGGTAAAAAAGATCCATCCATCCAAACTTTCGCATTTATAATATTAGTGTGATGTGATGTGATAATTACGTAGGTAATTTATTTATCTCTACATACCTATTACTAGCTTCTGTCCGCGGCTTCGCGCGCGTTTTTCTGGTTTAGTCAGTAGCATATTACCTATGTTGGGTTATCTTATTAATTATCTAACTTATATTCTAAATTTACGCCAATGTTCACCTTAATGTTCATGGTAGTTTTGGATATCCTAGGTAACAATAAAATCACATATTTCGGCTTTATAATATTAGAAGGGTGCTTATAAAAACTTTGCCCTCTTAAGAGTCCGGCGACGGATGAATTTCCTATACAAACGTAATACCAAAATAATTTGTAATTTGAGCATGTTTTCACCATGGTCTGCTATTATTTGTATTAAAATAGTATTTATCTAGGTTCCTGACACATTTTTTTTCAAAATACCTTTCTGAAATGAAATTAAACCGAATCGCAATTTTACATTAAAGAATGAATGTAGGTATTCTTAGTTTTTGTGTAGATACCTAAGTATTTTGAAAAAAGCTTGTGACAGGAACCTAAATAAATATTATTCTAATACAAATTATAGCAAACCATGGTGAAAATATTCTCAAATACAACAAATCATTTTGGTACTACGTTTGTATGGGAAACTCATCCGTCGCCGGTCCCTTAACCTAGAAACTTTTCGTTATCACGCGCATTGTTTTGGTAAGACACAACAACACTTTAGGATAGACCTTAATCTTGAACGAGACTTTGTTTGCATAGTTTCATGTGATTTATCGCAGGAATGAAAGGAAAACAGAAATGTTTACAGAAGTGATTTCATGGGAACAAAGATCAGCTTTGCGGTCTACTTTTAACATACTTGAGCACAAAACTAAACAAAAATCGGTTCATCCGTTTGGGAGCTGCGATACCACAGACAGATACACAGACAGACACGTTAAACTTATAACACCCCTCTCTTTTGGCGTCGGGGGTTACAAAGAAACAAAAGTGTCATTATTATCCATGTTTTATTCTTAAAACTAGATTTATAATAATAATAAGAATGCTGGACAATTCACACAGCATTATCAAGCCACATCTGCGTAACGTCCAGCATTATTTATTTATTTATTTATTATTGGGCAATTGGCAAATGACAGTGCACCGATGATTATTTCCTCGATTATATACAACTTTTAAAGGCTGTACTACCTACAGTACGGTACTGTAGGTAGTACAGCCTTTAAAAATTGAGTGGCACAAAATGGAACTTCCCTTTTGTGCAACTCGATTGCGCAACTAAGTTGAGCAAATAGGACCCTTCTGTATTGAACTTATTTTATTCCCTTTTGCTCAACTCAAGTTGCTCTACTGAGAAAATCAAGAAGGCATAAATTAGAAAATATTGTAAATGCTTATTGACACAGACTTTAGAAGTTGTATATCTCATATTCGTATTTGGGATATATATATGTAACGTAGTAAAGTAGTAAACTACGTAGTAAAGTAGTCGCCTATCATTATTGTGCAGCTGTGTGACCTGACCTACATTTGCGGAGAATCTAATACAACGATTTATGACGCGAATAATAGTTCCGACTAGTTATAACTTCTTAGTAAGGGCACAGTTGTAACAATAGTTTGTAAAAGACCGTATCTGATAGATGTGAAACTCGCGGTGTACTGAAAATATTCAGCGCCAAAAAAACACATTAGTAGAGTCGAAGCCTTAGGTAACTATACTTTAAATCATTAACGCTTTTTCGATATTTTTTGTACGCGTAAGTTCTCTGTTTTGTTTTTATGTAACTAACAATAACTATTAGGCACCTACGGCTGATTTTCGTTATACTACGAAATACTACATTATAACGCCATACACTAACCACAAGCATTGAACGATTTGCGGTAAACATCTGCTTAGGAAGGACATTAATACATTGAGTGCCCATGATGATGCACATATTCAGAATTTAACTATATTTTAATACAAAATACCTACCTGAAATTATAATATAATTGCCCTTAAGCCGTTCTGATTACATATATGTATAAATAAATAGATGTGAAATTTTCCGAGAATGTAGAGCAGCCGTTTACGGCCTTGCAGGGAGGGGAGCCTATTTTAACTTTTCAACACGAAATTTCGTATTTCGTTTCGGCCAATTGGTGTACTCTAATACACCGAATTATAGTACCAATCAATTAAAATCAAACGAAACAATCGATTCCGTATTTTGAAGAATTAAAATAGGCCTTTAGGTCTCACCCCGGAAGCTAGGCAAAGAATACAATAAGCACTTTAAAAATAGAAGGAAGAGTTGCGTTTCTATAAGCTTTTACTCCGTAGCTATGCTATGCCACAGCATAGCTACGACTCAATGAATTGGTCCGTCGATAATGGAATTATATATCTGGATGTCCCTAATGATCTTACAGTACCTCTGCTAATAGCTGGTAATAGTCTTCATTGCCTCGGGTCATGGTAACTTAGTTAGGGGACTGGTCTAGGCTGGTACGAATGTCTAAGTAATTTGGATGAAATTAAACATGCTCGCTGAAAACCGTCAGGGGCAAAGAAGTCGACGTGACCTCTAACATTTTATATGATCAGTTGCTGCTTCTATATTAGGCTGAAATCGTTTTTTAAGAAGTTAGGTAAGTAATTACAGGAGTAGTAAGTAATTAAGGGATGCCTTTTAATTGGCCTTTGATCGAGTTGGCTAATTAAATCACCAATCATGTATTATTATTACTATTATATAACAGGTATTTATCGCGTTCATTTACCTATCCAGTCAAAAATACTACATGCTTAATATACCTAATAGAAACTAACTTGGGTAACAATATATGGACGCCGACAGTTTTTTCCGATAAATGCGTAGGAAACAATATTAATTTTAAGAACAAATACAGGTTTAAATGTAGCATGTACGTGTGAAATGTGATGCCTTTCATCGGTACTACAAAAAAGTTAGACATCTGTTAAACGCGTGTTTTAAAAGCGTTACCACAAAATTGCGTTAAACGACGGTTTACAGTTAGACACGGCTGACTAGACATAGTTTAAACGAGAGTTAAACTCTCGTTAAACCCATGTCTAACTGTTTAGACACTGTTAAGCTAATCACTTGTTAGATTAGTGTTTACGTTAGTTTTTGTAGTACCGCTGTTTGTGTTTCCGTTCAAGCCTAACTGAATGCGTGTCGGACGCCTTTCCATATACCAACTGATGCTAACTGCTCTAACCTTCATCAGTTTCAACCTCTTCAATCTTGACGCGCGTTACTAAATCTGGATGTTCTGAAATCTGTACCTGGCTACTACTATTACCAGGATTTAGAGCTGCGTCTTCTCCATCCAATGTTTCTAGAGGTGGAACTGTTTGTGGGTTTGCGTTGGGTTGAGCAAAGTATACGGATGTTGAATTATTTGTAGGTGGAGTTCCAGCTGTCGTGGTATAGTATCCCGGGTGACTGTGGGCACTGGATGGTCTTGAAAAATCTGAAAACATATCGGCACGACAGCCACTTTCAGCTTCAAATATTATATTATTGATCCGATGTCTTACAACAGCTTTAGTTGACCGATCCATTTTTCTTAACTGGCTCGCTATATAATCTCCAAATAAACCATCCTCGTCTTTTTCTTTAGAGGCATTTTGTCGTTCGGAGACGTACCTCATAATAGTGAGTGCTTCTGACACCATCTCGTCTTTTTGATTGTTTCTGGGACGTTTATTTGGTTTCGAAGTTGTATATTCGGTCGACATTTGTAAATATTGTGAATCGTGTTGTGAATTGTGTCCCTCCGGCTTATCCTGCAAAAACAGACAATTTGATGAAACTTTAATTTTATTCCGTGCACACGAAATAACCCCAATAATACTGATAGCGCGACGGTGAACATAGAGAGTGGAGTTATCTAAGTATACTATAATATTATAAAGAGGAAAGATTTGATTATTTGTTTGTATTGATTAGGCTCCGAAACTACTGGACCGATTTAAAAAAACAATTACTAGGTACTAGAAGCCCACATTATTCCTGATGAATATAGGCTACTTTTTACCGCGGGAAAAGTCATCATTACTACGGGAAAACGGGTAACAACGGGTAGGTAGTAAGAATGCAGCTAGTAATAAGTATAGATGGAAGGTATTGGGTATTTTCGCAAACGGGTATTAGTTAGGTATTTTGTTTCAATAAAGTTAGACCCAAACGGTACCCAATAACGTTAGCATTGCTTAAACTTGAAAAAATAACCGTGATCTTGGATTTTAAAAACACTTTAATATATAATCTACATCCTCAATTTAGTCGGAAACGATATCCATTTTGAAAATCTATACTTATAATAAAACTGTAACAGGTCCAATTCTGTACATTGAAGATATTTTGAAAATTTTTTTTGGAGGGCACTCTATTATCGATACTGAAGCCAAAACTGTAATTTTTTTCATTCATGTCTGTCTGTCCGTCCGTCTGTCTGTCTGTCTGTCTGTCTGTCTGTCTGTTTCTTAAACGCGCATCACGTCGAAACTACTGAAGGTATTGAAATGAAACTCGGCACGATTTTAGGTCATACTACGAGGAAGGACATAGGATACTTTTTATCCCGGAATTCAGTCAGGTTTTCCTGGGAGAGGGGATGAAAGTAAAATTTCTTCACCGCGCATGACGCCGAAAGTGCTGAATGAGTTGGAATGAAACCTTGCACGATTTGATTTCATATTACAAGGAAGGACATGGGATACATTTCATCCCGGAATTCAGTCATGTTCCCCTGGGAGAGAGGATGAAAGTAAAATTCTTTAACTGCGCATCACGATGGAACAACTGAATGAATTCGAATGGAACTCGGCATAATTTGATTTCATACTACGAGGAAAGATACATTTTATCCCAGAATTTAGTAAGGTTCCCCTGGGAGAATGGATGAAAGTAAAATTCCTTCACCGCGCATCACGCCGAAACTACTGAATGAGTTGGACTGAATTGGTACTATTTGAGTTCAAGGAAGGACATGGGATACATTTTATCCTGGAATTCAGTAAGGTTCCCCTGGGAGAGGGGATGAAAGTTAAATTCCTTCACCGCGCATCACGCCGAAACTACATAGGTAATGAGTTGGAATTAAACTTGGCACGTTTTGAGTTCATACTACAAGGAAGGACATGGAACACATTTTATCCTGGAATTCAGTAAGATTCCCCTGGGAGAGAGGAAAAAGTAGAATTCTTTAACCGCGCATCACGACGGGTCTACGCGTCGTCCGATTTCATGCATTCTTTTTGTTAGAAACAGTGTTGCAAGATCGAATTTGACTAAATCAGTAGAAAGACGAGTAGAAAATCAGTAGATTGATGAAATAATCTGTAGTTAGAAGAAAAAAATTAGTAGATAGAGGGTAGGTAAGTTCCTATCTATGTATTTTTCCAAGACGCACCCATTAGTTAGGTTCCTACCTACAAAGGCGTCTTGGAAAAATAAGTTAGGTTCCTACCTTACATGATATATGGTGGTTTAGCTGGTCCAGTTAACTGTACTACCGAAGTTTGGTTGCAGTAAGTGGTCCAATTAAACTAACTAGACCACAGAAAAATATTTTTTACTGTGGTACACAGCCAACTGTACCTACCTACTAACGAAAAAAAAATTACGGTGGTCCAGTCAATTGCTTCAGTATGACAATGGAATCGTCGCAGAATCATCACGTAGAATCCTTAGATTTATAAAACTCCAGATAGTGCGTGCGAGATAAATGAATAGTTTCAAACTTGACGCACGTCTCTCCATCTGCATTCATCATAATTTCTTTCATCTGAGGTGGAATACCCAAACGTGTCATTCTGTGTCAATACCCCTGTCATAGTGAAGCGATTAGTATAGCAGAATAGGGCCCCAGCTGAACGGAACCATCAGTAAGAAGTGAAACGAGTATGACACTTCTTAACACTGACGCTGGCCGAGTCGTAGCTAAAAGTCGTGTGGATAAAGAATGGGATTGAAGATGATAACATGGTATCCCCCGTAGACACTACACGATTTTTTGCACGGCAGCGTTTCAAATTATGAGAGACCATGGTTAAATGTGAACTTAATTAGTCGGCAGGTGAGGCAATCGCGAACGAAGTCGCGGGTACAGCTAGTTTAGACTAAAATAAATGACCACCATTTAATCTTGAATTTTAAAATTACCTCAAAATTGTATCGCACATCGGTTTAGTCGGAAAGGATAACAATGTTGAAAATTTTAAAAAAATTGTGCCGTTCTTGGTTTTTATAAATCACTTAGGTAGGTACTAGGTATTTAGGTCCACGTAGGTAGGTATTTTAAGTGTTTTAAAATTTTCAAATATTATATTATTAGTGTAAGCTTAGTTAAAAGAGTAGATAGAACCTAGCATAATGTTGCAGTGCCCTAGCAGGGTGCATGCTTGATACCATAATTTATTTTAAGACCTTTGTACAGCATGTTCCGCAATAAAATATCTTGAATCTTGAATCTTGAATCTTACTGCAGTAGGTACCTAATTATAATTAATTGCAATCTGTCATACCTAGGCACATATTACATTATACGTGATCATTTCGGTAAGTAGGTATTTAGGTTGGTATGTAGGTATCTACTACTAACCCGAGAGAGGTTTATAAAACCTACCTATGAAACCCTGGTGACCCGTACCACAGATATTATAATACTATACCCCGTACCTACCACAGGTTTTATAAACCTCTCTCGGACACCAGTCTCTGTCTCTTGCAAAACAAGATAACTTGATATACTTAAATTAAGATTAAGCCAAAAATTGTAATTAGGTGTCATTGAATTACTATTACTAGCGTAGGTAACCTATCTTTTGTAAGAGAGAATAGGTAAACACATTACCTATTCAATTCAATTCAATACCCGAAACCAGTGTGATTTGTAAGTACCACCTACCTACCCATAGTTACGTATAAGTACCAATAATTTATCGTCTATAACACAGATGTCTGTGGTCTTGTGGTCTTTAACTATTCTCGATCGATGTACTCGATGTAGCCACTCACACAACCGGCGGGGCGGGGGGTGGTTGGACCGCCTGCACTAGCCTCAAACGCCCGAGCCTCGCGCATCGCGCACAAAAACCACGGAACCGCGAGCTCGTCACATACCTACCTATTTAGTTGTATCTCGCTAACTACTAAACAGAAAGCTCAAAGAAAATAACAATACCAAAAAAAGCGAAAACTATAGGGACGGAATCAATTAAAGCCATAGACCCAAGTCTTAGAAAATTAAATACCTAATCGTATTGGCTCCTAAACTTGACAAAGTAGGTAGGTAGTAAAAATTGTTGACCGCAAAATTACATTCTATTTTGTGAGGTCAATTGGTTTTTAAAAATATGTCGTCGGGAACTTTTGCATTGGCAGCTTGCGTTCTTTCCATTCTATCAACGGAATAGCTATTAGGTATTGGAGGAACATTATCATGACCCGAGAGCTAACTTCACCCCAATGGAATAAACGACCATTGGGGTGAAGTTAGCCACAAAATCAGTTTTGCTCCGCACGCCGCGCCGCACGATGAAATTGCAACAAATGTTGCTGGGGCAGTCAACCAGATTTTTTTTCGCAATAAATGCGACTGGGGCGCTTCAGTGGGTAGCTAAGGTGGGTAGGTACTATAGTTTGGCAAAATAAAAAAAAAATGATTGAAAAATATCTTGAAAAGGAACTATTTTTTTTTTGTTGGTTGGCAACATTCTTAAAATAATGACGTTTCATGTAAACAAAGATTACGAATTATCAGATTTGTAACTTGAGCGGTCAAGCGGTGAATATAATACTCAAAAGTGAAAAATAATAAATAAAACTATTAGAAGTGCTGCCAGGGAGGTTATCTGTAAGATATACAGGCAATGCCTGGTGGAATTTGAGGCAAAAACGATTCTTTCCGATCTCAACGATGTTTACCAAGGAACAGCTGATAATGACAGGTATGTGAGGCTTTGTTTGTAATATTTAGTTGTATTAAACGTTACTTGATAGCCCCAAAGTAGGATTGAATTAATGTCATACGGAATAATTGGAATATTCAACAATAAACATTGGGCAGTTAGGTTATGTTTACGTTTGTTCTGTGGTTCTCTGGTATAGCGCGCTTAGATTAATTGATGCTTGAACTAGTCTGCAAATATGTAAGTGTTAATTCTATTTCTAAAATTCGATTTCTACATAATTTTAACGCGATTATTGTTATTTTTCTTTCTTTTATTCTATTTTTATAATGTAATTTATCTACTATTAATTACCTAAGAATTCTTATATTCTTTATAGGAAACAGCTGAGCGTGCATTCCAAGCTAAAACCGAGGACGATTGGAATAATTCGAGCCAGCACCCAATAGAAATGGAAAAGGAATAGGTAGGTACTGTGAGAAACTAACAATGTATGAGGAAATAGAGCGATAGTCATAAACCTCGAAGATGATAGCAGCAGCAGTACTTCCGAATCTGAGTACGACTCTCATGATTTTGGGACCAGCTCTAGCCAAGACATGAATATGCAGGGGGTAGATATTTAGAGGAAGATTTATTAATATAAAATAAAAAAGAATAATATTACCATACGTCTTTTTATAATTCTTAGAGTATATTAACACAGACTGACAAACATAGGAAACATTATTGTAGGGACCTACGTACTATTTATTTTTATTACTTAATAGACTTACATAACGAGAACACGAGGTCCTTGCTCAATTAAACAAAATGACTTTAATAAACTATGTGTGGACATAAATAAATAAATAAATAATACTGGACAATTCACACAGCATTATCTAGCCCCAAGATAAGCAGAGCTTGTGTTATGGGTACTAGATAACTGATATACTTAATACAATACATTACATAGATAGATATTTTAAATTATTATTTAATATTTTAAACGATCAGAAGTATACAGCTAAGTATTAAGACTAGCTTGGTGCACTATACGGGTTGCCATACGAACCTACAGTGGCGCCCCCATTATTTTCTACTCTTTTACCAAGCTGTACCAACATGCTGCATGTGCATGAATGTAGGGAACTATCTTACTATCCCATTTACTCGCATGACAATCTTGGCGTTAGACAAGGATGCAAACAACATGGGTAATTGAAGTTAGTCTGGCTGGTACCTACACACTGCATGTCCATGAATGTATGAAAATAACCAACTAGATAGGTATACCGTATACATAATAATGTCTATTCCGAATATTGGTAGGTATTGGTGCAGTGTGAGTATTGGTAGGTACGTAAAATTACAATATTGTATGCTATTAAATATGTATAGGTACCTACCTAGTGTAGAAAAATGTTATATTATGTAGGTTAGGTAGGTACTTACAGTATCGATTATTCCAGTAGAAACATTTTTATTGCTCAGGAAACTTAGTGATTTGTAGGCAAACCATTTACTTAGATAAATTTCGTCGGTAGCCGCGCCGTATTTATTTGAACTATCTACTTTTTTCTTTTCGCGGTAATAGTGACTTGTTACATTCTTTATTTTTCTCTCCACTTCAGTAACGGATGTAAGTAATTCAGTCGCAATATCATTAAAAGCTTCGTGGCGTTTTGGCCGCTTTTTATAGTCACTGTGTTTTGGGTCCCATAGCAGTTGTTTTGAACGATAGAGTTCTATTAGTTTCATTACTTTTTTGTCGTCCCACTCCATAATGTTTGAGTTGATAATACAATAACGCGTCACTATTCCTTGAAAGCCGGCGGGCAACTGATTGCGCCATGAGCGGGGGGGGGCTGCGGGGAGCCGGAGAGACGTGCCGCCGGCCCGGCGGCGCGGCGGCGGCGGGTAAACCCGCCGGGCAAGGCCGGCGGCGGCGGCGTCGGCGGCGCGGCGGCGGCGCGGAGCGTCCTCCCCGCCTCGCGATAGCCGCCGCCGCTGGCAAGATCGTTTCGGTAGGTTTAATGAATTTATTTTATACGTTAGGATTCTTACTATACACGTTATGGTACTTTACCCATTGTTGCTACAAATGTAATGTAGCACTAATAGTTTATTTAAAAAAAAACTAGTTTCTGCCCGCGGCTTCGCACGCGTTGTTTCTATGAAAACCTTTTAAGGTTATTTCTATCCCATGTGAACTGATAAATGGGATAATATATTTAA
Organism: Eupithecia subumbrata; assembly: GCA_949316285.1. Classification (NCBI taxonomy): domain Eukaryota; kingdom Metazoa; phylum Arthropoda; class Insecta; order Lepidoptera; family Geometridae; genus Eupithecia; species Eupithecia subumbrata. The sequence continues at coordinate 3,803,973 of OX438648.1, forward strand.
ATTATTTATTTTATTTTTGCTTGCATGTACATTCATTCTTAGGTCTACGTGAATGGTTAGATAGGTTGTCACTAGCCCTAAGCTTCCAGGGTTCATGTAAGTACCTAACATGCACCCTGGAAGGGCACTGCAAAAACTGAGTTCGACAGTATCTAGACATTATATTATATTATGTATATAGACATTATATATTTACACATGTCAAATAGAGTTTAAATACTTACATAGGTAATTAAAACAATAACATTAATTTCATACAGAAAAAAAGGTTTCCTACTAATGTAATTATTCAAATTGAATCTAGAAGCCAGAATTGTCGTTTATTCATTGTTTCATCATAGGTTAGTGTCATTTTAGTTTGTCCGTAGTGAATTGGTTAACAGAACATTTTTCAAATAAAAATAATTTTAGCTTATTACAAAAAGTTCTATCTCTATCTTAATTTCTTTAAATATTCAGGTATTTAATATATATTTTTGCCAATCTATGGTATATATATATATAAGTAGACTATGTTTTATTTCAGGCCTAGAACCACCAGTAGGTACATAAGCAAACTTTCGATCTGTTCAGTAATTTTGACCTGAAGAAGTAACAAACATCCCCAAACATCTAAAAATCCAAACTTTCGCATTCTATTAGTGAAATGTGATAGGGAAAATATGAGTTGTAAATCAGTAGGTACCAGCCGTATGTTCGAGCTGCAAGACAAGTGCCAAGTTTTCTTCAAAGAGAAGAGACGCAGCCAAAATATTTGAACCCACAAACTGATTGAAGTGAAGATGTGGATATGCTCCAAGGGATACAAAGACCCGCTCTCGTCTTAATTTGAGTGTGTCTAACAGAATGGAAAGTACGACCCTGGGTGTAATCATTACTAATAAAACAGGTTAAACCGAGGTTTATACAGGGTTATTGGTAATTCACTGACACTGCGTAAACTGCAGATTCTGCCAATCATCACGAAAATGTTAGTGAAGACGCCAGGTTTTAATTCATATTTTTTTGTAAATCGCCTACCATACAAAATAATGTCCAAAACCAATTAAATAGGAGTGGGAGATTGGTATTTAGTAATTAATTGATTACTAAATACCAATCTCCCACTCCTATTTAAATCCACATCATCATCATTGGCTTATTTAACATCCACGAAGGATGTATGAAGTCATGGTGGGATTCAGCCGAACACACACACACCCCTGATAATTCAGGGCAGAGATGTTCTTAGGTTTATCCCTACAAGGGTCGATTTTTGAATGGAGGGGAGTGCTAATATCCATTCCCTTTCCACCAATTTCAAGAATTGAGACCTGGCGTCTTCGCGGACGTGTTCATGATGACGGGCAAAACCTGCAGTTCACATAGTGTCAGTGAATTACCAATAAACCTGTATATAAAACAGTCATACTTTGTTTCGAGAAAAAAAATGTTGTTCCGTCTTGGCGGTCACGTCACGGCGTAAGAATCTACCCGTGGTTTCGGCCCGTGGATGTCGTAAGAGTCAACTCAGAGAATCATCCAGTGGGCAACAGCTTCCTTCTGTGTGTAATGCAACACCTCCACTGCGATCACTAACCCGAGGTGGGTTTTACCATAATTACCACGCTTGATAGCTAAGCGTGGTAATTATGGTAAACCCCCTCGTTTGGGGAGGCATGTTCAGCAGTGGACGTATGTATGCTGATGTAAAGATGTTTCGAGAAGCTAAACATAAATAAATAATACTGGACAATACACACAGCATCATCTAGCCACAAGCCAAGCAGAGCTTGTGTGATGGGTAATAGCTGACTAATATGTATACATACCTTCATAGATAGCTATTTTTATTTTACATATAAAATACCCAGAACACCCCGAACAAATATTAGCAGATCGTACAAACATTTGCCCCGAGACGGGAACCAAACCCGCAACCTCCTGCGTTGCAGGCAGATCGGTCGTCAAAGCGCACATTAGAGTCAGAGCGCTTATTTAGTGGTATCGGAACGCTTATTTAGTAGAATCTCTGTTAGACAAGCGAATGTTTTTATTACGTTGCTTAAACCTGCCTCTCGGGTAAGTTCAACCGGATTAACTTTTTTATTGGTAACTAGGTAGGGTTGTTCGATGAGCCATGCCGATGCCGCCCACGACCTTTCAAACTCCCTTACGTCTGAAAAACCACTTCTGACCTTCATTTAGTGCTTGCAAAGTTCAAAGACATTTGAATTTTTCAGTGTCGTACAATTATTGAAGATGACCCGACCCCCCATCATTGTAGAGTGAAATTGAGTAAAGATGCGCGACTGCGAATGATCTGGCTAGTCGAATGATCTACGACTACTAACTTACTCATTCGACTTGAATATTAATAATATGCAAATCGTCTAAGTCGAATGACAACTACTAATTAGTAATGCCTCTACGAATTGATCGAGGCGTCGAATAACGAATTGAGTTCGACTGCCCGACTCGAGCAGTTGCCATTACTAACTAAATTAGTTATTAATTTGGTTAGTAATGGCGAGTCAGGCAGTAGACGCGAAGTCAATTCTTTATTCGACGCCACTCGCGATTAGTACTATCCAAATTAGTAACTAATTTGCCCTAGTCATTCGAATAAAAAGTATAAAAAGTATAAAATAATTTAATTGCCAGAAAACTTATTTCTACCATACAGTTGCTGGTGGTCCCCGCACGAGGCAAGCCTGTGTCGCGGGAGGCCTGTTTACAAAATATGTTTACCGTTCATAGATTAAGTGTACAGAGCCAGGGCAAACTAAGAATATAATAAAATAATAAAATATAAAATAAGTAGAAGAATTACCTAGATAAAAAACAGGTTTATGAGTTACATTATCTAATGGAAACATGTCACATAAAATTTTGGGAAGGGGAAGGGGGGGGGGGGTGGAAGGACGAGTGTAAATCATGATCAGCCTAAAATACATAAGAGACCTTAAGTAGCGTCGTAGTCGAGTGTGAGAAGCCACCTTCTGATCTTTTCCTTAACGCCATATAGAGCACAGGATAAGTTGCAGTGTTTAATCGCACGTCGATAGATAAATGGGAAAGCAAAGCTGCGGAAACGCTTAGCGAAAGCGGATTTAGTGGCGGGGACCTTGATTTTCACACGACGACTGTTAGAAGGGGCACGTGAGGAAAATATCTTGTGGAAAGATGAGACAACGCCTGAGACATAAAGTTGACGAACAGTTAGAGTTTGTGTTTCGGAGTGAAGAGTTTCCGTTGAGAACCTAAATGGTTTACGAAACATAACTTTCAGAACAGACCTGTGAGCTCGCTCGAGTTTAATCATAATTGTTTTGGCGGCACCACCCCAGGCCGTAATGCAATAGCTCATGATCGACTGACAGAGAGCCGAATACACAGTCATGAGAGTGTCATTGTCCGCGCCTTCACGTAGATGCTTCATGACGTGAATCAGCTTTCTAACTCTACCAGAGAGAGCATTTATATGCTGTCGAAAAGACAGATTTTCATCCAGCTGGACTCCTAAGTATTTAAAGCTGGTGGAACGTTCAATCCCGGAGCACGAGAGAGAACACAACTGGAGATTGTTTGAAAAGCCACATTTGTGAATACGCAAGGACAGTGAACTGGGTGGACTTGAGGCAGCAGATTTATGGAAGCACACGTATTTTGTTTTGCTGGCATTAAGTGTGAGCAAATTAGAGTCGAGCCAGTTAGCAACACGGGCTAGAACTTCCTCCACGAGCTGCGAGACCTCCCCCCAGGAGTCACCCTGAACAACAATCGCTGTGTCGTCTGCATAGCAGAGGATCTGCGTCCGGGCTAGATCACCAAACAACGAGATTATGTCATTAATATACAGTGAAAATAACGTAGGACCAAGGAAAGGATGCTGCCCTGGGGCACCCCAAAGCATACACCCCGGGTATCACTTGAGTGACCACCAACTGAAACAAATTGTGCTCTCTCAGACAAATAGCGAATGGTTCGAATGATTTGTGAAGTCGAATAATTCGAATGAAATCATTCACAGTCGCGCATCTTTAAAATTGAGGTATTTTTTTAAATCCAGTGCACATTAATTACTTCTAAAGAATGTACCTTAGTATGGTTACAATCTAGCCACAACACGTAGGCTAATGAGTAATTTAAATTTAACTTAAATTGCTAGCATAGCTTATTCTAAGAACGTGTTCATTAACACCTTTCTTATTTTTAACCCCCGACGCAAAAAGAGAGGGGTGTTATAAGTTTCAAGTGTCAGTCTGTGTATCCGTGTATCTGTCTGAGGTATAGTAGCTCTTCTTCTTCTTCTTTTTATTTATGGCTTGATGTGCTTGCTAGTTAGCGACAATTCTGCCAGCCAAACGGATGAACCGATTTTCGGTTAGTTTTTTTTTGTGTCATTGATATAATTTTATCCCGAGTGTTCTTAGCCATGTTTCATGAAAATAGGACAAGGGGTTTTTTAAATTTTTAATTTTGTCTCTAGATAAGATTTACGGGAAGACACTTTGTTCTTGTGTTCTTTAGTTTGTTTACACTACATTTCACTAATATTAATTTATTACACTACACTAACACGAAAGGTTTTTTCCTATGTTTTCGGTATATAATCTCTCTTCCAAGGTATAGTTCCTCGACTACTTTTCTGTGCCTTTGATTTACTTATTTCACAAAGCGGAGTTTTGAGAAATTCTTTGCTTATTTCTCACTAGCTACTTCCCGCGACTTCGCACGCGTTGTTGCGGGAGAAAAGTAACAAATATTATCCATATTTAATTCAGGCCGAGAACTACTTCAATGCAAATTTCAGTCCGATCCGTCTCGCCGGCATATGCAAAATTTCAGTCCGGTCCTTCTCGCCTTTTTCGCGTGAAAAGGTAAAATAAAAACATCTAAACATCTATAGGTAGGTATATCAAAACATCCAAACTTTCGCATTTATATTATATGTGCGAATTGAAAGTTCTTACAGAGTAGGGACAATTGCAATAAACAAAGCAACGCATTAAGAAGAAGGTACGCTACACTGAATAAAAAAAATTGTTTACATTGATTAAGATCTTGTCTAATGTGATCCGCATCATGAATCCATATGAGCCCGATAAGATCTTGTCTTCTGTGACTATGAAAACTTAGTGAAATCGTAATAGCTCCTTCTACCAAGTAATGAATGGTTAATTAGTAATGGCCTTATAAAGTGTAGTTATTTAATTTGATTCAGAGATGAAATGCAACAAAGTTGTTTGCTAACCCCGTGCAAATAAATGTTTAAGACAAACTGAATATTTATTTTGAGCATTGATATGTCAATGATATGCCTATTTTTTGTTTTAAACAAATTTGATATGTTGCAACTACCATGCATTCTTGTTTGTATTGAATGATATATTTATCATTCCAACTATTTTGACGCCAACTAAGATAAAATGCGTCTTAGTTGGGCTATATTTTCTCAGTGACCTTCAAAAAAGTAAAAGCTCTACTTGTTGTAAAACTCTACGTTTTGAATTGTTTCGAGATCTTGCTAGAGCGAAGTAAGATAAGCTTGCAAGAACACTCAATATTCTGTGAATTTGTTGGGCAAATAACACAAGTTTGATATAGACAATCAAACAAATATAGGTACAATTTGTTAAGCAAATAACACAAGGTAGGTACAAACCATCAAACAAATAACAGCTGGAAAGACAGCTACGTTACAGCTGGGGTCGTAACCAGGAGGCCTTATGGGCCGTAAAAATATTGTTTATGTTAACTTTTACGCTTCTAACTTTATTAAAAACTTGCTCCTGGAAAAAGTGACCTACCGAGGTTATATATTTTCCATATCTAGTCTACCTTTATATAGTACTAGCTGCATTCTTACTACCCGTTGTCCTATAACCCGTTTTCCCGTAGGAATGAAGCATATTCCCGAGGTAAAAACTATTTTCATCAGAAATAATGTGGGCTTCTAATGGTAAAAGAATTTTTCAAATCGGTCCAGTAGTTTCGGAGCCTATTCAATACAAACAAAAAAATTATCGAATCTTTCCTCTTTATAATGGTAAAGTATAGGTAGAAATCTTTTCTTTACTGAAAAGACATACATAACATGACATAAAATCGTCTTCTAATATTAATTAAATTAGAAGACGATTAAGCGACTCCTTAGATGCGAGTCCTAAAATAAAAAATCTGTAAGACGGTATTCGTTCGAAAACCTGTAAAACATTCCTTCATTCATCTCCTAAATTCATACCTACCTAATATGTTTTAGTCTACAGTAATTTACTATCACGACATTAACAGGAAGTGAGATAAAAAATCTCGGCTTTTTAAGAAAGCTCCATTACCAGGGCATTAAGAATTTTAAGACCTAAATTACAACCCTGGACATAACGAAGCAATTCTAGCGACAAACCGATCCATTACATCAGACGGGAATAAACGAGCCAGGTGGAGTCAACATTTTACACAGAAACGTTTTACACGACACTGAACGAATTACACGTAACGAATTACCTAGGTAGGGACAATGTAAAACTGTTACGTGATCTTTCAAAGTCGTTAGAAGTATTCACCTACTATTTTATACTTAGGCAACATCGAAGACACTTATCAGAAAGCTCGTGATCTGATAACGATTGTTCGTGATAACTTTATTCTGACTTTTAGGAAGGTGAATTATATTTAGATTCTCGGCAAGATTTGATGTACAAAGATTTTCAATATCGCCAGATAACATGTACGATCCAAATTCCTCTTCTGATCACCCCTGAAATACTTGACGATCATTATTTTGACACCAATAGAATTATTAATGAAAGTGATGTGCACGGCACGCGTCTTGGTCAGAAGGCAGTAGCGTTCGTGCCTTGTGGGTGGAGGGACACGACCTGCCGACCACCGCAGGCAGGCCTCCCCACGCATCGGGATGGGCCCTGGAACATCTCCTAAAACATATTTACCGCCGAAATGGCTCCGAAGCCGATAGGACTTCTTTTATTGTTTTTCATCATCGGAGGGCACGCAGAGGGTGAGTTTAGCAAACACCGTTTTCTTTTTCACGCGTGTCTACGCATATTTTGTGAGGATACGTCTTTCAATGAATATTCTAATTATATTCATACGTAAGACGTCAACTCAAAAGGAATGAAACATTTTTACAAGCCTGTTCGGCGCTCACGTAGCGACGCTATTTATTATGAATCAGAGTAAGAGCTAGACAGTTTCAAAATTCAGTAAACACGCTAAGGGATTTCACGATTTTTCATTGTTTAAAAGATCGCGGATCTGCCCATTTAAGTGTCATCGAGATAGAGTGCTCTGATGTCTCTCGCAAGAAAATATCTGAAAATGTTTCCATTTTTATCCTTGTTATTTTTAGAAACACAAGAGTCTACTTACTTTCTTTTACATTAATGTTATTTTTAGATGCATTAGAGATTTTCGACGTTCTGTCCGTGGTGCGAGATGGTCCGCTTCCGGAGGGGGTCTCCAAGATCCCCGGCCGGTGCCAATCGCCCGGTGTGCCTGAAGATGACTACTCGTCATACCGCCTTAACGAGAACGGCACGTTGCATCAGCTGGCTGCTGGGATGTTCTACAACAGCTTTCCTGAAGACTTCTCAGTCTTGGCTGTGGTTAGACTTCCAGGTACGGAATACGGAAGATGTTTTCTTTTTACTAGGTATTTACTTATTGACTATGTAAGAACTGTAATAGGTAGGTAACTATGAAGACCCCAGCAAATGTAGAGTTTCTAAGCTCTTCATATTTGCATGGAAACATGAGAAATAATTGGTACTCAGACACCTAATATTTCTTTAGAATCTACGAATTCACGGGTTATATTTTATTTTCTCGACGTAGGTTTATGGTAGATAGGTACGGGACGGAAGTAAATAGCCAAATTATAAGGTGTTCTGCGGACTTTGCATGGACAACCTTTTCTAAGGTAGAATAGAGAAAAATTGCATCGAATGCATAAACCTTCCCAGTTGAAAGATCCTATAGCCTAGTCCAAATCTCGTTAATTCTTTAGAACTCATAAAACACTTCTGACGACATCATTAACGCAGCGGGCGAAGGTCCGCCTGCGACGTAGGAGGTTGCGGGTTCGATTCCCGCCTCTGAACAAATGTTTGTACGATCTGCAGATATTTGAATAATGTATACTAAAAAAATATCTATCTAAGTAGTGTATTGTATTATGTCTATCAGTTATCTAGTACCCATAACACAAGCTCTGCTTAGCTTGGGGCTGATAATGCTGTGTGAATTGGCCAGCATTATTTATTTATTTATTTACTGTTTCACAGTAACAGAGGAAGAGGTCCAGAACCCCATATTCGTGCTTTACTCTGACGCCGGCGACGAGCAACTTCAACTGGTCCTCGGCAAGATGGTGGAGCTTTACTACGAAGACACGAGAGGGGACCCTCCTGATAATGAAATGCTGACATACCGTGCTGATATTGCTGACGGAAGGTAAGACTTAATGGAAATCATTATCGGAAAAATCCAATTAGCTAGAGGGGTGAAATTCCAACATAATCAAGTATTCATCTTCCCGATAAAGTCAGGATTTCGACGTTCACGTTAGGTAAAAACGTGTGGGGAAAGCAAACTTACCTATTTTATTCTATGAGTACGTATTCTCAAGGTACAATTTGTAAACAACTCACAACACAAAAATACAAAAATCTCTTTTTGGTGTCGTGTTTGAGAACATAATTGTCAGCATTATGTATGCATTGTAGGAAAAAGCACAAATCGACGAGTAGGTAGAGACTAGGTAGTGAAAAATCTGTCAAATAAAAACAAGATGTAAAAATAAATAAATCTTAGTCCTAGTAATATTATAAAGCCGAAAGTTTGTGAGATCTGATTTTGTTACCTAGGACCTCCAAAACTACTGAACAGATCAAGATGAAATTTGGCGTACGTTTAGAGCAAAGCCTACCTTAAATAATAGGCTACTTACTATACCGAAAATACGCGTGCGAAGCCGCAGGCAGAAGCTAGTAAATAATAATTAAGAAAGGGCAATGTTTACAAAGATTGAATTTCGACTTTGGTCGGAAGTATCGAAATATTACTTGGTCCACAAATATTTTATTTAACTCTATGTAACAAATCCCAAAACACGATTCAATTAAGACAAGCCTTAGGAAATTACTTCTTCTCCCAAAACGCTTTGTTCCCTCAAATTGTTTTCTTTTAATTCCCGATTGCCACAAAATATAACTTAATGAAGTAGGGGCCTTATTCTTTCGGATTCAATAAAGAGCTTAAAAAAAATCCAATCCCTATTGATGCAAAGCTTGGATACCTACCAACATACCTACAGATAAGTATCTAATCTACCCACTATTCAAATAAGTTTAGTTAGCTAGGTGTATAAAATTTCGACATCATCGTGCGAATTGCTAAGACAAATTATATACGCTGCTTTGCAACAACGCTGGATAAACAACTCATTCACAACGGGATATTTACCATCATTTTACCACCCTAAAAATAGCGACATACATATTATAAATACTAGAAATAAGGATAAACTCGCTGTGCCCACAACTGGGCTACACAAGATAAATGTATCTTTTAAAGAGCAATGTATACGCTTCTACAACAAAATTCCAAGTGAGTTGCAAAAATTATCAATAAATAAATTCAAACAAATTGTCAAACATATCTTTTGTAAAAAGGCTTACTACAAAATATCAGGAGGATAAAAAAGCTTGAGACGAGATTTGCTCCAGCTCGAAAAATAACAACTAACAGGCTAAAGGTTTTTTCGTCGCTTTACTTTAGTCTTATGTAGACCGAAGCGACAGAAATCAAAAATATCATTTTATTTCCGTGTCAGTGTTTAGTTTTATGATTTGACCTTTTCTAAGTGTACATTTATTGTATTTATGGAAATAAAGAGTTTTTGATTTGATTTGATTTGAGTTTTGAGCTGTCCAATATTTCAGCACAGTTATACCTATGCGCCATGATCACGAAATGATCATAAGTAACAAATCATGGTAAATTTTGTTGTGAATGACTTTAGTGTTAATAAACATGATAATTTTAAAAGTTTGAGTCTTTAGCACGCACTTAGGTACGTAGCCAAAATATTCACCTGAAAGTTCTGGCAAATGGCAGACTTGATGAATGACTCGACAGCTAACCAAGCTTAGTTTGGGTTCAGTTTTAACGCGAGTTTAATTAAACAAAGTTGCAAGATAGATAAATTTATTTTAAGTATACGATAAAGAAGGGTAATCTAATCTACATTGGTTCAAAAATAACATGCGGAACATGAATCTAGGGGATTAATGAAAATGTCGACGAAATTATAAGGGATCAAGCAATCAACATAAAGCGCCTCTCGATTTATCATCAGAATTATTTAATTCTTACATTTCTGTGACTTTTCCTTAGGGGTTTCATAATGATTTTTCGGTTAGAAATGACCACTGAGTGAGCATTTCAGTCATCACAGCCTAATATTTTCATTAGGTATACCCCACGCTTTTAGTCTACGCTTTTCGTGTTAAAAAGTAGCTTATGTCCTTCCGCGGAACAGCTTCTATCTCCCTGTCAAATTTCATTAAGTTCCGTTTAACCTTTAGGTGTGAAAAAGTTACGGATAGACAGAATTAGACAGAATTCTGCCCGCGGCTTCGCACGTGCCTTTCAGTAGCCTATGTCCGTCAACGGGATATTATTTACCTCCCTGTCCAATTTCATTAAGATGCGTTCAGCCGATTAGACGTTAAAAGGTAACAAACAGAGTTATGGTTTTATAAATATTAGTATGGATAGTATACTTGTTTCTACCTGCGGCTATGCACGCTTTCATGTAGCCTATGTGCGTCCCCGAGATACCGTTTACCTTCATGCCAAATTTCATTAAAATCCTTTCAGCCGTGAAAAGATAGAGTTGATTTTGAATCACACTAATCACACTTATATTATAAATGCGAAAGTTTGGATAGATGGATGTTTGTTACCTCTTCACGCCAAAACTACTGAACGGATCGGGCTGACATTTTGCATACAGATAATTCTGGAATCAAACATAGCCTACTTTATATCCCATAAATCAGTGAGATAGAAATCACCTTTAAACTTTTCCATAGAAAAAATGCGTGCGAAGCCGCGGGCATAAACTAGTTTATAATATTAGTATGGATTTGGACCGAAAAAAATTTTCAAAGATAATTTTAATAAGTAAATATTTAAAGGTGGCACCGGCTTGCCCTGAGCATCAAGGGCGACTCTGCAACGTTGCTGGTGGACTGCGAGGTGAAAGAAACGTTGTTGCTGAACCGGAAACCAGGCAGCACTTTCAACTTGGCCGGCGCCCTAGTAGTGGGCACTCAGATAACACCCGACCAGTACTATGATGTAAGTTTTACCTAAGCTAAGCCTAAGCCTAAGCAGCTATGAAGCCCCAGTGTTCTTTGCGCATTGATCGACCAAATTGACAATTTATTTCAATCGTCAATTAAAAACGATTGCCACGAGAAACAAATGGCTTTAAGTAGTAATAAATGTCTCAAATCCATAAATATAAATTAGAAGACATCAATACCAATTTAACCAGGTCAAAATAGGCGCTTCCTTGGTCTAATTTACATGCGCCTACAAACAGATCATTTAAATTGAGGGTAATTTACAGGGCGACATCGAGTTGCTTCAATTCGCCAACAAACCTGACATCGCTTACGAAATGTGCTCGACTATTGCCCCCAATTGTGATGGAATCGGAGACGCTCAATTTATATCAGAGAACTATGCGACCGAAAGACAACCGAGGAACAAACTTCAGAATAGACTGGGTCATTCAGCCAGTCAGTTCCAAAGAGAACTTATTAACGATCCAGAATATAACCAGTATGCCACAGAACGTGGATACAATCCTCTTGACAACAGACGAGGTTATAGCAATTATGCAACAGAGCAACCCATAAACATGCCAATTGAAAACGTACCAGATTATACAGATTCTAGTGAATACGAAAACGAAAATGAGCCTTACCAACCAGATGACACCGTGATCAATAACTTTGCGACACAAGCCCCGTTTGAAACCACATCTGCGAATGCGTTCACCCTGGACAGCGATGGCACGAGACAGTATGGGCATTACGGTAGGAACAGGACTAGAAACAGACCCGATCTTTATGCGGCAGCGAGTAGAGAGTTTGCAACTGAGAGACCCAGTTTTAACGCAGCCAACCAATTTTCTTTTGGAGGATCTCCCGATGAAGGTATTTTTCTGTTTATTTATTAGGGGTTAAACAACTTAACAAAGTTTTGAAGCTCATAGGAGACATTGAAAATATTCTGAACTACTGTACATTATACAAGCAATCGATTATTAGCAAACAACTAAATCTAAATAGGTAGGTAGGTAATCGAAATCGCCGGTTGGGAAAACCAGGGCAATGGCCCAGGACTGATAAATATTTGTTTTCCAGATGAGAATAGTATTTTCGGAAGGTTTACCGATGGTGACGAGTACATACCAGTCCCTACGGCTCCCGCAACTCTACCAACAGTAGATATAACAACACCAAGAGTGAGTTTCCTTTTAAATAGAAACTAGGTTTCCTTTTATAGTTTTCCAAATTACAGATATTCTAGTTTTTAAAACAGTAATATATCCCGATAACAACCATCTTCTTTGTTAATCAGAGCGGAAAGTCAACGCTGTGTTATGCACAATAATTTGCATTATATCTCTGATGAAACGACCTCTATAAGCTTTCCGCGTGATATGACAAAGCGTTAGACACGGTCATAATCGCATGCTATTTATGTAACGGGTTGGTCCAAAGAGGTGGAATACTAGGGCTACTCGTAGAACAGAACCTAGATTTTCTTTACTGTCAACACAATATTACAACTATTAGAATGATATGAAAACTAAATTCATGATATATTTTAAAACAAATGACTAATATCTAATCCAAGATTGAATAAGACGTACGTCAATTACTCGTAATGATGACGGTTACAGTTGCCACAATAAGCTTCTTGACGTATATCAAATTAGGCGTTATAAATAAAAATGATTTGTAGTATTTGACTCAATAAACCAATATTTATAGATTTCTAATAATAAAAGTGTAAGATAACATATTTCCAATTTAAAAACTGTTTTTTTAATTTTGTACTCTGAAAACGCTGTCGGCCATGTTGTGACGGCATAGACCTCCAAGCAAATTTCATGTCGGTTCTTATACGAGTGAAATTCGCTACGTAGTCTGTCTATATTTTTCCAATGATGGACGTTTGTTCATGTCAATTGTTTGTTTTCTAGACGCATCTAGTATTATGTTTGTAGTTTTCTACCCGTATGACGTCACAGCACAGATTAATATGGCGTTTTCACCTGTTTAGGAAAAGTAGACTTTTAAAATATTTTTTGCGTTTTTCTGGGTCCAATATTTTTTTTCCCTCTAATCGGACAGTAATTAATAATTTAAGACCTACTTTAAAAATGAGTCAACTAGCCTAATAAAGTGATCCTCATTCAAATTTTAAGTTTAGCGTTTTGACACGAGAAAATATCCTCGAACTGAAAAGGATAGCGGCATTATCGTCACCTTAGTATTACTCTGAGCCTTGCTATAATCGTTTCAGCTGCGGCGAAGGGACGACATACCGGAAGAACCGACACTAGTCACCACCGAATCTCCGTACGTCCCTATAAGCACCACAGAGGACAGTGATTTTGTCACACATCCGGCAGAGGGACAAGTAAGAACGCTTTAGATAAACCCGTAGGGTTGCCCGTTTAAAAATATACGTCAGGGTCTATCGGACGCAATGGTGCGTAAGCAATTTATTATATCAACCTTTTATAGATACGTTGTTTGCTCGAGCGTGGACCGTTTTCTGCAACTCTAACCCCCGAATACTCAAACGCATCTCAGATATAAGCACGTCTCAGGTGACGAGTTTTTGACACATTTTCATTGAAAACTGTCAAAAAATCGTCATTTGAGACGTGCTTAAATCTGAGATGCGTTTGAGTATTCGGCGGTAAGCGTAAGAGATATTGACTTAGAGCTAAAAAACTCATTATGAGTAGGTACCTTACCTATGCGAATTTGTTGCGTTGGTATGAAGATTCCACCGTCGCTTATGACGCAACGGTTGGATAAAAAGGACCTTTTGCTATTTTGTGATTGGCTCCCAGCTACTTGTTATTACAGTATATCTTAGCATTAGCATACCGTTTGTGAAATGGAACGTAAAAAGAAAACCGAACTGAATAACTGAGATAAAAAGCAGCGACTAAATCCACAGCCGAAAAAACACATTTAACTTATTGGCTTCTTCAACTTTTGAAGGATGAAAAAATAACTTAAAGATTGAAAGCGTGTCTGAGGTGCGAAGCGGAAATAAGACGACTTTTACTTTTTAATTTCAGCCATTAAATTAGAATTGGAAATAATCTGTTTTACTTTGGGATTGATTTTTGTGTATTTTGTAGGGTAATTCCACGACTTACGATCCATTGGAACCAGACTATGATTACGGGGGTGGAAGTTCTGGCACGTATTTCGGTCCGAGGGGGTACCCGGGCCCACCTGGACCTCAGGGTCCTCGAGGACCTAAGGGGGAGCCGGGGAAACCTGGAGCAGAAGGACAGCAGGGGTACACTGGTGCACCTGGACATGTATTTGTTGTGCCGGTAAGATTTTAAATAATAGGAAAATCACACCACAGTAATATTATAAATGCGAAAGTTTGGATGTTTTATACCTGGCTGGACCTGGGCTGAAATCTGTTTAGCAAATTACAGATAGTTCTATGCCTGGAATAAAACAAAGGCTCTAAATCATTTCTCATGGGATAGAAATAACATTTAAACGTTTACATAGAAACAACGCGTGCAATGCCGCGGGCAGAAACTAGTAATCTACGAGTATGTGCATGAAAATTCTAATGTACTTATTGAAATCTACAATCTTGCATGATTTTGATATAAAACTTTTTTTATTTTTTGGATATAAAAGTTTTATATTCTATTTATAATATAATATTGTATTTTGGTGTAGAATCGTGGAATACCAAAATATATTGAGTACATAATTAATCCGTTTTATTTCAAACCGTGTTACAAAAATTTACAGTTAATGCTCATTTTCAAAATATTTTATGTTGAGATGAATCTACATGCGAATCTCGCATGTAGAATCGTGGAATACCAAAATATATTAAGAACTTAACCCTTGTTATTTCGGACCGTGTTACAAAAAGTGCCAGTTAATGCTCATTAACGCCATAAATCAATAATATGACTGGCTATAGCAATTACAACCGTCATAAATTACTTATATCTGACTTTAATTGCAGCTTCATCAATCGGGAAACGATAAAGGGCCGGATGGCCAATCCGAGGCTCTACGACAGATGCTGAATCAGCACATGGTATGTATAAAAAATAAGCACGACATATTATAATGCACAAGTGTGGTGCACACAGGTGCACTATCTATTTCCTCACTTCCATAATACGATGGGACGGCAGACCGACACTTCTTTCTGGGGATAGGGGTTAAGCGTAGGACCAACGACTGAACGTGCGAGCCACGGGGGTGTACACCGCCAACTTCCTGACTCCGGGCTGCTACTGTGAATATTTCTTGCTAGAAAAGTCCCAATAACAGAAATCTTGCCCGATCCGGGATGTGAACCCGGGATTTGAACCCCTATAATGCATTATTAAGGTGCATTATTAAGGTTAATAATGCATTATACATGCGCGAGAAACAAAAATGTAATGTTTTTTTTTTATTTCTCCGTTCTACAAGTAATTTAGCTAGTACATAAGTAGTTTTGCGCGCATTGTAAGCTATTTGCTCTGAACCCATGCTTAAACGAACTTTGAATCTATTGTCATTTTGGAGTCTCTTGACATGTAAGAGATTTATTATTAATATCAGCATAATATCGATTATCTCCAAACTGACAACTGATTCGAAGTTTGGTTGAGCATGGGTTTACCTATATTTTTTTACGATGTGCACATTACTACTTCTGCTTGCACAATCAACTACTTACTTGTAGACCCTAGATAATCTTAAAAACACATTTTATTGCAAAAAGCGCGTGACGGCGGTATTGCGCATTAACCCTGAAATTGTTTTATTCCTATGCTATAAACATAAAGAGGTTAAATTTGCAACTTGCAAGTTACATTGCCCCTGAGTCCTATCTAATACACTACGTTAAATTAATCTATTATTCAATACAAATCCCAAATGAATAACTAACTAAAACAAAAGCTTTAAGAGTTCAAGTTTTAAGTCCCCAAGTACAAAAATCGTCTCGAAGGCAAGTTTCGTCTTTCCTTTTGTCAACTTCCATTCCATAACTTTACTTAGATTTTATACGATAGGTTAGAAATAACTTTTGAACTTTCCAAAGAAGTTTGATTTCTTCCTATGCATGTTCAATCTTTTGTACAGTTTGTTTCACTTTAAAAGACCTTTATTAACAAAGAAAATTACAAACATATAATAAAACTAATAAGAGCTAGCTATTTACAATTGAATCAATTGAGCTAACTGCAAACTGTTGCAAACAATGTACAGGTAAGTTACATTGCCCCTGAGTCCTATCTAATGCACTACGTTGAATTAATCTATTATTCAATACAAATCCCAAATGAATAACTAACTAAAACAAAAGCTTTAAGACTTCAAGTTTTAAGTCCCCAAGTACAATAATCGTCTCCAAGGCAAGTTTCGTCTTTCCTTTTGTCAACTTCCATTCCATAACTTTACTTAGATTTTATACGATAGGTTAGAAATAACTTTTGAACTTTCCAAAGAAGTTTGATTTCTTCCTATGCATGTTCAATCTTTTGTAAAGTTTGTTTCACTTTAAAAGACCTTTATTAACAAAGAAAATTACAATCATATAATAAAACTAATAAGAGCTAGTATTTACAATTGAATCAATTGAGCTAACTGTTGCAAACAATGTACAGGTAACTCAACTGAATAATTTAAATATAATTTAAACAGATATAAGTACAGACAGACAACCGAAATTAACAATAAATTCGCTGGAAGAGAACTCCTAAAGAGTTTAGGTCACAGAATTTTTTGTAGTTTCCCGTTATTCTGTTTGTGTTTTTGTGAAGTAAAGAATTAAAAAATTATTTAAATCAGGCTGCAATGCGAGGTGCCGAGGGACCCATGGGTTTGACTGGCATAGCAGGACCAGAAGGAGAAACGGGCCCTGAGGGACCGAAGGGGGAACTGGGAGAGTTCGGTGAACCGGTAAGATTTTACACTTGTTTTTACAGCACCTGATATGAAATCCTATAGTCCTTTACGTTTCCTATAGTCTCATGGCAAAATCTAACTGAATCGCGTGGAAGAATTAAAATAATGAACGTGACATGTTGAGGACGAAAAAAACCTGCGTTTTATGAGAATTAATGATCTTTTGCTTTGTCGTTAGTGGACAAAAAATTGAAGTGAAGGGAATCAATTAACACGTTATCTTTTATCTTAATACATAAAAGAACAAGCTATTTTCAATTGAGTTATCAAATGCTCCAAACCAATCTGTTGTCGCTTAATGTCGGAAAAACAAAATTTATGACTTTCTCAAACGCTCTTAGTAAAAAACCAAATCTAGAAATGAAAGCTCATGTAAATTGTTGTCTGCCAACTGCCCAGATCTGGATCGGGTAAGTAGCATCAAATATCTTGGCTCAGGCCAAGATATTTGATGCTACTTACCCGATCAACATTAACAGTCATTATTAACATGATTAACAGTCAGCTGTTGATGATAAAATGACATGGAAATCACATATAGATTTACTTATCTAAGCGAGTTCACAAACTTATATACGTTTTCAAGTATTTGAGAGAAGTACCTGTGCTGTTTGTGTGTGAACCCAATAAAATGTCTATCTATCTATCTATCTATCTAAGTAGCTGACAGAAATTTATTAGCTATTACTTAATATTTACTTAACTCTCTTTGTAAATCATAGCTAGCTTACTGTAGGTATATAGTGTGTACAGTATGGGAAGGTCCTGTAAAACTTACCTACTTCAAATAGAGAGCTCACAACGGACCGTGTTAAAACTTTTAACGATAGAGCTTGTATTGTAGGTTTAGCCGTATCGTTTCCCAACCTATTTTATAAAGTTATTGATCTCAAATTTCGTAAACCATTAATTGACGCTTTTAGGGACCACCTGGACCAAGAGGCATTCAAGGCCCACCTGGCCATCTGGGCCGTAGAGGCCACGCAGGAAGAGACGGCGAGAGAGGCTCGCCAGGACCTACTGGTGTTAAGGGCGAACAGGGATACCCTGGACTAACGGGAATGCCGGGCGATAAAGGAGAGAGGGGCATGACAGGGATGCAAGGGGAATCTGGCGCTCCGGGGCAAGATGGACCGCCTGGTGATGACGGCACACCTGGGCCCCAAGGCCTTCCTGGGGAACTGGTAAATATAATTTTCCGATCCTATCATAAATCAATTGTTTTCTTTGAAAGATAAACGGACTATTAATATAATTGGGGGTTTTGACAGTAGTTTTCGTGGTCGTCAAATTAACCGATTACTTACTTTAAAGCTTTTAATCTTCTGATTATCTTTCAAAGATCACAATTCAATAATTGAAATACATAATTTGATTGACGACCTATGTAGCGCAGTGACAGTGACCGAAGGTCCGCCTGTTACGTTGATTTGGTTCTGATTCGGGACGATTTATATTTTTTATTTAACAATCAACCTATTTGATAATCCTTATTTCCGTTTGCAGGGTCCAAGAGGGTTCATGGGACCGAGAGGGTTTCCAGGTCTAATCGGATATCCTGGCATGCCCGGTATGGAAGGCCCTCAGGGCTCTAAAGGCGCGCCTGGACAGCCTGGCCCGCCTGGGCAGCAAGGTCAGCCGGGCATCATGGGACCTATGGGATCGACAGGACCACAAGGACCGATCGGGGCTCCGGGCATTCAGGTATTTTTAATTTGATTTACGTTTTGCGTACAAACCGATTTGTTCTTTATGAAATTGACGGACGTTGGTCGCAAATGGTGTATTTACTGAAATGCTTGATTGACTGTACAACTTTATAGTCAACTTTATGGTGTCGCAAATAAACAATTCTTAATGCTTACATAAAATGCGCGACTAGTTCTGATTATTTACCATCCTAAAACTTTCGTGTAAAATATTTCAGGGTCCTCAAGGAAAACCAGGAATGTCAGGTCTTCCTGGGCCAGAAGGTTCGCCGGGAACACCGGGTAATCCGGGACAGCAAGGATCGCCGGGTGAACCAGGATCCTCAGGTCCTCAGGTAAGTGATATGTCTGATTTTTATTCTATGTATTTCTCGCAATTTCGGTAGCGATTTTTCACATTTTCTATGAAAAGTCTGCTGAAGACAACTGTAAAAAATTCGCGCTCCATGATGGACATTAAAAACCATTCGAAAGTCAAAAGTCAAGTAGGTTTTGGGACACCTTCAGAACTTTGTGCTTGGAAATTAAAAAACACGTGGTGGAGTAGATTGACCACAAAAAATTTTTTTTTTTTTCTTTTTCAGGGTATGCTAGGATTTCCTGGATCTCGTGGCACAAAAGGAGACGATGGTCCGCGGGGTTTTCCAGGAGATAAAGGCGACAAAGGGCTAAGGGGAATGGAAGGCGAAAAGGGAGAGATGGGACCTAAAGGAGAACGAGGTTTGCAAGGTGAACCTGGTCCACCAGGTATTGAAGGGCCTGAAGGTATTAAGGTACGAAAACTACTAAGTATTGTCAATAATGATTGTATGTAACTGCTTATTTTTTTAAATATTTTTATACATAACTAGTAAAGTTGTGCCTTATTTTTTAATAGTTGTTCTGCTATTCGGGACGAAGACAAATCCCACTTTAAGATCAATAAAATTGGTCCAGCCGTTCTTGAGTTATAAATGATAATTCTTTGATAATTTTAGGGAGCTGAAGGACCTAGAGGGGAAACTGGTCCAATAGGTCCCAGTGGTGAGAAAGGTGCAACCGGTCCTCAAGGTCTCTCGGGGTACCCTGGCAGTCAAGGGGAGAAAGGCGACAAAGGTGGATCAGGACGCAGAGGCAGAAGGGGGAACAAGGGATCCATGGTAATTACTTATTGAAACAGAAATCACTTTTTGATAGAGAAAACGACTTAAAGAGTACTATAAGTATGTTATGTTTTGTGCAGGGTATGGTGGGCACACCAGGAGATCGCGGAGAAAGCGGACCTCGGGTAAGTTTTATCCTTTTGTCTATGTTGAATTGAAAACGTGTCGAAATGTAGAGACACTTAAAAAAAATATGAGATGTGTGTAAGGTGTTCATATTCATAACACAACCATCGTACGTTTATGAGAATAAATGACAGAATTATTGTCTGTCGCTCTGGTTATTGCTATTTCATAATATACGTTACGAAATCCTTTGAAATATCAATTTGTACTCAAAACGAAACCATTCCCATTAGTATTAAGATTGTTTTCTATCCAGGGTTATCGAGGACCTCGCGGTCGACGCGGCTCTGACGGTGCCCCCGGTCCAAAAGGAGACACAGGCCAACCAGGCTCTCCCGGATCTACCGGGGAACGGGGCCCACAGGGACTAGAGGGGCCCAGAGGTTTTCCTGGAGCAGTGGGACCGCCTGGACCGGAGGGCAAACTGGGACTAACGGGACAGGTTGGCGAACGAGGACCTACGGTACGTTTTGAAGAATTTTTATTATTTTTTTATTATTAATTATTTTGCATCTATTGACCAGTCAGTACCAATCAAGGCCTTTAGAATGGACTAGCAAAGTGACGGTATACCAACTTTACAATTATACACAGGGAGAACCAGGATCACCCGGATTGACAGGCCCATCAGGGCCCGTTGGACCACAAGGGCAACAAGGAGAAGCGGGTCCGCAAGGCCCGCCCGGCTCATCGGGAATACCTGGAACGCCTGGAGACGTGGGCGCGCCGGGTGAAGTTGGGAAGGAAGGCCCTCCAGGACCCATTGGGCCTGAGGGGAAACCCGGGCCAGTAGGATCTTCTGGACCACCGGGACTTACAGGAGAGCCAGGGTTACCAGGAGCACCGGTATGATTAATTTACAGTCGCATTTATCTTTTTTTGCCTTAATCCTCTTCACACAGACTTTTCAACTACACATGCTTGTTTCGTTAAATTTTTAGCGACTTTTCATAAATTAATTGTATCTTAAATCGAATACAATCATATAATTTAATATCTGTGTGAATGAAAATGGCTCTATTTATTTATCAGGGAATTCCCGGTGGCAAAGGAGACTTTGGCCCGATAGGACCTCCGGGCGTTAGAGGTGATAAAGGTGAACCAGGAGAAACAGGTCCTGAAGGGCAACAAGGGCCACAAGGTCGAGAAGGGCCTCGTGGTTCACCCGGTGCTGGTGGACAGAAGGGTGAAATCGGCGAACCTGGACCCTTGGGTAAGGAAAACGTAATTTTCATCAATACGGTCAGCCGCATAGTGTTAGTTCCAGCACTGGAATGCTTTCTTAGCTAGTCGTAAAGGCATGCTCTTATATTCAAAAGCCCAATAGGTACAAAACCACTACAATTTTAAATTGCGTTTTGTACTACATAATTTAAAAAAAAACTTGATGTTTAGGCCCTATTGGACGCGATGGACTTACTGGACCAAGGGGCCTCACCGGTGCCCCTGGACCAGTCGGACCACCGGGTGAAGACGGAGATAAAGGGGAAGCCGGACCACCAGGCGAGAAAGGGTTTAAAGGAGCTGCTGGCGAACAAGTAAGAATTTAATAAAGTGATAGATTAGATATTTCTTAGATCCCTATTTTTGCTCGCGAGGGTTACTTTATACGTAGGATGTATTCTGTATGTAATTTGCTGGATATGGAACTAACTATTGCTCTGAAGCATGTAAATTACTAAAACGTGTTTTTTCACAAACACATATTGACACAGCCAACAGTGGTAGAAGGTTTTTGTTACACATTTAATGAAAAATGTTAAGTCGGATTATTTTATATTTTTTATGATTGAGAATAGGTCACATTGTGTTCGAATAATTTAACACACCAAAAGTACTAAAAACATAATTTTATCAGGGGCCAATCGGAGCACCAGGCATTCAAGGACTACGCGGTGAATCAGGCTCCGTCGGACTACCAGGAGATAAGGGACCACCAGGGGACCTCGGCCCACCCGGCCCACCGGGCTCTGATGGGGCCCGCGGGCCAGTGGGGCCTGCTGGTGCTAGAGGACCGGAAGGAGAGAAGGGGCCACAGGGACTAAAGGGAGATATGGGGGATATTGGACCTATTGGTATGTTGGACTTAATTTACTTATTTGATGACCGCTGTGGCACAATGGGGAGGGCTGCGGATTCCATTACCGCCACGGGACTATTATTTACAGGTATAAATATTTACTTAGTGACTGCGCCTTAGCCTTGCTAAAGTTAGACTGAATGGACTGAATAAATTTTCACCGAGAAACAACCGTCAACTCTGCGAGGCACTGGGTATCTGGTAAATTTCAAGTCTTACCATCGCATCTTTTAATTTTCATCAATAAGAGACATTAGAGGTGAAATGAGAAATGTGAACGACGGCGCTACTTATAAGGGAAAGACCTTCGACAAGTAAATCCTGATACAACACAAAGGAACCAACGTTTTACACACCTTTTATTGAAAAAAGAAAACATTAACTTACAGGTGCAACTGGTCCTCCCGGCTCCACCGGTGTCCCGGGCCGCAGAGGACCGAAGGGCGTGCCAGGCGAGGTCGGGCCGAGAGGCGCTGAGGGTCAGAGAGGCGACGTCGGCTCTCCCGGCCTGCAGGGGCCAGTTGGCGCGCCTGGACCTGAGGGAAAACTGGTACCTATTAATTATAATAACAACGGCGGCGACTGGTCCTCCTAGCTCGACCGGTGTCCCGTGAGGCGTGCCGGGAGCTTTGACTGGATAAAGAGGGAGAGATTGGACCGAGGGGCGTGAGCCTAAACTGTTCATCGACGATGAATCATTACTGAAGTGTCTTTCTTTAAGATAAAATAACGCACCACATCAGGCGTCATATTATAATGGTGGCATACCTGCACTTACAAATCCACGGGCCAACTCTACTGTCTGTCACACGTGTCGTAGGGCATTAAAACGAAATTCGGTCAGAGGAGTCATATTAAGGCTTCTAAAGTTCTAATAAGATAAGATAAAATATATAATAAGATAAAATAAGATTCCATGATTTAGAAATCATAACGTGACCATAGAAAACCTAGAGGGTCACCGTCACTGAAATCATTGAGAAGGCCTTTAACGCAAATGAAAAATGTTGGTGTAACAAATAAAAATATTGTCATTAATCATCAGCTGAAAGCTGATATAGGTATAAATAGAATATCTTTAAGTTTATAATGTATTACAATCATTTTAGGGACCTCGAGGATCAATGGGACCAAAAGGCGACGACGGCCTGCAAGGGCCTCAAGGCGAAACTGGTCCTAGAGGTCGACCCGGACCAGAAGGGCCCAAAGGAGACACAGGGTTAGCCGGTACACCCGGAGATCGGGGTGAAACCGGTCCACAGGGTATCAAGGGTGAACCGGGCCCAGAGGGACAAGAAGGAAGCACCGGACCATCTGGACCACCTGGACCTACAGGACCTCCTGGGAAACCGGGTGAAACTGGGTTGCCAGGAAACCCTGTGAGTACACATAAGATTTTTGATAAAATTGATAAAAAAATTAAAAAAAATTTGAATGTATATGTTTGAATGTATATTTGTGAAACCGGGTGAAACTGGGTTGCCAGGAAACCCTGTGAGTACACATAAGATTTTTGATAAAATTGATAAAAAATTTAAAAAAATTTTGAATGTATATTAGGAACGTACCTACCAAATTTTTTCTCAACCTTCGCGTTAACGTTACCAACTAGAATATATTTTATTATAGGGAGATCGTTACGTTACCAAAGGGTGGTTGTTCTAAAAATAAAATTTCCTTTATTACATCCAGGGGTCTGAAGGGCCAGCCGGTATCCAAGGAAGCGCAGGTCAACCAGGCCAGAAGGGCGACATAGGACCAAAAGGTGCAATAGGAGAACCGGGCCCATCAGGCCCTGTTGGACCACCGGGTCCAGAAGGGCAGCGAGGTGTTAGAGGTGCTCCTGGGCCTATTGTAAGTATTTTACTTTTCAAATATCTAATTTAATAATATAATGTAAAAAGGAGTTGATTCATCAAAATTATATCTAGGTTATAAATGAGACTTAAAATTTTCAGGGTGAAGTTGGCACACCAGGCAATGTCGGCCCATCAGGGCCACCAGGAAAGGCCGGCCCGCAGGGAGGTCCAGGGCCCAGAGGAGATAAAGGCAACAGAGGCCCTAAGGGCCATATTGGAGACGCAGGTCCTATGGGCATCAAAGGGGACCAAGGGGAAGCGGGAAAGCAAGGGCTACCGGGACCTACTGGACCTGCAGGGCCTAAGGGTGATATGGTAAATATACTTTTTCTTTATTTTATCATTGTGAATATTTAACGTCGTAAATATTTCCACTTATTGACAGTAAAAAACAACATAAACTACCACCATCCATGCTGGATTTGATATAAATCAACGCCAAAGTTAAGGATAATAAAGGATAAGGGCCGGACTCCACTAAAGCGGAGACGAGAAGAGTGGAATAAAGATGTGTTTTGACGTCATTATTCATACATCTCGTCTCCGCTCAGCTTCAGTGGATACCACCGAGCGGAGATGTACCTATACCTAATAAATGTATGCGAAGAAAACAAAGAAAGATCGAAACGGAGATGTGAGCTGTGCCTCGTAAGCTGGCGACGACACGCAGCGGAGACGAGATGTGAACGGCGTGCAGTGAGCGGCGCCGCTGGTGCATTCATCTCAAAAAACATCCGACGCTCGCCGCACGCTGCTCAGCCGGGGTATATTAATTCATTCGATTCGTTTCCGAATCGAATCCGACGGATCTTTAAAACGCTGTTTTGATTTCGCCTCGGGTTGATGATCGAAATAAATAATAAATAAATAATGCTGGACAATTCACACAGCATTATCTAGCCCCAATCTAAGCAGAGCTTGTGTTATGGGTACTAGATAACTGATATACTTAATACAACACATTACATAGATAGATATTTTTATTATACATAGAAAACACCCAGACCAACGGAACAAATTTCTGCAGATCGTACACAAATTTGTTTCGAGGCGGGGATCGAACCCGCAACCTCCTGCGTCGCAGGCGGACCTTCGCCCGCTGCGCCACGGAGGTCGTCACGGAGGTCGAAATTAGGAGCTCCTCCTCATTGTCGGCCATTAGTCAACAGATTCGCTTCGAATTTTCGGTCATCAACCAGAGGCGAAAGCAAAATAGCGTTTTATAGATTCGTCGGATTTGATTCGGAAACGAATCGAATGAATTAAAATACCCCTGCAGTTCCGCTCTAGCCAGCACACATCTCCGCTCCAGTCTAGCCACTAACGTCTCTTCAGGTCTCCACTTCTGACATCTCCGCTTTGGTAGAGTCAAAAAAATAAGCCTTTAAAACGCTACGCATCCCAGCGTCATCGGTAGAAGAACCGAGGTAACCAATATTTGAAGTAATCAAATATCTTACCTCAACAGGGTCCATTTGGTCTGTCAGGACTAAAAGGCGACACAGGACCAGCCGGTCTCACAGGCCCGGAGGGTCAACTCGGTCCAAAAGGCGAGCCCGGTCCCGAAGGCAGGCCTGGGTCTCCCGGACCGGCCGGCCCGCCTGGGCCCCCGGGACCGCCCGCGCCGCCACCGCAGCTACCGCCAGAGTTGTTTACACAGTATAATAGGCGGAGGAGAAGTGTGGATAGCGCTGAAACTGCTACTGAGGATAATGTTGAAGAAGGTTAGTGTTTTAATAAAAACATTAAGAAAGATGATGATAATTTTAAGTTTGTTATTTGTTAATTTTTCGATCACTACCAGTGATCGAAAAATTAACAAACTTAAAATTTAAAATTCTCATTCTCATTCTTCTTATTGTATATTTTGTTGTACCTAACATTAATTATAATAGGCTTCTTTGAGACCTGAACATCTGACAGACCACCATCTGGCAGATGGTCGAACGATCGTATCGTAGGTGCTCCTTCGAACATTAAAGTAATGTTGGAAGGTGTGGTCGGAAGACTGTGGATGAAGCTGGCACGGGACCGATTAATTTATCAAAACAGGAGAGATACATAATAAGTACCCAGCTGTCAACGGACGTTTCCAAGGGCGGAATCATAACCATAATGATTAATGTTACGCGACCGAAAGAAAATAAATAAGAATAGGTGTACTTACTCACTTGCAAACTCTGTTCTAGATGAGGAGATAGAATGGGTGAAGGAGATCATGACAGAGGTTATCACAGCTCGCACCGCCATCGACGCCGCCGTTCGTCCACGCGGCACCAGGAGTAGTCCAGCATTGTCTTGCCGTGACTTACGCACAACTCATAATAAATTGCCGGATGGTATGAATCATTTTGGTTCTTCAGTCTTTATCAACAGCTTTTGGGCCTAATTACCTACTCGTTGCAGGACCAAGAGGCTAAAAACAGACGACAGTAGCTGGAGTCTAGCAGGGGTAATTTAATTCACCGATTCGTTTCCGAATCGAATCCGACGGATCTTTAAAACGCTATTTTGTTTTCGCCTCGGCTTGCTGATCGAAATAAAGAGCTCTTCTTCATTGACATGACCATTAGTCAACAGATTCCCTTCGAATTTTCGATCATCAAACCGAGGCGAATACAAAATAGCGTTTTAAAAATCCGTCGGATTTGATTCGGAAACGTATCGGTGAATTAAAATACCCCTGCTTGTAGTCTTTAGCTAATGCGCGGTCTGATTTTTCGTATAAAGGCCAGTTCAGAAAGCCGAGTGGGTATCGCGTAATCCTACTGCTTACTGAAATACCTTACGAAACCCAAGCGAAATCAGCTACCGCCCTGGGTAGTGATTACTTACCTACCGCATAGTTCTGACGGGCCTTTATTAGAATTTGTTTATATTTTTTAACCGCCTTTTGTTCCGCGATTCGCAGAAATAGGTACCTAAGTGTATTTGATTTGCTGCCTAGGACTCCCTAAATTTTGTAAAAATCATGAGCTCTACAATCAATAGGGAAATGATGACCTATAATTACATAGAATTTTAATAAAATTGTTTCAGCTTCTTTTTCAAAGACGGTGGTGTTAATTCAAATGAAACAGAAGCCCTAAGGGAATTTGACAGAACTTAAAATTATGCCGTCCCTTTCTCATCGATCGAAATAAAAGGATAGCACAATTTTTTGTGCTGTCAAATTAGTTCAGTTTAGTTTTCGTGCCATCTGATTGACCCCACAGCAAAACTAAAGCACTGCATGTTCTATACAGGTTTCTATTGGATAGACGCGAGAGGCAGCATCAGTGGTCGCCCAGTGAAGGTCTTCTGCAAAGGCACCAGCACCTGCCTTTACCCCGATGAGCGCGAAGCAGCTACTTTCAACACCGACGGCAGTTCACACAAGTTCTCACAAATGGACGATGGATACCGAGTAAGTGACCCTGCTTCGTAGTCGAAGCTTAAGTCTATTATGTTAGCATTGTAATAATTACTTGATAATCTAGCTAGAGCTGTTTTTAAAGAATAATGTAGAAATATTATTTATATACTTGCTAGATAATACTGTAGAATAGTTGAATCTGAAAAAATATTTTATTGTTTCTATTTTATTTCAGGTAACCTACGACGGAGAAGGGTTCGGAGCAATACAATTACGATTCCTAAGGTTGCTCTCAAGTGTCGCCAGACAGAACTTCACCTATAACTGCGTTAATACTAAGGCACCGCAGAGGTAAGAAAAAACATCCGCCAAAATGTAACTACATAGCAAAAATGAATACCTACATAGAAAAAGCATTGGTAGGAAGTAAGGCTAGAAACAAAATAGCAATTTTTCATGTTACAGATCGGACATACCCTCGGACTTGACAAGGATAAACAACATAAAAATCTTTGGATCGAACGCCGCTGAATTCAAGGAACCGCAACTGATAAAGGATAACTGCAAGGTAAAATAAAACCCGTAGCGAGAAAATTTATTAATATATTCGGTAATATTGTAGTTACAGCCAGTTAAGGCAAATTATTAAAAGGGCAGCCATTATGGCATTCCAGATCTTGGTATTAATACCGTTTTAGATAGAGCTAGAAGTAAAGAAGAGATTTAGAAGTTCCTTAGAATAAAGATTGACCAAAAACTTACTGATCTTTACAGGAGGGGTCAGGCGAAATAGTCTTCGAGATAAAGACCTCAAGAACCGATCGAATGCCCATAAGCGATTTCCAACCGCTGCTTTTCGCTGATGCCGACCACCAGTTCGCTTTCACAGTTGGACCAGTCTGTTTCACATAGTTTAGTACTTAAGTATCTGTAAATAAGGATAATTGATTTTGTACAAATAGCTTGGGACCATTGTAAATATGTAAATAAATTGTGACGACTGAATACTGTGTTTTTATGAATCAAAACCAAAAAGAAGGATTTTATGCTTTCAAAAAAAAATATGGCTAGCTTTTCTCAGAATATTATGTGATTTTATTACATTTAGTAAAACAAACATTCAATCAAACTTTGCAAAATATTTACCTGGCTTAAAACTTTTAAATAATTGAGTCAAATAAGAGTTAATTTACATTAGCATTTATTGTAACCTAGGCAAACAACTTGAAATTAGCTAGAAGATTATTTTAATCTAATGACCCCTAAGCACCCCTAAGGCTATTTTCACGCAAGGTGACTGATGCAACCAACTTATTATTAAAGTTTTCATAAGCTATTTAAATTATATAAAGTCAACCTCGCCACATTTACATCCTTCAGTCACATCCTTATTTATCCATGCGCTAGGTAAACTTAGCTTTAAAAGTATTTACGAATTAGATTCGGATAAAACGTTTAAAAATCAATTAACTTCCGCAAATCTAATGATAATAATAATTTGACAGCACTCAAAAGTCTTTCATATTGATCGAAAAAAGGATGGGGGTTTTTTTAGTGCTGTCAAATTAGTTATGTTAAGTTTCTGCAGCAGCCGAATAGACACCATTGGCTCATATTATTTCGGTTTAGTCTTTCACAGATTAAGTTTGATTGCCAGAACCAGTAATTTATTATATTTTATAATAGTATCTACTTATGTGTGTATATTATTTTCTAAGTTACAAAACCTTTCTTCTCGCACGTATTATTTAATTGTGATTGCAGTGTTCAATTAGAGCTACATTATAGAAAAAAGTCTTATTGGTATAATACATCTCCATATAGTATAGAAAAATCAGAACTCAGCATCAGATCAGCATATTGTAAAAGAGTATGTCTCTTTTACAATATGCTTTATAAGATGCATATTATTGCAATGCCTTTTGAATGCTGGCGAATTGGTAATTCACTGATACTGTGTGAACTCGCAGGTTCTGCCCATAAGAATTAAGATTTGGCGAACGTGTTCGTGATGACGCCAGGTCTTAATTCTTATCATTTGCCTATTTTGCATACAACAAAGATGATGACGGTATCAGTCTGGCGGGGAGACAGCCGAGCACACAAACTGTTAATTCAGGGCAAAGCCGTTTTTAAGTATTTTGAAATAAAGCGTCACTCGCTTTTTTTAATTGAATATATATAGGGGTAACTACTAATATCATTACTTCTCTGCCAATTTTAAGAATTTAGGCTGCACGAGTCGTCCGGTCCAACTCATCAGTGGGCGCGGCCTAAATGTATGCCATCTCATCTGAAATAATAGACATTCTCGCGCGCTTGATGAAAGGCAAATAAATTTATTCGTAAAACGGCCTGGTAAAGATATGCGAAAAGACTTTTAGCACAAGGGTTATTATTATAGAAAAACTATTGAGAGTATCATTTCACAATAAATTTATTTCAACTTTTGAATAACTAAACTATGCCTGTACGGACTTTATTTTAGAGTTTTCTTTCTCCGTATGTTATTTGTTTTCGCCCAAAGTTGGGCTAAATTCGGTGTTGAAATACGATAGTTTAGAAGCTTGTATTTTTTTAATTAATACTTTTTTAACGGTTTCGGGTGCATACAGACATAGATAATGATGAGATAAATTGATAGGTATTATCCTTAGTTTTGGATGGTCAACATCAAACAGCGTTGTAGTCACCCTTCCACGTTTATATGGAAAGATGAGCGACTCGTTCAGCCTTAAGACGTTCTTCACGAACGAGTTCGTAATGATGGCAGAACCTGCAGTTCACGCAGTGTCAGTGAATTACAAATAATCCTGTATAAAGGCGATTGACCCTTTACGGTCTCAAACCCTAACTAAAAATTACAGTATGAATTTTAATAATCGCAAGATTATCACTAGCAATATAATATAATAATACCTACACAATAAACTGTCTTAAAATTAAATTCTTCATTCATTCATACTTATCGAAGAACAAAACGAAAAAGTTGCCATCTGGAAAATAGCCCAGATCGCGTCATGTACCGTCGTATAATCCATGCGAATCATTTGCTGATATATAAATATTCAATGGCTTACTCATATTTAGAGAAATCAACATCTTCGTACACTATCACTTAAGTATTGTCCATATTTATGTCTACTTCAATAGGCTCCACGGAGACTACTTCTTTTAGAAACGCTTTCGCATCTGAATCATCAACTTTGTCTCTTTGAATAGCAAATTCACTAACATTATCATCTTTTTTAATAGACTTTTCTCTTTCATCGATGTTACTGGACGATTCCATTTCATTATTGCTTAAAGATTTATCATTTTCACCTTCGTTACTAGACGTTTTAACATCAACATATTTTTGATCAGATGTTTCATTTTCACCATTCTTAATGGCCGATTCCATTCCATATTTGCTAATAGACTTTTCAGTTTCACCTTCGTTACGAGACGTTTTATTTTCTGCAATAGATTTGGCTTCACTACTAACGTCATCAATTGTGTCTTTATCTGGTTTAGTGTTCGCTTCGCCTGCGGATTTTACTCTGCTTTCTTTGGGTTCAGTAAAGTCATCTAAACTCTTTTTATTTTCGCTGATATCATTTAAATTTCTCTCATCTTTTTTAGAAATAGATATTATTTTATCAGCTTCACCCTCAGCTGAGTTTGATTGTTCATGGTTACTTTCACATGAGTCAATTTTATTAAAATCATTTTTAGCTGGTTCAACATCAATAGATTGTACTGACTCTACTGAGTTTATTTCAATTATTGCTTCACCTGTATTTGGAAGATTACCATCACTGTTTTCAGTAGGACTTCTACTAGTGATTTCCATTTCGATCAAATTATTATTTTTTATTATTTCAGTGCTATCTGGTTTAGTGTTCGCTTCGCCTGCGGATTTTACGCTGCTTTCTTTGGGTTCTGTAAAGTCATCTAAACTCTTTTTATTTTCGCTGATATCATTTAAATTGCTCGATGTATCTTTTTTAGAAATAGATATTATTTTATCAGCTTCATCCTCAGCTGAGTTTGATTGTTTATGGTTACTTTCACATGAGTCAATTTTATTAGAATCTATTTTAGCTGGTTCAACATCAATAGATTGTACTGACTCTACCGAGTTTATTTCAATTATTGCTTCATCTGTATTTGGAAGATTACCATCACTGTTTTTAGTAGAACTTCTACTAGTGATTTTCATTTCGATCAAATTATTATTTTTTATGGCAGTTATTTCAGTGCTATCCATTGAAATGGCATCTGTTGTATCAGCGTTCATTTCCGAACTTACTTTTATAAGGCATTGAGTTCCTTGTTTCTCCGTCTGATCTACGTTTATTTCACTAACGCAGATTGGATCGTTGGTCGCCTCTTTATCTTTATCATCATCATCGTCTGATGAAGCTAGTAATATATCCTCAACAGACTCATTATATTCATCATTATTACTTTTATTTATCTTCTTTTGAACGCCAGCAATGGAGCCTTCTATTTCTATTTCAGTGTTAACTATTTCAGAAATTACTCTCTTTTGGGAATAGCTCACTAACTCAATTTCTGGTTCATTGTTCCTCTCTGATTCTGAATAGCTAGAATTCTCTATGCTTATGACGTCACTTTCTCGCTTTTTACTATCACTGCTCGAGATTGTATCTATTTGGGTTTCAGAGTCTGACGACTCAAAGGTAGAGCTTTCAACAACGTCAGAATGCAATTTTTGCAACAGATGTAGTTCATCTATATCAGAATCTATTTTACTGCTATCGTCGCTGAGAGAGTGTATTTTTTCGGTGTCTGATTTATATTTGTTATCTTCAGCTGCAAGTGGAACATTTTCCTCTTCGTTTTGTGCACTTTCCAATGGATCTTTTTCTATCCTCTTTATTTTTCCTTCATTTTCATTGTCCTTAGTACTTTCTTCTTTTTCTTTAGGTACTGGTTCTGTTTCGCATTGTATGTCAGCCTTTTCAATTTCTTCAGAGTGCTCTTTTTTTGCTGTCGGTTTTTTGGACTTCTCCTGTAGTAGCCTCTTGAGCCTCTCTTTTCTTTTCTCCTTGGTCTCTAGAGAAGTTGTCTCTTCGGTTGGTTCTTCTTCATCTGTTTCTACAGGAGATTCATTAGCCTCTTTATCTCCAATTTCAATAGCTTCAAGATTTAATTGGTTCTGCCTATCAGCAAATCTGTAAAATAAGTAAGGTATTTTAGGATAGCTCACAAAATGTTGCTACTCAATAGTCGAACATACTTAGCTACGTAGCGTCAGTATAACCTTTCAAAGTAGTGACGCGCGTTCATTATCAAGTATCTGCAGCGTTTTTCCTAGTTTATGCATCGACTAAATTAATAATTTTTTATGACAATGTTAACTATTTAACCACTACAAACTACTACAAAGGTACAGCGCATGTAAGAAATAATTCAGAACACTAACGTTTTTTGTGCTGCCGTTTTGAACAAGAGGAACAAACAGGGTTGGGAGGGGCGGAATGGACTCTGTTATAGTAAAATATAAGATCTTTTTAAGCTGCTGGTAAGTGACTAAAGGTTTCAACTCATTTGTCTTTATCACACTTACTTGTTGAATACTTCACTCTCTTTCACAGATGCAACACGTCGGTTTTGATCTAGTTTCTTCTTTAGGTCCTCGCTTTCTTCTGCCGGGTCCAGCTCAGCTTGAATCCTGGAAGCGGCCAGCCGCCATTCGTTCTCTTGTCTACGCCTTTGTAGCTTTTTGCCACATCTTGTAAACAAATCACGAGCTAAAACAAAAATTAACGTGTTAATGTTTCCGTATTTCGGTAATCGCGTCGGCGGTCTGTGCCCACATCTGTGCCCTTGGATCCCCAACCCCCTCTAACCCTATGATTATAAATGCCAAGAAGGTGCTTATTAAGGGAGGCCTTTGTCCAGCAGTATACTCTGATGTTGCTGTGTGGAGAGGCCTCAGATTCAGAATAGGCAAAATAGGGAAAAGCAGACTTCATGACAATTATATTTCTTTAGGCTTACAAAAGGAGCTTGAAGAGAAGTAAAATTTATTTAATTATTATTAAGGCTTGGTAGGCCAGCAGAGGCCGCACTTCCGTGATTTTAAAAATCATCTTAGTCTAGTCAAAGCCACATTCAGTTACAAGATTTAACGAACTTTACTCTACCGAAAAAAGTCCCAAAGTTACCCCTTTTTCTAATGTTTTTTCAATACTATGACTAGCGAACTACTGCTAACACATTTTTTTTGTACTCAACTTTAGACACTTAATATTTCTAAACAAATTCGCAGAGTTTGACTTGATAAAATTATTTTCTTAATCACCATGTTTAAATAACTACAAAAAACACGCCGGCTTGGCAGGCGCGCGTTTTCCTTTACGCCTACTGCAGGAATACCTGGCCTTGAGTAAATCGTCAAGTTTTAAACAAAATTATTATAAAAATATAACAAACAAAATATTAATTGATTCTATTCACATTAACACATAATTGTTTTGTCCACTCGTGGAAGAAATGAAGCAGAAACAGATACTACAACCAAACATACCTTCCTCCATAATATCAGCCTCATTCCAGCCAAGTTTATCTTCCTGGTTCGCATCTCTGACACACCGTAAAACGTCATGGAAATCTGGGAAAGGTAGTGGTGTACCAATAGGTACTTTCTTGTTGATCCACTTCTCTAACCGTTTCGCGGCACCTTTCGGCTGTCCAGGGCGAGCGTCTAACTGGACTCGGGGTTCCGAAGGCATCTTTGTATTAGTCAACTGACAGAATTTCGCGTGAACCCTGATAAGTCTCTCTTTGTACCTGAAATTTGATAAAACATTAGAGATCTTCTCTCTCAGAATACATTATAAAAACTATTCACGGGTATTTATCGCGTTTATTTACAATTTTTTACCATCTGTCATGGTCATCACGACAGTATGCAAGCTTGTTGAGACGTCGGGAAAAATAGGTTAATAAACGCCATAAATACCCGTGAATAGTAATTTATTATAGTCTTCTCTCTGATATGACCCAGTTCTGAATGCATTATGCTGGTATGAATAAATGATAAATAGAATTCATATCAATGGTGTCGATTTAATTTGGCTGTCGCTAAAACTAAACTTTTTTACAGGCACATAAACATTAATAGAGTTACGTCTTTCAAATATCTTGGCCACTTTGTTACCGATGACCTTAAAGACAATGCTGACATTGAACGTGAGCGTAGGGCTCTCGCGGTAAGAGGTAATATGTTGATCCGTAGGTTTTCCCGGTGTACAGAAGAAGTAAAAATAACGCTTTTTAAAGCATACTGTCAAAGTTTCTACACCGGGAACCTATGGATTAGCTACACCAAACGACCGCTAGAGACCCTACGTGTACAGTACAACAATGTTTTCAGGATGATGTTGGGACTGCCCCGTTTCTGCAGTGCATCAGGGATGTTTGCAGAATACGAGACGGATGGTTTTGCTGCCATTCTCCGTAAAAAGACCGCATCCCTGATGCGCAGAGTGCGTGACAGCCCCAACACCATCCTGCAAACTATTGCTGGTAGAGTCACCTCTCCCACGTGGCATGGTTTCGTGCGGAGAGTGATTATCTAAAATGTTTATAAATATGTACCTAGTATTAAGTCAAATAACTAACCCTAATTATAAGTGCTTGTGTATATTACTAACAAATTATGGATCTCTTCGTTGTCCGAAATAAAATATTTTTATTTTTATTTTATTTTTTATAAATATGACTATCTCCTAGGATCCTATTTCTATCAGAAGAATGAAAGGGATGGCAAACTATAAGGTTTTGTCGAATAAGTTTAGGTTTTACGACGACCAAATCGACACTAATATAATAAGCACTAGACAAATAAGAAATGGAAAGATAAGAGACACATGATGCAATACCATTCACAACAATTACATAGAAAAATACAAATGAAAATTGATATATTATTAGGTGTAACAATAAAATATAATAAGGTTTTCTAATAGGCAAAAAATAAAATTATAAAGAAAAACATAATTTTAAGCAGTCATTGCAAGATGTCCAACTTAATCCCTCCACACACCTTTTCAAGAGTTTGCTTTTATCAAGGGGCTGATTATTATCCTCGTTAGTGCCATCCTCACTGTGACAATAGATAAATAATTAGTTACAATGATCAGAAGACCAGCAGGAAGTAGAGAAAACTCAATCCCCAAAATGTAAAGTTAGAGATATCAAGGTTTAAAGTTTAGATGATGATTCAACTATGATGTTGTTTTGAAATTACGGTCTCATATGGGCAAAAATACTAATATTTTGATGTGCCTAGTCTTGTCATACATGCTGAAATATTTTTCGAGTTATCGAGAAAAATATGGGTTTCAATCAATTTAGCTGAATATAGAATAGACTAGTTCTTTAATGTCATTAATAAATTATGTTGTAAGTTACTTGAAATTGAATGTTTCAAAAACAATCCAAGGAGACTGGGTTATTTCAGCTATTTGTTGTAGCTTGTGTCCTGCATTCAAAAAACTACCTTAGCTTTATCCGATCTCAGATCGTTTTTGATATGTGATAGAACCACCCCTTAGGACCTTAATGGTGCAATAAAACTCATGTTGACAAAATTTTGGGATGTGTTCTCCAAATATGATGGCAGATCAATAGATGGCTTGTAACTTTTTTTTAGATAAGTAAATTAAAAAGTAATGGGATCTACCCTAGCTATTCAAGCACCATCTGAACAGTTAACTGTGAAAGTATGAAAATATGATACAAATGATGAACAATTTGACGTAACATTGGTAAGCCAACAGAGTGGGAATCTTCTAGTTATTACAGCATTTTTTATTTATCTAGTGCTTTTAATTTATGAATCACAAAGTAAAAACATACAAACCTCTCAGTTAGTAAATATACTGAATCTTCTTCATCATCAAAATCCACCTCTTGTTCCTCTAGCTTTTGTATGGCTCTATGAAGCTTTTTTAAAGTTTTTTCAAGCTTCCTTATTTGTCTCTGGCGTTTTAAATCAAACTCACTGTCTTCACCGTAAAGGATCTTTTCTTTGTCTGAAAGTACAAAAAAACAGTCAAAATTTGAGTAAATAATAATAAATAATACATTTATTTCAGACAAAATTAGAACAAGTATAGATATTATTAAATAAATAATATCAAAGTATTCAACTTCAAATTCAGAATTCTTGTTATTGGAAAAAAATGTAGAATTGAATCCAATCCAGGAATATAATGTGTTTACTATTAATGCAATTATTTTCCCTTTGCTAACTTAATCTATTTTTTGTTTATTTTTTTTTTCAATTTTTCATTTATTATTAGTTAAAAAAATAAATAATAATAACTATGTGTGTGATATGGTTGCAAATAAATGATTATTAAGCGATTTAATAAGCTTAAGGTCTAAGCAACCTAAGATTTTTTGTTTCTTTGTGGACAATAAATTGTAAAGCAATTCCTTAATTTCAAGATTAGAAGCAAGTATTGACTCAAAGAAATCACTTCCCAATTTTTTTTACTTAGATGGGACTTGAACCTGTGTCCTTCCTTCAGTAAGGGCATATGCTAGCCAACTACACCACAAAGACTACCATCAAGTGACATAGGAGTTGAAAATCTTTACCTAAGCTGCCTCCACCGACAGGGGACACATTAATTTGACTTTAAATTAAAATTACTCTGGTGTGAAGGCTTACGCACACACTATAATAACAAATACCTTAGGTACCGACTCACCTTCATTTACTACATCCAGTATGAGAGGTTGTGCTTTAACCATCTTTCTCTGCATGTTCAATTCATCAACAACATCTTTTATGTATAAGTACATTTTATCAGGTGCAGCTTTCATAGCACTTATTTTACTTGCAACTATATCAATAAATGCTTCAGATTCTGTGTATTCCTTAGGAACCTGTCTGTAATATGTTTTAATTTTCTTTTCCACTATTTTACTCATGTCATCAGAATTCTCAAATTGAAAACAGAGGTTTATAAAGCTTTGATAAGTTGGGTTGAACTCTCCAGGCTCCGATGGTGATGTAACTGTTTTACTTTGACTTGATATTGGCTGGGATTTCACGGGAGTAGTTTTGGTCACATTCAATTTCAGCTGAGGTTGTGGATTAGGCTTCTTTTTCTTTGGTGTACTTGTATTTTCACTTTCAAAAGGTTTAAGTGGAGATTCCTCTATTTCTACAATTTCTGTATCCGCATTATGAGTATCTATGTTATCAACATTGTGGTTTTCACTTTTATCCTCAACCTGCGTAAAATCAATTTCAATCTCCATAATTTCGCCAGTTTTGGGATACTTCAATTTTTTTTTGCTTTGTTTATCTTTCTCAGTCTTAATTGTTTCATTATCACTGGAGTTAGAAGGTGCAGGCTTATCAACAACACTTTTGACAGGACTATCCTCAATTGTGATAGCTAATTCATTCATATTATGACATCTTTTACTCTTTTGTGGTTTAGAGGGGCTATCTTCAATAACTATTTCTATGAACTGTGGAGGTTCTGGTTCTTTATTATTTTGCTCCTCAATGTCTGAAGTTCTTTTTACAGTATTTTCCTCCTTTGTGCTTGTCTCTGTATCATCATTTTCTCCCAGATCTGTCGTCTTTTCTTTTGAATCATTATTATCTGCAGGGTCTTCTGGTCTCAAGTACCACTGAGGGCCAGCAGAGGATGATGGTGTATCATCATCATCAAGATCTACACAAACCATTTCAGGAGGCTTAGAACTTTTAGGACCAGGGGGACATTTTTGTCTTTGCACTTGCATGTTTTTTGTTCTCATTACTGTAATACCTGGAGGCAATCGGCTTTCAATGGGCCTAGGCAATCGTTTTTGAATGGGCCTGGGTAAGGTTACAGAACTTGTCAAAGCACCTTTAGCAATTTTCATAGGTACAAGACTACCAGTAGTTTGACCAATTTTTTTAATTAAAGGTGCTATTTTCACTGCTACGTTATTTGCAGGTACTACAGGATTCAACCGTGATCGTTGGATTACAGGTTTAGATGGGATTTTGGGCTTTCCATTATGTATGTTTTTGTTTGTAAATGGATTTGCCACTTTAGTGCCGCCTCTGCTGAACACTTTGGTCACAGTCACACCTTCACCAATAGAAACTGGATTTACTTTAAGCCTAGCTGGCTTGATGGTTAATCCAGGAAGTTCATTTGGTATGTGTACCATGGGTTTAGACAGAAGTTTTTTCTGAAACATTAGATAAAATAAGTTATCAGCTGTCGCAGTGATTAGAAACATACATTGTTATGTTCGAGTATGACAATGCCATGGCCAAGTTAATGAGCTTCATTGAACTCAGACCACACTCAGCAGACCAACCCTGGGATAGGTAGACGTTTATTGCGAAGAAAACTCATGCAGACATTTAATATAAACAGTAACATTCTTAGATTTATTGTTACCTTCTTGGGAACTGGCTCCGTGTCTTCGTCCGAAGACCCCAATTCTATCACATCTGTGCAACTTGAACTAGCCATCTTGGCTATCGAAGTAAAAGCCTACGTAGATTATTTTACCATTTGTAAGGAATTAACAATTATTCTGATCAAACTTGTCTTTGAGCACTAGAGTGCGTAGCATCAAGAGATAAAACAATCTACATATTCGTCAGAAATGGGAAAATCAAAAACACAGAGAGAGAGCGGAACGTAGGTAGCGGCAGCGGCAGCCCAAACCAGTGTGACCACTTCTAAATTCTATATTCTACCAGAAAAAAAACTTGATAAAATCTACCAATTAATGGCCTGTTGTCATTAAAGGTCATTCTGCAGGGCTTTTCTGGGCCGGAAAATCATACATTTTAGATTCTACCTAGCGTAAAACGCAAAAAAATTACATTACTACAGCTACTCAGAAAGTTGCATATATATTCCTAAGAAATCATATAATATCGCAAAAATTATTCCTTTTCCAAACATAAGGTAGAATGTACATTAGTGCAAGCGTATTGAAATGCGGGAGGGAAAACTCTATGGAATTTCATTTCAACGCGTTTAGCGGGAGAGAAAAGTGTATGGAAATTCATTTCTAATGTATTATTTTCTTAAAAGGTACTGTGAAAAATCAGCCGGTAGCAATGGTTATTTTAATAATAG
This sequence comes from Eupithecia subumbrata, assembly GCA_949316285.1. Classification (NCBI taxonomy): domain Eukaryota; kingdom Metazoa; phylum Arthropoda; class Insecta; order Lepidoptera; family Geometridae; genus Eupithecia; species Eupithecia subumbrata. The sequence goes on from OX438648.1 coordinate 3,843,654, forward strand.
GTCAAACTACAAAAAGTTTTTACTTCGAATCCGTCTTATGACATCGGCCTCTTCCGTATTCGGGACAATAATTCAAAAAACAGCCACGTGAAAAAAACACGTGCGCGTATTTATTGTTACATTTGAGTTTACAATTTGAATTTACAAGAGTCATTTTAAATATCCTTAGGAGTTTTAAGGCACAGCCGATAGGAATTGGGCACTTCCTCGCTTATTATGATGTATATTGTATTATTCAGCTTGTACCTACATCTCCGTGATTGCAAGAAATGGTTACCAACTTTTAAGATACCTATAACGTTAGATTGCCATATAAATCAGAAAGGCCACAAAATCAATTCTAAAATTTCAAAATATTGCTAGGCTCTCCTCTCCTTGTTCTCATGAGTGTGGCGTTATTTCACTAGATCAGGACTTCCCAAGCGGTGGGGCATGCCCCCCTGGTGGGACGTAGAGAGGTCATAAGGGGGGCATGAAGTGTTCGGATATTTTAATCTTACTACTAAATCTGTGTTTTAAATCATTGTTTATGATTTAAAACACAGATTTAGTTAATTCCGAATCACCTATATGGCACGTGACCAGAAATCCAATTGGGGTCAACGGTCTGCAATTACCAGAGGATGTCCAAGAAGAATTTCTGAAAATGAAGGCAGATTCGAGTATTAAAGATGACACTGCCTGGCTTTGGAGGAATTTTGGCTTTCTCCTTAATCCAAAATTTGCCACTCATGCTTTGCAAATACTTCTGCCATTTTTCTCGACTTGCATATTATGTGAAACCGGATTTTTAGCATTAGTGTCGATTATGACTAAGCAGCGAAATTGTCTTGAAGTCGATAATGATTTGATGATAACTCTGTCAAAATCTAAACCTGATATTGACCAACTGGTTCAAAAAATGCAGGCGCAAACATCGCATTAATAAAATAATTATGATTATTGTACATTTTAGTAAGTGAGTAACACCAAATAAATAAGTGATTTAATTTTCGTGTGAAGTATCTAACTGTCGTAAAAATAATTTGTTTTTATTGAAGCAATGAAGAAAAGTATAGGGGGCACGAAAATATTATTTTAAAATCGGGGGGGCACCATGCAAAAAGATTGGGAACCCTGCACTAGATAGTTAAACGAGGATCCATAAAGTTTTAGTTGAGAATGCAGATTAAAAGAGCTAAGAAATCCTTAACGCACAGTGCAAAAACTTGTTCTACGACATTAATTGACTGAACTTATGACCAAATTACTAGCGAAGTTCACTGAGTGACCGCCGCGGTCGCTGCCTCGGTCACGGGCGGATCCAGGATTTCATTTTAGGGGGGGCCATTTTGATAAAGTTCGGATAAAGGGTTAAAATCACAAGTAAACAAAAAAAATATTTTTATAAATAAACCACAATGTCACGCCGGCGAAGCGGGAGGCGGAGCGGCGTTGTTGAAAAACATTCATTCTCTGAGGTAGCGGTTCTAAAAATCTTTTAGCGACGCAACCCTTTTGTCATCGAAATATTTGACGGAGCCCTAAAATAAGGCCGTTGCCTAAATAAAAAAAAGTCGAGCAGAGCGAGCCTCGAAATTTAGAAATTTGTTTTAGCGCCGATCGCGTAATTTGTGAGAGAAAAGAAAGCAAGGATGACATAAAAACGGCGAGCGGAGCGAGCCTCGAAAATTTAAAAGATTTTTTAGCGCCTATTAGGACATTTGTGAGAGAAAACATAAACATACATATAAAATAGGCGAGCGGAGCGAGTCTCGAAAATTTTGAAGTCTTAGCGCCTATTGGGAAATTAGTGAAAGAAAAGACGATTTAAAAACGGTGAGCAGAAGGAGCCACGAAATTTTTCAAGATTTTTTTGCGACTTTTTGGAAATTCTTGAGTGAAAAGGAAGAAAAGACGACAAAAAAACGGCGAATGGAGCGAGCCTCGAAAATTTTAAAGTCTTAGCGACGATTGGGAAATTTAAGATTCAAAATTTACTAAATTGTTTAAGCAACGATCGCGTAATTTTTGAGAAAAAGAAAGCAAGGATGACATTAAAATGGCGAGCGGAGTGAGCCTCGAAAATTTTTAAAACTTTTTAGAGATGGTTGGGAAATTTGTGATAGAAAAAGAAGGAAATACGATATAACACCGCTGACGAGCGGTGCGAGCCGCAACAATTATTGAGACTCTAGCGGCGGTGGAAAATCTTGAGTAGGAAAAAAAAAGCCAAATCAAAAACAATGGCGTGGGTAACAAACAAGCCGCTAAATTTTGCGACATTTCTAGCGACTGATGGGAAAAAAGAACGTATCCATACTAATATTACAAATTCGTAAGTAACGGCTAAGCGGGTCTTTATAAAATTTGGCAGGGAACTAAACGGTATCCCGGACATAGGCGACCTGAAACGAGCGTGCGAAACCGTGGGCTGAACCTAGTTATGAATAAACGAAATTAATTCGGTACTAGTAACTGGTGAAATTTCTATAAATTATTAAAATTTTGAGCCACTCAGGAATATCGGCGTGCTCGCGCTAGATATTTATGTCGTCCTTTCGCTCTTATTGAATATATTTCGCTTCCTAGGTAGGTATTCTAGCACTCACCTGCGCCTAACCCGCTACAGAAATTTTTGTCAAAGAAATTTTTGCCTTTCTACAGAAAATTACAAGGTAGTAGAGAAGTAGGTTTATTCCGTGGATCACTACGCGCCTCGCAGTTCGAATTACAATTTTTTTTAATACCTGAATTGAATCGTAATGATGACTCCGAAGTATGGAATTCCTGGGTCTTTTGGGGGGGGGGGGGGGCATGGCCCCCATGCCCCCCCCCCCTGTATCCGCCAATGGCCTCGGTCGCCACCAGTTAGCCGTAGGCAGTGATAAGGTGCGCGGAGTGTTTGTTTGGTTATTTGTAATTTTGAAACGAATTAAGTGTCCGAATTCACCTTTTTAACTATGTATAAATATTGTATAGTGACAAATGCACAAAAACTATTTTAAAACGCCAGACAAACTATTTTCTGCCGAGAACATTATTCTTTACGAAACTCATATTACTACACGCTTACAACGCTTTATGTAGACTAATAAATTGAGCCACGTCGTCGCCGCCGCCCCGTCGAATAGTAAAGTTGGTTGCGCTCCGCTCAGTTCGCTCGGCCGAGTCAATGACGTCACACGCACCTTATGCACAATTTGATTTTACCAGCCGTAACGGTGTAATGTTTATTACCTAATATCTTCGTAATAATGGTCCGTTTTGGATAATTCAAAAAGATATAATCTTTCTTATGTCATAAAGCATAACGTGGATACTAGTTCTAGTGAAATTGCGATAGCGAGACGTTAATGAGATGAGGATCAGTAGTAAATACTGATCCTCATCTCATTAACGGTTTATAGAATTCCTTTCATCATCATCATCATCATCAACCTAAATTAGTCCACTGCTGGACATAGGCCTCCCCTAATGAGCGCCATAGCGCCCTGTCTTCAGCTTGCCGCATCCAGCATCTGCCTGCAGTCTTTCGCAGATCGTCATCCCACCTGGCCGGAGGGCGTCCTACACTACGTTTGCCAAGTCGTGGTCTCCACTCAAGAACACGTTTGCCCCAGCGGTTGTCGGTTCTTCGCGAGATATGGCCGGCCCACTGCCACTTCAACTTGCTAATTCTTTGAGCTATGTCGATAACTTTGGTTCTCTGTCGGATGAATTCGTTACGAATTCTGTCCTTCAGAGAGACTCCGAGCATAGCTCTTTCCATAGCTCGCTGAGCGACTTTGAACTGGTGGACCAGCCCTACCGTGAGTGTCCACACGCCTCATCGAAGAGGCGATAGAGCGAAACCGAGGGTCCAAAGTATTCACTCAGCAGCTTGGCAGGAGCCACCTGACGAAGCTTAAAACGCACGACGGGAGGACCGTATTGTCGAAACCGGAGATCTCCGCCGAGGTAGAGGATTTCTATGGCCGTTTATACGCTGCACATGCCCCCCATTCCCGGCGAGACGACCATGATTCTAGAGCCACCCTGACACGCCACTATACCGACGAACTGCCAGACATCAGTCAAGACGAGATCGTGTTAGCTCTGAGGCAGCTTAAAAATGGAAAAGCCCCCGGTGAGGACGGAATAACTTCAGAGCTTTTGAAAGCCGGAGGTGCCCCTGTTGTACAGGAGCTACAGAACCTCTTCAACGCCGTCCTTCACAGTGGGAGAACTCCAAAGGCGTGGAGCGGGAGTTTGGTGGTGCTCTTTTTTAAGAAGGGAGATAAAACCCTCCTTAAAAACTACAGACCCATCACGCTCCTGAGCCACGTCTATAAGCTGTTCTCACGAGTGGTCACGAATCGTCTCGCCAGGAGACTCGACGAGTTCCAGCCACCAGAACAGGCCGGGTTCCGCGGAGGATTTGGCACCATAGACCACATTCACACGGTGAGGCAGATTATACAGAAGTCCGAAGAGTATAATCAGCCTCTGTGTCTGGCCTTTGTGGACTATGAAAAAGCCTTTGACTCTGTCGAAACCTGGGCTGTTCTGGAATCCTTACAGCGATGCCAAGTAGACTATCGTTATATCGAGGTGCTGAGATGTCTCTACGAGGCCGCCACCATGAGTGTCCAAGTACAGGGCCAGCAGTCTAAACCCATCCAACTGCGCAGAGGAGTGAGACAGGGGGATGTTATATCCCCGAAACTGTTCACGAGCGCGTTGGAAGATATGTTTAAGACGCTGGACTGGAAAGGTAAGGGCATCAACATAAACGGCGACCACATCTCACACCTGCGATTCGCTGATGACATAGTCTTAATAGCGGAGTCGCTAGAGGAGCTGAACCAGATGCTGGACGGCCTAGCCTCAGCCTCGCGACGCATCGGTCTTGGCATGAATTTGGATAAAACCAAAGTCATGATCAATGGCCTCATTGATCCGGGACCGGTCGTCGTACATGGCCACCTTCTCGAAATTGTTTCCGAGTATACTTACCTTGGGCAAATTCTGCAGTTGGGTAAAAATAATTTTGAGAAGGAGGCCAAGAGGAGGATCCAGCTAGGCTGGGCAGCGTTTGGGAAACTACGTCGAGTCTTCTCGTCATCCATACCGCAATGCTTGAAAACTAAAGTTTTCAATCAGTGCGTCCTACCCGTCATGACCTACGGAGCTGAGACTGAGAATTCCTTTAAAATAACCTAAATCAACTTGAATCAATTTACGAACAATCATATTATATGGCTTTTGTCTAAAGCTTTTTAAGATCTTCAAGAGTACTTCCAGTGAGATAGTGATTAGAAATCTCAAGAACCAGAAAAGCTATGAGGCTGAAATTTTACATAAAAATTCAATTTAAGACGTAAGCACCTGCTAACAGTTTTTTTTAGAAATTCACATTTTTCGTCTAGTATGTACCTTCCTACCTATTTCTGCGGCATCAAACGCGTGGTTCTTGGTAAATAATACTCGGATGTACATTATAGAGGTAGGTACTATTTGTTTTGATTTATTAACGAAAGGTTTGTAAAACGTTTCATTATAATAGCTATACGACATCAGATAGTATATAATTATACATTATCGAAATCCGTTGCTTGGTACCTGAGGCGAAGAAACAGCCAGAAGGGGCAGTGTCTTCGTTTTATGCCTATCAATTTCTTAGAGCTGTCCGTCGCAGTTATGCGCGTAAATCCTACTAACGTGGTAAAATAATTTGCTCGACTATTAAAATACCAAATAAAAAAATACGTTCCTCAGAAAAGCTCGAAATTCTGTACCTATGTATCAATAGATGGCGTTGATCCGTCATCCAAACCGGGCCGAGCATTACAATATAGTACCCTCGAAGTGTTACAAAGATAATCTAATAGCTGGCGCTGTACTGTAACATGCTCTCTTGCTTAATACTGTATTTTGCGGAGCTATTTTGCTCGTCATGCCGAAAATCCTCATCAGATCTTAACTAAATTTTTAGAAAAAAAATTTAAAGTCACTCTCTTTCAATTAAAAATATAATAATCGAAATCAGATCTCTTAGAGCGGAGTTATTCTAAAGCTCCCTTTTTGCCTTTTTTTGAGGAAGTACGAATATAATCAATAAGCCCCGACGAAAACGAAATTCTATAAAATCGTAGAATCTTTACACCAAGTTTCGTAGCGATCAGTTGTAAAATACGACCTGTAGAGGAGTACGGACATAGGTACATTAGGTACTAACAGAAACGCTAATTTTGCTAGACTTGAAGCAGACTTTGCTCACTTCGTTAGCTTAGCAATCAACTCAAAATATATGTTTTTATTTATTTATTAATAATAACATAAATTTTAGGTAAAAGGAAATACCTCAATCAACAGCTCCATTTTTTTTGGTGGTGTTTGAACAGTTAACAAAAGGTACGTGAAAAGTACCCGATAAAATCATTAACTAAATTAACTATGGAACAACTAGTTTATGCCCGCGGCTTCACACGCGTAATTTTTATGGAAACGTTTAAAGGTGATTTCTATCCCAAGAGAACAGATTTATGCGATAAAATCGCATTTTTACTATTAGTGTGATAGTGTGACAAGGTATTTTGTTTTAAAACCTGACGTCTCACGTGGATAGCGTTCGGGGACGGACTGAACTTCGCGGCGAGGAACGATTCTCTCCAGACCCTGATTTCGCCACGCGAGGTAGGTACTTGTGAGGTACTTACATAAACATTTTGCTTCTATCTAGATACATTTCTGTGTTGCATATAAACTAAACCAACTTAGAATCTCCTTAGAGTTAAAAATAATCTGTCATGATTTAAGACTGTCTTTTAAATAATTTTAATAATAAAATTATATCTGCGATAGTTTTGATGGTATGGATGGATGTTTTACCTCTTCACGCTTATTTGGTACATACATAATATTTCGTGTTTACTGTGGTTCTACGCCTCGAATAAAACTTATGCTACTTTTTATCCCATAAATCTGTTCCCACGGGATAGAAGCACAAAAGGTTGGTTTATTTTTCAATAAAATTATTGAAAAATAAAAATATCTATATCACAGTTCAGTGTATCATCATATCATCATGATACATCAGTATCAGTGTTTGATAATTTGATTTTCCAATAATCACTTTTAACTACCAAAAAGTAGAAAAGTAGGCACTTAAAAAAACTCTCAAAAACATCGAGTCAACAGCCAATCAATGTTAAAAAACCCAAAAAGACACTGACACAATGATTCAAATGACAGCTTTGTAGACATGATAGTGGCGTTCCAGGGATTTTTGTTTGTGGGCATGATTTAAATCTCAATCTTATCTCAGATAATTTTTACTTAAATACCTAAATGTACATTATACCATTAATTTTAATACAAGTAATAATGTTACAACATGAGAGCAAACCCTCGAAACTTGAAACTTTGTATTTTAGTCAAGAAATAAAACACAAGCAGAAAAAAACCGTACAAAGAAGAGGGGTAACATGTCATGCTACACGTAAAAAATGTTCCATGTTCCAAACATCAAACTCCACAAAATGGCATGACATGACATTTGTTCTCCATTATGTTATAATGAACGATGATTGGCCTAACATAAAAAAAAATAGCTATCAACCAATGGTATTCATCTTACATTGTCAGGTAATCAATTTGCAGCAATCAAAGGAAGGACTGTAATTTTAGAATTTTCTATTTCATTCGTCCGTTGTTCGTATGGATGGTAGAGCTTGCTTGATTGAATTGAACTTGAAATGAAAATCGTGCTCGAATTTTATTGAAAAACAAAGCTGTCAAAATAATACAACTCAATTTTGATCGTGGCTATTTCGTAAAATTTTCTATTTTTATTCGAATAGATAGGACAATGATTAAACTATTTTCATTGAAACAACAAAAGAAAGATGAGGAAGGGAGCGCCAGAGCTGGAGGTTCACAGAAACGGGCATCAGCTGCGCAACTGCGGATCACAAAAGGTACAATCAAAGTGATAGTATTTTTACCGTAGAAATTTTAATAAAGATAATATTCCATCTACGATTTTTACCTATTTCTTTAGATTTCTTTTAGATCTTACCACCACCATTCATGATCCTCAGCAATGGTGTTTTCTGAATGAATTTTGTTAAGTTTTTAAAATAAGAAGTCTATGTGTTATGTTTATTTACCTTCTAAATTACTAAACCTATTGCGTTTTCAGATTTGAATGAACTTAATCTGCCTAAAACATGCAGTACAGAATTCCCAGATGCAGATGACCTACTAAATTTTAAATTAATAATATGTCCAGATGAAGGTTTCTATAGAGGTGGAAGATTTGTATTTAGTTTTAAGGTGAGTGATCTTTTTGAATGTTTTGATTACTAATATTGTACCTAGTAAAATATTATTTAGGTGGGTCTATCAGGCTATAGTTACACATGAAGATTAGTAAAGCCTGGCCTCTCCTCGGTTGTGTCAGTCTGTCCCTTCAGATTAAAAGATAAAGGGAAAAGAGAGTACCTACACCTGTGATTGCCCATGCACTTGTGCACTATAATAATGTGCGGCGTACGGCTAGTCTCCGTTGACACTGGCTGTGCTGTAGCCAGAATTGAGCTAGGTGGACGTAATTATCAGCAGAGCCTGAATAGACCTAATATAATTGTGAATAAGTTATCTCTCTGTGACATCCGAGTCTGCCAATCAGTTAATTTGCATCAAAGTTCAAATATAAAAAAAATATGTAATTAACTTATTCTTACAGGTAGGCCCAAATTACCCTCACGAGCCACCTAAAGTAAAATGTGAAACAGCTGTATACCACCCAAACATAGATCTTGAAGGGAATGTCTGCTTGAATATACTCCGAGAAGACTGGAAGCCAGTGCTTACTGTCAACTCTATAGTCTATGGTCTTCAGTATTTATTCCTGGTAAGTGTCATTTGATCTGTTCTGCATCACCACTGACCTGATACCCAACCTGCATGTCCGGAGTCGGGATTATAGCATTTCCCTCTCGTAAGAGTCAATAAGGAGCTTATAAGGGGAGGCCTATCTTCAGCAGTGGACTGATAAAGGCTGCTGATGTATGTAAGTATTATTGGCAATTTCGAACTCGCAATTAATACCCTTATTGTGTAATAAGTAAGTACTATTTAGAATCTAAATTTTCGATCATCAAAAAAAAGTGCTTAAAATCCTTACCTAACATCGTAGTGGTTCAGGAAATAACAAATTGTACTCAGTAAAAGTCGAGTAGGTTTTCAAGTTATATGACTTTTTTACACTTGTCAAGATCACAAATCAAGGAATTAATTTGATTAATAGTTGTTGATAGTACATGGTTAATAGTACACCAGGGGCGGGCAGCAGCGCCCCCTGCATAACAATTTGTAATGTTTAAAAAATTTGAAGGTAGCGTCAAATGTAATATATAACGCTAAATGTAAAATAATTTAAAAGTTAAGATTGGACAAGGGCCAACCTCAAAATTAAATTCTACCTAGAAGGCAAGAAAATGGATCCGCAGGTCAAAATATAAAAATCAAAACTAAGAAAATAAATGTTCGGGCGCCAGACCCACGGATACCACTATAAATTGTGCCGGAAATGTCAGCTGATAACACTAGACTTCTAATCACAGGGCAGGGACCTTCAATAAAACAGTAGATTTAAAATTTAAAAATCTAAGTTTATTAAAATTAAGGTTAAGACTAGGCTTATTTAGGATAAAGGTGTACAATTACGGTTCTTAAAAGTAAAGTAGCGTTTCAATAAAATTTTACACTTGTTTTATTAAAAAAATTTGAAAATGTTCCAACTGAAAAATGTTCCAGAATGGCGGCGTGAGAAAATTGTCAAAATAAGAAGCGCACGGGTCGCAGAAGGCAGCCCGGAGCTTGGTTTATCATTAAAAAAAAACAAAAATGTAAACAAAAATGTCTCACAACTGAAAAAATGTTCCAGAATGGCGGCGTGGAAAAAATGCCTTATTATGAAGCGCACAGGTAGCAGAAGGCTGCCTGTGGCTTTGGTAGGTCTGTAGGACCAGTAAACAAGAAGTTGAGTGTGGTCCGCTAGAAGAGCGATCTTAAAAAATTAAAATTAAGTTTTATTTCAAAATTAGAAACTAGGATTTACTACAAACGACACGCCAGTAAAGAGGCGGTAGCTAAGATTAAAACTAGGGTGTAAATTACCACTGCATCCTTATAAAAAATAAAGTTATGCAAAAGTGTGTGTGTTCCGAGGATGTTCAACGCTACAAAATAGAAAATATTATGTTATTTCTGGAGAAAAACCAGACGTAGAACGTGTAAAGAAACTAGAATATGAGAAAGAACTCACTCCTAAACTAAAAGTTAGGTTTTAAACACTAATTTAAATTAAGGTTAGACCATGAGGTATTTTTGGATTGGGAAATAAGACAAAGTCTAAGACAAAAACAACAGTAAAAGACAAGTAAAAGACAACCTAAGACAACCACTGCTCAGAGTCTGGCGATACTTAGCTCGAGTACAACGTTCCTTTTCATCGCGTGGAGCGGAAGCCTTGGTGGTCCTCAGCTAAAGGAAATGCTCGAACACGCGGCCACGCTTCCAAGGTGCCAAGAGACGATGGAATGTCCAAAACGCCTTCGCGTCAGAGCGCCGAATAAATAAATGCCAGTCTGGGTCTCCTGGAGAAGAAATGAAGACATTAGCAGACATTCCGAGGAAGCGTCATGTCCAAGGGGGGCAATTGAAATCCAAACTCACCGAGGAAGTGGCAGTAAATTTCTCCTACGGCAATGATCCCACGGCAGCAGCGACTCTGAACGCGCCAACTCGCAGCAAATACTTTCATGTTTTAAAACAACATGGTAAGATAAAAAATTTTGATAAAACCCCTACATGGTTCTTTTCATGTCAGAGGGCGAAAGGAAAGTGCGTCCATTTTGAAATTAAATGTCAAATACGACAGTAATGTCAACCTTGAAAAAGAACAAATCAGAGGTCATTCTCGATATGATCGACAAAACAAAAACGAAACGTCACTGTCAAATGTCCGCGACCTGTCAGATGGACAGAGAACCTAGCTAAAATCAACTAAAAATCGAACAAGACAGCAACAAAACATGGGGCGTAATATAAAACGTCACATTACACCCCTTCCAAAAAAAAATAAAAGAAAGGGTGCTTTCTTTTATGGAAGAGAAAACTAAAATTTTTATAATGACAAGCAAAAACAAAAAAAATTATCTGTCTAAGCACATCCATATGAAAGTGCGGTGAAACATAATAGTTGCCGACTATCGGAGGGCTAGCTCAGAACAAATTCAAATAAAACTAAGATTCAAAGGAAACTAGATTAAAAGTAAACTCTAAACCAAGTTAGAAATAGCTCAGGAGAAGGGAGGAGACTTGTTGCCGGAGTGCAGTTGGAATAAAAGTATTCACTGACTCGTAAATGCACAACTAAGGTCCAAACAATCTTCAAGAGGAAAAGTCTGGAAAAATCCAGTTAGCTAACTACTTGGAGAGGTGCGGTTAGAAACATTGTTCACCGACCTGTAGTGTAACTAAAGTCAAAATCGAAATTTCGAGTGAGTCCGCGCCATAAAATGACGAAAGGAGCTAACACTCTAAAGGTCTTCTGAATGTGATCGGTACAACAACACCGAACTTCCGAGCACAAACAGGGAAAAAATACTTTGCGAAACGTGACCGACACAACACCATCGATTTTTCGAGCACGAACGACAAAAGTAAAACTGAACGTGAACCGTGTACAAAAGGAAACTACGAACAGAAAAAAATGTTTTGCGAAACGTGACCGACACAACACCATCGATTTTTCGAACACGATCGACAACAACAAAAAGGTAGCAACAAGAAGCTGGAGGCAAATGGACCACCAGGCTGACAACAAGTGCAAAAACGGACAAAACACGAGACAAACAGGAGGCTAAGAGAACCAGCTGTCTCATGCGCCATAAAAGTTGGAGGGGAAAACTCCACAAAAAGGTACCATAAATGGGGTAACAAAAAACACAGGTGTTGCAGCAGCATCATCTAAAAATGGGGAGCCGACTGGCAAACAAAACAAGCATAAAACAGAAAAACAAAGGTACACTATGAGTGCAAAAATAAGGTGTACAAAAGGTACAAAATAATTGATAAGATCGTTTGATGTTGGAGATAAAGAAAGATTAAAAAGGTATTTAAGTTTACTATGGAAAATTTTGAGCTCTTAACCCTACCAGAAAAATTCGCCTGAACTTCCCTTCCATTCATCACCTAATTTACAAACGGGTAAGTCCTCTCATACATCACGTTCATACATCATCTCACGAAACCCGTACTTCATTTGAAAATTAAAGGGTGAGTCAAGGCTATGCTACTAAGGTGAATTTACAAATAAATTTAATATTTAATGATGTCTTTAACATGGTATTTACCTGACGTTCTTTTATTCAAATCTTTCAAAACATAAACATTATCTGAAATTTTCTCAATGATCTCACACTTAATAAATTTAGGGGCTAGCTTAGCCGAAAAATAAGCAGGGGCGTTTGATTGTACAAAGTTTCTTCTCCATACAATATCACCCACATCAAACGAAATGACTTTCCTTCCTTTATTATAATTAAGCGCATTACGCTTATAAGCTTTTACTAAATGAGATTGAACTCTAACAAAAACATCACTAAGTGAATTTAGTGAAAAAGCTAAAGAATGCCTATCACCGAATTCCAGCTGATTTAAGGTATCAATGGAATCACTAAAACGGTGTAAAGAAGCATCTAAAATCAATTCCCTTCCAAACATGAGGAAATTGGGAGTAAAATCTGTAGCTAAATTAACACTACAGTTCAAAGCTAATTGCACATGTGGTAAAAATTTCGACCAAGTGCGATGGTCTTTCTTCACAAAACAAGATATGCAGGTTTCTATTGTTTTATTGTATCTCTCGACGGGATTATTCTGGGGGGTATAGAAAGTATTATAAAAGATTTGTTATGTTAAAGCTTTTTTTCTAAAAATTTAAGATGGCTATCTAAGCCCAAAACACAAAAGGTAGCACCACTATCCAGTAGGCCAATAAATTTTTATCCATAACGGTGAACTCTAAGAAAGGGCGTTTATCGTTAGATTTGACATATAGCACTGGAGAGGCAAAAAATGTTTTTAAATAGTCGAGCCAGTCAGAGAACTCCTTTTCAGAAACAACCTCATCAGGTTTAATGTGACTTACAATTTTGTTCGCCGAGACACTGGCAGTTTGTGAGAAAACCCGTGCTCGACGGAGCCTAATTAGTTTTTTGAAGAAGACGGTTTAACAGGGTTGCACACATCACAAGATCTAGTGGTGACATCTGGCTTCTTGCATTTAAAGCAGATCACTCCAGGAATGGTGGGGCAGTTCTTATAAAGGTGATCTTTGGCGTTACATTTAAGACAGATAGTCTCGGTCTTTCCGGCACAAAACCGAGGCTTCGGCTTAGAGGTATCCTTGACAGTCTTTCTGTCAACGAACATTTCAAGTTGCCTACCAATGTCGATAAAAACGTCAAGACTAGGAACGACACGACCTACAACAAAAGGCATGTAAACGGGCAGCATGTTGTGCATAACAATCGTGATCAAAACTGACTCTATCAATGGCTCGGCCAGTCGATTCGCCATGTCCATGATGTCTGTGATGAAAACAGGAAGAGACTCGGTGGGTTTCTGCTTTCTGGTGCGCAGCTCGCTTTCCAGGTGATAATCAAACTCCAATCTGTCAAATCTCTTCAGAAGAGCAGCTTTAAGTTCAGGCCACGATGAAATGGTGGTGCGCACAATGCGAAACCATTTGGCGGCGGTACCCGTAAGAAGGTCTGAGAAAGAACCAACGAGAAGCGGCTCACTAAAGTTTTTATAAAGAAAGAATTCTTCCACCTGCAGTATAAATTCTCTAACGCAAGTGTTGCCTTCGTAAGAAATATTACTACGCTTGAGGTCCGGTAGTTTGAAGCTAGATGAAGGGAGGTTTCTTCTGATGGTCTCGTTCATCGCGTTGAAAGAAGGTACAACAGGTATACGGGAGGAGGAGTGAAGATGGGGTTCAGGAAACTCAATTAAGTTGGCATCTGGTTGAGCTTCCACTTCAAAGTTGGAAGTTGTTCGGTCAACATCCTCTGAATCGGCCGAGCTCTTAGCTAAAGGCTGCTTAGGCTCTCCGCTAGTGGAAGTATTCATTATGAGAGGATTTAAATAATATTATCAACGTAGAAAGTTTTTTTTTAAGGTAAAAGGTGTGAGTTAAATTTTAAAGTGTAAGTGTAATTTGTAAAGTTGTGTAAAAAAAGTGTAGGCGAAGGATGCAAAAGTATCACAATCTATTAAAAATATCTTAAGAAATAAGTGCTTAAAACTACAGGGTAGTATATACCACACTTAAAGCTAAGGTATAATTAAGTTCTTAATAATAATCCCTAAGAGTACAACTCAACAAATAAAAAACAGACTTATTGGTTGTTCGTGAAGATAAAAATAAACAATAGGTTCAACAAAAAGGTTGAAAGTCCTATAGTATAGGTTTGTGACTTATATTTAGCACAAAAAATAAAAAATAAAAGTGTGAGCGAGCGACTAAGAGAGTGGTTGTCAAAAAAAGCTTAAAAGGTAAATCCTACAAATCCAACCTCAGGTCTATAATAAGGTATTCCTAATAAAGCCAAGTCCTATCCAGGTCCCTGTTCGCTGTGCGACAATTGTAATGTTTAAATAATTGAAGTAGCGTCAAATGTAATATATAACGCTAAATGTAAAATAATTTAAAAGTTAAGATTGGACAAGGGCCAACCTCAAAATTAAATTCTACCTAGAAGGCAAGAAAATGGATCCGCAGGTCAAAATATAAAAATCAAAACTAAGAAAATAAATGTTCGGGCGCCAGACCCACGGATACCACTATAAATTGTGCCGGAAATGTCAGCTGATAACACTAGACTTCTAATCACAGGGCAGGGACCTTCAATAAAACAGTAGATTTAAAATTTAAAAATCTAAGTTTATTAAAATTAAGGTTAAGACTAGGCTTATTTAGGATAAAGGTGTACAATTACGCTTCTTAAAAGTAAAGTAGCGTTTCAATAAAATTTTACACTTGTTTTATTAAAAAAATTTGAAAATGTTCCAACTGAAAAATGTTCCAGAATGGCGGCGTGAGAAAATTGTCAAAATAAGAAGCGCACGGGTCGCAGAAGGCAGCCCGGAGCTTGGTTTATCATTAAAAAAAAACAAAAATGTAAACAAAAATGTCTCACAACTGAAAAAATGTTCCAGAATGGCGGCGTGGAAAAAATGCCTTATTATGAAGCGCACAGGTAGCAGAAGGCTGCCTGTGGCTTTGGTAGGTCTGTAGGACCAGTAAACAAGAAGTTGAGTGTGGTCCGCTAGAAGAGCGATCTTAAAAAATTAAAATTAAGTTTTATTTCAAAATTAGAAACTAGGATTTACTACAAACGACACGCCAGTAAAGAGGCGGTAGCTAAGATTAAAACTAGGGTGTAAATTACCACTGCATCCTTATAAAAAATAAAGTTATGCAAAAGTGTGTGTGTTCCGAGGATGTTCAACGCTACAAAATAGAAAATATTATGTTATTTCTGGAGAAAAACCAGACGTAGAACGTGTAAAGAAACTAGAATATGAGAAAGAACTCACTCCTAAACTAAAAGTTAGGTTTTAAACACTAATTTAAATTAAGGTTAGACCATGAGGTATTTTTGGATTGGGAAATAAGACAAAGTCTAAGACAAAAACAACAGTAAAAGACAAGTAAAAGACAACCTAAGACAACCACTGCTCAGAGTCTGGCGATACTTAGCTCGAGTACAACGTTCCTTTTCATCGCGTGGAGCGGAAGCCTTGGTGGTCCTCAGCTAAAGGAAATGCTCGAACACGCGGCCACGCTTCCAAGGTGCCAAGAGACGATGGAATGTCCAAAACGCCTTCGCGTCAGAGCGCCGAATAAATAAATGCCAGTCTGGGTCTCCTGGAGAAGAAATGAAGACATTAGCAGACATTCCGAGGAAGCGTCATGTCCAAGGGGGGCAATTGAAATCCAAACTCACCGAGGAAGTGGCAGTAAATTTCTCCTACGGCAATGATCCCACGGCAGCAGCGACTCTGAACGCGCCAACTCGCAGCAAATACTTTCATGTTTTAAAACAACATGGTAAGATAAAAATTTTTGATAAAACCCCTACATGGTTCTTTTCATGTCAGAGGGCGAAAGGAAAGTGCGTCCATTTTGAAATTAAATGTCAAATACGACAGTAATGTCAACCTTGAAAAAGAACAAATCAGAGGTCATTCTCGATATGATCGACAAAACAAAAACGAAACGTCACTGTCAAATGTCCGCGACCTGTCAGATGGACAGAGAACCTAGCTAAAATCAACTAAAAATCGAACAAGACAGCAACAAAACATGGGGCGTAATATAAAACGTCACATTACACCCCTTCCAAAAAAAAATAAAAGAAAGGGTGCTTTCTTTTATGGAAGAGAAAACTAAAATTTTTATAATGACAAGCAAAAACAAAAAAAATTATCTGTCTAAGCACATCCATATGAAAGTGCGGTGAAACATAATAGTTGCCGACTATCGGAGGGCTAGCTCAGAACAAATTCAAATAAAACTAAGATTCAAAGGAAACTAGATTAAAAGTAAACTCTAAACCAAGTTAGAAATAGCTCAGGAGAAGGGAGGAGACTTGTTGCCGGAGTGCAGTTGGAATAAAAGTATTCACTGACTCGTAAATGCACAACTAAGGTCCAAACAATCTTCAAGAGGAAAAGTCTGGAAAAATCCAGTTAGCTAACTACTTGGAGAGGTGCGGTTAGAAACATTGTTCACCGACCTGTAGTGTAACTAAAGTCAAAATCGAAATTTCGAGTGAGTCCGCGCCATAAAATGACGAAAGGAGCTAACACTCTAAAGGTCTTCTGAATGTGATCGGTACAACAACACCGAACTTCCGAGCACAAACAGGGAAAAAATACTTTGCGAAACGTGACCGACACAACACCATCGATTTTTCGAGCACGAACGACAAAAGTAAAACTGAACGTGAACCGTGTACAAAAGGAAACTACGAACAGAAAAAAATGTTTTGCGAAACGTGACCGACACAACACCATCGATTTTTCGAACACGATCGACAACAACAAAAAGGTAGCAACAAGAAGCTGGAGGCAAATGGACCACCAGGCTGACAACAAGTGCAAAAACGGACAAAACACGAGACAAACAGGAGGCTAAGAGAACCAGCTGTCTCATGCGCCATAAAAGTTGGAGGGGAAAACTCCACAAAAAGGTACCATAAATGGGGTAACAAAAAACACAGGTGTTGCAGCAGCATCATCTAAAAATGGGGAGCCGACTGGCAAACAAAACAAGCATAAAACAGAAAAACAAAGGTACACTATGAGTGCAAAAATAAGGTGTACAAAAGGTACAAAATAATTGATAAGATCGTTTGATGTTGGAGATAAAGAAAGATTAAAAAGGTATTTAAGTTTACTATGGAAAATTTTGAGCTCTTAACCCTACCAGAAAAATTCGCCTGAACTTCCCTTCCATTCATCACCTAATTTACAAACGGGTAAGTCCTCTCATACATCACGTTCATACATCATCTCACGAAACCCGTACTTCATTTGAAAATTAAAGGGTGAGTCAAGGCTATGCTACTAAGGTGAATTTACAAATAAATTTAATATTTAATGATGTCTTTAACATGGTATTTACCTGACGTTCTTTTATTCAAATCTTTCAAAACATAAACATTATCTGAAATTTTCTCAATGATCTCACACTTAATAAATTTAGGGGCTAGCTTAGCCGAAAAATAAGCAGGGGCGTTTGATTGTACAAAGTTTCTTCTCCATACAATATCACCCACATCAAACGAAATGACTTTCCTTCCTTTATTATAATTAAGCGCATTACGCTTATAAGCTTTTACTAAATGAGATTGAACTCTAACAAAAACATCACTAAGTGAATTTAGTGAAAAAGCTAAAGAATGCCTATCACCGAATTCCAGCTGATTTAAGGTATCAATGGAATCACTAAAACGGTGTAAAGAAGCATCTAAAATCAATTCCCTTCCAAACATGAGGAAATTGGGAGTAAAATCTGTAGCTAAATTAACACTACAGTTCAAAGCTAATTGCACATGTGGTAAAAATTTCGACCAAGTGCGATGGTCTTTCTTCACAAAACAAGATATGCAGGTTTCTATTGTTTTATTGTATCTCTCGACGGGATTATTCTGGGGGGTATAGAAAGTATTATAAAAGATTTGTTATGTTAAAGCTTTTTTTCTAAAAATTTAAGATGGCTATCTAAGCCCAAAACACAAAAGGTAGCACCACTATCCAGTAGGCCAATAAATTTTTATCCATAACGGTGAACTCTAAGAAAGGGCGTTTATCGTTAGATTTGACATATAGCACTGGAGAGGCAAAAAATGTTTTTAAATAGTCGAGCCAGTCAGAGAACTCCTTTTCAGAAACAACCTCATCAGGTTTAATGTGACTTACAATTTTGTTCGCCGAGACACTGGCAGTTTGTGAGAAAACCCGTGCTCGACGGAGCCTAATTAGTTTTTTGAAGAAGACGGTTTAACAGGGTTGCACACATCACAAGATCTAGTGGTGACATCTGGCTTCTTGCATTTAAAGCAGATCACTCCAGGAATGGTGGGGCAGTTCTTATAAAGGTGATCTTTGGCGTTACATTTAAGACAGATAGTCTCGGTCTTTCCGGCACAAAACCGAGGCTTCGGCTTAGAGGTATCCTTGACAGTCTTTCTGTCAACGAACATTTCAAGTTGCCTACCAATGTCGATAAAAACGTCAAGACTAGGAACGACACGACCTACAACAAAAGGCATGTAAACGGGCAGCATGTTGTGCATAACAATCGTGATCAAAACTGACTCTATCAATGGCTCGGCCAGTCGATTCGCCATGTCCATGATGTCTGTGATGAAAACAGGAAGAGACTCGGTGGGTTTCTGCTTTCTGGTGCGCAGCTCGCTTTCCAGGTGATAATCAAACTCCAATCTGTCAAATCTCTTCAGAAGAGCAGCTTTAAGTTCAGGCCACGATGAAATGGTGGTGCGCACAATGCGAAACCATTTGGCGGCGGTACCCGTAAGAAGGTCTGAGAAAGAACCAACGAGAAGCGGCTCACTAAAGTTTTTATAAAGAAAGAATTCTTCCACCTGCAGTATAAATTCTCTAACGCAAGTGTTGCCTTCGTAAGAAATATTACTACGCTTGAGGTCCGGTAGTTTGAAGCTAGATGAAGGGAGGTTTCTTCTGATGGTCTCGTTCATCGCGTTGAAAGAAGGTACAACAGGTATACGGGAGGAGGAGTGAAGATGGGGTTCAGGAAACTCAATTAAGTTGGCATCTGGTTGAGCTTCCACTTCAAAGTTGGAAGTTGTTCGGTCAACATCCTCTGAATCGGCCGAGCTCTTAGCTAAAGGCTGCTTAGGCTCTCCGCTAGTGGAAGTATTCATTATGAGAGGATTTAAATAATATTATCAACGTAGAAAGTTTTTTTTTAAGGTAAAAGGTGTGAGTTAAATTTTAAAGTGTAAGTGTAATTTGTAAAGTTGTGTAAAAAAAGTGTAGGCGAAGGATGCAAAAGTATCACAATCTATTAAAAATATCTTAAGAAATAAGTGCTTAAAACTACAGGGTAGTATATACCACACTTAAAGCTAAGGTATAATTAAGTTCTTAATAATAATCCCTAAGAGTACAACTCAACAAATAAAAAACAGACTTATTGGTTGTTCGTGAAGATAAAAATAAACAATAGGTTCAACAAAAAGGTTGAAAGTCCTATAGTATAGGTTTGTGACTTATATTTAGCACAAAAAATAAAAAATAAAAGTGTGAGCGAGCGACTAAGAGAGTGGTTGTCAAAAAAAGCTTAAAAGGTAAATCCTACAAATCCAACCTCAGGTCTATAATAAGGTATTCCTAATAAAGCCAAGTCCTATCCAGGTCCCTGTTCGCTGTGCGACAATTGTAATGTTTAAATAATTGAAGTAGCGTCAAATGTAATATATAACGCTAAATGTAAAATAATTTAAAAGTTAAGATTGGACAAGGGCCAACCTCAAAATTAAATTCTACCTAGAAGGCAAGAAAATGGATCCGCAGGTCAAAATATAAAAATCAAAACTAAGAAAATAAATGTTCGGGCGCCAGACCCACGGATACCACTATAAATTGTGCCGGAAATGTCAGCTGATAACACTAGACTTCTAATCACAGGGCAGGGACCTTCAATAAAACAGTAGATTTAAAATTTAAAAATCTAAGTTTATTAAAATTAAGGTTAAGACTAGGCTTATTTAGGATAAAGGTGTACAATTACGCTTCTTAAAAGTAAAGTAGCGTTTCAATAAAATTTTACACTTGTTTTATTAAAAAAATTTGAAAATGTTCCAACTGAAAAATGTTCCAGAATGGCGGCGTGAGAAAATTGTCAAAATAAGAAGCGCACGGGTCGCAGAAGGCAGCCCGGAGCTTGGTTTATCATTAAAAAAAAACAAAAATGTAAACAAAAATGTCTCACAACTGAAAAAATGTTCCAGAATGGCGGCGTGGAAAAAATGCCTTATTATGAAGCGCACAGGTAGCAGAAGGCTGCCTGTGGCTTTGGTAGGTCTGTAGGACCAGTAAACAAGAAGTTGAGTGTGGTCCGCTAGAAGAGCGATCTTAAAAAATTAAAATTAAGTTTTATTTCAAAATTAGAAACTAGGATTTACTACAAACGACACGCCAGTAAAGAGGCGGTAGCTAAGATTAAAACTAGGGTGTAAATTACCACTGCATCCTTATAAAAAATAAAGTTATGCAAAAGTGTGTGTGTTCCGAGGATGTTCAACGCTACAAAATAGAAAATATTATGTTATTTCTGGAGAAAAACCAGACGTAGAACGTGTAAAGAAACTAGAATATGAGAAAGAACTCACTCCTAAACTAAAAGTTAGGTTTTAAACACTAATTTAAATTAAGGTTAGACCATGAGGTATTTTTGGATTGGGAAATAAGACAAAGTCTAAGACAAAAACAACAGTAAAAGACAAGTAAAAGACAACCTAAGACAACCACTGCTCAGAGTCTGGCGATACTTAGCTCGAGTACAACGTTCCTTTTCATCGCGTGGAGCGGAAGCCTTGGTGGTCCTCAGCTAAAGGAAATGCTCGAACACGCGGCCACGCTTCCAAGGTGCCAAGAGACGATGGAATGTCCAAAACGCCTTCGCGTCAGAGCGCCGAATAAATAAATGCCAGTCTGGGTCTCCTGGAGAAGAAATGAAGACATTAGCAGACATTCCGAGGAAGCGTCATGTCCAAGGGGGGCAATTGAAATCCAAACTCACCGAGGAAGTGGCAGTAAATTTCTCCTACGGCAATGATCCCACGGCAGCAGCGACTCTGAACGCGCCAACTCGCAGCAAATACTTTCATGTTTTAAAACAACATGGTAAGATAAAATTTTTTGATAAAACCCCTACATGGTTCTTTTCATGTCAGAGGGCGAAAGGAAAGTGCGTCCATTTTGAAATTAAATGTCAAATACGACAGTAATGTCAACCTTGAAAAAGAACAAATCAGAGGTCATTCTCGATATGATCGACAAAACAAAAACGAAACGTCACTGTCAAATGTCCGCGACCTGTCAGATGGACAGAGAACCTAGCTAAAATCAACTAAAAATCGAACAAGACAGCAACAAAACATGGGGCGTAATATAAAACGTCACAAATTGTACCACCGAACTGCGATCCCCAGCCCGCATGCCCAGCGTGGGGATTATGGGCATTATCCCATGTGATAAAAGCCAATAAGGCGCTTATGAGGTGGAGGCCTGCGTCCAATAGTGGACCATTACAGGCTGCTGAGATTGAGGTTGAGGAGGTTAATAGTAGATATATTAATCTGTTTTTCCTATAACATTCTTGGATAGCTGTGCTATCAAATAATAACTGCCATTGGTGTGCCACAGGAACAGTTTCTCTATTACAAAAAGTTTAAGAAAAAAACGTGTTTTGCTAATTAATTCCAAAAGTTTACCTCCTGTAGTCTAAAAAAATGTAGGGTCACCTGAGTGACCAACGAGACGCCAATAGACCGAATAAGTAACTTGTCCATTCATTGAGATGGTATTCAATGGTATAATGCTTGGTGTTTCTAACCTTCAATGCAAAAAATATTCCTGGAAAGATTGAAAAAAAGTCTGTTTGCTTTAAATTATTTTGTCCACAAATCTTATTTTATAGGGTTCCTTACCTCAAAAGGAAAAAAGAAACCCTTATAGGATCAGGACTGACAACAGAAAGACAGATGGACCACAAATCCTGATCCCATATAGGATCAGGTCTGTGTGTAGGTCTGTCTTTCTGTCCGTCTGTCCGTCTGTCAACCCACTTTTCTCAGGAATGCATGGAGGTATCGAGTTGAAATTAACATCAAATACTCAAAACCGTAACCTCTTGAAGCATAAATTAAACTTTTAAGTCAATGCAATCAAAAGTTACAGCCGTTTATGTCTGAATATTTTGAAATTTCCAAGGGAATCACATGCACACAATTAACCTACAGGGTACTTCCCGTAGCCCTAGAATCATGAAATTTGGCAAGAAGCTAGGTCTGATAGCACAAATAAAGAAAAAAATCCGAAAAGTCTTTAAAAAAATTACTTTTGATTCTCACCAAGGACCAAAACTTACCTATAGGGCACTTCGCATTGACCTAGAACCATAAAATTTAGCAAGAAGCAAGGTCTTACAATTATACGGAACTTTTAGTGCGCGAGTCCGACTCGCACTTGACGTACATTATTAGAGCAGTAAATTTAGAACCGGCCTCTCTACCAGGTCTGTCAGATTAGATTAAATTATCAATTTTTCTGTGCCACTGCACTTGTTTTCGCCTTGTTATTTTGTGCTGTGACTCCAGAATTGATTCTGCCTGATTTGGACCTTTTATCAATTGCAATGCCGCGACACACCCAGCACATCGCAATGGAGTATGCTCAAATGCACTTAATTGATGGTAATGTCGAGTCGTGCCGGCTTAGAATTTCCGCACTCTTACTTTGCCCGCGGGTGTCGTAAGACCCCGGATGGATGTCCCTTAGTCGCCATAAGGGACATATGGATCCCGGGGGCGGTCAGCAGCGCCTCCTGCAGAACAATTCCACCACAGTTCGTGATTGCATGCCCAGCGTGGGAACTATAGGCATTACCCCCATGGGTATTTTTTCGACTTTTTTCGAAATATTTTCAAAAGTATGAAACCTACAAACATTTCAAAAACTATTTTGAAATGTACAAACTGATACCTTTCATTTGATGCCCCACATGACCCTGTAGGTATCTTTTATAATTTCGGCATCACAATTTGTATGGAAAATATTCATTTTCATTTTTCATTTATTTTTCTTTTAATCTGTACAGTCGCACGAAATGTATTATTATTTTAAATTTCAAGTTGATAGCTGCAGTAGTTGCTAAGTTATTAAGGAGGGAAGAAAGGACAGACAAAGCGAGACCATAAGGGTTTCGAAACCGATCTTCGATCTTCGAAACCCTAAAAATCCGTCATCTTACAGACGTTGATACTTCTAGACTAGTCTATTTCAGCTACTTTCATAGTGTTATGTCATATGGCATACTGCTATGGGGGAACGCTGCAGATATTAACACCGTATTTGTGCTGCAGAAGAGAGCTGTTCGTGCAATCTATAATATGGGTCCCAGATAATCCATGCGTGATAAATTCAAAGAAATAAACATAATAATGACAGTACCATATAATTATATTTATGAAAACTTGTTGTACACTCATAGAAATATCAATCTATTTTTTAAAAATAGCGACATACATAATATAAATACTAGAAATAAGGATGAACTCGCTGTGCCCACAACTAGGATGTATACGCTTCTACAACAAAACTCCAAGTGAGTTGCAAAAATTATCAATAAATAAATTCAAACAAATTGTCAAACATATCCTTTGTAAAAAGGCTAACTACAAAATATCAGATTATCTAGAGGATAAAAAAGCTTGGGACGAGTTTTGCTCCAGCTCGAAAAATAACAACTAACAGGCTAAAGGTTTCTTCGTCGCTTCTTTACTTTAGTCTACATACCGAAGCGACAGAAATCAAAAATATCACTTTATTTCCGTGTCAGTGTTTAGTTTTATCATTTGACCTTTTCTAAGTGTACATTTATTGTATTTAAGGAAATAAAGAGTTTTTGATTTGATTTGATTTGGTATGATTTGATTGCTTATTATTAATGTTTTGAGCGTTCTGCGAATTTCAAGAAATTGTCTGATATAGGTGCTATAATAATAAATTTATTGGCAGCATCACTTGTGTACAAGATGAAGATGATTAAGACGTAAAACATGCACAACAGATGATGATCCTAGCTTTTCTGGGAATTCCTTGATTAAATACAAATAAACATGACAAAATCCAAAATTACTCACGTCTCGATGGACGTTGTCCCATACAAACAGGGCCGAACATTTCTGCCGATCTGTCAAATTCGGGTAACGTTTCCAATTTCCCCTCCCAAAAATTATTTTTCAGACCAATGAATAATGAATTTGCGAAATCGGCCCAGGCATTTGGTTTTTATTTATTAAGGTTAGTTAAGTTGATGGGTTAAGTAATTTCAATAAATCCTTCCAGGAACCAAATCCCGAAGACCCCCTAAATAAGGAGGCCGCGGACGAGCTCCAAAGCAACCGCCGTCTATTCGAACAACACGTACAAAGGGCCATGCGAGGCGGTTACGTCGGGTCATCCTACTTCGAGAGGTGTCTGAAATGATCAATACCACAAACAAACAAATAAAACAATCTCATTTTACATTTCAAGCAATTGTACATGCAGCCTTTGGGAAGGAAAAACACAGTTGAGATGGAAAGATAAATAAATTATTAATCAGCGAACATAGTTTTAATATAGTTAAGTATAGATGGCGCTGTTCAAGTTTAAGTTCGATTAAGTACAGATGGCGCTTAACGTATTTTTAAACGTCCTGTAAATGCATTTTACGTATTCACATTATATTTTCTGAATTTCGATACAAATTGTTTTAGTAACGACTTATGAATACGATTAAACGTAGTAGGGGGAACTGTTGCTAAGGAGACAGGATGTGGGCCTTGTTTGAAGGAAAATGACCCGAAAGGCGTCGCATATGTTGAAGTGAATGGCACGCGAGGTGACGAGACGGCGCCATGCGGAGGGCAACGGCGTTGTCACAGAATAACAGCAGAGGTAAGCTACGGCAACGGAGCGAAGTGAGCCACGAGCGAGGGTCCTAGCTGCGACGGTTGGTCGGTTGAGTCACGACCCACGGCGACTGCGTCCGTCCGCTGCCCTCGCGCCGCAGTCTCGCCCCGACACTCGCCCGCTTCGCGTCTCACCGCCCGCCTGGTGTCCGCACCGCGTGCTCAACCCAGCACAAACAGTTTCAACACGCCAATAGATTGCGAAAGTTTACGCGATGATATACAAGTGAGAGCTGATCGGACGCCAGGGTAACGCTCATCGCACACGGTGGGCCAGTTCGCACAGAGACATTCGAAACTCGTCCGGACGGTGGGCGCGCGACGCCGATACTCGCACACGTCGAGGAAAAACAAAACTTCTACTTGCTTCTACGGAGAACTAAAAACCAATTTTTAATGTGTCAAGTGAGCATAGCTTATTGCTGCTACGTCAGATCGCGGAACGCCACGAGCAGGAACTACAAGGTTATGCAGATGAGTTCTGAACGCTTCTATACCAGGGGTAACCAAAAGACCATTCACAACTTTAATAAACTTTAACGTTCGGGTACCGTTCGGTGTTTAGTGCTTACTATCGTTACTATCGTATTATTAAATTATCATCGGGTGTCGCGATCGCTAATTGCTAATTACTGTGAGAGTCAGTGATAAGGAGTTGCGCGTGAGTCTTCGAAGCGAGCGGATACCTGTCCTGCACGATGGCGGCCAAGCAAGAAGAGACGCTGCTTTCTCGCTGCGAGATCCCAATCATCGACCTCGCTCACATCGGTAAGTTGATCCATATAATCTTCAGGTAACATCCTCCCAAACCATACAATGGCTCATTATAAACAAGGCGTCTACCTGGCTCTTTTTGTAAGCGGACCCTCTTGTAACGTCTCAAAACTCGACGCGACAGCTGTGTCGGGTTTTATTTGTCATCAAACAATCTCTTACAAAGTTCAAAGACCGGACTCACAAGAACATAACACTTAGGTAATATTTAGTTATTATAAGTTACACTCTCTTATACATCTTTGTTTTCCGCCGTCAAACCCTGTTTTATAAACGCCTTTTAATGTGAACAAGTACCTACTTACAAATTACAAATAAACAAATTCTTGATTCTGCGAACCGATGACTAATTTCGCAATTCAATATGCTTTACCTACGTCCTGTATGAAACACTTCTGTAAATAATGAACCAACTAAAGATATGAATTGAAAAGATTTACTTGTTGATCGAACTTGCTCTTTGATTAGGTAAGAGATCAATATTCGAACCGATTAGTCAGGTATTATCGGTAGATATTATTTTAAGTATGCAGGTAAAGTAGGTAATGTAGAAAGTGCGATAAAAGTTGAACACCGGCACAGCGGCTCTGATTTCCTTGAAAAATCAAGTCACCATCAGAGAGTAGGTTATTCTTTGTTAAACTGGAAAGTCACCATTATGCCTAATGCCGCGTCGTCGGCCGACAGTCAAACATCCTTGAGTTCTGACACGATTCTTAGAGCTTAGGATTTTACAAACATACGATTTAACAATCACTTACCTATCTAAGTCGTCTATTGTTTTGTTGGTCACCATCAAAAGTACTGATAGATGATCAGAATTGGTTTCCAAAGAAGATGGTAACAACAAACAATGGGAAGTTAAGCATCTACTTTTGATGTTGACTACAAAATAAATGAAATTATCCACGATTAGGACTAGTGAACGTCACACATTCCGGAAGATAATCTGTTGAAAAGGCACTATTATTATAAAATATCAATAAATGTGGTAAAAAAATTATCGATCTAAATAATTATCAATTAAGATATCAGATTTACATTCACTGATTAAAGTTTTCGCTATGTCCTTTCAGGACATTAGGACATTATAACAATCTTTTTCCAATCGACTTTCAATCAACTTCAAAAAAAGGAGGTTCTCAATTCGGCTCTATTTTTTATGTGGATAATGTGTTTGTTACTCGATATCTTAGGCAATTGCTTATTATCCGATTTTGATAATTCTTTCACTTTTGTTGATATGATAATGATCCAAATAGTTTATTTGAAAGAAAATAACTTTCACTAGCTTTTCAATTTAACGAAATCAACCACTTTATTTAGATTAAGTACCTAACTCTTTATAATAATAATAATATATCATTTATTTTAGATAACTTAGAACAGTTATAATAATATGTAGATCTTAAATAACTTATTCTACGGTCCATAATAATCTATCTACCTATACCTTTTATGTAACATCCTACTAATCATACGTCCTACTAATATTATAAAGCCGAACTTTTGTGAAATCAGAATATTTTTTTCTTAGCTAGGATCCCAGAACCAGATCTCCAGAACTACTGAACCGATCAAGATAAAATTTAGCGTACGTGTAGAGAAAAGCCTTAGATGAATAGGCTACTTATTATACCGAAAATACGCGTGCAAAGCTGCGGGCAGAAGCTAGTTACTTTATAAAATATAAAAACGTAATCATTTTTGTGTCGCTTGACCATCGATCAAGGTTTTCGCCGGTCCCCCATAGATTCACAATGCGCACCCTGAAACCGCCTGTACCTATCAAAAGAGAAGCATTTTAGCATGTTATGCTTACCATTTCAACTAGTGTCATTTTAGCGCTCGGACAGAAAGCATGACCAAGAGCTCGTATAAAAACTGCAAAAATCACACGTCTAAGAATAAGAAAAGGATGGAATTTCTTATTTTCAGCAGTTTAATGTATATTTTACCTTTGTGGAAAACGGATAATAGGATAACGTCGGGTAGTAAGAATTCAGCTAGTGTTCCAATATTTTATTGCATATCCATAGAGTCAAAATAAAAACACGCTGCTGTCACATACCTAATTTGAATGTTTAGAAAACAATAAAAAAAAAAATTAGTTTTGCCGGATACATACTATAATGAACGGTAAATTTTTTTTTGTAAATGACGAGAAATCGACGGTCATACATAAAAATAAAATAAAGAACATACAAAAGCTTAACATAGAACCTCCTCCGTTTTTCAAAGTCGGTTAAAAAGAGTGGTTCTTAACATTGCAACATTTTGGCCTATGTGTTGATCATTTTCTTTTTAACCCCCGACGCAAAAAAAGAGGGGTGTTTATGTTTAACGTGTCTGTCTGTGTATTTGGTGATCTGTGTATCTGTATGTGGTATCGTAGCTCCCAAACGGATGAACCGATTTTCGTTTAGTTTTGTTTGTGTCATAGATAATTTTATCTGGAGTGTACATAACTAAGAAGTATGTATATAGTAACATAGCTAAGAAACTATGTTTCATGAAAATCTGTCGGGGGGGGGGGGTTAAATTTTATTTTTGTTTACGTGAAACATGTTACGATTGTGAGGATTAAATGTTTACAGGATCTACCAACTCCTACGTTTGTCTGGGTTTTTTTTACTCAAATATAGTGTATCTAATTTTTTTGTTATCATGGCTTCCAATATCGCTTTTTCTCCAAGGTTGTTTAAAACTTAAAAGTGATAATGATAAGATATCATGATATTGAAAAAACATGTTAAGAAATACTTACAAGGAAAATGTTATTGACTTGTTTTGATGTGTTCCAAGTACTTTTAGGTAAGGCGTGGAATGTGTCACAAATAGATGACAAAGACCTGTAATCAGCTCCTGTCATGATAAGAAGATAGCCAAAGATATATTTTCGAACCCGATACCTACATTCTTGCTCAGAAATATCGAGTGGGTTCTATTTCTTGGTATTTAATTTAGGTAAAATGGTGTTCATCATTAGCTGACCCCCCCCCCCCCCCTGGCAGGTTCCAAGTCTCGCAATACATCAGTTTAGGTTTTGGGGGCTTGCTCTCTTCATTTTAACAAATTATTCTGAGAAATCAAATAATATCCCAAAATAAATAAATATCGATTTCGAGAGAGAGAGAGAGATATTTTTATTTAGCTTAAAAACTACTCTACACATAGCCTTAGGACTAAATTAATTGCTACTGAAATACAAAATAATAATAATAAATAATGCTGGACAATCCACACAGTATCATCTAGCCCCAAGCTAAGCAGAGCTTGTGTTATACTGCTATATGACTGATATAGGTACATAATATAATACATTACATATATATTTTTTTATACATAGAAACGACCAGAACACCCAGAACAAATATTTGTAGATCGTACAAACATTTGTCCCATGTCGGGAATCGAACCTCCTGCGCCGCAGACGGACCTTCGCCCGCCGCGCCACATCGGTCGTCAATAAACAATAGATTTTGTTTTGTGCGTAACAGCGTTTATGGCAAATATGGCCCTTAACTCAGTGTGTCCACCCAGGACTGATTTTCAGTGAAGACCAGAGGAATTTGTCACTTCGACGGGACTTCAATCCGCACCGCATCCTTACCTGACGAAAATTAAAATCCCCACTGAGTGTGCGGGCTAACGCACTATAATAATAAAAACATTCGCAATTTTCTAGTTATAACATAGTTCTGTATTCATATAAATTGACTTTAGACGTAACAGTAAAGTAAGCTAACAATTAACGCCACTGTACCAACACTTGCCAAAAACTTTCTCTTGAAATATAATGCCCAATTATCTACTTATCACGCAAGTCAATGACACCTGAATGTTTCGTTGCTAACTTAGGAATTTCGATAAAAATAGTACAATTAACGACTTAAACTCGTCTAGTAGGACACGCTAATATGCCTATCACGGTAGCATACTGTCGTCACATCACAACCGACTGACCTGACCTACATTGATGTTATTACTAAATTAATCGAAATATTTTTGTAACTTACTATTTAAACAGCAAAATTTCCTAAAATTATTAGTACCTACTGTTATAAGGGGTGCATGATATTAACGGGTTTGAAAAGAACTGTTTTTGAGCCAAACTGCAAATGGAAGGCGTTAACGCTCTTAACCCCCGACCACAGATATTATAATACTATACTAGTAGCCCCGACGCAAAAAAAGAGGGGTGTTATAAGTTTACTGACTATCTGTTTGTGGTATCGTAGCTCCCAAACGGATGAACCGATTTGCGTTTAGTTTTTTTTGTCATTGATAATTTTATCCCGAGTGTTCTTAGCTTTCTTTCATGAAAACCTGTTGGGGTTTTTTTTTAATTTTTAATATATTTCTTGTATTCTAAGAAATCAAATAATATCCCTAAAAAGTCCGTAGGAAGTCCCGAAGTTTTTCGAGTTCTACGTCACTTGACCTCGTGGTGTTATTGGTTAGCAAGTTCCCGTACTGAGGAAGGATGCGGGTTCAAATCCCGTCGAAGTAGAAACTTTTTTAGGATATTATTAGATTTTTTTAGATATAAATTAATAACGAAAACGTTATTTTATTCATTAGGATAGAATGACATTAACGATCAATAGTCCTTCAAAAAATCACTCTGCTACTGCGTCTTTTATACGGAACTAGCTGCATTCTTACTACCCGTTGTCCTATTACCCGTTTTCCCGTCGGAATGAAGCATTTTCCCGCGGTAAAAAGTAGCCTATGTTCATCAGGAATAATGTGGGCTTCTTATAGTAAAAGAATTTTTATAATCGGTCCAGTAGTTTCGGAGCCTATTCAATACAAACAAACAATAAAATCTTTCCTCTTTATAATATTAGTATAGATTTATGTTACTTGTCAATTTGTGATCCTTTCATAATGAAAGGATATTCATTACAATTTTAACTGAAACTCGATGCCAAGTGAGTTTTAGTTTTCGTGTCGAGGTTTGTTTACAAATATTCCACATCGAGTCTGACTACTGTATGTGCTGATAGGGATTCGTTACCTCAATATGATTTTCAACTGTCTGCATTTTTAAATAAAGTAATTATAAAACTTAATATACAATGTATCCTAAAGTCATTTATAACGGGATATTTACCATGATTTGAGTTTTGAGCTTTCCAATATTTCGGCACAGTTTCATGCGGCATGATCATATAAGCCATCGAAATATTGGAAAGCTCAAAACTCAAATCATGGTAAATATCCCGTTATAAATGACTTTAGTGTTAATAACCATGATGGATTTAAAAGTTTTACAATGTATCCATTTGTTTAATCAAGATTATCTTCGATTTTCGGGGTTATTTTCCTCCAAATAGGTAGGTATCGTTAATTAATTCCACCCATAATTACTCGTCTCGTGGCCGAGCTAAATTTTATTTAATTACCATGCAAATAGGTAGGTACAGCTCCCGCTTTATATTCATATGTGTTTAACTTTTATTTACTCGGAAAACCGTTTAGTCTATACTCTAGCAAACCTCGATGTAGAATGTTTGTAAACAAACCACGAGACTAATCCAACTAATATTATAAACGCGTAAGGATGGATGGATGCATGTTTGTTACTCTTTCACGTAAAAACTACTCAATGGATAATTATGAAACTTTACAATAATATAGCTTATACATCAGAACAACACATAGGCTACAATTTATAAAGATATTGTATGAATTGTCCAAAATATGACGATAAGTGTCAATTAAGTAGGAAAAAAATCTACCATCTGCGAGCTACTCTGGCGTGCGCTGCCAAAACCGCTAGAGTTACACATATGATGGAAATGTTTATCTTAAATAGTCCTACAAAAAAGCCCACCACAGTATATATCTATATCTTATGTGTAAGCCATTATAGCCAAAATAGTGAACCATAACTACAGTAAAAATTTATTTCAAATGCACATATTGCACATTTGGTAGTAATACATTGATTCCTAAATAAATAGATACTTTTATCGCTTGTGGTATTTAAAGTAGATAATATAAGCTACTCGAAATACTAATCCTGCGCAGACGAAGTCGCGGGCAGGGCAATAGCTAATAAGTAATAAAAGACTCACTTGCTTGGCTCAGAGTTTTTATTGAAGGAAGGATCGCAATTCGACAAGTAATGTAAATTGCGTATAAAAACGCGACAATACAGTGAATTGTGGCTTAGTATGGGTCGTTTGTTAACAAACATTCTACATCGAATTTGGCTAGCTGCTCTACCTTCATTATTCATAAATTAATAAGTGTGTGGCACTAATTGATAATCAATGTTATGTGTGGGTATGTTTTTAGTTCATTACGAGAACGGAAGGTTAAATAAATTATTCTAATTGTAACGGAAAAGAACCATCATCTTAATTCACGATTATAATCACGATTATTCATGATCTGATGATCACGAGTTTCCTAAAGTAGTAAAGTAGACTAGAGATCTATAGATAATGAACCAGTGACATAACTCTTATTAAGGGTGTTCGTTCGCGTTGGAGCGAGATCAAATCATTTCGTGGTTTTACATTTTTCTACGTTCTCCATGGAATACTAAACTAGCGTAAAAGTAATCTGCCGCAAATCGTAAACCATTTTCTATTAACTTATGCAAAAACTAACTTCAATTCGCGGGTATTTTCTGAGCAATTGGGAATATAAGGAAATTTGGCCAAAGATCATTTTCAGAAATGCTTCCAAAATACAATTGAATCCAAGTTGGTTTTATGATGGGTTCATTTCATACATATAATTTGTAAACAAATTATGGTTTGCGGCAAATTACTTTTCTGTTGGTTTTATTCCTTGTAAAACGCAGGAAAAATTAAAAACCACGAAAAAAACTCGCGGCGACAAGAAACGATCCACCATTAAAATAGCACTTTGAGTGCCCATGCGGAAGTGCAACACGGCGGCGGGGCGGGGCGGCGCGGTGGCGGCCACTTGCGGCGGCGTAGTGGGGGCGGAGCGCCCCTCTGCCGCGCCGGGGGCCTTTTTCTATTCTTGAACACGAAACTTCGTGTTTTATTTCATACACCGAATTAGAGTACCGAAATGCACAAAAAAACTAATCGAAACAATCGATCTCGAATCGAAAGCTTTTGTAGGACCTTTGTTATTTAAAATAATTTATCACACGTCCTGCCTCCACTGGCTGTTCCAGAAAGTGATAATGATAACACAAACACACACACACAAAAGTAGGTATACATTGAATACACGTCATCCAAAAACCGCTAGAAGTCAGTACAGGGCTTGCATTCGAAAATCCGATTAATTCGAATATTTAATCATTGCAATTCGGTATTCGAATATTCGAACTAATTTATAGAATATTCGAACTAATATAAATAAGTTTGAATATTCTAATAAAATCATAAACACCAAACTGAGAATTTCAATGTGCATAAAATGCCACTTATAAGTTCGTGCGATATATCCATACAAGACAATATTAATTTACAATACAAATTTACCTACGTCGTTCGGGTTAACAAATGCAAATAACCAAAAGAAGATGTGATTTTAATAAAAATATAGTTTTTGTCTATTATTCGAATGATATTCGAATACCTAGTACCTGAAAAAAAATCGAACATTCGAATATCAAAATTTTCGAATATTTGCAAGCCCTAGTCAGTACCCGCTATTTCCCCGAAACTTGAACTCGTTATTTTACTGCGAGCATTTTGCAATCGACGAGACACGACAACCCGTCCCAACTCGGTCACTCGGCCAACGAGGTTGTTCACTCCTCAGGGTTAGGTTTGTGATGTGGGTAATTGATCATGTATTGACGGTCATATCCTTACTCAAGCTTTGAGCAGCTTACTTTGGGGCTAGATGGTGCTGTGTGGATTGTCCAGCATTATTTATTTATATAAATGCGAAAGTTTGTGTGAATGTTTGTTACCAGGTAGGCATCTAGGCATCTCCGTAACTACTTAACCGATTTAGATGAAATTTGGTTTGTAGATAGTTTAGGTTCTAGACAAGAACAACAAAGACTAATCTAATTTTCAAAAATTAACCTCGGAAGGGTGGTAAAGTTTCTATGAAAAATTATTATTCCATTTTTCTATTCACTCAAAACTCGGTATAAATAAACTATAAAGTAAATAATGAATCACGTATTTTTTTTATTTTTACATAACTGCCCCTAGGGCATGTGCAATTTGTGATATTTCCACGCGTAATCAATATCTAAGTATTTGTGTAATGAATTGTACCCATAACACAAGCTCTGCTTATCTGGGGGCTGCTAGATGATGGTGTGTGTGTGGATTGCCCAGCATTTTTTATACTTCATCATTTCGGATTGTGCTGTCTTAGTCCGGCGGTTTCTACGGCATTAGCCCAGCGTTTCGGGTACTTTATAAAATGTTTTGTTTATAATAGGGTTGTCAAACACTGTTGCACAGATTCCAAATCATTATCGGTCGGTCAACTAAAATCTGCTGTTCAAAAATGGTTACTCACTCTATCGTATGATGAGACAGAAGGATTACTGTCAAGTCTCCTAATATATTATATTTTCCAAATTTATTATTATCATTTTTGTTTCATATTTTTTTCTTTTGTTTTCAATTAGTTTTAGTTTTATGACGTCCTCCGTGGCGCAGCGGGCCAAGGTCCGCCTGCGACGCAGGAGGTTGCGGGTTCGATTCCCGCCTAGGAACAAATTTGTGTACGATCTGCAGAAATTTGTTCCGTTGGTCTGGGTGTTTTCTATGTATAATAGAAAAAATCTATCTATGTAGTAGGTATATTGTATTAAGTAAATCAGTTATCTAGTACCCATAACACAAGCTCTGCTTAGCTTGGGGCTAGATAATGCTATGTGAATGGTTCAGCATTATTTTATTTATTTATTTTATTATTTTATGTTGTTTTCCATACTGAAAATTATCTGTAGTTTTCAGTACAGTGCTGTCAGTCAACTGAAGCTTATTAATTCGTTATTTGTTAAAAATGTAGGTTCCCACGATGTAGGCCCAGCCTAGTGTGGGAATTGTTGCTGAGTCCGAAAATCCTCTCTACTTCCTCAGTAATAATTGTAGTAGGATTAAAAAAAAATACATACAATATTTATTTATAGTTTTTTGGCGCACACATTTGTCGCCAGGTAGTACGTTCAGTTGCGTCGGGTAGAAAAATTTGATGGGCATTTTCATTTAAAAAAGGTATACTTAGGTACTAAGGTTCTTGAACCTGATTGTATACCTATCACCTTCACGGCCATGCACATTGACGTCTTTAGCTATATACCCTACCTAGGTTCTGCAAAGGACATGCATATTTACATAAGTGTTTTTATATCTTACCACAAAAACAACGGAAAAACATTCCATTCAATTTACTTGGATAAGTACATGTTTTTTTCCGTAATTGCCTTCATTTTCTGGCTTCTCTTTATCTCAGCTTGATTTGATCTCTATCACGACACGACACAATAAAAATAGGTCTTCAGTTTCTAAGAAACACGATGTCATGTCGTGTTTCCTTCCAGAAACTGAAGACGAAGGAATATCTAAATTTTTTTCAAAAAATTATCATTAAGTTTGAATCACAAAAATCGCAGAACAAACATTGACCCTCTCGATATTTAGAATCACCCCCTCTCGGCTTAGTATGCCCTTTCCGTGGCACCCTGTATAGCTAGCATCTTTAGTAGGTGCTATGCTATACTTATAGCGAAATGTTATAAAATATACTAATGAACCTTATCAGCTCATTGATAGACAAACATGTTGCTAAATAAGGAAATAATGTATTCCAAGCATTAGAGTCTTACACGTTCTTGGCAATGAAGACTTAGCTGGAATATGAAAACAGGATTTGTAAGTAATGTGAAGATTTTTAACATTCAAATCAAATCAAATCAAAAACTCTTTATTTCCATAAACACAATAAATGTACACTTAGAAAAGGTTAAATTATAAAACTAAACACTGACACGGAAATAAGTCATATTTTTGATTTCTGTCGCTTCGGTATGTAGACTAAAGTAAAGAAGCGACAAAGAAACCTTTAGCCTGTTAGTTGTGATTATTCAAGCTGAAGCAAAACTCGTCCCAAGCTTTTTTATCCTCTAGCTAGATAATCTGATATTTTGTAGTAAGCCTTTTTACAAAGGATATGTTTGACAATTTGTTTGAATTTATTTATTGATAATTATTGCAACTCACTTGGAGTTTTATCATTTTTCTCATTTGGTGTTTCTCATTGAAGTTGGAATACCCAGTTAGGACTGAAGTAGTACTACGTCACTTCCTTTCACAGATAAATATACAGGCTAGGCCTATATTTTTATATTTGTAGATTATATTTGTATAACTGTACGCTACTTGAGTTTGTTTAATATAGTGTACATACTTGCTTATCGTAGAAGAGTACTATTTCCCAATAGCTTTTCATTTGTTGGGAAAGTAATTTACCTGTATAATTCCATTTTCTGATAATTTTATACTGATTAGCTGATTCCTGCCTGTCTTTTCAATCATTTATATTAGACAACCTTCTGCCCGGGGTTTCGCACGCCGTTTTGAAATAAAAAGCTTATATGTTATTCCAGATCCAGGTCTTGGTGTGTGCAAAATTTCAGCCTGATCCATTCAGTAGTTTTGGCTTATCTTCGGCCAAATATTTTCACAACGGCACAACGACAAAAAAAATCGCGTTAATAGATAATAGTAGGATTTAATAAAACGGTAAAAGGTATTTCTGGTTAAAACACGTTTAATAAGTAGGTACTGGTTCTTTTTATCACATTTTGATTGTTTTTAGGGTTCCGTGCCCGAAGGGTGAAAACGGAACACTATTACAAAACCTCCGCTATCTCATGAACCGTGAGAGGTAAAATTTTCAGAGAATATGTATTTCTATTGCCGCTATAACAGCAAATAATAAAAATAAAATTAAAAGCCAAAGTAAAGGGTGCTAAAGGCGTTTTTCAAGGCTGTATCTCTTGAACCACAATAGGCATACACATGAAACTTTCTATAAATAAGTAACACTTCAACTGTAATATCAACAAATAGGGTAGGTACTAAAAATAAAAACATAATAAATTTGAAAATTCAAAAGTGTCTCCGAACATGTGAAAAATTTATGTTCTTTGAAAAAGTTGTCTGATTTTATAACTCGATGTCGCTCGTAAAAGCGAACGATTTTTTTTTTCAAAAACTCCGTATATTAGGGTTTCTTTTGCATAAGTTTCGTACGATGGTACGGAACCCTCCGTGTACGAGGCGACGACGCGCACTTGCCGGTTTCATTTTATTTGTCACCTCAATTCTTAAATGACCTACCTACATAAAAGAGTAGGTGGTCCTTTACAAATTAAAAGGACAATGTTGTTTGTCTTAAGCTCTCTATTGTTCGCAATACAAGTATCACGAATAATACATAGATATCTATGGAATAATATATATTTTCTACTTATGTCTATGACGTAAGGCAAAGGCATTGTGTCACGTCGAAGCCTTACCATCTGTGTAAAGCAGTGTACCTACATCAACAAAGTTCTGAGAATCTGTATTTACTTACATACATTAGTTTGTTAATGATGATGACGTGTATGTAGGATGTTTGCGATACTCAGAATGGGCTAGCGAAACTTTAAATTAAATAATTATTGAATTTAAATTGTGTAGAAACTTACTGAAAGTTTACTCTACAAGCAGGATCACAAATATACAAGTAGGTACCTAATGTAAATTACGGAAGTATAAAAAGACGCAACAACACCACAGTCAATTTTAGAAAAGTCTTTTTTTATTCGGCGAGGCAGTTCGTTTCAAATAAACTGGTCAGAGTCAGGGGGGACTCGACGCCCTGAGAAGGACGTAATACCCACTAAAAACCTCTCCGGTGTGTCCCTCTCCATTTTCGCCGAGCCTCTGGAACATTTAAAATCTATCGCGGCCCGAAGAAGGTAGAAAGGTCATTAAAACCGTTCTCCGGTGTCCCTCTCTCGCCATTTTCGCCGAACCACGGGAACATTTAAACCTACCGCGGCCCGAAGGTAGAAAGGTCCTAAGTTTTTGCATCGTTTTGTCTAGATCTCTACACAAAGTTTTCTAGTTGCATAACCGCAATAGACCATTCATTATTGTACAACTAACATAACTTGCACGGTCAGCGAATGCAAAGTCACTTTACGTAAGTAAGTAAGTATTATGCCAACTTGGATGAAGCGGTTGAACTTAGCACAAATAAGCTGTTACTGCAAGCATTTACAACTGTAAACGAAATATGGCTGGGGCCGACCACTGGTTGCTTACTTATCAAGCTAGGTTAGTACCTAGATCCAAATGCCAGAATACCGATTTGATAGTAAATCTTTTGCGTTTTTTGAGAACTGAAATTCGCCTCCTCGCATTTATTACGCAAGACGTTTTAGGGGGGAGGGGGGTCGACCATGTATTATTTTATCTTACAAGGGGGTGCGAGGGAGTCTCGATAGTTCTTACGTAAGATCACAAAAAACCAAAGTTTATTACCTACTACCAAAAAATAAAAATGATTAGTACCTTTGTAAGTACAAATAAACATTTCTAAAAATTGTTACTTTGAAAATAAACAATAAAGTAAGTAAACCAAACGTGTATTAATTTTTTCCTTTCGATTCTTACGAAATAAATATTGAACAGGGGGGAGGGGTCGGCCTATTCTTATTTTTCCTTATAATAGGGGGGAGGGGGTCAAAAACTAGTGAAAATCGTCTTACGTAATAAATTGATGGCCCCTTACTCGTTTGATAGTTTATTGTAATCATGATAATTTATTTGCAGGAATGTAATAAATAAATAAATAATGCTGGACAATTCACACGGCATTACCTAGCCCCAAGCTAAGCAGCGCTTGTGTTATGGGTACTAGATAACTGATATACTTAATACAATACACTACATAGATATTTTTTATTATATTTTTTATTATACATAGAAAACACCCAGACCAACGGAATAAATTTCTGCAGATTGTACACAAATTTGTTCCGAGGCGGGAATCGAACCCGCAACCTCCTGCGTCGCAGGCGGACCTTCACCCGCTGCGCCACGGAGGTCGTCAATGATTATGTAGGTGTACGAAAAGTCTTATGGCTTATCCCATACATTCAGCCTCGTCAAGGTGTGCAAAATTAAATTACCTATAAATACTTACAAAATAGAATTCTCAGAAAATTGAGGGCACAACTATAACCCATACCATTGCATCTCGATTGATTTGCGTATCTCGTTTCGATGCATGTCAATTGCTTCGTTGGAAATTGCATTCAGGCAGCACTATCAGCAAATGCAATCGAATACAAACGTTCTGAGCCTCGCTTTATGAGTTAAAATATCTTAAATCTTTCGGAGAATCATCCTCTGTGTGATGGTAGGTAGTTTTAATCGGTGGTATCGATTTATTCTGATTTATGAGCAGATCCACGTGCAACTCGATCGAGCCACTTGACCATCGCCAGATAATTACCAATAATGAGCAGCGATCATTCACTTGATCGCATAGCACTTGACATTAATAAACCCCATACCTAAGGGCTCATATACACGGATTTCATGCGCTGGTGGGTATTAGGGCTCATACACGGAGGGCATCGGCAACCTGTGCATGAAGTCTTTATCCCTAAGCCAAAGCCCCACAAGCCATTAATGATCACCGCCTTATAATGCAAAAATGATTATCAAAAACGTTTTTTAACTGTAGAAGTGCAGAGTTTTTAAAATGTAATACAAACTTGACTTTTCTAAAGATAAAGATATTTATTTTCAAAAATATGTGTACAAAAAGGTAACATAATATAAAGGAGAAACATGTTTGACCGTTAACGGTATGCAAAAATAATTAGAGAGATGACATGCAACATTAAAAACTATCCTACTAATAGGTATTATAAAGCCGAAAGTTTGTGAGATGTGATTTTTTGTTACCTAGGAACTCCCAAACTACTGAACAGATCAAGATGAAATTTGGCATACATTTAGAACATAGCTTAACTTAGATAATAGACTACTTATACATAATACCGAAAATACGCGTGCGAAGCCGCGGGCAGAAGCTAGTCTACAATATATTAATAAAAAATTCGTCTAGTCTAGTCTAAGTTTACTTCCTTTTTAACCAACTTCGAAAAAAGAAGGCGGTTCTATGTTCGGCTGTAGGTATGTAAAAGTATGTTTTTCGATTTCTCCGTCAATTTATGAGCCAATTTGAAATTTATCTCGCTTCTATAAGGAAAATGATATCAAGGTGGTCCCAAGAAATTTTCTTCCCGAGTAATAAAATTAGGTAGTAATAAAATTTCTCCCGTAAAACTTTAAAACAGTGTAAAATTAAGGGATACGCGGTCGATTTTAGTTTATTCAAAACAATCATAATTATCTTACTCAAAGTTCTTAATGACTATAATGATGACCGACCATTATGGTAGGTACCTAATTATAAACTTTGAAAATACCTAGGTACCTAACCTCAAGGTTCAGCATTTTTGGTCGATGACTGCCTAAGTAGTGGCCTATACTTAGACATCCGCCACTTAGCTTGCCATTACGCTGTTCTGTTTGGATTTTCCATGATCCTTTCTTGGAACTCCGCTACGCATTTGTCTTAGGTGTATTGTGTAAAGTCTGTGCCAACAAATGAACTGACAAAACATGATCCCTGCCTTACAAAAGGATCTTCAACTCCAGCAGATGCCACACTTTTGTGATTTTCAAAAACATCTGAGACTTAAAAATATATTTATTTCTTAAGGATCTAGTCTTGACAAAGTCGCATTCAGTTACAAGATTTATTGAACTTCACTCGATAGAAAAAAATCCCAAAGTTGCCCATTTTTCTAACATTTTTTCAATATTATAACTACTGATATTTCACTTGTTATACTTAACTAAAGACACTTAGGTAATATTTCTAAACAAATTCGCAGAGTTTGACTTGATAAAATGATTTTCTCAATCATATTATTTAAAAACTACAAAAAACACGAGCGCGGCGGCTTGGCAGGCGCTCGTTGGCCCTTACGCCTACTGCTGCAGGAATACCTGGACTTAAAATCTAGAAGTGCAGACTTTTCGATAGAGTTTGTCTTGTCAGAAGGACATAAACGACCACGCATGGTTCACTGTCTTGTAAAAGGATCTAAGTACCTACTTGCACATTAATAGCTCTGGACGCAAAGAGCCATGAACTTCGATCGTTCACCCTACCCTACAGCCATGTTATACATAATGGCTGTAATACGTGTCGTTGACTACATTCACACCCTGACTCTGCGACTGTCAGCGACCACGTCTCGAATCCGTAGATAAAGAGAGTTCATTGTTAGCTGACCGTTACGTTTGAAGTCAATTTCTATGAATAAAGAGCATTTTAACATCTCATTTTTAACCCCGACGCATAAAGAGAGGGGTGTCATAAGTTTAATGTGTCTGTCTGTTTTTCTGTCTGTGGTATCGTAGCTCCCAAATGGATGAACAGATTTTCGTTTAGTTTTTTTTGTGTCATAGATATATGAGTGTTCTTAGTTCTTAGCCATGTTTCATGAAAATCTGTCGGGGGGTTTTTAAAATGTTTAATTTCGTTCTTGTACAACTAGAATCTTTCGGTAAAATAAAGATAGCAAGCCGTTTTATATAGAAAAAATAAATTTAATCATGTTAAACAAAAACTGATTTAATTACGAGACTTAGTAGAACCCTGCACGGTCAGCTAAAGATGATGCTTTACCTAACTTAATACTGGTAACTAACACACATAAGTCTCTCTCCACACTTCTACACTACAATCACAGAATAACTATATATATATAGTACTAACTATAATTTAGTAGAGCCTGGGAGAATACTCGTAAAAACGAAACCGAAGCGAAGTTTCGTATTAATTTTCATGCAAATTCAATCTTCTGTTAATAGGTAACATGAGTAGGTTTTGCATGTTTGGGTTCGCACGAAAACTAATCAGAAACTTCGATTTTGGTTTTCTGAGTAGGCCACTGGTTCCCTTTCGTAATCGTTTCGAATCAGATTTAAATACCTACGTAGTTCTCGGAGTCGAGGCCTGTGATCGGACGCGACTGCATTATTAGAGCTTGATGAATCAGAGAGAGACAATTCTGTTAGAAATGTTCCTACTGATGCATTGTCTTAGTCAAAAATGCGTTGAATTTATCGTACTGTACTACCAGTAAGATATTCTTATAGGTACACTACTGAGACCCTTTTAAGAGGTCTTTTAACGTATAACACAAAAAGTTCTAAAACTGATGTCGGTCGATGTGGTTTAAATTTAAATAAGCGTTTGTTAAGTACTGAATCTTATTTTTTAGTACAACTTACTTTATTTCACTGAATCTTGTATTTTTAGAACATTTTTTTGACAGATCAGTTAGAAATGTTCCTACTGATGCATTGTCTTATTCAAAAATGCGCTGAATTTATCGTACTGCACTGCCTATAGGTACACTACTACCTTTTTTAAGAGGTCTTTTTACGTATAATACAAATAGTTCTAAAATTGATGTCTAACTGGTTTAAATTTAAAATAAGTGTTTGTTAGTCTTAGTAGGTACTAAATCTAATTTAGGAACTGAACAAAAAAGACCAAAGGCACAAAAAGTTCTCGCTTATAAATACACTGTAGACCAAGTAGGTAAGTAAGTACCTATGCAAGCGGTGAACGGCACCTCTTAAATAGATTTCACTTTCTATCCTTGTCTTGTTGCCTTGGCAGCTTTTGGCATATCTACCTAGGTACTTAAGTGCTTAGTGTACGTACTTACCTAGGTAGGTGCTGTAGAAATATCCAGTTAGACTAGGTAGACTCTAGACTTCTGCCACCGACGACGACAATTATGATTACGTAATAAAGTCACCTAACATAAATGAAGTAGCTATCATTGTCACTTCAATCTCCGTTTGTCTCCTCATGGAGCACACATCCTCGTCCACTATTGAACATGGCTCCCCCCCCCCCCCGCCGTAATACACTGTCTCGCTGTAGTAGGTAGTAAAAGATATTTATTTCCTTAGAAACATGTGTACAAAAAGGAAACAACAGGCTTGACCGTTTACGGTATGCAAAAATAATTAGAGAGATGACTTGCAACATTAAAAACTATCTAATCATTATCTAATACAATTTATCATAAAAAATTGGTGTAGTCTAGGCTAAAGTAAAGTGATGAATAATATTTTAATTTTATGTTTAAAGGTTTGAACATTCTGGTTTCTGTACAGTTTGGGTTATTGGTTATTTATATATTTTAGGAGCAATACTAACAACACTTTTCTGCGTTAATGATGTTTTAACAGGATGTGATTGTAACCTAGTATTATCCCGCCTGTTTCGACTTACAACCTCACATAGCCGGGGAAACAGATGGGGATTATTTTTTACAAAACGAGCGACTTCTATTTTGTAGAGGGACGGAAGTGTCAGAATTTTGTGTTTTAAAAATAGTGATCCACAACTATCGGTAATTTT
Source organism: Eupithecia subumbrata (assembly GCA_949316285.1). Taxonomy (NCBI): domain Eukaryota; kingdom Metazoa; phylum Arthropoda; class Insecta; order Lepidoptera; family Geometridae; genus Eupithecia; species Eupithecia subumbrata. The sequence continues at coordinate 3,887,255 of OX438648.1, forward strand.
TATTATAAGTATGACTCTCATACATCGTTTTTGTAACTTAAAATTTTTATATTTTTTAGTTGCCCCAAAATATTAACCCATATCTTAATACAGACTCTACCTTACCGTGATATGCTGTCAATAGAGCATCTGTGTTGACTGTTGACGGGAAAAGTCAGATTGTGAATTTCTCGCCGGATGATTTGAATATGATTCATGTCACAGTGGGCGGTTAGCCAACCGCAAAAAAACCAAAATATTAAAACCATACGCATCGTGACGTCAATGATAAAAGTTACACGCGCTACGCCTTGGTAAAAGTACGTTATCGCCAATTAGATAAGCTGATAGTTCTGCATTTGCGAAAACTTTATCATAGTGTCATTATGAGGCACACTCAACTCTTTTAGTACTTGTTAGGTAAGTATCACACTGATTATAATAAATGCGCAACTTTGGATGGATAGATCATGGATATCTAAGTAAAATTCTGTAATTATGGTACTTTCTCCCCGTGCCAACTTAACAAATAAATAAATAAAATAAATAAATAAATAATGCTGGACAATTCACACAGCATTATCTAGCCCCAAGCTAAGCAGAGCTTGTGTTATGGGTACTAGATAACTGATATACTTAATACAATATACTACATAGATAGATATTTTTTTATTATACATAGAAAACACCCAGACCAACGGAACAAATTTCTGCAGATCGTACACAAATTTGTTCCGAGGCGGGAATCGAAACCGCAACCTCCTGCGTCGCAGTGAAAAAAAAAAAATGGCCTCTGTTGTGTTACAATTACAACTAAACGCAAAGACACGCTATTCCCAATCTTTTGCAATATACCTACATAATGAACTACAAGTATAGAAAGACGTACATACTTTAAACGTTTCCATAGAAACAACGCGCGCGAAGTTACAGGTTGAAACTAGTTTATTATAATTCAAACGCTCTACCCCAGGCAAGCAGCGGTTAGATTAGTTTGGTTCTCGGCGGAGAAGCGCCAATGGAATCCGCGGCGGATTCCGCTTTATTTATCCGCCGCGGCGGCGCAAGCGCATGAGTATTCCTTCGAAAACTGTTATAAATCCGCCGCCGCTCTTCGCTACCGCTGTGCACCGGAAACGCAGTCTTAGTCGAGTTGGTTGCACTTTGGCACGCGGGATTTTGGATGAATCTAATATTTCGGGCGTGGTCCGACCGAAGTCTTAAATTCAAAATAAATACGAAACATGGAAAAACAGAAGAACAGTAACGATTCTACGAGCGGAAGATAGGTAATGAAATAACTAATGAATGAAAGATCTGGGTTTCATGTTTTATTCTACACCAGCATTTGTCGACGATTCTGATTTTTAACTTACTTATAGATTGATCTATACTCCATACCGCATACGCATAATATATAACATTAACAAACCAGAAAAACAAAAAAAAAGGATGCTACGGGCGGAAGATAACTAAACAATCAGGTTTTTATGTTTTATCCGTAACTTGCACATCCTTAAAGGTCGACCTTTGCGTCTTGGGCCATGAACGTGTTAATATCTTACTATAAAAACTATCGTAGTTTGATAAATTCATTACGGATGTAAGCGGATGAAACGTTGGTGTTCTTCCAACATAAATAAGGTTCGTAGTGAACCCGCTTACATCCGTAATGAATTCGTCAAACTACGATAGTTTTTATAGTAAGATATTAACACGTAATAATGTCACCTAACATAATATGAAGTAGCTATCACTGTCGCTTCAATCTCCGTTTGTCTCCTCATGAACACACATCCTCGTCCACTATTGAACAAGGGTCTCCCATAAAGCCTCCACCACACAGCCACGATTTTGAAGCGCGTCTTGTGAGTGTTAGTCACAGTAGGACAATACAGAATTAAAGGGGAAAAAGTCAGATTGTGAATTTCTCGCCGATGATTTGAATACGATTCATGTCACTGTAACAAATAAGGTTCGTAGTTAACCCGCTTACATCCGTTAACATCTATCATCATCAATAATGCGTTTATCAGGGGAAGGCCTGCTTCCAGTAGTAGACCAATACAGGCTGTTGAGGTTGAGGTTAAAAGCTTAGTGGACAACTCACTCGGATCAGGGGTTAGGGCCTTTGTTCACACATATTTTTCGCCGTGAAAATCTGTGGTTAATTCGGCGTTGGAGGCATATTCGTCAGTGTTTTATGGATTAGTATGGAAGCTTGTTGACGGAGCCATGCAAACACATGGCGAATTAACCGCACATTTTCACGGCAAAAAATACGTGTTTGAACAAAGACCCTTAATCTATTCAATTCAATTCTTGGTGGCCCTAGTCTTCAGAGGTCAAATGTGCCTGACAGGTTTGCTTGACAGTGACACATAAAAACACAAGCAAAAACTTCCGGCTATGTTGATAAAAGGCAGGTGATTTTGTAAACTCTGAACGCACGTGCTGATTTCAAAACAATCGTTCTTGTAAACATACCTTCGACGTCACAAGTAGTAGCAACACTCATAATACGTACCTATCATCACGTTTGACTAGATAGGTAAGTACAGACCTAGGTACAGACAGCGTCAGAATTAAGTAACCCCCCTGCATAACACAATGTAAGTTAGAATCTGATTTTTTACTTACATAGGCATTTGTTCTGTTTTTATGTTACCTAAATAAAAATATAATTTATTTTAGATTTTTAAAACTTCTACGATTTACAGATTTGTATTTAAACCTGCATGTGTTATCCAGGGGGGTTACTTAATTCTGACGCTGTCTGTACATAAATGATAATTATTAATTACAAATCATTAGGTAGGAAGTTATAGTTTTATGACTATCATCTGCCAGTTACATAATTATGTAGGTAGTTAATTCGTCTGAATAAAGCATGGAAGTAAAATTCCATTAAATATTCCATTCTTCTAATGGAATTTTCTGTTCAAGATTATAACTAGGTATCTTATCTTAGAAATGTACATTCGACTATAAACCGCTGAAGGTAGAAATTAACACACAAAAGAGAGTAAGGGTTGGTAGAAGGCGAAATTCCGGTTTTTCAAAGTTGACAAAGTTCATCAATTTTGCTCGTTCACTGCACTTTTAGAGTAGGTATAGGTAACCAAAATGTTAACACACGAGAAAGACCACGTGTAACCAAGAAAGAAAACGTGTAGCTTTACAAAACAGGTAGGTACCTACACCTACCTAATCTTACTTTGTTACATTACGAATTCTTTTTGTTTCCGTGCAGGATGTAGAGTTTTGTTACGAACAAAAGGATTTTCGCGATAAGGAAATCACGTTTGCACACTAAAATCAGTGAAATAGTTTAATTATTCAGTTATTTAATATCTAATACCTCACCTTAAAAATTCTACGATTTTGACTGATCTACGACTTTTAGAGTGCGTAACTGACGCGGAGCTGGGCGGAGTGGAGAGGAGCGGACCGTGAATTAGCCAATCACAGTGCTCGAAATCTCCACTCCGCATCAGTGGAAGCAGTGTAAGTGGAGCAGAGCGGAGCTGAGCGGACTTTTAAATAAAATATTATGAACACGCGCCCCCGAGCCGGACAGAACGGAGTCGAGCAGGATCCGCTCAATGGAAACACTTATCACTTTTCACTGCTCTTCTCCGCTCCACTCCGCCCAGCTCTGCGTCAGTGGCACTGCACCCTAAATATACCTACGTCAACATATCTAAGAATTAACTTCGATGCGCTGTGCCAGATACTCACTAGCTCTCGGGTCACGCGTCACTTCGACCAGACGCTCAGATAATATTTGAAAAACCTTAAGAGCCTCGGTATGAAGTTAATTCTTTTATCTGTTATCATTATCACTATCAGAGGCTAATTATCCTCTTCACGAACTAAAATTGACATAATGGCCTGCCTAAAACCGTTACAAAGAGAAACTGCTGTCTGTTTTAGTAGAGGCGTAGAGCTAAATCACACCTTAATAAAATCATACCTAAACTAATGTAGGTGGGCAAAACAGAAGGAAAAGCCACAGTATGTAAACGAGCGAGTCACTGACGTACCTATATTTCATAACCGCAAAGTTTCACTCACTGGCTGCATGGCGGATAAAACAGATGACCTTCCAATTTCATCATACCTACAAAGAATTTAATACTAGTAATAACGCGATAAACTAGTATAAATTACAGGCAACTTATTCATAAAATTACATCAATGTTAAGACTTGCCTTGAAGAACTCAGTGGAGAAAAAATAAAAATACCTATCAATCTATTTTACCTTATATCAGCTGGCATCATCACATTATCAACAGAAGATTTGCTTACTTTTGGTATGGTTTGTCCAGCAATATTTAATCAATGAAATTTTAAGAAATCGAATATAAATAAAAAATTGGACACAATTGTTCATTTCTGGTTTTGGAGGCAGCGGGTTTTTACTCTATTTTTCTGGTTTTCTTTCCACAACTTCTATTCCGTTGAGTTTACAGAACTAAAAATTAGCACATTCCGGTACTGACGGAAGAATGCGGGTTCAAGTCCCGTCGAAATTGAAATTTTTTGCGAAAATATTTGATTACTTAGAATGTTACCATCCCCCTTTATAATCGAAATATGAAAGGACAGTTACTAAATTTCTAATCTAAATTGACACCATTTTCTAGCTAAACCATAATAATTTTTCGGCAAAATCCATTTTTCAGCTGACCAAAACATCATTATTTGCTGACCGTTTAAATCCTACCCAATCTTAACTAGGGCTTTCGTATGAGAGATGAAGAAACGGTGTGGTATGGGAAACCTGTTTATTTTGTCTAGTAATAATATTCCCGGTATTTAATAAAAACCGTACGTAGTGTTTTTTGTTTGAGCCACAACGTTTTTATAGATTTTCCTGGTTCGCATTGTTAGCTGGTTGAGAGAATTAATTAATTGGACAATAGACGAGGAAGTCTAGGCTGTTCTAGATACGGTATTTTTAGAATCTTTTATGCAATTATTTAAACATGTCTTGAACATGATACACACAACAGTATAGGATCCTGTATAGCAGGTATTATCATGATGATTATTTTATTCCCATAGCATGAGAAAAAATATTATTCTTAATGATAAGTACCTATCATAGACGAGCTTGACGCACATCATCTTAATTGTTATGAGAATAAAGTTTATTAAACCATATCATCCATCATTGGCCTGTGACAGAGTTAATCGCAAGGAGAAAAGAGAGTCTTTTGCCCAGCAGTAACGGCTTAAAATAAATAATAAATAGGTACCTACCTACCTATCAGTAGCCCTGAATCCATTCTTGAATTAGCAATAACCGAGAAAGATGCGCGTTTAAACCTTTGCTAAGCAGTCTTGGTGCTATAAATTTCGACATTGCGTACTTTCGATTTCGTGATCTTCCGGTATAGCGTGCATTAGAGATTGTGTTCGTCCGGTCTAAAGTTTTTCGGTGTTTTGTGCTTTCGGTATTTCGATCTGCGGTTTCGTGTCCTTTCGATATACCGTGCTCCGGTATTTCGACTGCCGGTATTCCGTAGGACAGTCAAAGATATGTCTAGCATTCATCAAAACCAAATCAATTAAATTGTTTAGTGCTCTAAATCTAAGGAGTTTGACTACAGCGGCGTAGCACGTAGCATGAGCGAAGCAGTAATGCTACGGCGTAGCAAAGCCATAGCCATTAGCGTAGCAGTGTTGCTACGCCGTAGCAACCAAGCAATTCAAGATGCGCGTTGAACTCTTTTCTATGGGATAACAAACTTCTTCAAAAACAAACTTCGAATCAATTGTCGTTTTGAAATCTATCGACATTATTGATTTTGGTAAAAACATAAATAAATAATTAACAAAAATAATAAATAAGAAAAAATATGTCAATAGACTCCAACACGACAATATGTTCGAAGTTATTTTAAACATGAGTTCATGGAAAATAGCTAACTACAAGTTACAATAATCGCAAAACGTCTTAACAAAAAAAATCATAAGCAGTGTAGCTCAGAAGTAGGTATAAGTACATATTCGTTGCTCCGGCGGCGGCGGCGGCGAAGTAATGTAAAAAAAATTTTACATTGCGTGCTGACCACTTTTGCTCTTTATGGCCGTAGCGTTGCTGTGTACACACGGCGGCGTAGCAACAGTAGCGTAACAATTTTAAAATCATGTATAATATTTAAAATTAAACTCTTCTTTCAGTTCTTACCACTTAATGACTTTTCTGCATGTGTAATTAATTACACTTAAAAGGGTAGATATTGTATTTCATGGAACATGATATCATAAGATGCCATGTCGTGTTCTGTTCTAAGCATGTCACAAACGCACGCAACCGGAATTCTGGGTGGTCTTAATTGACATAATCAAATAAACCTATCAGTAAACTAGTATTAGTCATTCATAAAAATTGAATCATCTTCCGTAGATCCAAATAGGACAATGATGATGATGATGAGTCATTCATACAATACGCACGTAATCTATTGAAAGTAGGTTCTCTACATCTAAGTGGAGTAGGTTATACTGTCTGTAGCGTTTCAGTTCATGAGTCACGGTTTAGCATAAATTAGGTTTGTTTGGTTACTACTTTCCATAAGCTAACCTAGATTACGAAGATTTTTGACTCTACCAAAATCTTCAGATTCTGAAGCGAAGCAATCAATCTATCTATCTGAAGTTCAGTCTCATCAACGCCATCTATCGCATTTTATGAACTATATATTTTTTCAAATTCCCCCTTGGAAAACCTTCCATTGTAGACTTGAGCGGCGCTACTAGCAACCAGGAGAGTTTATTACGAACGAATTTATTTTAATGCTCGAGCTGTGTGGGGGATTTTGACGATTAACAAGAAAGAAGGAGGACAACAGACTAGAGAATTAACAGCGAGCGGAGCGAGCGATAGATATAGATTAAGTAGATATAGGTATCTCTACCTAATCTGGGATTAAAAAGAAAGATTCGACTCCCCAACTCAACCCGTGAATGTCAATGACGTCATCCGAGCGTGGTGATTATTCCAAAATCTCCTTGTTTGGGGAGTGGACGTATGTGTATTGATGAGTAGGCAGGCAGTTACCTACCAACGATAGAGTTTCAGCCAAGAAAGGAAAGGAACGGGCAAATCAATATCCGATGTGTTTATTATACACGAACCATTAGGAGCAACTTTGAATCCTGTATCTCAAACATCAGGTATTGATGCTACTGACTTGAATGTAATTTTGAATATTTCAGTTTGATCCTACGTCATCCCAAAGAAATTTAGAATATTTATTTGCAAGGTTACGACGGAGATAATAATTATGTTAATACTTACAAATCGTCGTAACTTTTCTCAAGTTGTTTTATAATTGTAGACAATCCACACATCACTTGGACCTTCTAACCTTATTGTCAAAGACAAAGAGTCTAGCCCCAAAGTAAGAACTTATGTTCTGGGATCAATGAAAACAAATGATACAAGAAAAAAGCTGCCATTTAAAATGTTACATGTCCGTGTACATACCATATCGCCATGCTAACCGTGTCACGGCCTGGCCTTCAGCACTCGGAATTCATTGCGCAAGGTGAACTACCATTTTGCATGCCACATCTTTCAGACTCATCAATATATGGTCGGATGTACATTATTGCTACGGAATTCGCGTGGTTCAGCCCTTGAGCCTACCTTAGCGAAGCACGAGCAGATATTTTTAACATAGAATGCCTAGGAAGTCCATAAACGTGCTCTGTCATCTTTTGTTCATGAGATAGATTGTGTCTGAGGGTAGACCCATAAGCTACTTTTAATCTATGAAAATCACATGCGACGCCGCGGGCAAAAGCTAGTCAATAATAAATATCTTATTAACAAAAATTTCTATTGTTTCCAGGTACAGACGTATGCCCTATGAAATCAGTGGTCAGGCGCATCGGCCAGCAGCTGTTCAATGCTCTCAGCGGCAAAGGTCTCGCAGTGCTCGTCAACCATGGAATCGCTGATGAGAAGGTAATATAAATCCCTTTGTCTTCATCGAAATTATTTTATGGCCTATGTCTAAACATAGGCCTTATAAATCGCCCAGATGACCGGTTCTGGACCTCAAATTGACGAGTGTTTGTGTAGGAGCTGCTCAAAGCAAAGCTCTAGATTAAATAATAATAATATTTTGAATAATGACTCACACAAACACGGAAATTAACACAACTCCTCGCTATACTCACACGCCGCCGCCGCCGCCGCCGCCCCGCGACGGTAGGTAGAACAATACAGTGCGCCGAGCTACGTCACAACACAACCGTAAACACAACCAACAACAAATATAACCTACCCCTACCCTCTTTTATGGTTTGAGATTTGTTTTTTGTAAAAATAATAACTTTGCTCGCATTCTATTTTAATTATAAAGTTAAAGATTTATTTGCATGTCATCTTAGCGTTAATAAAATTTTAATATTGTAATAATAAAGCTTGAGCGCTAGCCATAAAGAAACTAGAAATAAGTAATCTTAAGTAATCTCATTGTAAGTAAACTGTTTAAGTTTTTAATGAGAATAAATTCTTTAAACCGAATAATGAGAAGGTACGCTCTTTCTTTATTTTCTTGAGAAAAAGCTTCGATTTTTTGTATATACATTAGTGTAGATGTGAGGCTATACGTGGCCCGCAGAATTTAGAAATCAATACCTAACGTTTATTTCTTTAGTCATACAAAATAAACAAAAGACCAGTCAAATTTTTTACTAAATTATTATTAAATCCTACTAATATTATAAAGCCGAAAGTTTGTGAAATCTGAATTTGTTTTATCTAGGATCTCCAAAACTACTGAACAGATCAAGATGAAATTTGGCGTAGAGCAAAGCCTAACACGCGTATTTCCAGTATAATAAGTAGCCTATTATCTAAATAGGCTACTTATTATACCGGAAATACGCGTGCGAAGCCGCGGACAGAAGCTAGTAAGAAATAAAGTGTTAATTGATTGTCTTTACTTCAAATTTTTATCCACTCTTTTGCCAACTTTATTACCACAACGCCTGTGACATTGGCGTGATTGAAAATCCGCCTGCTAATCGTGATCATTAGGCGCCCACACAATGACGGCCAAAACAAAAAGGCTAAGGTCAACTCAGAGACTTTAAACACCAATTATGCTTCAAGTGTGATGCGGGCGTCGCGAGCTGGTCATAATTTGACCATATTTGTCCATCACAATATTAAGACTGATGTGGAAAATAGCTAGCGCCATCTAGCTAAGGTCGCTACCAATTGTGTTATTAGACAGTAGTAAACCTGTGGCAAATTATGAACTTCTTACCGACTGTGTTCGTGAAATGCGTCGTGTTTTTTACCACTTATGTACCTACCTACTCTAACTGAACGAAAATGTTTCCAGCTGAAGACAATTTACAATGACCTGGACAATTTCTGCGCACTCCCCGAGGGCTGCCAGGACCAGTACCTGCGAAATCCGGTCAGCAACCATGGCTACGTCAAACCCGGGATGGAGCAGTTCGATGCCACAAAGAAAGTGAGTGTACGTACCATCTACAACAGATCCGCCTTGACACCACATGGATGATTTTTCCGTGACATAACCGATTGCCACCGCCCCCCCGGCTTGCTCGATTTCTTTTGTTTTTAAAGACCAATCATCATCATCATCATCATCATCATCATCATTGGCCTTTACATCCACGAAGGATGGTTTATAACATAAACCATCCTTCGTGGATGTAAAGGCCAATGATGATGATGATGATGGCCTTTACATCCACGAAGGATGGTTTATGACATAAACCATCCTTCGTGGATGTAAAGGCCAATGATGATGATGATGATGATGATGATTGGTCTTCTACATAAACTTTATGTAGTGTATGTTTTTCGGCACTTACGTACCTAGATGACTTACGTCAGACCAATAGGAGCTACGTATTTTATGGGTCTGGTCAAGTACTAAAAATGCCGCTTTACTGATTTTGAAACATTTTCGCTTACAAGCAGTTACATAGCTACATTTATCATACAATAGTTATTACCTACCTACAAATACTACCTTAATACCCGACGATACCGTTTTATAATTTGCTCAAGCACCATTTGCCTTAAAACGGCATCGCATCGGCTCCGCATAGAATTAACGAGGTTCTCGCAAAGATTTGAACCGCGCAATGGCCTACCTACTTAAAAATAATTGCGAAAAATTGTAATTCTCACAAAAATGTATGGTACCATGACAGTCATACACACAGCTTTCAGTCATTCGCTGATTATAGTCCGACCATCTTGCAGGTGGTCTGTTTCGAGGCCGCCTCGCTCCACTCTGTGACAGACTGGTCCATCGACAGTCGTCCCACCTAGCAACCTGCCCAACTTAACTTTATTTCAGGCTCGCAATCCGCGTATCTATACGTCAACGACATCTACACCAATAAATTTACCTAAAACAAGAAATACAGAGCAAAAGCAACAAACAACCTGAAGTAAATAGCATTTTCTTCTTCCTTCCAGGAGCTGCGCCACACGTTCAACATAACTACCCTGACGGCAGCGGCGATGCCGGCGCAGGAAGAGGTCCCAGAGTTCACGAAGCACTCCGTGCCACTAGCGCAGGACCTCACTAACCTGTCTCGAGTCCTGCTGCAAGCTCTCGCACATGCTCTTGGTAAATATGGTCACACAATGAAATGCTCTTAGCTTATAACTCGTCCAACATTATACCTTGGTAGTACCTATCATCACACATAACTACCAATATAACTACGACGGCGGTGGCGTTGCCGGCGCAGGGGAGGTCTTCGACAGCACGAAGCACTCCGTGCCTCTAGCGCAGGACCTCACTAACCTGTCTCGAGTGCTACTGCAAGCTCTCGCCCATGCTCTTGGTAAATATCAAACAACACCTATCATCTGACCAGCCAGTAATAGCCACTGTGAGTGTAGGCCTCATCTTAGGCACGCCACCTCTGGCGTTCTTGTGGCCACCGGATCCATTGATTTTCTTCTGCTCTCACAATGTCCTCCTATCGCCCAGGTGGTCTTCCATTAGGGCGCCGCATATCTCAAAGTCACATTTCGGTGTCTGCTTTGGTCCATCAATGTTCACAAATAAACACAATTCTGTCACCATACATGTCATAGAAGAGGCTTCCACATCGATCCCAGTTCCACTTCACTTAAATGGGAACATGTACCTACATCTACAAATAATTGTTTTCCGTGAAGAATAAAAAAAACTCTGCTTGCTTCCCTTGGGGCTAGATGATGCTGTGTGAATTGTCCAGCATTATTTATTTATACCCTAACCGGTTGTATGTTTGTTCTTTCCAGGAATCCCCCCATCAACCCTCCTAGCCTGCCACTCCGGGATGATGCAGAGCGACGGCCGCAACGCCTCCACCATGCGCCTGCTGTACTACCCTCCAGTCCCGCCCGAGGACGAAGGTCCGGGGAGTCAGTCCGTGGTGCACTACACGAGGTGTGGCGCGCACGCGGACTACGGGACCTTCACTCTGCTCACGCAGGACTCGGAGGGAGGACTGGAGGTAGGTACTCCTTGATAGAACCCAGATGTGTTCAAGATAAGCCGCCTGATAAAGATTAGGTAGGTTGGTCTTGACTTGGTACACTTTAGCGCATGCGACAAGACGGTAGGTACGTCAGTCTTTATTGACAGACCTTCACTTGGGAGGTTTAGAGCTTTAGAGCCTCCCGATACAGATAAGATTGGTCTTGGTAAACTTTCACGAAAGATACAAAAAGGTAGCTGACTTGACACAGGGCTTGGATGGGAGGCAAGGAAGAATCTAGTACTTAACGAAACCAGGTATAAAACCGGATGCTATATGATCGAGCTTTAGAGCTGCTTAGGTTTGATTGCTTGAAGCTGTAAGATTAGGTTGGACTTCGCACATTTTTCCTAACGTGACACAAAGTTAGGTACCTACGTATTTATAGCTACATCCAAAACAGAAGTCTTTATATTGACAGACCGAGGTTCCTTCACTTTGCTAATGCAGCAATCGGTGGGCTGCGCTGGAGGTGAATATAATATATATGTATGTACATATATTGAGGTGTACCTAAGCTATAGAACAGCCCAATAAACATTAGGTTGGTCTTGGTGCTTTATAATTTTACGTAGGTACGAATGTGTAAAATTTGACGACCTTCGAAAACAGTTAGATTTCTACTTCCACCTTTTCATATGCATACACGAAAAAATCTCTACTTTTATTGAGCCAAATCAGTTTTGTAGATGGAAACCATGCAACCAGAATTTCACAGGCCGCGCAACAAATAAACTAACAGTGACGTTTGTAAACGTCTAGGAATGCAATAAATAAGTACCTAGTCAAAGAAAAAACCGCATTGAAGTCATGCAATAAAAAGTAAGTACCTAGGTACCTATTAGACAATTATCGCATGACTTCAATAGTGGAAACTATGGACCTATTTGTTTTTCCTAGAACGTCTTCATTATTTTATTGAGTGTCAATGCACGACGCGACGGTTAAAACTGAAGCTGTTTTAATAAGTGGTTTTAGATAAGGTTCGGTTACCTACTTATTTTATGACCTACCTACGTAACACTATCATGCACAAGAGCAAAATTACTTACCCCTGAATGAAACACTGTTGTTTTTTTCCAACAACTGTTGGTTTTTTAGAAACACATATTTTTCGGAAATTCCTTCATATTCCGATTAATTCTACATAGTTTTCCTGTCAGTGAATGTATTATTTACAAGCATCTTACAATAATTATTTTCAAAAAATTTCAGGTGAAATTGAACGGCAGTGACAAATGGGAAGCAGTAGGTCATCTTCCTGGAGCAATCCTGGTCCAGACTGGAGAACTGCTAGCGGCATGGACTACCGATGTTTTACCGGCTCTGGTAAGCGACTGTTTATTTTCCTCAGTATTGTAGTTTATGCATAACAAGGAAAATTGTAAGGTAAAACGCTGCTTTGTTCCAGTTTCCAAGCGTATTTTCCTACAAGTTATTTATCTATAATTACGGCAGACAGAAATGTTGGATTTAAGTCGGTGTGTGGGGGCGTCTACCGCAAGAGTATTAACTACCGCCATATAAATCTGCAACGACCGCTGGCCTATGGTCGATGGAACTTCCTAGGACATCTTTTAACCCAGCAGTCGGTAGAATAAGGATCCAAATAATAACGCTTATGAAAGACCTGAAGCCTCTACATTAAAACCAAATTATAACTGTAATCTTTTGTCTTCAGATGCACCGTGTGGTAGTCCCAAACGGCACCTATGCCCGCGCCCGCGGCCGTCACTGCGTCGCGTTCTTCTGCCACCCCGATAACGACGCGATCCTGCCCCCGCTGCCCCTGAAGGTTACCCCCGCCCCTGTACCAACCCCCTTCGCTCCAGTGCACATCACGCTCCATAACCGCATCATGAATGCTGCGCATCATCTGCAGAAACGTTTCAAGGAGACTTACGCGTGATATCGAGTAGAAAATAGTCAACGAGTTGTAGTTGGAAATATGTATGTGTACTAGGAATACTTAACACAATACCTAAAGTAATTGGTATTAAGAGGCTGTCGGAAACTAGATGAATTATCTTACGTTATAATGGCCTGTAAATTAATGCACCTATTGGTGAAATTGGATTTAGAGAAAGACTCATGTTATACTAGATACTTGGAAGATTTTAATAGTTTATAAAATGAATCCTTACACAAACTATGAAAAACCGAAAGATATATATATAGGTGCTTATTATGAAAATCGAAACGAGCAACGTGTATTGTTGATTCTAATTTTATATTCTAGAACAATTGAACCAACTCTTACAAATGTTTAATCAAGGAAATCTTACTGTCATTTTTGTAAACGCAAAGGTCATGTGTAGGTAGGTACTTCACACTGAATCTATTTATAGTTAAGATGGCATCATATACTTATTATATCAGAAACAAAGCTCGAGTGTGATTGTTCAAATGACTCGTCGTTTATATCAACAATCGAAGTTGTGGAATGGAAATTATTATTTCAACAAGTTCTCATGAACGGTGGGCATGAACCATGGGCGCCCATGGTTCTATGCTTCAGTGTTGTACCATAATTTATGGGCATTTACTTAGTTCTCATAATACGGTAAGTACTTAAATAACATACCTACCTTTTCCCACTGAAAGAAAGTACTTAATTACAACGGATTTTGTATTTGATTGTTCGTCTATTTTAATATGTGTTTACAGGTATCCATTTATATTTTCTTGCCTAAAAAATTTAACTACTATTATTATTGATGCAGGTAATCGTTTGGATGTACTTAAAAGTACTTTACTAAAAACAAAATATAATATTACATCTATATTATATAAACTAGGTGATTGTTTAGTTATATTTTTTTTGCTGATATCTATTTAAATCTACTTAACTAAATAGGTAGTAACTTTAGCAATTAGCGACATGGAATGAGGAGATGCCAATAAATAGTATTTTCATTTTAATATTATAGTTCTTTGGTAGATTGCTTCTGCATTTTATATTACTAAAAGATGTTTTTTTTATCGTATTTGTACTTTATTTGTATTATAACTATCGCCTTCACGACGACTTATCGCATTACGTTAAGTATATCGTGTGATTTTTAAATAGCTCAATTTATTTGTATTAACTAATAAGTATACGGAAATGTGTTCGTCTTAGATTTGTTTAGTTTATAAATAACAACAAACCTAAAGTATTTATACGTATATTTATTTAAAAGTGTCTTTCTGTTGTAGACTTTAAGCTTAAACTGACAAAATATAGAAACTTTTGCGTCGTTTTTTTACTTAGTTAATTTTTAATCGAATCGTAATTTGTAGCTATTGAATTGTTGGCATTTCATGAAAATTCTTCTGCATTTGTTTGATTTTTGTGAGTTTTTCAAACAAAATATAGAATTTAAGATACCAACGCTAAATAAATATTATTATTTACCTACATGCTGATTATAATTTCAAACCTGTCAATAAAAAATGTGTCTTACTTAGTTTTCCCGTCCACTTTCGCCGAAGTTTATGAGATTTTTTATACCTACACATCCTGTGACAATCATATTTTTTTGTTAATATTATAGACAAAGTAAAATAAATGTTGTTTCATTTTAAAGTTAAGTACTCAAGACCTACACTGACATATTTTTGTATCAATCGCTTATAGCCGCAATACAGGGTTAGATATTGGTAATTCACTGACGCTGCGTAAACTGCAGGTTCTGCTGTACATCACGAACACATTTGTTTAACGCATTCACTGCCTAGCCTCGGCGGTTCGACCGCGCCACCGCCGCCGGCGGCGCCGCGACTCGTCTGCGTCTTTGTCCATGAAAGTGTGAAACGCCAGGTCTTAATGATTGATATTAGTAGGTATCCCCATCATTAAATAATGGTTAATTAGAGGGTTTATTTAAAAACTAAAATTAAAAACGGCTTTGCCTCGAATTATCAGTGAATGAATTATGTGTGCTCGACTGACTCCCAGCCAGACTGATGCCACTTAAAAATCTTTCGTAGATGTCAAATAGGTCAAAGATGATGATGTGGATTTAAATTTGAGTAGGAGATTGGTCTTATGCAATTCATTAGGTTTCGGATATTATTTTGTATAGGAGATGATTAACATAAAAATATAATAATTTAGACCTGGGGTCTTCACACGTGGTCGTGATGATGAGCCAAATCTGCAGTTCCCGTAGTGTCAGTGAATGACAAATAACCCTGTATAGGCGCAAAGGCCTTTGAATAAACTTAGGCATAATAGCGCAAGATATGACTCGGTCCCCGATCTGTATAATATTTTGGAATTAAAGTCATTTACAACGGGATACCTATTTACCATGATTTAAGTTTTGAGCTTTCCAATGCCTATTTAATGCTAATAACCGCAATAGATTTAAAATTTTAGAATTAGGTGCTCATTCCTCGTTGGTAACCAAATCAGCAGGTATGGCAACCTAGTTCGGCCACAAGGAAACAAGGTCCACAGGATTTGAAGTAATCAAATAAAATAAATTATTATTATTATGCACTCATTTATTCTTTAATCTCGTTTATAAAATACATTTTTTACTATAGAAAATAAAATGGTATGAAACTATTCTACAGTAAAAAATATATCAAAACGGTGAATCACCGACAAAATTATTATTATTAATATTATTAGCCGAGTTCATCCCACTGCTGGGCAAAGGCCTCCCCCCACTCTCTCCAGACATCACGATCACTGGCCAGCTCCGTCCAGTCGGTCCGAAATTTGTCTAATTCGTCCCGCCATCTCCGTAAATAAACCTATAAAATATAATCTAACTGAAGCGTTAGTGATTTGATTACTGATTACCCGTGAGTTAAATCCAAAGTCTAAAGACTACTACTACTAACGTCAAGATACATTTTAAAAAGCTGGCGCGATTGTCTTTTGCTTATCCACGCTGCCGTCACAAATCTAGGCCTCCAGTGTACGAAAAACAAAAGGGGATCGCGCCAGCTTTGTAAAAATTACCTATGTATATCTTACTTACCTTACATCATCGTGACGGTTAAAGTACAAAGTCAAATAGATTTTGTACTATTACGATTAGCTTTAGTAGGTTAGGTACCTACCTACTTTTCGTTACGGATACAAAATCTGAAATTTACAAGGTTGTAACAAAGCCTACAGTTTGGATAGTTATGGTCAAGGATTTCCGGGGATAGAAACAAGAGGAAGAAACAGCAAAAGACCTTTATGGATCACATAACATAAGTGTTGGATGAGCTGAAATGATGAAATGATTTGATTGTTTTGAAAAAAAACCCGACTTTAAATTCTTTAATATGTAGGTAGGTTTCATTGAACTACTATTACTAGATAGCGTATGGAACGGACACCCGCGAACAACAACTTTGCGCCATGAGTTGTTGCCGCCTACGCCCATCGCTACTACTACCTACTTACAACTCACTGGTAGGTTTGTAAGTTTTGTGCGACATACTAATCCCTCTGGAAGAACATTATTAACCCCCGACGCAAAAAGAGAGGGGTGTTACAAGTTTAACGTGTCTGTCTGTGTATCTGTCTGTGGCATCGTAGCTCCCAAACGGATGAACCGATTTTCGTTTAGTTTTTTTGTGTCACAGATAATTTTATCCCGAGTGTTCTTAGCCATGTTTCATGAAAATCTGTCGGGGTTTTTAAAATGTCTAATGTTGTTCTTGTTAAAAGCCCATCTCGGAATCATTCTCTATCTAGAACCAACAAAATCTATCCATTATTGACGAAAGTATTTTGCGAAAATACATAAAATAGTGTTAACTAGCGACCCGCACCGGCTTCGCACGGGTGCAATGCTGAAACGAAATATACTACAGAATCGGCCCCCCTGCCGGTATACCGGCAGGGGGGCCGATTTGTCCCTGCATTTAAAATCTGTAATATCTTCGAAAATATTTATTTAAATTACATGCTGTAAAGGGCTATATTGATCTATATTAAATGCACATTGTATTTAAGGTAGGTACTTAATTGGATAAGGATTAATGCTGTATTGCTTATAATCGCTTCGTAAATAAACCATTATTTCTCGTAAAAAGTAAAGGATAAAAAATGGTCATTGTGGGTTATCCCTAAGAGATAGACGTATACTCTCGCGGACTTTTTTGTAGACCTTTGTACAATACTTTAGTACATTATTTTAATCTATCTCGTAGGGTTTAGCCAGCGTTTGCAATGTAAGCACGAAAAAGTGTTTATTTGCGACATCACATTACAAACCTCTAAAATTATGTGTGTTTCTCTACTACCTAAACATATTATGCATGTATTATACTTATAAACCTTCCTCTTGAATCACTCTATCTTTTTGACAGGCTGCAGAACACACAATTTTTATAAATCTTTACTATTTAAATTGTTAACTATTACTTATTGTTCACAAGCTTTGTTCCATAAAAAATTATTAAGTTTCTCTGTGTTTTGTTACGATGTGCCTTAATTATTGTGACCTTTGTAGGAAATTATGTGCTGCAGACTGCAGTGTCCAATAAATCTTAGATCTATCTAAAATCTTTTTTAACAAAGAAAATTACAATCATTTGATTGTTTTGCAAATACGTTCTAATTTATTTCTATCATTTGATAGAAATAAATTAGAAAGTATTTGCAACTCAAACAATTGAGCTAACTGCAGACTGTCATACAAAGTTGAAATTTTATGTCAGCCGCATTCATTCATTTTATTTTATCTCCATAGCATTGCCGTGCTATCGTTAACAATATATACTATTCCATGGAATCGGTAGCTTTCCTTGCACCTGATTCAAGATTGAAGATATTTTATTGCGGAACATGCTGTACAAAGGTCTTAAAATAATTTATGGTATCAAACATTCACCCTGCTAGGGCACTGCAACATTATGCTAGGTTCTATCTACTCTTATACCTAAGCATACACTCAACCTCAACAGCCTGTATTGGTCACATGGGGGATAGTGCCCATAATCCCCATGCTGGGCATGCGGGTTGGGTATCGCAGTTCGGTGGTAGAATTATTCTACAGGGGGCGCTGCTGCCCGCCTCCGGCGGATATCCCTTAGTCGCCTCTTACTACACCCGCGGGAAGAGTTGGGGTGGTGCAAATTCTAAGCCGGCACCACATGGCTAAGAATTAGCACACTACGAATTAAGCTTACACTACGAATATAATATTTGAAGCTTACACGATTGAGCCATAGATTTTATTTATAAGATTGGGTACCTGGATCAGATTACATTGCCAAGCAAAGTCAAGTCTAAAGCTCATAATTTCGGCCGAAATGCTCACTCATCCACTCCTGGACAAAGACCTTCACCAAAGACCACCACAATGACCGGTTCTGCGCTACCCACTTCTAGCGGTTTCCCGCGACCTTCACCAAGTCATCGGTCCACCTTGTGGGGGGTCTGCCCACGTCGCGCCTACCGTTACGAGGTCGCCACTCATGACCTTAACGACCATCAGTTCTGAGAGCTATGTTCCATGCCCACTGCCACTTGATTTCGTAATTCTAAGAGCTTCGTCGGTTCGAATGGTTCTTCTACAGCAGGGGTATTTTAATTCATTCGATTCGTTCCGTTTTTTATAAAACGCTATTTTGATTTCGCCTCGGGTTGATGATCGAAATAAGGAGCTCCTCCTCATTGACATGGCCATTAGTCAACAGATTCGCTTCGAATTTTCGATCATCAAATTCGGAAACGAATCGGTGAATTAAAATACCCCTGCAGATGTCTCAATTTCAGCTTCCCAAAGCTCACCCTAGTGGAAACTCTGTTGGGGGAAAATTATCACGCATTCGGCTTAGTCGACGCGTACCTACGCACCTATTTTAATTTACCGCGAACGCTATTTTCGAGTTTTTATTTTGGCGTAGTTCGCGTGTGGTCGGCAGAGCTTTATTTTGGCGGGAAAACTCTCAGCAGTTGGTGATGGCCGGTCGGTGCAGTCACAGCTGACAGTAGAACAAATAAGTGTGAAATTAAATATTTACGAAATCTGCTAATGCTGATTGAATAATGGTAAGTCTGCATAAATTATTGATTTCAATGTCAACTATAGGCATTGCTTAAGTTTGAATAAATAATAGTCTGTTTATTTCCTCTTCACAATTAGGTTTTTCTTAAAATATACTTATTATAAGCTTAGTGCTTAGATGCTACTTGAATCTGGGAGGATTTGGTAAATTAAAATTTAGTTTTTTTCATTGCGTAGTTTAATGTTTTTTAAAGTACAAATTCGGCTGCTGATATTTAAATAACCACTGTACTTTATTTAACTCTTTTTGCTAGTACCAACAGTTAGGCGACCTGTGTGATTTACATTATTATGTACCTACTTGTATACTTTGGAGGGAGTCAGAACATGTAACCGGCAACGTTCCATTCGGGTCAGTTATGATTATAAGATACCTATTTCATGAAAAATCACGTGACTGACTGAAGTCGGCACCTGGCCACCGAATCTGGCACCTACAATTAACGATCAGTTGCAAAATCATTCCGAATCTCTACTTTCTTAGACTGTCTTATGCCGAAAATAGAAGTCATGCGATGTCAGAGTTCTGCTATCGTTAGTTTAATACCTAAAGGTGGTTTCGATTGATAGGCGAGTTCCTGATGATTGGGCTATCACGCCGTTCGCACGCATTGATCGCGTCATTTCGCGTGATCGACACGACGAACTTTCAGACACAGGATTAGACTGCTTATCGTTATCTGTTACCTTCAGCCATCTTGTAGACGGTACACAGAACACCAAGATTCGAGATCATCAGTTTTAAATACAGGTTTGTTTTTTTTTTGTTATTCTGTGATCATGGCGCATGAAACAGTGCCGAAATATTGGAAAGCTCTAAACTAAAATCGTGGTAGAATCTAAAAATCCCGTTGTAAATGACTTTAGGTATGGGGTTCATGCAAATATTCTAAGCGGTTGCGGTTTAAACTGTGTTATGGCATTATTCGTGGCAATAGATGCCATTCAAACGAGCCCTACCTATTTGTTAGGTTTATCGTTAGTGTTGCGACGACGTTCCATTTCCATTTCTATGGGATTTGGTACAGCTGCCACTAAAGGCCATAGTATACATACTTACAAAACTTAGAAGTATTTTCGTCATGCAATAAAAATACTGAATAGTTTTATTAATATAAATAATAAAAGATTAGGTAAAAATAGAAATTAAAATAAGGACCTCTTATCGAAAGAAACCTCCTCCATTTTACTGTAAGCTTTGCTTTCTAAAATGTTTTGATTTATTGTTTGCATCGGAAGTAGGAGCATAAACTTATATGAATGGCATTTTTGTATCATTGAATTTGAGATCCAAAATATATGTTAATCCTAATATTCCTATAGAGCTCTCTGTATTTATACATATGTATATTTTCTTGTTTTACAAGAATGCCGCCTCCGTACTGGTTCTTTGTCTCTCCAAAATAGCAGAATATATTGTGTTTATCACCTTTTATTTTAATTCTTCTTATATCTGCAAGCCCTATAATGTAGTAATATATATTTGCTATTGTTTCTTTAAATTCCAATTTTATTAGTATTATTATTATTATTTTTTGTTATTTAGCTAAAAGAGATCTTGCGTTATAATTATGTACATAGTAAAGACGAGTCTATTTGACGTGATACGTGATCGTGTCGTCTCCTTTTTCCATACAATTTGGTACAGCGCCTCTATCGTGCAGACAGGGAACTACGCAAATCCAATAGAAAAAGTAAAAGGTCTCATTACTAACGTCAAATAGACTGACTCCTCAGAGTAGTTGGAGTGGAGGGTTGTGGTCTTGCACCGTCTATAACTTGCGATAATGAAACTACGTTAATTCTTTTCACGCATAAATGGTTAGGTTTAAAGAACATTTATTTTCACAAAATGAAATACATTTCACTTATCTGAGAAAACATCTTAAAGTTAAGTATCACACTAATATTATAAATGCGAAAGTTTGGATGGATGGATGGATGTTTGTTACCTCTTCACGCCAAAACTACAGAACGGTTTGGGCTGAAATTTTGCATACAGGTAATTTTAATCCTGGAACCAAACATAGGCTACTTTTTATCCCATGTTCCCATGGGATAGAAATCACCTTTAAACGTTTATAGAAACAACGCGTGCAAAGCCGCGGGCATAAACTAGTATTAAATAAAACTTCGAGCAGTCAAACAAAGTTTTGGTAGGTACCTAGGTACCTAATAAAATAAGTAAGTATACTGTTTAGGTTATTTTAAAAGTAAGTTGCATACTTAAGTTGTACACAAGTATTAAAATTGAGTATCTAATCCAAGAAAAACACAAAGAATACCTAGATTTAGTGAGATTGAGATATCAAAAACTTTTTAACACTACCCGCAAAATCCTGCATATTTATTAACTCCCCGGTCATTACGTAGTCGTTCGGCATTATCGTGTCACAGTGGAAGCAAAATGTGGAAGGTTGACGGATCCTTAAGCTATTTGGCAAAGGAAAAAATGGTAACCCGGGGAACGACGTGGTCTACTTTTTATCTCGGAAAAACGCGTGTAAAGCCGAGGGAGAAAACTGCTAGCAAATAAAACAACAAATATATATACATATATTATGTACGATAGAGGCGCTCTATCAAATCCCATACAAAAATGGAAAGTCTCAATGACAATAAATAAATAATGCTGGACAATCCACACAGCACCATCTAGCCCCAAAGTAAGCTACTCCAAGCTTGTGTTATGGGTACTAGATAACTGATATATTTAATACATTATAATAATACATACCTAGATATATATATTTTTATTATACATTGAAAACACCCAGACCAAGGTAACAATGTCTCGAATATTTATTTACCTTAATTTGTAATTTAATTTAAGTAATTTGATTTATTTATTTCGAATTTTAACTTAACTATTAATTGTTTGACGTTAAATTGATTGTTAAATTTATTATTATTTTAATTTTTTGCGATGAATTTGTATTTTGTTTATGTAATTATTTTGATGACGATAACTCCTCTTAACTTGAATTTTATTGATATTAATTGTTTTTCAGTTCTGTTTAAATGAATTTCGATTTGTACCTATAATTGAAGTGGCACTTAGATGTGTTTTTTGTATGAAATGGCCCATAATCCATGTTTTGGTGTACACTGCGTTGATGCAATTTTTTAAATAAATAAATAAATATTATCGTGAAAACTAACTCATTGCGCAGATGCCCGCACAAAGTTATTCTGTGGCGCAGGTCCTTAGCCAATAGCCATACTATTATACGAGTATCATAAATCCAAAAGTGACTCTGTCTGTTTGTGACCTAATTCACGCCTTAACAGCTGAATGAATCTCAATCAAATTTGGTAGAGAAGTATATGCTATCCCGGAGAAGGCTCTACAGCTCTACAGAGGCGCTCTAACAAATCCATTACAAAAATGGAACGTCTCGATGATGTCTCGATTATCTATCGAGAAACCAAACTCAGGGCGCAGGTCCTTATTCATAATAAAAATCGAGTCTTACAATATTAATCGATTTCTTTGTTTTTATCACTTCAGTCTTAATTTCCTGGCTGCACTAAGGATGACAGATGGAAGTTCCAACGTCCGTTTAGTATGATGAAATATCCACTTAACGTGTGCGATGCACTGATAACAGAGAACCGGTTCAAACCAGATCACCCAGTGACCGGCGACCTGGGCTGATAGCAATGTACCAATATAGACCAAGCAAAGCACTTGTCTATGTACTCTCTGACCTGATTACAAATAAGCTTAGTTACTTAGTTACTCTACTAAACATTTAGGTACTTAATGTATTGCAATAGGTTGCATCCTTTCCTGCGTCTAAGGAGTTGACAGAGCAACTTTAGTTGAAGAAACTATCAACTTTTTAATAATTTTCGTTAAAGGTTGCCAGCAACAAAAAGGCCCAGTTTATGAAGAAGTTTACAATGTAAACAGCAGTTGCGAGTTGCCTGTTTATTATTTTAAAAATAATCTAAGCCTTATTTTATTATTTGATAATAAAAAAAGGCTTATTTTATTATTGTTCTCTTTCGTTTCTTCTAATCCTTCGAAGTAGGTAAGTAGAAAAACACAAGTCCTCTCCAAGGAAAAAACATTGCATTTTTTTCTTGACTGACGAATTCGGTTCATATTCAAAATGTTAATTTCGAATGTTCTTGGGATAGTACCTATTTGTTTAGGTACTATCCTAAGTCTCAATTAATAGGCCTAATTTTAGAACAATTTACTAACATTATGGTGAGTATCTAGCGCATAGCATCAGCATTGCCATACAGCGGGGCAATGCAGCCAGCGTCTTGGGGACGCTTACGACTGGTATTGATATGGATCTGTTGAGATACCTGTAGGTTGTTTGCGAAAGTCTGCATTTAGCTTAATTGTTTCAATTGTAAATGCTAGTTCTAATTTCTTTCTACTATTTGATTGTAATTTTCTTTGTATATACTAAGAGAAGTAGGCTACTAGCTCAAAATTTACCTCAATCTTAAAACCTTAGCACAACAAAGAACAAAGAAGTTGGTAAATTCGTCCGAAGATTGGTAAATCTTTCTCCCCCGCGGCGATTACAAATACCTACACTGTGGGTGGATATTACTAAAATAATCCGATTCCGAAATCGGTAGGTGTCTGTCCAAAGACATGAATAGCCTTATGAAACTTTGTACTTATGTTAACAAGTAAAATAAATAATGCTGGAATTCACACAACACCATCTAGCCCCAAGCTAAGTAGAGCTTGTGTTATGGGTACTAGATAACTGATATACTTAATAAAGTGCTTTAGATATATAAATATTTTTACTATACAAAGAAAACATACAGAACACCCGGAACAAATATCTACAGATCATACATTTGTCCTGAGCCAGGAATCGAATCCGAAACCTCATGCGTCGCAGGCAGACCATCGCCTGCTGCGCCACAGAGGTCGTCTAAGGAAGTAAATAAGAGTATATTTTCTAAAGTAGATAAGTAGGGTATAGCTCTTGATTGATCGGAGCTTCCATCACGTAGAAGACAACAACAGATAAGTACATAATTTTAAAAACAATTTATTTTTTAACAATATTCAGGGAATTAACAGCTAACTTAATGAGTAGGTATCTATGTGACTAAATACTGAAGGCTAATTAAAAATATCCACGAAAAGCGATTGAAAATAATACTAAACAAAGTTATAGGACGACTACATAAGGAGGTAAAAGTAGGTAAAATTATTATTATCTAAAAGTTTCTTCACAGATAGGTGAGAAATTCTCACCAATTTTGGGTTAATATAATAAAATAAACCAAAGAAAATAATCAAATAACATACTTTACACGCATGCGTCTGCGCCGGTCACAAGATAAGTGGAATACGAAAAAAAATGTAACTAAGGAAACTCTCGGGTTTACGCTTCCATTGCTCAGTGGTGCTGCAGACGAACATGTGCATCTTCGGCCATGTAAATCTTAGTTTGGTATATGGCATTCACTTCCGGCCTCGGCCGCGCCTCCACGTGGTGCTGAAGACGGAGTACTGCATCTTGGGTTATGTCAGCGTTAGAGTTGTTCAGGTCATCAGCATTATGGTGACCTATCTTGATCCAATATTGGATCCACAAGACAAGACCCTTCCCCATTTCTCCATTCCTGAGGATGCGCTTGGTTTTCCAGGTAGAGCACAAAAATGAGATAGAATTGCTCACATTATCCATGACATAGCTTGCAATAAACTTCTACTTCTAAGGTACTTTTGCATTGTTAACCTAGTAGAAGATGACAAAGATGATGATGATGATGATGAAGACATCAAACGCTATCTAAAAAACTTCGATTCTAAGTATCAAAAGCCAATCACAGACAATGACGACACTATTGAAAATAAACGCATAACAACGTATAACTTTCAAAGATTTTCGTCAGCTACAATACCCGCTACATTAGTCCTTCAGCTTGCTATCGGGCCGTGCGACAAACAGACAGATAAGCGAACCGGTGGAAAGCGGAAAGCCAGCCGGCCGCAGGGGGCCGACGGCGCACTCACACACGCAAACACAGTGATAACACAATCAGCCACGCAACACTCTATCCAGTCAGTTACATTTACGAACTGACAAAGTTGGAATATTGTGTGGTTTTGTACTGGTTTATACATATTTCTTATGGATCAGGTGGATCTGACCAGCCTCTCTCACCTGATGATGGAGTTTCTATCCAACGCAAGCTCTTAGATACAATGTAGTCTATAATATAGTTTTTGATCACATCAGAAAGGTAGATCGGACCAGTAATCGACCTAAATTAAGTTCATATAAAAGTACCAAATTCCTATACAATAAAGTTTCAATACTTATCAGGCAGCTGTTAGCTCTACCAGATTTCTTAAGTGAAATCGAATCGAAATCTGTTACGATCCTGATGATGATGCGACCTTACGACATATACCTGCCTCGTTTTCAGAAGAACAATGATTCAAAAGAACACGTCCCACCCACCAGACGAACACGACTAAGACCAGAATAATACCGGTAGTCGTCTACCTGATTATCACGTTGTAAGCTAATGAAACTGATAACGAATCAGTCGCTACACCTGTAGGGAGGTATCGTTTCAAAATTCCGATTATTGATCAGTTTTATCTGAATCTGATATCGTCTGTCTACAACGTAAGACTTTGTTGGAAATTGACTTCTATGCTCATGCATGATGCATTAGAATAGGAGCGTTTGGTTTAAGAAAGAAGTCACATTATTGATGTCTTCTTTCTACTTCCGTTTGCAGGAATATACTTGGTGAAATAGGTTTTAGATTACATACCAGATAAGAGTCTTTGTCGAAAAACCCTAGTGCCCTTGGTAGTACAGGCATTATCGTGCGGAAAAGTCCCAAAAGTAGATTTGCCTTATCAAGTCTAGACATCGATATGCCTTATCGAGAATACTTTTTTATCTCATAGGGATGTAAAATACGTGATCGATTTGGGGCTAAACGTTTCCAGGGCTTATTGTTGATAATTGATCGATTAATAGAATCAAATTTAAGTATGTCCCTGTCCAGATTAATTTGGGGGGTAGGAGGTACCTACTTTTAGTAATAATGTCAAAACGACCCTTGACCAGGGTCGGGTTAGAAACATTTGGCTTGTTTTAAGCATTTTTCAAAGTTGTATTGAACGTAATGGTGGCGGTATAGTAGAAAGTTCTCACATAAATGCTCAATTTCAAATTGCATAACAATTTCTATAACCCCCGTGCACAATTTATCAAAGACACGCAGCAAACCAGCAAACGTTCAGAACAACAGTTCTCGAAGGCTGGAGTAATGAGTTCGTAAACAGAACCAGTAAGAGGTCGCTCCACACCGATGCGATATCAGTCACCTATTGAACCACGGTCTATCATACTGGTAATAACTGGACCCGTACCGGACTAAGCGGCTTCCGATAAGCGAACACGAGTCACACAAACCGACTAAATTAGTCCATTTCCACGCAAAAAACATCTATTTCCGACCATTTTCTTTGAAAAGCAGTTAATAAAACCTAGATCTAGATCTCGACGTGGGAAAAAAAGGATTTTTCAGTGTAAAAGAGAGAATTACAGCGCATGTTCGCAGGGGACTGTTATCAGCGCGTTGTGACACCGAGACGTTTTATAAGTAGGCGAGCGGAGCTCGGCGAATCATTGTCCGTCGCGACCGCGAACTGACCACAGCTAAAGCTGCTTTTATATATTTTTGTCTTGTAAATTAGTTATCATGTTAGTGTTTCCGCATTGGAGGCAGGAGTTACCTAATGGGGGGTGTAGGGTGCAAGGATGGATGCCTGCTGAGAGGTTCGCGCCTTACTTAGCGAGGCCACTGCCAGCGCCGCTACCGCCACAGGTGCGAATTGTTTTTTTATTATCATTATTGACACTGAAAATATTATTAACTGCTCATTTAAATCTTTTTTCTTCGATTTTTTATTTTGGCTAAGTTGTCCGATTACTGAATTTGTTTAAATTTATTTACACAAAATCAATGCTTTTTAAACCGAACTAGCAGGTAGATACAACTCAAAATTGTTTGTGTGGGGACATCCAGTACTATCTTGTAATGGCATAAGAAAGTACCTACTGGAAGTCACCAGCAATTAATTTTGAGTTATTTATGAGCCATGCTCATGAAACAAGTAGGTATAGATAGTTCATGAATCATAAATAAACAACATTCTACAACGCATTAAAGTGCATCATATTTAAAAGATTGAATAGGTAGGCGTTTTCTATGCTTTTTAAAGTGATATTATAATTTTTTTCTAAGAGCTGTCTAAGACTTTAAAAATAAACTGATACTGATTTAGAGAAACTTTATTTATTTCATTTTTTTCTGCAGTTAGAAGACGACGACTCGTCAGGCGGTTCGTCCCCCGAACGCGAAGGGGAGAGCCCCGAGGGTGTTTGCGGCTGGCGAGGGTGCTGCGCGGCGTTCCAGAGCGTCGCGCGTCTGTCGGCGCACGTCGCGAGGAATCATGCGCACGCACACGCAGATGGACTGTTTTACTGCGGGTGGAGGGGCTGTGCGCGGCCGCAGAGGGGGTTTAATGCACGGTAAGTTGCGTTTGGAACAAACTAGCTTTTTAAATGCGCAGTAATTTTCATTTTTATCGGCTAAGGTCTGATTTTTCTCTTGTTTAAATTCAAAGGTTTCCTTGTTAAATTAACCCTTAGTCATGTTTAGAAAATTAAGCGAATATTACATTGCGGATAATCAAACATTGGATGATTAGATAGTTCAATCATTTCTGAATTTCAAAATTTTTGACTCCTTCAAATATTTACTTTACTAACATTATATTTTCTGGTCTACAGTTACAAAATGCTAGTCCACGTACGCACTCACACGAACGAGCGGCCGCACACATGCAACCAATGCCACAAGAGCTTCTCCAGAGCAGAGAATCTCAAGATCCATCTGCGGTCGCATTCCGGAGAGAAACCCTATGTCTGCCCCTATGAGGTAAATAAACAACCAGTAAAACGATTCTTGAACAACTTGTATGTGACCTTAGAATAAAATGACTAGTTTTCTTGTAACCATCGTCGACTCTTTTATGGGGCATAGCCATAAGCCTCTTTGATTATGCCATTAATTTTGCCCACTTGAATAACTTGTAACAAAACTTTTCTAAAGATTCTCTCCTATTGCCTACGTGACAAGAACTATGCAGTATCTTTGTTAATGATGAAGCATTTATCTTTTATCAACAATAATTCAGTAGGTAATTTATCGGAAAATCAAATCAAAGTAACTAAAATACGTTTTATTATCAACAGGGATGCGGAAAAGCCTACTCGAACTCAAGCGATCGCTTCAAGCATACACGCACGCACGCCGTAGAAAAACCATACTGCTGCAAAGTCCCCGGATGCAACAAAAAATACACAGACCCGTCCAGTCTAAGAAAACACGTCAAAACGTACAAGCATTTCACCACGGAACAAATGAGAAGAGAATCGTCAGACTCAGAGACATTTTCACCAAAAGAAACCTCAGAACGTTTGGTCAACACTTCGCCAATCCACGCGAGATTGGTCTACCCACCGAGCATATCACCAGTCATCGATACTCCAGTACGATATGCTCCTATAGAACCAGTCACATACATTAGACCTAAGCCAATGTATCCTATTCGGGTACCTACAGACGAAATGTCTTACTCAGAGTACCATCAAATGTACGAACAAACATATGGGAGCTATTACACGAATATGAGCTATCCTGTCCTACGGCCAACGATCTCAGAGAAATTCACGCATGAGGAAAGGATCGAAAGGATATCTTACTTGAGTCATACAGAACAGCCTGATGAAGAAATGCCTTTAAACTTATGCAGCAAGAGACTGGAGTGCAGACCTATTGAGGAGTTAGTCAAACGCACAGATTTGCCTTTAGATTTAAGTACAAAAAGTTAGATAAATAAAAAAGATATCAGTATAGAACTAACTTTTATTTGGCTCCCAAGATATTTTGCAATAAGTAGTGCTCGATAATATACACAGGATCTTCTAGCCCCGAGCTAAGCAGAGCTTGTGTTATGGGTTCTAGATGACTGTATACGCGTAATAAAATAACTATTTTAAAGCGAACTTTAGCTTAGTATAGCTATTTCTCGAGTAGATGCAAGGTCCTATCTTTTCAAGTGCCTAGTTTAGAATTATTTATCGTTCAATCTCACTATGACTAAGTAAAACAAAGGCATCTCAAATATTAACATTCATCGTACTCAGCACATCTTTATCAATGTTCAAACATTCGTGACAAGACGTTTGTCTGAAATTCAACTCATGAAACAAAGTCGGCGAACTTTCAGAGAAAATTTACTCTTACACAATCATGTGAAATGTAGTTATCAGCGACGTTTTTAGGATTTGGAATTGTGCTTTATTTCTATGGAGAGAAGGTTTCAACTCGGTTGGGGTCATGGAATAATAAATATGCACGTGGGATTGTGTTTTACATGGAATTATTCGTTTGTTTATCAGACTCTAACGATGTAATGCTAACAGAACAGCTGTACATCACGATGATTCCATGCATTACCTACTCGTACATACTTCTATTTCCGAGTTGCTTATTTTGAATATAGACGTGTATCGTAAGAGATTGATAGAGGTGATCAAAGAAAATCATTACAACAAGACCTAAACTATACAGGGTGCCACGGACGGGCGTACTAAGCCGATTCTGGACACCGAGGGGATCAATTTGTGCATAACGAATTTTTGATTTTGAATGTTTTTTTACATAGACTTCTTTGTAAGTAATAAACAAAAAAAATATGTTAATCCTTTCAAATTTCAAAAAAATAATAATAAGGAATACACGTAAAAGAACACGAATATGAAGAAAAAACGTATTAGTTTTTTTCAAAAATGTGTGAAATTCATAAAATTGTAAAACATTGTCCAGATTCACCCCCATTTTGTACACCCTTTCCGTGGCATCCTATATATTTATCATATATTTTTTGATAATACCAACTGTGACCAGTTTACATTTATTTTCTTTCGTACTGAAGTGGACTTGACTGCTTAGACTTGAAACTATGAAACACTAACGACGTTATTGTTAGGGGCTAAACTACTAATTCATAGTGGATAATGTTACCTACCTATGTTTATTTATTTATTTATTTATTTATTTATTTATTTTTAAGGAAGGCCTACAGCTTAGGTAATAACAAAATAAGTAACAAGAATTATCAACATAAAAGCTAATTAATGGCCTTCACGGCTAAATGACAGTGAGGATATAAAATACGCTATGCAATCATATAAAATAATTTGGAAAAACAAGTTAAGTTAGAAAATGGTAAGGAGAAAAAATTTAAGTTTACCTATAAAAACAATGAAAACAATGTACCTACCTAATCAATAAAAAAGAAGAATAAACCCTCCAACTTCTAGACTTCTCTCAACACTAAGCAATAGCTAAGAGTCGTTTGTTTCCTCATATTAACTGAGTGTGAAAAAAGCACTGCTCAGATATGTTGAGAGATTCCTATAAGTAAGGGAAAACCTATGTACATAAATTGACAACAAATACATACCTACTATAAATCATCATTGAAAAATTTGCTGCTAAGCAGCCGCCTTGCCGAATGCACGCTTGTGCAATGAAGGTCAATGTTATCGTTTTCTTTACAAACTTTATTCAGTTCAGTGCACGCTCTAATTATAAACGAGTTTTGCCTATAGTTGGTGTTAGCGAGTGGAACATTGAGGGTTGGACTATATCGCACCCGCTTAGAGGGAACGTTTAAGTTGATTTTGCTGAGTAACTCTGGACAGTCAATGGAGTTAGTTAATATTTTTAATAGAAATGTAATGTCGGCTATATCGCGTCTAGTAGATAGTGGCAGAAGGTGGAAACGCTTGCAATTATACATGTTTAAAGACAATACTAAGCATATTAGTTCTAACAGAATTATCTTCTCACACGTCACTTCTCAAGGGCCCTGCCTGAAAACCAGCGCAGTATTAGGCAAATGCTTAAAAACTGCATCATTCTGAGGCAGGGACCCATTTTGCCCTTGACCATCTCTGTAAATATAAGTACTTACCTACTAAATAAGCTGTTATCTGTGTTGTCTTCTGCCTTAAATATGTACTTGTACTTACGTAGACTCGTGTGTACCTGCTAATGTGTTTTGTTTTGGGTAAAATAAATTATTTCTCTCTCTCTCTCTCGCTTTACTATTTTAGTTTTTTTGCCATCTGAATTGACACCAATGTTTGATGCCAGTAAAGTAAGCTAATCAGCTGATTCTGACTGAAAACCAGCGCTCTTTCACAAAATATCCTAGGTTTTTTGTGTTTGAGTAACAAGTCGAGTGAGGAACCCGCTGTTAAACACGCGCTGGTCAGCTTGCTGAGTGGGCTATTTAGTATCAACCCAATGCTTACTTGTATTAGTACATAACTAATGCTCCACCTGTGTTTTATCTGTCTGAGTTATCTTATCTAGAAGCCCTTTGATACAGAAAAAAAGACTAACAAAGTAGTCTAGTTTTAAGATTTTTGTATGATTGATGGGTAACATTTGTTTTTTTAATTACCGCACTCAATAATAGTTTTATATGTACATATATGGATAGAGGACACTAAAACAAATCTATAAAAAATGTCGTACAAAATAATATCCTAAAGCGCCAGGTTTCTAAGATATTCACAGATGAAAAAAACTATAAATTTTCTTCATAAATGTGAAAATCATGACATTATGCTATAGAACATGTTTGATTTGTTTTAGTGTCCTCTATCCAAATATACAACTTTTATTGAGCTTCGTTATTTAAAAAAAAAAAAAAACAAATTGACCGATTTTAGGGCTCCATGTGAAAATCACAATAAATAAATAAATAATGCTGGACAATTCACACAACATTATCCAGCCCCAAGCTAAGCAGAGTTTGTGTTATGGGTACTAGATAACTGATATACTTAAACAATACACTACATAGATAGATATTTTTATTATACATAGAAAACACCCAGACCAGCGGAACAAATTTCTGCAGATCGTACACAAATTTGTTCCGAGGCGGGAATCGAACCCGCAACCTCCTGCGTCGCAGGCGGACCTTCGCCCGCTGCGCCACGGAGGTAGTCAATAAAAGTTATATACATATTTAGATAAACCAAAATGGTGACCGATGTTACGGTAAAAATTTTCAAACCCCTTTGCTTGTGTGTTGTCTAATAAATAATTTACTTTATTCTCTAATCAAAAGGTTACGAAACACAAAAAACAAACTACATTACATAATTTCATTTTATTGAAAGAACAACAAATCAATTTATCTGGTATCTTTCCAAAGAGAGAATGAGACAGTAAATACAAAAATTACGTACATCGGAGTGAGAAGACTATGCTCTGACAAGCTTGGACATTCCCTCTGCTATAGTATTGAGTGCGGCTAGGTCCTTCCGTGCAGTGTCTAGGAGATGCGCCATTCCCCTTTGTTGGAGCGTGAGGAACTGCTTTACGTCTTCTTGTGCGTCTGTTAAAAAGATAAAATGAAACCACTTTAGAACCGCCAATTTATGTACTACTATAAGGCAGGGTGAGAGGGTCATGATGTCCTCCTAGCCGAATTTCGACCACGGCGGCCAGTCTCATCAGAGACTAAGCAGGACGTAGGACATATTATAGAGCACAAGTGTGTGCGGCACACAGGTGCACTCTTTATTCCCTCACTCTTATAATCCGATGGGACGCCCGACCGACACGACCAGGGAGAGGTCAAGCGCAGGACCGTGCTTTTCGAGGCGCGGGGGTGTTACATCACCAACCTCCTGACTCCGGGCTGCTACTGTGAATTATTCTTGTTCGAAAAACCTCAATAACTATTGGCCCGACCTGAACCCAGGACCAATAGTCAGCGGTTGAACAAGCTGACAGCTAGGCCAACAAGGCGGTCGGTCGGGTCTTATTATATCCTACTAATGTTATAAAGCCGAAAGTTTTGTCCTTAGATCTCCAAAACTACTGAAAAGATCAAGACGAAATTTGGCGTACGTTTAGAGCAAAGCCCAACTTAGATAATAGGCTTATTATAATGAAAATACGCGTGCGAAGCAGCGAGCAGAAACTAGTATTCTATAACGTTAGATTATGTATGACTATAGGGGAGGGTACCTACTGGGAGGTCACAGTTGGTGCAAATAATAATTATAATAAGACTTCATTATTGGTTTAACGAATTCATTATGAATGTAAGCGGGTTAACTACGAACCTAGTCTGTGTTGGAAGAACACCAACGTTTCATCCCTAAACGAGGGACGTGCGCGCAGGGACGCGGTACAGGCGCGACGCGAACCGCACTCACCCTGATGAAGTCCCTCGTTAAGGGATGAACCGTTGGTGTTCTTCCAACACAAACTATGTTCGTAGTTAACCCGCTTACTTTCATAATGAATTCGTCAAACTACGAAAGTTTTTATATAATAAGACTATTCTGCCCGCGATTTCGTACGCCTTGTTTGTATGGATACGTTTAAAGGTTAGGTATTTCATTCCCATGCGAACTGATTTATGGGATAAAAAGTAGTCTATGTTTTATTCCAGGGTTACACCCACTTCTTTGAAAATTTTCAGCCAAATCCGTTCAGTAGTTTTGGCGTGAAGAAGTAATAAACATCCATCTATCACTTCGAAGCCTGTCCTAAATCGGAATTGGATTTTAAGTAGATCATAACTCTGTAGAACTAGCTTTTGCTCGCAGCTTTGCACGCGCTTTTCAAGTACCCTATGTCCGTCCCCTGGATGTTGTTTTCTCCCTGCCAAACTTCGTTAAGATCCGTTTAGGCGTGAAAAGGTAACAGACAGAGTTACTTTGGAGTTTATAATATTACTATATTTAGTATGGATTAAGGGACAAACAAACCGCGCCACTTATTGTTTCATAAACTCGCGTCAGCACTGATTGTCCGCGGTAATGCGCATGGTGGTCGATTTGGGTGACGGATGGTGCAACTACATATCTAACACACCAATAAAATAAACACACGTACAGCCGATGTCAAAAATCGCTAGGTGTACACGAATTTTGACACAGACCTTCTGTGTGAAAATTCGTGTCCACCATCAGATACCAGAAGTCAATTTTCACACAGACCCTCTGGGTGAAAATCTGTAGACGGTTAGTTATCGACGCATGTTGAACGAGTTTTTCCTACCAGCAATGAGAGACTATCCTGCCTTTATGTAGTTCACACACATGGTTTCAACTAGATGGCGCCACCCCGCACACTTCCAGAGAGACCATGGCGATTCTTCGTGATTTCATCCCGAATAAATTGATAAGCCGTTTCGGTGACATCCCCTGGCCACCCCGGTCCCCGGATATTACTCCGATGGACTTTTTCCTATGGGGATACCTTAAAAGTAAAGTATACGAGACGAACCCAGCGACCATCGCGGCGCCAAAAGAAAATATTGTTCGCGCTAGATTTGAAGAGTGTGTCCGACGTAATGGTCAACATTTGGATGAAATAATATTTAAACAATAAAATCCGCACTATTCTTCTTTGTAATCGTCCTTGAAATAAACATTTAAAATTGATAGTTTTTTTATTATTTAATTTTTAAATCCTAATTCTGCCACCGGACACCCTGTACAAACGGGCTGATCTACGATCCTGCAGCGACATCTTAATAAACCGGCTGATCGGTTCAATAGTTTTGGCGACACAGTTTTTACACACACACATTAGTATGATATTTTGTATTACCTGGATCTAGATGGTATCTCTCCACGGATGCTCCGGAACTGGCGCTTCTTTGCAGACGGACGGCGCACAGCAACTCGTTCAGACGACCCTATGATCAAGATAATAAGGTTGATTATAATATAAGGAATTTGTAAGGGTTAATTGTGTTAAAACTACAAGCAGGATAAATCGCACGCATCTAAGAATCAACCTCAACCTCAACAGCCTATATTGGTACACTGCTGGACGCAGGCGTCCTCCAGATAAGCGCCTTATTGGCTTTATCTCATGGGGAGTAATTACCATAATCCCCACGCTGGTCACGCGGGTTGGGAATCGCAGTTCGGTGGTAGAATTGTTCTGCGGGAGGTGCTGCTGCCCGCCCCCGGTGGATATCCCTTAGTCGCCTCTTGCGACACCCGCGGGAAGAGTTGGGGTCGTGCAAATTCTAAACCGGCACCACATAGCTATCTAAGAATCAAGTGATCCCCAATCCGCCTGCCAAGCGTGGTTATTATGGCAATCCCCGTGTTTGGTGGAAGCATGTCCAGCAGTGGACGAGTATGCTGAGGCGGAGGTAAGGGTGAAGTGGCTTGACCCTCAGATACGTGGGAGCCTTGAAAAATAGGCTATTGTCCTAAAAAATTTAATTAGTCAGTCAGTTAGATTATCAGAAGATATTAAACACGTATGTATATTTTCTTTTGTCGTTTTAACAAAAAATGATGAAGATATAGTCAGTTAAAGTTCCGCGTGACGTCACATCTCGCGACACTTTTTAGCGAGGTGTGACGTCACTAGCCCCCACTTTCAAACTTTCGCTTTATTTTTGTCATTTTCTGTTTGATAGAGAAATTAAAAAATATGTGTCCAATATCTTCTGATAATCTAACTGACGGACTTATTAGAATATTAGCTTACCGATGTCTATCCCAAGAAGCATGAAAATAAGAAATAATATTAAATAAATAATGCTGGACAATCCACACAGCATCATCTAGCCCCAAGCTAAGCAGAGCTTGTGTTATGATCGGCGGGTATAGGTACGTATATGCACAGATAGACAGTATTTTTTTTTGTCTAAATAGAATACACAAAGAAGATATTAATTGATATAAACCATACAGATCTGCTGATATACAGAATTTTATGCGTCTATGTTTTCTCGTGATATTTTCGCCTCATTGGTGTCAATTCAAATTTCGTCAAAATTAGACATATTTTGACAGAACTAAAAATGTTGCCGTCCCTTTCATATCGATCGAAACAAAAAGGATGGCATCATTTTTAGTGCTGTCAGATTAGTTTAGTTTCGTTTTGGTGACATGTGAGTGTACTTAAACCTAATATTTAATTAAGTCTAGGCGGTATAGAGGGCTCTGTCAGATCAATGAAGTACAATGCCTTCTTGTTAAAAAAGTCCGTTTTTATAGAAAAACTATGCTATTAACCTATATTAAATCCAAAATGTATGTATTTAAGGTACTTTATTCGATAAGGATTAATGCTGTATTGCTTAAAATCGCTTCGTAAATACGCCATTATTTCTCGTAAAAAATAAAGGATCAAAAATGGTTTTTGTGGGTTATCCCTAAGAGATAGACATACACCAACGCGACTTTTTTGTAGACCTTTTTAAGGTGTACAATACTGTCGTACATTATTTTGATCTATCTTTTAGGGTTCAGCTAGCGTTTGCAATGTAAGCGCAAAAAAATATATATATTTACGACATCACATTAGAAACCTCTAAAATTATCAGTGTTTCTCTACTATATTATGCATGGAAGCGACTTTGTTTTATACTATGTAATAAAGATGCTCTGCACATTGAAGAAATTTTGATTTTTTTTTGGACCTG
This sequence comes from Eupithecia subumbrata, assembly GCA_949316285.1. Taxonomy (NCBI): domain Eukaryota; kingdom Metazoa; phylum Arthropoda; class Insecta; order Lepidoptera; family Geometridae; genus Eupithecia; species Eupithecia subumbrata. The sequence continues at coordinate 3,924,372 of OX438648.1, forward strand.
TTATAGTTTTATTATAAGTATAGAAGATAGATATAGGTAAATGTTTGATTTATAAACGATAGCGTCTAATTATAATTGTATTACTTGGTTTTTTATTAGTCAAGCAAATTATTTTTCCACATTAACAGGATTTACGCGCATAAAACTGTGACGGACAGCTCTAAGAAATAGATAAGCATAAAACGAAGACACCAAGCAACGGATTTCGATACGGTGCCTATCTGATATCGTAAAGCTATTTTATTGGAACGTTTTACAAACCTTCCGTTAATATATCTAAACGAATAGTACCTACCTAAACCTACGGAACTACTAACCTACGGAAGCCGGGGGTGCCAATCGGTCACTTCACAGAAAAATCATCCTAGTGTTGTAAAGGCAGATCTCCAGGCGATAGTACATCCGAGTATAATTTCCCGAGTAGGTACCACGCGTTTGATGCCGCAGATAGAAGTTTAGGGTAGGTACCAGTAGGTACATAATAGCCGAAGAATGTGAATTTCCAAAAAAACTGTTAGCAGGTGCTTACTACGTCTTAAACTAAATTTTCATGCAAAATTTCAGCCTTATAGCTTTTCTAGTTCCTGAGATTTCTTGATAAGTTAGTGAGTGGCCTAAGTTTGACTCCACACCTTGACCTTTAGGGTGCGAATTTTAAAAACCCTGAAATACGTGTCTGAGCTTATTATAAAAATGACCCTTAAAATAAGAATTTTCAAAAATCCGTTCTTTATCTACGTCTTAAAAGAAACCTCCATGCAAAATTTCAGCTTCGTAGCTCTTGTAGTTTCAGAGGTCTCCTGATGAGTCAGCCAGTTTTTTCTTTTAGAAATATAGATAACATATAATGTACATTTCCTGATTTCTCAGCCAGTGTAGATATCCTACGCGTATATCCATCAGTTTTAGTTAGCTACTGCTATCGATGTCGAAACGTTCGGCCTTAACCAGAACATCTTACAAAATATTATCTATTTGTCATTGTCGCTAAGCACTAATGTTTCACGCATTGACTGCATGCTCCAAGTATACAGCCTGATCCTCTCACACCTAACCAGTTCAATCTGGTTTAAAGGTAATGGCACCAGATTATGTGACTTAAGATAAGTGTTTTACCTATGTTTTACTGTTCAGCGTTTGTGATTGTAAAGTTGATGGTAAAGATATCGTTCATGTTGTTAAGTGTGCAAACTGTTGTGTACCTACTTTGCTAGATGACCGGTAAATTCAATAAGCGTGTACTTATACATAAATAATAGATACTAATAGGTCTAAGTCTTTATGTATGAAATTGTCGTTTTGTATGAAGAATTATAAGAAAACTGATGTCTAAATACAAACATTTTTATATATGTATGTTTTGGAATAATAAACCCTATAACGGTAAAGTTTTGATTGTGAAAAGTATACGTAGTCTTATTTCTAAAAAACTAACGAATAATAAAACGAATTTCAGCATTGAAAGCGACATGACAATATATACCTACCTAGCTATAAACGTAGGTATTTAAAACTTATTTTATGCCTATTATATGTAGATAAGCTGTAACAAAAAAGATAGGAGAGAGAGGCATAAAATACTGTAGTTTCACTACAGTTTTTTATGCCTAAGATCTTTTTTTTTACAACAGTTAACCATAAATATATTTCTGATTCTGATTCTGACAACGCATGAAATAAGGTGTTTTTAAGTTTTATTTTTAGGGGATGAACCTTCCCGAAAATAGTATTTATAAAATTTTATATCTTAAATATATACAGTTCATTATATAATTCCATTATATAATTTTCATTAATATACATTAATTTTGTATTAAACAGTTGAATTTTAAAAAATATGTCCAAAATAAAATTAAGTAGAATAACGGCAATTTCATATTTAAACCCCAATTAATACGTGGACGTCTTCAGAATAAGAGTGAATAGGTGTCATAAAGACCACCGTGATATATCGTCAGTTACATCGTTAGTTACCATCAGGTGAGGTTGTGGTCAAAAGGAAAGTCTATTTACGAAAAAAAAACTCTTCTTCTACTTGATTTGGAAGGTGGTTTTCCTGGTTTTTCATAGTTACAGGAAAACCACCTTCCAAATCAAGTAACAACTCTTAGGATTATTGAATTCCTGACCAGCGCGCAAGTGAAATGTACTTTCTATAAAAACAATTTACCTCGAAATTCAAATTCACGAGTCCGAATAACTGTAGTTTTTCGTTCTTTAGCATATAATAACGTATGGCGATTGTAGTTTAAAAGTAGATTTTTTGTCATTATAGTGCGTAACCCCACACTCAGGGTAATTTCTAAGAAATCAAATAATATCGCAAACATTTTCGACTTCGACGGGACTTGAAGGATGCGGGTTCAAGTCCCGTCGAAGTCGAAAATGTTTGCGATTTTATTTGATTTCTAAGTTTATAATCATTTTTATTGAGGCACGGGACAAAGGAACGGGATCTTCTTCAACAAGTAGGTAAGGTTAAGGTACTTAATCACTCGTCCTTCACATGAACTAGTATCTAATCGCTTTAATATCAGTGATGATCGCCTTATCTCCAGACAACACAAGTGTTATGGTGGTATCATAAACTCATGATAGGTAGGTTCAAGTACAATAGTAACCTGTTGTAAAGGTAATTTTGTATCACGTCTGTTGACAGAGGTTTTTGATGACCAATTTGGCGCGGCGGGCGAAGGTCCGCCTGTGACGATTTCCGCCTTGGGACAAATGTTTTTACGATCTCCAAATATTTTTCCCGGGTGTTCTGGGTATTTTCAATGTTTAATGAAAAATATGAAACATATGTATTGTATTAAGTTAATCAGGCATCCAGTACCTGCTGGTAAGTATCTGGCGCAGCGCATCAGCATTGCCATACAGCGGGGCAATGCAGCCAACGTCTTGGGGACGCTTCCGACTGGTATTGTAGTATTTCATTGATATGGATCAGTTGAGCTACCTGTAGATTGTTTGCAACTGTTGGCAACTGTCTGCACTTAGCTCAATTGTTTCAATTATAAATACTAGTTCTAATTTATTTCTATTATTTGATTGTAATTTTCTTTGTCAATAAAGTTAATAATATGTATCTGTGCATTATTATGTATATCCGCCACCTATTATTTGATTGTAATTTTATTTGTCAATAGTTAATAATATGTATCTGTGCATTATTATGTATATCCGTCACCCATCCATAACACAAGCTCTGGTTAGGATGGGGCTAGGCTAGATGATGCCCTGAGGATTTATCCAGCATTTTTTTTATAGAGGTTTTAGGTAGGTACATTGTTTTGAAACTAGATTTCCTAAGGGTACCCCCGAATACTTAAACGTAACTCAGACTTTAAGCTAGTCGCGATTTTTAGAAAGTTTTCAATGAAAATCTGTCAGAAATTCGTTACTTTAGACGTGCTTAAATCTAAGTTGCGTATGATTATTCTGGGGGTTAGAAACGTAACATGATAATTCTAAACGAATCTGTACTAAAGCGCCGAAAAGTAGCGCCATCTCATTGTTAAAATTGCGAATGCTCTAATTTTGTAGTTAGCTTGGTCAGAGATACGAAAATAATGCTTGGTAGCCTTCGATTAGGTCGCTTCTTTGTACTATACTATTAATTACAATCACTATTACTGCATGCAGTTGTCTGTAGTAAACTAAACAAAACTATTAGACTGAGGCCAAACGACAGTAATTTATTGAGTTGTGAGTCGCTTCATACAAAAATCCTGTTTGTGCCACACGGCGACGCAAAATCAATTGTACTTATATTGTGTTGTAAGTAAGACACGCAACTTAAAAAAATTACACCGGTTTGCCCCAACCATAAGGCGTCGTCGAATGTATTGCGCAAATTTATTTTTTTTAACTATTCTTTTATTATCCATAATGGCCCTTTTTCAGTACCATGCGAATGTAGAGTTGTTACTCGTCATTTACTCGTTTCTCATCAATTGATACTAGTCTTTAAGCAATTATACAAATAATTGCTTAAAGACTAGTATCAATTGCCTATGTTTTATAACTTAAATAAATAAAGAAATAAATAAATAATGCTGGACAATTCACACAGCATTATCTAGCCCCAAGCTAAGCAGAGCTTGTGTTATGGGTACTAGATAACTGATATACTTAATACAATACACTACATAGATAGATATTTTTTATTATACATAGAAAACACCCAGACCAACGGAACAAATTTCTGCAGATCGTACACAAATTTGTTCCGAGGCGAGAATCGAACCCGCAACCTCCTGCGTCGCAGGCGGACCTTCGCCCGCTGCGCCACGGAGGTCGTCTAATTCACTTATTCTAATACTGTACTCATCAATTTTAATTCATATTATTTGAAGATGTTACACTTCAGTCTTGTACAATAACCAGTTGTTATTATTGTAAAGGGAAGCACAAACTACCAAACCACAAGCTATTTTCAGAGTAGCTTATATCGTTAATGAGAGCCCTACATAAGTGGCATGTGTTTAGTACTTTTTATGCAATAAATATTTTTTTAAAAGTAACTTACATTGTAAAGAGGCGGCGCCGACAGCTGCGAGGCCAGCTCGTGCATCCGCGCTCGGGCGGCCTCTTCCTCCGGGGACAGCGCGGCGCCCACGCGGCCCATCACTTCTTGACGTGCTACCACCTGCGAACAAAAAAATTTATCATTGTAGCAATGATTTGTACATCTGGCTCAGGATTCCGCTTGAGCGAATATTGGTCCGACGACCCTTCCTAAGGTGGGATAAGGACAAAAAGATTGACAAGGGCGTGATGATAAGATTAATTTGATTATTGACAATGCCCATTTACAGCAGATACCTATGAATATTACTTTTTTTGTTTTGTGTTACTTATTTATTTATTTTATCTTATTAGTTATTTCTATTATAATGTAAAATGTTGACTTAACCAAGTGTGCCTTGTGCTCCTACGGCGAATAAATATATGAGTATAAGTCTGATGCGCCGCCACGAACGAAACGATGCGCTTAAGTTGACATTGGCCTGACGGGATGTTCTTAGTGAGCGAAAAACGTGACGCCCAGCTTCGAGAAACCAATAAAAAAACTAATTAACTTCAATAATAGCTGCACATTTCAGATATCAGTTCGATTTCGGACTTACGCGCCGCGTGCGCAGTGAGCCGAGCTACTAGTCCGTTCGCTTCACCTCACCTCGACAGCCTTTCTTGGTCCACTGCTGGACGCAGGCCTCCCCCTGATAAGCGCCTTATTGACTTTTATCGGAGGTAATGCACAGAATCCCCATGCTGGGTATGCGGGTTGGGGATCGCAGTTCGGTGGTAGAATTGTTCTGCAGGGGGCGCTGCTGACCGCTCCCAGTTGATACCCCTTAGTCGCCTCCTACGACACCCGCGGGAAGAATCGAGGTGGTGTAAATACTAAGCCGGCACCACACAGTTTGCTTCAGTCACCCAGTATTGTAGACATAGACACAAGACTGCAGGCATCTCTACATGCTACAATAGAGGTCTAGCGCACCTGTAGCAGCGTGTGCCTCAGGCGATGCAGCCGCGCAGAGAGCTGCGTGAGGCGCGCCGTAGAGTTTTCACGCCGCGTGCGCAGCGAGCCGAGTTCCTCGTCCGTTCGCTTCAGCCACTCTGATTGTAGACGGGCCTGTTCTGCTTGGCATTTAGCGCGGAACCTTATCTGAAAATGTAAAATATTTACGAAAACTTAAAACCCGATAAATAAAAATAAATAATGCTGGATAATTCACAAAACATTATCTAGGCCCAAGCTAGGGTACTAGATAACTGATATACTTAATACAATACATCCAGAACGCCCTGGAAAAATGTCTGCAGATCGCACAAACATTTGTCCCGAGGCGGGAAACGAACCCACAACCTCCTGCGTCGCAGGCAGACCTTCGCCCGCTGCGCCACAGAGGTCGTCAAGGTTGGACAGGGCCGAGCATGAGTACTGCTAAAGTCGTAAATCGAACGAAATGTGGGCTAAGGTCCTAACTTTTGTTCTTTGTTTTTCGCATCCAATATGTTTATCAGTGGATTCGAAAAACACTCGGTAGCGAATTGAATCAGAAGTTCTGAAGATAAATTTGTCCTTTATTTGGCAATGGCAATCTATATTCATGTTGTTCACTTGTCTCTTGCCAGACAAGTGAACAACATAACTAGGTAGTCATGTCTCTTGCCAGACAAGTGAACAACATAACTAGGTAGTTATGTCTCTTGCCAGACAAGTGAACAACATAACTAGGTAGTTATGTTGTTCACTTGTCTGGCAAGAGAGTAAGTACCTACTTACATGAATCTGGCTCAATCTTTAAGAACATTGGTGAAGATCAAGTTATCATAGAGCTTTACAATTTGTATGACTGACCTCTGAAAAACCTATCATAGGCACAGGAATGTAGTTTTCTGGATCTGGATTGTCTGCTTGCGCTTGCTTCCATAACCTCGCATCCATACCTGAAACAGGAATACTTTACAAAGCGTGTTCCATCAACGAACCGACGAGTGAAGTGGGGGTGCATAAGAGTAAAAAGCTGAAGAATTTGACCTTGTTTATCTAGTCTACAACGCCGTGACCAAACTGCGAATTTATATGAAAGACTACACAACCGCCGGGCAGTGTATGTGTAGTCTTTCATATAAATTCTTATGATACAACCCGCACGCTTTCGCCTCCGGCCTGATCACGGTTTCTGTGTGTAGCGTTTTTTAACCCGCACGCCTTCGCCTCCGGCCCGGCCATGGTTTCCGTGTGTGGCGGCTTTAAGACTCCAATCCGTTGGCTGCCGCTTTTTACAACTGCACAAATTACGACCGTTCGGTACGTTTTGCGGCCGTTGCAACCAATCAAGAAAATGTCAAAAATTAGTCACAGGCAAAATCTGAGACATCAAAAGCAAGGTTCCTATGTCCTTTATAACGATGGAATAGACATGCAGGTGCATTGCTGCAGTGGTAAAGACACCACGCCTGATCAAGGAGTAGACAGGAGGGAGGGACATTCTTAGCGAGCTCACTAAGCTCGCTATGAATCAATACAAGTGTCTATGAACCTCATGTAGGTTCATTGGTTCACACATCAGTGTTGTTAGCTGTTGGTGGCTATGAGTTGCCGGCTTAGAATTTGCACCACCCCAACTCTTTCCGCGGGTGTCGTAAGAGGCGAGTAAGGGATATCCACCGGGGGCAGGCAGCAGCGCCCCCTGCAGAACAATTCTACCGCCGAACTGCGATCCCCAACCCGCATGCCGCCGCCACGCGTGGGGATTATGGGCATTACCTCTCATTAGATAAAAGCCAATAAGACGCTTATCAGGGGGAAACCTGCGTTCAACCACAGCCTACCTATATGCACACACTCGTTCGACGAAGGCATTTTGACGTGGTTTTGACAGTGAAATCGTACGGGGGGCAAGGGACGGGACGGGGAGAGACGCTCCCGAGTAGAATACATCACCACCTTAGTTACTCGGGAGCCTCCCCGTCCCGTCACTTGCCCCCCGTACGATTTCTCTGTCAAAACGCCTTCGTCGAACGACTGTGTGCATATAGGTAGGCTGTGGTTCAACAGTGGACCAATACAGGCTGTTGAGGTGAGGTACCTGGCGGCGGAGTGGACAAGTATTGCTGCAGAGCTTGCTGGCCGGGCGCGCTGCATGGCGCGACGGCGACGCAGCCCGCGCCCGACAGAGCGTTGCGAGGCGCGCCGTTGTTTAGGAAATTACTTAGTTCCCCCGCTGCTACGTGGGAGTTCGCTGCGTTTTTGTCGACCACAAAAATTACTACCTGGAATTAAATCGTTAATAGGTTTTTTTATACATAGTAGTAGTTTATTAATGGAGGTGTCTGTGCTCGCACCTTTGGCGGCGTTAAGTTCATTGCTGAGGCTGAATGGCGGCGTTTGGATATTATGCTACTTGGCTCATATCAAATTTGGTACAATACACAAATATTTTCGGTAGTATTTAACTTAAGAAATCAATATTTAGCGATTTCAAACATCGATCAAGGTTTTCGCCGGCCCCACATAGATTCGAAATGCGCACCCTGAAACAGTCTGTATCAAAAGAGAAACCTTTTGGCATGTTAGGCTACCATTTCAACTGGTGTCATTTTAGCGCTCGGGCCGAAAGTATGGCCTAGTGTTCGTACTAAAAATGCAAAAATCGCTCGTCCAAGCAGCAGGAAAAGGATGGTATTTCTTATTTTCATTAAGTTTAAATGTATTTTTTTAGCCTAGTATTGTGATTGTGATATTAGCCATATCCTTAAGAAATCAGCAATTAAATATTGTTTTTTGGTTTGCATTTGTTACAATATTTATTTTCTTTGATGAATGGAGCGGCTATTGTTTCTATTTTTTGTTTTAATTTATTTTTCATAAAAAGACGTTTAAAATTAAATAGTAGGTACTTATAATCGTCAAAACCATAATAATGTGTTCAGATCGCGTAAATTTAAAAGTATTTTATAAGATCCAGATCAAGATTTAACTTGAATAACGTTTCTTTTTTTGTCCGGAAAACAAATCGTGCGAGGCCGCGGGCAAAAACTAGTTCTTTTAAAAAAAGTATTTGAAATTTCTTTTATAAGTTTTTTTCAATAACTTTTGTTAACTTATTTAATGTCCGAAATGATCCTTTTGTATAGGTACTTACTGTTTCCCAACAGTACCAAATCAATTTGTAGTTTTATTAAGAAATGATTCGTTATCTTTATCTTTTTAATAATCCTTCTAAAAAATAAACAGTGTCTATTATTTTCAGGTTTACTTACAAAATAAAAAAATCGACTCCAATATTCTCTTGTTCCATATGCACAAAACTTGCTGCAAACGGCTCTGCGCAAACTGTCTACGTCAAAACAAGTCGTAGACAATTTTGAGTGTAATTTTTTTGAGGTTCTAGGTATCTACGGGGGAGGCCGAGGAATATCTGATCGAATATTTCTGATCATAAAATGGTAAGGTTACTTCATATTTTCAATCACAAATTATTTTTATTTTATTTTGAACTTTCAGAACGCTGTCGGCCATGTTGTGACGTCATAGGACTCTAAGCAAATTTCATGTCGTATCGAGTGAAATTCGCTATGTAGTCTGTCGGTATTTTTACAGTGATGAACGTTTGCTAAATTTCAATTGTTTGTTGACCCGTATGACGTCTATAATATATTGACTAATATGTCAGACAGCGTTTTCGCCTGTTTACAAAAAGAAAAGCTAAGTTTTCTATAGAAAATCGCAAAACTTAACTTAATTTAAATTAATAATTTAAAACCTAATTTAAAAAAAGTCAACTAGCCTATTGCCATGCAATAACGGACTGATTTATTCATGCAGCAGCGACATACTTACTTGACTTTTGGTTTCAGCAATAGCTTTTACAGAGTCCACAGTGACAACTAAGTTTGGTTTATTTCCTAGAAGACTTTGCAAAGATGTCACGAGCACCTGTTGATTTGCCCTGTTGGATGAAATGAAACATTTATTTCTGGTAAAAAAAGCTAAGAACATACTTAAAATTTCTTGTAACTTTTTATGTACTTAATACATAGAGACAGAATTTGTTTTCATGAAAAAGCAATTATCCACCTCCCCTCATCTCACCGCAACAGCCTATATTGGTCCACTGATGGACGCAGGCTTCCCCTTGATAAGCGCCTTATTGGCTTTTATCTCATGGGGGTAATGCCCATAATCCCCACGCTGGGCATGCGGGCTGAGGATCGCAGTTCGGTGGTAGAATTGTTCTGCAGGGGGCGCTGCTGCCCGCCCCCCGGAAAGATGCAGAATCATTAACCATTTTCGTTTTAATTGTCCTTGTGAGTAAAATAGAGAGGATTTTTTTGTATATTTGTAAATACTAACTTGACATCCTGTTCAGTCTTGTTGAATATCATAGTAACGTGTCCATCCTTTTCTTCCTTCCCGCCTAGTTTCGAGTAGCCAACTGCTTTGAACCGACAGAGGGGGTTCTGTTCGTTCAACTCTAGGGCAGGCGCGTTTCGGTTGTAGTATGCTTGACCTGGTCAGAAATATTTAATTATAAATTAGTCAGACGACATTGTGAGAGGAGTACAAGTGGGACCTGCTGGTTAAGTTAGACAGATAGGAAAAAAAGTTTTTATTGATGAACTTTAAAACTATCATGGTTATCAACACTAAAGTCATTTTAAAGTGGCGGGACATTTATCATGATTTCGAGCTTTCCAACATTTCGGCGCAGGTTCATGGTCACGGAATGTTATTTCGTGATCATGGCACATGAAACTGCACCGAAATATTGTAAAGCTCAAAACTGAGATAATTCAGAATTTTGAGCTGTCCAATATTTCGGTGCAGTTTCAGTGTGAAGATTCATGTGTGTGTTCTGAGGCGACGGCGACGTAGTTTCCTGCTAGGTGATCCAATCCAATCTTAAAGGGATATTTAACATTCATTATAGATATTTAACATTAATTAAAGACACCTTTAAGATTGGATTGGACCAGCAAGCAGGAAACGACGACGCGGTCGACTGAGAAAGTTTAAGTCCCGATGGCCGCAAGTTATAACAGACTTTTAGAGTAGTAGTGAGGACACCTCTGCCCAGCCGTATTGCAAAGCAATTAAAAATTGCTCCTGTGTGGATTGTCTAGCATTACATAAATATTTAATGCTAGTTGTCAGTGCAGATATCAGTTCCCCCACTTATCAGAGAAATTTACAACAATTATTGAAAGAGAAGAATTAGTTATCGACGTAAATCGTCATGTAAGTATTTGTTATACGGAGTATTAAATTGTTATTTAGTCTTAGCGGTCGCGGCACCTGCAACTCAGTCCGCGGATGTCGTAAGACTCCACTAAGGGAACTCATCAGAGGAAAAGTAACAGCTAAAAAAACACAAAAAATACACAGAAGGACTTTGTATTTTTCAACGACGAAAAACGGAGGAAGTTCTCAAGTCGGCGCGTTTTTTTTTTATGTATGACCACGCATAACTTTTTACAGAGTAGTCCGATTTTGATAATTCTTTTTTTATTGGATAGGGTACCTCGATGTGACATCAAAATAAATTAGACTCGAATTTTAACTAGATGTCGCCACTAGTAGAATTTGAAGTCGGTTTATCGTTTTTTAAAACACGCTTAGTCATTATAACACCTCAACTGCGATCACGAATCCGCCTGCCAAAGAGTTAAAAGGTTTTTTTTAAAAGGTTTTGAACACAATTCAAAACAGAAGAGGGAGAATGATTGGACATGTTGACAACTTCATAAGTAACATCATAAGGAAAAGTAGATGGAAGACGAGGAAGGGGAAGACCAAGAATTACCTATATGAGGCAGATGAAGCAGAAAGTCGCTGTCATGTTGCATCAGTAAGTAAAAGAGACCACATTGGAAAGAGAAATAAAGAGGAAATTGCATCATTGCGCCAACAAGAGCTATTTTCATTATTTATAATAAAAGGATTAAGGTAAGTGCATAATACGCAATAATATCATACCAGTGCCCCACTGGGCCTGCAGCAGGTTCCATTTAGCTAGCACCTGGTCCCTCTCGTCTCCGAACACGCAGCAGTTGAAAACTGCCGCGACCAGAGCCTCGGTCGCATTCGCCGGACCTTGCGGCTGCTGTTGCTGAGGCTGCTGTGAATACACAATTGAAGGGTTAAGAATGAGGGTTTAAGTGTGTAGTGACACAGTTTAGCATAAAGTACGAGACGCAAACGCGTTTCGATTATTCAGCATTTTTGCTGGCTAAGCCGATCGCCTTCAGTCACTCCTCAACCCTCTGCTTAGAACAAACATATCCTAATTTAGGGATTATAGATTTAATGTAAATGTATTTCATGTACTTGTGTTAACTGTGTAATGAATAGATTCAGTAAAGTTCCTAAACTCTTTCATTTCAACCAACCCACAATAGCTATATAAAGACATTTCCTAGTAAATACTAAAAGTGCTAATATCAGGAAATTGAAAAATTGTTATAGAAAGATTCTAGTCTGCCTCATAAAATTCTCAAATTTACAAAAAATGCTTCACACAAAAGAAACATTTTTGCTAACCTGTTGCTGTCCAAACTGGTTTGTCTGGCCAAGTCCAACCCCGAACCCACCAAATCCAGTTGTAGCTGGTTTGGTTCCAAAAGCACCACCAAGTGTATTTCCTGCTCCAAAGTTTGAGGTGCCAAATGTGTTTGTTCCACCTAGTGTGTTGGTGCCAAATGCTGGTGCAGTAGTTCCAAAAGTAGGGGCTGATGTGCTTGCCCCAAAACCGGTGCTTCCAAATGTGTTTGTGCCAAAACCAGCACCAAACCCTGTAAGTCAAAAGCAATATGCTGCAGCTTGAATTGTTTATTTATTTTTATTTGTTACGGTCACACAGTTGAGCAAAGGCTGTGCTGTAAATAATTCTATAAAAATATTTTAAATACTTTTCTCATTTAGTATGAAAAGAACCATGATCTTAAAACAATGAGAATATGAGTGGGAGTATAGAATTGGAGGCCAAGATCCTATCTATGTTGCAGCAAAGCACTATTTTATTTTTAGGAAAATGCATTCACTGCCCAGCCTCGGAGGCAGTGCGACCCGTAGGGGCATGCCAATAGACCAGTCTTGGGCCATGAAAGTATCCTGATCCATACTTGTATCCTTACAACTTTTTTGCAGTAAAACAACTAAATGGATCTCAATGAAATTTAGCAGGGAGATAGATAATATCCCAGAGAAGGACATAAACTACTTTTTATCTAATAATTTGATTTTCGTAATGAATCTCACACTATGCTGTCTAACAGTTGCAGAAGGATTTTTATGTGTCTAATAATAATTTTTAAACACAGTGTTACATATTTAAATTATCTGTCAAAACTACTAGTTGATTTGAGATCAGTAAATATAATAACAATTACATATATCTTTATCTAGATTTGTGAATATTAGATTTTATTTGTTCAAATTTATTAATATAGATTTCTTTAGGATCAACCATAATCTCATTTAAGTCAGTTTTAATATCCTTATCAAGAGCACCTCAGTGTTATACCTGTAGTTGGTTTAGCAGCAGTGTTCCCAAATCCCGTTGCACCAAAGAGAGAAGGTGCAGTCGTTGCAGGTGTTGCTCCTAAACCACCAAATGGGGTAGCTGAAATAATATATTTATTTTTAATACTTAACATAGGATCTACTACATCTAGAAACGTGATTATTGGCAGATAAAAAAAGGACGTTGAAAATGGACTTAAAAACTATAAAGGTAGAACCTAGTTGCATATTATGCTGATGCGAGAGCTTCGATTAAAAATGCAGCCAACTGACGGTTGGTAGATACAAAATTTGTGGGCATTGTAAGAACAATGCCCACACATTTGAAGACAAATGTGTTACAAATAAGCAGCAAAATTCAAGGGAAATTCAATTTCGTGAGTGATAGTTTAACGCATTCACTGCCCAGCATCGGCGGTACGACCCCCAGGGGCGTGCCGGCGCGTCACAACGAAACACGGGCCTGGAGGAGAACTTCTGCGTCTTAGGCTATGAAAGTGTTAAAGGTAGTCTAAAAATATAGTAGTAACTAACCAGCAGGAGCTGCAGCGGCACCAAAACTACCAAAGCCACTAGTATTTGTGGTTCCAAAACCAGTTGATGTATTAGCCCCAAAACCGGTAGACGGTGTGGTCCCAAACCCGGTTGAAGTTGTGGTTCCAAAACCAAAACCGGCACTCGATGTAGAAACCGTATTTGTTCCACCAAAAGAAAACGAAGCTGCAACGTGTAATTATTAGTAAAGAGAACATAATATAACAAAGGAATTAGATAAACAACACCGTTTTACACTCACGTTTGCTTGCAGCAGTATTGCTACCAAATGAAAACGACATTGCTATTTCGTTATTGTGTAACTCTTTGGTATAAAATTCGACAAAACTGCATGGTAGTGCAACTAAGATGCTATGAATTCGCAGATATCACAAATTGTGCGTAATTCATATTTTCCAACAAAATTGCTGAAAAGTTTCAAATCAAATCCAAGTTTGTTCACTTCAACTTCTTGGTAAACGGCTCGCTCTGTGGTAAGGTAAATGTGCGGTATAAAAATTACTCTATGGCTCTGCGACTGCTGTCTAGTTTAGTCTCAGTTTAGTAGAGTGTGCTGCGGTCTTCGGCCATCGCGCATCGCTGTCAGGGTGAGGTGGCTGGTGGCTGTTACGGCCGTGAACCTAAAGATTCATGATTACGGCTGGAAAAGCCGAATTAGAAGTTTGCTTAGGCTGCGTTCCGTTTCTCGCTTAGGGCGCTCATGCGTGTAAGAGATTTATTTAAAATAAAAATAAATGTATTAATGTTGGAAATTGTTTATTAATTATCATTATTAAATAATTTATTTTCTCTTAAGCTTACAGTTTAGATTTTTTAAATTAACACAAATAACCTCAAAAAATATTTCAAAAATATAATTTAGTTATCCAAAATAGCAGTAAAACGGTAATTAGATTACTTAGCTTTAACAACTTGCAAATAGGGAGAGCTCCGCTCTGTCCGACGGCTGCTCTAGAAGTCCCCCCGCCGGCCGCGCGACCTCCTTTTATAACAGCGAATAAACAACTACCAGTTTGCAGGTTATTTTATAAAAAAGTCGTTTTCTGCTTGTAATTTCACTTAAAATAGTATAAATAATACTAACTCGAATTAATACATCATTTTGCCGACAAAACAGCGTATAAAATACAGTTTTATCTGCAAAAAGAGGTAAAATTATAAATCTAAACAGTACAATCAAAGTTGTTTAATGTTTTACAGTATTTTTATTTTATTTTGTTCAGGAGCATATACACAGGTGTTCATTATGTTTATATCGTGTTTAATAATCTATCACTGCCATACTGACCAGTACTTCGCTCTCGAAGTACCAACTCTACTTGAAAAACAAATTAACCTGTGTTGTCCCATACTGAGACTACAACAGTTTGAGATCTCTGACCTTGACATACTAACACCTATCACCTGCTGCAACATGAATTCCAGTGAAGTATCAGGACAGAGATCGACCAGCAGTTAAATCATTTTTTTTTATTATATATTCAGTACCTTGGCATGAAGGCCCTGTCACCACTGCAAATGACATTCAGGTCCACATCAGGCAAAGAATCGACCAGTGTGCTAACAGCCCATCTATGTGTATGCTCCTAATAATAATATCCATATAAAATAACTAATTAAGCATAAACTTATTTATTTAAAACAAGAGGTGTTCAATCACAAATTCATCGAAAATCAACTTAATTAACTTTATACAATTCAAATGAATATACTCGTAGTAACTGAACAAATAGGTATCTTATAATTCTAATATATTTTTTTTATAACACAATAATAATAATAATAATCTAATCTATCACGGTACCAATCAAACTGATTCTTCAAAGTCATTATTCTGTTCAAGCCATTCACCTGGCCATTTTCGCAGTTTTTCTTTAGCTATTGTTATATTACGCAAGTTATTTTGACCCTTTAACGAAAATCTATCGTTTGGTAACTCTTGTATTATTTCATAGGGCCCTTTGAATTTATGACTAAGTTTATCGTGTCTTCTATGATCTTGACTTACAAAAACAATATCTCCTGCATTATAACTTTTATTGGTCCTTCTAGTTGCATCAAAACGTTTCTTGTAACGATCAGCACCATCTCTAAGCCGCTGCCTAGCTAATTCTCTATCTGATTCTAAATTAATTAGTGGTTGTTGTGATTCATCAACCACTTCATCTAGTCGAGCTTGTATGGATGGTATATTTCCTTCTCTACCTATCAATAATCTAGTAGGGGAAAATCCAGTAGCCTTTTGAACAGTCGTGTTAAGCGTTTGTTGTACTTTCCATAAAACGTTTGGCCATTCTGATGCATTATTTATTGACGTTGTTAGCATATTTACTACTGTAGTAACATATCGTTCAACTTGGCCATTACTACGAGGGGTGCCAGTAGAGATCATATGATGTTGAATTTTCATTTCCCTAAACAAGGACTGTACTAGAGTTGAAGTGAAATTTGTGCCTCTATCCGTTATTATACTACTCGGCGTGCCAAACAAGGTAATTGTTTCACGTAAAACAGGCAAAAGTTCTTGACCATTTAAGCTTTTAAGAGGTTTTAATATATAGAATTTCGTAAAGCCATCTATAATTAGGAGTACGTATTTAAACCCTTCGCTACTTTGACTAAAAGGTCCTGTACAATCAAGATGTAATGTGTGAAATGGTATAGATTTTTCAATAGGATGCAGGAAGCCTTGTTTTGGCCCAGCGTGATTTTTTCCCGTTATACACGTTAAACAGTGCGAAATATACTTTTTTGTGAAAGCTGCAACACTTGGGAACCAAAAGTGCTCTCGAATTTTGCCCAAAGTCTTATCATACCCTACCTGGCAGTTTTCATCATGGAAAAGACGTAATAAACTTAACCTGTAACCTTTAGGAATAAATAATTTCGGTGTCTTACTGGGCTCATTTTTATAATGCAATAAGTTGTTTAATATTAAATATCAACTAGTATCAATTTCACCGGTTTGTATATCAGTCATTATTCTTTGTGTTTCCTCGTCATTTTCTTGTGCAAGTTTTAACCAAGATGGGGGAACATTATTATCGCGTTGTTCTTGGATTACGTTTATACAAGGCAGTTTTACTGAATTACGACTCAAGAAGTCTACGTGTTTTACAAAAAACCCCTTAAAGTCATAAATAACCATGATGGATTTAAAAAGTTTTAAAAACCCCCTTTTTGTATACAATTTCAAAATCAAAATCAATACACATACGATCTGTCCATTCTTTTTTTTTTTACTAATAACACAGGGCTGGCAAATTGTGAATCACATTCTCTAATAATATTTTTTTTAAATAAATCCTCACATATATTTTTAACTTTTTTCTCTTTCAATAGGTGCTAACCTATAGGGTCGATAGTGTATAATTTCATTGTTTTTTTTTAAACGCAAAATCATTTCACCTGTTTTTACTGTACCAATATTATTTTCAGTAGGAAATACATCTTTGAAACGTTCAAAGAGTTTTATTATTTTATCTTGAAGGTCGGTATTTAGATGTTTTATTGCTTCATTCAATTGTTCGAAACTATTCGTGGTGGTCTGAATTATATTAATTTTATTAATGGGCTGTTCTGATGTCTCGTTACGTGATATTCTGCATCCTAAAGAGTCGATAACTACAGTGACATTGGAATAATCTTCAATTATATTTCTTCCTATTAAACAATCGTACGAAAATCCTTTATCTTTTGTAACATAGAACTCAATTTCCAAACATACGTCCTCAAACTTTACCAGAATTGTCACTTTAGTAAATATGTGTAATTTCCCATCACCAACTATACCTCCACAAACAAGCTCTACCAGTTGTTCTTCACTAAAACTTATTTTGGTATTTCTCAACAGTCCTAATTTTTCCCTAGCATATTCACAATATGTATCTGAAGAATCTGACGTCAGCAACACAGCTTTTGTAAGTTTTTCGGATAAGTTCCGTTTTTCAGGATATAAATCCCTTAAAGTAGATTTGAACGACTCCCACGTCCTACCCTCATCTGAATCCCATGTTTCATACCATAATATTGCTGAGCCTTAAAAGGCCTTACCGGCTTTAGCTACCGTTGTGATGCTGCTCCATCCCAGGTCTTCGGCGATGGAGTTTATGGTGTTGCACCAGCTGTCAGCACCGTTGTCGTTGGTCACAGGATCGAAAGGCGGCAGCACTACGTCGTCACCTCGACGTCGGTCGGACACAGCATCTCGAATGGCCTTCAGCAGGCTCTCCAACAATGCGGGGTCCATATCTCATGGAACCGTGCTCGGATATTCTGAAATTGAGAAATAAATATGTTAATAAAATAGTTTTTCGGTGTCCCACTTCTGATAAGAGATTTATTTAAAATAAAAATAAATGTATTAATGTTGGAAATTGTTTATTAATTATCATTATTAAATAATTTATTTTCTCTTAAGCTTACAGTTTAGATTTTTTAAATTAACACAAATAACCTCAAAAAATATTTCAAAAATATAATTTAGTTATCCAAAATAGCAGTAAAACGGTAATTAGATTACTTAGCTTTAACAACTTGCAAATAGGGAGAGCTCCGCTCTGTCCGACGGCTGCTCTAGAAGTCCCCCCGCCGGCCGCGCGACCTCCTTTTATAACAGCGAATAAACAACTACCAGTTTGCAGGTTATTTTATAAAAAAGTCGTTTTCTGCTTGTAATTTCACTTAAAATAGTATAAATAATACTAACTCGAATTAATACATCATTTTGCCGACAAAACAGCGTATAAAATACAGTTTTATCTGCAAAAAGAGGTAAAATTATAAATCTAAACAGTACAATCAAAGTTGTTTAATGTTTTACAGTATTTTTATTTTATTTTGTTCAGGAGCATATACACAGGTGTTCATTATGTTTATATCGTGTTTAATAATCTATCACGTGCATGAACTGTTCCTTTTCTACTTTAGCTGCGAGACTGTTAGTTTCATTTACATTTTCCTATATTGTCTTTGGTCGGGCCACGCGCAGTGTAGGGCACTTGCACGGTTACTAATAAAGTATTATTTATTAGGTATATCTGTGACGGTACCTTCTTATACCCATACCTACACAACGAACAACTTTATCTCACCAATTTTTAATCAAATTCATTCCAACTTTTTAACGGTCGTGCTGGTGGGCAACAACCTTACACTGGGGTTGAGGAGTGGCCGTGAATGACGGTGTAGCGTGGGGTGGTTTTCTATGAAGCACACCCCAAAACAAACGAATGCAACCGAAACAGAAGACGTAACGGCGAGCGGAGCGAGCCGCGAATTTATTGAGATATTTTCGGATGTTTGGAAAATGTAAACAAAAGTGTGGCAAAAGAAATGATAGCGGGACCCGAAAAATTTTAAGAAACTAGTCACATGTTTTAAATAACGTCGAGCGGAGCAAGCCTCGTCAATCTTGAAATGGTAATGTGGGGTTACCAAAAAGACAACAAGAAAAACAGGAAAAAATAAATAACGACGAGTGGATTTAGTGAGCCGCCAAAATATTTGTTACTAAGGTGGTTACAAAAAACTTATAGGCGTTCAGATAAGATAGTCGGACTCGCGCACTAAGGGTTCCGAGTTCCTTAAAGTAGTAAGACCTTCTGTCTTGCCAAATATCATAATTCTAGGTCAACGGGAAGTAGGTAAAGTACCTGTAGGTTTTGGTCCATGGCGAGAATCAAAAGAAACGTTTTTAGTGAATTAACTACTAATGTTAAGAAAATAATACAAAATAAATATCGGCGAGTGTAGTAATCCGCAGCAGCAGTATCATGCTTGGCAAAGACATATTAGTTACATAATAATAAGCTTAGATCATATTTGTTTTTTTTAGCGATTAACAACAAAATACGGACACCACATACAATAAAGAATGAACGGCAAGCAAACGAGCCGCGAGTTTTTTTTAGCCCTTTACGGGCTGCTGCTAAAAAAATTTAGAAGAGTACCTACTTATGAAATACCTGCAAGCGGAGCGAGTCGCGGTTATTTATGTTCGAGATTGGAGCGGCGGGGATGGCATGATCTCTCAAAAAGTGACGTTAAACTTTATTCAGCGCCCCTTGCCACCTGGGACTCACACGCACGAGTGACCGCTCCACACGCTCGAATCTAGGGTTTCACATATAAAGCCAATAAAACTCACGATACCGTCATAGTCGTAGGCATGTTATTGTGGAGTGATTCGTCTGTTAGTATTCCCTGGCTGTGTGAGTGAGTGGTCGTTGTCACCCCCTGGTGCTTGGTACCCGGGGCGGACCGCCCTCTGCGCCCCCTTGCACCACTACTACTGGAGCACTAGAATAAACACAGAATGGCAAGATATAACTGGCGAGCGAAGCGAGCCAGATTAGGCAAGAATGTCAAAAGTAGGTAGGTATTTAGATGTATACCTACTTACATTGAAAAATATAGTTATGTATCTTAACTTTGTGGCATTAAAACCCCAATAAAAAAAGATGATGGCGATTTAAAGGCGAAATGTTGGATGATTTTCAAAAACACTTAAAAAATCATAGGTATCCCAGCAACCATGATAGGTTAACCTACTTAGGACATGGATTTTACCCAGGAAATGTAGCCCAATGTGTTGGTTGTAATACCAAACACAACAGCCTGTATATTACTTTAGGTACTCTGCTTCGTCCCCTGAACCGAACAGAGAATCCATAGGTACTAATAATATAAATTCGTAAGCAGCAGCTAGTATATAATTATACTAGTCCGTACCAATACTGTCTAGACTCTGACTAGACAGGTCAGGTCTTAAGTTGGCTACAATATCTACTAGTACTTAGTAAATAAAAGTACCTAATGTGTGTGTGGTGGGCACTCAGTAGAAACAGGCAGGCAGCATCAGTTCTATTTTTTTACTACCTCAAGCTTCTACCCCCGCCTTCTGCCCTTCTGCCCATGTTTTTTGTAATAAATAATTGGCTATAGTGTTATAGAGTAACACTAGCTAGACCTACATCTTTGCAATGTTTCAGAAGTTTTTGTGTGAAAAGATAACAAACATCTGAACTTTCCCATTTATTATTACTGTGATTACCGTGATCGATAAATTATAGACAAGATATATTTTTGTGGTTACCTAACAAAACTTTTAAATCATTATACTATCTATTTGTCCAGCATTATTTATTAATATTATCATTTATTAATTCTAAAATACCAACTTCTTACTTTATCTTTTATATTTAAATTATTATTTTATGTTATGGGTAAATGACATTCTCTGATGTAGTAGGCACACTTTACTTGCACATTATCAGAAAACAATGAAAAATTACATCACAATTTACTTCTTTTGAAAACAATAATCGACAGACGGTGATAAAATTAAAATCATAAACATTATAGTTATGTATTTTCGCCCCCTGAAGTCTTCGTTATTTCTTTGCTCCAGGAGGCTGCAGTGGTTGGCCCCTCTCCTTTCCTCTAAGTTTTATCCCAATTGCCCTTTCGATTTTTCCTAGAACTATGTTGTTCGGAATACCACGACCAGCTTCATAGTCATTAACTATTTGTGGTTTTTCACATATCTTTGTGGCCAAATCCTTTTGACTCATTCCTTTGGCCTGCCTTCCTTGCATTATCAATTTCCCAAGATCATGAGGGACTTTATCATGTTTTAATTCTTCAGTCTCTCTGTCAAGCTTTGCTGTATTTTTTGTAGTTACGTGCTGTTTGTTCGTCCCTGCGCCGTATTTTTGCTGTGTGTCCACTGGTACTCCTTGACGACGGGCAGCATTTACTGCCTGTTCAGTTTTTAGGGCGGATGCCTTTGGAGGCTTTTTGCGAAGAATGGTAACAGTATCCCAATCAGACATGTTTTAGCTTTGAAACGAGTCCGTACGAGATTCTCAAATTAATCAGTGAATATTCTAGATGGCTCGATTATTTTTGAAGTTACAAAAATTTCGTCACTCCACTCGTGGCTTTCTTTCTTTCTTGTCAAAAAAAATAGTTTTTTAGAAATGTCAAAAATTACAATGTCAACGTAACAAGAATAATGCAAATTCAGACTCTCAAACTTATCGTCAAACTGAATTTGCTCAGTTCAAAATTCTTTTATATTTATTTTATCATCTGTTGTTTTGTTCGTGAACGTACGTAACTTAACTAATGTTCATCATTCTTCGTTCGTTCACATGCATAACCTAAAAATTTGTTTATTTACATTTTGTCTTGTCTGTTTGATTGTTAAAGGGGTTGCAAAGAACGGTCGTTAAAATTTTTTCACTTCTTTTCATTCTAGCTTACCTACTATAGTTACATTTTAAATCTCATCTTCGCTTTCTCGTTGGATAAGATATAGAAAACAAAACCTACAGTGCAGTGCAGAGTAAGTTACATTGAGCACAATGAACAAGGAAGAATCTGATTCTGAAGAAGAAATATTAGTTTATGCTGAGTTTGAAGATAATGTCAACATTAATACGTATAGAAGTATTCATGTTCTGGGTATAAACGACAAAACTCCTATTATACAAATGGACGACACATTTTTTATAGGTGAGAAATTGATTGATTTACCTACCAATCCAAAAAATCCTACTGTACACTTTAAGTACCTAACCTAACCTAACCAAATAAGGATCTATTGTAAGTATGGTAAAACCTAGGTAAAGTATACCAGTACTAATACAGTGGGGACCAAAAATATGCTACCGATTTTAAGAAGTACCGCCTCAACCTCGACATCCTATATTGGTCCACTGCTGGATGCAGCCTTCCTCTTGATAAGCACATTATTATATTACATGTTGACTTTTATCTCATGGGGGGTAATGCTCATAATCCACACACTGGGCATACTGGTTGGGATGGCAGTTCAGTGGTAGAATTGTTCTACTGGTGGCACTGCTGCCTACTAGAAACCATATAATAATGATGTGGAAAATAACTGCTAGGTATTTAGGTATATAGATAGAAAACACTTTACTATACACACAAATACAGGAAACAATATGGAGAAAATGCTAAGAAAAAAAAGGAAGTATAAAGGGTGGCCTTATTGCTAAGAGCAGGCAACCTTGGGTAGGAACTTTTAGGTAGGTAGGTATCCTAGTACTGAAATTGTATCTAGGGGGCATTGGCAAGTACAGGTGTTGTCTTTTTTGGAGCCTATCCATCATCATTCAATGGCATGCATTAAATAAATTTATCTTAAAAATCCACTTAATAAATCTAGTAAGATATATATTAATGTATCATGTAACCATTATTATTTAAAAGGTTATATAATATACATTCATTATTAAATTATAGGTTTGATGAAATAATGTGAATAGGTACTATCATTTTTTGGACTTTCAAATGCGTAAATAAACTTTTCGAAATCAGCTGAAACCCCTTTGTACGAGTCCAAAATTCCTAAAACTCGTTTTTAATAAGAATGTTAATGCCCAATATTCTGTAACCCATTTCCCTTAATTTTGAATTTGTTCTTTTTTACACATTAAGTTGGAAACCAATTGTGTCATACATAACTTACATAAGTTACAAACATACATATGAATATCACACTAAGAATCTGAAAGTCCAACACCCTACTTTAGACCATTTTAAGAGTAGTTTTGGAAATCCTGACGTGAAATACATATTATTTCATTATTTTGTATTACTTTATTATTGTTATTTTAGTATGTATATTGAGAATTCATACAAAGTTTCAAACCAATCGGAGTCATATGTAACATGTGTGGAACTTTGAGCCCCCTTTTACCATTATTCAGTTATTTTAATAAAAAATCCTGAAACATGTCATTTAATTTATTTCAGGTCACTAGCACGTTAAAAAGTTAGAGTCATTTCAATAGGCCAAACTACTAATCTCAAGCTTAAATAACCCATTGTAGCCCTTTTGTAGATTGTAGTTTCAGATTTTTTTTTTAATTCATAAACATTATTTTATATTAAAATATAATTATTTTATATTTTTAGTATTCTCTGTAAGTTTCAAGTAAATTGGGCTACTGGTTATAGAGTTATAAAAAACATCAAAAAAAAAATTACCCCCTCATTTCACCCCTCTAGGTGTGGAATTTCCCAAAATCCCTTCTTAGCAGGAGAGGTTGTGTAGGAAATGGTACCTACCCTCCAAATTTCAGTGGCTAGAGCTGGAGGTTGATACCAAAAAATTGTTTGTTCTTTTATTATATTAGGTAAGATTAGGTTTATTATTACAAATTATAATATAGAAAATGAAGTTCTAGAAACTGTAACCTAACTGCTTTTTTCAGGCAAGCATGAAAGTTCTCTGGGTACATACATGTTTTTTGAAGAAGATCCTTCTCCCCATTGTGAAGATCCGTTGTTTGATAAGGTACCAGAAAAAACATTGAAGTTTGTATGCAAAACAAGAAAACATTTACACATGGAACATGCCTATGTGACTCCAAAAGAAGGCAAAGAAGGTAAGGGTATACATACCCTTCAATCAGTTTTTTGTAAATCTTCATTTAAAACTACTGAAAGTTAAATAAATTACAGATCAAGAACCAAATGGAGATGGAGAAAATAAACCAACCGATGATGATATTAAACCAATCACCTTCAACACTCTGCAGCAAGCGACAGATGCGTTCGGGATATATTTTAAAACTGAAAATAAACACAATCCTGACATTTAAAATTAATATGTTCATTTATAGGTAAGTAAAGGGTTGGATTGGAGTGGGGTTTACGGAATGCAGGAAAATTACAAGACAAAAAAAGTCTTACAAATTTTTCTTAAAAATTTGTGGCCACTCTTAGACTGAACGTGATTCCCACTCGAAGTTAAGTCATCGTCGAATTAATTAAAAGAGGCGCGAAAACGACGCAAAGCCACTACGAATATAAGAATGGGATCCACACTAATGGTTCGCGCGTGCTCCGTCTGTGAGTGTGGTGAAGCTTTAGGGGTCATATACATTTTATACATACTCATACGATACCTAAACAACGTGTTTTGTTACCAATAGGTCGAGCGAGATCTTTCTACTTTCATATTATAGATACCTACCATGCTTGACTTGACCAATGAATGCAGAAAATCACATGATACTAACCGGGATTTCCCCAGATCTGTTAGGGTGAATCACATCACCAAACGTTTAAAGTTTAAAGCCAGCCAGTCATTATTTGTACTCAGAACGGACTAGGACTGTGTGCATATTTATTTTCTAAAAGTTCGACAATAAGTACCTATCTATAAATAATGGAGCATAAAGAAATGAATCCGAACATGAATTCCAAATCAGGTAAGTGCTTGCCTAATAGGAATGTATTGCTTTTGTAATAGAGATAAAAATATGAACATTGCGACAGTATTTGGATGGGTCATGGGTCAATGAAGGGAAATCCTTAAAGATAAGAGATAACAAAAATCCTCATATTAAAGTGGAGCGTTTTTTACTATCTGTTGTTACCCTATTATTGTCAGACTCATCTCTATCAACTATTTTGTTCATCTAAGTACCTACCCATCAATTAACAACTTATCCCTTTTGTTTCTTCGGTAGGTAATTATAGTATCTGTTCTTTTTAGGAATGTATGCTAATCTTTTGAGAGGTAGGTATTTGTTTATTACTGTTCCAACGAGGCACAGTCTTTTATTAATAACTAGTTTATGCCCGCGGCTTCGCACGCGTTGTTTCTATGGAAACGTTTAAATGTGATTTCTATCTCATGGGAACTTATTTATGGGATAAAAAGTAAAAAAGCCTATGTTTGATTCCAAGATTAGAATCACTTGTATGCAAAATTTCAGCCTGATCCGTTCAGTAGTTTTGGCGTGAAGCGGTAACAAACATCCATCCATCCATCCAAACTTTCGCATTTATAATATTATTGTGATAATAATAATCCTGGACAATCCACTTAGCATCATCTTGCCCCAAGCTAAGCAGAGCTTGTGTTATGGGTACAAGATGACTGATATATTTACATAATACAATGCATTACATACATAAATAGATATTTTTTATTATAGGTTCCTAGTTCCTACATAGGAAATACTCAGAACACCCGGAAAACATATTTGCAGATTTCTACAAACATTTATCCCAGGACGGGAATCGAACCCGCAACCTCCTACGTTGCAGGTTGCCCTACGCCGATATTTGCAGATTGTACAAACATTTATCCCAGGGCGGGAATCGAACCCGCAAGCTTCTACGTCGTAGGTTGCCCTACGCCGATATTTGCAGATTGTACAAACATTTATCCCAGGGCGGGAATCGAACCCGCAACCTCCTACGTCGCAGGTTGCCCTACGCCGATATTTGCAGATTGTACAAACATTTATCCAAGGGCGGGAATCGAACCCGCAACCTCCTACGTCATCGCAGGTTGCCCTACGCCCGCCGCATCACATTAGTCGTCAATGATATTATGTGATTATGATTTTAATCCATAATATTACAATGTTAAACGTTCTTTTTCAATATTTATTTGCAGATTCGTCAAATGGTGAGGAACGTCTATGCAAAAAGAAGAATAACAGAAAAAATATGGAAAAAGCCCTCTTAGAAGTCAACAAAACGCTCGTAAAAATTAAAAAAGACGATAGAAAAAAGAACAATAAAATACTGTACTCCGTACTTGAAGTAATTCTCGAGAGAATGAAATCATCTGATAAACTATTTAACAGTATGAAACCGAAACTGGAATACTTGGGAAGCTATTTCGGTGGTCTACGGGTGGGACGACCAACGGAATACGATATAAATATCGTGCTTACATTTTATATCAACTATGACAAAATCACGTTGGTATCCAATGAAAAACAAGGTGCTTATACCAGCATTATAATGCCGTCAGAGTTTCGTAGACTGTCTAAAACTCCTGCCACTGCGACAAAGGGCTTCAATGAAACTGTACTTTGGTGCGATACATTTCATCGTTTATCGATGCAGCGATTTAGATCGTGGATGCAGAAAGTGGTAGACACCGCATTGAAAACTCTGCCAGAAGAAAATGGAATGAGGATGCTCAAAGTAAACAATGAATTATATCAAATTGCGTCGAAAACTTCGGGTCCTGCATTCACTTTAACAATTATCGAAAACAGTGATAACATAATCGACATTGATCTCGTTCCAACTTTATCGTTTAAACTTCCCAAAATTCCTCATAACACAAAAATAGAGTTTGATAGGGTCAGAGAAACAAAAATTTATCAATATTTTGCTGTACCCAAACCAACAGATGATGACTTCAGTTGGAGATTGGCATTCCCGTATCAGGAAAAGTATTATATTTACAACAAACATAACATGAAGAGTGTTATAAAAATTCTGAAATTACTGAGAGACACCCAAGGGTTCCATAAACTAGCAAGCTATTATATAAAAACATTATTTTTGTGGGAGGCTGTTGAAAAACAACCAAAATTCTGGAAAAATAAATCTTTATCATTTTTAGTGATTTATATGATGAAAAAACTAAAAGATTGTTTATCAAACAAGCTAATTAGAAACTTTTGGTGTCCAGGTCATAACCTTCTCGAAGCCATCCATGCAGACACATGCCAAAACTGGAGTAACCGACTTAATCATATAATTAATGTAATTGAGAAAAAAAAGAACAAAGATCCCTCTGTTATACTTGAATACCTCAACCGCAAAAAGCGGCAAGATAAATCTTAACTTTATCTGTTCTAGATTAATAAGGTACATGTCCATAGTAATTTCCTACAAAGTATTAAGGCGCATAGCCGACTTAAATCAGCGCCACCACCTAATTTATCTTATTATAATCTATGTTAAACGAAAGAATTTTCAAAAATCTAACTTGCAGTTTGTGATACCTATCATAAGCTTATTTTTAATGCCTCTGTAAAAGTTTTATTTTGTATAGTGTAGGCAGAGATGCGAAGATGCTTTTTTTGCTCACCATCGTGGCCAAAAAGAGAAGTCTAATTAAAATTAGGCACTTCCTACCTACGTATTCTAA
Source organism: Eupithecia subumbrata (assembly GCA_949316285.1). NCBI lineage: Eukaryota > Metazoa > Arthropoda > Insecta > Lepidoptera > Geometridae > Eupithecia > Eupithecia subumbrata. The sequence continues at coordinate 3,951,917 of OX438648.1, forward strand.
AAGCTTTCTATTGGTATGGAATGGAATAAACGTTTTTTAAACTGAATCTAAATAATATGTTTGTGCTTAAATTAATTAGATAATCTTGTTTATACCTATTAAAAAAGTTAGATTTGTTAATATTAACGTTGGTATAATTGTATGTACTAAGTGGTTAGATAATAAATACCTATTATAGTTACGTTATCAAAACATTTATTATTTTTACGTCACCTGAAAGCATTTCATAGGTACCTTCTTTAGATTATGTAATACTTAAAGCCTCTACCCCACAGCCGCGATTTGAAGCGCGTATTATGTCGCGCGATATGTTGCGATTTTGTAGCGCGATTACTTACACACAGCTGCGTTTCTGTAAGCGCGATTTCTAGATGACGGTGAAAACGCGTGGTCCAACATCTAACGCATCGATAAAATCGCAGTTTTGTGTAAGATCGTATGCGTCATATTAGGTATAAAATGTACCTACTGCAGACAAATATCGCAACGTGGTCGCAACAAATCGCGCGACTCAAGACGCTTGAAAATCGCGGCTGTGGGGTAGAGGTTTAAATACCTGGTTTTTACATGGACAAGGTATCTAATGTGTTGAGGTTGAGGTTCCTTTTCGGAATAATCCATCTATGCTTTTTAGGCTGCTCTACTAGGTTGGTAATTTTTCTTCGTAACGTATACCCAGGTAAGTACCGAGATGTGAACTGAGAGCTCACTTTGAAATCCTTGCTTATATTCTCTATAACTTCTAAACTGTTCAACGTCATTATTTCTTTCTTACAAATTCTTACAGGTGCCAAACTACAAGTAAGTAGGTACCTAATGAAAGTCAAATAATCTGTCGCCTATTAAAAGGTATGTTTTGATTTTTTTTTTGTATCTTTTGATTTGAGAACTCTAGTTGAACCTCTATAACTCTGTAACAGCGTTTTCTAGCGAGTCGGAAACTTCTGAATGGCCTTTGAACATTCTATATAATTCTTAAATTAAAATTAAAAACATAGACATAGTAATTTCTGAGGTATACGCTATGCCTATTATTCAAGCGTGTGGACAGAGCCCTAGTCTAGCGGTTATACCAGCTTTACTTTCGAGTACTGAGAATATTAATGATAAGCTTGTAATACTTCAGAATCAGAAGAATTTAAAAATCCCACGTTTATGGTATTTCATGTTCAATGTTCATTCAACTTTGACTTGACCGTAACTTTCCGTGTTATTGTCAGATTGGTTGGAAAATGTTGGCACCCTTATTGTCATTCAATAGAAACAAGAACTCACACTAGAGAAGAGGCTGAGCCACACACACGCACGGCACGACGAATGACGAATGCACAGACGAATGTTTCATGTCTAAACACACTATCAAGCTACCATGAAAAATCAGCATCATGTGCTGGCCACGCGGTAGAATACAATCAGCGCAGTGCAATGCCAAAAAGCAACAAATTAAAAAGTAAAAAACCGCCATTTTGTTTTTGTATCGCCATTTCGTTTCTTTCGTGAGATGGAAAATTGGTAAAGAAAGTGAGATAGAAATAAAATAGTCTTCAAATCTTGTGAATTACCTATTCTCTCCAGTAATTTTTGTGAAATTTCTTCGTATTATTCATTTACAGGTGCGTAAGAATGCTGACTATTTTCTAGAGAACTCTCCTTTGCACAATGTTGTTGGGTTTCCTTCTGATAGTGCTGTTTGAAAGAGTACCAATGGCGTCCGTTTGCCGTAGCGCGTATAGACAGTCCGTCATCCTTTTCTTGCACATATCGGCTACTCAGGAGACACTGCTTACATCAACGAATGATCTTTTTACGATACGAGTAGAGAAGACTGATAAGAATATGCCCTGTTACCTTCGCACGCTATGTTGTGATTGTGGTGTGGAAGTTCTTTGCGTTTAGCCGCGCTTTTGAAATGATGATTGGAATGACTATAAGGATTTATGCAGAAGTATTTAGCGTGGAATTTACGGACTGATTGTTCATTGCAGATGCATACCTTATCTTATCATAGGTGACAGAAGACATAGAAGCCGTATTGGGGAAAAGTTTGTCAAGATGTTTACTACAAACACTGTTCAGGCCGGCTCTGTGCCGACGCTTCAGTACCAGGAACATCCTACGCAAAAATCACAGGGAAAAAATATTGAAAACTCCCAACAAAAAAATGCTCAACAATCACAGCAACAACAGGTGTGTACAATAGATATAAAACTTTATTTATACCACAAAATCTATGCTGTAGATTGATTTCAAAATTTCTACTGTATCCACTGATAACATTAGAAACTAAATTTGTGTTCCAGGAGTTTCCAACATTTTGCTACACAACAAATGTGAATATGATTGGAAAGATTGGGACTGCAGCTTCCAGTGGGGCAGGCGCTGTGAACATAACTCAACTGACTACAAGCGATGACAAAACTTGTTATATAGCACAACCATTTTCTTACAACTATGCTCTGGTCAATCAAATGCAGATTGCACCAAATGGACTACAAAATACCATATCCAATATTAGTTTTAAATGTGATGTGTGTGGCCTCATGTTTGGACACCTTACTCTGCTCAATGCTCATAAAAGGATACATGCTCAAGATACAGGTAAACAGCTAGCCGGAATAAGATATATGTCATAAATAAATAACGTTAGCTCAGCTATTATCTTTCACAATCACACTAATATTACAAATGTGTAAGTTTGGATTCAGAACTACTGAACAGATCAATCTGATTTGTCTATTTTGCATAGACATTGGTCCCTTTTTATATTATTAGTTAGTTCTTAGGATAGAAATATTCTTAAAATGCTGTGATGGAAGTTTATCATGCATCATATTTTAAAGTAAGATGAAACATGATTTAAATACTTTTAAAACAATAACTTATGTTTCTTCAGGCTTACAAAAGTTCATAGACAAGTCTAATTTTAAAGAAAACTATTATTATCAATATTCAAAAGTAACATTTTAAGCAAAATTATTATCAAATAAGAAATAAAGTCATAATTGATAATTTTTCTTTCAGATAGTAACATCACAGTGGTGGCATCGGGTGTCAGTAGTGGCAATGAAGTAGGCATGAACCCTCACATTCAGATCCTGTCCACTGACCCCAGCGAACAGCAGCAGCATCATGTTCAGCTACAAGACAGTAAGGAATGGCTTTGAATTTACTCTATATTTTAATTATTTATTGGCCTTGGGGCTGCTTCCAAGAAGAAGAGACTGTGGAACATAAAACTTTTAAATCCATCATGGTTATTAACACTAAAGTCATAAATAACGGGATATTTACCATGATTTGAATTTTGAGTTTTCCAATATTTCGGCACAGTTTCATGCGCCATGATCACGGAACTCGCAGTGCCGTCAGTTATTCCGCGATCATGGCGCATGAAACTGTGCCGAAATATTGGAAAACTCAAAATTCAAATCATGGTAAATATCCCGTTATTTATGACTTTACTGTGGAACATGTTGTATTTAGACTTGGGGATGTTTTTCCGCCGATGAATTGGCACGGAGAGGATCGGATAATACCACAGAAGGTCCAGCACCTTTCCTACCGCTACCATTCTCGCTACTCCAGTCATGGACTAGGCTCAGAACTAGAGAGATGCATAACGAACGATGGACACGCCTGCTTGAATGCAGACAAGCCAGAGCGGCGCTTTCATCAACATCACCGAGGCTGACAAAACGCCTACTAAACCTCAACAGAATGGACCTGCGTGTCCTGGTGGGAACACTAACAGGACACTGCCCACTAAAAAAACACCTATTTACCTTCGGAGCGACGGATAGCCCTCTCTGCAGAGGGTGCCTCAGCGACGACGAATCAGCTGCCCACGTAGTCCTGGAATGCGAGGGAGTAACAGCACAACGAACAGAAATCCTCAACTTGCCGAGGTCACTCCGCGAAGCCTGTGAAGACCCCAGGAAGATTCTGCGCTTCTGGACGGAGTTAGGCTGGCTATGCTAGCAAAATTTTTAACGCATAATGGACCAACTTCGAGTCTGAATGCGGAAATAGGAGTACTTACACCACCTTGGGGATGTTATAGATTAGTATTGATTTGGATCTGTTGAGCTCTTGATTGTTTGCAAGTCTGCAAATAGCTGAAACTTATTTATTATTTATATATTACAACTTTAGAAAATGTTTCAACGCTAATTCCTCTAATATAAAACACAATTTTTTTAGGGGTCAATGCTTTGAACTTTTTTTAAATATTTATATAAAGAGCTTAATGACACTGTGATTATATCGTTCTGCTTTGGACTTCTTTGGATAAAATAGACTTGCTCTGAGATTCACGTTTTTAATTTTACAGAAAATGCCAAACTTTCGTAAAAGTGTCTGCAAAGTTGTGGATGGATAATAAAGTTGTCAAGACTTCACTATTATACAAGAAAAAATTATTAACGAAACTCTGTTTTCCTTACAGCAAAACCAATAATAGTTGACAAAGTCCAGAAATGCATCACTTGTGGTAATCCCATCACCAGTAATCCTAAGAGGAAAGGTCCTAAGTTGATTCGATGTGAGAACTGCATAGCACAGGACTCGGTTGACCAGCAACGAGGTAATCAAAGTGAGTATGTTATTGTACAAGCCAAACTTGATGTGGAATATTTGTAAAAAAAACACGACATAAAAACTAAATCTCACTTGCTTTGCGTGGCGTCGATTTTCAGATATAATTATAAGGAATACCTATTTGGAATCACAAATCGATAAGTAATGTAAATTCCGTATAAAAAGACGCGGCAGAGTGAATTTTAGGTAAAGTATGTTCTGTTTGTTTACAAACATACTACATCGAGTTTATAGGTTTTTATTATCTTATTCCTAATGGCTAAAATATAAGTTCTATAACTCCGTAATCTAATAGCCTTGTTTCCAAATAATGGCTAGAATGATAGATAGATAAATACAGTTTATTCAGTATGGTTAATCGTAAGAGTTTCGGCCTTATCGTTTAAAGCGATTTCTTCCAGGCAACCAAAGCTTTAAAGAGAACTAGAATTGATGGCTAGTTCCAAATATAAAAGCAGACCTTACGGCTGAACGAGTCGCTTATCTTTCGATACAAACGTGGAAGGGTAACTAACTACTACGCTGTTTGATGTTGAACATCTAAAACTAAGGATTATCCTTAATTCATAATTTTTTCTTGTCAGTTGTTGTGTCAATGTTTTTATACACCTGAAGCTTTAAAAAAGGGTACATTTGGAAATACAAGCTTCTAAACTTTCGTATTTGAACACTGATCCTACCCCAACTCGGACGAAATTAAATAATAATATGGAGAAAGATAACTCTAAAATAAAGCTTGTTTCAACATATAGTTTACTTATTCAAAGTTGAAATTTTATTTTGAAATGATACTCTCAACTCAATAGCTTTTCTACCCGTGTGCTTAAAGTCTGTTCTCATTTTTTACGCGGCCGTACGAATGAATCATTGTGCATTTCATCCTAGCGCGCGGGTATAGGTATCTACTATGTCAGGAGATATAGCATACATTTAGGCCACACCAAAAATCAAAATTAAGCGCTTACTATGTTGTACTGTTCCCAATCCCATCACAAACCCTGTTGAAATACTTACCTTGAAATGTTTACTTGCAGTGAATAGTCAAATATTTGTGGCCGAAGAAAATGTGAAGTTTGAAGTGGGTACTGTGAATGCAGTACACAATGTGCAGCCTACTTCAGACCCGCTAGCTGTCGCACCTCAGCCAGCGCCGCAGGTGCAGATAACCACGCAAGCAGTGAAATCATGTAAGAAAACTAAGATTTTTTTTATTATTACAACAGCCTATAATGGTCCACTGCTGGACGAAGGCCTCCCCCTGATAAACGCCTTATCCATGGGGGGTAATGCCCATAATCCCCACGCTGGGCACGCGGGTTGGGGATCGCAGTTCGGTGGTAGAATTGTTCTGCGGGAGGCGATGCTGCCCCAGGGGTAGAAATCCCTTGTCGCCTCTTAGGACACCCGCGGGAAGAGTTGGGTGGTGCAAATTCTAAACCTGCGCTACACGTCCCCGGTGCGTGGATAAACATTAATTTATTAAAAAACAACTAGAAACTAGAAAAAAGGTCAACAAGAAAAAATTTTGATTTCTCTACCTTAAAAGATTGAAGTGAATAAATGAAAGTGACCACTTTATTTTTTTATTTAACTTATTTAATTTGAATTTTGTGACGTGTCCAAGAGTCTAGTAAGGTCGAAAGGAAATAAAGCAGATATTTGAGCTGTGCATTTTTTTGCTGTAACTGATCGAGAAACTGTCTCGCGTCATGTAATATATTCTAAAAGTTGGTATTTAAAAACTAGTTCTTTCACATGAATAAGTAATTAGCTTGATCTAATTGTATTATTTGGAAATCCATGAAAGTAACCAGGTGTGGACCTGGATGGAGTAAGTATTTAATACTTAGGAATTATTTCTTATCAACAGTACCTGCAGGCCATCACCCAGTCAAAAAAAGAAACCTGGCGTCGGTAACGAAATGTCAAAACTGCAACGGGTCCGGCATCATCTTCGTCGGTGGAATCAAAAACAAACTAGCCCAGAACTCTAACGAGAAGCCCTTCCATTGCAATATTTGTGGAGGCTCCTTCTCCAGATACTCATCCCTGTGGTCACACAAAAAGCTGCATTCGGGAGAGAAGAACTTCAAATGTGGGATTTGTGGGATTGCATTCGCTAAAGCTGTGTACCTGAAGAACCATTCTAGAATACACACGGGAGAGAAGCCATACAGGTTTGTGAAAGCATACCTACTAATATATACTCGCAATTCCTTCTTGATGCTTGATGTCCGACGAACGCTAACGTAACGAATTGCGCACTTTTTGCGGCTAATATGAGGTTAAAGCTAACTAAAAGTTTGGTGACGTTAGACCGACATCGGACGGTCCGCACTAATCGCATCAGACGGATTTTTCCAGCGCCGCCATTACGCTCGGCATTCCGGGTGGTGCATCCAGTAACCGGATTGCCAACCATCTGCATACTAATAATGACGTCATTCGCACTAAACGATATCCGGAATTACCGATAGTCTGTCATCTGCAGTGCGGATCAGTGGACGCACTTCTATGGCAAACCATGCTAGGAATACTAAAATCTATTAGATGCGGTCAGGGCAAAGCGTGCGATGTGGCCTGTCGACGCTAGCCATAATAGTTTTATTTATTTATTTATTTATATATTTATGCAGCATCTTGATTGTGAAGCGGCCTCTCTGTGATAGCATTGGTGAAAACAACCATGGTAGGACAATATTTTACTGGTAGCCTTCTGCCGCATCTAGTAGAATATAATCTTATAAAGTGGTTGACGAATCAGGAAGGTCTAGCTAGGAGGCTAGATCGCCTTAATGAGCGTGTTTATAAGTTACCGTTGGCGTTTCCCTCCACTATAGCAAAAATAGCAAAATGCATGGAACTAAGTAGACGCTTTAATTTTAACGGCAAGGCTGAGGCCAAAGTCGCGTAATTTTTTGAGTTTGACTGTTAGTCGCGTATACGCATTATACAGAAGTCTAGGGGCCTATTCTGCCAAACCAATCGCTTGACTTTAAAAAAGTATTGTCACGGAATGACACATTTTACCTTTATTAAAAGCAAGTACAGGAGGGAAGCGCTTCAAAGGTGTCAAGGTCGAAACTATATATCTAGCTAAGATAAAAGCTAATAAAGGTAAAATGTGTCACGTGTGACGAGAGCTTCTTTCATCTAAGGATTTTACGTGACGATTCTGCTACGATACATAGTAAAATGATTGGTTAGCAGAATTGCGCCCCTATTCGTGCCACACAATGAATGAGTTATCATTTCTGTTGAGAGAATGCAGTTTACGCGATTTACAGCTCAAGAAATTACGCTCGTTAGGCCGTACGGCGGCGGCAGGTAAACGTAAAAACGTTCATTTACTCTTGATTATAGTATTTTTGTTTTGGATAGGTGTAATACATGCGGCATGCAGTTCTCTCAGTCGCCGCATTTGAAGAACCATGAAAGGACACACTCTGGAGAGAAGCCCTATGTTTGTGAAGTAAGTTTTTTGATTGTTTTTTATTCATTTAACCGTCCATTTTTAAATTAATAAAAAACAATCCTTGAGTTGAGCTCCTCCGGTTGAGCTACCTCCAGATTGTTTGCAACAGTTTGCATCTGCAGTTGGCTCTACTGTTTCAATTGTTAATACTAGTTCTAATTTTGTTTCTATTCCTAATAAAATAATTTTCTTTAGTAATAAAATTACTGTATTTAAATTAATGTATAATGCTGAACAATTCACACAGCACCCATCAAGCCCCAAATTAAATTAATGTCTGTATATAAATCTTAACTGATTATTGGGAGCTATTGAAACGTTAGATATTTCGTTTATTTATTATTTACAAAAAAAGATCTTACAGATAAAATTATTCTAGTAAAGATACCTGTTTTTAAGAGACCAGTAGGGCTAAGATGCGCGCAACGAGAAGCGTGTTTCGTCTCGTTATCTCGTGAAAAATGGCGGCATCTCGATTTCTCGACCGTAGCTAGCATGCAGCACCAATAGTCGTCACGTCTCATCACGTGAACGACTTTAGTGAACGTATATCTTATCTGTGGTAACTTTTCTCGTCAAACGCTAAGATGCGCGTCAAATTTTCTCAACTTTTGACTGTTCAGCGCGGGAATAACTCTCGTCTTTCAATTTGAGCACGAGAAGTCACGAGAACTTTTCCTTGAATTTTTCTACGAATTTTGTTTCGTCCTGTATCAATATTATTTATTGGCAGTGATTATTATAACTAATGCCATCGCTTTCTGACTAAAATGTACCCATAGGTAGGTACATAAATGTTACATAATTTACCTTGTCATAGGTCCTGTGTTCCATGCAGTTTGTGGCTTACGGGGGATATCAACGATAAATACCTAGGGCAGGACCATACTTTATATCACTCTCAGACTGCAAACAGCCGCTTTCTCAGTCAATTTACTGACTCCATTTACAGGAGGTTGGTAATTTTATCATACAAAATAGGTAGGTAGGTATATACCTAGGTACCAATTTTGCACTGCTAAAGTGTCCTTTCCCAGCAGATTTCCATTGGTTTCTATTTCAAAATCCAAGTTCAAAGAATTAGGTAGGTATGTACAACAACCTACCTAAGTAGGTACTTTTATTCATTTTTACAAAACTCAATACACACATAGAGTCTGTGCTGCCATCCTAACAAAATTATATAGTATGTAAACTCTTGTTCTCTGATAATCTACTACCTACGTAAAGTGTTCTATTGAGGTGATTTTGTGTGCGATTCAAAATATACCTAAGGTAGGTAGGTCAGGCAGGATCAATAGTAGGAAAGGAACCTACTGAACGAGAATGCCTATGTGGCACCAAAGTGGCACAGAGTTGACAGAGTAGGTAGGTACCTACTATTTGTTTTTGTATGTGGTCATCATTTTATCCTTCCAAGGCGCGAGGCAAGGTATTAAAGCTAGGAATAGACGGCTGATTTGGTTTCCGATTATATCACTCGATACGTAGGGTAGGTAGCTCGATTCACATTGCGTTGCGCCCTAGATAAGATTCATAACTTTTGCGGTTAGTACGTTCTTCTGCGTTTTACAAGGACACTAGATAAATGCTTTGTCAACTACTGGGTATAATATTTATCATATTCTAGAATATGAAAGCTCTCTTCTAATTATCAAAAGTTGGAGTTAGCCAGAAATACCACCTTCTCTTCTTCTTTTTTTGTTTTTTTGTTTCGTGGTTTCTTCGACTGTTTACCACCATTCTACCATTGAAAATGTTCAAACTGCCAATAAGAAGGTGAAAACTAAAAAGGTTAATTTATTTCTTCCGTACATTTCACAAAAACCATAGATATTTGAACGAAGTAGGCGGCGCTTCGTCTGTGAGGCTATCTCTACCCGAGAAGGACTACTCGAAAACGAGTATTTTATCTTTCGTTGCGCGCATCTTAGAGTTAACGAGAAAACAACCGACGACGACAAAAATTGTCGTCGCGCGCGCGACGTCTTTCGTGGTGCGCATCTTAGCTCTGCAGGTGCCAGTGATTTTATCGACCTCCGTGACGCGGTTTGTAAGATCTACAGATATTCGTTCAGGGTGTTCTGGATGTTTTCTGTCTATAATAAAAAAAGTCTATGTAGTGTATTGTATTAAGTATATCAGTTATCTAGTCCCCATAACACAAGCTCTGCTTAGTTTGAGGCTAGATAACACTGTGTGAATTGTCCAGCATTATGATGTATTTTTTATTTTAAAAATGTGATAGGTTTTATTTATTTATTTATTTATTTATTCAATAACAAAATCCACAGCTCTTAGAGAAAAACTTAATAAAACTTATAAATATCCAACCTACAGCCAATAAAGGATTTACATTTTAAAAGCTAAGTTACTGATACTAGGCATCAACGCACAAGTAGTAGATTATTATTATGTGTTAGGTATTGAAATAACGAAAAAAGTATTAACATTTAAAAAATAACTATAAACAAGTGACTTAAGAAATACAGGGTGCCACGGAAAGGGTGTAAGACGAAAGGAGGTGTTTCTGGGCATTGAGGGGGTCAACCTTTGTTCTACGATTTTGTTAATTTTTTTACTTTTTTGAAAAATAAGAAAGGCTTTTTTTCTTCAAAGTCGTGTTCATTTACGTGGATTCTTTGAAATTTAAAAGGATTTGCATTTCATGACAATATACTGATTTTGCTGAAAAAATAAGCAAAAAACATTCGTAACTATCGTAGTTTGACGAATTACTTACAGCTATTTTGTAATATTAAATTACGCAAGAGTGTGTAAAAAAGAACACAAATAGAAAGAAAAAATCTAATAAAAAATATTCGAAATTCAAAAAATCGTTATTCACAAGTTGTTCCCCTCGGTGTCTAGGAATGACCCCTTTCCGCTTTCCTTTCGCGACCCTTTCTATGGCAACCTGTATAGGTAGGTAAGTTATGTATGTGATGAATGTCTGAATCTGATGAGAGTTAGGTTGTGATGAGTGAAGATAACGGTAAGAAGACGAAGTTTGTCAAGAGGGTATCAGATAGACTGTTATTTTTTCAAAATTAGTATTTTGCTTACAAAAAATCAATAAAGACAGCAACTTTGTCTTAACTGAAGTCTTGAGTTAGTTTTCTGGAGGCCTACTCGCCAAAGGAAAATCGAAGTTTCGTTTTCGTTTCGTGCAAAACCATACCATCATAATGTCGCTTGCATAATATTAGCGTTTGCACGAAAACGAATTAGAATCTTCGATGTCGTTTTTAAGAGTAGGTACGGTACGGGCCCAGTTCCCTGATAGGAAAAGTACTCTCAGCTTGGCTTGGCTTAAATAAATGTAGGTATCTGTATTGTGCAATTTTTGTTTGTTTCATTTCACAACGGTTCTTATCTGATTTTGTGGTTTAGTTACTTCCCTCTGCGACCAAATATAGGTTATTTTTTTATCAACCACAACGTTATTTTAATTTTTATCTTCATGGTTTCGTATTTCCGTTCCGTAGGTATGTGATAAGGGCTTCGCAAGACATGCTACGTTATGGAACCACCGACGCATTCATACAGGGGAAAAGCCTTATAAGTGAGTAGTCTTATTATACATCTAAGGGCGCGTTCCCACTGTATCGTGACGACAGAATGGTGCAGTTTAAAGAATCGTGGCTTGTATATTTAAATGCGAGGTGTTCACGTATAGGATGACACGATTAACCGTCGCCCAAGACTTTTTGTTGTGACAATAGTTTGTCGTTATAATGGGAACAGCTAGCACGACAGTCGTAAAACGATAAAACATCACGATTCATTTGTATCATTGTTGTGATGTGCAAACGACATGGCGACTGCCGTAAGCCGTAAAATGTCTCGATTCAATGGGAACAACTAGTTACGATGGTCGTTCAACGATAAAAAATCACGACCAACAGTTAATATAATGGGAACAGCTAGAGGCGATAGTCGTCGAACGATAATTTACGGTTACGACATAGCGGGAAAGCGCCCTCACTTGTTCAAAGTCAAGTGCATTTGTTAGAATAGTTATGGCTCAATGGCTTTATAAATGCCTATTGAATAGAATGCATGCTTCATAAGGACAGATGTTGGTATCGGTTCTGTTGTTGCATAAACGAATTTGACAACATAAATATATAGTGCCAGACAAATAACACATCATCCTTTAAGTACTCCGGCCAAATCTTGAGAATGGCTTGGGTATAGTGGCCCCAAACAAAGCAAAGCTTCTGTTATGGGTACAAGTTAACTGATATATTATGTACTTACTAGCTTCTGCCTGTAGCTTCGCACGCTCTTTTCCAGGATAAAAAGTTACCTATGTCTATCACTAAGATACCATTTATTTCCCTGCCAAATTTCTTTGAGATTCGTTCAACCGTTTAGGTGTGATAAGGTAATGGACAGATTTACTTTCGAATTTATAATGTTAGTCTGGATTACAGTTATTTAATACATTACATAGTATGTACAGTCAGATTAGTTTACTTTATGCATCAACACCAATATCTTCTACAAATTGAAATGACTTTAGCTGTGGTTGTTTACGCTACTCGCAGCTTCTCCTACTACTCCAAATAATAGAATAGACTGGCAGTTCCAATGGACATCATGAAAAGACATTATTTTACGTCCGACACAAAAAGTTTCTGGAGTGGCTCAGGACCGCTATTTATGGCGTCGTATGTGTTCCGTAGCTATGTTTCATAAAAAATGTTGTAGCCAGTCAGTTAAGATAGTAACATTTCTGGGCCTGAGTTTCAAAGACAAATTCTAATTTTATGAAATTTTATTGTTTACGTGCTTATCATTTCTGGGCCTGAGTTTCAAAGACAAATTCTAATTTTATGAAATTTTATTGTTTACGTGATAATTTCATTGACAGATGTGATACATGCGGCTCAGCGTTCAGTCAAGCGGCGCATCTCAAGAATCACGCGAAAGTGCACTCTGGGGAGAAACCCTTCAAGTGTGACATTTGTACGGCCGCTTTCGCAGACAGATTTGCACTCAAAAGGCACAGGGGAATCCACGATAAATACGGTAAGCAACAAACTTGACTTACAGAATACATTCCAAAACGTCAAACATTATTATAAAATCTAGAGTAGTTATGTTAAATCATATAAAATAATACATATGGAAATGTAACAATAAAAAAAAAATTATATTATCTAATAGTCAAAATAAAAGTAATAGTCAAAGTAATAAAAATAATAGCAAGGTCAAAAAGTACAATTAGAAAATGAGAGCATCAATAAATCATTAATCATCAATAATAATCTGCGATAATGGTTTCGATTCTGTTGGTATTAATAATAAACTAGGTCTCGTGATTATGATGGTAAGAATGAAATTGTTTGGGGGGTGCGTCCCCAGCAGTGGGGATGTATGTGTGCTGGTGATAAAAATAATGCTGTCCTTTTAATTTCGATCGTAAGGGGACACCAGTTTAGTACTGTCAAATTAATTTAGTTTCTGTAACTACAAAATCGACACACATTGACAGTGTCTGCCAGAGTCGAATCCATGAAATAAGTTTTGCCTCGAAATTCTAACACCCAGAGTGGGAATCAATCATTAATCAAATTTTCAAACCCTTTTCCATCTAATGTCTGTCTGTATTTCCACTGTGATTCTGGCCTGTCCTTCTAGTAAATCTGGGTTCATTGCAGAGTGGTTCCATCTTCCTTCTCTTTGTTCAGTCCTTACCTAATGCAATTTTGTCTATTGGAATTCTAAAACATTTCTCTCTTTGTCCGGACTAATCTCAGGAAAGGCTCAACAGATTACAGTGGAAATTTCACTAGAAGGTAATGTAGCATATAAATCAATTTCAAATCTGGCAGTCTGCGATAGACAAGCACTTCATTTTAAACTATTTGCAGGTCAAACAGTCCCGTTGGCATCTAGGGTGGCACAAGATCAGCAAGCGACACAACAGGGCGACAGCCAAACCACTATAGAAATCGAGGTGCGTGGAGAACAAGGCATTTGAGAACAAATTTATAAACCACTTCATCTGATAAGACTAGGAAAAAAGCAAAGACAATATCCTAATCATAGCAAGTTCAACAATGCAAACTTAACTGTGGTTGTGAAGTGCGAGTGTGTTTATGTCAGGACTACACCCCTTTTTGTCCTATTCGGTACAATTTGCTATTGGTGTCACAGCAAGTAACTTAATTTTAGTTATTAATATCTGTATTGATTATGTAAGGTTAGATGGGGTAAGACTAACATAGTTTCCTGCTAGACCGAAAAGATCGGTTTTTATGGCTAAGATATTTGACATGCCTCTGAGATAATCATGTAATTGATACTACAAAACTATAAGGTTTTAGGAAATAGTGAGTATATTTCCGGTAATGCATTCAGAATAGATATTTTGAATAAATTAAAAGCCAGTAAAAATAGTTAGTCTTGCCCCACTAATTGGGGTAAGACTAACAGTGACGGTTTTTTGCTGAAAACATAAACTTATCAGAATTCCTAAAAGAAAATCGTAAATGTTAAACGTACTGTAATTTAATTTAAACTCTATCACAACGCTACAACGGTTATTTTTGCGGCAATTCGTACAAGAAACGAATTGGGGTAAGACTAACACACAACAGCAATCAGAGGCGCAGAACCTTTTAAGTGACATCAATAGCTTAATGTTACTTTGTGCGTTAGACATCATCATCATCAGCCCTTTAATACTTTGGAGCCATCATCATGGCCTTTCATTTGTCTGATGTGGGCGAAATTGTTCTCATCGGAGATTTCAACCAGTTACCGGTGGATTTTACTGTAGAGGTACAAACTCGAAAGAAAAATATGTACCATGATGAGAAAATGTTGATTATATCTGACTTGGGGCAAGAATAACATATGACTGTCTTACCCCAGAAAGACTGACAGTCTTCCCCCGTTTGGATATTTTTAGGTTAGGTTTTGGTTTCGTAAAATATCAAAGGAAATCTTTAGTTTAAACCCATAATATTATAATAACTTAAAAGACAATATTAATATGATGCTACTTACATTCATACACATCTCAATTTAACACTTATTATCACCAAAATTTTAAAAGTTTGTCAGGGTCAACCACGTGTAAATTTATTTTTTAACAACTGACATTTACATTCCGGTATGTTGGCGCCATTTACCAGCAAAAGCGACATCTGTGTTTTGAGCCAAGACACTTTTCATGAAAACTGTTTTATCGACATAGCCAACTCAACAATAACGCGGTACTTTTCGAGATATTTGAAAGTGATAGTCTTCCCCCGCTGTTAGTGTTGCCCCATCAAACCTTACTAAGAAACTGCAACCCATAGGGGTAGCTTGGGATGCAAAAATATTAATGAAAACCCTTGTAAATAGTAGTTGTTAATTAGACTATTTAGTGGTGGCTACCTACCACTTAGAAATATGTTATTTCTGCTAATGTTTAGCAATAGTTGATTATTTTATACAAATGCATAACAGCAATAAATAACTTTACTAGCAAAATGTATAAATTCATGATAAATTTACACAAAACTGAAATTTAATGTAATGAATTCAGTATAAATGTATTTTTTTTGTACAGTTGCACAAGATAATTTCTTTTTTTAAAGTTGTGTAAAAAAGTTCGTTATTATAATTAGGAACCTACGAATTTTGTAGGTAAAATCAAGGAGCATTTGTCATCTCTATCACTGCCATAATGACGTTATTTTTATATATTTTGAATGAAATTATGTTGTAACATGGATATTACTTTGTCCATGTTTGTTATACATATTTATATTAAAAGCAATACTAAAAGTGGTTCTAAAGTTTAAATTGAATATTGTCTATGGATACTTTAAAGAATAATATCTAATTGGCTGTGTACCTACCTATGTTGTTTTTAAAATTAGATTATAGTACCTACTGTAATTATTTTATACCTACGTATTATTTAAAGTGAAGGTACATCATTTTATATCTCAGCTGTGTCATTTTTAATTAAACAGCATATGATCACACTCACGGTGACAAAGGTAGGTTTTGTGTTTAAAAAATTACAAAATATAGATGATAATTTCTTTGCTACTTTCATTTTGAGATTGTGTTCACATACCTACCTATAATATAAATACTTATGATTTAATTTTCATGCAACATTGAAAGAGATGGCCTAAAGATTACCCAATCAATTTTTTTTATATGTACAGGCTACACAGTAGTTAGGAGGCAATTTCTTCCATGAATGTTATAACTTGAAATTTTGTGAAATATAAATTTTAGAATAATGATTGTTTTACTAAGTTCCTACCAAAGACATGGTCCTACCTAACTTGGTAATTTTTTTTTAATTCTTCAGATTTTTAAACCAATTGTTTTTTTCACTGCAATAAAAACAGAAATCAGTCAAAAATGTATAGGCCAAATTAAACTTCGGTGTACAGTTTTGCTTAATTTTCCTAAGGTGCACATGCGCAATGTACCTATACCAGCTCCCTTGGTTAAGGATTCAGGGAGGAATCTTCTGAAATTAATATTTTTGAAGTTGCTAAACCTGTGTTTGGACAAGTCAGCTGTTTTATAGTTTTTTTTATAATTTTTTTGACAACCTCCTTGGCACAGCGGGCGAAGGACCGTCTTCGACGCAGGAGGTTGTGGGTTCGATTCCCGCCTCGGAACAAATTTGTGTACGATCTGCAGAAATTTGTTCCGTTGGTCTGGGTGTTTTCTATATATAATAAAAAAATATCTATCTATGTAGTGTACTGTATTAAGTATATCAGTTATCTAATACCCATAACACAAGCCCTGCTTAGCTTGGGGCTAGATAATTATGTGTGAATTGTCCTGCATTATTTATTTTTTATAATTGAAAAGAAGAAAAATTGACTTAGTTACAGAAATTGAAAATGTTAAAAATTTAACAAATTTATCAGATTAATTTGTTTTTTTTATATCATGATTTTTATCAACCCTCCAAAAACAAGCTAGGACTCTAACCAGATGGAGAGTACCTATTCCAAGTAAATGAAATAGTTTGTTTTCACCTGTAGGTTGGTACTCAACCAAAGAGGAAACTTGAACATCCCTAGTAGGAGGTACCTCCACCGATCATGGTGGAATTATGTCTAACTAGGAAACTATATTCTAACAGAGAACAGTGCGTACAAAGCCGTGGGCGTTCGTTAGGTTATTTATTACTTCTTGACCTTGAACTTGGCCTTACATAACCTACAAAATAATACTTGGATAATAATAATATAGTATTAGTATCTGTGACAAAGGCATTTAGAGGTTGGTTGATTGAAACAAATGACATGTGTTATTAACTTTTAATAACTTAGCTCTAATCATAGAACAGAACGTGCGCAAGTGAGAATGAGGTTATTTTATAACGGAATGACTTATAACTATGTAGGTAGTTTATTCGTAAACCCATTTCTCGTTAGCCGGGGTCCAGCCAATAATTTCCTTTTCAGTGAACCACAAGGAAATCTCTTTGTTGGCGGATTCAACACTGTCTGAACCGTGAACGATGTTGCGACCAACTTGAATGCAGAGATCTCCGCGGATAGTTCCTGGCGCAGAATCAGCAGGGTTTGTAGCACCCAGCATGACGCGGCCGGTCTTCACGGCGTTGAGCCCTTCCCACACCATTGGAACAACGGGTCCAGAGCTCATGTATTTCACAAGACCAGGGAAGAACGGCCTTGCTGACAAGTCTGCGTAGTGTTGTTGAAGCAGCTGTTCCGACGCCCAAACTTGTTTCAGAGCGACTAACTTGAAGCCTTTCTTCTCGAATCGTGAAATTATATCACCGACGATTCCACGCTGAACACCATCAGGTTTGATCATGATGAAAGTTCTTTCACGAGGTTCCGCCATTGTATTAGAAAATGTGGTGCCGGCACGTCCGTACTAAATTAGAAAACAGAACAAAGTGAGTGAGTGATAAGTAAGAGTGAAGTGTTTTATATAAAATTCTACATTTTCAGTCAATGAATGAACGAATTAAACCTCAAGCGTTATATTTAATCTGTGCCTCAAGCGAACACAACTTCACTAGTCACAGATTAAATATTTAGTACTCTTCATTCTTCGGTCATTCTGCCGCATTCTTCACACGATGCTTGCCAATTAAATGAACTAGTGTTGCCATCTGTGAATGAATGTGGTTTTTCGTGATTTGTCCAAAACTTCATCTATTTTGTGAAATGCTCTAAGATTTTGTGCAATGTTGCAATGATCCTCTCTAAAGCAAGCGTCCAAAAGGACGGGTTTGACAGCAAAGAATTTGAAGCTACAGGTGATTGTTTTTCTCGTGTAACGGGTTCGATTCCCGGTTCAACCATGTAATCAAATATCTATGAATGCAGTTTAAATTGTTTTTTAAATTAAAATAATGTCTTCTTTCAGTAAAATGTTCTATCTACAATATTCAAGGTACTTTCCCTCCATGTGGCATGGCCGTAGGACGCCCTGTATATTACATCCCAAACTAAATATTTTTTCGACCCAGTGAGCGATATTTGAAGGTCATTTGAAGGTGTATATTTTACCTCACGTCCCCGGACACCGCGCCTCCCGGGCCTCGCCCTCAGTTTGAATGTTGGCGTTCGTGTGCACACGTGTAAACTGATCATGTGTGTTCCAAAATATATACGAGTATCTTACAGTGTGAACAGCAATCGCGGGATGTAAAGCCGGCTTTTCACTATGGGATATATATTACATCCCGAGATATAATATTTTATCGCTCACCATACATTTTGTATGGCACCGTTTACACTGTGCTATAATATTTATTACATCCCAAACTATAAATATTTTTTCGACCGAGTGAGCGATATTTGAAGGTCATTTGAAGGTGTATATTTTACCTCACGTCCCCGGAAACCGCGCCTCCCCCGCTTCGCCCTCCGTTTGAATGTTGGCGTTCGTGTGCAGACGTGTAAACTGATCATTGTGTGCTCCAAAATATATATCTTACAGTGTGAATAGCAATCGCGGGATGTAATATATAGCACAAGATGTAATTTATATTATATCCCATAGTCAAAAGCCGGCTTAATATACAGCTCAAGATGTAATTTATATTAAATCCCATAGTGAAAAGCCGGCTTTAATAGGTAATTATTGGATACTCAATGGTGGCTTTGCAAAACCCAAAGAGTTGGTACCTATTTAGAACTTCTGGCAAGCCGTAGTGTGCAGTTGTCTCAGCAGTTGTGCACACATTTTGTCTTACACACGTTGACACCAAACCTAGTGGGGCATAACGGGGTCGCGGGGCAGAACGGGGTCCCCCCCTGTAGCCGCAACCGCAAGCGGTAGTCACGTTTTATATCCACCGTCGGGTGGCCATTTTACATCGGCGCTTGGTACGTAAGCGACTGGCGGGCAGAGTGCATGCGTTCATTTTTAAGAGGCAATAATATTTTTTCGCGACATTTTATCTTATTTTGTGTTGCGTCTGAAATGCTTGTAAACAGGTGAGTTTTTATGATAACTGTATGGTTTAATTCCTATGTTTTCTTAAGTTCTTTGTTGTTGTCTAGTTGTGGACGATAATGCTTTATCTGTTCATTTGATTTTTTTATTGATGATTTATTAGAAACGTAAACATCGGGGCATAACGGGGACGTAGCTACGGGGCATAATGGGGTACCCCATTATGCCCTGTCCCCGTTATGCCCCTCTATTGTGTTAGGTACATTTTTCTCATGTTTATTTTAATTTCTATTGTTATAGCTATGCAAAATGGCTCGTATTTACATGAAAAAACTTCGAGAAACAGTTGGTCGGCGGAAAGGATGAAAAAGGCTATTGATACGAGTCTTAGCAAATCCATGGGCTACAAAAAAGCTGCAGTACAGTATGACATACCACTGAACACAGTGGAGCGTCACGTGAGCAAAATAAAAATGAGCTAGAGGCTCTTAAAAGACGAAAAAAGTATGAAGATCCGAATGATCCTCGGTTAAAAAAATAGTTAGAAGAAGAAGACACAGAAGACTGCTTCCAAAGCACAGAAGAAGCACGAAGATACTCTATGTGTGTGCTGTGTTGATGTTAAAACCACATATTTGAAATCAACAGAGGATTGGGTTGGTTGCCAGCTGTGCGGACGTTGGTCTCATACGGCCTGTGCTGGCGTTAATAATTCTGACGCTGAAGAGATTCACGTTTGCATCCATTGCGAGAATAATTAGAACATAATTAGGTACCCCGTTGTGCCCCGTTTTCAGTACCCCGTTGTGCCCCGGGGTAGGGGCATAATGGGGTTTTAGTAAGGTTTTAGTAAATGTAAAAAAAATATTCAATTTTAATGATAACGTTACCGAAGAATATGCCAAATGCTACTTGAATAAATGCCAAACAGGCCGTAATTAATGTTTTTATTCTAATAGAACTCTTTGATACTTTTATCGTTGTTTTTCCTTAGCGTCCCCATTATGCCCCTCGTTCCCCTATCCTGCCATCTGTCGGGCGAAATAATTTAGTGCAATATGGCTACAACAGCAGAACAAAGTAGGTAGGTAACTAGGTAGGTATACTATTATTGTTTGTGGTTATAGCACTTTAGCTGCCATGTAATAAACGCCGTCTAGCGACAAGTGGTAATCGTAATGTAAACACTTTGTACTCGTCTGTACTTTAAAATATATGTAGGTAGATGTTCAGAGCCAAATATGTCTAAACCACAGGAGGTCTATTTCTGAGCTTTGCAGGAGAACTAGATACCGTAATACACAGTTCATTGGCATAGTTCATAAATTTCATAATTCATATCTTGCTTGTAGTCCCTTGGTTGTTGGGGGGCCCATTGTGTGGGACGCTAGCATGCGTCGACACGCTTGCTTGCTTGCGCCTTCCCATCTTCCGAGGACATCCGTGAGGGCGAGTGCGGCGGCAGATTTGGCCGAAGGTTTCAAGAGGCGCAAATATGCAGGTCTCGACAGAGCCTACACATTTGCTCCCCTTGGAGTCGAGACCCTAGGTCCGTGGGGTACTTACCGAGGCTCTTCGGGTTTTTATAAAATTATCTGTGCGTCTGATCGAAGCGACGCGTGACCCGAGAGCTGGTGAGTATCTATCTATCTGGCGCAGCGCATCAGCATTACCATACAGCAGCGGGGCAATGCAGTCAGCGCCTTGGGGACGCTTCCGACTGGTATTGATATGGATCAGTTGAGCTATCTGTAGATTGTTTGCAACAGTCTGCAGTTAGCTCACTTGTTTCAAGTGTAAATACTAGTTCTAATTTATTTATTTCTATTATTTGATTGTAATTTTCTTTATGAAAAAAGATGTAGGTACCTAATCTTAGTAGTACATACCTACTAAGATACTTACATCTTTTTTCATGTACATACATAAATCACACTGATATTATACTAAATGCGATAGTTTCGATGTTTGTTTGGATGTTTGTTACCTTAACACGACTAAATTAATCTACCTACTAAAAGGATTGGTCTGAATCTGAAATTTTGCATAGATGTAGGTACCTACATAGAGTTTAGGTACAGAGGGAAAATTTTGATTTGTAATGGAAAAAATATGTACCTATTACATTATAAAAATTATAAAGTAAGTAGGTATTTTATAGGTGTGGTATGATAAAACATGCAGATTTTCTTTTTTAAAAGTTATTCCGTCTAAGCGTTTTCAATGGAATCATTCGAGATTATTCAGAGTACGCACAGCAACAGGATTTTGGAAAAAAAATTGCACATCTCCTTCGATTTTTTTTTTCCTCCGCTATGTTCATAAGGTTGCTATCGATCGTATAGGTACTTTTCTTTTATTATATCTACCATACACTTACAGAAAAATACCCATGGACCATGGGGGTGGGGTGAGGTGAAATCCTGCGATCTGGGTGGCCATACGATGACATAAAATGGTATCAGTTTTGTGGGTTTTGTCTTCACGGAAGAGGTGGCTCTCGCCCAATACAATAAGGTGTGGCGCTGTCGTGCTGGAACCACGTGTGCGAAGTGTGAAAACTTCGACATATTACATTGGTACATAATGTGAAGTTAATAATCACCGTCAATTGCTACGTTTGCTGCACGGGAACTTGAGAAAAAAAAAAACATGTCAGATTATTCCAATAGATTTAGCGCGGCTCCAACCTTGACTATGGGTTTGTGCAGGGCTTGATATAGCTTAAGTAGCGGCTGTTGTCTCTTGAGTCTCCAATAATGGCAGCATTGTCTTTAAACAATCCCATTTATATAGATCCCATATTTTATTCGTCAAAAAGTGTAGGTACCTACAATACAAAATTGTGGCAAATTGTTAGCGGAACAAACGCTTCTACTGTTAAGGCATCATGCTCATTAGACCACTGCAAAGCAAACTGGGGCTGCAATGGATCGAGATGATCGGAAATCAATGGGGTAGCCCAGCCCTGGGAACACGTCATCAACATCTACAACCTTTGCTAGTCCACTGCTGGTCATACGCTTCCTCTGATAAGCTAACGGCTTTTATCATTCGGGAGGATAATGAAATAGCCCCCACGCTTGGCATGCCGGGTGGAGATCGCTGTTCCGTGGTGGATCTTTTCTGCAAGGGGTGCTGCTATCCAATCCCCGGTGGATATCCCTTATTCGCCTCTCATGACACCCGCGGGCAGAGTTGTGGTGGTGCATATTATATTATGAGCCGGCACACACTGCAAAGGGAATACGTATTCAGGTTTAAAAAAAATAGTAAAGTAGGTATTGCTTGTTGAAAGAGGACATTACTAGGTAGAGAACTCTGCGTGCAATTCGAACATCTGAAAGTCATCAATATAATGAAAAATCTTATCTCGAAGTGAGTTTTACGATCGTTTGTTCATTGTTTCATTTGTAAACATAAATGAGATGCAGCAAAGCGAATACCTACCTTGGTTTGATTAATATGCTTGATTTAATTAGTGTTCATTCATCTCTGGCATTTAACGGTTGAATTTGAAGAAGAATGTATTTATTACATTATTTTAAAATAACTTTAGCAGTATGCTGGGTAAAGCTTCTTACATAGTATAAACATACCTACCGAAATAAAACTGGTTAAGTAATATTGTTATTTAATGTTTCTATTTTACAGGTACAAAAAGCGATGTGTATGGATTTAGGCTACTCTTCAGATGGTGATTTATCACAACTAATAAATTCTAAAGCCTACTTGCCTGATGATAAAGATTTGTCTAAAGCATCTATAGTAAAAACGAGTGGTTAGTATAAGTGTGGTTTGAATAGTAATGTACATAGGTTAGGTACCTATAACTTAACTAACTTAAGATTTCTAAATCAACCGATTAAGTAAACAATAAATGCAACATGGATACCCTAAATATTTAGCTCGATAAAATGTAATTTTTTTCTCTTCTAGGGGACGATGCGACTTTGATACTTTCTAAATTATCTGATAATGAACTTATTAAACTGCTTAAAGAGAACCCACAAAGAGATGAATATAGTGTAGATGATGTTATCAAAGTTTCTAAATATTCAAATAATAAACTAAGAGAAGAAGCACTAGTCGATACGGAAAGTACGTACGTACCTAACCAGGATTAAGTATGTATATAAATTATCACCTAACAATCCGCAAACGATGTTCACTATCAGTTTTTTTTTTTTAATTTCAGTTCAAAAGGAACCAGATTCAGCAATATTTAGACTGGAAAATAGAGACGTGGATCCCTTTGCTTTAAACACAGAAGAAGATCCTAAATATAATGCTCTCCAAAAACTAAACAACATTCTATATAGTCGCCCGCGTGAAGAAATTTCTGAAGAAAATGAGGACAAAAAAGAAAAGATATTCGATTTATTGGTTTCACAACTAAAATCACTTTGTTGCAAGAAAAATAAGATAAAGAACTTTAGCAGCATTAACGATCCAAAAATAGAACAACATTCTAGACAGGCAAAAACACAAATACAAAAACAATCGGAATACATATTCTTGGTTTTAAATGATGAAATCACAAGCAACGTGAGCGACTCTAGCGAACTAGTACCAGTAGATCCTAATAGTTTGTCGGAAAACAGTAAAGTTTTGTTACTAGGACCCATAATAAACCCTCTGAATGATGAACAAACAAAGCTCGTTGTAAGTACCTATTTTAATTGAAGTAGCATACGAATTCTCTTCAAGTAAATCTACCTATTTATTTTGCTGATTTATTAAATGTAATTTCTAACAGGACAATTAACTGTTTCAGATAAATCGTATTTCAAAAGAATTATCGAAGCCTGAATATTTATCTCTTTTAAAAAATATATCCGAAGGTCAAGCTGTTAAGAATCCTGATATTTTGAAAAGTTTGATTTCTGGCCCCAACACAAGAAGATACATAAAACCACATAGATGCAACCATCAATCAAAACTGGCAAGAATCTACTATGGTCCAAAGTGGTTAATTTGTACTGGTTATCTAAATATAAATACACCAAGTCGTTACGATTAAAGTCTTTGTTAAGAGATAGGATAAATAAATTAATAATTGTATTTATTTAAAGGTTTTTTTTATACCTTTCGAATTTTCTGTGAATATGGTTTTTAAAAATAACTTTCACGTAATAGTTCGGGGTATGTCTGCCATGCACATTGCACACTGAGCACAGCACTATCTCCGTGTCTTAGATTAAGAAGGGTGATATTTAATTAATAAATTAAAATCTGATGATTCCGTAGACCGAGAACTTATTATCATTCTCTGTCTGCGACAAAGAACTTGTAGGTACTAAGGCTTATTGCCGTTGTAGAACATACCTAAGTACTTTCCGTGTCTACGATTAATCTATGACTCTACGACAATCCTAGACCTTCTTCTTTTAATTTATGAAAACTGTTGAAAACTCTGAGTTAAATAAATTGACTTGTATACTTTTTCGTAGATGGCACATGCCATGCATGAATGACTTGATGACCGGCGACTACGAACTATACTAACTATTAATCAAAGATCCTATGACTACGCTCCATTAATGGTTTAGGTTTTTTTTCTTGAGCATGGCAGAGCTTTGTCTCTTTGGTTAGGGAAGAATGGGATTAGGGAAGAATCCCTAATCGGTTAACATAATAGTATGGTCAACGTAGCCGATTTGTCGCCATTTAGGCGACTCAGGATTAGAAACGGCGATGAAAAAATCCGAAAGGCGACTGGTCGCCTATTCGGCTACTTCAGAGTCGAGCCATTTAGAAATAGTCGAATCACAAATGCTTTACTTATAATTATACTTTTAGTAAAAATCATAGTAGGTACCTACCCTAAGGTCTGTGATGCAATTATAAAACCAAATTTAGGATGTAATGATGTGATATAAATGTATTTATTTTGCTGTTAGTGACTACCGCAATTATTCATGATACCAACTGACTGGGTTCGGAATATTTTTTGTCACGTTCGCTTTGAAATAACTTCTTCAACCAATGTCAACAATGCAAACAAATTCATTTTAAAGCCAATAGAAATACGAAAAATATGTGAAGCATTATTGCCATAAATGGGAAATAAAACCGGCCGAGTGCGGGTTCCATACCATCGCACTTAATTATTTCGCAAAAGGAACCCTAAAAAACGGTTTTTTTTTAATCGAAAAATATCAATAATCCTACATGACGCGATCACCATGTAATGATCGTGCCCGACGTTGCTTAACTACGGTGATCGGTAAGGACCTATTTGTTGCCATAGCGGCTATACACACTCTGTCAAAATTTCTTGACAAAAGTAGAGAGAAAATAGCTAAAAAAGACAATCAGTTTTAAAAAACTGTTTTTTGGATGGGATTTTTTATATGAGACCTTTAATTTTATTACATATTTTATTTTTATTTATTGATGTATGTAGCAGCAAGAGAAATTTTAACAAGAAACAAACCGTCGGATACTCATTCTGTGAAAATTTAAACGGTCTACCTTTTACGGGTCATGAATCATGAATTCATGAGATACAGCCCACGGACAGACAGACGGACAGACAGCGGAGGCTACAGAACCCAAGAACTTAAACTACAGAACCTGAAATTCGGCTACATTACGTTACTTATGCTGTGAAAAATGGCGATATCAGGTCCGGCGCCGCCCCGTTGGCAGCACTGCATATTAGGTACGTAAGGTTTTTGAAGATATTGTTGAATTACTGTTTACGTTGTTGAAGGTTTTTTATAGTATCGTGCGTAAACCCTCGCACTCAGGGTATTTTCTATTTTAGGTACCTACAGCTACAGTCATAGGTACCTACCTACCTAATAATTATAGAAAACTTGGAAACGGAGCAAACGAAATTTACAAAACAATGACAGAAATAAGGTGTCAATGGTTAAATAATGATTCTCTCTACATTAAATATCACGACGAGGAATGGGGTAAGCCGGAATACAGAAACCAAAATCTATTTGAGATGATTTGTTTAGAAGGTCAACAAGCCGGTCTTTCTTGGTTCACAGTTTTGAAAAAAAGAAATCATTACAGGCGATACTTTTTTGACTTTATCCCTCTCAAGATTTCTGATATGACTGAAAATGATGTAAACAAGTTATTGGGCACATCCGATATAGTAAGGCACAGAGGTAAAATTCAATCAATTATAACAAATGCCAAAAGCTATTTGGAAATGGAAAAGAATGGTGAAGATTTTTCAAATTATGTTTGGAGTTTTGTTGATAACAAACCAATAATCAACCACTGGAAAAAGAATGAAGAAATACCAACGCAAACTTCAATTTCTGTTTCGCTTTCTAAAGAATTGAAGAAAAGAGGGTTCAAGTTTGTAGGTCCGACGATTTGTTATGCATTTATGCAGGCTTGTGGCTTGGTTAACGACCATTTGATACAATGTGTGTGCTACAATAAATATATTGATAGTTAGGAACTTAATGTTTACTTTGACTAGGGGTAAACCGTTACCATTCGTACAGCGGGAGCATTCGTACATTCATCATAACTCCGCGATTACAAACGTTAGCGCGTCCATACTTATGTGTGTGCCCCCCCTTTAACTCGGCTAGGTAACCGCGCGACAAGGCGGGGCAGTGCGGCCGACGGCTTCCGTGCAATAAATCGATACGTGTTTTCGCTTCTCGTAAGTAATGTTTAGAATCACCTTTGAAAGTGTTTAGTTCTAGTAAGATTTACTCAAATTGTAAAAGTAAGTTACTGTAAATGATGTACTGATGCCTTAATTTATGGTGTGCGTATTTATTTTAGTATAAAATTAACCGTTTTTTTATTTTGAATTAATTTGTTAAATGTTTGGGTTTGGGGTACCTTCATACAGTAGTAACTGGGGTAGATTCGTACTGTGCGAATATACCCCTCATGGATTGTGTTATTTCACGCATGAGTGTTTATTTACCAATTTATTTATTTCAGAACCATGCCGCGGAAATACAAAAAAAGGGGACTAGATCGGGAGAGGTAGACGAAGACGCAATGGATTCTGCGATGAAGAAAGTTTTGGATAAAACTTTATCCATTCGGAAGTCCGCAGAACAATACGGCGTAAATCCAGGATTTACACAGATACTCCTGAAAAACAAAGAGTGGAAGAATAAAAACAGCTAAAGAGATTAATATTTTATAAGAATTTAATGTGAAACATTTAATAGTACCTACTGTTTTTAAAGCTGATTATTTGTCTAGTTTGATTTCGATGACAAAGACTTTTTTAATAATAGGTTAAGTTTCTGAGAAACTTCTTATAATGAATAAAAATTAAATAACATCTCAAAAATTTACGACTTCGGCGGGACTCGAACCCGCATCCTTCCGTAAGTACCGGAATGTGCTAACCAACTACACCACGAGGTCGAGTGACGCTGGCGTCGAAAATCTTTGCGACTTTCTACGGACTGTGGCGCCGTTTAATTTCTTAGAAATTTGCCAGAGTGTGAGGCTTACGCACTATAAAAACAAAAACTTTATGAATAAAAATGTTTATAAGTGTAAATGGCGCTTTTATATACTCTGTACGAAGGCTCCCACTTATGTATGAATGTGCCCCACACTATGTACGAATCTACCCCACGTTTGGGGTGCTTTCGTACGATTTCCATCTTTTGGGAAAACCGCCATTGCTCGGTTAGATTGCATTATATCAATATGAATGTACCTTATTAATTTAGCCAGATATGTAGCTTACTCAAAATCATTGAATTTATTTTGAAATTGTAATTACTTTTTTTTTTACAAGGCTTATATTAAAAAGTGTACGAATGATCCCCACCTTCCCCTACATAGTTAACCTAAAACTTCTCAACTGGCATGGCACTGGAGTGGAACGTTGAATGTTGCCAACTATAGTTCTTTCAGTTTTGATAGAACATAATAATAATGAATTCGCCAATGCTTCTTTTTATTCCATTCCTCCATAAGTTGCGTGCGTCACCTCGAAGCATACGTCTATCCTAACCGTAGTAGATTTATTTATTATTTCTGTAGGGTATCTTGTACTATTATAATAAGTCATGTTTTCTTTTATTTATTAGTAAATGTTTACATACCAAACATAATAATAGCTACATTTTCAATCACTTAAAACAAACAAAAATTCGGTCCTGTTCTGTTCTTCAAGTAAGAAAATAAATGAATGTAATGAATGATTTATTTTTATTCCGTCAACTTCTTATTTCATGGCTCGCTGTGTCTGTGCTAAGAATGCATTCTTGTGTGTAGTGTAGTGCATCGAATGCACTCATTTTTTAACTTGAAGGCTAACAAACAGCTGACGCGCTTGCTGCCCTTGCTGGGCTCGCGGAGCACATCATGACACTTATCACATGACTCAACTCAAATGAATTTCTCTCGACGTTGACGCCGCAGAAAAAACATTTAGTTCAATTCGTACCTGCATTTCGCATAGAGTAGAATGCCGAAGAAAAGACCTCTGACTGACTGACTGATTGATATTATCGCATCGCAAAATCTGTGGCTATTTCAACGAGTTCGTAGGGTTTGCTTGCTTTGCTTTGCGTTTGCTTGTTTTCTTGGTCCGGGCAATAATAAGGCATACGTAGTATCTCTACCTAGTCTGTGTCCATGGGTTGATTTTGATTACTTACGTTACTTTTTTATTTGGTAAATGATAAATGTGCTTGTTTTCGTTACTTCGAAGCACACGAAGTAACGTTTATCATCTGATCAATATTTAGAGATTAAACCTACCTACAAAATGAACATACCGTTTCCCACTCTAACGCCCCGCTTGGTGGATTCCAAATGGTTTAACGCCGACAGTCCGTGCGACGAAGAGGCTGAAATAGCTGCTCTTGAACATGTCAATCAACTCTGGGTTTGTAGATATCACATCGATACATCGATCTTACTAAAAAGGGTAGATGACCACAGCTAGTACCTACTAATTTCTTAAAAGTGGAAGGCTCAAATTAGGTGCAATTGTTGCAATGCAAATGTCACCCGACTCGGTCTTAGTCGGACCGGTGTTTGTTCATTATAATTATTGCTCAAGATTGGAAATGCAACTGAGCGAGTATTTACGTGTAGTTGTCACACAGGGTAGTTGTTGAGTAAAGGCGGGGAGAATGTAACATATCGACAGATTTTACTTTCTTGCATATATAATAATTTTACATATCTAATAGGAGCCATCGTGAATATGAACCTATACATAGGTACCTCATGTTTCAGTTAAATTCAATAGGCCAGCAGTATATGAAGAGGGTGCCACTTGGCAAGACTGATCCAGAACCTATGGAAGAAGAAGCGGACACAGATGAAGAGGAAGGTAGGTGTTATCACATTATTATAAATGCAAGAGCTCAGATATTTGCTATAGTTGGCAAAAATTGTTTAACATTAAATATAATCTTAAACTCTACACCAAAACTACTAGTAGTAGAATAACATTAAGACTACTTTTGACCCTAGTAAAATGTGCGCTAAGCTGTGGGCAGAAGCCTAGTAAGTGGTCATAATATTTACTAAAAATATAACTATCCAATAGCAATGCAATGCTCTATAGGTCTTATCCACAAAAGCTATGGCTTCTATGGCTAGATTAAAGGTATTTTCAATATTCTAATTTCAGGAAATGATGAATCAGATGATTCTGAGGAATCACATGATGAAGATGAAGAAGAAGATGTACCAGCTTCATATTCTCCGACCAGAAACAACAATGAGCTTGAACCTGACAGCTTGGATGACCTGAATGAAGCGGCAGATTTGAATACATCTGATCAGAGTGCTTTGTGGCCCATTCAGTGAAATGATAGATAAATATTGCAGATATGACACAGTGCTGGCCACCTTCTCGAAATTGTTTCCGAGTATACTTACCTTGGGCAAATTCTGCAGTTGGGTAAAAATAATTTTGAGGAGGCTAGGAGGAGGATCCAGCTAGGCTGGGCAGCGTTTGGGAAACTACGTCGAGTCTTCTCGTCATCCATACCACAAAGCTTGAAAACTAAAGTTTTCAATCAGTGCGTCCTACCCGTCATGACCTACGGAGCTGAGACGTGGACACTCACGGTAGGGCTGGTCCACCAGTTCAAAGTCTCTCTGAAGGATAAAATTCGTAACGAATACATCCGACAGAGAACCAAAGTTATCGACATAGCTCAAAGAATTAGCAAGCTGAAGTGGCAGTGGGCCGGCCATATCTCGCGAAGAACCGACAAACGCTGGGGTAAACGTGTTCTTGAGTGGAGACCATGACTCGGCAAACGTAGTGCAGGACGCCCTCCGGCCAGGTGGGATGACGATCTGCGAAAGACTGCAGGCAGATGCTGGATGCGGCAAGCTGAAGACAGGGCGCTATGGCGCTCATTAGGGGAGGCCTATGTCCAACAGTGGACTAATATGGGCTGATGATGATGATGATGATGAAATTAACTTATCACTGATTTTAAATTTGTAGGGAATAAAAATTTATAAGTTTGCTTGATAACAATATTTTATTAAAAAGATAAATTAATTTGACTAATTAAATTATATCAACTAGGTCTTTCCACTACTTACTAATATTGCCATAAATGACATTGGTATTTAAAATCCTAGAAGAAATTGTAAATCTAGCCATATTTAGATTGGTATTTAAAATCCTAGAAGAAATTGTAAATCTAGCCACAATATTTAGATTGGTATTTAAAATCCTAGAAGAAATAGTAAATCTAGCCACAATATTTAGATTTAAAGATGGAAACACAATTAACATAATCTCGTGTGATTACCTCATAAATCCTAAGTTTTCAACAACCTATAAACACTGGCCAAACATGATGTGGAATGTTTGTAAACAAGCCATGACACACTTGTTTGGCGTCGGGTTTTAGATATAATTGTAAGCAATATCACAAATCGACAAGTAATGTAAATTCCGTATAAAAAGATGCAAAAACAGAGAAGTATGGGCGGTTTGTTTACAAACAAGTTTGGCTAGTGTATCATTACATTAATTACAACTTTGGGTGCCCACGATGCGCATGCCGTAGTACGGCAGCGTGTTGGAGCTGGGCAGTGAATGCCCTAGCTAGGCTGTGTTGCTTTTAAGAGTGGAACGTTAGGAAATGGGCACACACCTCTGTTAAACTGAGGGACTCACTATGTTCTTCAATAATTTTAAAAACAGGGATGTGGATTTATGGTCCAGGTACATTATTTTGACTGCTCCACATCACGGGTTATCTACGAACATCGTTTGCGTTGGAAGAACATTTCATCACGTGCTGAACCCATCGCCTAGGAGCGCGCCTTCTCCAATCCCGCCCCTAGCACCCGCGAATGCGCAACGAGCTCTCCAGCGCAATGCACGCAGGGACGCGAAACGCGCGCGACTTACCGCACTCGCTCTAAAGAGTCGTTATGAGATGAGACATAGGTGAACACGTGAACTGAACACCTATGTTTCCAACACGAACAAGGTTCATAGTTTACCCTATATTCACAATTAATTCGTCAACTACAATAGTCTTTATAGTAAAATTATTATTAGTATCTGCGTCCTTAGTAAATAGTGTAACAAAATTTAATAATACTAACTATGAACTAACTAACACTTAAAAATGTTGAGCCAACAAGTCTAATGTAATGACCTAGTTAAATTAAGAATTCTAAAATAGACAAATCACCTCTGTTGCAATAAACAAATATCAACATAGAAAGGTCTAAAGTCCGAAAGCTTGGCTCATATTAAGACAAGGATCTTCCACATAAATTGGACGAAAGAGCTCATCACCTATATAACTTCATAAAGTAGGCAGGCTCAACTTAAGCCGGAAACACTATTGACACGCCAGGCGACCTAATAAAACACGATACGTGTTGATTTGAATCAAATTTTCTATGACCAGAATCGCCTTACTTTAAGAACACCCGACGATGCGACGAAACGTCGCATGTTATTTTTTTTGTCATTTGATGCGTTCGTCGGGTCGCGTGCGTTTCAATAGTGTGTGGAGTCCTCCAATTCAATATCCCGAGGGCTGTTCGAATGAATAGAAAAATAGGCCTAGAATATTGTTCAAAAAGCGCTGGTGAGATCAATGACTACACCAACTACTCGGGTAAGAAGAGGTCCAATGCTGTCTGATGGTATTCCACTCCATTTCTGCGCGAGGCACTTTTCAATCACTGCATGTGTTGACTTCATATCTGAAAGAAAAATCATTTTAAATATGGAAATCCTACTAATATGTATTATAAAGCTGTAAGTTTGTGAAATCTGAATTT
Source organism: Eupithecia subumbrata (assembly GCA_949316285.1). Lineage (NCBI taxonomy): Eukaryota > Metazoa > Arthropoda > Insecta > Lepidoptera > Geometridae > Eupithecia > Eupithecia subumbrata. Next base: position 3,984,660 of record OX438648.1, read on the forward strand.
TTGTTATCAGGGATCTCCAAAACTACTGAACAGATCAAGATGAAATTTAGCGTATATTTAGAGCAAAGCCTAACTTAGATAATAGGCTATTATATCGAAAATACGCGTGCGAAGCCGTGGGCAGAAGCTAGTCATTAATACGGCTTATAAATGATTTCTTAATAAAAAATAATACTGGACTGGAGAAATGGCTTGTGTTATGGGTACATAACTGGTACAAATAATACATTATATTTTTAATACTCGTATATTAGTGCCTGCACATTATACCAACATTTGTGGCGAGACGGGAATCGAATCAGCAACCGTATGCGTTGCAGGGGGACATTCAACCGCTGCGCCACCGAGGTCGTCAATAGACAATGGTGTCAATTCTTTAGGTCCACAAATTATATTACACAGATATGACGGCACTTAATTAGGGGAGGCCTATGTCCAGCAGTGGAATGGGGAAAGGTCGTTGATGTGGTGTCCGTAAAGTTAGCAGCCCCGTCATGGAATTTGGTGGTTTCAACTATGTCACTAAATGTGTCATGAAATAGTGATCCCGATGACCTAGTACTTTAGGAGATATTTAAGTCTTTCACTGTGGCTGCTATGTAGACGTCAAGCTGGCAGCCCCGCTGATTTCGAAGAATCTATAGCGAGATATGAATCATGAACTATGCCAATTATCTGTGCCTTACGGTATCTAGTTCTCCTGCAAAGCTCAGAAATAGACCTACTGCGGTTTATGAGTTATTTGACTCATAAAATCTACCTACATACAATTTAAAGTACAGACGAGTACAAAAGTGAATTGTTCCTCGCACGTCGATTCCCCTAATGTTGATTCTTGCAAAGGCGACCGCCTTTGCAAGAATCAACCTGAATTCCCTTTAGGTGCGGTCCTAAACTGCGACAACCTCTTATCCCATAAAAATGCGGGCTGAGACGAGACTAGGTACCAATTACCAAACAATGCAGACCTCTGTGGCGCAGCGGGCGAAGGTCCGCCTACGACGCAGGAGGATGCGGGTTCGATTCCCGCCTCGGGACAAATAAATAAATAATGCTGGATAATTCACACAACATTATCTAGCCCCAAGCTAAGCAGAGCTTGTGTTATGGGTACTAGATAACTGATATACTTAATACAATATAGGTACAACATAGATAGATTTTTTTTATTTTTATTACCTAAATTATATTAAACCGTAAAAAAAGAATTAATTAAAAAAATACAAGCTTCTAAACTTTCGTATTTCAACATCGATTTTAGCCCAACTTTGGGCGAAAATAAATAACATACGGAGAAAGAAAACTCTAAAATAAAGCCCGTACCTACAGACATAGTTTAGTTACCTATTCAAAAGTTAAAATAAATTTATTTTGAAATTATACTCCCAATAAAACTTTTAAATAATAAAATAATTTTAAATAATAAATTGTAATACTCTCAATAGTTTTTCTATAATAACCCTTGTGCTAAAAGTCTTATCGCATTTCGTTACGCGGCCGTCTTACGAATAAATTTATTTGCCTTTCATCAAGCGCGCGAGAATGTCTATTATGTCAGATGAGATGGCATACATTTAGGCCGCGCCCACTGATGAGTTGGATCGGACGACTCGTGCAGAAAGTAAAGCATACCTGCTTGCAAGGTGCACTGAGCCAGATTAAGCGTGAAGAATATAGCGCTCTTCTTCACTAATGGATTGTACTCATCGCAGTAGTAATGGAACGCCATGGCCAGATCAGATGGGACAGCTTCCACGTCCTTGACTACCATCACTCCGGTCCTGTCCAGATCGGCCTGGAAACGATTGATCAGCTCGCCGTGATCGCGCATCTTCAGGGCGGAACCTTCAACCATTGTGCAGCGGAAGGGTCCTTTGTTACCTAAAAATGTATTATGAGAGTAGTATTTTATTTATCCCGTTACCGCGGCAGTGTAAAACTGCTGAAACGCCGGGAAAAATAAATGCAATAAATAAATATTTTCATAGGGAATCCGAGGTATTTTGCGCTTGGAATCAAAGCAAAAGACTGTGTGAATTGTTTTTGTGTTGATAAAATATTACTCCACTGCCTCTCTTGCAATAAAATTTTAACTGTGACGATATCGCAGTGTACATGCATGCACGCTCGCAGATTTGTTCTATTAACCTTTTGACCGCCACCGTCGTCTATACTCGACATTTCAAATTGTGCTTACTACGCCAGTGTCGTTATTAGACGACCAAAACTGCTCCAAGAAAAAAACGAAATACACAATCTTTTAACTGTTAGTTCTGCGTTTTATTTATCCTAAAAGGAACATTGTTTTAGTTATTATACATCTATATTAAAGGTTTATAAGAAAAACCCCTAGTTGTATAAAAATTTCGATGATGAAACATTGAAATAAAATCCCGTCAGCGGGCGTGATTCGCACGCCATTGTCGGCAGGAGACGACCGCTAGTGTTGTGGTATACAGCTACCAAGCGAAGGTGATAAAAAATAGACAATTTACATTTAAACAAGATATTTATTACTTATTTCATGTTCATTCTCATGATATAAATAATAAATATCTATTAAGATATCATAATAAACCCAAACTTTAACTCTGCAAACGCATAATGAAAATAAAAATGATCCATGAGCAGGATCGATAATTCATAATCCCCACCAAAGCACATCACTGGTTCATCATCCCTTAGCAGTGTAGCGTACGCCACGGTCGGGACTACACGACCGTAAGTGACGTCATCAGCGTAACAAGACAATGGTAGTGACGTGCACGGTGCAAGTGCATTCCAAGTATGTCCGATCTGCTATTGATTTTGGATTTTATCTGCTATTGATTTTGGATTCATAGGTAAAATGTAGGTATTTGTAGGTACATAGATCTCTTGTTTGAAACTTCGACAAAAGCATGTTTCTGCTTCGAAGCACACAGGTTCCCTGTAGTTCGGTGGGTAGGTAGGTACATACCTACCTACATTTTATTTCTTTCTTGTAAGATTAGAGTAGGTGCCTGCCTACGTTGGGAACGGGATAAATTTTTGTGTACTTACTAGATAGGTAGGTACTTTCATCATTGGTAAGTAGGTAGTGTAGGTACCTAAATCGGTTTGATTATGAGATAGGTATCCGACTCAAGGAAATAATTACGTGGACAGAAAATCAATAAAAGATGTTAGATGGATAGGTAATGCGTAGAAAATTTACAATGAATAAAGAATGAAGGAAATAAAATAATACCTAGGTACCTACCTACCTAGTGAAATTTCCTAAAAAGCGGCAAGTATTTGTACCATGCATGAATGATAATTAATGAGAAGAAATTCTGCAAGTAGCAAGGAAGATAATTAGGTATAAAATACTTTAATAGCATTCATGGTACAATAACGGTTAGAAAGGTCATTGACCGTTACTTCGACCTACCTACCAAGAACACAAATTCTAGCACTAAATAATAATAATGCAACATTCACCCGATACGGGGATTCTTTCTTTAGTCTTATACTGTTAGTTTTTCTCTTCTTTTAGTGATAAGGCCGCCCATTCTGCAATTCTGTTATTTCTCTTTCCCTGTTTTGTTTTTGTATTTTCTTGGTTTGCAATAAAGTGTATTGTATTGTATTGTACCTAGGTAGGTAAGGTACCTAAGTGCAGTTGACTAGGGTAGGTAGGTAGGTACTTATTATTGCGTCTACCTACTTATTACACTGATGGGTAGGGACTAGGTATGTTGGTATAACTGGTAGGTAGGTAGGTACCGTTTCTTTCTCTGCATTGTGTAGTGATAATATTATTTGTGTCTTCAATCTTTAGTGGTTTGACATTTACTACATTGTAGGTAGGTATGTACCCAACTAGTTATTTGGTATTCAATGCATGTGATGTGATGACCATTTTAGTTTCATTTCAAGAGTGGACAGGTATATACCTACTTGCCCTTATCGATAATCAGCGACTATAACCTACCACATCACTACCTCAGATGTAAGCAAGCTTTCAAACATCGTGCCAGCCGCGCCTATGTCGGCTATTCACGACAACAGAAGACGTCACGTGGGTGAATAGTGATGTGCTGTTGTTATTTGAAAATATTTGTTGTCGATCTGATTTCTGGTTTTATATAGGCAAAACATCGGCAACTGCGGCGTAACAATTAATATATTATAGAGTAAATTGGTATCAAGTAAAACTCGAAAATTGAAGGTAGTGCTTCTAACCTGAAGCCCTTCTTTTTGTAACTTGGATGGCTTGGAGAGTTAGATTTTATCATTTTAAGGTGGCGTTCAAAAGGTAATAAAACATCCCAGATTTTAAAAAGTTGTTTATTGCATAAAAAACCAACGAAATCAAGTCTCCATGTGTTTATCGACAATATACATTTTATCGACTCTTGGCAGCACCATTTTTTCGTAGGTATTTTTGGTTACTTTTGTGCTTTGGCGTAGAGGATACGAGAATGCGTTTGGGGCGTGGCGGTCAAAAGGTTAACTAAGGCTAAATTGTATGTACCTAAGTAGGTAGGTACCTATTGTAAGTAAATTGTAACTAGATAAAGCTTAGAATTATGACACAAAAAAAAATTAAAACTAAAAATGGTGGCCGCATCGGTGCGGGCCGCTACCAATCCGGTGTACGGATGAATTTTTCACAGATTTTCTTGAAAATTATCAATAAATCCCTACTTATGACATGCATATGAGCAAAAACCCACCTACGCGACAGGTCGCGCGCGATTTCTCATTCAAAGGGAAGTCGATGCGGCGAAAATGGGTACACTACATAGAAAATTATACCGCGCGCGACAAACACCGCGCTATTGGGTTTTTGCACTCAATCCGAGTTGCGTTTGAGTGGGCGTAAGGTGGCATGACCAAACTACTGCTAGAGATACACTTGCATGTGGGGGCAGGTGTTTCAATATTGATATAGTAATACACAAAAATACATACGCAAATACTTAGATGTGGTCTCAGAGATATTATTTATAAATGAAGTGAATTTTTCTTTATCGTAGTTCTGGTCTCTGTTGTTATACACAAACATGAAGGATCCTGTGTCTTGCCTTTTAAGTATTGTTGATATACCTGAAATTAAATGCATTCATGATGTAAACCTAATGGATTCTGGTGTTATCCAAATTATTTTAGCCACACCACTGAGTGATGCGTCAATAAAATCATTTCGGTTAATTTTAGATGTTGTTTAGTTAAAGTTTGTTTGTAAGTTTGTAACAAAATTGACAGCACAAAAATTTTTGGTATCTCTTTTTTTATGATGATGGAATTAAAAAGGATAGCAAAATTTTTAGTGCAGATAATTGATACCTTTAGTTTTTCAACATAACCAACCAAACTCAATAAATAAACGACTAGGTAACTTACCAGTTTGCATCAGTAAAATGGCATTGCCATCAATACGAAATTCATTCCCAAGTAAATCAATGGCGTTGTAAAATCTTGACTCATCAGAGATTTCTCTGGCTGATGTATATCTTTGATAATACATATTAATTACTATCATTACAACGCCTGTTAGCAATACTATAATTGGCAAAGTCATTCCTGAGCTACTTTGAGCTTCATTTTCTTCTGACTTTGGATATATGTGTATTCTTGCTGAACCACTGCGATTGACGCCACCACTGGTCTGTGTTGATATGTTAATCAGATGCATATTTCGCGTGACAGTCGGTGATCTATTGGCTGATCCAGTTGTATTGTAGGAGTTATCGCTGTATGCATTGTCTTGTTCAGGTATTTCCTCTTCATCAGAGAGATCACTGTAATATGAATGTGACGGGAGTGTTGCAGGCAAGGATTTGGATAGAATGTAGCTGCAAATGGACATTACCAACTCATTATACATATACCTACTTTGTTTGCGATGCGCAAAAGCTACGAAAGCTTGCACCAATCAAGTGTAGTGTAATATTTTTTTTATGGATAGATATTAATAAACCATCCCTACATATACAGGGTTATTGGTTATTCACTGACACTACGTGAACTGCGGGTACTGCTCATCATCACATCACGAACACTTTAGTGAAGACGCCAGGTCTTAATTCTTTTTTTTTTGTAAATCGCCTGCCTCACATGCAAAATAATGTCCGAAACCTAATTAATTACTAAATAACGATCTCCCACTCCTACTTAAATCCACACCATCATCATTGGCTTATTTTATATCTACGCAAGATGATTTAAGTGGCATTAGCCTGGCTGGGAGACAGCCAAACACAATTCAGGGCAGAGAAAACCCCTATAATGATCGCTTTTTGAATGTACATACTAATTCCCTTTCCACCAATTTTAAGAATTGAGACCTGGCGTCTTCATGGACGTGTTCATGATGGTGGGCAGAACCTGCAGTTAACATAGTGTCAGTGAATTACCCATAACCCTATATACGTAAGTATATTAAAAGTGATTTTCATGAACCCTGGGTGGGATGATTACTCGTAGATAATGATATCCTCATGCAAAATACAATCAAAGGATAATTTGAGAAGAATAAAAGTGGAGTTGAGTGGTTAATAATGAGATGGTAATGTATAAACAGTTTGCATTTATAATGTTATGATAAAAATAAGACAGATGCATGCAGAAGTATTGCTTCAGTTACAATTATGTACTATATGCATTATTTTTATTTAAACCAATGGCAAACTATTGAATAGTTTGAAAAGGAAAATATATACCTGTCATCTTCTTCCCCTCTTGACAGAAGAAGGAGTTCTTCATTCGTTTCTAAATCGAATGAATTTCTTCTCTCTGAATTATTTGTGCGTTTTGGTGAGCTTAAGGGATTAACAGGTTTACTGAAAGAAAACAGAAAAATAGTATTATAATTTTACCCCAGAGTTATATAATCTATGTAATTATTAGCTTCTGCCCACGGCTTCGCACGCATATTTTCTATATAATAAATAAGTAGCGTATTATCTATATGTCGATATGTATGCCATATTTAATCTTGTTCTGTTCAGTAGTTTTGGAGATCCTAGGTAACAAAAATTTCACATTTCACAAACTTTCTGAATTATATAATATTAGTAGGAAGTAGGATAAATATAATGTATGAAGTATACAGATTACAGGGCGTTTGGTATTGCAACCAACATAATTTTTGGGGAGTTGGAAGGATCATAGGCTACATTTTTCAGAAGACTCAATGTTTCAAGTGTCATGGTTACTAAGATATGATTTTTTTATATCTCTTTGAATCTCGCATTTTAATGTCCATATTTTTTTGTTTGTGGTTGTAATGCCACAAAATAACTTGTAAGTATTGTATTCTTCAATGTATATTTATACTGAATAAATTATTACTTGATAAAATTCACTTCAAATTAAAAAGTTAAAGGCGTTTCAATTAAAAAATCTGTGTAAAAGTTGTATATTGTAACGAAAAGTCTATTGAATTTGTTTCTTTTAAAAAAATTCAATTTGTCTTTCTAACAATATGCTACACGACACAAGAAATTATTTATTAGGTGGTGCAACTTAATAGTTACTTCTCGTCTGCTAGCGTATCATGATTAAGCCAACAGTTTTATATTTTGTTCTTCTAAATGAATTTAAATCACAAACTTTGTTCAAATTGGCAGCCTTCACACACTCTAATCAGTTATCTTATCTAGTTCTCATAACACAAGCCTTGCTTTGCTTTGGGCTAGCTAGATGATTTTGTGTGAATTATACACCATTATTTATTTTTTCATGTAATTGTTTGCAACTGTTCTGCAGTTGCAAAAGTACAACAAATTATTATTCTGTTACTATTATTCGTTAAAAATCAAATAATTGAAATTGAAGAGGATATTATTTATAGTAAACTAGCTGCGCCCCGCTGCTTAGCTCGCATGGAAATCATACAAATTTCAGAAATTTCTTGCACACGCCAAAGGGGTAGTTTTGTAATACTAAAAAATATGTGATTCATTATTTACTTTATAGTTCATTTATTTGAGTTTTGAGTGTATCAAACAAAGGACTACACACTAAGCAAGTAAACAAATTAAACAAATTTCATTTATTCATTTCCATCTTGTAAATTAATATAATATTTACGTCTAAAGTCATAAATAACGGGATATTTACCATGATTTGAGTTTTGAGCTTTCCAATATTTCGGCACAGTTTCATGCGCCATGATCACAGAATAACTGACGGCACTGCGAGTGAGTTGTTATTGGCAGATATATCGATCTACCCTCATTTTTTGTCTTTTACTACGAACGTTACTACTATAATATTTACTTGTCTTTAGGGAAATTAATACATTATCTATGTTTGAAACACTAATCAATCATGTTATGTTTACATTTAGGACTACAATCTGGATAAAAACTTGTAATTGCAATATTTTTAGATGTAAAAATGATTGTAATCTGCTTTGTAAACTTATTACAATAAATAAATAAATAAAGGAAAAATAATTTTCCATAGAAACTATACCACCCTTTTTAACCCCCTCAGGTTAATTTTATGAATATAAGATTAGCCTATGTGTTATTCTAAAACCTAAACTACCTATACCGAATTTCATCTAAATAGGTTAAGTAATTACGGAGATATGTAGTAACAAACATGGATACAAACTTTTGCATTTATAATATTAGTAGTAACAGATTATTCAATGATTAAATAAAGATTCTCTGTCAAATAATATCACAACACAAGAAAAGTAGAGCCTTATGCACATACCTGAACACATTATCCACCTCATCAGTGCCTCGAACATTGTACCGATTGGCCCGATGGTTGCTAGTCCGAGCTTTGTTCTCTCGTTCGTTAATCAACCCAAATCTACCCATCGTTTCAGCAAGACCAGATGGGTGGGAGTCCTGACTGTGGATACTTCGTCTGGCTGACGGTTTTATTGAAGCCCACTTAGCCCACCTGGTCTAAAAATTAGTTTAAATTATTCTTTTGGGTAGTCATAAGAACTCTTCCTGCTGTGTATTTTACCACCTGTACTGCGATCACAAAACCGCCTGCCAGCTGTGGTGATTATAACTCCCAAGGAACCTAGATACTGCAACGAGAAAACCCCCTTTTTGGGGGAAGATCGTTCAGCCCTATGCTAACAGTACTCTGTGGTTAAGCCGTCGACGTATGTGTGAGGCACACCTCTACCAACCACCCAAAAACATTGTTGAAAAAGTTGTGTGCTGTAGAAACTACAAATGTATCACACAAAAAGGAACAACACTTCTTACTTTCTGGTCATCAGAATTGTTCATTTAGTGGCCGAAAATAGAGAAATTACTTTTGTATGTTAATTTTCAAGATAATGCCGTTCTATACTTTTTCTTTCAACTTCAACTTCTTATTTCATTCATGGTTTAACTTCAACTTCTTGTCAAATGGCTTCTGCATCGCAGTCATCGCTGTGTCTGTGCTGCCACAACTCTGCCAGTGTCCATGTCAAATAAACTTTTGTAGACTTTTAGAATAAATTAAAATATATTTTTTTTTTAATTCAAACAAAAAACTCTTTTTGAATAGTATCATTGATTTTCGCAAAGATCCTACGACTACGTTCTAGGTATACAATATCTTTGGATTTTCCTCACTCTCAGACAGAACAGCTTAAGGTGATACTAAACGGGCTACACTTTTCTGCATGTGGCTGCATTACAATGGCCGGCAACATTGCTCGCAATACCAACCAGCCAGACTATGCAAGATTGCACTAATGGCCCGGCAATAATTGACAAACATTTTAGGTGTGGCCAGGCGATCGCTGACCGATCGATAATATTGCAATATTGCCCAGCCAGTTCTATTGTTGTTTCAGTCGCTTCCTATTGAAATGGCATAGTGCATCTTTTTCTATCGACATGAAGTTTGTTATGTGAGTGATGCTTTGACTAATTGCTATGTTCTGTTCTGTGCTTTGTTTTTTGTTTTTGATGACTGTGCTTGTTTGTTTTTGAGTTTGTAAATAATTTTTCATCGAGGCTCATTTAGGTAAGGTTGAATCCACAATCTCTCATTTTTCTTTTTTCATTTTAAAATAATGTAAGCCGCTGCGACAAGTGTGATTTCGTCGGCCATTGTTGCCGATTTGTGTAGCCCGGTTTGGAGTCTGCATCATGACCATCCTATAGCCGACGAAATCACACTATAAAAAAGGGCCCTTTATATCTGGATGGATCAGAAATCATATCACGCGCAAAGCAATCAAAATTTACTATGTTAAATTTTAATTTTTTTATTAGTCTGTTATTACGTACCTATAGTTGACTGCACCCCGGATATTAGTCACGCTCACGTACAATAGCTTCTTCTTTTCCACTAATTTTAATAATTGAGACGGGCGTCATCACGGATGTGTTCATGATGATGGGCAGAACCTGCAGTTAACACAGTGTCAGTGAATTACCAATAACCCTGTATATGTATGGAGACGTAGCACGCAGTAGGTTACGGGTTAAATTTCTAACACAGGATTTTTTTTGTATGATTGAATTTAATAAGTAGGTACCTACACTTACCTAACTCTTTTTACTCTGGGTTTTTTATATTTTAAACCGCATTGCTTCAAGTTATGGTCCAGCTAGACCCAAGCATAAGTCGCATTGTCCACTAACACAACACATAGTGAAAATCCAATAAAAACATATTTTTTTATTGCGTTAGGTACCCTACACGCTAACGAGTTTACTCATATTGTTTCAGATGCTAAGGATCGAGGATTTCAGATCGATGTCATCTACACTGACTATTCTAAGGTCTCACATTCCTTATTGGTCCGGAAATTGAATGAGGCTGGCATTCACGGTGACCTCCTTCGGTGGTTAGAATCCTATCTGCGCGATCGGAGTCAAGCGGTTACGGTTACGATAAAGGGCTACTGTTCCTCATTTATGCCAAATACGTCCGGTGTGCCACAGGGGTCTCACCTAGGCCCACTTCTCTTCTTGATTTTTATTAATGATGTTATTAATAATTTTCACTCATCTGATTGTTTAATTTATGCGGATGATACTAAATAATAAATAAATAAATAATGCTGGACAATTCACACAGCATTATCTAGCCCCAACCTAAGCAGAGCTTGTGTTATGGGTACTAGATAACTGGTATACTTAATACAATACACTATATATATATATATATTTTATTATAGATAGAAAACACCCAGACCAACGGAACAAATTTCAAAATAAAAATAATTAAAACCGTTTCTGACTGTTACGCCATTCAGGATGATTTGAATAGACTTTTCTCGTATTGCAACCGTAATTCTATTGTATTAAATACAAAAAAATGTAATGTTATATCTTTTTCTAGAAAAACTAATTCTATAAATTTTAACTACAATTTTTATAATAATAAATAGCATTTCAAGAGTCACACAGGTAAGAGACCTAGGAGTATATCTCGATAGCAAACTTTCGTATATTTCTCACTATAATAAAATAATATCCTATAAAGCTTCTAAGATGCTCGGCTTTGTCTTGAGAATAGGAAGGGAATTTAATAACCCTTATACGTTAATTACTCTTTATAACAGTTTTGTAAGATCCATAATCGAATATTCCTCCGCTGTCTGGAATCCTCGATACAAAGTGCATATACTTGAACTGGAGAAAATTCAAAAAAAGTTTTTGAAACACTTTGTTTACCGTTTTCCGCTGGCCGCTTCTGATACCATTTACAGCCTCCAGGACCGTCGAGTAATTAGAGACATTATGTTTCTGCATAAAATTCTGAATAACAACATTGACTCCAGTAAACTTCTTGGTAATATATTTCTTTTTTGCCCAAGACTATCGTCTCGGAAGAAAAAAACATTTTGGACACCCACATCCAGAACCCAGTATCATGGGAATGTTTTCATAAATAGAGTATGTGATGCATACCTACAATAAAAATTTCTCCGATGTAGATATTTTTGACTTATCTGCACTTGAGTTTCGTAGGGAATGCTTTGCCCGCCTCGCCAATACTGCTTCTTAAAATTGTAATTACTCGTATCACTATGTTGTCTTATCGCTTAAAATATGTCTAAATTTGTCTTTCGCTTAAAATTCACAACATTCTTATCTAAACTTACCTTGATATTAAACTTGTCTATTAGAATTATGTATCTTAAGTAATCTGTATCTGTTGTGTTTCACACACGTCAAAGCGTTACTACAGTGTACTATTCTTTATCAGTGGAAACACTTATTGGTTTTTGTACTATTTCTAAGTCTCCATTGTATTCTGTACTATTATAACTGTTTGTTTCCTAAATAAAACAAAACAAAACAAAAATAAAACATTTATTTTGTATTTGTTTTTGGCCAAGCCCAAGCTCCTCTTTAAGGTTACCTTGCCCACCACTGCTAATTAATTACGTGAAAATCTACACACATGGTTTTAATAAATTTTATAAAATTAAGCATGATAACATTGTTGTAGTTATTTTACGCCAGGGTCAAGCTTACTTTTATTTTATTTATTGAATTAGCTCAAAAACTAGAGCTAACCAGAGGATTTTTTCTTAAGGCGCTACCCCGACCCAAATAAGCGCCACCATCTATTTTATTTTATTATTCTGTTAAACGGAATTTTCAAAAATCGATCGACCAATTTCTGATACCTATCATAAGCCGTTTTGTGATGCCTCTGTAAAAGTTTTATTGAAGAGAGGTGGCAAAAATGAGCAACTTCGTATCTCTGCCTACACTATACTTTCTAAAACATTTATAGATGCATTAAAAAAAAGCTTAAGATAGGCATCACAAACTGGCCAATCTATTTTTGAAAATTCCTTCGTTTAACGGAATAATTGTCCAGCATTATTTATTTATTTATTTAATAAGATAAAATAGGTGGAGGCGCTGATTTGGGTTGGGGTAGCGCCATAAGGGTTTGAATGACAGATAGGGGGCGCCGTAGAAATCTCGCCCAGGCACCGGCACGGCACGGCACGCTTTTGCATGGTTGTGCTAACATTTCCTGTATTTTGTGACATTTATTGTCACTTTTTGAAAATTTTGTCAACATTTCCCGTCATTTTTACTTTTGGTGTCACTTTGACATTGCTGTTTCTTTCACTCTCGACCATGCCTTCAGGTAAAGCATGAAGGTTTTGTATCAAAACCCTTAGAAAAGTCATTAGTCTCTCTCTTTAGATGAACTTTTATTTTACTACTCTTTCCACTTTTCTCAAAATATAAATTATAAGTTGAAATAATTGGAAAAAAGTCCAATTAATGCAACTCGTTATACCTAGGCAGCTGTATGGACTAGGTACCTACGTACTTTAGAGCAGGGAGCGTCCCCTCCCCACATGCCACTAAAAATACTACACAAAAACAAAACAATCACAAAACATTCCAGGAAGCAAACTAAAATTTATTGAACAAGTCTAATGAAGAATAACAATTAACAATCAATCAAGAATAAGAACATAAATCCTAGCATGTTAGAAAATGTAATACGTAGTCTATTTCCATAACTGGCTTCCGCTAGTGTGGGCTCAAGGTCACGGCGACTTGGTTTCGCTGGGAAGGTAGCTAGTGCCACAACAGCGGTATCTTGCTCTTCATGTTTCTGAATTTTCTCATCTAACCACGCCTTGAACGTATAGGTTGGCAATATTTCTGCAATTTTTTTGTTGATAGCGTAAGTGGAAGTAATTTCTTTGACACATTCACTTTGACCCTTGACAACTATACCGATGAGTTCATTATCGAATATTGCTGGACCACCCGTATCTTTAAAGCAAGTCTGAACTTTAGTATCAATGCAGTCAAAGTACCCCCGAATCAAGTCTCGTGAATCAACCATAGGAAGAGGATAGCCACGGTTTTCCAGTCCAATGTATTGCAACTCTTTCACCTGTCCTACATCAGTATTCAAGCCAAATCCAAGAGCTTCAACATCTACCACAATGCGAGTGCTCGTGTAGTTACTGAGTTGCAATTTGCTAGCGATCGAGGCGTTCATTTTGGGGATATAAATGAGTCCTACATCTTTGTCCGTGTCTGTAGTAGCGTAAGTAGGAAACTTCTCAATCTTCATTACACGAAGAACCACCGTAGTATCATCTTTTTTGGCTTTCGTTGCATTAAGTAGAACATAGCTGATGGTCTGTTCAGTGCAGTGTGCAGTTGTTAAGATGAGACCGTTGGCAACCACAGTTCCAGAGCAAACAAACTCATTGTGATCGGACATCACTGCTACCACAAATGGGAATTGCTTGTGTTGCGCTACACGAACTTCATGCATTTGGCTATTTTGTCTTCTGGTACATGTAACGTTATTGGTTTCACTTTCACCGGAGGCAGCCACATCCATTGATTGGTCGATAGTATCATCGTTAGCATCAGAGACGTCATCTCTGTTGTCTTCAATACTCTTCTTCACATTCTCACCAGCACTATTCGTCACGAAAATAATTATTAGTGAACAAAAAATAAGAAGAAAAGGAAAAATCGACCTCATTTTTGCAAAACCCAAAGATTTGCAAATTCAGATGTCAAATTTTGTGAACTTCAGAGTTTAAAATTCAGAAGAATTTTGTTCTTTTTGACTTCTATCAGTTTCATATTTAAACATTAAGCATAGCAGCCAGTGGTTTTATACCATGGACAAACAAATTGTTCCTCGTTTTACACCTTTGAGTTTAAATTAGCAATAGTGTAGATGTGGGCGAGCGAATGTAGGTTTTGAGAACCCCAATATTCGTTTACGGCGGCGGCGGCTGCGTGGCACCGGCGGCGGCAGCGTAAGTTTAGATAGGCAAGTTTACACAGGGTCAGTGCACAAATCAGTAGCGTCGCCTGTGCCGGCGCGCGCCGACACTGACTTTAATTGTTTGCATGGAGTCAGTAGTCGTGGTAAATTTTCACGGTGAGCACACGTGAAGTCAGTGGGAAAAAAAAATGAATTTGCAGAAACAACGATTGAATTACTTGATGTTTTTTTCCATTTTGCTGTTGAATGAGTTACTGGAATTATTAGAAATGAATTAACTAAGGTCAGTTGGGGTAAGTGCGGTTATGGGGGAAGTATGGGGGGTTTTTTGAAACTACCTTACGCGACAACCTTCGTTTTGAAAAAGTTTTCGTCTAAGTGCCTACACCACAGACCAAGTAGACATACTAAGCACTTCTTTAATAAAGTAACGTTAAATACACTTTTTTAAAAATTAAAAATTATACGGCACTTCTAGACGAGGGCAGTCAGGTATAAGTGTTTAGCACCATTGAAAACGTTGTTCTTTAGGAAATGTGCCACACTTTCCTATTCCCATTTTGCTATTTACTGTTTTTTTGGGGTGACCTTTATTTCTAGGATCCAAGAGTGAAATAAGGACTTCTGTTCGAAGGTTCCTCTTACTGAAACTCAAGTTAAAATTACAGATTATAGTCATTTACTAGCCAATTCGGACTACTGCCGCTCTTGCCCCATTTCGTTGGGAAAGTGCGGCTACCGACAAGCTGTTAAAAACCCAGTGAAATACCTAAAATATTGTGTCAGATTGCTGAAATTATAGGTTCCATGCGGAGATTATTCATCAGGTAATGTGGTACTGAAACAAATCATTTAAAAATGGACACAGTATCAGCACTATTCGAGTGCAAAGTGAACTTATAAAATTTTATGTCGCACTAGCCCCAACTGACCTTAACAATAAACGAATTTGGATAAGAAAATGGATTGAACAAGCTGGCTCATTTTCATTCACCAGCGAGACGCGATGTCACCCTACAACGCAGCGACGGTGACTGACCAAGCACTGACTTTTCTATTCACACTGGGTTTTTATCGCTGACGCGGAAGGGCGGTCAAAATTTTCGTGTGCGAATGCACAAGTCAGCGCTGCATACCCACCGCTCGCTGCACTGCCTTCAAATCAATTTACATTGTTTTTTTTGGATCAGGATTCAAGTCCCGTTGAAGTCGTAAATTTTTGCGATATTATTTGATTTCTTAGAAATTACCCTGAGTGTGGGGTAGGTATATTATAATAACCATAATATGTGGGTTGCCTTGCCAGTGATGTGACTTATCGATCCGAGACATGATCATCGCTGACTAGGCCTCGTTCATAAAAAATAAACACAGATTCGCTCAGTGAGCTATGGAGAGAGGTGTGCTTGAAGTTTTTATTCCTGTTAGAATTTGGAATGCGGAAATCCTATATAAGAACCGAAGTCACTGACTTAACTCTCAGAATTAGTAAGCTGAACTGTCAGCGGTCAGGTCATAGGTAGGTAGGCATAGAGTAAAAACTCGCTGCTGTCTCAGCAGAGGGATAGTGTCATTCAACAATTTGACAATTTATGCAACCAAAAACCGATCTATGTGTGTTTTGACAGCACGTTAATACAGTGTTCTCACTCACACATTCAAATGATTGAATGTTGCTAGTGAATAGCATTTTCCCTAAAAAATTGGGTAACTGAAGCAAAGTTCCAATTAAAAAAATAAGTCATTTATTTTTTTATCACCTTACTTTTTATTTTCGATATTATCTTATTTCTTTTTTAATTAAACGAAATATCAGCTAGTAGCTTTGGTTACTATCATTCTTCCTCGGTCAAACGACAAAAAGTTTTTACTCCAAGTCCGCAAAATAAGATCGGCTCCGATCGTTTACGGAACAATAATTTAAATAGACGGTCAAGTGCGTGTTCGACCACGTGCAGTGTATTCAGTATTCATTATTTTTATTGCGAAACAAAAATATTACATACAGTAAGTATTAATGTACCCTGTCAGGTAGGGTATGGCAATATATCTTAATCTAGGACTTAAGTTAAGGACTAAATTAAGTATTTTGTATTTTATACAAAATTAGGAGATCTTTTATGAACAATAAATAACATTTGTGTAGTTTAGAATAATATAAATTTACTTAGGTAGGTACAATAACACTTTTTAACAAAATAGTTTACTTTTTATTAATTTGTGTGACTAGGTTATACTTAACATCTTATAATTAATCAATATTATAACCTATTATATTATTAAGAACACTTCGAAGCTCTTCCATTGTTAAAAAGAAAATGTAGGGATTCTATCCAAATAGTTTGTCTTCAAAAAAGTCTTTTATGTCATAATAGCATTTTTTTATAAGCAATTCTTGTAGTTTTGATGCGAATATATGGTGTTTGGGTTCAGATTTAAGGAATGTTGGTAGTTTATTATGTATTTTAATGGACAGGACATGTAATAAGGGCTCTGTCTGTATAGTTCAAGTCTAGGTATTGGAAGGATGAGGTTTGTTTTTCTTCGTGGATTTTTATCAAATTGGTATAAATTCAGGTTTTTTCTAACAAATAATGCTGTTTCATATACATATATAAAGGCTAGTCAAAGTTAGTTTTTGTTCTATAAAATGTGGTCTACAGCTGGTGCGTCTTCTGATATTAACAATAATACGTAGGCATTTTTTCTGCAATATAAATAATTGGTTTGTATCTACACTGTTGCCCCAGATTACTACCTATGCCATAGCGTAGCCATGAATAAGCATATGCATAGTAGGCAGGCAGATAAAGCTGTTTTAATGTTTGTGTTACTTTTTAAGATAGATAAGGCATAAATAAATTGTGATAGTTTGCTTTTGGTTTTTTCTATACATATTATGTCCTTTCCAATTAAGGTGAGTATCAATTTTTAGGCCTAAAAGGGTATGATCTTGGACTTCTTCAATATTGAGGCTACTTGTTAGTGGAGATAGATCTAGAGGTGTTTTCTGGTACGGGGTAAATTGTATGATTTTTGTCTTTTTTGTATTTGCTTCCAAATTGTGAGCTTCTAACCAGGTGGTTATGTTATGAAAACTTTATTTTATTCTGATAAGTGAAATTTTATGGGGGGGGGGGGCATTTGAAAAGAAGGGACACATTGTCTGTAAAAAGGATGCAGAAGGAGTCAGCAATTTTAGGCAGGTCATTCATGTAGATTAGGAACAGAATGCATCCTAAAACACTTCCTTGTGGAATTGAATTGTTTATGGTAATTGTTTTTGATTTTACTGTTTGTATAATCCCTGAATTTTTACAACAATGTTCAATTTGGACAAACTGTTTCCTGTCTAGGAGGTATGATTTCAGCCAATTTAGTATTTTTCCCCTGAATCCGATTTCAAAAAGTTTGGTTATAAGTATTTTATGGGAGACTTTATCATATGCCTTACTCATGTCTAAGAGTATACCTATTGCATAGTATTTGTCTCTAATATAGTTAAGGGTTTCGAGGTTGTACTTAAAAATAGCAAGAGCTGTTGAGGAGTTTTTACGAAAGCCGTATTGATTTTCACTTAGGAGATTATATTTTTCTAAGTAGTTATAAATGCGGTCTGATATTGCACGTTCAAATATTTTAGACAAGTGTAAGTAATTGCACGGTTCATGGCGTATCTAAACAAACTTATTTACCTGTTTTACATATCGAACCACCTTAATTAAGTTATTTTCAACAAAATTTGTTCAAATTTTCCTTTTTACCAACAAAAGTACCTACATATTTTAAGTTGCTTAGGACTATTAAGTACTCAACTAGTAAATATATTGTAGCTGTGCAGTTTTCCTTTTAAATCACACCACCGACTACCAGCATTTTTTCCACGAATAATAATGCCCAAGTTAGACAAGTACCTACACTGAAAAAAAACCAAGGTTTCGTTTTTTTTATCGTACATAGTATACAATAAGAAACAATTCAGAATATCGTCGAGTGACAGAAATTTTAAAATTATGATATTCCGCGCAGTTTGATTCCTAAGTCCTAACTTGAGTGAAGTCCACCCTCTCCTCTACTATTTTAATAATGTACTCCTAGCCAAATTTCGACCACGGCGGCCAATCTCATCAGAGACTAGCCAGATGCGCAGGACATTTTTAGTGCACAAGTGTGTGTGCAAACACCGGTGCACTCTCTATTCCCTCACTCTCATAATCCGATGGGACGACAGATCGACACGACCGGGGAGAGATCAGGTGCAGGACCAACGGCTTAACGCGCTTTCCTAGGCACGGGGGTGTAACACCGCCAACTTCCTGACTCCGGGCTGCTACTGTGATTTTTTCTTGCTGGAAAAACCCCAGTAACAACTTTTGGCCCGACCCGGGATTCGAACCCTGGACCTCATAATCAGCGGTTGAACAAGCTGACCGCTAGACCAACGAGGCAGTCAACTATTTATCCTATACATAGTATTATATAGTACTATAATATCTGTGCCTATACTAAGTAACAAAACCGGGGTATTTTTTCCCCAGTGCATAGCAACATTTTCACGAAAATGGTGGACGAAATTTTTAAATTTATTTATGAGTTTTGATGACTGGTTTAGGCAAAATTACAAATGTAATATGTGTGTAGACTAGTAGAATGAGATATTTGCAGTATTATTTTTCTTGCTACTGGTGTTTAAATACCCTTACACCGCACAACACATCATTTTTATATTTTTATGTGAGAGCTGCTTTCCGCGTCATTTCAAGTATTGTACTAACGGCTCAAAATGAAAATTGCGACGTTTAGTCGCAATTTTTTAGATTCACCTCGTTTGTGTCAACTATCATTCTAAGCCTTCTTATTCTAAGTAGGTAGGTATAGCTCGCAGAACTGATAACCGCTGGGGGGTAAAGGTTTTCGAGTGGCGATCGAGATAAAATTCAAAACGGAGTGTTGAGAGCCTAACCACTCGATGGATCGATGGAATCGTTGCAGGGAGTCGATGGATGGAGGCGGCTTAGGATCGCTATTTACGGCGGCGTATGGGGGAGGCCTATATCCAGCAGTGAACGTGTGTGGGCTGCTATGAGCTATTGGAAAACTAAAATCAAATAATCTTTTCATTTAACACTTGAAAAACGCGACTAAGATCTAAAAAAATAAACATTATATTTTTTTATTTTATTTTATTATGTAAGTACCTACTACATAATTCATTATATAATATATACTATAATAGTAATATATACTTTTTTTGGGTACTTACATGCCCTAGTTAGGACAAGTCAGAGCATGGCCACAGATTAGGTAATGTTACTTCGTATCGTAACAGAAACCTTATTAAAATTGTTTCCACTCCACCAATAAACTTTACGCCTATATAGGTGAAAATAATGTTCCTAACGCTCTGCTCGCTGTTAGCGAGGCGGCTCCCTCAAACCCACTCGCGCCCGGCTAACTCTGCAGGTGCAGCCGGCCCATTGTCCCACGCTACGGAATCAGTATACCATCAGCGCCTTCGTATAACAGCAGCGCTGCCGTTCTTCCAGCATTGGTTGCAGCTAGGGATTGCAAAATCCGGATAATTTCCTTATCCGGATAATTCACATTCCAACATTCATATTATCCGGATAATCCGGATAATTCGAATAATTCGAATAGAAAGACAAATTTAAAATAACATATCTTAACTAGCTTTTGTTTGCGGTTTCGCACGCAATTTTCCAAGATAAAATAATGCTTCGTGTTATTCCAGGTTTTAAACAACAAAAATACAATGTTTTTATAACGTATCATTATAATTGAGAATTTAGTTTTTATTTTGGCAGAATAATATAACACTGAATGTCATGAACTCGTTCACACGTCCATTAGTTTTGGTTTGATAAAAACATTGGGTGCCACGAAACATGTGTATGTGTAGTGTACTAAGTCGAAAAGGGGTGATTCTGGACGGGCCGGAGATCAATATTTGTTAAACGATTTTTTAATTACGAACAAAAATTAAATTGTTTTGAATAAAACTTTAGCTTTTTTTTAATATTCATGTTAGTTTACGTGTATTCTTACATTATTGCTATTGTTTAGAAATTTTAAAGGAGTTGCATCATTTTTTTGTAATAATTTCATGACAAAACACTGGTTTTGCAAAAAAAACTAGTTAGAACATTTGTGAAATATTTTATTACTTTAAATAATGCAAGAGTGCGTGTGAAAGAACACAAATAGGAAGATAAGTTTTAATAAAAAAACTAAATATATTCGAAATTAAAAAAATCGTAAATCACATGTTGATCCTCGGGTGATGCCTCGGGGTACAAATTAACACCCATTTGGCTTAGTATACATGCTATGTGGCACCCTGTGTAAGTGGTCATCATTAGCTTATGCTAGTCTACTGCTTGATACATGCCGCTCTTTATGAGCGCCAAGGCACCTTGTCTTCAGCTGGCCTCCTCCAGCATCTGCCAACAGTCTGACAGATCGTCATCCCACTTTAAGAGAGCCTTGGTCTCCACCTAAATACACGCTTAAACCCAACGGTTATCAGTTCTTCGTCAGATATGGCCCGCCCACCCACTGCTACTCAGTTCCATGAAGTAGCGTTTGAACCGTGTCGTGTCGTTGTGAACCCACCGAAAACTCATTGAACGACTACATGAACAGATAAGTGCGCAGGAGGCATTAAGCATAAAGACAATGCGACGTATGTACGACGCCGTGCAAGCTATAAATTAGCATATAAGCTATAAGTATAAGCTATAAATTATAATTAATTTCAAATTAAAATTCATTTATGATCATGAGCCAAATTATGTTTGACTAAAAATTTATTCGAATTATCCGGATTGCGATCCAAATTATCCGGATAAATAAAATTGGAAAATTATCCGGATTATCCGGATAATTCGAATAACGGATAATCCGGATTGCAATCTCTAGTTGCAGCGCAATGCAAAAATGGAAGAAGATCTGTGCACACAAAATTTGCATAGAGCTTCATGACTAAATAAATAATAACGGGCGACGCAGGCCCCAAAAATTTTAAGACGGTGATCAAAAAAATAACAATCAATATAAATCGGCGAGCGGAGCGAGCGGTAAGAGCGGTCAGAGCGGGCTAGAAACAATGAAGAGGCAGTTAAGACGACGGCGACCGAAGATAGCCGCAGAATTTTTGCGTTTTTTTCGCTAATTAATAAGAATGTAAGGATACAAAAAAGAAATAGCAGGGAAATTGTTATTTTATCGGTAGTCACAAAGTGCACAAGAAGAGTAGTGTGAAAAAATATAATAATAAAATAAAATATTTTTGCGCTTACGCCGCCGTTCCCAAAACGTATGCTCTGTCCCGCTTCAACTAAAGCGAGATCCTACGCCTATCTTTTCACAAAATGGCGCGCAATGCAATGCGCCCTCTCATGAAACTAATACAAAATAAATATTGGCGAGCGGAGTGAGTAGCAGCTTTTATTTAGTGAGGCGTTCTTTTTAAACAAGGAAGCCAAAAAATAACAATATCACATTACGTTGATGTTGATACGTCATTGTCAATCGTCTGACACTGACTGATACTGACACACTCACTGTCAAGTCTTCTCGTTCGTCTTTCGATTTCGAAAATTTCGTCTTCCTTCACTTCAATTAGATTTTTTACTTGATAGTCCTGCTATTTTGCTAGTCACTTTAATATAAAAAATGTCCAAGAAAAAGGGAAACAAGAAAAACCAAGATTTTGATGACGACTTGGAAGAAAAAAAGATAGTAAACAATGATATTCAAGAAATAACCTCAAAAAGCAAAGGAAAAGGCAAAAAGAAAGGCAAAGGAACTGGTGATCGCAGTGAAAGTGATGATGAGACTCTCATCAAAAAACATGTTTCCGATGACGAAGATACTCCGAAGCCAGTGCCTAAGAAATCACAAAAGAAAGGTATCCAACTGGTGCACCAAATAGCATCATATTTTGCACTGTGAAACAAAAACTATAATGACTGATACTTGTATTACACCATATGGACATGTAGTTGGCAATTATTTCACAATAATTATCATTATAAATGTTTTCAGCTAAGAACAAACTCAAGGGTGCAATCTCTGATGAAGAAGATGATGATAAATCCACAATAAGTGCTTCTAACAAAAGCAGTGCTGCACCCAAATCTGCCAAGAAGAAAAAAGGTAATTTTACAAAATACGTAGAGTTTTTATGTGCTTGAGTTCTGGCTTCTTAGTCCGTGGTTGTGACCATTGTGAGAATTAATCTGCCATAAGACGGGGGGTCTTATGGCAGATTCATTTCCATGCTACATTCTACCTGCATATTTAGCTTAAATCGCTAATTGAGCAGTATGATATTATTATATAGATACATTTTTAAAGCTGGCCCTTTTGTTGTTCGTATACTGGGCCTTGATTTGTGACATCAGCGTGCATAATTGTATGAATAAACAGTAAAATGAGGATCAGTAAAGTTATAGCAATTTCAATAGAACTAGTATCCACGTTATTCTTTATGACATAATAACATTCTATATAAATTACCTGTCTTTATAAATTATCCAAATTGTACCATTATGTATGAAGATGTTAAGTAATAAACACTATGCTGTTACTGCTGGTAAAATCAAATTAAGCGGGCATGTGAAGTCACTCGCTCGGTCACCACCTATTAACCATAGTTGGATATCAGTTTTTAGTGATTTACTCCGAAACTATAAGTATAAATCAAATCAAATCAAAAACTCTTTATTTCCATAATCACAATAAATGTACACTTACAAAAGGTCAAATTATAAAACTTAACACTGACACGGAAATAAAGTGATACTTTTGATTTCTTATTTTAGGAAAAAAATAACAGAACCAGATTGACTCAGTTTTGAGAGAGACCCATCGAATGAATAGTGCCAGTTTTTAAAAACGTATCCATACTTCTTTATTTGTCTATGTTTAATAATATTATAAAGAGATTCATAAGTTTGTAGGAGGCAATCTCCAAGTCCATTGTTTTAATTAATTCACTATTATTTAACGACATCCACCTGTGTTACGTAGGCTAGATTCTATACAGGAACTTATACAGGAATTATATGAAGACACTTGCTGAGGCTATTAAGTTATAGTGGTGTGAAAGATAGTGCCAAATACTTTTATTTTTGTTCAGGAAAAGGAAAAAAAGATGATGAATGGTCTGATGGCAGTGATGTTGAGCTCAAAGAGGCATCTGAAGAAGAAATATCAAAGCCTGT
Organism: Eupithecia subumbrata; assembly: GCA_949316285.1. Lineage (NCBI taxonomy): Eukaryota > Metazoa > Arthropoda > Insecta > Lepidoptera > Geometridae > Eupithecia > Eupithecia subumbrata. The sequence continues at coordinate 4,008,599 of OX438648.1, forward strand.
GAGCAAAAAGAAAAGTAAGTATTTGCAAATAAAATCTCTAACATAAATTTACATGGTTTTTGTTGTTTTGAGCATTCCTATATTTTTGCACAGTTGCATGTGCCATGGTCATACTTCCATGTTAACTTATTAATTAATTAAAATAAATTCTTGAATGTAAATAACTGTAGAAGAAAATTATTTCTATTTCAGCTAAAAATAAAAAGAAAACTAAGGTAGAGTCCTCAGATGAAGAGGATGACCAAGATGACTCGAAGTCTGTGGCTAGCAACGTCTCAAGTACTGTGGCTAAGCCTGTTGCTAAATCTAAAATTAAAAAAGGTAAATTAATAGTCTTAAACTGCAATTATACAGGATGGCTTTTTGAGATGGAAGTCATTGACCAAATCCGAAACCATGAGAGTTAGAGAAAAGTAGTGAAAGGAGTCCATGACCTTGATTTATAAGAAAACAAAAACTCATGCATATTTGTTCATTACAATCAAATAATAGAAACAAATTAGAACTAGTATTTACTGATAAGGATCTGCTTGCAAAGAAATGCAATATTGAAAATGAAAGGAAATAGCTTACTTGCAATTTTAGTTTGAAAACCCCTTTTACTACTGTTGTATTTGTGAAAACTCGCCGCTGGCCAGGATACTTAACTTGTGTTTTAATAGGGTACTCAATCAAAAATTTAATTCCTTTCAGACTTCCTTCATGTTTTCCGATTTGGCCATCCTCCCGATCTTAAATGCCACCTGAATTTAAGTAAACTTAACAACAGTTTAAGTCATGCTTACCAAAGCCACGACTGCACTGCAACAGATAGCTTGCATGGCAGATAAGCATGTAGCTTAGTTACATGGACTAGCCACTTTGAGGCAACCATCAAGGTTAAAATCTAGAAAAACAGACATTGCCTTGCATTCAGACCACTAGCTAAGCTTTATTATTTTAAATGATTTATTATTATTATTATCAAGCAGCAAGATGCTTGCAATATGGCTGGTCCTGTAAATTATCATGTTTCTTTTCTCATCTACTATTCAAGCTACGTATTGCAGTGCAGTTGTGGCCTTCTTTTCATGTATTTCTCTACAATATTAGAGTAACTGTTTAAATCTGATTTAAGGTAAAGGTAAAAAAGAAGATTGGCCTGATGAAGAAAGTGATAAAGAACTCAAAATGCCTTCAGAAGATGATGAGCTCATCATACCTATTGTTAAAAAAGGTATGTTCATAGATCTTGAATCTTTTTGTAATTACTTCTGTAACAGGGACTTGACTTAAACTGGACTTGAAAAGTTAATATCAAAGCTATGGATGACCAATCCATTTGTTTGAAGCCTAATAAGAAAATGATTTTGATATTAATTAATTACACATCAGAAACAAATGGTGTCAGTTGATCGAAGCAACTTGGTAGTTTGTTTTGATATGCTATATGTCATCTGAAAAATCGTATTTTGTGCTTCCAATTAGGCCTCCAGGTATATATTAAGTAGGTATTCACAAGTCAAAGCAGTCTTGTCAGTAAGTCTAAACAGATTTGAATAACAATTTAAAGTTTTGGTAATGAATTGACAATATGAATAATATCCAGTTTCTTCGGAAGTATTTTTCTGACCGATATTCCAGCGCTAGACGCTGAAAATATTAATCGCTGTGACCAGAGCTGTAACAGCAACTATGTTAATATTGTTGAATTTACGCCGACAGATGTACTCTACGGAATTAAAAAGTTAAAAGCTAGAAGCTCTATAGGGCCGGACGCCGTACCACCGGCTCTTATAAAGTCAGTTGGTAAAAGCTTGGTATCCCCACTGTATCACATTTCTAATTTGGCATTACGGACAGGTAGGTATCCAGCACAGTGGAAGGTGTCAAGGGTAACACCGATCCCAAAAAGCTCGAATAAACTTGCTGTCGAGGAGTATCGTCCAATCGCCATCTTGTCTTCTCCCGCTAAGGTACTTGAAAACGTCTTGCACAAAATAATATACGCACAAGTCAAGACTTTCTTATGCAATGCCCAGCATGGTTTTAGAGATAAGCGGTCGGTCAACTCCAACCTTCTGACACTTGTAGAGTACATCTCAAGTAACTTAGATCTCGGCTGTCAGGTGGACGTGCTCTACTTCGATATCCAAAAAGCGTTTGATAGAGTCAATAACGACATACTGCTGGCCAAACTAAGCGCCATAGGCTTCGCGCCCGATCTTCTCAGACTTCTCGCCGACTATCTGCGCGATCGCCAGCAGTATGTTAAACTTGGAATTTATGAGTCTGCACTAGGGCTTGCAAATATTCGAAAATTTTGATATTCGAATATTCGATTTTTTTTCGGGTACTATTCGAATATTCGAATATTCGACAACAGCAGCGGCTGTAAAGCCTGAAAATTATGTGTTGCTCACTACGCACACTTTGTAGCCCTTTCAGTTTGCCATTATCACGCTGTAACACTCCAAACCATCGTAACATACCCTACCTGTCCAATATTGATTATTATAGTTAGATTTGTATATTTTACCGTATCTTTTGTAATAAAATTATGATTTAAAGTGGCAAATGATCGTCTAGCTAGCGGAAGGACCCGTACGTTGTGTAGTAGGTAGTAACTCAGATTCTTTTAGGAGCTTTAGACAAACGAACTAACTCTTTAACTTACTTGAAATCATCGATTCTTCAATTCTGGTGTAGCATAACCAGCCTTTTTCACGATCGGTTAAACCTAACTTTCTCTCTCTCTGAAACAGCTTAGATTACGTAGTAAAATTAGAATTCAATCCCGGGCATTCAAGGTAAAGATAATTAGGTGAAGAAGTAGATTTAAGTATAGATTACGATATTAACTGGATCATTTTATGATTTCGGTTACAATGCCTCCACTGTGCGGTTACCAGAGAACTTTGCTTTGGCCTGTGCAGGTCCAGACCAAAGCTTTCTGCTATTTAGGGCTCCCATTCAGAATCACATTCAGCGCCTCGGGGACAGTCGAAAGTAGAAGACTATCGCCTGGCCCGTACTCAGTTGTAACCAGACATTTAAGTGCAAAGCGATTGAAAAACGCTAACTCAGTAGAGTTTTACGGGGAATGGTCTAAAGCGACCCAAATACACCTACCTACCTCTCCTACACCTATCCTACCTCAACCTATACCTATACCTACCTAGAAGCTGCTGCTTCTGTAAACAGGGTGGAACCACACTCCAGGCTAACCGTAGATCTAATCAATAGACATAATAAACCCTCAGTTCTTCTACAATCGGGATGACGCTTGCAGAGAGAACCGTTTTAACGGAAGACAATTCCACAGACTTGGAACGTAAATGGTCTCCCAAGTCTGCTTGTTAAAATTTAATATACATCCAGGGTCTACTGGATGTGCTTGATAAACATAATAAGAATTTAGATTAGCCAGCTCTGGGATGTAACACCATCCGTCTACAACGTAGAGAAACGATAGAATTAAGTAGTGTGTTTACGTAACCTGAATCCTCACTCTCCGGAACGATAGAATGCTTTCTCCGAAATCCTCGCTGGTCCGAAGGATCTCAACGCTAAAATCCGATCCATTCTGAAGCCGTTCATCATATGTACTAGGTCGACCCAGCATTCTCTCAATCAGGCACACAATTCCTCACAGTTTCTGGAAAAACCTAGCAAAAACCCCAAAGCCCACCGACTCCTTTTTCTACCTAGACCCGACTGTCTCCTCCCCGAAAAATGCCTTTTGTTTTCCTAGAGTAATCAAATTCAAATATTGTATTTTGCTGAACAAGATTTAAGAAGGTTTTATTCCTTCGGTGTTACAAGTTATATCAGAAAGTGTTAAATGTTTCTATATTTGCAAATTGAATGAACCAGCATAATCTGGACCGTTACAACGCATGGTCATGGTTTTCTTGCCATTTTTGCCAATTGCCACTTAAGTCTGAAAATTTTCGCAGCTCTCTCCGCTCGCCGTTATATCTTTAGAGTTTGGTTCTTTGCCATTGAGAATAAGTACCGTTTTAATACTAAGTATTACTAATCTCTTACCAGGTAAATTAGACTCAATTTTCTCAAAAAAAAGGTGGAGACCCTATAAGTAACGGTAACACCGCGAGGGATAGACGGGATAGACAGGTCCGTACTTCTAAAAACGAAATCAAATTTTGATTCGTTTTTGTGCTATCGCTTATCTTATGCAAGCGACATAAAAGTTGGTTTTGCACGACAACGAAAATAAAACTTCGATTTCCTTTTTCCGAAATAAGCATACGCGAATGCACTACGCAGTCGCAAGCGGCACTCCCGAGTGTTTCCGAACCCTATAACTTTGCCATTTTGTTAGTTTTTGATTTAATCGAATATTCGAATATTGCAATTTCAGTATTCGAATATTCGAACCAATATAATATTCGAATATTCGAATATTCGAATGCAAGCCCTAGTCTGCACCCTATCACACGCGGTCAGGGGTGAGTCAGGGTTCTATTTTGGGTCCCTTGCTTTTTAATTTAATGATTAATGACTTACCAGACGTTGTAGAGCACGCGGAGTGTCTGTTGTACGCTGACGACTTGAAGCTCTACACTGTTATACGTTCCACGGCAGATTGTGAGGCGCTTCAAGTTGATGTTAACGCGGTATGTCAATGGTGCCTTGACAACAAGATGGAGTTTAACCCTTCCAAATGCTCCGTGATGACTTTCGGTCGAAAGAAAAACCCGGTATGCTTTGATTACTCGATTCATGGCAACATGATCTCTAGAGTAACGGTAATCAAGGATTTAGGAGTAACTTTTGACCGAGACTTTCGCAGTGACAGTGTTGTGCGGCTTCTGTTCGGGGCTCTAGTGCGGAGCAAGCTAGAGTCAAGTAGTTCCGTCTGGAACCCGCACGAAAGTACGTACGCACTGTTACTGGAAAAGGTGCAGAAGGCGTTTCTCAGGTCTCAGTACAAGCGAGAATTTGGGTATTACCCATATATGTACCCAACTAAGTTTCTCCAAGGGTGTCTTGGGTACAATTCCCTACAGACCAGAAGAGCGTACGATCAGACAGCAACAATGTGCAAGGTGCTCCGTGGTATGATCGACGTTCCTGATCTACACAACCTTCTGTTTCGGCTCTACCTCCCTGATAATTATGTTCGCAACAGAAGCCACAGACTTTTCTCTGTGCCCTTTAGTAGAACCGTCGCTCGTGCCAACTCTCCACTGCCTCGCACCCTCGCCGGGCTCAACAGACTTCTTGACCAGAACCCAGACTGTGATATCTTCGCAGACGAATGGAAGAGTTTAATGTTGGTATGTCTGAGGTTTTGCGAGAGTGATGGATGACTGAAAGGATGCCTGTTTGTTTTTGTTAATGTTAATTTAATTTGTCTTAATCATGTTAATTTTATGAAAATCTTATTTATTATTTCAATTAATTAATTTATTTGTCTAATCGAAAATTTTCAATGTTAATTATTCTTTATTGATTTATTTTATGAAATGTTTTAAAATTGTACAATAATTTTAAGTAATTAGATAATTTATGTTTTTTAATCTTAAGTAACTATTGTAATTGGTTTGTAAAAATCGTGTTAGTTACTTATCAAAATAAATAAATAAATAAATAATAAATAAATAAATATGATTTTAGGGAAGAATAAAAAGAAAAACAATATGGACGACATAGAAGCAGAATTGGCCAAGTTCGAAATGAAGGATCTTGAACCAGAGCCAGAACCAGTTCAAACTTCTAAACCAAAGGTTTGAATCAATTATCTTTCACAAAGCAAACATAGTTAAAAAGAAAAAGTGCATCACTATTACTATAACAACATATTGCAAACAGAACCATCCCCGCCGTATCTGTCCTGCCTGTCTGATCGCGATAAACCCAGAAATTACCGAACAGATTTTCATATGGTTTCCACCAATGGACGAAGATATTCATGAGGAAAGTTTAAGTGTATAATTTACTATGTATTTGTTTAAATTTACTAAAATATGACGATTGTTGAAGAAATTTAATGTCTGGGAGCCAAAGTCACTGTGGTTAAAATGTCTTTGCCGGGAGCTTTCCTGGCTTGTGAAGCCAGGGCCTGGTTGCTAGTTTCAAAATAAAAAACCAAAGACGCTGCTGAAATAATTCTCTTAAATGCACTTTCTGTAGGTCTATTTTTATAAATTTGTTAGGGATTCTTGTCTGTACTTGTGTCTTAACTCATATTCATTCATATTTTAGGATAAAAAGAAAGAACCCATTCAGGAAAAGATAGTAATGGAAGAAAATGTAGCTGAAGAAGAAGATCAGGTAATTATTGTATTTAATTACTTTAGGTGACTTTGTGATTCAATATCAATAGATTTACCATACGATACGATACCCATGAACAACACCAGCCTTCAAAAGGAGTTTGTTTATCTATTATTATTAATGTTATAAATCACCGCGTTCCTTCCGCTCACCGTTAAAAGTATTATGACCTTGATTTAATATTCTGTTTATTTTTAGGTAGAAGACTTTCCTGAGAAAGCGGAGAAAGCATCCTCAGAAGAGCCGGCCGAGAAGAAACTCAGTCACAAAGAGAAGAAAAAGCTTAAAAAGCAGCAGGAGTATGAAAAGCAGATGGAGTTAATGACAAAGAAAGGCGGCCAGGGGCACAGTGATCTCGACGCTAACTTTACTGTCAGTCAGGCGCAGAAAACTGCTGGTACTTATGATTATTTAATCTGGCGTGTGGTGCCAGCTTGCTGGGTGGCTTAGAATGTGTACCACCCCCACTCTTCCCGCGGGTGTCGTAAGAGGCGACTAAGGCATATCCACCGGAGGCGGGCAGCGGCGCCCTCTGCAGAACAATTCTACCACCGAGCTGCGATCTCCAACCCGCATGCCCAGCGTGGGGATTATATGGGTATAACCCCCCCACGAAATAAACTCCAGTAAGGCATCTATCAGGGGGCCTGCGTCTAGCTGTGGAATAAGATAGGCTGTTGAGGTGAGGTGAGGAGGTCGTGACGTAAGAATCGGCTTTGCGGAAAATTCGACCAAAACAACTCGTCTAAAACAATTCGACTGAAACACAATTCGACTAAAAAAATCTACTAACGACTAGAACAATTCGTTTCAACAACAAAAAAAAATTGTGCCAACAAAATTAGCTCTGGGTGCAATTTTACTTATACACAGCCTTTCAGTCACAGATTTGCCACGAACCCGGCCCCCCCCCACTTGCGGGGGTGGGACGCCTACAGGTCGGGTCAACTCAAGGTCGAATTGTTACTAGTAAGAATGTTTTGAGTCGAAATTTTTTAGTCGAATTGTTTTTTAGTCGATTTGTCTCAGTCGAATTGTATTAGACGAATTGTTATAGTCGAATTTTCCGTAGACGAAGAATCGACCCCTCGAACTCCCGTCGTCGTATGAGCCCGTGGATGTCGTAAGAGGCAACTGAGGGCACCTATCAGAGGAAGGACAATAGCTTCCTTCTGTGTATTGTTAACATCTCTGCTCTGCCTGCCAAGCAAGTTGCGGTTTCGATTCCCGCGATTTTTATAAATAGTGAAGTTACTTTTGATTTGATGCTTGTGCCCAATGAAGAATTAAGTGTTGTGCCAGTGCAATAGTCACCGCCGTTACAGTAACCCATTTTGATGTTTTGTTGTTTTGAAACTCAAGATTGATACTGTATCCACATTAGAACAGGGAAATATATCATAACTAGTTTATGCCCGCGGCTTCGCACGCGTTGTTTCTAAGGAAACGTTTAAGGATCACCTTTAAACGTTTCCATAGAAACAACGCGTAAAAATCACGCGTAGAAATCATTCTATCCCATGGGAACTGATTTATGGGATAAAAAGTAGCCGTGAAGAGCTAACAAACATCCATTCATCCATCCAAAGTGTGATTCGTGAAGTTATTACTGATTTGATGCTTGTACCCAATGAAGTATTAAAAGTGTTGTTTCAAAAGTTTTGTTATATTGAAACTATCCACATTAGAACAGGGAAATATATCATAATTCAACATAATTATAAATACTAGTGCTTGGATGTTTGGTTGGACAGATTTTTGTTACCTCTTCACGCCAAAACTACTGAACTGAGCAAGCTACAATTTCGCATGGATGTAACGTATGTAGTTTCTGTGGATGTAACTCTAGACCTGAAATAACAATTGCAAATTTATTTCTAATTTCTCATAACAAATTTTCAGGTCAAATGGCAGCTCTAGAAAACGCCGTCGACATAAAAGTCGAGAACTTCTCAATCGCCGCGAAAGGGAAGGATCTATTCTTAAACGCAAACCTTCTTATCGCAAGCGGCCGTCGCTACGGATTGGTCGGTCCGAACGGCCACGGGAAAACGACGTTGCTGAGGCATCTCGCCTCTCGTGCCTTCCCGCTCCCACCTCATATAGATATTCTGGTGTGCGAGCAGGAGGTAACTGCTAGCGACGGTAGCGCCGTCGAAACTTTGCTTGAGGCGGATGTTAAAAGGACTGGTGAGTAATTTATTCATTTTATTTTGAGCTGTTGTCCCACTGCTGCACTTTTCTCCTTGCACTCACTGCGATATAACTCTGCAACAGGCCACGATGGAAGATTTGAGTGAGGTTCTAATTTTTTTTAAAGTTTTTAGCTATGTGGTGCTGGCGTAGAATTTACACCACCCGAATTCTTCCCGCGGGTGTCGTAAGAGGCTACTAAGGGATATGAACCGAGAGCAGCGCCCCCTACAGATTAATTCTACCACCGAACTGCGATCCCAATCCGCATGCCCAGCCTGGAGATTATGGGCATTAACCCACATGAGATAAAAGTCAATAAGGCGCTTTTCAGGGGGAGGCCTGCGTCCAGCAGTGGACCAATACAGACTGTCGAGGTCGAGGTCTCATAAATTTTCTTAGTATTGGTGATATTTAGAAGAATGTGTCATTGATGGTGTAAATTATTTGCAGAGTTGCTCAAAGAATGCAAAGAGCTGGAAGCAGAAACTGAGAAGGGTAACATGAAAGTTCAGGACAGGTTAAATGAGGTAAGTAATGATAGTTTTTTTACACAATGACCGACACACGTGCACGGAGATCTGGTAGATCGTGATGAACGTGTTAAACTAAACTAACACTTTCATGGCCTAAGACTGAGCCAGAGATGTTTTCGTGCGGGTCAGTGGAGCGACCGACGGCGCGCCCCTGCGGGTTCCACCGCCGAGGCTGGACAGTGAATGCGTTAACGCGTTCACTGTCAAGCTGCAAGTTCGCCAAGACAACGTTTGCACCTGGCGTGGTTGTATAAAATGGTGTAGTAAACGTTTACATAATTTATTTATAGGTAATTATAGCTCTATGAGCTTAAAGAGCAAAAGCGTGTTTTCGAACGCTTTTATACAACCCTAGGTATGTCGCCGCTAAAACCATAATAACTCGTTTTTAATAACACGTATTTTTAGTGATATTAGCTTAGTTAGATTATTGGCCTACTTTGTTAGTTGGGACTTACCTAAATATCCCGTTTTAAATAACTTTAGTAATAAATAAATTCACTGTCGAAAAAAGTTAGTGCTGTTCGTATAACTACTAGTTATAAGTGGGGGAACTGAGATCTGCACTGACATCTCGCATGGGAGTGTATTGTGCATCGTCCCTAACCAGCAGGGCCTAGACTCCCCGCTACCGAGTCATTGATACTGTAGTATTTGGTTATTTGGTGGAATAAATGATACGCTCAGATAACTAACAAGTGACAACTGTTTATTCGTCGAAAACCCTGTGTTGCCATCTACAATAGTGTGGCCACCTACAACAGATACGGAATCTGACACAGATTCGCGCGATATTCAAATATTTTAACGGTTTTTAATATTTTCTGCGTTCTGCAAGGAATTAAACTACCAGATACCTAAGTAGTGCTCCACTAATCGTAGACTCCTATGAACCCATGTTACAATAAAGTATGATATAATGGAGCTGTTGGTAATATATTGATTTTTAGTAATATCTCTCAAAATTTTTAGTGATAACTCTCTAAAAAATATTTGAATTTCACGCGAATCTGTGTCAGGTTCTGTAGGGGTATTTTAATTCACCGATTCGTTTCCGAATCGAATCCGACGGATCTTTAAAACGCTATTTTGTTTTCGCCTCGCGTTGATGTTCGAAAATTCGAAGCGAATCTGTTGACTAATGGCCATGTCAATGAGGAGGAGCTCTTTATTTCGATCATCAACCCGAGGCGAAAACAAAATAGCGTTTGAAAGATCCGTCGGATTCGATTCGGAAACGAATAGGCGAATTAAAATACCCCTGCTGGTCGAGGAAGACTCGGTAAAAAAGAGTCCGAAATCTGAAAAACCCTGCAGGTCCTAAGCAACCAAGCTCCTGGAAGTACCGGAGAGTATGGCCATAGATTAATTAAAACTAAAGATGGCCAATGTCCATACAAATTTGCGTTCCTCTGAAAAAGATTGAAATTCTGCCTAATTCCAGATGGCGCTGACCCATAGCCCGAAAATCGTAATATTCCACGATTAAACCAAGTTAATGAATAGGAGTCGTTTCATAATCCCAAAAAATCATTTATAGTTTTTTTTCAATAAGTTTTTGAGGCTTACAAGTTGATATTTACGAATTTTGTTTTATTGGAAGAGAATTAGTCGTGTTATGCTAGTCTCCAAGGAATTATGATGATGGCGTGGTAATCGTTTTGCAAGATAACGCGTAGTTTATGGGGTAGATGGCGCTAATTAAAAGTTTACCTACCTATATGATTAGGTAGGTAGGTACCTAGGTTATGAATAGTAATGATTGCTTAACCGATAAGGTATTCTTACCAAAAATAGCTTCGTAGTCGAAATTTCAACCAAGCAATGTTGCCAACTTAAGACGAAATGTACTTTTTAGAACTATTTTATAAAAATGCCAAAAATTAGTAGATATCAAATTTACTCATAAAAATAATTAGGGGCAGATTCGGTATTTTTCGTCCGAAGGTGCGGTTTCGGTTTTTTTCGTTTAAGTACGTATAATTTAATTGACAAAGCTGCTAAATGTCCTATTATCTTCCAGAGAAACCACTCTTACCACATGACCTACTACTACATTAATCCATGGTTAGAAGTCGATATCCGTATCGTGTGAGTAGGAAAATGATTAGTTAAAAATAAAGCCACTCCTAACTTTTGATATTTTCAAAGATCATTTTATTCGAGCAAAAAACATGCCATTCATTGAAAGTACGAAAACGGCAACATCGATCGGTCGACGACAAAGACGGCGGCAGCAGCGGCGGTAGTTAGGACTTTACAGTGCATCCACAAATCACATAAAATAAAACCAGCCAAGTGCGAGCCGGACTCACACATGGAGGGATCCGAACCATCGTAAATAACTATTTCACAAAAGGAACCCGTAAATTGGAAATAAAGTCAACATGACGCAATCACCCATCCCATCCATATACTGACCGCGCCCAACGTTGCTTAACTTCGTTGCTCGGTAGTCGGTACTGAGGTAGTTCTAGACCGGAATAACTTATAGGCAACTATTGAATGCGAAAAAAACCGCGGGCAGAAACTAGTATATGATAACTATAGTCATGTAATTTGTCTTGTTTTTCGTATAGTATTTAAATTATACAAGTGTCAAAATGAAATTGTATAGATAATAAATTTATTTACATTCATTTATTTTGTTGTTATAGCGGCAATAATAATCTACACTCTGTCAAAATTTCAACTGTCTACCTATATCCATGGACCAATATAGCGGTTCAAGAAATGAGCCTCATCAAGTATAGGCAAAAAGACACGTTTTGTACGAGAGCCCCTTCATTTTTAATATTCCTTTTTTGTTTTATTTATTTATAAATAGGAAAAAGAAATGCAAAATCTGTGAAAATTTCAACAGTCTACCTTCATGCGATACAGCAAGCTGAAGGGCAGACAGACGGACGGATAGGGTTCCCGTTTTCACCTTTCGGGTACAGAACCCTAAAAACGAATGCCGCGAAACACCATGACGAAACTTTTATTAATTACCTCGCAGAACATGTGAAAAGTAGAGTGCACAAAGTTGTCTTCGTCTAGGGCGTGATTAAATTCCTTTCGCGACCTACCTATCTAGCAAAAAAAAATTATAATTTTATCATTAGGTACTGTTTAAAAGCCGCCACACACATAAACCGTGGCCAGGTCGGAGGCGAAAGCGTGCGGTTGTTGTTGTATGTAATGCGTGAATTTATAATAGAGAATACACATAAGTACCTACACCGCCGGGCGGCGGCGTATGTGTAGTGTCTCATATAAATTTGTATGATACAACCCGCACGCCTTCGCATCCGGCCCGGCCATGGTTTCTGTGTGGCGACTTTAAAGGTGTGTCTCCTCTCAGTTACAAATTTTTAGGTACCTACATGAAATAAAACTGAATGAATTCCCTTTGCTTTGTAGGGAGGTAGGTTAATTTATTTCTACAACATACCTAACTCGTTGTCTTCACGACGAATTGGTAGGTAGATAAGAACCTCGGTGAAAATTTTATGAGCTGTAACTATGTATAAGCATAATTTGTTCTGGAATAACATGACTAAAATGCCTATTCAAAGATTATAATTTTACCAAAGTTCCAAAACTATGGGCATTTATTATTGTACCTATGGCAATACTGATGAAGGAATGTAAACAATAAATCATCGAGCTAAATACGAGTGCAGCAGAACATAGCAAATCGGCAACGTCGCGGTAAAAAAGCTATCTGGCAACGTAGCAATCGACCTAAGTGCCATCTGTAAAATTGATCAAGCTCGATGGAAGTATCCCACTGAAAAATAACTCTCTAGAAGCTGCAAAGATGGCGCTGTTGCGGAAAAATAAACGGGTGAATTGATTTATTTTTATCGAATTGCTACACGTGGCGCCATCTCGCGCTCCACCAGATAACTAGTAATCGATTCTCGCTCTGAAGTATGGGACTTGTCGGTCTTTGGTTTTATTTGTCCATGGTATGGCATTCATAATTTAATGAGATTATTTGTTATCAAAGAAAATTACAATCAAATAATTGAAACAAATAAGAACTAGTATTTACAATTGAAACAATTAAGCTAACTGCAGACTGTTGCAAACAATCTACAGGCAGTGCAACTGATCCATGACGCTCCCGAGTTGCATACATCACCGCCTTTGTTACTCGGGAGCGTCCCGACCCGTCCCTGCACGATTGCCCTGTCAAAACACCTTCGTCGTACGACTGTATGCGTTATAGGTAGGCTGTGGTATTATTTTAACAATGTATCTTGTTTGCAGGTATACGCAGAACTGAAAGCGATAGGGGCTGACTCGGCGGAACCGCGCGCGCGGCGTATCCTGGCAGGTCTGGGATTCAGCAAGGAGATGCAAGACAGACCCACTAAGAACTTCTCTGGAGGGTGGCGGATGAGAGTTTCTCTAGCAAGGTCTGTTTTCTTGATGGTATAGAAGATTTTAGTGTTCATGGTATTATAAAAGGCTAGTTTCTGCCCGTGGCTTCGTACGCGATGTTTCTATGGAAATGTTTTATAGTTATTTCTATCCCATGGGAACTTTTTTGTGGGATAAAAATAGCCTATGTTTATTTCACGCCTAAAACAACCACTATGCAATTTCAGCCAAATTCTGTAGTTTTAGCGTAAAGAGGTAACAAACATCAATCCAAACATCTATATATCCATACCATACATGCAAACTTTTGCATTTATAATATTAGTATAGCTCTGTCATCGATTTATGCTTGGGTTTGATCTTTTATGGCAAAAGTGTTATCAAGCATAACTTGATGACTGAGCTTAGTTTTATAATACGGGTTTTAATCCCTCAAAATCCTTTTATATGCACCATTATTCATCAATCAGATAAAAAGTACGATTTATTTTTATAATATTTTGCGAGGATACAGATTTCAGCGCAAAATACTACCATACCCTGAAACATAGTGAGGGAATAGAGAGTGCACTTGTGTTTGCGCACACATTTGTGCACTATAATATGTCCTGCGCATCTGGCCAGTCACCGATGAGACTGGCCGCCGTGGTCGAAATTCGGCTAGGAGGCCATCATCACCCTGAAACAGGTCTAGGCAAAATTTTCTGTCACATTTGTTTGCTTTTGCCTTTACGTAATTGAACTGTAAAATAACTTTATAAGTAATGCCTCGTTTCCTATCTTTTCAGAGCGCTGTACATAGAACCTACGTTATTGTTACTTGATGAACCTACGAATCATTTGGATCTCAACGCTGTTATTTGGTTAGACAAGTGAGTACAAAAATAATTAAAATTTGTATTATTTGTTAGTGAAGTTATTCAAGACTCATTAATTTCTACTACAATCTGTGAGAAAATGTGACCTTTGTTTTTAAATAAATAATGCTGGACAATCCACACAGAATCATCTAGCCCCAAGCTAAGGTTATGGGTAGAGTTCGCGTCATGTAAAAAGAACGCTGGCGGTCAAGCTGTGCAGTAGGCGATTTATAGGCCTATTTGGTGGTATGCAGTGGGGCGCGGGGAGGGCGGGTTACGCGCCGCATGCTTGCCGGGGCGCTATTGGTTCGTCGGTTGAAATTTGCGTTCCGCCTTGTGTCCACGTCACTTTTCTTGTCAAAATACCATCGCGCACAAAAGTTTACGAAATGGTTTTACATAGAAAAGTGAGAAAAATTAATTACCTATGACGTATAATGTTTTATGAAGAGAGACGCAGATAATAATGCTGTTGATAATTTAAAACAATAGAAACGTTTTCACGTCACCCAAGACGACTTAATGGATGGAGTTGCTACATTACATAATTTTTTTGTAATTATATTAAACATTCTAAACTGAATCGAACATGTTTTTAATTTGATCTAAAATTATTTTCTAATAACCAATACCAAGCCGCGAGCAAAATATTAGTTAAAAATAGGCTTAGCAAATTGGCATAGTACTATCGTGCGCGAGTGTACCCATGCGCGAACACACCCCTTCCACTTTCTTCCAGCGTTCTTTTTACGTGACGTGACCTATACTAGATGACTGATAAACTTAGTACAATACATTACATTGATAGATATTTTTAATTATAGATATAAAATACCCAGAACGCCCGGAACAAATGTTTGCTGATCGTACAAACATTTGTCTCAAAGCGGGAATCGAACACGCAACCTTCTGCGTCGCAGGCGGTCTTTCGCCAGCCGCGCCTCATCAGTCGTCCTTGAAATGAAACAATATAAATACCTATCGAAAATGAGATTGTTGTATATTTTAGTTACCTACAAGGATGGAAGAAAACACTCCTAGTAGTATCCCACGACCAGTCCTTCTTAGACAACGTGTGCAACGAAATTATACACTTAGATCAGCAAAAACTGTTCTACTACAAGGGAAATTACTCAATGTTCAAGAAAATGTTCGCGCAAAAGAGGAAAGAGCAAATAAAAGAGTACGAGAAACAAGAGAAGAGATTGAAGGATCTAAAGGCGCATGGACAGTCTAAGAAACAAGCGGTAAGTTTGGCCTATCATTTAAAGGTCTTTTTGTGCCTGCAATAAACTGATTTTATTTATTATTTATTTAACGTCCACTGCTGAACATGGTTTAGGGGGAGCTTAAACGACACCACAAATAGTGGTAGGCCGTCTCCTTAGAAATTTTTTGTAACTTGCGGATTGCTCGTCATACTTTTAGTACCTACCTATTTAGTTTACTTAAGATAAATAAATTAGAACTAGTATTTACAATTGAAACAATTGAGCTAACTGCAGACTGTTGCAATCAATCTACAGGTAGCTCAACAGATCCATATCAATAACAGTCGTAAGCGTCCCCAAGACGCTGGCTGCATTGCCCCGCTGTATGGCAATGCCGATGCGCTGTGCCAGATACTAACCAGCTCTCGGGTCACGCGTCGCTTCGACCAGACGCTCAGATATTTTTTTAAAAACCCGATGAGCCTCGGTACCCCATGCACCTTGGGTCTCGACTCCAAGAGGAGCAAATGTGTAGGCTCTGTCGAGACCGGCATATTTGCATATTTGTTTACTTAAGATAATCTGTAAATATTTAAGTATGATGGTTTGTTATCCCTAAGAGGTAAAAATAAAAATCAAATAAATTCCCTGTGACCGCTATAATGTAGTCGTTCCATCAAGTACATAGGTATTATCACGGTCACTATCCGATGTCCATTACTCCTCTGCGGTTATCGGTTCACAGTTGGGGCTCGCCCAGACCACTGCCACTTTCTACTTGCAAATTTTTGGGCACTTTTTAGTCACTATTTTGTTACTGCAGAATCATAAAGTATAACTATAGTAAAACTTCGTCAGTGGCATGAGCCACTTACGAAGTTTTACTATAGAAACACAAGGCCATGAGAATAGGGCTCGCCCAGCCCACTGCCACTTTCTGCTTGCAAATTTTTTGGTTACTTATTTAGTAATTTTTAGTCACTACACAGACCTCCACTGACCTGCATCGATAGGGGGAGGGTAACCAGGGGGAGACAGGGTCCAAGTCTCATAATAACATTAGGTTACCAAAGCTTTTTTGTATAGAACATCTTGCTGTCTTTACTTTACCAAAAAAAACTAGTTTTGAAATAATCCTGCTTTAAAAAAGATTCAGCTCTATGCTGCATTGCATATGGCAGCTAATATAAACTGACTTTAACACTACACAGGAGAAGAAACAGAAGGAGGCCCTGACTCGTAAACAAGAGAAGAACAAAAGTAAATCGCAGCAGGAGGACACGGAGGGCACGGCCCCGACCACGTTGCTGCAGCGGCCTAAGGAGTACATCGTCAAGTTTAGCTTCCCAGACCCGCCGCCGCTGCAGCCGCCCATACTTGGACTACACAGTATGTTACAATTACAATTAATTATTCACGTATTCATACACAGTTCGTTATAACCCTGGCGAATTAACACGGCAACTGGTTCGAAGAAAAACTTACCAAACATTCAATAATAGTAACAAATAACAGCAAGAGAATAACTAGAAAATATTACACGTGCAAGGGTAATGACGACCTCAGTGGCGCAGCGGGCGAGAGTCCGCCTGCGACGCAAGAGGTTGCGGGTTCGATTCCCGCCTCGGAACAAATTTGTGTGCGATCTGCAGAAATTTGTTCCGTTGCTCTAGGTGTTTTCTATGTATAATAAAAAATAAAATATCTATTTCCATGTATATAAAATATATCAGTTATCTAGTACCCATATAACACAAGCTTTGAGTAGCTTACTTTAGGGCTAGATGGTGCTGTGTGGATTATCCAGCATTATTAATGGTGATGCTATCGCTACAGTCGAACGGCGAGGGCGGGGCGCCGCGCTGGGCAGCAGGGGAAGTATCGAGTTCCGAGCCAGGTGCCATGTTAATTCTCCCGGGATAAAAGCATAATATCCATGCAAGGACGAAAACCAGCAAGATATTGTTTCGTTAATATCTTTCAATTACCTCGCAGATGTATCGAATAATGGTAGTTTTTATATCAATCATCTGGTACCAATAGAACAAGCTTTGACCATGGGGCTAGGTTATGCTGCATGAAATATGTCCTGTCTGAGCCAAGAAAGTGCCCATATTTAGTTTTGCCCATCTTCGGTCAACAATCAGTCCACACACACACACACACACACACACACACACACACACACACACACACACACACACACACAACACCAACACACACACACACTCACTATCCTGATATTTTTTTTCTGAAATTGCTCAATTTAAATTCAACATTTATAATTTTTTATTACCCAGGAAAGTCTACGGCAATCTAAGACCTATTGTGCCTACTTTTCAGCAAGTAAAGTATTATGATTATACTTTGAAAAATGTTACTATCCTAAAACACTTTCCAATTACAGATGTGAACTTCAATTTCCCCAATCAGAAGCCGCTGTTCATCGGCGTTGATTTCGGCATAGATCTGAACTCCCGAGTGGCCATCGTCGGTCCGAACGGTGTGGGCAAGTCCACCTTCCTAAAGCTTCTAGTCGGGGACCTAAGTCCTGTCCAAGGAGAGCTCATTAGGAATCATAGACTGGTAAGTTTGTAAGACAAATATTTAAGGTGTCCTCAACTTCTTTTTTTTTTTTTTTATGAGCCCGTATGATCCCACTGCAGGGCAAAGGCCTCCCTTTCCACCTTCCATTCTTCTCTATTGCCAGCCAATTGTGGCCATTTTTGGTTGTATGCATTTTTGGTCCAGTTCATCTTTCCATCTCCGCCTGGGCCTTCCACGCGGTCTTCGCCCATTAGGAACCCAGTCTGTGATGGCTTTCGCCCAGAGTTCTTCCGGCATGCGACATACGTGTCCAGCCCAGTCCCATTTCAATTTAGCAGATTTCACAGCTACATCCTCTATTTGAGTCTTGGAGCGCAGTGTTGAGTTTCTGATGTGGTCTTTTAATTTAACTCCAAGAATGCTGCGCTCCATAGCTCTTTGGCAGACACCGAGGCGAGATTTTTGAACATTGGTTAGTGACCATGTTTGTGCACCGTACGTGAGAATGGGGAGAATACACATATCCATTAGTTTCCGCTTTAAGGAGAGTGGCAGCGGTCCTTTCATGATATGTTTCATCGACCAATAGCTCTTCCAGGCGTTTTCCGTGCGGCGAGTTATCTCTTTATCCTGTCTCGCCTGGAAGGAGACTATTTGGCCTAAGTATATATACTCCTGGACATATGCAATCTCCGCATTCTCGACTTTTATTTTCCTCTCCGTGCTGTTGGTCATCACCTTTGTCTTGGTCATATTCATAGCGAGTCCTACCTCAGTGCTGGCTCTGCTTAGTTCTTGAATCATGGACTCTAGCTCTGAGGCCGTTGTGGAGAAAAGGACAATGTCGTCGGCAAATCTGAGATTGGTTAATCTCTTTTCGCCGACGACAATGCCCTTATCCGCCCAACTAGCTGCCAAATCTTGAAATACTTGTTCTAGGGTAGCTGTAAATAATTTAGGCGATAAAGGGTCGCCCTGTTTGACACCGCGTTGAATATTAAAGAGTGGTCCATTTTTGTGGATATGGATACAGGCTGTGCTATTATTGTAGATGCTTTTCAGTAGATTGATATATGTTGGGTCAATGTTTTGTGCTGTTAGAGATTTGAATATTTCAGAGTGTTTGAGGCTATCAAAAGCTTTTGAATAGTCTATAAATGCAAGATATAGTGGGATTCTAAATTCAAGATATTTTTCCATTGTTTGGTTTAGGGCGTGGAGATGGTCGGTAGTAGAAAGGCCACGTCTAAAGCCTGCTTGTTCTGGTGGTTGTTTTTTATCCAATTGACAAGAGATTCTGTTTTCTACTGTTTTTATAAACAGTTTGTACAAGTGGGAGACAAGACTGATGGGGCGATAATTGCCGATGTCAGACTTGTCTCCCTTCTTGTGGAGGAGGATGATATTAGAATGGCAGAACTGTTAAGGGAATGTCCCAGTCTCTAAGATTCTATTGAAGAAATTTGTGATGTATGGTAGCAGAGTGTGCTCCCCAATTTTGAGAGCTTCGGTTGTAATGCCATCTTCACCTGGGCTCCTATTGTATTTTAAGCTTCTGATTGCGCAGTGAACCTCATAACCGGTTATCGGCGCAATTGCATCTGAGCATTGATACGTTAGGTCTGGTTGCTGGGAAGATGCATCTGTATATAGATCTTTGAAGAATTGGGTGCAAATCTGTATGACTTTGTCCCTATCGCCTTGTTTAACGCCATGATTGTCTTTAAGGCAGGTAATCTTGGATTTACCAACTTCTTTTCCTCGCATCGCATTCTTTAAGGCGCTGCCGTGGAAAACTAAGACTGTCAGATTGCATGTCAATATTACCAAATGTGGTCGGCAGAGGCGCTTATTTTTAACATAGACTTATGCCAAATTTATCTGTTGTAGAAGAGGCAAACTTTTGTTTTATTTTGGTTGATAGCACAATCACAAGGTAATAATGTAATGTTAACTAACATTTGCCCGCGGCTTTGCTATCGTTGCATGTAAAATACCTTAATAAAACCTATGTCGCTCATTGTAGCTTCTCAATTATAATAAAAATTACATTCATCGATAGTTATTCATAGAAATCAGAAACACTTAAAAAAATAATATCATCTTCATGCATGTTAAAGTGCCGACAATATCACCGACCATTATGATAATACTTTATACATTAAAAAAATATACTAATTTAGTCAAAACAACTGAGGTCTAAATGGATTACAAAAGTGTCAATCGTTGAAGATATTTCTAACCCCAAAGTAATTAGAGCTTGTGTTATGGTATACTTATTTTGATATACTTATTAAATACACTACACAGATAGATATTTTTTATATACATAAGACATGCAATAAAGTGATTATGATTATGATTATGATTATGACATCCAGAACACCTGGAATAAATATCTGCAGATGGTACAAACATTTGTCCTGAGGCGGGAATCAAACTAACTGTAACCTCCTGTGTCGCAGGTGGACCTTTCCCCGCCGCGCCACAGAAGTCGTCAATCAAATAATCAGATATAAAATGAAATATAACAGTGCTTTATTTCCTTTACCCCTTACAGGAGTCTTGGACACGTCAATAAATTCAAATAAGGTTCAAGAGTAAAACTGGGAAATAAAGTGATTACTTTAATTTATTGTTCACTTCAATCTTTTTAAGGTAAAGTAAAGAAGCGAACAAGAAACCTTTACCTTGTTAGGGTGTTAGTTTTCGAGCTGGAGCAATACTATTAGCAATACCTAAGTTTTTTATCCTCTAGAGATAGTCTGATATTTTGTAGTAAGCCTTTTTAACAAAGGATATGTTTTACAAATTGTTTGAAATTATTTTTTGATAACTTTTAACTCTTTTGGAGTTTTGTTGTAGAATCGTATACATTTCCCTTTAAAAGATAATCTATAAATCGATACTATAAAAATATATAAATATATATCGATAAAAATATTCGTAAAATAAAATACGTGAATGTTGGAATGCTGAATGATGAATTTCACGGATACAATTAAATCTCTCTTCTCTAAGAGAACAAACCGATAGACCTACGAGTAATTTAAATTTGCCTGTAGTTCTACTGGTAGAACTACGAGAAAAAAAATGCAAATGGTTGGTCCTAATAAGTAAATCAGTTATCTAGTAAGTACCCATAACAAAGCTCTGCTTAGCTTCGGCCTTGGTGATGATGTGTGAATTCATCATCATCAGCCTATATAAGTCCACTGCTGGACGTAGGCTCCTATTTTAATTTTTCAGCATTGTTTTTTTATATATAAGGTCATCAAAATCGCCCTACCTATTTAACATATTTTAACTCGACCAATACTTTTCGTGCTGTAAACATGTTGAGTAGTACCTATACCTACCTATCTAGCTACCAGAGATAAAACCACTATAAACCTATTCTAATTAATTGGTAGGTCTGTCAATGAATAAAATTCCTGCAAATTTCTTTTGGCTTAGCTTCAATCAAATATAGACTTTATTTCAATGACGAATGAACCATTTAACCCGTAAAGCAAAAGTTGTCGAAAATCGTAATTCGTCCGTCGAACCCAGCTGTCATTGCGAAAAAAGTTACATAACCTCACGTCCGTCCGAGGAGGCATCCAGCCTCCGAATGAAGCTACTGGAAGCTATTTTGAGCATATATTGAAAGGGATGTTTGAGTAATAAGGTTGAAATTCTATTGGCAAAATATTATCATTTTTGCAATTACTTCGCTAAACGCCTTACAAAAATGTGTTTTTTGGGTTTTATTATGTTAATGGTTTTATTTATTTAAAACTTTTTACATATTTCTTTTGTTGATAAAATTTCCTTTCATATAGTATTAAAATAATTAATGGTTGTCACTCAAAATATTGAGCATATCGAGACGAAAATTTTTTTTCTTGTTCTTTCTTGTGATTTTTTTTTTCAAGATCCTAGATCGTTTTATAAAATATTTTTGTATAAGTCTTTTTTCCATACATTTGACTATACACTGTTTTTTTTTTGGGCTTGTAATATGTCGGAGAACGGCTAACGGTGCGACGAAAAAGTGTACTTTCTACGGTGTCGCTGTTTGGGTAGCGTCTTAAAGACATGTTCTTATCTAAAGCAGTTTGAACAAGATGAATGTTATATGTTCTCAGATCTTTTCGAATGCTTCGTTTAACAATCTTGTCTTTTGTTTTTGTCTCTCTTCGATAAGAGAGAGAGAGTATTGATTGAGAGTTTTTGGCTTTTGGGCTTTGATTTTTTGGCTGGCTCTCTTGATGCTGTTGTGAATTGTATTGTATTGTATTGTATGTTTACGTCATCAGAGTTGCTGTTTAAAAGGGTGAAGCTGTTTTTAAGTGCAATTTTGAATTGCTCTTTATTGCCTATTAATGTTAATTTGTCTAGTTTTTTGATTGAGTTTTTAATCATATTTAACCTTTGAATTTTTTCGTTTATTGCAATGGTTACACGGAGTGGACGATGATCAGAGCTGATTTTGAAACAATTGAGTATCTCTGTGTTATGGACTATTTGTTTGCTAGACGAGAGACAATAGTCAATTTCGTTGCGGGTAACGCCATCGGGAGAGAACCAGGACCATCGTCTTTGAAACCTTTTTGAGAAAAAGCTATTACTGATCGATAAACTTTGACCAAACGCGAATTCTAGAAGTCTTGCGCCACGGTCATTTCTAACGCCTAGACCATAAGGACCCATGATGTTCGTGTTATCTAGGGGGTTCCTCGGGCCAACTTTTGCGTTAAAATCGGCAAGGACTAGAGTCCAAGTTCCTCTATGATCGTCGCAGGCTTTGTTAAGTGTATCATAAAACTCTTCTATTTCGTCATCGGAGTGAGCTGATGTGGGGGCGTAAACTTGGATAATTGTTAGAGTTTTTTTGTCTCCGATACGAAATTTCACTAGAGCTATTCGGTCTGAATATCCTACAAAATCCATTATTTGGTCTTTCCATTTCTTTGCGATCAGAAAGCCAACGCCATAATAGCTTCCATTGCCAATGTGATAAAATATGTTGTCTTTTCTTTCGAAAATGTTTTCTCCGTCACGCCGAACTTCAGCGAGACCTATGATGTCCCAGTTTATAAATCTAAGGGCATTCTCCAATTCCACCAAACGTTCTTCGGTGCGTAATGTTTGTGCATTATATGTTATAATATTCAATTTCTCGGTGTCCTTTTTGCTAGCTTTCGTCGTTTGACAGAGGGACCTCGCTCGGAGATTCTTACCACCTCTAGCCCCAGGGTGCACTAACTTACTGTCATCAGCCGCACACCAACTGGAGCTCCCGGGCACTTGGGGCGTGGGTTTGTTTTGCACTATCATGGTTGGGAAAAGGGGTTTAGTCAAATTTTCCACCACGCTTGTCTAATGCGGGTTGGTGGTAGTGATTTTTAAAGGATATTTAGTCCCTAAGGCTGACTATGCCTCTTCTGGTTAGTTGGTTAACCAGGTGTGTGGATATACCGCCACGAGCGGTCGCCAGAGCCCCGTTTGTTAACTAGCAGAGGGCACCACGTGCAGGTGAGGTTGGCTTGGGCGGATAAGATGGTATTTCCGCCCCGATCCCTCCTCAACTTCTTTGTTCATTATTATTTGTATGATACTTCCCATTACAACGCATCAAAATCAAAATCAAAAACTCTTTATTTCCATGAATACAATAAATGTACACTTAGAAAAGGTCAAATTGTAAAACTAAACACTGACACGGAAATAAAGTGATATTTTTGATTTCTGTCGCTTCGGTATGTAGACCAAAGTAAAGAAGCGACGAAGAAACCTTTAGCCTGTTAGTTGTTAATTTTCGAGTTGGAGCAAAACCCGTCCCAAGCTTTTTTATCTTCTAGATAATCTGATATTTTATAGTAAGCCTTTTTTCACAACAAGGTTTTTATAATTTGTTTGAATTTATTTACTGATAATTTTTGCAACTCACTAGGAGTTTTGTTGTAGAAGCGTATACATTGCCCTTTAAAAGATACATTAATTTTGTGTAGCCTAGTTGTGGGCACAGCGAGTTTATGTTTATTTCTGGTATTAAAATTATGTTTATCACTATTTTTAGGGAACCGATTTATATTTCTATGAGTGTACAACAAGTTTTCATAAATATATTGACATGGTACTGTCATTATGTTTATTTCTTTGAATTTATTACGTAGGGATTCTCTGAGACCCATATTATAGATTGCACGAAC
Organism: Eupithecia subumbrata; assembly: GCA_949316285.1. Lineage (NCBI taxonomy): Eukaryota > Metazoa > Arthropoda > Insecta > Lepidoptera > Geometridae > Eupithecia > Eupithecia subumbrata. The sequence continues at coordinate 4,032,799 of OX438648.1, forward strand.
AGCCCTCTTCTGCTGCACAAATACGGTGTTAATATCGGCATCGTTCCCTTACAGCAGTATGCCATAAGACATAATACTATGGAAGTAGCTGAAATAAACAAGTCTAGATGTATCTACGTCTGTAAGATGACGGATCTTTTTGACTGCATACGCTGCAGAACTAAGTCTCTTCGATAGCTTATCTATGTGTGGGCCCCATTGAAGTTTATGATCTAAAGTGATTCCTAAGAATACGGTACTTTCTACTATTTCTAACGTTTCTCCTTTAACGTTTACATCAGCCTTCACTTGTTTAACATTAGGTAGAATAAATCTAATACATTTTGTTTTGGTTTCGTTTAGCAAAAGATTATTGACACTAAACCAATGGACTACTTTTGAGATTGCATTATTCACATCGTCGAAATGAGTGTTTTGTCGTTTCATTTTAAAAATTAATGAAGTATCATCAGCAAACAATACAATCTCGTGATTATTCTTGACCAGATGAGGAAGGTCGTTGATATAAACTAATAATAGGAAAGGACCGAAGATAGAACCCTGCGGTACACCCATTGTAACTAATCAGCGTCGTAACGGTATCACCTCGCTTTTTTATTTATTTTTTGCTTCTTACGTGTATGGCTTGGTAGGCGATGCGGTGAGGCGTTATTATAAGATATCACATTATCTAGAAGATAATAAAGCTTGGGACGGGTTTTACTCCAACTCGAAAAATAACAACTAACAGGCTAAAGGTTTCTTCGTCGCTTCATTATATTTAATTACCGACTTACCTTTATTGTTTGATTATCTGTGTGAAATTTACTACTCTAATCTAAGGATCTTTGTGTGTCTGAATTAATAAATGAATTTGAATTACCTTAGTCTACATACCGAAGCGACAGAAATCAAAAATATAACTCTATTTCCGTATCAGTATTTAGTTTTATAATTTGTCCTTTTCTAAGTGTAAATTTATTGTATTTATGAAAATAAAGAGAGATATTTTTGCGAGTTAGGGGTGTGCGACACCTTTAGTAACTTGATTTTTTTAACCTTGCACAGTCAAATGGCAGCACTATTACCAAGTCATTGCGTTGATTCTTGCTTAGCGTATGAATATTTAAAATTATATAACTAAGTAAGTTTGTTTTTGCAGAGGATAGGCCGTTTCGACCAACATTCCGGAGAACATTTGACGGCAGAAGAGTCGCCGGCTGAATACTTGCAGCGTCTCTTCGGGCTGCAGTACGAGAAATCAAGGTAAATTGGTTTAAACATCACTCATCTGGCACTTATTTCTTCTCTTTTGAAATTTCTAGAAAGTCCCAATCCTAAGGGGTATGAAATTTCTAGAAAGTCACACTTTCTAGAAACCAACACCCTTCGATCAAATATTCCGCGGCCTCCCTCCCTACGGTCTATGACTTGTTTTGACGCAGACAGTTTGCGCAGAGCCGTCAAGTTTTGAGCATACGGAACAAGAGATTAGTGGAGTCAAATTAATTTTATTTTATTTTGTAAGTAGGTACTTACCTGACATACACTGTTTATTTTTTATAAGGATTATTAAATCAACAGAATTCAGATAATGATAACGAATCATTTATTGATAAAACTATAAATTGGTCTCAACAGTCGGTACAAAAGGGTCATTGAAATAAATTTATACTACAAAACCTTGATCGATGCAAACACCTAAAGAAATCGCATTTTATGACGTACTTTTGTTTGCAAACTAGCGGCCCGTTCCGGCTTCGCACGGGTGGACATTTATTTTTTAAACATCAATTGAATATTAATATAGCCTATGTTACTCAGGGAAAATGTAGCATTCTAATGGTGAAATAATTTTTGAAATCGGTCCAGTAGTTCTTGAGATTTGTTACAAACATACAAAAATACATCTTTATAATATTAGTGTAGATAAAACGGGCCGATCAGATTTTCACCCGAGTCTTAGTATTTTAGTGTACCTCTATTCCATTTAAAAAGACGTATAACGACACACAAACAAAGAACAAAATAAAAAAAATTAAAAACCCCCCGACAGATTTTCATGAAACATGGCTAAGAACACACGGGATAAAATTATCTATCACAAAAAAAAGCTAAACGAAAATCGGTTTATCCGTTTGGGAGCTATGAAACCACAGACAGATACACAGCAGACACGTGAAACTTATAACACGTCTCTCATTTTGCGTCGGGGGGTTAAATATGATACAAGCGATGCATAATTGGACAAGCATAATTCTATAGGAGTTTAGTTCTTCGAACTCTAAAAATGGTATTTGCCTAGTACATGATTCCTGATTCGGTGGTAGATACGAAACACTGTAGTGCGTGCGTCCGATTCATAACTTGACCGGTTTGTTTCAATGACTTGAATAGGTACTGTGTGAAAATTGTCCAGACTTAATATTTACAATACGTATTATTTTTGTGCACAGGAAAGCGCTCGGTACCTTCGGGCTAGCGAGTCACGCGCACACCATCAAGATGAAGGATCTCAGCGGAGGCCAGAAGGCGAGGGTTGCGCTAGCCGAGCTCACGCTTATGGCGCCTGATGTTGTTATATTGGTAAGTATCATCATCCTCATCACCTGGAATCACGACACGGTTTCCTTTGGCCTAGTCTTGGCCACCGCTCGGTCAAAGTGGTAATCCAGCGGTCATGACCTCGCCTGGCCATGTCCATATTCACATAATATCGATGGCCTTGTCCCTCGCCTACTGATCTCAATTTTGCGAACGTGCTCGAGAAGTGACATGCTGAGCGTGTCTCGCTCCATGGCTCGTTGTGCAACGTTGTGTAACAGTTCCTCAAATTTTCCGATTTCGTCACATCTCGTGTAAACGAATAGTATGTTAAATTAACTACTCCATGATAAGTACGAGAATATAATAATAACAATATTCTACCTCACAGGACGAGCCTACAAACAACTTGGACATCGAGAGTATAGACGCTTTAGCTGAAGCCATCAACGCGTACAAAGGAGGCGTCATCATCGTGTCTCACGACGAACGACTCATCAGGGAGACCGAGTGTACGCTCTACGTGATCGAGGACCAGACTATCAATGAGGTAAGAACAAACACAATAAGCAACATCGACTGGATATCGCAAGTAGGTATTGACGCTCTAGCCATCAACGCGTACAAAGGAGGCGTCATCATCGTGTCTCACGACGAACGACTCATCAGGGAGACCGAGTGTACGCTCTACGTGATCGAGGACCAGACTATAAATGAGGTAAGAACAAACACAATAAGCAACATCGAATGGATATCGCAAGTAGGTATTGACGCTCTAGCCATCAACGCGTATAAAGGAGGCGTCATCATCGAGTCTCACGACGAACGACTCATCAGGGAGACCGAGTGTACGCTCTACGTGATCGAGGACCAGATTATCAATGAGGTAAGAACAAACAAGAGACATGGACTGGATATCGTATGTAGGTATTGTGACTCTAGTTATAAACGCGTAGAAATGAGGCGTCATCATCGTGTCTTTCGGCGAACGACTCATCAGGGAGACCGAGTGTACGCTCTACGTGATCGAGGACCAGACTATCAATGAGGTAAGAACAAACAAGAGACATGGACTGGATATCGTAAGTAGGTATTGTGGCTCTAGTTATAAACGCGTAGAAATGAGGCGTCATCATCGTGTCTTTCGGCGAACGACTCATCAGGGAGACCGAGTGTACGCTCTACGTGATCGAGGACCAGACTATCAATGAGGTAAGAACAAACACAATAAGCAACATCGACTGGATATCGCAAGTAGGTATTGACGCTCTAGCCATCAACGCGTATAAAGGAGGCGTCATCATCGTGTCTCACGACGAACGACTCATCAGGGAGACCGAGTGTACGCTCTACGTGATCGAGGACCAGACTATCAATTTGGTAAGACCAAACAAGAGACATGGACAGGATATCGTAAGTAGGTATTGTGGCTCTAGTTATAAACGCGTAGAAATGAGGCGTCATCATCGTGTCTTTCGGCGAACGACTCATCAGGGAGACCGAGTGTACGCTCTACGTGATCGAGGACCAGACTATCAATGAGGTAAGAACAAACAAGAGACATGGACTGGATATCGTAAGTAGGTATTGTGGCTCTAGTTAACGCGTAGAAATGAGGCGTCATCATCGTGTCTTTCGGCGAACGACTCATCAGGGAGACCGAGTGTACGCTCTACGTGATCGAGGACCAGACTATCAATGAGGTAAGAACAAACACAATAAGCAACATCGACTGGATATCGCAAGTAGGTATTGACGCTCTAGCCATCAACGCGTATAAAGGAGGCGTCATCATCGTGTCTCACGACGAACGACTCATCAGGGAGACCGAGTGTACGCTCTACGTGATCGAGGACCAGACTATCAATGAGGTAAGACCAAACAAGAGACATGGACTGGATATCGTAAGTAGGTATTGTGGCTCTAGTTATAAACGCGTAGAAATGAGGCGTCATCATCGTGTCTTTCGGCGAACGACTCATCAGGGAGACCGAGTGTACGCTCTACGTGATCGAGGACCAGACTATCAATGAGGTAAGAACAAACACAATAAGCAACATTGACTGGATATCGCAAGTAGGTATTGACGCTCTAGCCATCAACGCGTATAAAGGAGGCGTCATCATCGTGTCTCACGACGAACGACTCATCAGGAAGACCGAGTGTACGCTCTACGTGATCGAGGACCAGACTATCAATGAGGTAAGAACAAACACTATAAGCAACATGGACTGGATATCGCAAGTAGGTATTGACGCTCTAGCCATTAACGCGTACAAATGAGGCGTCATCATGGTGTCTCACGACGAACGACTCATCAGGGTGAATTGAGTGTCCTGAGCTCAATTTTGTAGAATATGGCTTATTTAAACGCTATGCTAGCGCACGATTGAAATCGGATTTGTCTTGAATTTCTGAACGGTAATCAATCGACGATTTCGTTCAATTTTAGAACCACATTGAACCACAAACAAGTCAATTGGAATAAGGATTGAGATTGGAACTCTTATCAAAAGTATAAACCCCTTACTCAAATTTCCCTTACCAAATGTACCCTTGCTCAAATTTTTTCGTCAGCGCTGTCAATGCAAATAAACGTTTTGTTCCTAACCGGTTTTTGCAAAGTAGAAAAGCCAATATTTAGATTTTCAATCTATTTACCATAACAATAAATCACAAAATCCTTCTCACCCACAGGTGGACGGTGATTTCGACGACTACCGCAAGGAGCTACTCGAGAGTCTCGGCGAAACCATCAACTCTCCGTCGATCATCGCCAACGCAGCCGTCCTGCAGTGAACACGCGAATATCCACCTTAATCTCAACCATGTACGATGTGATTTTGAACTTCAGGTTTGTTATTTATTTTTAAAATATTACCTTATTCAAGTTTTGTATACATACGCAATCAGAACACTTTATATTACTTATAACTATTGGCTGGTATTTATCGCGTTTATTTAACCAATTTGTCCCGACGTTTCGGCAGGTTTACATTCTGCCGTGGTCACGGGATGTCCATCCGTCAATACATCATAGAAATACGTAAAAAAACGCGATGAAAAACCATCAAAAGTTAATTATAACAGGTTACCCTCTTTTATAATATAAAAATCTTGTTAACTTTAAACAGTTGCTTATCAGTGTTTTTTTCACTCTGGCTTAGAACAAGAAAACAAACAACTTTTAACTAATACTAAGCCGGGTTTCCACCGCTAGCGAAGCGGACCCATTCAAGATTCCGTTTAACTCGCACGAGTAAACTGCATACATACCTACACTATTTCCACCAATAAATTGTCGAGCGGAAAGCACTGAGCAAGCATAAGCTTGCAGAACTCCGCTCACTCATCTCTCATTTCCCGCTCTTTACTATTTTGCGGTGGAAACTTGGCTTTTAGGCTTGGTATTCCAGCAGAGGCCGCGCTTTTGTGATTTTTAAAATCATCTAAGACGGCAAGTAATGTTAAAAATTCTGAAAAAAAGATGTCGCATTCAGTTTCAAGCTCTAATGAACTTCACGCGATAGAAAAAAAATCCCAAAGTTACCTCTTTTTGTTATGTCTTTTCAATATTATGACTGAAATAATGATATTTTACAATTTTGTTATTGTACTTAACTTTCTAAACAAATTCGCAGAGTTTGCTTTGATAAAATAATTTTCTTAATCACTATGTTTAAATACCTACAAAATGCACGAGCGCGGGGCGGCTTGCCAAGCGCGATCAGTCGCGCGCTGGTGAACACCAGCGCTGGTGCTGGTGCCTACTGCTGCAGGAATACCTGGCCTTAAAGTTACAGAGGGTTACCATTTACTGATTTATGGACGCTGTCAATGGTAAGCACAAAACTGCAACATACGTTTGTAGTCTAATAAAAAATATCTTGGACATTGGTCTGAATAATATTCTAAGAGACCGTATATAAAACAGTTTTTGCTCCAATCACATAAGTGCCTACTGTAAGGTAAATGTAATTTAGATACAACTAAATATAAATGTCTTCCATTAGACAAAAAAAACCATTCCCGAATAAAATTGTAATTATTCTTCTAATATTTCACTTGAATGTTGTTGTTACATAATTATGTAATTAAAAGCACACCTAAAGTCGAGATTACTATGTAAAACATGTAATTAGCATTGTATGATAAAGTATGTATGCTGTATTTTAATCGAAATATTGTACTATATTTATTTACTACATTAATAAATTTTGATATAAATATACTTTTTTATCTTTTTATTTCGCCTTGTCAATACTTTTAAAACATTATCATCAATTTGACATATCAATCAATTTGACTACCATCTAAGGTGCATTTCATACGTTGTAAAAATATCTAGCCTACGAGTTATATATATTTACAAAATTTTTAGCTTGTGACCCGAATAAGGCGCTAAATAAAATGTACTATACCGAAAAATTTATAGTACTAGTTCAACCACATCGTTGTTTACGATTGCCGTATAAAAGATTACATAGATGTCATTTCTTAACAATAAAAAGGGCATCTTTACAATGATGCGACGCCGCCGCGCCGTGTCTACACACACAAGGCTCCAAAACGCCTCCGCGACGCCACGGCTCTCGCACGCTTGCAATGTGAAGACATCCGCACCGCGAACGCCACGCCTGGCTCGGCTACCGTCCGCCACCGCTGCGGCTCCGGCTTCAGTGTGTGGCGACTTTTAATGCTTGCTACGAATAGTACATTACGTTCCGTAAAACCGGTCAGTAGGTACCGGGATTTTTTTTAATATTTAGTAACAATTCTTCGCAAAGTTTACCTTTTGCTTATTTTTTCGCGGAATTGCTGGTGATTAGTAGTTCCCATAATCCCCACGCTGGGCATGCGGGTTGGGGATCGCAGTTCGGTGGTATAATTGTTCAGCAGGAGGCTACTGCCCGTACCTAGTGGATATCCCTTAGTCGCCTCTTACGACACACGCGGGAAGAGTTGAGGTGGTACAAATTTTTAGCTGGCACCACACAGCAAAGTAACGCCTGAATCGATTAACCATACGTTGGCCCAAATTAATAAAAAAACAGTCATTATTTGCGCCCCAAAAGTGAAATCTATAGCAAATTATCCTATTCATGGCCTCTACATCCACAAAGGTATATAGTTTAAAAGTTATCTGGTAAGCGCATTGATATCAATGCGCGACCGCATCTGTCGTTCTCTTATAGGCCTTACTGAGGTTATTTAGGGTGCTGCGCCCTCTAGGTGTCGCATAAAACCAGCGCACAGTGGCGCCATCGTTACTGTGCGTGCATCATGTTGAAGGACGACCTTTATTGATGTCACGGTTGTAACTTTTATTAGTTTCTACCACAGACATAATACTAGCTGCGCCGTTTGTACCAACTTTACTTGTATTTTTGTGACACAGAATAAATACTTTTCACTTTGCACAAGTCATCTACGTTTAAAGGATGGTTTTTTGAGAAGGGCGGTGATGGCCAAATCCGAAACCACGAGAGTTAGAGAAAAGTCGTGAAAGGAGTCATGCCCTCGATTTATACGAAAACAATAACTGCATATTTAATTTTTTTTAAAACCTTTTACTTTTGACGGAAATCGACACGAATGATTAAAAAAAAGACATCTGTTATTTGATCATTGAATTTTTATAAAAGCTGGCGCGATCCCCTTTTGTTTTTCGTATACTGGGCGCTTGATGGTGACGTCTGGCCTGTGACGTCAGCGTTGATAATTGTATGGAAAAACAAAAGAAAATCGCGCTGCTTTTACGAATTGACCTATATGTGCCGACAACGATCTGCAGACCCACCTAATTTGAATAGGTACTATGTCTTGTTTTCTTAAAATTCTGGCAATGGTCACATTGCGTACACGAAAGTGATAGTTTTGTCCAACTATCCTTCCAGCGCCTTTGCTTGCACTGTCTTACGGTTTCATAGATTTATCATCAATCTGTTTCTACTTCAAGTTACCTATTCGTATAAATAAGGTAACCACAAAGCGACTGGCGGCGCCGGTGGCGACCAATCATGAAGTTTTCCTCAATTTACTCGCAGCCTTTCGCCCCTCCTTGCAAACTTCTTAGCTTCATTAGAGGATTTAAAACGCAAATTTCCATTTCGATTGTAACTTTTTTCCACTTCTTAAAAGAAAGCTTCTTTTAAAACTCGGAAGAAAATTAGTATCCTTCCCTTTGAGGGGCGGAACGTGTTTTAAGAGTTTCATTTGGTAGAGACTCAATCTGTTAGAATAATGTTTCCGGGAGCGTAATTTTCTTGCTTAGCTCCAGTAATTGCGTCATTAAAAAGTTCCGTTTAGGTACTTTTTAGGGTTCCGTACCTCAAAAGGAAAAAAGAACCCTTATAGGATCACTTTGTTGTCCGTCTGTCTGTCTGTCTGTCTGTCTGTCTGTCTGTCTGTCTGTCTGTCTGTCCGTCCGTCTGTCAACCCTCTTTTCTCAGAAAGGCGTAGACGTATCGAGTTGAAATTAACGTCGAATACTCAAGTCCGTAACCTCTTGGAGCCGCGATATAAATAAAGCTTCTAAGTCAACGCACTCAAAAGTTACAGCTGTTTATTTTCGAATATTTTGAAATTTCCAAGGGAATCACATGCACTCAAAACCTATAGGGTACTTCCCGTAGACCTAGAATCATGAAATTTGGTGAACAGCAAGGTCTTATAGCACAAGTAAAGGGAAAAGTCCGAAAACCATAAATTTGTAATTTATTCACTAAAAAAATTACTTTTAAATGCATGCCATAGACCAAAACCTTTAAGGTAGGTACTTTCCGTTTACGTAGGATCATAAAATTTGGCAAGAAGCAAGGTCTTAGAGCACAAGTACCTAAAGGAAAAAATCCTAAAACCGTAAATATGTAATTTATTCACAAAAAGAAAACTTGATTCTTGCTATCGACCAAAACCTCTAGTGTACCCAGAACAATGAGATTTGACCCAGAATCATAAAATTTGGTAAGAAGCAAGGTCTTACAATTAAACGGAACCCTTAGTGCGCGAGTCCTATTCGCACTTAACGTTTTATTGGTATTTAAACATATCAAAATTAGTGGTTGCTAAATGATTTAAGTGGAGTACGAGGTTGGGTATCTACCTACTACCTACATAGGTACTAAGTTTAACTAGGAGGTACCCTATTTACTATTTTACCCACTATATCCTTCTCCACTATATGCTTCTTGTTAAACAAATTGTCAAACATATCCTTTGTAAAAAGGCTTACCTACTACAAAATATCATATTATCTAGAGGATAAAAAAGCTTGGGACGAGTTTTGCTCCAGCTCGAAAAATAACGCTTCTTTTCTTTAGTCTACATACCGAAGCGACAGAAATCAAAAATATCACTTTATTTCCGTGTCAGTGTTTAGTTTTATATTTGACCTTTTCTAAGTTTACATTTATTGTATTTATGTAAATAAAGCGTTTTTGATTTGATTTGTCATCGTCAAAACTAAATCAATGTATGTCAGGAAATGCCGGTCTAATATCAGATTATATTTTAATCTTTGTTGAGTATCCAAATCCAAACAAACAGGCTTAGCAATCGCGAAAACCACAACCGAATTTCCTCCACACGTTAAAAGCATTACTTTGAATTATCCACTAACAAGCCAACAATGAGAGGTTTGCCGTCACCCCAAGAGCCTATTACTGTCTAGAGAGCATTCCCGCCCCTCCTTATGTTATAACTCCTGCAACCTTATCACATTCATCCCATAAAACGTACGAATTTACACACAAGATGAACCCTATTCCATTGCGACAAAGTCCTATAAAATTCATAAAGCACCTACACAATGGAGCGATTATACTCTCCCTCGCAACATGATTTTATTTGTTCATCAGTTATTGCGTCGCCGAAGAGATATTTAAATTTCATTAGGTTTGTTTTACACTTAATTTGTGAGGGGAGTGTTATTGTAACGTTGGGGTGGAGTTGTTACGAGCTTACTTTGGAAACCCTCTGAATTCAACGATTTGAATTAAGTAGGTAGATACACGAATCAGATAAGTCACCCCATTATAGTTTATCGACCGTTATCTGGAGTAATGATCGTTTTTAAAGCGAAGATTAGGACGTATTAACAACTGGTGAGGTTTCGGGTGTCGTATTATGAGTTGGAGTAGCAGGATCGAATAACAGGTCGAGTTAGAATCAGAGCTCGCAAAGACATTGTCAATTAATGTCTGTATGACAATTTTCTTCTTTTTGTGTAACGATACGAGTTAAATCAAAGACAACGAAGGACGTGAACTTTGTTAATGTCTTCGATCGACACAATCAGCGGTACTACAAAAATCAACGCAAACACTGGTCTAACAAGCGCGTTTAACTAAACAGTGTCTAAACAGTTAGACATGGGTTTAACAAGAGTTTAACTCTCGTTTAAACTGTGTCTAAGCCGTGTCTAACTGCAAACCGTCGTAAAACGCAGTTTTGTGGTAACACTTTTGTTAGACACGCGCTCAGCAGATGTCTAATTTTTTTGTAGTACGGCTGTTACTCCTTTGGTGTTTCCATCAACGTAAAGTTCGAAGTGCTACTTTTGAATCGATATGCATTCGATATCTATCCTTGGGCCAAGATGACTTTCATCAGCGCGCATGCGACCACTGTTGAACGTGCCTCCCCCATACAAGAGGGGTTTTTATGTCAAAACCAAAATGATCATGGTAAGGGAATCCCAATCTTATTTTAATTTTAGTTTACTTTGTTTCAAACCTCCAAAAATGTTCAAATAACTTTGTTCATGAATTTAGATCTAGAGTTTTTGTGTCGAAATCAATGTGTTATTTTAAGTGATTATTGTGACACCATTAAATTCAGTAAATAAATTTATCGACACAAAATAGTTTTCACAGATACCTATTGAAAAATCAAATCACTACATAAACCATCCATCGTAGATGTAGAGGCCATTTATTTATTTATTGTACATTGTATAAGTTTAGAAACCAGTTTACAATCAATCAAGCCAAGATAGATTTTAAAGCTCTAGCAACATAAATAGTGTGGGTAGGTACCAGAGCCCTAAGTGGAGGTATTTCGCAGACGCGGACTCCATTAGTGGCGTTCGGCGGACTGTCACAATCATTTTTCTTTCCCGTCGCCGCTAATTCTCAGCCGCGCTTCGCTGAGCACCTACCGTTCTAGAATGTCTTGATACTTTGGTAATTACCAACCTCGTTACAAAGGGAACGTCCCAAACGCTGTTCCCTATCTCTCGGAAGTATACTTTAGTAATGGTTACAGATGTACGTTGTCTGTATTTACCACCATAATCATAGTTAGGGGAAGCAATAGTGCTTAAAATTGCGTCTTTTGTGTAACATAGGAATGCTAAATTTTTAATTGTGACATTTCCACAAGTATTATTTTATATAATTTAACGTACCTACGCTAGATTTTATAATAATGTTTGTCGTTTTGGAATGTATTCTGTAAGTCAAGTTTGAGTAAACAATAAATAAATAAATAAACAAGATGTATGTATAACTTTAGCGAATATCCCATTGTAGAAGGTAGGTATGTATGAACCCGCGACACAAAAAGTGTAGGTTCCTAATTCGTGCAATTAGCTCATAGTCCGCGATTTCTTGCACGAACAAGCTATTGATGTATTTTGATCACACGTATGAAATTTTCATACGTGTGATCAAAATACATCAATAGCTTGTTCGTGCAATCATTGTATCATTATGATCATGACGACCGATGTGGCGTGCCGGACGAAGGTCCGCCTGCGTCACATAAGGTTGCAGGTTATATTCCCGCCTTTGGACAAATGTTTGTACGATCTGCAAATATTTGTTCCGGGTGTTCTGGGTATTTTCGATGTATAATAAATCTATAGAATGATGCTGTGTAGATTGTCCAGTTATTTATTATTTGTTTATTACGAAATAGATGAGAATTGATTGGTACAACGGGTATACTATGAACTGCTACGAAACAGTTTTCGTAGCACGTTGCTACGAAAGCTCATTTGTCTCTATCGCTGAAGTTTCAGCATTAGCAAATGGTAAAGTATCAAGACCATTTAGGAAGTGGTCAGGGAGGCTGTTATCGACTTTTATTACCCCAGAGGGGTTGGTCATTAGCTGAATAAAGCGACTGCCACCTGATAAAGTGCGTTTTGTTGCTCTGTTACATTATCGTGCTCTATAAACCTTGCCCGGAAAGAGGTTATTTTATATATAACTTTTAGATTCTAACCTTACTCTTTAAAATTAACTGTAGGTATTTGATTTAGTTTGTTTTGTCGATGAGGCTGAAGGGGTAAGAGACATACGTGCGTAAGCCTGTTCCTTCTGGTTTTATGCATTGTTTTCCCAGGTATAGAGTTCTCAAGTCCTCCTATCTCAAGTGTATGCTGAATTAATTTGCTTTAACTTTATATTTGCGAAGGCAGTCGGTATCTTATCTACCTCAAAGCACAGTCAATTTATGCAGATATGAAACCAAAGCTCTTCAATATTAAGTAGTCATCGTAAAAAGTTCCCCAGGATCCATGTATTAGGCACACGACGAACTGATCACCAGCCTACCGACTTGTGCCATCTCGAGGAAGTGATTTGTCAGCGACGCCCCCTCTCGATTGAATAATTCAAATAATCGAGGTATTTATATGTAAATAGCGGGCCACATCTCCATACGAAAGGGCCGATCGGTACATAAATTTTGGCAAGACGAGAAAACTGCGACGCACCCACGATCTGATTTATTCGCTAAGTTTTGGAAAAAGTGGCTCGCGTCAGGAAGTGTTTGTCTAATCGCGTTTATTGCTCGACCCGGGATTTTTTGCTTCGCAGCACACAGGGGCGATGTGATTGTACCTTTTTATTTCTATCGAAAAGGCGAGGGTTTATGGAGATAGTTTTTCATATCAAATACGAAGATTTCATTCGGAGCTGGTTGAATGCCAGAATAGGAAAAGAGCTAATATAATTATTTATTAAGGCAACTTTGGTAATTATTGACAGATTCATTAGGTAGGTATTACGTATAAAAAACTTAAAAAAATGGTGGATGTTCAATTTTCGGCTGTAGGTAGGTATGTATGTTTTTTCAAACTTTTTTATGTAAGTTCGTCGATATCCGTCAACTATGGACCGATATTGATAATTCTTTCGCTATTAAAGAGAACGATCCCGAGATGGTCGAATAAAATTTTATTTCCGAGGGATTAGTAATTGTTCCGCAAAACTTACAAATACGAATTGAAAATTTAAAAAACCCCCCGACAGATTTTCATGAAACATGGCTAAGAAAACTCGGGATAAAATACGATACCACAGACAGATACATAGATACACAGACAGACACGTTAAACTTATAACAACCCTCTCTTTTTGCGTCGGGGGTTAAAAAAACAGTCAAATATTAGATTAGAAGGAGGGAATAGAAGTCGGTTTTTAGGTTTTCATTCCAATCAAATTATTTACCAACAATTCTTTCAGGAAGGTTCACCGTTTGAACGCGCTGATCCAGATGGAAATTAAGAACATAATTCCATTGCATTAGTAATTCATTACTAGTAGTTTAGCAGCACCCGGTATCACACACTATTACTCATCGCGTCTCATCAATCACACGGCGCGGCGGCGGCGGTAATAATTCCAGAGACACTATTGTTCGCTTCTAACTGAATTATCGCGTTGAAATTATACGAAACATGCTATGTAAGTATCTCTGGAAATAAGTAGGTAGCAGAATACCTTGGGACATTGACCTTTTTAACCCTTGACGCAAAAAGAGAGAGGTGTGTATCTGTCTGTGGTATCGTAGCTCCCAAACGGATGAACCGATTTTCGTTTAGTTTTTTTTTGTGTCATAGATAATTTTATCCAGAGTGTTCTTAGCCAGTTTCATGAAAATATGTAGGGGCATTTTAAATTTTTAAATTTTGTTCTTGTATTATGGCTTTAGCTCTTCATATAAAAACTCTCCTCTTCTTAATAACTTGAGTTAAACTTTGGTTTCATTGCGTTCGTGGTTATAGAAGGACTGCGAGAAGTTACTATTAGGTCTTAAGCCCGGGTTGTGAAATCCTGCTCAGTCATAGATGTAACTTAGTACTTAGTACCTACAGTGTTTTTATAATAATATACATTATGTTAGTCCTATAATAGTGTAAACCTACAAACTTACCGAGGTAGAGAACCCTTGCGTCTATATCACAAGTCTTGAACTTAGTTAGAGCGAGGTGTCGAAACTAACAAGTGAAATAGCTCTATAGTATAGTATAGTCTATAAGTAGGTTAGAATTAAATCTTTTATCCTTTGTTTTAGCACATGTACCCACTTTTTCAAATTTGTCTCTCTCTCCCAATAAGGTTTTTGGAAGATAACTCTTTTTAGGGTTAAGCTCGCCTTTGCCTTTATATTTCTTGCGATATGTTTTACTTGTATTACCCATGTTGTGTAATAAAGAATTATGAATTAGTACACAAAACTTTAATTTTTTTTTGTTTTTAACTTGAATAAATAAAAATAAATATTAATTAAAAATACTCGAGTTACGGTTTACCTACCTACTATGGCATAAGCGTTACTCAAGCATTGATTGACTAAGCAAGCTTTTGTAAAACAGGTTTTAGTATTATTACACGGTCAGGTCATGTTATACTTTCTTTAGATTTGTAGGTTATAAGCAGTGATCGGAAATTCGGGCGCTTATTTACCTAAAGTTGGCGACATGACATAACATGGAGCGGTTGAAACCACCTCTTTCTCGGGAATTCGCGGGAATTTCTCACAATTCCAGAATTTGCTAAAATATTGTTTTACTTTTGCCGGAATCTTATTTATAAACGAAATAATAAGACACTTTTACCCTGACGCGTTTTTCACTAAAGTCGATATTAAAATTTAGAAACATGTTAATAAAAAACTTTTTCTCCGGAAATATCGACTTTAGTGAAAAACGCGTCAGAATAAAAGTGTCTTATATTTGGTCTTTATATAAGATTAGGGCGTAAATACATCAAAATTCGAGAAAATTCCGGAATTCCTCCAAATACCCAGAAGAGGTGATTTTAGCCGCTCCATGTTCTTCACGCCAACTTTAGGTAAATAAGCGCCCGAATTTCCGATCACTAGTTATAAGATACCTACATAGATAGAAAATTCTTTATTGCACACTTATCGATAGAAACAATACAACAAAACAACTTAAAATTTTAAGTGACAAGTGGCAGTCTTATCGCTCAAGAGCGATCTCTACCAGACAACCGTGGATGGATAGGATCATTGGATAGTACTTTATAGATACTGTGTCATAGACGGACGCGCTCTACGCTAAGGTCCAAAGGAAGACCAGCGCTGTAGTTGCTCCCAGAGCTCCTGCAGCAAAGGCTGAGTGCCCAGCCATTGAGGTCACATTTTTTTTTATTCTTGCTTATCTTTTTTTTTGCAGGTTTAATAAATAAATAATGCGGGACAATTGACACAGCATCATTTAACCCCAAGCTATCATCGTGTTTTATGTCATCTTTTGTAAACCAAATAATTTTTTGCCTTAACTTATCTTACCTACATTCCCTCGGAACAAACATCTCATATTATTATACCTCTAAGTATGTTGATCTTAACAGTTAGTTATAAAATAAAAAATATAAGATGTCCCGAATAATAGGCAAATTTTACGCGATAAAGATTTTGTAGATGAAGATATTAATAACCAGCTAAGCTTACCTATAACTTTATGTCTGCCTTTTAAGCTGTGTGGTGCCGACTTAGAATTTGCACCAACCCAACTCTTCCCGCGGCGGGCGTCGTAAGAGACGATTAGGGGATTTCCACCGGTGGCGGGCAGCAGCGCCCCCTGCAGAACAATTCTATTCTATCAGTTCTACCGAACTGCGATCCCCAACCCGCATGCAAAGCGTGGGGATTATGGGCATTACCCCCATGAGATAAAAGCCAATAAGGCTGTTATCAGAGGGAGGCCTGCGTCCAGCAGTGGACCAATACAGGCTGTTGAGTTTGAGGTTATGCCTGCAGAAACTTTTGAACTAAAATCTATAACCTTGTAGGTGAACCGGGTATCAGGAATAACGATAGCAATTTGTTCTATCGCGTAGGTTTATAAAGGGTAAAAAATAAAAAGAGAATAGTTAACCAGTAGCTGTGTAGTTTTCCCGGTTTTATGTGCACTCACGTGCCATTTAGTCCGGGAAATAGAAGTTTTTGTATGGAAATCGGACGCATTAAGCCCCCGGGACTCGGCGGCGAACTGAGCCTATTGTTGTTATGGAACTCCCATAAAAGTTTATCATTCGAACATAAAGCTTTGGATGTTTTGCCAGGGTTGCAGACAACTAGTTTTATGCCTAGAAAAAAATTACCAAGTCTTTATTGAAGTAGGTACCTACCTACCTATGGACATTTTTGTTTGCGAATTTAAAACTCCTACCATGCCATAATATCTGGCCAAACTGAATGTAGAAAGCATGTTAACAAACCGCCTATACACTACAATTAAAATTCACTCTGTTGTCGCGTCTTTTTATACGCAATTTACATTAGATACATGTCGATTTGAGATCCTTCCTTTAATAAATATTGCTTGTATCTGAAACTCGACGCCAAGCAAGTGAGTTTAAGATATTTGTGTCGTGGTTTACAAACATGCTACATCGAGTTTGGCTAGTGTATTACCTGCTATTTAAAAATATTAAGGCAGTAGGCAGGTACTTATCTTATAAAGAAGAATTCAAATGCTCACGCGCTGGACTGATAGAAGAACCATTCATACTTAAATATTAATTCGTCTCTCATTGGTATATCCGAGGCTTAATGTAGCAAAGCATGGCAGTAGGTATAGGTATCAGGCAGCCAAATTATTTAATGTTCTTTGTACTGAAATGAAAGCAATTGACAATCCAAATATTTTCAAGAATATTTTAATAAAACTTTTGCTGAAGGGGTGTTTTTACTCAGTTGACGAGTTTATCAAACGAAAGTAATTATTATGTTGGCAACAAAGATGAATTAGAATATATAATTGCATGCTATTAATTTAATTATGTACCTTATATTCATACACGATCTAAATTGTTTTTGAATAAATAAACTAAACTAAACTATTTTCGGTGAAACATCATCGCAAGGACCGAAATACATCAGCTTAACAAACACGCCTCTTTATAGAGTGCGTGGATAAAGATCAGCAAATCCTCTCTCGTTACAGTGGCGAGCGTGATCGTGTTATTGTCTCGTAGTGTAGCACCCGTTACATCAGATAACAGATAAACACCATTTGATATGCTAATGCGCCGACAAAATGTTCGCAAAGCATGGTTTAGCACCTCGGTGAAAAGCGACTAATGTATTTTTTAACCAACTCACTTCAAAAACAGGAAGAGGTCCTATTTTATTGCCGGGGGATTAGTATAGGTAAGTCCCGCAAAACTAAAAAAAACAGTGTATAAATAGTAAGGAAATTGAAGTTAGTTTTTTCAAAATAATGAAATTATAGCTGGGAATGGGAGCTCTATTTTAGATTAGCTTGCATTTTAACTTTTATCTATGATGCTGTCTATCTATGATTTCTAGTCACAGGCTTTTAGCTGATACTTGAGGATTTAGGTGAAAAAAGTCGAAGTGGTTTTAGACGGGGGCGGGTATGTTGTAGGTACCTAAGTTCATTATTTAAATCTAGGCTAGGTTAAGCTTAAAATTAGAAATCTTAGCGTTATGTTGAGATATGTGTAGGTAAGGTACCTACCTAAATTAATTATTTAAATCTAGACTAGGTTTAGTTTAAAATTAGAAATCCAAGCGTTATGTAGAGAAATGTGTAGGTAGTTCTTAAGTTATTATTTAAATCTAGGCTAGGTTAAAATTAGAAATCTTACGCCCAAATACTCAAAAGCAAATCAGATTTAAGCAGCTTAAATTTGAGTTGCGTTTGAGTATTCGGGGTTTAGCGTTATGTAGAGAAGTGTGTAAGTTCATTATTTAAATCTAGGCTAGCATAAAATTATAAATCTTAGCGTTATGTAGAGACGTGTGTAGGTACCTAAGTTCAGTATTTAAATCTGAGCTTGGTTTAAATTAGAAATCTAAGCGTTATGTGGAGGGAGACGTGCGATACTGTCGAAAAAATACAGCATTCAGTAATACATATAGAATTCAGTATTAGGTCATTTTTGTTAGAAAGTGACTAACTGGCCCAGCCTAGTGCAGGGATCATATAGTTAACCATTACCTCAACCTCAACAGCCTGTATTGGTCCACTGCTGGACGCAGGATTCCCCCTGATAAGTGCCTTGTTGACTTTTACCTCATGGGCGTAATGCCCATAATCCCCACGCTGGGCTTGTGGGTTGGGGATACCAGTTCGGTGATAGAATTGTTCTGCAGGGGGCGCTGCTGCCCGCCCCCATTGGATATCCCTTAGTCTCCTCTTACGACACCCGCGGGAAGAATTGGGGTGGTGCAAATTCCAAGCCGGCACCACACAGCTAATCATTAAATCCACCTAATCACCACACAAGTCTAAAACCTATCTAATCAATTGTTAATTCATAAGGTGTTTTTATAAGCTTTTGGCAAAAAACTATTTGTATTTGTTTTTGTATATTTTAACACCAGGCCACAAACAGTCCCGTTTGTCCTGCACATATATTTTTGCCGACTCCAAGAATAAGGGTTCTGTTTGCGAAATGCTACTAAACACTATCTGTAAGCTCGCTATC
This sequence comes from Eupithecia subumbrata, assembly GCA_949316285.1. Taxonomy (NCBI): domain Eukaryota; kingdom Metazoa; phylum Arthropoda; class Insecta; order Lepidoptera; family Geometridae; genus Eupithecia; species Eupithecia subumbrata. Next base: position 4,052,040 of record OX438648.1, read on the forward strand.
AGAAAAACACGTAGTATCATTGTCTTTCCCTGCAAATCTGTTAGCTGATAATATCGCTTTGAAAATGATTTGTACAAAGCGTTAAATAGCACTCTGGCGCACAAAGGGGGTGCGAGCGTGGATTAAGATTGTATCTTTGGCCAAGTGCGGCTGGCCGTATGAACCGCAGCTTTTGCTGATCAGCTAGGTTCTTCTGGAAGTAAAACGGGGTAGAATAAATAAATAAGTAATGTTGGACAATTTACACAGCATTATCTAGCCCAAGCTAAGCAGAGATTGTGTTATGGGTACTTGATAACTGATATACTAAATACAACTCACTACATAGATAGATATTTTTATTATACATAGAAAACATCCGGAACCACCCTGATCTGCAGATCGTACACACATTTTTCCCGAGGCGGGAATCGAACCTGCAACCTCCTGCGTCGCAGGCGGACCTGCGCCCGCCGTGCTACAGAGGTCGTCAAGAATAAGAAGCATACCTACCTACCTACTAGGTATAAATTAAACGTCTAAGATAGAAAACAAAAAAAAAAAATGATTTAGCCAAGATTTGCCGAAGACCGGCATTCGCTTGGAATTTAATTTGGCATGTTATGTCACAGAGAAACGATTCGTTGACTACACGATCTCTTTTTTCACACTGCGTCGTTCGTTAATCCACACCAAGAATTATTACGTCCCAACTGGTGCGAGTTGACGAATCGTAGAATTGATATAGGTACCTACTCTACTACCTACCAACTGAACTAAAGGATATAAAATTAAATAACCATATCACCTTTATAAATGAAGTGAAGGGACTTCTTCACAAAACTGTACCTATACAGCGTAAAAGAGTTTCTCGAAGATGACCATACTCAGTATATTAATGTACAAAAAGAGTTGAACAAAGGTATGTACCAGTACGCACCTACACAATGTTACTAGCAACTAGAAAATTTATTTGACTATCGGCCATATACTGCGAATGTCTATTGTATTTTTAAATTTTATTTGTATGTCAATTTGACAAGCCTGTACACCGAAATGTTGTAAACTTATAATTTTTCATGTGTTTTCACCTTTGACAATAAAGATATTCTATTCTATTCTACTCTTCGTTCTGCAACTCGTACACGTGTCCTCCAATACTTATACTACTGCTACTGCTTTTTCTGCTGTTAGCAGTTGATTAACTGCTAACAGCAGAAAAAGCAGTAGCTGGTGCTGTAGCCGAAAAAAGTGACAAGTCCCCTGAATAGTACCTAGTTCTTTGTATCTTTGTAGGTATGTAGTGTAAGTATTTGTTTCCTTTTATTTAAGTAGGTATCTTATTTATTCAGTGCCACCGTCTATTTTGTTCTTTCATTTCCAGTCCATCCCAAGGTTGCCTGGAAGAGATCGCTCTCAGCGATAAGGCCGCCCTTTATACTTCCTTTTTGTAAGCATTTTCTTTGTATTGTTTACTGTATTTGTGTGGTATAATAAAGTGTTTTCTATCTATGTAACTAGTTTATCCTCAACATTACTAACTAAACAGCTGTTTTAATTTAGGCTGTGGTAACCGCCGTAACCGCCATCGCCACCGTCCGACGATCATTTGATCATCACATCAGTTAATGCTAATTCGATGTAATACGACCATTGTTGCTCATTTTATACTTTGTTACAATTTATACAAAACTTCCTTTTGAATATACGAAACTCTACCAAAGTATGATCAGAGCCTCTGGTAAATAATAAGTCTCATTTTACATTGTATGAAGGAAGAAGCTCAATAAAATTTTAAGTGCTCGCTTTAAAAGCACAAAAGTCCACATCCGATCCGTTCGGATAGGTATTGATCGATTCCAAATCTCTTCGGCTACTTTTCCACCCTCTCTGTAGAGTAAATCGCATTTACAACGTTTCAACATCGCTAACATGTTAAAACAGAACTAATGGACATTCGCTCCAGTCTCAGGCCGCAGGAGAGGAATAATACAAGTAAAATGGTCCCATCTCCACGCTTCATTAATTTTATTGCCCCGAGGCGCTCCCGGCAAGTCGAAAGGCCGCCGCTGTCGCTGGCGAAAACATACCATTATTATGTGTTGCCAGCGTCTCAAATCAAATAAACACAAGCCATTATGCGAATGCGTATTTTGGAATGCACTCACTTTTCCTATTGTCTATGCGACAACTGTCAACATTTTGGCGCGTAATCCTTTTCAAATGCGCCCAACAATGAGTTTCAACACGAAGTTCGATTCAACACTAATGTAATGGAGATATTAGTGCGAAAGCGTAGCGGAATAATTCTGATATGGTTTTTTGGCGGCGCGCGACACAATGGGATTATTCTCCATTGATCATTGCTTATTATAAGTAGCTGAGGGTGCGCTACATGAAAACTAAATTTGGTTTATCGGCTATTATGGAAAGTAAGTGTTAATGTGTTGAAACTGTGATTTATTACTTGTTCGTGACTTCTTAATTTTCCACAAGCTTTTGTGAAAAACCTTTTAGGCAAGAGCTCTTACTAGTACACGGTTCTACTTGGCTAATTAAAACAGAAACAGCCATTGTTAAATAACTTCCTGAAACAAATACTTTCCGGCTATTAAAAAACCTTAATCTCAAAAGCCTTAAACCAAGAAAAGCTAATAAAAGAACGTTAAAAATAAGTGGGCGGTGAAAAACGATTCAGCGGTGGTTACGCGCTGAAAGGCACGCAACTGAAGGCCAAGTGGCACAATAGCCAACTACTAATGTTTACTCAACTCGGAGCGCGACAAAGGGCCGGAACTATTGTTTGTTGGGAAAGCTTTATTTCGTACCCTCGGCCCGCGTCGCAGCGACAATAGGTTGCCCAACTTAAAAATATATTATCTTGCAGAGCGTTTGGAAAAGTGGACCTGTCTTATTCACGTCAAATAGGTTCCTTAAATTAAATAAATAAATAATGCTCGACAATTCACAAAGCATTATCTAGCCCCAAGCTAAGCAGAGCTTGTGTTATGGGTACTAGATAATTGATATACATAATACAATACACTACATAGATAGATACTTTTTTATTATACATCCAGAACACCCTGAACAAATATCCGTAGATCGTACAAACATTTGTCCCGAGGTGGGATCGAACCCTTAACCTCCTGCGTCGCAGGCGGACCTTCGCCCGCTGCGCCACAGAGGTCGTCAATTATAAAGGCTTTGTTTGTAGCGCTTGCGGAAAATGTTGTCCATAACTTTGAATAAGATCAATCTTTCTCTCTCTTTCTTTCTTTCTCTGGTAGTGTAGGACGCATTCCGGCAAGGTGGGATGACGGCCTGCGAAAGACTGCAGGCAGATGTTGGATGCGGCAAGCTGAAGACAGGGCGCTATGGCGCTCATTAGGGAAGGCCTATGTCCAGCTGTGGACTAACATAGGCTGATGATAATGGTAAAGAAGATCTTTCGGTTTTATTTTTGTCATTATTATAATTTGTAGGCTTGCTGTAAAGTGTTTTCTTTTCAATAAGAATGTAATTCTGCTACGAAGGTCCAACCTGGTCCGCTTAGTCTTTCAAAATGTTAACTTAAGTACTTACTTATTTTTTAAAGTGCTCGTTTGATAAATTAAGCCTATTGTACTTGTGTTTAAAATTGTATAGGTATTATCTTTGTTAATTGTATGTGTGTCTGTAGGTAAAATATTTTTTTTATCAAATTCTTTCTTTCTGTAGTTATTGGTTAAGAAAAATTATTAAATTAAATTATTAAAGTCATATCCACAAAATCCAACACTCTCAAAGCGGGGGCGCTGGAGAGTTGAAAATTATCCTTTTCACGAACGGCCTTAAGCATAATAGAGAAAGCACTTAAGCCATTTTCTCCGCCTTTGAGTGGCGTAAGCGCGGCCGTTTGCCGGAGCTACATCTCTCGAGCTAGAAAATCAGCCATTACACCCGAATATACCTAATCGTGTCGTTTCAAGTGGCTAGTTGTGTGTGTGGGGAGGGTGGGCGGCCGAGTGCGCAGCTTTTCAGGGTAATGTGCCCATTGGGCGGCGCTAACAGCAATTAGGTAGCGAGCAAATGGCTTGTGCATTACCGACGACATAGATTGATTTATAGGCTAATCGAAGAACCTGATCCCGGTCATACATTACGAGTCGAAACAGCTGCTCGATACAGTCATTAGCCCCACTGCACTCCGATCAGCGGAGTTAAGTATTAAAAGTGATCGGTTGCGTGACCTGACTCAATTGCCTACCAATAAGGCGGAATAGTGCAAAATTGATATCTCTTTGGAATTGACCAGACGTGATTTCACAATAACAGAAATGAAAATCCATTTTCAGTGTGGTATCGACACGCGATTCACGTTTTGAGTTCGTCATGAAAGCTACTTCACTCGATCTCTTTACGACCTAATATATCAATCTCCGAAATTGTTTTTTTTCGATGTTAATATTTAATTCATGACCCTAAGAATCGCTGCTTTATACGTGGACATATTTTTTGATATTATTTCACGTAAAAGATCACATCTGTTAGTGGCCGAGCATCTACGTAAGGTCTATGAATAATAAATGTATCGAGCCAGCCGATTGGGGAAATTGAATTTTATAGTTCGTAACACACTGGAGGACAGATGTCACAAAATGGCCCTTCGCCGGCGGGCTCGGGCGAAGCACTTAATCGAAATGTCAAATAGAAATCAAAATTAGGTCGATTGTATTGTTAATAATTAAATAATGACGGTCTACATGGCGGCGGCAGCATTTGTACGCATTAAGGGGGCTCCTACACTGTTAGTTGTTATATGAAGGGTAGGTGCGAGCCTCATTGTGATTAACCAAGTTATTTCTATTTCGTTGGACAATTATCGGTCCATTACGTAGAGTACACAACAACCGGCTTTCCATTAAATTATATTGGAACTATTCAAACGTCGGTGTATCATCATACGAGGCATTTTGATGTAGTATTCAGGTAAATAAATGGGTTACAAATGTCATTAAAGTAGTTTAACATCTATTACCATGAGTTTTTAAATAACATCGAAACTTACTACATCAGGGCTTAATTAAAGGAGATAAGATTGAGTAGCTTCACGGAACACTATACTGCGATAAAATTAAGTTATTCAACTAATTTCTGACTTAATTCAACCTCGAATCTCTGAAAGCAAAGCAATATCTTCAACAATATCGTATAACAAAGTAACAAATTGAATTTATTCCACAACTGATATATTGTCGTTAATTGATTTCCCCTCAAGAGCTTACCCTACGAGCGGAGTTAGATAAATTCGCGCTATCCGTTTACATCATTAAATTTTATTAGTGGCAACACAATAGGGTACCCGCGTCTATTGAGAGTGCGACTTTTCCGGCTTTGTTACAGGGACGAAATAAGGGTATGGAAGTTGTTTATTTAGGTTAGGTTTGAAGTGGATGAGTGAGGAATTGATAGAGGTACCTATATTTAAAACGAAATTTCGTGAATGCTACGCTAATAAGTTTTTTAATATAGGTTTAGGTAAATAGGTAGTCTGTCGATTTTAATGAATTGTGTTTTTCTTTTTATAGAGCTTATACCAAGGCTAAGTAGAGAGACCGATGAATACACGAATAAAAACTAGTCTTCCGTAGCCAGAAATAGTAAAACTACGTCCCTGCATTTTCCCCGCTACGGAACCACCCCCCACCATTGCTAGATATTTCCTTTTGGCGCGAATTAAGCAGGCTATTAAGTCGGCTTTGAGACGTATGACGAATCATAAAGCCGAACGGACAATGGCGTCGCTTTCACATGGATATGGACGATTTGGAAGAAAATAAAGTTCCTTTTATGAATAGAGGAAGTTTTTTTACAGATAAGCTGTTTCTGTCATGTTTTTTATCGTGACCATTTCAACAGGAAACATAAAAGTCGACATCAGTTACGTTTTTCAAAGGGCAGTTTTCTTTTCTTTTCTTGGATATTGCAATAGCCCAATGGGGCACAGAATAAGGGATCATTCTTTGAATATGTCTCTGAGAGCTATGATAGCTAATTGTTATTGTATAATCTATACCTATAACCTTTATAAAAAATAATGCCTATTTCCCTTTGTCACGGCATCACGCGTCAACGGCTGGACCAATTTAGGTACCTAATTCTTATTTTGTTGTGTTTGTTATTGTCAGGATTTTCTATGAAAGAATTTAAGAAAAGTTGGGCGAAGCCGCGGGGCGCAGCTAGTTCACAATAAAATACCTACGTCGATCTAGAGAAAAACGATGTGGGCAGTTCGACCATGGACCATATTAAACAAATATATTTTTTTTTTAAATCCCACAAGCCAGGGTGCGATGTCATTCTATGCTAAAAGTGTTAAAAAAGAGTGAAAAAGAAATAGGTTTTTTTATTATTGAAACCATACGCGTAATTGTATGGCTACGCAGCTTCGTAGTGAAATTAATAGATCAGATTTTTTTTATTCTATGTATAATTAATATTTATCAAAAGCTGGCTAGTTAAAATTAAACAATTAACAACGTATTTTGAATGGTTTTCAGCCTAAGCTGTCGTCGGTAAACGTTGAAGGGAAGGAACATACGATAATTTTGTTAAAAAACGACAACTTACGGGTCTACCGCTATATCATTTCAGATATTCTGGGCATGGGAATTGCGCCGGATCTACATCTACATGCCCCCTGACTATAGTTATACCGTCAAGTTTGTCGATTTGCTGGAGACGGTTCGCGGCTTGGGCACGCCACTTGTCGACGTCCGGTTCGCTCTCGCATATGGGGTTGCCAACGAACACCAGGTCTCGTAGTGCTGGACAGTCCTATGGCAACGGAATAAAGATCAACTTAGGTACCTATTTAGTTTTGTTTTTTTTCGGCTACACGAAGGTACCTACATCTCCTCCACTGGCTTGGTATTTTAGAGAGGGCGTCTGTGTTGAAATATCTAAGAAAGTATTTGAATAGGCTAGTTGACTCTTTTTTAAAGTAGGTCTTAAATTATTAGTTATTTTCCGATTCGAGGGAAAATATTATCATATTTTTAAGGACCTAGAAAACCGCAACACTTTATTTATTCTAAAAGTCTACTTTTCGTAAACAGGCGAGCACGCTGTCAGCCATATTTATCTGTGCCGTGACATCATAAGGGTAGAAAACCACAGACATTAGTAAACTTCCATCATTGTAAAAATAAAGACAGACTACATAGTGAATTTCACTCATATAAGAGGCCTAAGACGTCACAAGATGGCCGACAGCGTTTTCAGAGTTCAAAATTCAAAACGTAACAAACAATTTTTTGACGTGACAACGTCTTATAAATTGGTTTGCCGGGTGACACTTCAAGAAACTGCGTTACGCTCCGCTCACGTTATGCGCTCACAATGAGAGCGAGTGAGAGGCACGCGTCCCTTCCACTCGGGTGTGCGTTACTGGGGCGGCAAGTTGACTCGGATCAAGATGAATATATATAGAAAAATCAGAGCGCTATGTCCTGTAAATGTGCCCAAAAAATTAAATTTGTGCGCCCTATGGTTTCAGAGTAATTCGAGAAAATAAGATTCCGCTGCAGTAACGCCTGAAAACGTTACTGCAGCGGCAACATTTTTAAATATTAGCCTTAGCCAAATTTAAAGTAGCTTAAAAGATAGCTTAGATTTGTGCACCTCATGGGCCGAGCAGCGGCATTTGTGCGCCCTGTGGTTTTTGAGATATTGCAAATGCCGCTGCAGTAACGTTTGCAGTTTTCCGGAACGGCTAAATGAACAAGTATGGTTTTTGGTGAGGAAGTATGGTATAATTTGAGCCAATTTTGTGCCCTAGTTGTTTTCTAAAATAAATGCATGGTGTATGAGATAGAAGAGTTTTTCTGAAAATCAAAAACAGCCGCTAGCTCATGAACTACATCAGGAAGGCGCTCTGTGATTGCATTGGCTGATGCCTATTAGGAATACGTATCTTCTGACAAAATTGTGAAACCCTACATCAAATTTTCGATGAAATAAATCAATTTTATCACTGAAAATGGTTTACTTATTTCGAGCCTTAAATAAGGAAGTTTTTAACAAGATACAACTTTAAATGATTTGCCAAAAATCAGAGCGCATATTCAAATAAACGCACACTGAATTTCAGCTTTCTACACCCTTTAATTACCACATAATAAATAAAAACAGCCTGAGAGGAACTTTTAGACAGTTATCCGACCAAATACGAAAGGCCATAAAAAAGCGGCCGCTCAATACTTCAAGCCAACATCCTTAAATCGGTAGCTTTGTCATGTTTAAAATTAGGTACACTTGCGTAGACAAGTTTTAGTGTGGGATAGAAGCATCTTTATCATTGGTTCTGGTCGACATTCATTTCAGTCAATAACATGTTAAAAGGAGCCGTAAGTACCTACAGCAACAATTATTTTGTTTTTTTTGCAAGTGTATTGCGTTTTATTTTCTTTCGTACATTATACCTACTTTCGTTAACATAATAGGTACCTACAATAAATTTTCGTAAACGTAATCTATTTTAATTAATCCGCTGTATTTATCTTATTTATCTGTAGGTACCTAGGTATCCAATGTAGGTATCCAATACTCTCGTCGTCGGAGGTCCGAAAAGACGAAAGCATTGGATAGGTACAGAGACTACTGGATTCGATTGTTCGTTACAGTATTATTGATAAGACAATATTCTCGTTCTCGACACTCGAGTTCCATAGAATACATACCTTCCCACGTCTGTTCAATGATGAATGAGATTTAGCGCGTTATAATTATCGAAAATGCAGTTCAGAAATTACACGTGAATAGAATACAAGAATAATGTGAAAACACAGATTTTAGGTAGGTAGGCTTAATTTTGATGTAAGGTCGACCGGGGTCAGTAGTAACACGGGGCAAGAGTAACATTGCGAATATCTCAACTACTAGGCTACCTGTGTGTCTGTGCGAGAGTTTGTCAGCCCTATGTAAAATTCAATAAAATTGTTTGCAGCTATTGAATTTATGTTTGTGTCCGAAAACCAAAAAGTGTTAGTTTTGCCCCCGGTCTTACTACATTCAACTATATTGGGCTTAACTTAGTGCAGTAATATTCAAGGATTCTTAGGAACTGATTTTAAAGAAAACGAAAACTACATAGTTCGATTTCCGAAACTTTAATAATTAATTATACTAAGAATTTGGTCATTCACGCCGTGTTGAAAAATTAACAAAAAGAATTAAAAATTAACACTGTACATCCTACAATTAAATATTGTAATTTAAAACTTAACAAGGCATATATTAAAATAAACGTTTAAACATTGTATAAAATCAAAAACAAATTATTATTATTACCCTTAAATGCCCTAATATCCAAAATTTTTGAATGTGTGCGTCAAAATGCACGCAAACTACTACCCAATTCATAGTAATAATATTATTGCCAACAATAAACCTAATTGCACTGACTTTTGTGAAAAAATAAAGGGCCTACCTACTTTGCTCTAAAACATGTCTATATGTCTAAAACATTTGCAATCTGTGCGCAACAAGGGTACCGAGAAGAAGTGACATCACATTCGCTCCCACATTGGTTGCAAACGGGTTCCTTTTTCCTTTTGAGGTACGGAACCCTAAAAATAATACCTAGTTATTTAATTAAATCGCAATGAGTGAAATGGGTTATTTAGGGCATTTTGTGACACTTTTTAACAAAAATTGATAAATTTACAACCACTACAACACTGTAGACTAGGTACATCTAGACACAGTAAGTAGGTGTAGCCGGGCGTGTAAATGAAATGCTCCCGAAATTAAATACCATCCCACTCGCTTGAGTGGTGAGCTGCACGATCGAGCGAGTTATCACGATTTTTAGAAGCGCGCCTCGCTCGCGTGCGCATTGCGCGAGCGAGCGGGACACACAATTTATAATTTTATAATGCTGGACAATTCACACAGCAAGCATTATCTAGCCCCAAGCTGAGCAGAGCTTGTGTTATGGGTACTAGATAACTGATATACTTAATACAATACACTACATAGATAGATATTTTTTATTATACATAGAAAACACCCAGACCAACGGAACTCTGCAGATCGTACACAAATTTGTTCCGAGGCGGGAATCGAACCCGCAACCTCCTGCGTCGCAGGCGGACCTTCGCCCGCTGCGCCACGGAGGTCGTCAATTCGTGGGTAGTATTAGATACTATTTGCTATTTGAACACAGTGAGGAACCATGTAGGTAGGTAGGTAGTTACATACTTTGGTACCTTTATGTACCTGCCTAATACTGTCATTCTCAAAGTGTGCTGCGTGGAGCCCCGGGGCTCCGCGAAGCCTCTGTAGGGCCTCCGCGACAATACTGGTAATAATAAAAAACAATATAGTTTTAGTACCTACCTAACTAAACAAGGTTGCAGAGAAAATTATACATTATAGGTAGGTACGATAATAACGATATACCTACGACAGTCACTAATTAACGAATTATATAAATTTTAGGTAGATACACATTGTAATTCGAACTTCGAGGCGCGTAGTGGTCTACAGAACAAGCATACTTCTCTCTGTGACTTCTCTACTACCTTTTAGTTTTCTGTGGAGCGGGATAGGCGCAGGTGAATAGTAGAATACCTAACTACTTGCTCCTGCTTTTATCAAATAGTATGTAGGTACCTACTTAAGAATTAAATACTAACCTATAGGTACCTAGGTATTCATTTCTTTGTTTTTTTTACCTAGGTATAACATTCATCATGCATGATTCATGCATCATCCAAGAAGAATATTGTTAAACCTCGGCATACGGCACAGTCCACAAGAAAATAGAATTGTGTTAAGTATGTGTGTCTTGCACATAGCACTATTGATCGAGTCCCACACGATCTTACCGAGTGTAGCTCGCTCGCTTGCGTGGCCCGCCTCGCGAGCAAGCGGGAGACACTCGAAGAGGCGGGAGGCGTGAGGGCTCGCGACTCTCGCGTGGCATGGCAACTCAGACAAGTTGTCTTGCGAGCCCTCGCACGTCCCCTCATTCGAGTACCTTCAGCACGATTAGGAAAACTATGCGAGACGGCCTCTTTTATGGAAGTGTGTAGATACAATTGTGGCAGCACACGTGCTGAAGACCCATCTCTAGTAGAGATGATCCATTCCAAAAATGCACGCCGCCCCCTCCACTAAACGTCATACAATCAGCGTGCATTTTTTACAATGATTTATCTCTGCCTAAGCAGGTTACCTACCTACTAAATTTTTACACAAAAAACGTGGTCTCGACCTAGGACTAGTAGTATTTTGTGGTCTAGACCCAGATTGCTGTTTATTCTAGTACGAAACGAAATGAACCGTAAGTTAAAACGACTAGGTATAGGTATATTTCGGTTCAGTTCGTAGGTAAGTACTAGGTACTACGAACATTTATTCTTAAGCCTTATTATAGGTTAGGTCTTAAAAGGTTTTAAATAAAAACTTTGCTGCACCGAGCAGGAAGCCAGAATTCATACATAATATTTACTCTCAGACATGTCGAAGTGTAGCCTAATTAATAATAGTACAAATTGAAGAGATCGAAATTACCTGTATCACCTAACTATTAAATTAACTGAAATAGCTTTTCTGCACCACTGTACAAACATAAGAAAAGCTGGTAGATAAATTAAGAAGGTACGGTGAATGTTCCTAACGGCCGCTTTTTTATGGCCTTTCCTATTTGGTCGGATAACTGTCTAAAAGTTCCCCTCAGGCTGTTTTTACTTATTCAGTGGTAATTAAAGGATGTAGAAAGCTGAAATTCAGTGTGCGTTTATTTGAATATACGCTCTGATTTTTGGCAAATCATTTAAAGTTGTATCTTGTTAAAAACTTCCTTATTTAAGGCTCGAAATAAGTAAACCATTTTCAGTGATAAAATTGATTTATTTCATCGAAAATTTGATGTAGGGTTTCACAATTTTGTCAGAAGATACGTATTCCTAATAGGCATCAGCCAATGCAATCACAGAGCGCCTTCCTGATGTAGTTCATGAGCTAGCGGCTGTTTTTGATTTTCAGAAAAACTCTTCTATCTCATACACCATGCATTTATTTTAGAAAACAACTAGGGCACAAAATTGGCTCAAATTATACCATACTTCCTCACCAAAAACCATACTTGTTCATTTAGCCGTTCCGGAAAACTGCAAACGTTACTGCAGCGGCATTTGCAATATCTCAAAAACCACAGGGCGCACAAATGCCGCTGCTCGGCCCAGGAGGTGCACAAATCTAAGCTATCTTTTAAGCTACTTTAAATTTGGCTAAGGCTAATATTTAAAAATGTTGCCGCTGCAGTAACGTTTTCAGGCGTTACTGCAGCGGAATCTTATTTTCTCGAATTACTCTGAAACCATAGGGCGCACAAATTTAATTTTTTGGGCACATTTACAGGACATAGCGCTCTGATTTTTCTATATATATTCATCTTGATCCGAGTCAACTTGCCGCCCCAGTAACGCACACTCCACTCGGGCATGGTTAGCCCGCCTAAGAGCGAGAGAGACAGACATAATTATTTTACCACTCAAAGTCGTTGTCACGTAAAACTTTCGCCCGTATACCGACTTTACAGGCAACCAATTTTTTTTATTGAAAATATGTAGTCATCTTACACTATAAATATGGTTTATTAAGTCAAACACTACAGAAAATATTTATTTATTGCACCAAATTGGATATGAGTCAAGTAGCTTATTATAATGGGAAGAAGTTGACTTCTTCCCGCTTACAAACACGTTTGTTTTTAATGGACTGCCCCGGGTTTCCAAAGGTTAGCAACCGGTCCACTGTTGGACATGTTCTGCTACTTAACTAGAAGGTTGTGCGTGTAATGAATTAGTTTGAAGAATATTAAACCACCAAACGTACCTGCAATCTATCATACTCCGACCAATCTTTGACGAGATTGTTTGACATGTAGAGCACGCGAAGAAGTTTCATGGTCCCGATACCTTTCAGATTTTCTATACGGTTGTAGCTGATCCAAAGCTCTTCGAGGGTTTCAGATACAGCTTCCTGAAATCAAAATTCAAGCAAACAAATTCATTTTTTTTCTAGATGTTACATGGTAGAAAAAAAAAGTTGTATGTAGGGTAGACTCGGTAAAGTTGTGCCAGGTTACGGTTGTGACTGCAGACAGGGCGCTATGGCGCTCATTGGGGGAGGTCTATGTCCAGCAGTAGACTAATATAGGCAGATGATCATGATGAGGCCAAAGTCAAGAAATAAGATCAAATATTTCCTGTGTCAGCCTTGCGTTTGAATTTAGGACTAAAAAACACTGTTTAGCGATGATGAATACGGACACGGCGGCCCCCTGATTCTGACCTGTGACGAAAGATTGGCTACACTAGGTATACTCGTTATGTTTTATTAATAATAATAATAATGTTGGACAATTCATACAGCATTATCTAGCCCTAAGCTAAGCAGAGCTTGTGTTATGGGTACTAGATAACTGATATACTTAATACAATACACTACTTATAAAGATATTCTTTATTATGCATATATTATGTTTTTCTTTCTGCCCAGCCCCTCTGAAACAATCAGGGTTTGTATTCATTCCTCTTGTTACAGTGTATTATTTATTTATTTATTCCCCTTGTTTGCATAAAACTAGCTCTGCTTACATTTGGGTCAAAAGATTATTAAATATTATAAGAAAATTTTCAGCTTTTGATGAATATATTATGAATAAATCAATAAATACTTTATTATATAAATAACATTAATAAAAAATCATAAATCTAAATCTATATATATAAAAGAAAGTCGTGTTAGTTACACTATTTATAACTCAAGAACGGCTGAACCGATTTGGCTGAAAATTGGTGGGGGGGCAGCTTAGAACTAGGAGACGGACATAGGCTATGTTTTATCCCGGAATTACCACGGGAACGGGAACTACGCAGGCGAAGCCGCGGGCAGCAGCTAGTAAAATATAAACACAAATGACGGCTTTATCCCTGAGAGCGATTTCCCCCAGGCAACGAAAGAAGGGTGAAGAAAAAAGGTCTGATAGTGCACAGACAGTAAAACAGAAATTTTAATAATTTTAATACATCCATATAGAATACAATACTACCTACCTATATGCAACATTCTCTGCTACACTACCTACCTATATGCAACATTCTCTGCTACACTACCTACCTATATGCAACATTCTCTGCTACGATACGAGACATAGCAGTGCTACGCCGTAGCACCTAATTTTCAAGGGTCCGGCGACGGATGAATTTCCTATACAAATGTAATACCAAAATGATTTGTAATTTGAGCATATTTTCGCCATGGTCTGCCATTATTTGTATTAAAATAGTATTTATCTAGGTTCCTGACACATTTTTTTTTCAAAATACCTTTCTGAAATGAAATTAACCCGAATCGCAATTTTACATTAAATAATGAATGTATTCTTAGTTTTTGTGTAGATAAGTATTTTAAAAAAGATTGTGGCAGGAACCTAAATAAATACTATTCTAATACAAATAATAGCAAACCATGGTGAAAATATTCTCAAACAACAAATCATTTTGGTACTACGTTTGTATGGGAAATTCATCCGTCGCCGGACCCTTAAGGTTATTCGTTATTCGTTACGGAAAAGTAATTTGCCGGAAATCGTAACCCATTTTCTATTAAACTTAAACTTATTCAGTTAAATCTAATTTCGGTACACTGGTATTTTAGAGCATTTGGGAAAATAAGAGATTTTGGGCTAAAAATCAACATTATTCCCAAATGCTCTCATAATACAAGTTAATCGAAGTTGGTTTAATCATGGGTTCATAGAAAAGGTTTACGGTTTGCGGTGAATTACTTTTCCGTAATTTTTATTCCTTGTATCACGCAAAAAAAAAAACACAAAAAAGCGCCAACACGAACAGATCCACCATAAGTCCATGGGTTGTTATGACAAAATAAATAAATAATAAATAAATAATCCTGGACAATTCACACAGCATTATCTAGCCCCAAGCTAAGCAGAGCTTGTGTTATGGGTACTAGATAACTGATATATATAATACAATACACTACATAGATATATTTTTTTTATTATACATAGAAAACACCAAGACCAACGAAACAAATTTCTGCAGATCGTACACAAATTTGTTCCGAGGCGGGATTCGAACCCGCAACCTCCTGCGTCGCAGGCGGACCTTCGCCCACTGCGCCACGGAGGTCGTCATAAACAAGGATAAAAAGTTATATAGATGAGTTACTAAGCTTCGTAAATATGTGACTTACGATTCCAGCTAATGATTTAATCATGTTCCTACTCAGAGACAAGATCTTCAGGTTCTTCATGCCTGCAATACCGGCGATTTTGTCTATCATGTTCGAGGATAGACTCAGTTTTCTGAAAGTAGTTAGTAATCAGTTAGGTACAGTTGCGGCCTTAAATGGAGACATACCTTAAAGATCGTATTCGCTTGAAGGTTACCTACAATACAACGATTTAAAATAGTTTTCATTTAATTCCAAATTTCAGCCCAACATTATATATGTATGCTACACGGTATGCATAAGCTAAATATTATAAAATACTTCTGAAAAATTGTTTGAATATTTATTATTTATAATGGTGTTAAAATAGATTGTGTTATTTATTTTTGCTGTTTTATTTCCTAATTGAAATAGATAATATATTAATGCTCCAAATTTGGGTAATTATGAAGTGTAAATCTTTGTGGATTTGAATCTAGGACCCAAATAATAATATATTTGAAAAAATTACTTATAATGTCGTCTTTAAATCGTCATATCTTTTTTGTTTGTGGCTGTAATGACACAAAATCGTGCTGTATTCTTCAATGTATTGAGTGTAACGGAGGAATGTAGCCCATGACCCCCCCTACTCGCCAAAATTGTATGTCGGTTCCAATACCAAACACGCTGTACACTGGTTACATTTTACTTTACTAAAATGTCAAGTACGAGTAGGACTCTCGCACTTAGGTTTCCGTAAGAACTTGTTTCTTGCCAAATTATTTTGATTCTAGGTCAACGGTAAGTACCCTATAGATTTTAGAATCAAAAGTATTGTTTTTGGTGAATTAACTATAAGTTTACTGTTTTCAGATTTTTCCCATTACTTGTGCTAGAAGACCTTGCTGCTCACCAAATTTCATGAATCTAGGTCTACGGGAAGTACCCTATAGGTTTTGTGTGCATGTGATTCCTTTGTAAATTTCTAAATATTTGGACATTACACAGGCTGTAGGTAACTTTTGAGTGCGTTGACTTAATTTATAAGTTTTATTTATATCGCGGCTCCAAGAGGTTAGGGACTTGAGTATATAGCAAGAAACACGGTCCTACAATTATACTGAACCCTTAATTGTTGCGCGAGCCCGACTCGCGCTTGACGTTTTATTTTTGTTATAGGTACTCACTGGCAAGCAACCAAAGTGGACAGCGTTCCATCCATCTTCTCAATCGGAGGCCACTGGAATTGCAGCTCCACTTCAGTAGCTTCATCTGCACGCATGCCTTCGTGGGCCTTTGCCCAGTTCGCTAGGGCCTCCTTACAGGAGGTTGGCCTTCGGGCCATACCTACCTATATTTTGATCTCAAAGCTACATTGTTTATTTAAAATTTAGATTTATTTGCGGGTTTCTTTTGGTAATTTGAGAAGTTATCAAACAACAAAGAAAAAAGTTGACTTCATAATTCATAGAGAGAATAAATTTAAGTAAACACGATAGTGACGTAATAGAGAAGTTTTATTGTTTAAAACTAAATGTTTCGTTAAAATAAAAAGAGGTTTTGTAGTATTTTAATACCATAGAGAAAAATATCAGTTTCGTAATAGAAATTACTTTAATGCACACACATGTTTAACACATTTGTTAATTAAATAGCAACTTAACAAAGAACTACCCACTTATAGGTAACCAAAACAAGACAACATATTTTATTTAAGTTCCTATACTACATGTGATGTAGGTACTTATATGTCGTAAAGTTACTGAGCCCTTACTTGAACGAAATTGAAGTTTCTGATTAGTTTTCGTGCAAACGCTAAGCAAGCAACTTAAGAGATTGGTTTTGCACGATAACTAAAACGAACGATTTTCCTTTTCCAAGTAGCCCCCTGACTATACATAAAGGGCACCTAGACCTTTATGATCTCAAGCATATGGGGATCACTCTTCCCTGAGTATAGGTATGCCGTCAAGCTTGTTGATCTGCTGTAGACGGGTGGAGGCCTGCGTGCGCCAGGTCTCGACGTCTGGTTGGTTCTCGCAGATCGGGTTGCCAATAAACACCAGATCTTTTAGCGATGGACAGTCCTGAGACAACGAAATAGAGCTTACAATACATTCTCGTTGTTATTTTTTTACAGAAAAAC
The DNA here is from genome assembly GCA_949316285.1 of Eupithecia subumbrata. Taxonomy (NCBI): domain Eukaryota; kingdom Metazoa; phylum Arthropoda; class Insecta; order Lepidoptera; family Geometridae; genus Eupithecia; species Eupithecia subumbrata. Next base: position 4,069,402 of record OX438648.1, read on the forward strand.
TAGAACTACAATCATTATTTTATAACCTAAGATCTTCTAAACAACTGAAAAGATCAAGATTAAATTTGGCGTACATTTAGTACATAGACTAACTTGCATAATTGGCTACATATTATACGGACTTGAGTAGGTATTTGATGTTAATTTCAACTCGATACCTCCATACGTTCCTGAGAAAACGGGGTTGATAGATGGACAAAGAAAATTACCATAAAAAATAGAAATATCACAATGAGTTTGCAGTTAATCGTGTCATACGTAACAAACAACCATTTCAATACGGTACCAAACTAGGAATCTCAAACTTTAATTACCTACCCGATTTACCCAATTATAATTTCACGATTATTTTCAAAAATTCTGAAAGACGTGCTTAATTGTTTTGTATTTTTAGTATTCTATGAAAGTTTCAAGTAATAAATTGGATGACTGGTAAAAGAGTTACAAAAAAAAACCTTAACCTCCCTTTTTTATCCCTATTTAGAGATTTTTATGAAAAATCCTGAAAAACGTACTTTAATTTATTGTTAGTCAGTAGGTACATACTGAAAATCTTGTCAGTACATACTGAAAATCTCAAGTCATCCCATACAACAGTTACCGACAGACATTTTAATACGGAGCCAAACTATGAATTTCAAATCTCATAATATTTTGCGAATGGCTTTAGAATCTAGTGAATACCTGCAGTCTATTGAACTCCACCCATTCTTTTATGAGATTGTTTGACATGTAGAGCACACGGAGAAGCTTCAATGAGCCGATGCTTTTTAGCTTGTCTATGGGATTGTAGCTGATCCAAAGCTCCTCGAGGGTTTCAGACACAGTTTCCTGCAACGAATAGCAGAATAGAAGTTTTTTACTTACGATCGACGTGCGATGTGTAATGAAGTGAGATTCTTTACAAGAATCAACTATTAGTTACCAAACTACAATCGTGAGCACGTACCTACTGCTGGGTATCTCTCCTTCCATTCTATTACCTAACCCATTTTGTGCCCCCCTCTTCCACTTCTTTCAGGCTGGTACTGATCGGCGTTAAGGGATGTAATGTAACGTGTTACAGAACGAGCGTTCGTGCAGTCAGTACGGAGAAAAAAGGCGCTCGCAACGAACATCGAGACGAATTTTAGAACACGACGTAACGTGATATGCTCGCTGCGAATGGTATATACCGTAACACCGGCCTACTATATGAAACTAGGACCGTTGTTGGTGTAATTTTTATTATGGTAAAATATTTTAATGGCGTCTCATCGGTCGGTCTGCTTCTATGTCGTCGTGCGTCTCTGTACTATCATTACGTCAAGGTAGAGCCTTATAATTGCAACTGTCTGGTTATTGCAACTAACTTTAACAACTTCTTCTATGATCACTGTTTTGAACAACGGCAGGCGTGATATGGTTCTTCTATACTATGTCTGGTATGACCGACCGCTGAACTGCGGTCTCCTGAGGTCGTCAAATAGATGCCTACTAGATATGTGACTGATGATGATGTCCAAGTCCAAGCCAATTTCGGCTACGGCGACTGTGTGACTAAGGTCAGGTCAGGCGGGTTAGACTCATAGCCATAGCAGCCATAGTCATTGCCCCTTAGGTGTAGGTTTTCTACGATTTAATACGCTCATTCGCTATTTGCAACTAAAAATATTAAAATTATGTGACCTGTGATGTAAATAGAAATTAAGTCTTACAATTCCAGACAAAGATTTGATGTTATTTCTACCGAGAGACAAAATCCTTAGAGCTTTCATGCCTGCAATACCGGCGATTTTGTCTATCATGTTTGAGGATAGACTCAGTTTTCTGAAAATAATTAAATTATATGAACTGAATTGGAACGATGAAAAAAGCTAAGGAGCTACTTTAGGTGATAGGTTACCTAAGGTACCCTAAGGTTTATGCATAGGATTTCATCATGGCCTCTTCGATTTAACTAAAAACGATCACTATAGTATTTATTGTATTTATTGAATTTATTGTTCTAGTACAGAAATACATTTCCAACTACACTGGGCATACAGAAATTACAATGATATCTACAATTTCAAAGTGATAAAGATATTGTAAGAAGGTTACAATAACTAAAATTTTATGTCAAAAGAATTAGTAAATAAACTAAATAAACAAACCTTACATACTAGTCATAAATTATCTAACAAAAAATTATGCCGCGAACTCAAAATAGTTGCGCCCTTACAAGGTTTATATGCACTCTGTACCCAATATACTAACTAACACATACAGCCACGACTTGTATGTATAACGATATAAATAAACTCACTCGCAAGCCACCAGAGTGGACAGAGCTCCATCCATCTTCTCAATCGGAGGCCACTGGAACTGCAACTCCACGACGACTGCATCAGCTGCGGGTGTGCCGTCGTGGTTCTTTTCCCAGAGCGCTATGGCCTCCTTGCACGTGCATGGCCGCAGGGCCATACTTTAGGTAGCTATCGTAAATCCTTATTCTAGATTAAGAATTTCAGACAGGTAAGAATGAATTCGTAGGTATAGCTCGTTGCAAAAATACACCAAAACTAATTATAAAGCTAGCAGCAAAGCATCAACAAAGCAACATTTGGCACATGACAGTTTTTTGATGGTGTCCCTGAGTGGTGTCCTCGTATTGTATTCTTTTTGGTGTCCTCCAAAGAGAATGGTTAGTCAAATTGATGATTGCTCATTGACGAAAGAGTTGTGTCTATAAAAAAGGTCGAGCTGTCTGAGGTTGTTTTAAACAGGTCACCAAAATACACACCAAAGCAAAATACTACTAAAATACAATTCATGGAAGTAGGTAGAACTCTACATAATATTTAGATAATATAAAGGGACATCGGTAAGGGCAGGCTCCGCCCGCAGCAACATCAGCGGAGTCCCTGAAACGGCGAAAATACGCTAATATTGAACAATAATATACTAATATATTAATATTGGTTACCTATTTGAGCCGTTTGGGGTGGAAACCCTAGTCCACAGGTGATTGGAATGCTGGCTTCTATTTCGGTCAACGAATTAGCACTGCCATTCAACGTGGCAATCAATGCCGCCAGTATTCTGGGACACTGTCTTCTCGTGACGGCTTACATTTTTATTAAATAGATATAAGTGTTTATACTAGTTATAATTATTTTTTTCGTTTTTTTGTGCTAAATAAATGACGTCAATGGCAAAAAGAAATTTAAATCAAACAAACCTTCCCAGAGAGGTTGTGACGCGGGGGTGAGATTCGTAGGGGATTGGATAGGGTCGTGTCATCGGACGGTGTAATCACGTCGCGCCCTCACGCCTCCGTCCCTCGCCCTGTGTACGTGGAATAATATAGGATTGACTTTAGGTGTCAACCAACATTTATGTTCTTTCTTACTAATACCTGGTTATGGGCTGGTTGAAAAATGACATCTGATCGTCAGTTAAGACAAGCGGGCTTTAGATTTTACTATGATAACCAATTATTACCCAGATAATAATAGAACTAAACTAACTAATTTGCTAACGTAAAATACAGTAATTTTAAAAACCGTTTTGTAGGTACCTACATGTACTTAATGTGCATTTTAAATTCGTCATAATCTCTGCCGCTCATTTTTATTCTATACTATTCATACTCACTGCCTCGTTGGTCTAGCGGTCAGCTTGTTCAACCGCTGATTGTGAGGTCCTGGGTTCAAATCCCGGGTCGGGTCAATAGTTGTTACTGGGGTTTTTCTAGCAAGGAAAATTCACAGTAGCAGCCGGAGTCAGGAAGTTGGTGGTGTGACACCCCCGTGCCTCGGACGGAAAGCACGTTAAGCCGTTGGTCCTGCGCCTAATCTCTCCCCGGTCGTGTCGATCTGTCAGGGAATAGAGAGTGCATAATCAGCGGTTGAACAAGCTGACCGCTAGACCAACGAGGCAGTCCCTAAAAGAATACATAGGGACAGACAGACAAACAGACAGACAGGAAGCGACTTTGTTTTATACAATGTAGTGATTACTAGTCTGTAATTGTCACTTTAACTTTTGCGTCCGGTGTGGGCATTGGGCTCACGCCAAATGCTGTAATTGTCAACCTGCTGACCGGCATTGCCCGCTATGTCGGGCAATATCGGTTAAAGCAGTAATTTCGTCCTTAGTCTCCGGAATTCCAGTATCCTAGATATTTTGCATTCTCGACTACTGGGCTTACTTTGTGCTCTCCTCCTCAAGCACCTTGATCCTGGCTTTTATTCTCCTCATAATACCTACTCTTTAGTTTAGATCTAGTCGAGCCAAACAATTTCTGCATACGTTTTACGATTGTTTTTTACGCCACGCCATAGCCTTGCCTTTACATAACCTTTGCGATATGCTACAGTCACACTATCGCGATAACGCGAAGATTTGCGCTGTCGCGATAACTCTGGCCAAGAAGTTCGCCTTTTCGCGAATCATCATCGCGAAAACCAATGCCCTTCGCGCCGCGACGTTGCGAAATTTTTAACCCCCGACCATTGAATTACTATTACTAACTACTTACAACTCACTGCCCCCGACGCAAAAAGAGAGCGGTGTTATAAGTTTAACGTGTCTGTCTGTGTAGATATCTGTCTGTGGTATCGTAACTCCCAAACGGATGAAATGATTTTCGTTTAGTTTTTTTCCTCTCATTAGATAATTTTATACCAAGTCTTAGGCTGCGACCGCGCCTGGATCAATAAGAAGATTACCACTTAAAAACATGATTTATTAGATAGGCAAATATTTATTCCACCCCATAGATTAACCTCAGTAATATTTTGTAGGCACGCTCTGCCACGCGATCACTTCAAACTTACATCCGCGCCACGTGCGCTTAAATAAATCGAGGTATTATTAGAAGTAAACTCTTCTCATAACGTCCGAACCAGGGGTGATTTAGCGGGTGTGCAGGGCACACAAGGGCATCTCGTCCTAGGGGACGCCGCCGACTCGGCCGCTACTCTATCCGACGATCTAGTACTTGGCGCCCCCTTAGAATCTGCGCGGCGGCGGCGCTCTCATAGACACTTATGCGCTCATGTTGCCGCTGGCGACGAATGCATGACATCTGTTTTAATTTGTTTGAAATGACGCCAATAATAATGGCGCATTTGATTGTATGTTTTTTTATCATTAGCTTACGAGATTTTCAAATGCACGTGTACCTACACGAATAAAGTTATGTAAAGTCAAAGTCAATTAAGGAAATAAAAAAAAAAAAATCATCCCGTGACTACGACAGAGTGTAAACCTGTTGAAACGTCGGGAAAAATAGGTAGGTAGGTAAATAAACGCGATAAATACCCGTGAATATTTATAATAACATGTACAAATGCCGCATCTTGTGTTTTACCGCTAAACTGAAACGGACTGCACGGAGCGGTCGCTACGTGCCAGATAGCAAGAAGCGCCATGCTTAACGCGAATTTCTGATTTAAACAGTCTCTTTCGTCCGAATAGAAATGATGGGCCCCTGTGGTGACTTCTGACTGACAGAGGCGCGAGCTTATAGGCTGTGGTGTGTAGTGTGCCTTCTGAGGCCTACACCACCGATCGCCATAAATAAACTGTGCCTCAAACTCTGAAAAAAGTTTGCGGCTCGCTCAGCTCAGCTCGTCATTAGTTGGGTTGTTTTTGGCTTTGTAAAATTGTCTGTCAAAACGCTGAAAAGACTCCAACTTTCCGCTTGCTCACTCCGTTACCGTTATTTCTTTTCGATTAGTTTCCATAAAAAAAAAAATCGAAGCTTAATTTTTACCGCCAAACAAAACCGCGTAACAAAACCTTCCTTGGCCGAAAATTCGTTCCGCAACTTAAACGTCAATAATGTCAGCCTAACGTCAATAATGTCAAACAAAAGTCACAACAAACGTAACGTGCAAACATAACCTCTAAAAACAGTGTTTATTCACAGATTTTCCATGTTAATTTGGGTAAAATTTCGCTGAAATGGATGATTTGCAATTAAATATAAGCTCATCTATAAAGGTATACATAGTGAAGTGGTTTATGAGTGTGTTTTTCTTTCCTTACGCTTACATTTTATTATTTGCTACAGGTTTCCAAAAAAGCAGGCATACCCAAGAAAAATGTCTCAGATTACAAGTTTGTGTCGAAGCCCAAAGTCGAAGGTAAGATTATAGCTAGAAAAAGGCCGCAAAATGACGTGCAAAGAACCCCTTCTTTCAAAAAACCATCAGAAGGACCTGCTGCTAAGGTTGCCAAAGTAGCAAAAGCACCTGTTAAAGAACGGGATTTATCTTCCAACTTACAAGATCTGAGTGAAAATAAAGGCAAGTTTCAAGGAAAAAGCTATCAAGATCTCAGCGATGATATTACAATCAAACAGAAACCAAGAAGTGGTGGTTGGATATCATCTTTGTTCAAGAATAATCCTACTGTACCTCGGATAGGTCAGAGATTAGTTAAACCACTGTTTGAGAAAGTGTTTGCAGGTAAAAGTTTTGCAGATCTTGATATACATCCGCACAGTGTAGCTAACCTGCAACAAAAATTAGGCCTAAAAGAACTTATGACAGTGCAGCAAAATTCAATACCAGTAATTTTACAAGGAAGAGATGTTCTTATCAGGTATGTTATCATGAAGAGTAGTACTAAAGTTATTGTTTGGAGCAATATCATCTAGTATGTTATTAACCCGCAGAATTGTGTTAAGGCAGATCTGAGCGCCTCATTCATGCATGTTTCTATACAAAAATATTACTGGTGGTTCTGTGGTTTAAGAGTATTGTTACATTTTGTCTAGGTCTCAAACAGGTTCAGGGAAGACATTGGCCTATGCATTACCAATTATTGAAGGCCTGCAAGCAATAAGGCCTAAAATCAACAGGAATGATGGTATCAGAGTAGTTGTGGTTGTGCCGACAAGGGAACTGGCTGTCCAGACTTATGAACTGTTTCTGAAACTTGTAAAGGTTAGTAATTAAGTGTTGTAACAAAATATTACTGTACTCTCTTCTTATCATTGGACATTGGAAGGTTTACTATGAAATATAAAAGCATTACTTTACTGTATATTTTGACCTCATTTTCCAGGTTTTGATAGATTTTTATATACCTACCAAAGTGATATTTCTGTATACTTGTCAAGATAAATTCATTGTGGTTCTGAAATCCATGGATGAATGTCTTAATAATTTATCATTTGCTTTTAGCCATTTTTGTGGCTTGTCCCTGGGTTACTGAGTGGTGGTCAGAAGCGAAAATCTGAGAAAGCTATACTCAGAAAAGGGCTCAACATTCTAGTAGGCACACCGGGCCGAATAAATGACCACCTGAGACAAACACAGTCACTGAATTTTGCTAAGACTGGGTGAGTGGTTTTTCTGTTTTGTTTTTACTTCAGTGAGCAATTTTTTTTTGTAATCATTATCATCTCATCATCATAATCATCCACAGCCGGATTTTACCCACTGTTGGGTATAGGCCTCCCGAAGTTTGTGCCATCCACCACGATCCTGTGCTAATGATGATTATCATCTCACAGCACATCAAAAGGAATAAAATGATTTCTCCTAAACTTGGACATATGTCTCCCTCCAAAGAGGCCACAATGACTGCTACTGCGCAGCCTGCATCATGTTTTTAAACATATAATAATAATGTTGGACAATTCACACAGCATTATCTAGTCCCAAGCTAAGCAAAGCTTGTGTTATGGGTACTAGATAACTGATATACTTAATACAATACACTAGATAGATATTTGTAGTATACATAGAAAACATCCAGAACATCCTGAAAAAACATAGATAGATATTTTTTATTATACATAGAAAACACCCAGACCAACGGAACAAATTTCTGCAGATCGTACACAAATTTGTTCCGAGGCGGGAATCGAACCCACAACCTCCTGCGTCGCAGGCGGACCTTCGCCCGCTGCGCCACGGAGGTCGTCTAATGATTAAACAATCAAATTTTGATTCTCACTAGATCAATGTTTGGTGGTCGGTAAAAAAAACTTCAGTTGTTCGTTGATGTAACTCCCTACCTACCTTTAATTGAAGTCAAAATAGCCAAGTATTTCTCAATACATTTGTAATTTAAAAATAGTTCAAATGACTGTCCCTGAACGAATTTTCAAAGCAATTTTTTTAAATGTTGGAGTGTAAGGATGGAATTTGGAAGTATGCCATCATTTTATACTCATTTTTATAATTTTTTTAAAATACTTTTCTTTGTTGTAGGATGTGGGTGAATTTTGATCCTCCTTTCATCTTGATCTGTTCAGTAGTTTTGGAGATCTTAGGTAACGAAACAAAATTCACATTTAAAAAACTTTCGGCTTCATAATATTTGTAGGATAAGTAGAAGTAGATAATTTGCAATTTTATAACTTATGTATATTTTATATTATTATGGTATTTTTTTAGATGTTTGGTCTTGGATGAAGCTGATCGCTTATTAGACATGGGGTATGAAAAAGATGTTGCAGCAATAGTCAAAGCCATTGAAGATCATAAGAAAGCTGCCACATATGATCCAATGGCTATGGTGAAACAAAACATTGTTAAGAAAATAAATATTGATGAAGAAGCACAGGAAACTGAAAGAAATGAGGATACTGCAGTAGAACCAGTCAAACATCATTTGACTGAAGTGTTTTTGTCTAAAGAAAGGCAAACTATTTTACTATCTGCTACTTTAACAAAGGTAAGTTAATTAAATCTACTGGTAATGCCAGATCTAATTGTTCTTTTGCAAGAAACATATTCATTCTATTTGTCTATTGGTTTTAAATTATTAAAATTTTCTTAGGCTGTTGAAAACCTTGCGGGAATCACAATGGTGGACCCTGTGTTTGTAGATACATCAGAGGGCAAAGCAATAGTAGCAGATTCCTTAAAGCCAATGGTCCAAGATCACCCTAAAACTACTGATATTAAAGTAGAATCTATTAAAGAACCTGAATCAAAGCCAGTTTTGATCAAAGAAGAATCCCCAGTAAAAGAAGTTAAGGCGCCTATAGAAACTAAAGTTGATAGCAGGAGAGGTAAGCTTATCCAAATTTCATTTCTTTGAAACATATTATTTAAAAAGACAGCAAATGTATAACCTGACAATAATGTTGTAGGTCTCATGGCTTTCAATGGATCAAATCATCTTGACCTATTCGATAAAGAAGATGGTGAAAATGCCAATGATGTCAATAATTCCTCTAGTGCAGTTAACAGCAATAAAAACGATAATAGTGACAGTGATAGTGACTCAGATTACGAATATTTTAAAGTACAGAAAGAAATAGAAACAAAGAAATCCAAACCTGATACTACAGACACAGAAAATAAAAGTGATGTAGTGATACCAACACAAGCCGGCAATATATTCGTAGAAGCTTTAAAATCGGCGATCATAGAAGATGAGTTAATATTGCCAGCTACAGTGGCGCAGACATTCCTAGTCGTACCTATGAAGTTGAGACTTGTAACGCTTTGTTCAATGATCGTCGAACATTGTGTGTTGAATAAGAAAGGCGGCAAGATGATAGTGTTCATGGCAACTCTAGAAATGGTGGACTACCATTCAGAGCTGATCGAGACTGTGTTGACGAAGAAAGACGTGAAAGTGAAGAAAAAGGATGGAAGTAAGAAGTCTAAGAAGAGAAAAGGTGGTGGTGAGGTAAGAGAAAAAATCTAACCAAAGTAGTCATCCCATTCTTTCGAGCAAACCTTTTGCGCGTTTCACACTCTGCATAAAATTGTTTGTTTTATTTTCTATTTCAACTACTTTTCTAACAAACTAATTTTCATTCATCAATCATATAGCTTAGAACACTCGATGAAATCATCTTTCAAACGAAAAATGAAACTCAATCATAATCAGTGCATCCGTTTTGTTCTACACAAGTCAAATACGTTAAGTTTGACGTGTGTATGTACACACGTCAAACTTAACACCCCTCTTTTAGTCGTGGGTTTCTATGATAATACCTACTCACATATTATTTTAGGATGAAAGCTCATCATCAGATTCCGAGTTCGAGATAGACTACCAGGACCCCACGGAGGGCGGGCTAGTCCCGGTCGACGTGGAAATGTTCAGTCTCCACGGGTCCATGCCTCATGAGCAGCGGATAGAGGTGTTCAAGCAGTTCCGAGCGGCTAGGAACGGCGTCCTTATATGCACGGTAAGTCTGGTATTTTGTAAAGTCTGGTATTTGTTTTCAGCCTTAGTTGTTTTTGGACTGGTTTCCGCAACTAGGCCACAGGTGGGCCCTTTTTGCGTATTGATTTTTAACCTGTTTTGTCTCACTGTGTCATCTTATTTTCGGAAAGGACGGAACCGGAACCAATTGATTTTACATCAGTGACTCAGTCGGAGGTTTTATCGGAGATAGAAGCGGAATAGATAGGGCGCTATGGCGCTCATTATGGGAGGCCTATGTCGTGCTATGGACTAATATCGGCTGATGATGATGTATTGTGTATTAAGTGTTTATTGAAATGCGAATGTTCCTGTCTGTTTGCATGTTATGTTACCTTTTCACATGTTAACAGAAAGACTAGTTTTGACAAAACTAGATTTTCTTTACAGGCAAATAAGATTGCATTTGAGAATTGCCAAAGGCTAAATTAAAATAAAAGCGGACAGAAGCTCTCTGTTAGTAACCATAGAAATATAAAAATACCTGACTAGATTATCTGGACTGCATATAACTTCTATAAAAAATCTATGAATAACCGTAATAGTGAATTACGGGTTACAGATTAAATTCAGTTGATTCGCCTCACGCTTTTATTCTCCACAACAAAGGCGACATCTAATAAAGCTGGATATTTTTAATTAACGTTTAATATTAATCTAACAATACCACCGACGAGCTAATGATTGCGTTTCAACAGTGGCATATCTGTCTACTGCTATTTATTCTTTGGTATCTGTGCTGTACAGCTAGGTTTAGAAGTGTTTTATGAAATTCTTAGAACAATCTAAATAAAATGAAAATAAGCTGTTTAGCACCCAGAACCTGATAGCCGCAGAGGAGCGGAATCGATGGAACACCGTCGCGGGAAGTTTATTGATAAAAACGGCTCAGAACCGCTTTTTGTAACGTCTGTCGCTTGGGGGAGGTCTTTATTCAGCGGCAAAACAGAACCTTCAGTTCACGCAGTGTCAGTGAATTACCAATAACCCTGTAGATTGCTGTAGTTTTTGAATATATGTAAATTAACTAGCCGCCCGTCCCGGCTTCGCGCGGGTGAACATTTATTTTTAAACATTTTGGGATAAACGTAGAGTAATGTAGGTACCTATCTAATATTTTTGTGGCAGGACATTTAATACTCTTATCCGATTGCTTCGTTAGTCTAGCGGTCGCGTGTTCAACCGCTGATAGTGAGGTCCCGGGTTCAAATCCCGGATCGGGCCAAGATTCATTCATGGGATTAAGATCATTGTATTTTCTTGTGTGTTGTGAACCAATAAAAATTATCTTATCTTCAAAAAATATGTATTTTCCCATCAATTGAATATAAATCGTGTTTTGTAAGTAACAGTACAGCAGTATCTTCGGCGGTTACCTTTGTGTGGCATTGTTACGCCTCTAGCTATTAGCGTGCATTCATGTCGGCGCGTCAGCTCTCGGCTCGATTAAATACTTATTTTCTTTGTTATAGGAACTCCGCACCTCTCACACAGTAGTACTCATTACAGATTGGTCAGGGATAGTCCCAAAGAACACCGATAGCGTTATAAGTGTTTAGGAACTAATGCCCGAATACTCAAACGCAACTGAGATTGAGGCCGTCTCAAGTCGCGACTTTTTATTTATTTAAATTAAATCTTCATTGCAATGAGGTAGAAAGGGTGGTCTGCCGAGGCATTTTCTACCTGCCGACCACCGTTAGCTACTTGCAAGCGAACTGTTTTGCTATGGTGACGGTCACTTGACGACCTCAGCGGTGCAGCGGGCGAGAGTCCGCTTGCGACGCAAGAGGTTGCGGGTTCGATTCCCGCCTCGGAACAAATTTGTGCACGATCTGCAGAAATTTGTTCCGTTGGTCTGGGTGTTTTCTATGTATAATAAAAAAATATCTATCTATGTAGTGTATTGTATTAAGTATATCAGTTATCTAGTACCCATAACACAAGCCCTGCTTAGCTTGGGGCTAGATAATGCTGTGTGAATTGTCCAGCATTATTTATTATTTATTTATATATATTGAAATGCAGGAATAGCTTCTGGCCACGGCTTCAGACAATGGTATCTTGATAAAAAACATTGGTGTTGTGTTGTTATTAGTATTAGGTATTGCTGTATATACTTTCATAATCATTTAGTATAAAGCTGACAGTTCACTTTGATATATATTTATATAGGTTAAAGACGATGTTAGAGTCGACCAAGGGAATCTACCAGAGGAAAGGCAGCAGTATTTTTACACCTCAGCCTCAGCACCAGCGTGGTGATTTTAGCAAAACCCCCCTCGTTTGGGGGCATGTTCAGCAGTGGACGTTTAGTGCTGATGAGATTTATATTTTGACTACTAGTAATTCTGATTGGATAAAACTGATTTGATCGTAGGACGTCGCGGCCCGAGGCTTGGACTTGCCGCGAGTGGACCTCGTGCTCCAGTACTGCGTGCCTGCTTCGGCGACCGACTACGTGCATAGGTGAGTTATTTACGTTTTTCAAATACCTATGAAATCACATTATACTTCCATTGACTTGATTTTACCCGCTTACAATGAAGTATTATAGCATCTAGCAAATCTTTGAAAAAAGTATAGTGTAAATTTCTGCATTTTTTGTCGTAAAATTTTAGTTACATTATTTTACTCAATCATTACTTTACCTGTTTTTTTTTATTTGCTCACTTGTTGGTGGTAAAATAAGCCTTTAGTTGTATATAAAAAAAGTTGAATTGAAAGGTTCGTTCGTTGTTAAAGAGGTGTTTCTAGAAACGCGTTAAGTCCTATACTGTAATTCAGGGTAGGTCGAACCGGGCGGGCGGCGCAAGTCGGCGCAGCGGTTATGTTCCTTCTGCCGAGTGAGGCGCAGTACGTCCGGCATCTAGAGCAGAAGAGAATCAGGTTAGTTGCTCACTTTACCCCCCCCCCCCCCCAAAGGTTGCCTGGAAGAGATCGCTTCTTAGCGATAAGGCCGCCCATTGTACTTGTGCCATATTTAATGTCTCTTTTATTGTATTTTTGTTGGTGTACAATAAAGTATTTTTGTATTGTATTGTATTGTATTTACAGCTTATTTTGTGTGTTTTGATTTTAACTTTGTCGTCGTTACTTAGAAAGCCGGTAGATTGAAATAGGCTGGCCGCGTCTACGGCATAACTGATGATAATGAGAGCCACTGAACCGTAATAACAACCCTATTAGACGAACTGAAGACTCCCGCCCCAAATAAACACCTGTGGTATTGCTTTGTCGTATTCTTTTTTTATGACAGCGCTTTATGAAGTGAAAACTTTTTTTGCGCTCTTTCTGAATGATCGGAACTCTACCGTCACGCTCGGATCGGTTACGCTAAATCGCGTTTACTCGGCTCCAGTGATGTGATAGTTATCGTCTAAATAGGAGAGCATCGCATATTTTTCACATCTATAGTGCGTCTCTTTCATTAGTTTTTTTTATGTGTACCTTTAGGCTTCGTCAAGGCGACGAAGGACAGGCGTTAGAAGCGCTCCGTACAGTCGCGCCCGCGGCCGCCACCGTCCAGCGCGCCGCCATCGCCGTGCAAGCCAAGCTGGAACATACGGCGCAGAGCAGCAAGGAGTGGCTGGCCAGAGCTAGCAGAGGTAACTAACATACACTTACATATACCCTGCGTCAAGGCGATAAGGCGCAGACGACACTCGCTATATTCACTTGGGACACGCAGCGAAGGCGGTTACTCTAAGGGACACACCCGGGACTTTATTTTATTAATTTAAACTTAGAATGATAGCCCTGCAGTAAGCCGAAAATCACTTTTTGTATTTTTTTTTTGTATTTATTTATTCCATCATTGGTACACTTGATGTTACACTTGATGTCGTTACATTCTATTCACCATAAGGTACAAATAAAAAAAACAGACAGAAAAGACTGAAAAAAATCATAAAAATAATATGTTGGAATCAAATAAATAATAAATTAATTAATTAAGTGCATGTCAAAGTTTGCACTGATTTGAATTTTTCTAAAAGAAAGGAAAAGTTGGTATATTATATTATACCATCGATTGTCGGCGCACTGCAACACTTCTGTAAACACTTCTTTCCATCCAGCATACACCTCATGGGTGCGTTTCTACGCGGGTTATCCCCGCGATGTGCGCGAATGGCTGGACTCTCGCAACATACACTTAGGACACGCAGCGAAAGCGTTCGCTCTTAGGGACACACCCGGGGCTTTGGCGAGGCGGTCCAAATCAGATCCTAAGTTCAAGAAAGAACGGCCTGTGAATAGACTGACTTTGAAGGATGAGGATGAGAAGAAACGGCCTGGGTAAGCGATATTCTTCTTAAGCTGGTATTTTAAAGGCGAAAGTTGTTTAAGATGTGTAGTTGTGAGTTGTAACTGGAATTTTGTATAAATGTAGCTCTAGAATTTTGCCCAAGAGACCGAGAAACCACTATCTTTAGTTACTTATAAATCTGAGCAATAAGTAACTAAGTGACTTTGACTAAATTCCAAAACCAAAAACTCGTGTCATAAAGTCTCTAGTTCCATCGGATTCAATAATATAAATCACTTGGAAACTTCACAGGGCTACTATCAAATCCAGGAATATATTCTCAAATTTTAGTAGCAATATGTCAAGCCTTGCGCTCGTAGCAATACCTACTAAGGTGTAATTTCTTGTAAAATAAAAACAATCAGACCTATGTGTATCTCACTGGTCTTCTATTAATGGCTTAGGTATTTCATAAATGTGCTTACTTCTGCAGATTCCCCAAAGTGAAGATAGGCTTCAACAGTCGCGTGGTGAACAAACAAAGCTCGATGCACACAGCTAGTGAATTCGACAGCGGTTTACCCCCAGTAGAACGCTATGGCAAGAAGAAGAAGAAACATCCGTGAGTCATTTTAAACTGTCACTGACATGTAGATACTTTTATTGTACATTTGTACATCTTATATGTAAATAAATAATTGACATCAGTCGGTAGTTTCATTATTTCCTAGTAGGTATTAATTTGATCATATTTAGATATACTCGGCTCTAGTTCTAGAATTCAAGATATTTTAAGGTAAACAAAAGCATCTATGAATGAATATTTAACAAAACCTTTGAAAAATAACAGAAATCAACGAGGTAACAGCAAGGTAATTTCTAAGAAAGGAAGCCTATACCCTATACCCAGCTGTGGGTGATACCAGCTAGAATGATAATGATGATGATTCTCAAAAAAAACTTCTAAAATGCATAATGCACAAGCGCAGCGAAAAATATTCATTCTATTAGAGTTCAAAAACGGAAGAAACGGAAGAGACGCATGAAATTATGAAAGAAAGCTTTCAAAACCAAAAATAGGTTCGATCTTCTGGGATTTGCTCCGATGATACCAAAGTCATAAAAAAATCCACCAATAGTTATTTATTTGACTTTGTAACCCCTTTGTTTACAAAAAAATACATACTCTCTCTAAACTCTAGAACAGAGTAGGTATACACAGTCTTTTTATTCAATATGAAATTTTTCTTCATTTCAAACTCAAATCTTTTATTCTAGCGTACTCAAAGCGCTTAAACCGACTCGAATAGATAGCTTCCGATTAGTTCCGATTCCGACACACATTTCGAATACGTACGAATTTTTAAAGTTGATTAAGAGCTTTAATTTTGGTTCATTCACTCTTATCCAGTTTTTGCCACCCAAAGCCAAGAGTTGAGCTTAAACGAAAGCAGGATTCGTTCCAAAATTCTAATCGCAATTCGACTGAGCTAATGGAAGCCGACGACTACCGTTTTCATATTCCTGACTCACGAGTGACTCGAATGAAAAATGGTTTTAAACCATTAACGTGCCCCGTCCGGCCTTTTGATATTTAAATTTTTGGGGTTCACAAGCCGAATTGGTAAAATGGAACCCTCATCAGTTGAGTTTGTCTACTTGAAAACAATAAAATTAGCTTGACGTTCATTCATCTGAAAGTAGAAGACCTAACGAGCTTCCCGTAGGTACTATATATACAAATAATGCTGGACAATCCACACAGGAAAAGTCCCATTGTGCGATTCTCTTCATATGGCTCATTATCATCATCTTTAGCCCATAATAGTCCACAGCTGGACATATTAGGTCCTTACATATGAAATTGGCGTTTTTCGTACTGGCCACTTTAATCACAAATTTCTCCTCTTTGGTAAGGAATTCCAAATTCAAATTTGTACAGCTATAGACTCGTGTATTTGTGCTTCGATGATCGTCATTCATTTGTTTTTTTTCTTAGCAAATTGGGAAGATTAAAAAGCTTTAATTAATTATTATTATTTAATTATTTAATTAAGCTTAATTAATTTAATTAAGCTTGAGCTTACTAACTTATCTTTGCTTGAATTTTTTCAGAAAAAGTTTTTCTGCGGCTTTTGCGGAGCTTTGAAGCTCTAGGGCCGGCGGTCCACCACCTAGCGCGCATCAGGTATTGTTTTCCAGGTCGGGGACAACCTCAGCGCAACAAAAATTGAAAAGGTGGATTCTCTCTTTGTAGTTTGTTTACGTTGGTTTTGACAGAAGCTTATTCTTTGTTATTTTTCTGTTTACAGTAAGGAGGGCGCTTGCCGTGGAGCCCGGGCTACCACGCGTGCGCCAGCCGCTGTCATCCTGTTAGTTTATTTAGATTTGTAAGAATTTTATTTACATTTATAAGTTTTAATTATTGTGATGATACAATGCACGCAACCGTTGATTGCAATTAGGAATGTGACGGAGACCCATCCCATCGTGTCTGTGCAGCCTCTCTTAGAGTGCACACAATGTCCCCGGGCTCGCTTTTTCAAGGGACAGAGAGGCCTCAAAATTCATAAAGCAAGAATGCATAAGGACCCCAATATCCCGTTGTCTGCTCCGGTTGCAGTAGCGGTAGATATTTTGACGCAAAATTCGGATTATGTGGCTGACACACGCCCTTTTTGGAAAGTTCTGAGTGAGTACAAAACTACTACCCCTATTTTTAAGCGTATTCCTCGAGGTGCCCGCATCTCTGTCGCTTCCGCTCTCTCAGAGGCCATTAGGAATGCTGTAACCAAAAACACCAAGCGAGCTTGGGAGCATTTACTAGTATTCCCTTACAGTGTACTGCATGTAAAAAAAGATTTGGCGAACAAATCTTCAATGACGGTTAGGATAAAACAAAATTGTGTGAGGTACACTGCTCGCGAAGGTCAGCCTATTTTAATTGTTGATCAGGACACACAACAAAATTCAAAAACTAATAAACCATTATCTGAGTCTACTATCTACAGACTTGTTGAGAGTAAACTCAGTGATGGTGATATCAAAGGTGCCTCTCGCATTCTATTTTCAAGTGACACGATGGCACCAAATGACGATGCTACCCTCATATCTCTTGAGAGTAAGCATCCACCCGCAGGGGCCAATATTCGACTCCCCGATCCACCGGAAGAGAGTGATGTCGCTGTGGGCACGACCAGCCAGGACGTGCTTAAAGCTGTCATATCATTCCAGAGTGGCTCTGCCGGTGGCCTGGATGCTGTGACTCCACAGCATCTAAAAGATCTTCTGTCTGGCGGGTCTGGCCATGCAGGTGAAGTCCTTCTGGAAGATCTGACATCTCTAATCAACCTGATGTTGTCAGGCCGAGTCAACAGCGAGATCACTGAACTCCTTTACGGTGCGAATCTTTGTGCCCTTAAAAAGAAGGATGGCGGAATTAGACCCATAGCTGTGGGCACAACCTACCGCCGCCTCGCGGCTAAAGTCTGCTGTCGGAAAGAAGCCGACTATCTAGGCGACTATTTCCGACCAATTCAGCTAGGCTTTGGTTCGCGAGGCGGTTGTGAGGCCGCAGTACATTCCCTTCGTACATTTTTAGACCAAAATTATGGGGAGGTAATACTGAAGGTTGACGTCAAAAACGCCTTCAATTCCGTAGACAGGGGCGCCTTGCTAAAAGAAATTAAAGACAAAATTCCAGAAATTTACCCTTTCCTTTGGCAATGTTATGGTTCACCGTCAAAATTAATTTACAGGAACAAAGTAATTTCGTCCGCAGTTGGTTGTCAGCAGGGCGACCCTCTTGGTCCGGCCATATTTAGCCTTGCCATCCAACCAATCATTCAACGTCTCCAATCCAAGCTCAATGTTTGGTATTTGGATGATGGAACAATAGGTGGAGAGGTGAACACAGTTTTTGATGATCTAAAAATCATCACAGACGAATTTCAAAAAATAGGTTTGGAATTAAATTTTTCAAAATGTGAGCTTTTTATTTCGGACTCTTGTGTAGACAAAAACAATATCATTGGAAAATTCAATAGTTTAGCCCCCAACATTACAGTTGTAGATAAATGTTCACTTCGACTCCTTGGTTCACCAATTCTTGATGAGTCTTTTCAGTCATTTGTAGATGAGAAAATTCAAAATTTCAATAAAACTTCGGACAGATTGCTCAAAATTAATAGTCATATGGCTTTTACAATTATTCGGTTCTGTCTATTTGTACCTAAATTTACGTATTCTTTGAGATGTAGTCAACTGTGGAAACACAGCGAGCTCTTGGAAGGCTTAGACAACATAATAAAGAATACTTTATCATCGGTTTTGAATATTGATTTAGATGACAAGGCATGGTCGCAGGCCTCCCTGCCTGTCAAATTGGGAGGCTTAGGTATACGCAAAATTTCAAGTGTAGCCCTGCCAGCGTTCTTGTCTTCTGTCTACAGCACTAGTTCTTTAGTTGACAAAATTTTAAAGCCTTCTCGTTTGGTCCCGCCTGGAATGTCATTAAAAATTTCATTTTTAGACGAAGCTCGAACGGCTTGGCATAATGCTTGCCCCGATGCTGCTCCCCCAAAATCACTTTTGTCCCAACGGCAATGGGACGGGCCTCTGTGTGAGTTGACACGGAATTGTTTGTTACAAACGTGCTCCAGCTCTGCGGATCGTGCCCGCCTCCTGGCCGTTTCTAAATGGGAGTCAGGACATTGGTTGCAAGCATTTCCTTCATATAACACTGGTACTTTATTGGATCCCGTAACTTTCCGTATCGCAACATGTCTTCGGTTGGGTGCAAGGTGTTGCGCGCTTCATCAATGCCAGTGCGGTACTGCTGTCGAACAGCTTGGTCATCACGGATTATCGTGTACTAGGGCAGCCGGTCGGATATCTCGCCACGCCAGCCTTAACGACATCATCCGGCGGGCCTTTGTCACCGCTAACGTACCAGCTATTCTCGAACCGAATGGTCTGTTACGTGACGATGGTAAAAGGCCCGACGGTATGACACTAGTCCCATGGGAGTTGGGGAGGCCCATTGTGTGGGACGCTACATGCGTCGACACACTTGCGCCTTCCCATCTTCCGAGGACATCCGTGAGGGCAGGCGCGGCGGCAGATTTGGCCGAAGATCTCAAGAGGCGCAAATATGCAGGTCTCGACAGAGCCTACACATTTGCTCCTCTTGGAGTCGAGACCCTAGGTCCGTGGGGTACCGAGGCTCTTCGGGTTTTCAAAAAATTATCTGAGCGTCTGGTCGAAGCGACGCGTGACCCGAGAGCTGGTCAGTATCTGGCACAGCGCATCAGCATTGCCATACAGCGGGGCAATGCAGCCAGCGTCTTGGGGACGCTTCCGACTGGTATTGATATGGATCAGTTGAGCTACCTGTAGATTGTTTGCAACAGTCTGCAGTTAGCTCAATTGTTTCAATTGTAAATACTAATTATATTATAATTTTCTTTGTGAATAAAGGCCTCTATAATAAAAGCTTGAAAGGTGGGTACCTCACGAATTGACTGAAGCAAACCGGCAAACGCGCGTCGACTGCTGCGTTACATTACTAAACCGGCACAATAATGAAGGTATTTTAAACCGAATCATTACCTGTGATGAAAAATGGGTTCTTTACGATAATCGGAAGCGCTCAGCGCAATGGTTGGATCCTGGCCAGCCAGCCAAATCCAGCCCCAAGCGAAAATTAACCCCAAAAAAGTTACTTGTAAGCGTTTGGTGGACTAGTGCCGGTATTGTTCATTACAGTTTTCTCAAATCTGGCCAGACTATTACGGCTGATGTCTATTGTCAGCAATTGCAAACCATGATGGAAAAGCTAGCGGCTAAACAACCTAGGCTGGTCAATCGCTCCACGCCACTGCTGCTTCACGACAACGCTAGACCACACACTGCGCAACAGACGGCTACTAAATTAGAAGAGCTTCAATTGGAAAGTCTAAGACATCCTCCGTACTCCCCGGACCTTGCTCCAACAGATTACCATTTTTTTCGAAATTTGGATAACTTCTTGCAAGGGAAAAAATTCAACTCCGATGGGGCAGTCCAAATCGCCTTCAAAGATTTTATTGATTCCCGTCCGACTGGTTTTTTTAGTAAAGGGATCAATGAACTACCTATAAGATGGCAAAAGTGCATAGAAAATAATGGTTCATACTTTGATTAATTAAATATATTATATTAAAAAATATTCGACTTTTTGTTCCTCCCATACAAAACGCCAATTTCATATGTAAGGACCTAATATAAACCCCCTTAACGAGTGCCATAGCGCTCTGTCTTCAGCTTGTTGCATCCAGTGTCTGTCAGCAATCTTTCGCCAGTCGTCATAATTTGGATCTCATTCTAAAATATCTAAAGCTCATATCCGGAACACTATAATCGTGGCTTGACACGTCTTACTGCTTTTTCAAGCGGCCGTCATTATGGCGGGATGATTTGCGAATTTTGCCCTAACTCGCGGTTTTTATCGGACTGAACGAGTTTTTTGTGTTCTCATTTAAAATGTTTTTATTGCTTCATAATGACAAATTAAAAGAGTATTGTGGGGCGCTTTCATGGCGTGTTCCCTTGGCTATTCTTCGGAAGGGATTTGGATGGGTTAATCTTAACATATATTTTATACTGTCAAGAGACAGTGTTCTTGAACTCGGTTGATGGCTATTGATTTGAATCAGTTAACATTATTAAGCTAGAACCACATTATAGTGGTGGTGTGTTGTGGCGCGTCAGAAGAGTATGTTTTGAGACATTTATTTCAGCGCTTATAACACACGGTAATAGTGTGTTTCTTTTTCTGACCCTACTAAATGTTATTTTTATGATTTACTTCTGACGCGTCACAAGTTCTTCACCACACCGTAATAATGTGACTCTAGCTTAAGGACAAAAATACCATACACATAAAATGCTTTAAAACCAAATTAAGTGTGTAAAAATGAAACGACCGCTGTTCTAACAACATTTTATTGATTGGGTATTTGGTATGCTTCTTTCATACCTACTTTACTTTTCTTTTTTACCTCTATACTTTAGTTTCCACATCCATTGCCCTCAAGTTTCCCAATAACCAGTAAATAAACACAGTAATGCTCGGCACATTGTTCGATATAGTTGTGTGGCGCGGCTTCGCGCGTCATTAACCGGGGGCACATTGCAGGTCACTGAAGCGGTATATCAACTGCTCCACTGTTTGCAGTTTCTTTGAGATTACTGAGGCGTTATTCAAACAAGAAAAAAACTCGGTTTACCTTAGAACTCAATAGATGGCGGGGATCTTTCGCGGAGAGGTTGTAAATGGGATGTCATGTCAACATAGGCAAGATATAGGTACCCATGGACTATGCTACTGGGTTTTGACAATCCAGCAGTATTTATTTATTTATCTATGCCTGCCTATCTGTAACCTTGTCAAGGTCTGAAGTCTGAACGGATCTTATAGGCAAGGAGATAAATTGCTTCCTCGGGAAAGGAAATTGATGTAAAACCGTGTCTCAGAAAACTACGAACACAAATGATAATTGAGGATAAGAATGGGTCTTCTGTAATCTTCATAATTAATTGTGATTCACGTCCACATTTTTTTCTGAAGTTAAATTCCACATCATCAAACTGGCCCGCCGGTCGCCGCGCCGTGTGCACTTTCCTAGTCAATGTTATACTTTGCAACTGTATACTGTAATAATAATAATAATAAGCAGCGACTATCTGATCAGGTACGGGTCATTCAACGTTCAAAGCTGTTGGATGACATTGTACTTGATCAACTTCGACGTGAGGTGCTCAGTGCTCAAGTGGTGAACCATCCACAGTGTAACCAGGCTGTTACATTGCCACCGCGACACATCACATCAACACCAGTGATATCCCAGCCTGATTACGCTGTGGAAGAGGTCAGTCACGAGAGCATTGAGGTAAGTACCCAAAATGATGAGCAATTGAGGAGGGCTTTGGAAGATGCGATTCTAAGTTATAAAAATTCAAATTTAAGACCGCGTCTGCCTCGCTTCCCCACCCATAGATGTAATTTAGCTATAGTGGGGGCCTTGAACCCACTACTAGTCCCATATCTACTGACTAGTAGTGATCTTACTGATACGCACTCTATTCTCTACTGTGGGGCTATTGCGGCCTGTCGCGTTGCGCAGGTAAAGTTTCCGGACTGTGACCGTGCTCCGCGCCAGGCTAGCAGTACCCCTACTTGGCAGCAGCGAATAGAGAGGCGTATCAGTAGGTTCAGGACTCTCATAGCTAAGTTAATTTGCTTTAGGGAGGGCAACCATAGACCTCGGGTTATGCGCTTTGTGACACAGGCTTTTGACGGAACTGAAGTTCAACCTCAGAACTATTTAGCCTGTGCCACAGAGCGCATAGACTATCTAAAGCAAAAAGTCTATGCGTGGGCAAGCCGAATTAGAAGATACAAAAAGCGAGTTGACAGATTTTGGCAGAATCGCATCTTTCAAAGTGACCAAAGGAAAGTTTACCGCGATTGGGAGAAACCCGATCTACGTGTGTCTGACGATCAGGTACCGGATGCCGAAACCGGAAATAATTTTTGGCGAGGCATCTGGTCAATACCGGTCGAACACACGGAAGCGGACTGGATGAATGTGGTAAATTCTGAATGTGAAAACATCGAAACCATGGACTCTATCACCATCTCTCCGCTAGACGTAAGTAATGCAATCTGCTCGGCCCAAAACTGGAAAAGTCCTGGCCCGGATGGATTGCATAACTTTTGGCTAAAATGGTTTCGGTGCTCACACTCAGTTCTAGCCACACAATTCCAAGAAGCAATTGAGATCGGGTCACTCCCACATTTTATGACGACGGGTGTAACTTTCCTGCTCCATAAGTCTGGTAGTACTGCGGAACCGAAGAATTATAGACCTATAACATGCTTACCCACCATCTACAAGCTACTTACATCCATTCTGACCACAAAAATTAACACGCATATTGTTACAAACAATATTTTGGCATATAATCAGAATGGATGTAGGGTTGGGTCCCGTGGTACTAAGGAGCTCCTCCTCATTGACATGGCCATTAGCCAACAGGTCAAACGTGGCAGAGGGAACTTGTCGGCTGCATGGATAGACTATAAGAAGGCTTATGATTCGGTGCCTCATACTTGGCTTGAGAGGGTCTTAGAGTTGTATAAAGTAGATACTACTCTAAGATCGTTCTTGGGATCATGTATGAGGCAGTGGATCACTGTTCTTCGTCATCCAGGGAGCCGAATGGATCCACCTGCCACCAATGATTTGATAAGAATAGAGAGGGGTATATTTCAGGGCGACAGTCTGAGTCCCTTATGGTTTTGCCTAGCTCTGAATCCACTCAGTACTCTACTGAAAGATTCAGAAATAGGCTATCGCCTTTGGAGAGATGGTGGGGTCATTTCTCACTTGTTGTATATGGATGATCTCAAACTATTCGCACCGAATAAAACCCAGTTAATGGCCCTTCTGAATATCACACAGATATTCAGTAGTGCTATTAACATGGAGTTCGGTGTTGATAAATGTGCGGTCATACAAATACAACGAGGGAAAGTTGTAAATTCTAGTAATTTACAACTTTCAGAGATAATGTCTCTCAAATCTCTCTCAGAGGGTGAAACCTACAAATATCTTGGTATGCCAGAAGCGTTGGGTATATTGGACGGGGACATAAAGCAGTCGGTGAAGGAGCGCTTCTTTTGTCGCCTTACAAAAGTGCTAAATAGCCTTTTGTCAGGTGGCAACAAAGTGCGTGCCTTCAACGGCTGGGTTATGCCACTGCTCACTTATACTTTTGGCATACTGAGATGGACTCAGACTGAACTAGACGCCTTGGACTGTAAGGTTCGTCAACTTTTAACCACACATCGCATGCGACACCCACGAGCTTCGGTAATGAGATTGTATATCCCGCGGAAATGTGGTGGTCGAGGCTTTTTAAACGCCAAGACCCTACACAACCGTGAGGTATGCAATCTCAGAAATTACTTCCATCAAGCCGAATACCAGATGCATCGCGATGTGGTTACAGTTGATAAGAACCTTACCCCTCTCTCCTTAGCTAACGAGAACTGGCGCAAACCTACGGTGATGAGCATCCAGGATCGGAAGGCTATATGGGAGAGCAAAGAGCTGCATGGGAGATTCTACAAGGTCCTCACAGGACCTGATGTAGATCTCCCAAGCTCAGTAAACTGGCTACGTTTCGGTGACCTCTTCGGGGAAACCGAAGGTTTTGTCTGTGCAATTATGGATGAGGTGGTGAAGACGAACAACTACCGAAAGTATATCATGAAAGATGGCACGATCGATATCTGTCGAGCGTGTCATCTTCCTGGAGAGACCCTTCGTCATATACTTTCGGGTTGTTCGCACCTTGCTAACTCTCAGTACTTGCACAGACACAACCAAGTAGCCAAAATTATACACCAACAACTTGCTCTCCGATATGGCCTTACTGGACCTGAAGTTCCGTACTATAAGTACACACCGGCGCCAGTTCTCGAAAACGGCCGTGCCACGCTCTATTGGGACCGATCTATCATTACAGACAGGACTATTCTGGCGAATAAACCTGATATTGTACTGATAGATCGGTTAGAACGGAGGGCGGTGCTCGCTGATGTCACCATACCACATGATCTTAACCTCGTTAAAGCTGAAAAAGATAAAATTAGCAAATACCTTGATTTGGCTAACGAGGTTGTCAGCATGTGGGATGTTGATTCAGCGACTATCGTCCCGATAGTCGTTTCGGTTAACGGCGTAATAGCGAAGAGTCTCGATCAACATCTCAAGAAACTCTCGCTAGGAAGTTGGATCAAAGGCCAGATTCAAAAGGCGGTACTCCTGGACTCGGCGCGCATCGTCAGGAAGTTCCTCTCTATGCAGCCCTAGTCACCGGCCGCTTGAGCCTAGCTTCGCGGCCGGTGATTCACCGTTTTGATATATTTTTTACTGTAGAATAGTTTTATAACATTTTATTTTCTATAGTAAAAAATGTATTTTATAAACGAGATTAAAGAATAAATGAGTGTATAATAATAATAATAATAATAATAATAATAATGTTGGACAATTCACACAGCATTATCTAGCCCCAAGCTAAGCGGAGCTTGTGTTATGGGTACTAGATAACTGATATACTTAATACAATACACTACATAGATAGATATTTTTTATTATAGATAAAAAACACCCAGACCAACGGAACAAATTTCTGCAGATCGTACACAAATTTGTTCCGAGGCGGGAATCGAACCCGCAACCTCCTGCGTCGCAGGCGGACCTTCGCCCGCTGCGCCACGGACGTCGTCTGACTGTGACTGCGTTGAAAAAAGCCAACTGTTACAAGTTGTTGTACTCTTTAGACACATGTACTGTGTCGGGACATTTGCATGGCGGCGCCAATCCTCGTGAAAATGCCTTTTCATTAGCATCAGCTCTACTGAAAAATCGTTCTGGCAACCATTCAGCCGCTGTGTGAATTTGTAATGAATTATCTGTTCCGATGATGCTATTGTACTGAAATGAAAGCTTTGATTACGAATTGCAAGTAAGGAAAATATGGTTATCTTGGGTTGTGAACCAGATCTTAGATAAACCTAACCTATGCTTAAAGGCACTATAAACCGAAGAGTCTAACGTTTTTTTGTATTTAATAAAATTATTTTGTATCTTGAGATGATTTTTGTATAAGAATGGGTCTTCTGGAATATTTTGTGTGCAGTTTGAGGGGTCTTAATTTTTTATTTTCCAACATGAAAATGCTTTTAGAATAGAAAATATTTTTATTTAGCACACAAAACACTGAGGGAAAGTTAAAACAAAACAAAACAAACAAACAGACATCATAAAACCAGTGGTTTAAAAATTAACTCTATGTGTAGAATCTGATGAAAACAAGATCCGTCAAGTGCGAGTGTAACTCGCGCGCCGAGGGTTTTGAACGTTTGTCAACAAGTATGTACCAAAAGTACCGTTTAGAGACTTCGCAATTTAACGAATACCTACCTAAGAATAGTAGGTACCAACCTACATTTCAGATGGATCTCCCTGCATGCTTCGGTTAAATGGGTGGACTTTTTTCGAAATATTTCAAAAAGTTTGAAAGCTACAGAAATTTAAATAACTGGTTTGAAATGTCCAAACCGATACCTTTCGTTTGATACCCCAGTCCACCACCTCGGTGGGGTACCGCCCCTTTTGAATATTATTCCTTTTTGACCATTTTTCAAAAAGTGTTCTTTTTACAGACTTCTCTATATTTTTCCTGTAAAATATAGATCCATATCTACAAACGCTTCATACATTTTAAATGGATCGCTCTGCAAACTTCGGAGATAGGGGGGGGGGGGGGGGGGATGGGTATTTTTTTGACTATTTTCAAAATATTTCAAAAAGTATGAAACCTACAGAAATTTGAAAAACTGTTTTGAAACGTGCAAACCGATACCTTTCATTTGATACCCCACTCGGTGAGGTAGCCTCCCCTTTTGAAAATTATTCCCCCCCTTTTTGACCATTTTTCAAAAAGTGTTCTTTTTTCAAACTTCTCTATATTTTTCCTGTAAAATATAGATCCATATCTATAAACGCTCCATACATTTTAGATGGATCGCTCTGCAATCTTCGGATATAGGGGGGGGGGGAAATGGGTATTTTTTCGACTTTTTTCGAAATATTTTAAAAAGTATTAAACCTACAAAAATTTCAAAAAATATTTTGAAATGTACAAAATGATACCTTCATTTGATACCCCATATGACTCTGTAGGTATCTTTTAAAATTTCGGCATCACAATTTGTATGGAAAATATTCATTTTGTTTTTTCATTTATTTTCATTTATTTTTCTCTAAATCTGTACAGGCGCACGAAATGTATTATTATTTTAAATTTCAAGTTGATAGCTGCAGTAGTTTTTGAGTTATTAAGGAGGGAAAAAAGGACAGACAAAGCGAGACCATAAGGGTTTTGAAACCGATCTTCGATCATCAAAACCCTAAAAATGGTCTTTCCCTAGTGCGTGGCTAAACAGGTTCAATTTATAAGATGAATACAAACTCTGAAATTGTTTGGTGAAGTTAATTTGGGAAACTATGGATCGGAGCGGAGTCGTACTAAACTAGCTATCAATATTATCATTTATCATACTGAAATCAGCTAAAAACGGCAGTTGTCCAGCGTAAAGTCATCATATCCAATGGCCAAATAATAATTTGTTCCGAATTATTCGATGTGCATCCTAAACCCATCGAAAATTAGTTTCGTGCGAGCTCTGCGCGCCCTGTACGGCATCATATGCCCTCGAATTAATAGCATGGCGTCTATAGCAAGCTCCTTACAAACGAAGTTTGGAGTTCATTATGAATGTAAGTGGGTTAACAACGAACCGTGTTTGTGTTGGAAGAACACCAACGTTTGTAAAAAGAAAGATCCACAACCCACAACTTTTGTGTACCTATTGTTTTATTTGTATACAATAAAGATTTTTAGACTTTTTTAAGAAATAATTTTTTGAGTTGTTTACCTACCTACTTTTAAATTCGCTCGCTGCTTATTTCTCCCGTCCGACCGACCTTCACACTGAGCCTTCACACCAGTGTTAAGGTAGGGAAATTACTTTCCCAGCTTTCATACTGGCCTATTTTAAAATAATCAGTGTGACGGTGGATCATACAAATGAGTAGGTAAAGTGTTAACGTTGGGTAACCAGACCTTTCGGTCTCCTAGGTCTCTCGTAGGAAAGTTAAAAGAAATGTCAATTTTACCATTAGCTTGGAATGGATTTTATAAAATTATTTCAGTAGGGTACTATTTATTAATTTGTTGACTTTTACATGCTTTAATTATTTGACTATTATTAGACTGAATATTAATTGACATTTACATGCTTAAATTTAATCTTATTAGAGTTTGTTATTTTGATTTAATTTTGCAATGATAATTTATTGAATGTATTCTGGAGTTTATGTGACATGAATAATTGAAATCTGTTTTATGGTAACTAACATAGTATATAGGTTGTTGTACTAACATTTATGGTGAATAACCGAAATAAATAAATTGAATTGAATTGAATTTCTTAAAAAATGATTGGTTATGTGAGAATCCATCCGTCGCTCGGCGTCGTATTGGTTTAAAAGAGAGAACCGAAAGCGTCGGCATAAGTTAAAAAAGTGAGTTCCTATGTAGATGGATAGACTGCCTTACCTATGTCTACGAAATTTTGTAGTACGTAGAAAAGATAAATTGAATTGAGCTATGGTTCAAGAAACAAACTACGTTTGTATGAGGGAGTTCGAGCGGAGCACAACCATATCCTATTAATAAGTTGTTCAACGGCAAAAAATATGTTCCTCACAATAAGCGCATGACTCGTAGCTTCTATCAATTATTAATAAAAAGCGGGCCGCTCATTGAAAGGGCGATTAGCTCAATATTTATATGGAATATTCGGTATCAACGGCGCTTTGTGCTTGTAATTCGGTGGGTCGTGACTCGGCGCGACTCATCCACGGACCAACTGCCGGAGAGGGCATCAAACGCCCATTTACGTGACAAAAGCGCCCGATGAAATTGAATATGAGGTCTATGACGAGTGAGTTCTTTCTAACTTTAACACTTTCATTGCCGAAGAGGGCATCAAACGCACACTTTCGTGACAAAAGCGCCCGATGAAATTGAATATGAGGTCTATGACGAGTGAGTTCTTTCTAAATATATACCTACTAGGTAGTGTTAGGATAGGGTATCATAGACCTAGGAACAAGACCTCTAAGTGTTAATTACCAATCTGCCTACTTATTAGGAAACATTAGCACTAAAAATATAATACCTACTTAGGTATAATCTCTAGACAAACAAATGACATAATCGGCTTGGGAACTCGTCGGAGAATTGAGTGTAATCTCATTATTTTTTCTAAGTTCACATTCTCGCTGAAAGCAGGCTGTCGGTGCTTACAAAAACTCAAAGAAGGGTACCAAGCAGTACGTACCTACCTACCAAATAATACCAATATTACTAAATATTTTAGAAATGTTTTAAAAAACACAATACCTGTTGCGGGAAATTAAAGGATCTGCAGAACACAATAATGTAAAACAAAAGAGAATCGTGAAAAGACCCTTGGGGATTCCGCTTTAGACTTAGGGCTACATCACCGGGACACCACGGTGACGTCGATGGCAACATATCCAAACTATTCATTCTGTATTGTATGGCAGCTAACGCACTTGGCGACCACGCGTCGTCGCCAACCGTCGTCGCCACGGTTTGGCTACGTTGTCTGCCATACTGTAGTTTGGGTACATTGCCAGCAGCGACGACGCGACGTCGCTGTGGCGTCCCGGTGAGATGCGACGGGGGTTTACTGAATAGTTGGTCGTCTTTGGTGGGTCTGTTAGATAGGTATTCCGAGATGTTATTGACTCGTTTAATAGGTACCTACCTACCAAATATGACGCATGAAAAAAGATCGGGCTGTAAATAAGGTTGTAATCTGCTTTCTTCATAACGCGGCTTCTGTGTCGTCACTTTTGGAAGCGCTTAGTTCCGTTTATCCTACTTATTTAATTAAACATTCTCACACGTTTCCATTAAACAATAACAATTTTGAAGTTATTATTTTTGAATAACGTTAAACGCTCGTGAGAACTCGGTTAAATGTTTCTGTTGTCTGTTATTCTGCTCAAAGCAGGGACAACAACAAAAAACATAAACTAAATTGTATGTTGTTATGTCTTTCCGGGAATAAAGTTGTAGGTATGTATGTAAGTAGGTACATATAGAATAAAACTTGGCTTAGTGAAGGCACAGTGCGAGAATCCTTTCTTGCAGATTACAAAATCAGAATCAAAAACTCTTTACTTCCATAAATACAATAAATGTACACTTAGAAAAGGATATTACAGGATACCTAACATTAAGAAGACTGCATCAGATTTGATTAAACATAGATATAACATTTCGCACGCTTATATACCTATAAGCAACTGACCCCCAACCAGTCAAACCAATCATGTAATTAAACTGCCAAATAAAACAATTCATATAACGTCGTTAAGGGTAACGTACCATTTCGCATTATAAATGGTAACCTGATGCAGTTCTAACAAATACATCTTATGTAAAGCCCCAAGCTAAGCATGGGCACCTCAGCTTAGTAGTGTCATCGTTCGAGATGCCTCCGTCTGATAATCGTTATTGTTCAGAAGCGGGAAACAAGCAGCGTTCACTCCAGTTAATATAATTGAGCTGAGAAACGTTATCAGTTATAATTGTAACGCTTTACTCAACATGTACCGACTCATAATTGCTTACGTAATTGCAAATGGAATATGTAGAGCAGGCTTGAGACGAAATCTTTTGTTTGCTTTGTCTATTGTGTCCAACAGCATACGTAGATACCTAACTATTTAAACAACCGACCTAAATATTGAGGGGACCTTTCATGTTTTGTCAAAAACAGTAGCTAGACTTTTCTATGTTTAGGACGGCTAAACTCTGGTTAATTTTTTTAAATTGCTTGATTGCTGTTGGATGGTTAACAGATCTTATATTTTTTCCAAAATGCAAGTAGAAAATGTCTGCCAGTTAAGGAAAATTAAATAGCTTGGATATTTATGAAGTAGAGTGATTTATAGAAAGCGTCTCTATAACTGTGACTTGGAACATTTACCTAGAAAGTGCGCAATAAAAGCGGCAAAAACATCACATTTGACGGATGAAACCCATCAAACCAACTAGATACAACTAAACAATGAATAAATACGAGAAACAATGAATAATAAAACACAGCGTAAGTCAATATGTGAAGTCTAATGACGTGGAAACCCATTCCGCGACGCGAAAAAAACTAGATAATGTCGGAGCAGTCACTTTGTAAAACACTGAATAATGGCAAGAAACAACCGTTTTACAAGAAATAATCATAGTGTAGGTGGCAAAAACAAGCTATTAATGGCTTGCGAGCGGGACCTGGCTTGTTACCTTACCTTACCACAGAGTAGGTACAAATTATCTCAGACCTCGGTGGAAACTAGAGAAGTAGAGGCCCCTATTTAAACCTCACAACTTCAGATAAAATGCATAAAACCTGCTTTTTTCACTACCGACGACCTAAGTGGTGCAGCGGGCTAGAGTCCGCCTGCGACGCAAAAGGTTGCGGGTTCGATTCCCGCCTCGGAACAAATTTGTGTACGATCTGCAGAAATTTGTTCCGTTGGTCTGGGTGTTATCTATGTATAATAAAAAAAATAAAAATATCTATTTATGTATATAATGTATTAAATATATCAGTTATCTAGTACCCATAACACAAGCTTTGAGTAGCTTACTTTGGGGCTAGATGGTGCTGTGTGAATTGTCCTGCATTATTTATTTATTTCAGCATACTCAATTCATGCAGTAAACTTTTTTTATCGTGGAACGTCAGACAATAAAACAAATATACATTTAACTATTTTAAGAAAATCACATGAGATTTTTCTTAATAAAGTATTTAGGTACAAATACATCAAATATATTTCATTTCCCGTAACCCTACAGCGCATGAGGCACTTACCATTCATAAGTAAATTAACGGCTCTCACCTGCGAATGCTGAACACATCATAGCACCTATCCACTTAGTCTGCGGTAAAGGGAGAAGCGAATAGATGAAAAACGCATTATGATTGCAGTTTATAGGCAAGTGGACTGCCTACTTTGCTTCTCGCGGGCTGAACGCACCTTAAAGTCATTATAGGCTTTGGGTTCACACTGTCATAACTCTTCGATAGGTGCTTAAGTTTTTTCGCTGTCACATGGTAGCATTAAAGTTAAATAAGTGCCGGTAAAGTAATGCAAAATGAGCATTAACTACAGACTCAGTTGATTCGAATTTACTTTTAAAATTTATAGACTGCCACTTATAGTTTTTTATCCAGCTCTTCTTGGGTACTGGGAGCTTAGTACACTACACACTCGTGATAAAGGTTCAGAAGTAAACGTGTCCTGACATCCCAGAATCCACAGAAATATTTCGAAGGTGTTCTGGCATTCCGAAATTGCCCATTAGATTTGGAACGTTGAACAAATCTTTTCGATCATGTAGATTAATTAATATTTCATATGCGCCAAATCGGTCACTGTGGAGATCTTTTAGGGGAGGCATAGGCCTCCCTGGACAAAGGTCCAGTCAGCTGTGTATTATGATGCGATGGAGACAAGATGAGAGGTGGAGTAGGGCGCTAACTGAATGGCGTCCAAGATAGGCAGACGATTCCGCAAACATCGCTGGTCGAATTTGGTTGACCGTAAAAAATTACACACGATATCTAGCAGTCGGTGAAGTTAGGTGCTTATGATGATGATGATGATGTAAAGGAACTTGCCTTCACTGGCTGCCACTATGTATTTGAGTTGGCGATGTGCGTTGGTTGCGGTCAGCGCGGCTCGCCTGGTAAACGGACGTAATCTCGACTAAATACTGATCGAGTGCTGGTAGCGTTGTGGTTGCATTGCTGCTTAGATGGTGCGGGTTTGATTTTGCAGGGATTTTATTAACCACCTTATTATATTTAAATTGAATTAAACTTAGGAATCAGTTCGTTACCTAAATGAAACGAGTCACAACATCTATTAACAGCTATGTTTTACCACTTCTCAATTGTCGTTCTTTTGGTTTTGCTTGGTTTGTCAAAACTGTGGAAAAATACGTTACGTACCTACGTTTGTCAAGCAGTCTACGATGCCGTGGAGTTTCTTATGAGGAAGAAAAGTGAAGCTACATCAAAGTGGTCAGTTGTAATACGATATGATCAAGTTAAACTATTGGTTAATGTATCGGTGACGCGTAAGACGAGACATCGTGTGGCTACCAACTCACACACATCAATACTTATCAGTGGGTACTTGAATGCGCATGGTATGTGCTTACGACGGATCTGATGAAAACAGATTGATTTGAATTAGTGAACAAGTTATTAGTGAAGTTCTGCGATCTGAGGGATGAGTCCGTAAGACGAAACTAGCGAGACGTGTGGTCGTGACGTCTCCTTTTTCTACAGGATTTGGTACAGCCCCTCCATCGTGCGTGGACAGGTACATCACTTGCTTGGGGGCCGTTGTGATGCTAAATGGCTAAAGGCACTAACGTGTACGGTACGTGGATATCGGTACTGCTGAGGTATGTCAGGATCCCCGTAGACGTGACCATCCTGACCATGACCTCAGTATCTCTCTGAGAGGTAAAGTTATAGATAGTTAGCATTTGTTGTTTTTGTAGAAATTCTGTGTTCTACTAGGATTTTTACTTACTGCCTAGGCAGCCTTACAACAAATAAATAAATAAACTATATATATTTTATTTCGGACGACAAAAAGATCCATAATTTATTAGTAATATACAGAAGCACTTATAATTAGGGTTAGCTATTTGACTTAATACTAGGTACATATTAATAAACATTTTAGTTAATCACTCTCCGCACGAAACCATGCCACGTGGGAGAGGTGACTCTAGTAGTAGACTCTAATAGTTTGAAGAATGGTGTTGGGGCTGTCACGCACTCTGCGCATCAGGGATGCGGTCTTTTTACGGAGAATGGCAGCAAAACCATCCGTCTCGTATTCTGCAAACATCCCTGATGCACTGCAGAAACGAGGCAGTCCCAACATCATCTGAAAATATTGTTGTACTGTACACGTAGGGTCTCTAGCGGTCGTTTGGTGTAGCTAACCCATAGGTTCCCGGTGTAGAAACTTTGACAGTATGCTTCAAAAAGCGTTAAAAGCTTATGCCTAAGTCCAGCTGGACGATGGTGCTGATGGTCAGACGACATCGCGAGGGCAGAAGGGAGTAAGTGGATTCGACTGCCAAATGACCACTAGGCTATACTAGGATGTGTGAAAGAACCCAAACTCAGCAGCGAGTGTTACTGGTTGGTTAGACAGAGTTTTTTTAATCTGGCTGCTATATTGATTGTTAGCATCTGTAAGCGATATACTTAGCAGATAATATCAACGTCGTTTCGTGTAAAAGTGTGTGCGTCACGGGCTGTGCGCACGCGCAATTTCGCAGTGTTTTGTATCGTCGTGCGACCGCAGGCGAGTTGATACAACTCTCAGGTTACAACCACGGTGAAATCGTTTCGTAAAATACCCTTTTGGCTTCTGCGTTAACACTTTAGTGGGTTCTGTAGTGTTTTGCTGTCGTAGGGTTCCTTGACTCCTTCGTAAACTAGGTGTTGTTTCGATGTTTTGCAAAAAGGTAGAGTTCTCACTCTATCTAACGTCTTAAATAATTGCCAGTATTTATCAGGGATTTGTTATTTTAATATTTTAAGCAGTATCCTCATAGGTACTTCTTCGTCGTTATTCTAACCTGAGATCAGTTTAGTGCAAGATGCCTTCTCTTGCTTCCCAGGGACCTTACAAGATATTGACCATCTGCATCACCGTCCGGCCATCTTAATGAAAATCATTTCCAAAACAATGAAATGTTAAAACGTCCAAAGAGTCTGTATCTAGTTGCTCACTGAACCGAGAACGCCGAGGATCATTGATGTAGGAATAACTACATGTGGTCAGATCTAGTAATTTTATATAGACTGATGTTTATCTTTGAACATGATACGTATTATAGAAGCCACGCTCAATCTCATTAACTGGATGTCAGTTCATCTAATCAAGGAGCAAATTGATCTTAATTTGATCAAAAAACTTTGTCGAAGAAGCCAAAGTAGGTCGCGAGTTTCTGAACTAAGCGAGCGAGGTAGTTATAAGTATTTAGGTCAGGTAGAGTTCGTAGCAAGTTATAACCGCACAAGTTGTCAAGAAGTCGAAAGAAGAATTTTCACTAGGTACCTACTGTTTGCGCATTTGCTATTTACCTATACAGGGTGCCACGGAAATGGTGTAC
This sequence comes from Eupithecia subumbrata, assembly GCA_949316285.1. Taxonomy (NCBI): domain Eukaryota; kingdom Metazoa; phylum Arthropoda; class Insecta; order Lepidoptera; family Geometridae; genus Eupithecia; species Eupithecia subumbrata. The sequence goes on from OX438648.1 coordinate 4,104,734, forward strand.
TAAGCCGAAAGGTGGTGATTCTGGACCCCGAGGGGATCAACTTGTGTACAACGATTTTTTAATTTCGAATAAGTACCTATATTTTTTTTGTAAAAATAAATTTTCCTTTTCGTCTTCTTTTACGCGCATTATTGAACATTATAAAATATTTCACATTTTTGCTTGGTTTTCAGCAATTACAGTGTTTAGTCATGAAATTATTACAAGAAAATGATGTAAATCCTTTGAAATTCCAAAACAATAATAATAATGTAAAAGAAAAATCGTCTCTAATTTTTTTTTAAAAAGAAAAGCATATGCTAGGATCAAAAAAACGTAGAACCAGAGTTGACCGCCTTGATGTCCAGAATCGCCCTCTTTCGGCCCTTTTCATGGCACCCTGTACTGTATGTTACCTATCATAGGGAAACTCTGTAGTAGAAGTAATGAGGTCATTCTTCAAACTGTGAGAATGGCTTTGTTGGCAGAGCAAAAACTAAAATCGATTACCTGATTCAATAAATATAGCCTCTATTTATATCTCCTAGGTTTATATATTATCTTTCAACGTCGAAATATTAAAAGCACAGAGCGTGTCGCACGTTTCTCGCACCACTGACCGATGACAAGTTTAAACGAACGAAAAATGTGACATTGTGTACCAACACCTCTTTGTGACACTCAATATCTCCGTTTTGGGCGAACGATTAGGGATTATTATATTAGGATGATATTTCAGTTAAAATTCTTTAAACAATAATACAATACGTAAAAAGTATTAGCAAGTTTTTACGTCAACGAATTAGCATTGCCATTCAACGTGGCAATGCTGCCGTATTCTGGGCACTCTGCCTTCTGGTAACGGCTTAGATTTTTAAGAAATAGATATAAGTGTATATATTAGTTGTAATTATTTTATTCCTACGGTTACTGTTATTTTCTATAATTTCTGATAAATAACAAATTATATAGGTATTTTTAGAAAAAAAAAATACGTTAAAGATAATTTTGGATTTCGAAGCATTACCTACAGTTTAGGTATTCCATTCATTAGATACATTTTAATTAGGTACCTAGGTATCTGTTTGTTAAGAAATGCCTGTAGCAGTTGCTGCCCAGATGTGCATTTTCTATTTTTTTCTTCTCTTTATCTCCTTGGCTAGTCTTATGAAGAGGTCCCGGAACTGATGTTCAATGTCCATACATGTCCAAAAATAATTTGGACATGAGGATGGCTTGTCAGGCATCTAAAATCTATGGATAATGAATGATAGATTATGAAAGAATGTGAAGAGATATTTTGAAGTTTCATAGAGAGAGGAGAATGCGTAGAAAACTTGTAAATAAAAGTCACTCATAACTACATGGATTCTTTATAACACGCCACCGTCTATACTTGTTCTTCCAATTCCTGTCCATCCAAAGGTTGCCTGGAAAAGATCGCTCATAGCGATAAGGCCGCCCATTGTGTAACATGACCTGTATTTATCTTTTCCTGTCCTGTGTTTCTGTTTTATTTCGTGTGCAATATAGAGTATTTTATCCATGATGCTGTGTGGATGGTCCAGCATTATTTATTTTTTAATTAAGTTTAAGAAATATCGAAAAACTAGTCAAACCCATCGGTTTGACTAGTTTGTGACGGCAAGTCAGGCAATGGCACTACTTACAAGAGCAGGGATAATAATATAAAAATACAATTATATATCCAATAAACTACTTGTTTTAATTTATTTCAATTTCAATATATATTATTATTTCAATTTGATGCTTTGTGAATAAAGTTTCTCATTGTTTAAAAAAAAATACCCATTAACATTACGAACATTGTAATTTTTCTGACTTGCCTGTGTTACCTATGTTATAAATGGTAAATAAACTTATGCTGACTAAACGATTAAGGTCCAACGGTCCTCTCAACTTTGGTCCCAACATTGGTCTATCCCCGACCATGGTATAATATAATAACATAATAGTATTAACTATTAACTGATGGTATAATGATGACGGTATTAACATCGCATTAGCAAAGTCTTTTCTCATCGTTTGAATGAATAGTTGGCACATCACAGGCATTCGGAAACCCGACCCGCTGAGAGCAACGTCGCGTGCATTCGATCGGAACACCTTCCTATTCCTACTTCTCTATTACACGCTCACGAGATTGACAGAACATAATCTGTGTTATTTAACACTTTGTTGCCTAACTGTTTAGTTTAGGCTAATAGGCGCATTGGCACAGAATTTTAATGCGATTCAATATGTTCTGTGTGGCTTGGCCTAACCAATATTTTTAGTTATATTTATTAGCACTTGGTAGAGATGTATGAATGACTCTTGAAAATGAATTTGGCATTTTTATTTATATTTTTTTTTATTTTAAACCTTTATTGCACTGATGTACAAAGGGTGGGCTTAATGCCGACGCATTTTCTACCTGCCGACCAAAGACACATGTTTTTACAGGGGGTTGGCGTACCTACTAATATAAGTTTTACAGGTACCCATAGATAACTCTAATTATATATACCTATTATTATATACAATATACATACCTACCTAAAAAAAACTACTACGGCATTTTTAGTGGTAATCAGTTCATTCGTGGATAAAATTTTAAATATGTATGTATGCAGTTAATGCTGTTTAAATAAAAATAAAAAATTCACACCGAGCCTACCGGGTACTTATTCCGAATCAAAGTTTTAATGGTTTTCCAAAATGGCCTCCACAAAGTCGATAAAATGCTTTCATTTACAAGATTTGTGAACATAAAAGGGTAAATTTACATTTTGATATTCGCAAATGCTACTGGGAGTAAAGTGGAGTTCGCTCCCTAAAATTTTAAAACATCTATTTGCATATGCTTTGAGTACATAAACGACTCTTTTCTGAAGCACTTTAGCTGGGAGAGAGCTTTTAGTCTATAGAACTGCTCACTTAACCATAGATCTAAGTAAAATCTATAGATATGGTACTTTCTCCCAGGTACGTTCTCCCAGCGCTTACTCAACAACTGGCCTGTGTTTTTAAATTTCCAATCTTGTGCAATAATTATATTGAATAAATAAATAAATAAATAATGCTGGACAATTCACACAACATTATCTAGCCCCAAGCTAAGCAGAGCTTGTGTTATGGGTACTAGATAACCTGATATACTTAATACAATACACCACATAAATATTTTTTATTATACATAGAAAACATCCAAAACACCCTTAACAAATATCTGCAGATCGTACAAATATTTGTTCCGAGGCGGGAATCGAGCCCGCGACCTTCTGCGTTGCAAGCGGACCATCGCCCGCTGCGCCACAGAGGTCGTCAAAATGTGTCGAAAAGTGATCGAACGGGCATTGTTCCTGTAGTCATTTAGTCAATAAATCACACTAAAGTTCGTCGTAACAAGCACACGTAACACGACCGCCCCGGTCCGACTATGAGACTATGAGTGAGTGGGTGAACCTAATTGCACCTAATTTGAGCCTTCCACTTTCAAGAAGCTAGTACCTCATCTACCCTTTTTTACTTAGATCCATGCACTTAAGGGTCCGGCGACGGATGAATTTCCCATACAAACGTAATACCAAAATGATTTTTAATTTGAGCATATTTTCACTATGGTCTGCTATTATTTGTATTAAAATAGTATTTATCTAGGTTCCTGACACAATTTTTGTTTAAAATACCTTTCTGAAATGAAATTAAACGTAATTGCATTTTTACATCAAATAATGAATGTTGTCTTAGTAATTGTATAGATAAGTATTTTGAAATAATCTTATGGCAGGAACCTGTATAAATGCTATTCTAACCCAAATAATAGCAAACCATGATGAAAACATTCTCAAATTACAAATCATTTTGGTACTACGTTTGTATGGGAAATTCATCCGTCGCCGGACCCTTAACTAAGAAATTGTTACACATTACTCGAATTTTATTTATAGTGATTTAAAAAATTCTCTGACAGGATAAGGTTAGTTATGTGTTTATATATTTATATATAAAAGTTTAGTTCCAAGATGATCGACCTAATTAAGTGATCAGTGATCTACATACTTACGAAGAAACCACAAAGTAGCCACTCACATTCACCCAGTTTTGTGTGCTCTTGAAAATATTATTGAACGCAAAAACAAGGTTAACTAGAGAGATTCAGATGCTATATTTTTCACTTTTCCACTCCTTTATTTCGAGCAGGTTTCTTGATGATTAGGCATGTTTTTAGTAGCTAAGACCTATGAAGATTGTAACAGAAGGCAGGTACCTATAGTTGTAAAGAAGGTACTATATAATAAAGAAGGTATAGTAGTTAGGGCTTACCGCGCTAAAATCTCTCAACGTTGTTAACAAAAACACAGCAGTATGAACCAAAGCTGTTCCAACAGTAAAAGGGCAATTTGCATAGGTTTAGTAAGTCTTCAGAAGTTGGTGCGAGTGAGGAATTGGGGTGGTATGGTAAGGGGGGTAATCAGCGTAATGGCAATCATGCAAATGCCGAGATCCGACTGAAAGCCACCGGGTTGTTTCAGGAGTTAAAATGGAGATCCACTTAGTGGGACACGCAGCTCTCATACGCAATTGATGTCGGGCTCAAAGAGGTGACACGCAGAAACAGATGGGCCATTCTATAAGATTGAATTATCTACATCATTATCGACTTCAACGGTATTTAGCACTAGCTTCTGCCCGCAGCTTCGTACGCATATTTTCGGTATAACAAGTAGCCTATTATCTAAGTCAGGCCTTGCTCTAAACGTACGCCAAATTTCATTTTGATCTGTTCAGTTGTTTTGAGATCCTTGGTAACGAAAATTCCGATTTCAGAAACTTTCGGCGTTATAATGTTAGTAGGATTTTGTGGTGCATAAAGTTATTCTTTGTATTGGCTCAAAAATAAAAATACTCGTATAAATCCATAGTTTTTAGTGTAAATAACCATGACATAGGATAGGAGACAATATATTTTTATGTTAGCTCTAAAGACATGTGATACTCTGGATCCTTCAATTTGGATACGAAACGACCACTGCAGAAAAAGTAGAAGAATATTTTGGAATAGTTGCGGTGCAGCGGTGCGAGAAAATACTGCAACAATACATCATTTTCCCGAATCGATCAAATCGATGGTGATAATGGACATAGTGGTTGTGCGTAAGCCGACAAACCGTTAGTTAATGAATATGATTATTCAATGCTATTTATCGCGTTTCTTTACCTATTTTTCCCGGGAAAATGGGAAAAATAGATAAATAAACGCGATTAATACCCGTGAATACTTATAATAATGTGTTCTGATCGCGTAAGTTTAAAAAATCGTTGCTTAATTCACCAAAGGTGCCTTTATCTTATATCCTCATTGAGCGGTATACCTACCTACTTAGTAAGTAAAAAACATATTTTTGTCACTGAAGTTTCTTAAAAGTATCCTGTCTGCAGCCTTTTCTATGATCTCACAAGCGAACACATTGCCCGCCTAACGAATTTAAACGCCGGCATAAACTGAGCTGTATTCCTCGCTAATTGAGGATTTGTAACACGTTGGCTTTGCTTTGAAGAAAGCCTGCTTTTCAGCCGCCTTTGTGGACATTATGTGGAATAGATATTTGTTCTTTAGGATTTTCTTTCGTGGAAAATACCTAGGTGAGGTGCGGTAAAATGTTATTGGATAAAATAGGTGTTTAAATGACTTGCTGAAGTTTTGATAGGAATTTTGCACATAAAACTGTCCGTTGACTTTGTATCTCCGCTGATTCACAGACACAGAAAGATATACAGAGGATTGAAGGTGGTCCTAAAATAAATATGTCGAATTCAGATATGGTCCTCTGTAGAACTGGGTATTTTAAGAAATGGTTGAATCCAGAAATGGTCCTGTGTAGAAATGAGTATTTCAAAAAGTGGTAAAATCCAGAACTGGTCATTTCTAGAAGAAGGCATTATACGAAGTGGTCACTCAACACCAGATCAAATAAGATGGGTACTTCCATGCACATATTATTATACTCGGTTGGAGTATGTAGGCTTGGTAAAATTACATATTAGGTAACAAAAAGTTTTAATGTGCTGAAATAGGTATCATCTTTAAACCCCACTAATATTATAAAGCCGAAAGTTTGTGAAATGTGATTTTTTGTTAACTAGGATCTTCAAAACTATTGAACACATCAATATAAAATTTGGCATATATTTAGAACATAGCCTAACTTAGATAATAGGCTACTTATTATACCGAAAATACGCGTGCGAAGCAGCGGGCAGAAGCAAGTTTAAAATAATTCTTCTAGTACGTGATTTGGTTTGAAAATGGAGTTAAGGGGCTTTGCTAAGTACGTATTTATTATTTAAGCACTCTCATCTTTCCTGTGAAGTCATTGAGACGCTTTCCAAAATATCAATTCACTTCATTTACACATTAATCAGGACGTTTCATTTTATTCTCAAATATTTTCCATTAAAGGGTGCTAAAAGCAACATGGCCGCCAAACGCGCGCCAATTTCGTATTCAGAACGTGGAAGCGACGAAGAGAGCGTGGATTAATGTTGCCACTTTTAAATATTAAAATTAGATTATTGTATTGCGAGAGAAGTGTCGCAAATTGATTCCAATATACCTTTGGGTAGGTAAGTAGCAGAATGATTTAATGATACCTAATCAAGTAATCATTCTGCTTAGCTTAATTGAACTGAGCAGTTATAGGCACTATTATGATTTTACGAGAGGCCTGAAAATCGTCGCAGTTCCCAATCAGTAGTGTGTCAAATTTTGAAAACAATCAACACGGTGTAGAAAAGCTCCCGCACATTTTAACTAAAAACATGAATTTTACACTTGAATAAATAAATCTCTTTATTTTGTAATTAAATCCATAATTATTTAGGTTTTCGTTGGAAATCATTATAACAGTAGGTACCTAAACGGTACCTAAACTGTGTATTGGTTCTTTGGCTAATAGTTGTAGGTAATATTTGTGTCAATCGCTGATAATGTTAGGTACACTTATTATATTTATGATACTGTTTATATGTATATAACTTCATTCCAAATGTGTGGCAATACGCTGTTACTGTCGACACTAGATAAACCTTAGGTATATAGTTTAAAGTGTCGTAGAAATAAGAATAGAATAAGTTTTTGATTAATAAATAAAATACAAAATACTCGCTCGATCTCTTGGTCTCAAGCGTTCGTATAGTATTGACGATGATAACGAAGCTTTGTGTAAATGAAGTTTCTTATTAAACTAAATATAATAATCTACGCAGTCGCAAAACACATTGCAACAACTTGTAAAAGCAGTGAAAAGGTACGAATTATGGGAATTAACATTTCAAACGCGACTTCGTTATTCGCTACACCACCCCATTGTACCGCGGTCGCGATGTCTTGGTCCAGTGCTAAATGTTTTGAATTCCAATTCTAAAGTTTTGTGGCCTTGAAAAAAGTGCTCCATCTTTGGTCATCACAAACGGTGGATAAAATAGTGTCAATAGTGGCTAGAAACACCTATGTATTAGTTTTCTTTCTAGGAACAGGAACCTTACCTACTTCGTTTTTAATAATTACACAACTAACCATAAAGCCAAGATCCCAAGGCGATGTCTGATGTTTGATTGGGTCCATCTAGTTCTTGTGAACTACAAAACATTTCAGTGCTGTGGAATACATACTGCCATACTAGAATAATATAAAAGCACAAGTCATTATGTCGGTCTGTTACCGTTTCACGCCTAAACGGCTGAACGGTACATAATGAAATTTGGCAAGTAGGTAGATGTTATCTTGTGGACGGATAGGCTACTTTTCATCCCGGAAAATCGCGTGCGAAGCTGAAGAAGGCAGAAGCATGTTATAAATAATTACGTATTACACTTTTTCTTCTTTCGCTTCTTCCACTTTAAGTTCATTGTCTATCTCTTAACTTCCGGAAAATATCAAGACATGTTTTCATCAGGCAGTATGAAGGTGGCGAACGCGACTGCATTCGCAGAAATAAATGACATTTTAAATTGGAATCAGTGCAAGTGCGATACTCGTCGCCTCACAGGAGGGTGAGAGGACTATTTTCGAAAGAACTCTCATAAAATGGAACACATTCTAAACGGCTAAAGTGGGAATAGGAACGTTATTTAGTTTGTCTATGTTTGCTCTACCTCAGAACGGTATTCACCGTGGTTTGGTACTTGGGTCAAATGCCTGGTCAAATACCTGGGTAATATTTTTGATCTTTGACTGTCTCTATCTTGTTCTTTTTAAAGTTACAGATATTACCTGAAACCAACCTTCATCATCATCCACAGCTCATGGTATCCCATGGTTGGGCGTAGGCTCCTCTTTGCTTACGCTAAACTTTTCGGTCCAGGGAATCTACTCGTAAAAACGAAAACGAAGTTTCTGCTTCGTTTTCGTGCAAACGGTAATCTTACGCAAGCGATTTTGGAGCTGGTTTTGCATGAAAACGAACCAGAATCTTCGATTTTCTTTTTCCGAGGCTTTACACATTCAGCCATTTTCCGAGATTTTTACTAAATCGTCGACTCAACTTACTTATAATTTAGATTTGTCTCTAGGTAGTTGCTAATAGCAAATCAGATGGTATTAATGAAACGTTTTTTCCAGAAAAGTTTGATTTCTAAACATAATAAGTATAGGGTATTGAACATACCTAAAAACCACCAGAATATCGAGTTTTTGACATGGTTGGTAAGTACCTCTTCCTAGACCACCTTGTATCTATGTATTAACCTTTTCCTTACCGAAATAAATCTCTGCATATAAAACACAATCTGGCTCCCCCTGTGGGTGTGTCCTACCTCAGGGTTTAGTTAAACGGCCGCTAAACGTTTGGGCGGCCCGCCCTACGCACCTCGACATCAAACAGTCACCCTTTACAAACTCAAAGCGATTCTAAACCTTATGTTTATGGAAGGAAGGCGAAGAAAAACGAGTTTCTGGAAGATAGGACTTTGACGAAGTAAGGAGAGGTTAATGTCTATACGTATAGCTTAAACGCCGTTTACCTATCACTTAGCGGGCGTGACTGCTTTCCCTTTTTGTAAATGCCTCCTGTTGGTAGTTGGTTCGTGTTGACGGAGGTGTACAAACAAATTTTGGAGACACGTCAATGGAGCTGTAAAAGGATAGAGTAACATCTGTTATTGAAACTGTAAATACATATCGCTAAATACTATGCACAAAACACATTTTTTATTGTAAATACGTATTTACAGTTTTTAGTGAAAGTTAACTGTAAATACATATTGATTTCACTTAAAATAGTCTGCACATGTTTCCTCTCAAACATACCTAGCAAATTTAGAAATCTAAATTTAAAACCTGTTCCCACAAGGCAGGCGAATGAGGCCTTCCAAACAGACCTGGAGACACTCAATCCTGGCAGAAGTGAATACCTGGAGTGAAATTAAACGCGAAGTTCAAGTCATTACGGGATGGTGGATTTACTCTGCCCTATCTAGGTTCTTAAGATAAGTCAGGTGAGTCAATAGAAGTATACAGTGATAAATGTGTTGTAGAAAGTGTGAATAGGTACATAATTGCCGTCACCAAAAATCATCCATAAATAGTCTACATTTTATTCTCTCGGATATACAAAAGATCCGAGCTATTATGGATATCTAATTTAATAAACTTTATACAAATGCTCTCTATTTTCGTGAAAATCGTTTAGTTCAGTTTATTTTTAGTCAATGGTTTCCTACCAAAGACCCATTAAACTCATTTTATTGACTAATTTCAGATTTTGACGACCTCAGTGGCGCAGCGGGGGAGAGTCCGCCTAAGACGCAAGAGGTTGCGGGTTCGATTCTCGCCTCGGAACTTGTGTACGATCTGCAGAAATTTGTTCCGTTGGTCTGGGTGTTTTCTATGTATCATAAAAAATATATCTATCTATTATGTATTAAATATCAGTTATCAAGTACCCATATCACAAGCTTTGATTAGCTTACTTTGGGGCTAGATGGTGCTGTGTGGATTGTCCAGCATTATTTATTTTATTTATTTATTTTTTATTTATAGATGAAACTGAAGTAGAAATGCAATAAATGAAATGAAAACTATTCCCTATACGTAAGTATTAATATATATTCTCTGCCTATACTTATCTATCCTTTGGAAATGGCCTTGACTTACACCCAAGGACATTTCCAGTTTACCACACCGATCTACTCTTAGGTATGGGTTATGTATTGCTAGTAAAAACGATATTAATACGGCCAGGACGGGCTAAGTGTCCCTCTCCCACTGGGAAGCGATTAATAGTCACCCGGGAAAAATATGACGACAGGGAAGTATTTAGAACAGTCCATAAGGTGTTGTGTATTTATTTATTATTTTTTTATTATTTATTTAAGTTAAGGTCTTATAAACAAAAAACAATACAAAGTACTATTCATCTATTTTCACTTCTTAGTTTCGACACCTCGCTCTTACTAAGTTCAAGACTTGTGATAGTGTCGTGAGGGTTCTCTACCTCGGTAAATTAAATCTTATATTTTAGCACATTATCCACTTTTCCAAATTTGTCTCTCTCTCTCAATTAGGTTTGCTGGAAGTGAATTCTTTTTAGGGTTAAGCTCGCCTTTGCCTTTATTTTTCTTGCGATATGTTTTACTTTTACTACCTATATGTTGTGCAATAAAGAATTATGGATTATGAATAAGCTAGTAGGTTTACAAAAACTTTAAGAACACATGTACTATACTCAAAATACTACTACAAACCTATATTTAATACTTGTTTCTGTCCGTGGCTTCACACGCTTTGTTTCTATGGAAACGCTTAAAGATTATTTCTATCCCATGGGAACTGTTTTGTGGGGTAAAAAGTAGCTTATGATTGATTCCAGGCTTGTAGCTACATACATCTATGCAAAATTTCAGCCCGATCGGTTCAGTCGTTTTGGCGTGAAGAGGTAACAAACATCCATCCATCCATACATCCAAACTTTCGCTTTTATAATACTAGTTTACTAGTTTATTAATGCCCGCGGCTTCGCATGCGATTTTTCTATGGAAACGTTTAAAGTTGATTTCTATCCCATGGGAACTGTAAGTAGAAAAGTAGCTTATGTTTGATTCCAGGATTAAAATTACCTGTAAGAAAAATGTCAGCCCGATCCGTTCAGTAGTTTTGGCGTGAAGAGGTAACAAACATCCATCCATCCATACATCCAAACTATCGCATTTATAATATTAGTGTGACTACATTAAAGTTAAGCCAAAAGTAAAATACACTGTGTAGGTGTGAGTAAAGTTAATTGTGTATTGACAACATAAAATGGGGGAAAAGGGACGGTAGCAGGCATGACTTACTTTAACTTTAAAGTTTTCGTTGTATTCTCTCGAAAACGATAGAGATTCCTTCTTTGAAGAAAATATCCGAGGTAGTCTCTAGCTCTCCAGCAGGCGAAAATAAATCAAAGTGTAGCCCATAGATTACAATCCTATTTTTTATGGTAAATTCATCATGTCACAGAGAAAGCAAGCATGGCAGTAGGTAGTTAAGTAAGCCTTTTATGTTTTTGCCTTCAATATTATTTATTGTTCGATAGATAGTCCCACTCATTCGACTCTGTGCTTCCCGCCCTGCAATACCCAGACCGCTTTGACTTGGTACGTTTTTTGCGTTAGTCAGGGCTAAACAACATTTTTCCTCTATCTGATATATATTTATATTACGAAATAGGATCCTATTTCGTAATATTTTAGGTACTAACTAACTAAGGTAAACTATTTGTATAAACTGGATATGTAGATTTCGCCGGAGCTGTAGGCCAAGCACAGGGATTGTTGTCTAGGGTAGAATAGACAAATATGACAACGCATCGTTATACAATGCGTAAATTATTGAAGTTGAAGAAATGAATTTCAAATAATTTACACATTCAATAAATAAGTGATGATTTTTACTCAATTCTACCCTAGACAACAATCCCCGTGCTTAGCCTACTGGTTGGATCCAAATAAAACTACAGTAAAACCTCACTCCCAGCCATTATTTTTTAAGCTTTCTTAACACCGCGGTATGAGTTAATCTAAGAAATCTTTAAAGTAAGAAATCTAAGCAGAGAGGGATTTTATTCTCTTGAAAGTAAAACTCTGGTTTTTCAGCGGTACACTTTACATTTCGAACATTCGATGTGTTTGGAATGTTTAACACCCCTGAAACGTCGTTTTTTTGCACGCCTAGCTAATAAGCGTCTACTGGTTCGTGAAATATTACAAATTGCGTCCCCCCCACCCCAGGGGGAGAGCTCCCAGTTTTTACACTGGCTTTTTCACGCCAACACATCAAGGGCCGATGGCAAGTGTTAAATGAACGTGTCTATCCATTTAGTCTTTGATGTGCAAAACGATTTTTAGATTGGAACTAGTTGTTTATATGTGCGCGAGCTGCAAGCAGCTCGCGTCGGCTGTGTATATTGTTAGTTTTAAATTGTATTTCCCTTTTCGTAACCTACGTCTTTCATTTTATCGAAATCGATAACCAAGAGTGGGTTTTGCTATATAAAAATGTCAGCCATCTTGGATTTTGAAATGGACATCTTATTCGTAATCTACGAGTTCGAGTTTATCGAAAACGATACCCATATCAAATTCTTGGATTGGGGAGGGGGTTCAGGGGGGGCTGGGCGTGAGAGGTCACAGCACGGCTCGCTTCGCTCGCCGTGATGTTCCCGATGTGTGTGTCTCACACGCCCGCCGTCATAAAATTCCTAATCCTCACCCCCATGTTAGTCGAAAACGATACCCATTTCAGATTTTTTTATGAGGGAGGGGTTTCCTGGAGCCTGGGGGCGAGGGGGGGGGTCACAGCACGGCTCGCTTCGCTCGCCTTGCTGTGTGACGTATTGCGGTTCGCTTCGCTCACCGCAATCCGACACACGCCTCCCGTCAGAAAATTCGTAATCCTCACCCCCATGTTAGTCGAAAACGATGCCCATATCAAATTCTTGGATGGGGGAGGGGGTTCAGGGGGCGTGGGGGGTGGGGGGTCACAGTACGGTTCGCTTCGCTCAATGCAATACGACCCCGCACGTGCTGCCACACAGCAAGGCTCGCTTCGCTCGCCTTGCTGTCTGACGTGAGTCGTATTGCGGTTCGCTTCGCTCACCGCAATCCGACACACGCCCGCCGTCATCAAATTCGTAATCCTCGCCCCCATGTAAGTCGAAAACGATACCCATATCAGATTTTTTGATGGGGGCGGGGGTTCAGGGAGCCTGGGGGCGTGGGGGGGTAACAGCACGGCTCGCTTCGCTCGCCGTGCTGTTCCTCCGAAGTCGCATTGCGGCTCGCTTCGCTCGCCGCAATGCTCCACCGGGTTCAGGGGGAGGGGGTTCTGGGGGGCAAGGGGGGGGGGGATTGCGGTCCGCTTCGCTCACCGCAATCCGACACACGCCCGCCGACATCAAGTTCGTAATCCTCACCCCAATGTTAGTCAATAACGATATCCATATCAGATTTTTTGATGGGGGAGGGGGTTCAGGGAGCCTGGGGGCGTGGGGGGGTAAAAGCACGGCTCGCTTCGCTCGCCGTGCTGTTCCTCCGAAGTCGCATTGCGGCTCGCTTCGCTCGCCGCAATGCTCCACCGGGTTCAGGGGGAGGGGGTTCTGGGGTGCAAGGGGGGGGGGGATTGCGGTTCGCTTCGCTCACCGCAATCCGACACACGCCCGCCGACATCAAGTTCGTAATCCTCACCCCAATGTTAGTCAATAACGATATCCATATCAGATTTTTTGATGGGGGAGGGGGTTCAGGGAGCCTGGGGGCGTGGGGGGGTAACAGCACGGCTCGCTTCGCTCGCCTTGCTGTTCCCCGTAGTCGCAGTGCGGCTCGCTTCGCTCGCCGCAATGCTCCACCCTAAAAAGTGGTCAAAATATAGGCTAAAAATGGCCAAATTTAAGTTTTTTTTATAAAAAGGGGGGTCTAGAGGGGTTGGGGGCGAAAAATTTTTTTTGCCATCCAAATGGTGTTAAGCTCTTCACACGACTGTGAAAAAAATTTTCTTCTAGCTTACTTCGTTTGGGAGATATCATAAGGGGGGGTTAAAAAGGGGGCGGGAGGGGGGGTGATTTTTTTTTACTTTCAATTGGAGAAGAGACCTTCTATTTGATCCCGCAATCAGAACCCCTCTATCGCGACGGCATCTTGTAGCACTCTCAAAAGGGGGGGTCTTGGGGGGCAAGGGGGGGGTGAAATTATTTTTGAAATCGAAATCGCTTGACCCCCTCTATTCAACCCCCTTAAAATTATTCATCAGTATGACTCCGTTACGAAGCCCCCCTGGGGGGCGGGGGTTCCGGGGGGCAAATCTCAAAAAGTCGGAATTTTCCCTAGGTCCCCTCGACCCCCTCTCTACATTTCTGCAAAAAAAAACATACCTCCCCCTCCACCATCAAGGAGAACAATTATGTCAGTCAGTCAGTCAGTCAGTGAGTCAGTGGTAATCGAGCTATATAGTATTATAATACCTAACTGTTATAATCTTGTTGACAAAAATACCTACCCATCAAATGAAAAAACATATCTGCGACTCAGCTCCTTGTTGTACATTTTTATTTTGAGCCTATTTGAATCTTATAAATTCTTAGAAATCAAAGAATATCTCAATTTCTTTTTTAAATGTGGGTTCAAGTACGTTCAGTCGATTTTTTTGGGATTTTATTTGATTTTTTATAAATTCCCCTGTATGTGATTGCTTACGAAAAAATATATATAACATGTCTCATAAGTAGGTATCGATTCTGAAAAGTATTCTTTTCAGAATCGAATACTTATTTCACATTTCTAACAACCGCGAAATAAATTTTATGAACAACAAAGAACATTATGTTTATAAGGAAATGGCAGCATATAAACGAAATTCATCCTATTATTCAACTTAATTGCATTACGTACATAATTAATTGATTCTAACAGAATCTAGCGATAGATCCAATCAATTTCCCGAGGATGTAATATAACGTAACTTTATAAATGGAGGAATTTGGAAAGTGAATTAAAGCCCCACAAACTGGTTATATCAATCATAAACTTATTCGATTAATTACGTTTTGCGGAGTTAATAGCGACATCTAATATTGAGCGTAGGGATGTGCTCATTCTTGAGATATATCGATAAATCACTGTGAGTGAGATAATAGAGAGAATCGATGTTTTCGCATTCACCCTTCATTCATTGGCCCGGCTACTGAAAAAAAGATGTTAAAATTGGCAAAGCATTTACTTGTGAATAATTTACATCTAGCTATGAAATTCTTCCAAATTATTGTTAATCTGATGAATAGAAAAAACAAAACAGTACCTAACTGTCACAATTTTTCGTCTTTACTAAATTTAGACATAATCCTTTAGGGCTTTTACCCATTAAACGAATCAACCACTCAAAAGTCACGCGCTCAGGGCTATACAAAAATTCGAAATCCCCTCACAACAATTTGACTTTGAACCTTTACAAAATGATAACGATATCGTTCCATGAAGTTATATTAAAAAAAAAACAAAATCTGTTTTTGCCGTTTAGTTGCTACGATGCCTCAGTAAGACAAACTTTATAAAACCTCTTATTTGAGCATCGATCATAAAAAAATCTGAATAGGACCTACGTACGTGCATTAAAATAAACTAGTCTGGTACGTTACAGAGAATGCAGGGTTGCTCTTTTTCACTCGGATACGGGGCATTTAAGAAAATATTTTAGTATATAAATCCACACCATACATACTTACATGACTACTACGTCTACAGTTTATCCATACAAGACTCTTATTGGAATTTTACTATAAAAACTATCGTAGTTTGACGTTTTCTTTTTAGAATGTTCTACACTCATCATTCCACTAGAATCATCGTAAGATCATCGACCCTTCCCATCCCTAGACAGCCCATTTCGGCAGTGTCATTAGGCAGGCTGTTAATGATTAATGCGGCGCCTACCCCTCCCCTTAACCCTCGCAAATAAAACTCACTCCGACACTTAATCGACTACCCCTTTTGATGGAGAGCTCTGTCCTTTAGGCTCTGGTATACGAGGTAGGCCGTACAGAAAATGTTTTTCTTTTTCAAGAAGTTGAAACACTCAATCGTTCGTAGTTTATCAATAGGAAAAAAGAACCTTTTAAATATTATAATGGTTTTAATTGTCAATGGTGGTTGCTATATTGTTGTTTATGAGAAATAAATAAATTTTATTTCATTTCAAAATATGTACTTAATGCTCTAATTTTTGTTGATTGAGAATATTTATTACTGGTTTGATTCTTATTCGCCTAAGGGTCATTTGATTTTTTTTTATTTTTTCCTTGACACAAAAAGAAGGGGATGTTAACTCAATCGGATGTATCAATATGTGCGACTGTGTGCTATGGCTTCATGAAAATTAATATACCTACTGGTTCAAAGCGAAATCATATGGAATTTAATTACCTACTTTGAAAAGCTATATTTTTTTTTCCAAAGATGGCTACCACGCGGCGTGCGGCGCCCTAACGGTGTCGTTTGTAAAATTTCTTATTTGCGAACATTTTCTGAGACTGGCCTATGATCGAGTGGATTACTTACGATTGCCGGAGCACGATTCTTGTATTGCACTGAGTGGTCATTATTTGCTGAATTATAGCTTATTTTTGATGATTCGCTAGTTTTATTTGATTTTGTCGTGATATCTATGTGGCCATGGTTTATTTACTTTGCTTATTTAGACAAAAGTTGTTTCATTATGTCCATGGCGGACGTTTCATGCCTTATTCCACGTAGAATAAAGATTCTGTTTATTCTACGTATAGCTTAACACACCCACAATTTTATAAATAAGGTAAACTCTATTTAAACTTTACATTATGTACCTGTACGTACAGGTAGACCGTATGTATCCATTTTCTCACAATAATTTACAACATAATAAACCCTCCCATGCATCCATCCGAACCCGATCCGAACCAAATAACCATACTTAATCGAAGATAATTCACGAACAAAACATCCATCACACATAAAATACATTAACATCCTCTTAACATGAGCTAATGCACTTACTTTTTGTTTCCACTTTTAATTTTGCAATCGAGGCTCGTATCTGCTTGGCAATTACCGAACCAACATGTCCAATGTCTATAGGTGATCACTGACCAGCAAATGACGTGGACAGTACCACTTTATCTCTTCAGTTCATTATGACGCTAGCGGTGAGTCTTTTACAGCAACAGAGAAACATTATCAAGGGCAGGCTTTTGTTCTAAATTCGTCCACCCGCAGAGATAAATTGGTGGCAGTCTATAGGTGTTCAAAGGACGAATTAAAAGGATAAGAGAGCCGAAGCGAGGTAGCAGGTAATTAGTCGTCCCAGATGATGGATGACGCCCCTCGCCGATACTGATGGCCACAAAACGAGCAATCAAAGCTTGTGTAAAGGCGAGACACAGCGGAGGGCTATCTACAACGATCGCTCATACGTTTTTAGAGATAGGGATTAACATAGGTATGTTTTCTAAAGGAGTGACATCAGAAAGGAATTGAGCGAACTATCGCAAAAACAGAAAAGTATAAAAATATAAATTGTTTCAGTCTAATTATATCTCAGAACGAAATTTGGTTTACAGGTTATAAGACTGTATATATTTTTTTTATCGTCGGGGATTTTTGATCGGAGGGTAGGTATTTCCTCCAAAAAAGGTGCAAAAAGCGGGCAACTGAATTAATGAAGTCTACATTAACATTCATTTACAAGTAATAATGAACTCTTAATTTTACAGAACTGTAGTTTTCAGCAAAAAATAACAACCAAAGTTATCAGTAGTTAATCAACTCCAGTTATGAACCATGATATTATGAATTTTTACTTTTTAGTGTTATTAAAACGCCGCCATTTCAAAGTAGTGTAATCCAAAGTCCTAAATTCCTACAAAGCTTCGTGTACGCCAGCCCTTAACTCATTATACGCCTTTGATAATACTATAAAGCTGTACTTAGATATGGAATATTCGATGATTACGCTGCGGTCGCAGCGTACAGATTATTTTAAAGGAAGTTAGCGTATTATGTATTTCTTTTACGCCTCACCGTATATGGAAGCCGTATGTGTAATGGCCTTTTAATTCGATTTGAGTGGTCATAGTTTCTGTGTTTGGAAATTGGATAGGACAGGAAGTGATGAAAGGAGCCGCTGGTTTCGTTCAGTAGCTAGTGGGGTTTTGTAGAGTCATTGATACAATGCTTTAACATGACTCTTTGGAAGTTCAGAACTCTTTTGAGGTTTGAAGTGGCGTGTTATGTACCATGTCTACTTGTTTAGGACGATTTTGTACGACAGTACAAAGAGGAAAGAGAGACCCTTGCTCTTCAGTGGGACACCACTGCAGGGCAAAGGCCTCCCTGTCCTCTTTTTATATTTGTGAATGTGTATTTATTCACCACTTTAACATTAGAAGTTATACAAAGCAAGTTATGCTTTACAATTTGTGAAAGATCCGTCAAGTAGGCTAGTAAAAACGCTTTAAACGTAGGTACTCTACTGTAGTAAGAATCACACTCAATGTTAGTAATTTGAAATTGTTTGAAACAATCAAATTGTTTGGCGGACACCCTAGAAAATTACGTTTTAATAGTCTTGAAAATTTTAAAATCTTAAGCTTGGAATTTGCGAGAAACAGCTAGCAGTTAGGAATTTCAGCAGCTATATTCTAGAGACAAAAGCAAAAAGCTATATCGTCAAAGCTAGTTATTCTATAAATATATAGCCAGTAAACAGCATAATGACGTTTTTTACGAGCACCTCCACAGCAGCCATAACTCCATTGGAAACGGTGCTCATCAACGGTGTGGCATTCCGCCCCCCATAAGGGATCTTAAAAATATAAAAACCTTTAAATTAAAATTAAAGCGTTTCCTCCTTAACGCCCAGAAGGAAGACGAAAATCTTAAAGATAACGATAGGTCAGTAATATAGTTGGAAAGTTGTACAAAATAATTTCATAGTTCCTTATGTAATTTCATAATTTTGTTTAAATTTTATAATAGTTTGTTATTACTTTACTTTATTTTATCTTTATATTTTACTTTATTATTACTTTGTACTTCGCACAGCCATTTGTGTTGCTTTTTAGTTGGTTATAAATAAATAAATAAATAAATAAATAAATAATGTTGGACAATTTACACAGCATTATCCAGCCCCAAGCTAAGCAGAGCTTGTGTTATGGGTACTAGATAACTGATATACTTAATACAATACACTACATAGATAGATATTTTTTATTATACATAGAAAACACCCAGACCAACGAAACAAATTTCTGCAGATCGTACACAAATTTGTTCCGAGGCGGGAATCGAACCCGCAACCTCCTGCGTCGCAGGCGGACCTTCGCCCACTGCGCCACGGAGGTCGTTATGAAAGTATTTTTATGAAAGCTCTGGATTTGCCTCTCCAAAACAAATTTCGTAGCATCCTAATAGCATCAATCTAACTCGCATAATAACAAACTCGACCGGCCGACCTCGGGGACGACAGCCTTTGCTCTATGTCTCAGATAAACTGTATGATCTGACTGTATGATCTCAGATAAATGCAAGTCAATTTAATTTTGTATAATGTTTATAATGTGTAACTACCTTTCTATTTATTTTGTTAATTTTTATTTAAATTATGTTAATTTTAGTTGTAGTACCAATTTTTTTTTTTTTTTTTTTTTTTTTTTTTTTTTTTTTTTTTTTTTTTTTTTTTTTGGAAATATGGACTACCTACCACCGATGGTCGTGACGTGACCTGTCTTTGGCATGCACTGAAAACCAGCGCTGGGTAGGCACATCAGGGTCTACCCAGCACAATGCTGAGTGTAAACCATATTTGCCCTAAACCTGCTACGCACAAATGGGATCTAAGAAGTAGTGTATAGTTAGCTTTTATGTTGTGTAGTAGATTATTAAGGTAAATAAAATTATTTTCTTTCTTCTTTCTTTTCTTTCTCACGTAGATAGAGCGAGCTATTACCGCGCATCAACTCCTGCGCAGCGCAGGTGTCGCGTTAGCCACGCTACTGTGACACTCGAGAAGATTATGCCGGAGGGCTTTGTTGGTAAACACGCAAAGGGAACTGAATTATTAGGTACTTGATGAGATTATCAGAAATTGTACCTGATTGCAGAAGAGTAGCAGAGTATACTCCATGTACACTCCATTTATTCCATGTAGAGTTAAGGGTAGAGTTGTGTTTCATGTTCTACTTAAATTTTAACCTCCAATTAAAAGGGGTGTTATGAGTTTGTCGGGTTGTGTACCTATCTATAAATAATAAATAAATAATGCTTGACTATTCCCACTGCATCATCTGGTCCCAAGCTTGTGTAATAGGAACTGGATAACTGATAATCTGATAAACCAACCCTCGAATACCTACTCAAACGCAACTTAGTTTTAAGCACGTCTGAAGTCGCGATTTTTTGATAGTTTTCCGTGAAAATCTGTTAAAATTTGTCATCTGAGACGTTCTTATACCTGAGTTGCGTTTGAGTAGGTATTCCGGGGTAAATTACAATACATAGATAGATATTTTTAGTTGGTTTTTAGTTAGAGGGCGAAGGGCTACAAAATGTAGCTAAGAACAAAACTTACCTTTAAGAGACCAGACGATTATTTTGCCCCATTTATCAAAATCGCTATAACCTTTTTGATAAATGCTTGGAGGTATTAAAGACATAGAAACACTCGAAAGATAACCCAGGCCTCATGATTTTTTTTCTCGCAGATTATAATCCTACCTTACGCGGTTTTTTTCCGCAACTGCGGACAAAGATAAGATAAAGATAAGATAAAAACATTTATTTACAGCAAAAACTAATACAAGATACTTAAACAATAATTTATTTCTAAGTGTAAGTATAATCCTTCTAAATTATGTAGTATAAGTACCTACATTTGGTTGTTGCCGAGACGTATCTACATAGATGTATTCTGATGGTTCCCTCACTAGGCTAGGCCTGTATCGAGGAAACCTATGTACGACAATTTCCATATGTAGCAAAATCCTGCGGAAAAAACCGCGTGATGAGATTCCGCAGTGCGGGGTAAGCCGTAATGTCACGTCATTGTGTCAAATACCACGGTTACAAAAAACAAAATCTAAGCAATCCAATCATACATAACCTAATTTGCAGTAATTGAACACGTAAGTAAACTTTCAAAAGTAGCTGCACACGTAATCTATTGTTATAAATAAACGTGCTATTGTCACACACGGTTCTCAGACATAACTGGCTTGTCAGTTGACTTCAATTATTAACATGCACGTTAGGTTTTTATAACTACCTTCTCTGAGATAACTATAAACACCGAGGACTCAATTATCAAAAATCATTCTATGCTTACTAATATTATAAATTCGAAACTTTAACCTGGGCCTCTTCGATAATCCATGAAATTATTTTAGTCGTTTGACTGATAATCAAATAGTCGTGTCCTATAAGTTTTTCATCAATCGATTTTGTTTATGAAGAAGTTAAAATCGATTTTGCTTTTGGTGCTCAAATTTTTGTAATATTTACGTATTCAGTCATACTCAGTCTGTTATTTTTTGACGCCAAAACGGCTGAACGGATGAAAGACTAGTTTATAAAGGTACTTAATGTATCCCGGGTTGGACATAATATGCTAATTTTTATCACGGAAAAACGCATGTGAAGCCGCGTGCTGAAGATATACGATATGCTCCAATTTGGAAGTTGCATGATGTCGTTGAGATAATTTAGTTTAGATGACGGTTTGTCATTTTGTCCCTCGCCTCAGGCATACTTTCACGTTAGACTTCATTGGATGTTTTTGTAACTCTTTCGGGACATATATGACCCCAGTGGCGTAGTGGGTAGAGATCCGCCTTCGACGTACAAGGTTGCGGGTTGTCTTATATTATAAGAAACTTCATTGTGTGCTGGACCCGTACTCTTAAAAGCGAAATCGATGTTTCTGATTTGTTTTCGTGCAAACGCTAATCTTATGCAAGCGACTTATGAGTTGGTTTTGGACGACAACGAAAACAAAACTTCATTTTCCTTTTACGAGTAGGCCCCCAGGTTTGATTCCAGCAGCGGGACATACATATTTGCATGATCCGCAGATAGGTAGGTATTTGGTCCACGTCGTCTGGGCTTATAAGTGGATGTTTATCAGTTTTCTGGTGCACAACACAAGCTCAGCTTATTTTGGTACTCGAGATGATGCTTTGTGAACAATCATCATCATCATCATCAGCCTATGTTAGTCCACTGCTGGACATAGGCCTGCCTTGACTTTGCTTTTATCCTCACACCTGCGATTTGCTGATGACATAGTTTTAATGGCGGAGTCGCTAGAGGAGCTGAACCTGATGCTGGACGGCCTAGCTTCATCGTCGCGATGCATCGATCTTGGCATGAATTTATGAACTCTAACAATATACATATAAAGAATATCTAGTTTTACCTATTCATAAAGCGAAGCGACGGGTGACCCGAGAGCTGGTGAGTATCTGGCGCAGCGCATCAGCATTGCCATACAGCGGGGCAATGCAGCGAGCGTCTTGGGGATGCTTCCGACTGGTATTAATATGGATTAGTTGAGCTACCTGTGGATTGTTTGCAACAGTCTGCAGTTAGCTCAATTGTTTCTATTGTAAATACTAGTTGTAATTTATTTCTATTATTTGATTTTTTTTTTGTGAAGAAAGGCTTCTGCTCTATTTATTGATCTTGACTTGAGTATCGCTTTTGCCATAGAAAATCGTTACTCAAGTATAGATCAATGTTTGAGGAATCTTTTGTAATACGACAGCGCTTTCGTTTTAAACACTTCTTGCGAAGAGAATCGCTTTAGTTTAATCCGACTCAAACGTTGTATTATGCGAAGATGTAAATTGATAACGGCGAGAAAAACAGTTCGGATTTAACATAATTCACACGGGATAACTCAGGTTGAGTGCATATGGAGGTTCAGCTCAGGCCAAGTCTGATAGGCCAAGTCTCTCTGATCGGTTGATAAGGGATATTTGTCTTTATGGTGATTGCGGTGGGTTCAATTTTATACCTTGTAGTTTTCACTAGCAGGGTGGTTGGTATTCTTTCAAAGACTTTTTTTAAGACAATCGGACGATTTTAATTGACGTTTTTGGAAGAAGTTTGCAGACGAACTGCTGCTCGTCTGTTTTATCTTTCAGACATCATCCTGATCTCAGATTTATTTATCTATCTTTCCGATATCACACTCATATATCCTATCCTACTAATATTATTAAGCCGAAAGTTTGTGAAATCTGAATTTTTGTTACCTTGGATCTCCGAAACTACTGAACAGATCAAGATGGAATTTGGCGTACGTTTAGAGCAAAGCCTAATTTTGATAATAGGCTACTAATTATACTGAAAATACGCGTGCGAAGCCGCGGGCAGAAGCTAGTACTTCATATGGAGGGAAACAGAAAGTGACGTGCGGTAGCTTTAGCGCTGTGTTATTTATATTTTTGTTTATTATAATTATATTCTTAAACTTGTATATGTTTAAACTATGTGATTTTTCCTCTGTGATATGGTTTTTTTGCCTGAAATAAAAGAGTATTATTTTATTTATTTTTCAACTAGGGACTTGGGTACCTACTCATATTAACCTTGTAATATAATAAATCTATGAAATTTAATATTGTAATACAATATGCGTCGCCTTCCTCTCGCAAGATGGGTTGACATTATCTCCAACGTCGCGGGGTATACGTGGAAGCTGGAAGCACAGGACACAAAAGGCTGGCAAAAGCGAAAGGAGACCCAAACCCAGCAGTGGCACCAGGCTAGAATGATGATGATGATGAATGTTATATTTTCTTTCCATGCTGTTTTCCAAACTTCAGACGGATGGGAGATCCCGTCATAGTTTTAGAAAAACATGTTTTAAAATATCTTCTCATTCTACTCCTAGATTATATATATATATTTTATATATTATATTATTACGCCTGCGACGCAAGAGGTTGCGGGTTCGATTCCCGCCTCGGAACAAATTTGTGTACGATCTGCAGAAATTTGTTCCGTTGGTCTGGGTGTTTTCTACGTATAATAAAATATCTATCTATGTAGTGTATTTTATTAAGTCTAACAGTTATCTAGTACCCATAACACAAGCTCTGCTTAGCTTGGGGCTAGATAATGCTGTGTGAATTGTCCAGCATTATTTATTATTTATTATTTATTTATTTATTTCAAAAGTTGTGAAAATGTTGCTACAACGCGCGAGAGCGCTGCCGTGTTATACAGGCTTCTAAATCGAATCGGTTAGATATCTCAAGATATTTATCTCCATGCTTTAGGTATTATCTATAGATTTACAATGTGTAGATATAAACAACAAGGGAGATTGTATTTTGCGGTAAAGCGATAATTCAGCCCAATCTACGTCGTGAGCGCGCGCGCTTTGTTTCACCCGCTGGCTCCTGTGCGCCTTTATTTAGAAAATTGATGAGAAATGGTTTCCATTACGATCTACCGCCTTGTAAAAGATATTGCTACGGATCTTCTACGCCTGGTCAGGCTTGGAATCAGGTCTCTGTTTGGGGGAACTGTTTCGATATTTTTACTAAGCTGCCTTTAGTCGCTACAGCTGGTTACGTGCATGGTCATAAATCTTAACAATTAAATAAATAATATTGGACAATTCACACACAATAGCCCCAAGCTAAGCAGAGCTTGTGTTATGGGTAGGTACTAGATAACTGTTATACTTAATATAATACACTACATGATCATTATCATCATCAATCATCATTACCATCATCAATCATCATTATCATCATCAGCCTATATTAGTCCACTGCTGGACTTAGGCCTGCCCTAATGAGCGCCATAGAGCCCTGTCTTCAGCTTGCCGTCTTTCGCATACACTACATAGATATATGTATATTTCTATTAAACATAGAAAAACATCCAGATCACCCTTAACAAATATCTGCAGATCGTACAAAAATTTGTCCCGAGGCGGAAATCGAACCCAAACAATTAATTAATTATCGAATTAATGTAGGGATTTCAGTAAATCGGTGGCATAAAGTTAAAAGTGTTATTTATTTTGGCACTTAAAATTACCAGGCCAAAAAAATACAGTTAGGTTAGCCTATGGCGGGTACACCAAAACTAACGAAAAAACTTTTAAATGTAACAAAATTTGAATAAAACGTTAGCACGATGACGGTAAATATTTCGAGAAACACTTGATCTGAAATTCAGTTCTGTAGGCAATAAGTGAACGGTAGCAATCCAAACTCCCCCACCCTAGCTACAACCCTGAACAAAGTTCCGAGGGAGAGGAAATGAACGCAAATTTGTTTTCATGATTGCGAGGTACGGAATATCGAATTGATATCGATATCATTTCCTTGTGCAATCGTATTTCTCATTACATATTTATGTGTGACCCCGTGTGAGCCCCTACCTTCACGATTTCCTAAAGCTACCTTACTAGACAAATAATATACAAAGCTTGGAATTGTGACATTAACGAACAATGATATGAAACTGTGTTAACAACCTCTATGAATTTGTTATTTGAGTAGAAAAATATGGAGCAGTTCGTTATTTTATAAGTCTTCATGAAAGCTCCAACAAGAAAGACAGTCCAATCTCGGATTCCATTTTACAGAACAGTAATCCATTAAAATGGCAATGGCCGACCCATTGCAGAGATTTCAGCAACTATTACCATTAATTATATGAAATGTATTTTATTTGCAGCAAAAACAATAGTATTACAATAAAGTAGGCACACATTAGAAGCCTACTATGAAACTGATGAAAATGTAATTGCGGAAGACTTAGAGTTTACGATTTTACTGAAGTGGGGACACTAGGGCGAGTCTCTGTCGTGAATGATAGTAAATTTTAGTATTTTGCAATATTTCGGGACATTTAGAGCATTCCAGCGAGAATCAACGGTAGCTAACAGCATCACAGGCTCTAAACAGTCCGTTTTGTACGTGCATAGCTCGTCCAATTTGCGTGCTCGCATCTCACCACGGACAATCGCGCTCAAATTGCCCGCCTCTGATTGCCCACGGACGTTTATCAATATTGCGGCCGCTGCTACTACTAGTACAATCGATAGCAGAGGCGAATAGTAACTTGTTTTTTTTTTTTTTTTTTTTTTTTTTTTTATGACAGAAATCACAGCTACTGACTGAACATTACATATTTCCGGAATGAAAAGTAAAACGGACTGAGTTACTGTGGTAAACTATACGTTTTATACTTACTATTTTCTATACATTTGCAAAAATCAACTTGAATAGGTACCTATTATACCTAATCCTCGTTACATCATTTGTCGGCTCGATAAAAATTTAAGCTTTCGTAAGTTTTTATAGTTTTCGTGTTGACAGATTCGCATCTCTATTGTTGAAATGTAACTGTATCTATGAAATATTTCATTCAGTCTTCATTCACTCACCTGTTAACAATAAAGGAATTTCAGGGCGTGCATTTGTCACAAAGGTACCTAATGAAATGCGTGAAATGAGTATAGGAACAGTTCTGGCAGCGTTTGTACCTGGCAAAGTTACTATGCTGGCGCTACGTTTATTCAGCCACATGATAGATTGAGTAATTGAACAGGAAAACGGAGACAGATGACGAATTAGTCGCACGTAACATTTCAGATGCTTTGTTGTCCAAAATTACTAATCATACTACAAAGAGACGATCATTAGTTTACTGTTTTACCGATCATCGGTAACCGTGACCCGAATGATGATCAATAATTACAATTACGTAGATGCGGAACGAATAGTTCGTTGGTAGCATCACGGGGAGTCAACGATGCTCAGCGGCAACAAAGCAGGGGTCATTCTC
Organism: Eupithecia subumbrata; assembly: GCA_949316285.1. NCBI lineage: Eukaryota > Metazoa > Arthropoda > Insecta > Lepidoptera > Geometridae > Eupithecia > Eupithecia subumbrata. Next base: position 4,131,593 of record OX438648.1, read on the forward strand.
ACAAAGCCGTCACGTTTACCGACGTGTCGAAATGAGCATTCAAAATCGACACCGAAAAAAATATCGATTTCCGTAAATAAGCGAGTGTGGCACATTTATAATAATGATGAATGGTCGTCGGCTGTTCGCGTCGATATTGCGTGGCCAATCGCGCAACCGCCGCGACGTACTCAACTGTTCAATGTTCATTGATTCCTAATCGAAAAGGAAATACTGGAAGCATGTCCTGCTATAAATTTTGTATTATAACTGGGCCGGTCGATTATCTATTACGTTGTAAATCATTATACAATTCCTGCAGCATAACAAACCATCGAACATTTTTATGAATTCCGAAAGTCATTCATAACGTTACTTACTGAAACAGGAAGGTATATTTCTACAATAGTCGATGTAGGCAAAATGAAGCAAGCTTTTTCAGTGTTCAGTCATTTGACATTGAGAGCAGTTGTATTATACAATTGTAGGTACCTGCTTACCTACTTTACCTTTAGTTTAGTAACTATAATGCCTTATGGTCAAATTACTTTACTAACAAAGAAAATTAAAATAAAAAAAGAAACCAATTAGAACTAGTATTTACATTTGAAACAATTGAGCTAACTGTAGACTGTTGCTTACAATCTACAGGTAGCTTAACTGATCATGAACCTCAAGACCAGTCGGAAGCGTCTCCAAGACGCTGGCAGCATAGATCCGCCAGATACCCACCAGCTCTCGGGTCATGCGTTGTTTCGACCAGACACTCTGATATTTTTTTTAAAACCCGTAGGGCCTCAGTTCCCCTACGGACCTAGCCTCGGCCCCAAGGAAAGCAAACGCTTAGGCTTTGTCGAGACCTGTATAACTGCGCCTCTTGAGATCCTCGGCTAAATCTGCCGCCGCGCCTGCCCTCACGGATGTCCTCGGAAGATGGAAAGGCGCAAGTGTGTCGACGCATGTAGAGTCCCACAAAATGGGTGTACGAGCACGTACATTGTGCATTGCCCTAATTAATGACAATCGCGTATTTACGCCAGTCATCAATTTCAGCACTAGGTACTTTTTATTATATTCAGTTCGCGATCACCTGTCAATCGAAACACGCGTCTCACTATCATTTCTTTAGTAACTACAGTTTATCGTTAAATATATCAGTTAAAATTTATCTCTTGGTTTTTCTGATATATCCAGCTTAGTTACTATACGGGTGTACGCACCGTACAATGGGCCTCCCAACTCCCTTATGGGACTAGTGCCAGTGTGTAACACAGGTTATTTACTGTAACAGGTACCTATATGTTAGCGTAAAGTAACCCTTGAACATTTTTACTAATTCCGAAAGTCATTCATAACTTAGGTGAAATAGGAAGGTATATTTCTACAATACTCGATGTAGGCAAAATAAACCAAGATTTTACTTACAATGTCAAACCACTGGACATTTTTAGGGCGTTTATGACACTGCAGTAACTGTTAAAGTGTATTGATTGAAATCGTTCTATGTAAGTTCATAATTGTATTGTACAATTGTGCCTACCTACCTTTAGTATCTAAATATAGTTTGTTGGTATTAGTTTAACTAAATAATAAAATAAAAATCTTGAATGAATTTGGGCGAAAAATAACCTGCGTGATTCTTTACCCATTAACTTTTAAGTTTGAACAAAACATCACTTGATGTAAAACGAAAGTTGCAATATAACAGCTGTTATACAAAGGTCGGTGGGTGCCAACCACAGACAAAAGGCAGCTCAGTATAAACGCTCCACCAATTCATCGTCACTAATTACGTAATTATGGGGGAGAAAGAAAACATGAAAAAGTGTAAGGTGGACTTTTGGTTTTGTAGGGTTCCGTCGATTAAGATTATTAAGATATCTGCTTTTGGTGGTAGATTTGTTCTGCAGGGGGCGCTGCTGCCCGCCTCCGGTGGATATCCCTTAGTCGCTTCTTACGACACCCGCGGGAAGAGTTGGGTGGTGCAAATTCTTAGCCAGCACCACACAGCTGCAATCCCCAACCCGCATGGCCAGCGTGGGGATTATGGGCACTACCCCCTATGCGATAAAAGCCAATAAAGCGCTTATCAGGGAGGGGGGGGGGGCGGCAGCGTCCAGCACTGGATCAATACAAGCTGTTGAGGTTGAGGTAAGGTCGCTTACTGCCGCTCGCACGTTAATGTGCAAGTCAAAAATAATGTCATAAGTTTGACGTTGTCAATACCATACCTAGAAAAGAGTGGCTTGAATGGGTAGATGCTTAGAGGTTCCAACGTAAGGGTCCGGCGACGGATGAAATGAATGTATTCTTCTTAGTTTTTGTGTAGATAAGTATTTTGAAAAAAGCTTGTGGCAGGAACCTAAATAAATACTATTCTAATACAAATTATAGCAATCCATGGTGAAAATATTCTCAAACAACAAATAATTTTGGTACTACGTTTGTATGGGAAATTCATCCGTCGCCGGACCCTTAAGTAACGACTCTACAACAAACAAAATTAGGTAAGTTGGGACTTAAGTTATGTCATAATTTCCATGACTGGTCTATTGCTAGAAAGAAGCTAATCTCAAGATCCAATGTTGGTAAGTAACTCACCAAACAGTCTGATTAAACTGAGAAGATAAGAGTTATGTTATAACACTCAGAAACACAATTTCTTCTTGACTGACCAACCCTTAATCCTACTAATATTATAAACGCGAAAGTTTGTAAGTAAGGATGGATGGATGTTTGTTACTCTTTCACGTAAAAACTACTGAACGGATGTGGATGAAATTTGGCACAGAGATAGATTATAGTCTGGAATAACACTATATTTTATCCCGGAATTCCCACGGGAACAGGAACTACGCGGGTGAAACCGCGAGGCTCTGCTAGTTATTTATAAGCGCGAGGAGTTTTGTCATTATCTTGCGGTTATGGAACCCCAAAAATAAAATGGCAGGCATTCCCGGCGCCGAGTCGACACATTAACTCGCGAGCACGACATTTCTCGATCCGCAACATTCGTAACGTTTTTTTCTGCAAATTGAAAGTCATGTATAGCTGAGACGTCATTATTATCATCAGTAGGTAAAAAGAAGCAAAATTTCGAACATAGGTAAAAAATATCTATGTATTTAAGTAATGTATTAAGTATATCAGTTATCTAGTAGGTACCCATAACCATTTAATGTGACAAATAAATGATAAATGATGCTTAGATACTTACTATAACACAAGCACTGCTTGCTGTAGGGCTAGATGATGCTGTGTGAATTGTCCAGCATTATTTATTATTTTATTTATATATCGGAACTTCAGAACTGTTTAAGTTACCTTAAGCTATATTCACCAATTTTTTGCTAAGCAGGTGTGTGTGTGGTCAGCTACAAAATAGGTTGTTGCTTCTTTTGAGCAAGAAAAAGAATCGAAGTAATATTTCGGACATTAACATTCAATTTATGTTCTTATTATCATTTTATGGACCTAAATTGAATTAGTATGTTGTGTTTTAGTATGTGTGTAAAATTTTTGCCTTTTACTACATATTATGTTAAAGGGTGTAGGTACATGTGTACATGGTAGGTTACACATGTGTACATGTGTTTGTGTTTTGATAATTTCAAACACTGCAATTGAATAATGATGAAATTATTTCATTATTACTCAATTACAGTGCTTGAGACATGGCTATCGCATTCTTTGGATAATGTATTCAGGATGGTATCGGTACTCCCATACAGTCAAAGATAATGTGAAGTGTCTTATTTAGTTCATTTATTTAGACATGCATTTAAGTTTTTTTTAGGTGACCTTTGCACCTACAGCACTGAAATAATTTAAAACTTTAATGAATTTTGCTACCAGTGGAAACTTCATAAATAGCCCTCAGTTAAGTACATGTTATTTTCATGTATTTGTATTAATATTTCATTAATGTAATTTTCTAACTGTAGGTAAGCTTTCCTACAATTTGAAAATAAAATAAAAAAAAGCAGTAAGTATGAGTTTTTGTATTTGCAGAGTTTTTAGCTCTCTAAACATTATTGGTGTTGTCTGAAATTTAAAGGAAAGTGTTTAAATAAATCACAATAATTTATTCATGCTATGAAAATAATCTGTAAACTTTATCAAGACTCGAGAACAGAACAAAGCGTGACCGGAAATACCCTTAAAATACTTTTTAAATCATAATGTGATTCCAAACCGAAAACCATGTTTGCTTAATTAGCTTTTTTGTTAATTTACAATAGAAAAGTTAATGATGATTGAATATTACACTAATTGGTGTTCACACACACAAACACACAGCTAAGTTACCAATGCACACTGACACACAAAGTAGAGTCACGCAGAACTGTGCATGGTGTTGGTACAGTGTTGCACAAAATAGGTTAATAAAACGCTTCTGGAAAGTCATATTCAATGTCTTTTTAATATTTATAATTTTTGGAGAAGAGTACGAGGACGGTTTTTATCTCTTTTCGAGCACAGAAGAATTACACGTACTACCTACCTCCTTAGATCGGAACGCTGGAAGTGGATCTTTTCGAGTTTAGTCCTACATAGGCAATGCGTAATCTCAGGGACATCTGATCTGATCCCAAGATTGATTTATTTAACTGATTGTTTACATAAATGTGTACCATGGTGTACAATCCATCGACGGTTGTCCGATAGACATCGTCCTTGAGCGATAAATAAATAATAAATAAATAATGCTGGACAATTCACACAGCATTATCTAGCCCCAAGCTAAGCAGAGCTTGTGTTATGGGTACTAGATAACTGATATACTTAATACAATACATTACTCAGATAGATATTTTTATTATACATAGAAAACACCCAGACCAACGGAACAAATTTCTGCAGATCGTACACAAATTTGTTCCGAGGCGGGGATCGAACCCACAACCTCCTGCGTCGCAGGCGGACCTTCGCCCGCTGCGCCACGGAGGTCGTCACACGATAAGACCGCCAATTATCAAATTGTGCTGTAAATGTTTTTTGTTTGTTAATTGTTCCTAAGTTTAGTGTGAAATAAAGAATTTTCTATCTATCACCCTGAGTGCTTGTAAGACACCGGCTATTTTGCTGTAGGTAAGTTGTGTGTTGTTGTGTGTGTAAGATACGGGCAGTAGCTAAGTACGAAAACAATTACACAAAAGCTATAAGAATGCTGTTGGTGTTCCTCTTTAATAAATGAATAAACGCTTTTCTCCTCGCCTACCCCACACACATGCACACATACACACACATGCATAGTCAGTGGTCAGACACAGGTGGCCGCGTCACCTGACACCGCGGACCGGCCACTTCCGCCGGACGTGGCAATTAGCCGCGACGCTGACACTTTGACCCGCCGCGGATTGGGACCCCTGCTGCGTGGACACTGAGGCTCAGGGGACCCCTGCCTCGTAGATACTGAGGTTTTTGATTAACCCAGCCACGTAACTGAGGTTTCAGCTATGGGTTTCTGGTTCAAGAAGGAACTAAATGCATTAATTTGAGCTTCAAGAATACATTTAACTCGGAAACGGAGTAATATCGTGTCGACTTATCGCTATGCTGCCACCGTTATAGAGTGAAAAAAGGGGCCCGTACCTACTCTTAAAAACGAAATCCAAGTTTCTGATTCCTTTTCGTGCAAAAATAATCTAATGCAAGTGACATAAGAGTTGGTTTTACACGACAAAGAAAAAGAAACTTCGATTTTCCTTTTCGAGTACGCCCCCAGACATGGGTGCGTTTTTTTGACAACTCGAGTTGAGCTCTTGATGATTTTTGAACCGAAGTTAAGGCTGATATGAGAGCTTGGTGTCATCTTGGTGCTAATAACTCGTACCGACCGATCGCCGTTAAAAGGCGAGAAAAAAGCACTTTTTCAAATCGATAAATATGAACGTTGATAATTTATTGGTACTAAAACGATATTACGCAATCATGTCTTCATTTGTTTGTAATTCTGTAATTTCCATTCCGTTGGGAGAGTCCACTTGAACTGTTGGTAGAGCTTGGTTATTATGTTTCATAAAATTTAAAATCCAATAATCAAAGGAAAGAATAACTTGTTTACGAGCTATGGCAAATTGTCAGTGGCTAATTAAGGCTCTCGAAGGACCTCGTGCTTTAAGCTCTTTTAAATGTGACGGGTAGCCTTTGACATTAGACATAAGTTTAACGATTCATAACCATCGTATTAGGAGTTATTGAAAATGGTAGGTATTACCCTGAGGGACCGCAAAATAAACGTTTGGCTCAGGGATCAAAGTTACCGACGTTATAAAGCGCATCGTGAAGCTGAAATGGCAATGGGCTGGCCACGCAGCGCGTAAAAATGGCTCGTGGTGCAAACTACTGGCAGAATGAAGACCATAGTCTCCACAAATGCGTTGGTACGATGATGTCAAAAGATCACCTGGAGTGAAATGGATGGAAATTGCACAAGACCGCAGGAACTGACAAAGTATGAAGGACGCCTACACCCATAGGGTAGAAGATGGCTAAGAAGAAAAGACTTTGGCTACGAAATTAAGAAAATGTGTTTTTTATGGTAGCTTATTAAATAAATGAGTTAAGTTTCGACGTTTAGATGGATGTTTTTTATCACTTTACGCCAAAACTACTAAAAGGATGGAGCTGAAATTTTGTATACAGGTAATTCTAATCCTGTCCGCATCAAACGTAGGCTTCGTTGAATCTCATAAATAATTATGGGCATAAACCCATGAGATAAAAGCCAAGAAGGCGCTTCTGCGGTCACTTCTGTAGGCCTGCGTCCAGCAGTGGACCAATACAGGATGTTGAGGTACGACTGACATCTAGCACCCAGCACGTATTTGTGACCAGCCCCTAAAGCCCCATTGCAAGAAACCAACAAGTCGTAACGGAGGGACGTGCCTATTCTGATCGAGTGTTCACACACATCCTCCGCAATAACCTGTCATTTCTATGATTGTACTGTCATTTATGCGCATACAGGACTCGGAATAAGCACCATTAATGAGTATGCAATAAAATCAGACTTCCTTGAAATTTTTGCTACTAACTATGGCTAACGATTTTACAAGACTAAAGACACGGATTACGGGATACTTACCATGATTAGTGTCGAGCTTTGGTTTTAGAGTTAAAAACCATGATTGTTTACTTAGTTCTTTATTTATTGGCCAAACAAAATCCACAGCCCTTAATTAATAAAAATATTACATATCAAGTTTTACGACCAAAAACGGATTTACTTTTTATACAATAGTTAGATATATAGACTTTTCAAAAGTTTTGGTTAAATCTTAATTAGCGCGAAGAATTCTTTTCTTAAAGAGTTTATTATTCGTAAACCACAAATTGTTAATTTATTCACTAAACAAATTACTTTTAATACTCGCCATGGTTCAAAACCTATGGATAGGGTACCTCCCGTCGACCTAGAATTATGAAATTTGGCAAGAAGCAAGGCCTTATAACAGTAAATTTGTAGTTAATTCACAAATAAAATAATTTTGATTCTCGCCATGGATTAAAACCTATAGGGTACTTCCCGTTGACGTAGAATCATAAAATTTGGCAAGAAGCAAGGTTTATAGCACAAGTAAAGGCAAAAATCCTAAAACCGTACATTTGTAGTTTATTTATCAAAAATAAATACTTTTGATTCTTGCTATAGACCAAAACCGTACCCGTACCGTAACCGTAACCGTACCGTACGGGTACCCGTTGACCTAGAATCATAAATTTTAGTAAGGAGCAAGGTATAGCACAACTATAGGGAAAAATCCAGAAGCCATAAATTTGTAGTAAATTCACAAAAAAAAAATTTGATTCTCGCCATGGACAAAAACCTAAAGGTTACCTACTTCCCGTTGACCAAGAATCATGATAATTTGGCAAGACACAAGGTCTTACGGAACCCTTAGTGCTCGAGTCCGACTCGCACTTGACATTTTGTAAACATTTTGATAAACTTGTCACCATACTGTTTATCATTGACTCACAGTTTCCAATGATAGTAATATATTCGAAGGGTAACTAATTTTATCTAAATCTCAGTCAAAAATTTTCAACTAACTGGACCTCTATATTACCACTTTTAACATTAACTTATCGTAATTTTATCGAACAAGCATAAAACCGAAACTTAAAAACCCAAGTTAATTATTCATATTTTAAAGTTTTTGAAGCGTTAAAATTAGGAGAATTAAACTAGTTTGTATGATAATTTCTTGTGTTGGAAAGTCATTATCATTATCAATGGGTTATGTAAATTGCGAGTTGCTTTCTATGTTCTCGGACCAGATAGAGGCGATATAATTAAGTGATTTACAATTTAATTTATTAAACCGGAGTCAATCCTCTGATACATTTCATTTCTGATTTTTTTTCAGTTGGTTTGGTTAAGTTTTGATTTATTTAATGGGATTCACAGAAAGGATCCTAAAACATTGTACGTACAAAAAGGAAGATGTATCTTTCATTAAATGTGTCTTCTTAGTTAAAGAGCATTTCTTAAATTTTACATGTTTACTACATATTTTAAATTCTCGGAGAAAGGCATATTTTGAGACTTAATCTTGATTGGGTTTGGATAGGTTATTGTCACAGCGTGTTCCTCTTTTTTGCCTTGAAAGTCCAACGCTGGGCAAAGGCCTCCCTTCCACAGTTTGCTCTTTAGATTTCTAATAATTTGATTGATTTGAAAAACCTGAACCGACTTCGAAGACCTTGATTTTACACTGTTTATAAGTTCTTCGGGATAAATACTACCCATCGGAAACAAAATTTTTATGTGACCACCTAGGATCATGCTCTATACAGGGTGTAACAAAAATAAGTAACCAAACTTTCAGGTGGGGTGTAGAATCGAACACTGAATTCAGGAAAAATATTAAAAAAAAATCCCGCCCGTTCTTTTTCGAAAAATAAAATATATACGGAATTTTCACTACATTACGCAAACGACTGATGCACGTGTTTATTTGACATTAAAATATGATTAAAAGGTCTACGTACCTTGTGTACACCTTTTTAGCAGATAAACATCTTTTTACGGGGGGCACCCACGACCGGACACGCGATATCGCAGCAGCGCGCGCGGCGGCGGGCTGCACGTGTTTAAAGTTATGTAGGAAGCTAGCCAATGCATTCCAATTTTCCCATTTCAATTTTCATCTCGTGGTATACATTATCTGAATAACGCATACGAGCCATTTTTACGCACAAAAAACCGATAAGCGCCGCCGCGACCTTTACCTTGCGCTTGCAATGATGCAACTAAACGGCCATTGACCCTAAGATAACATTTCTGTGGTATGACAGTTTGACAAAACTAACAATAAGCCTAGCATTGGGTGAACATTCGGATGAACTAAGTTTGTATACCTATCTCGCTCTCGCGCGCTAAAAGTTTGTGCCTTTTCTTGTCTCAATCTGGTGCTTCGGAAATGCAAATTGTAACAACCTTTTATGGGGTTCATTGTAAGTTACTCACCGTGTTTTTAAAGGTCAATGTGAAGGTAGGTACTTAGGTAGTCAATGATATGAAAAAAATAAAAGCTAGTAGTGAATATCTTTTAGTAGGAAGGTGCATGCTTAATGAATGTACCTACTAACTATGCATTTTTGCGATAGAACGTGTGTAAAGACTTAAAATTATTTATTTATTTTTAATTCCTAGAGGAAAATTGGAATGTATTTGTTGTACGTAGGCTCCATATCTAAGCACGCCGTGCAGCCTGTTCGCTTCCGCTGCAATGATGTCGCGGGTCGATGACCGCGGTGGCCGCTCATTAGGGCACCGTTTAGGTGTTATGGGCTTATAAAAGAGATGAATACAGGTACTTAGGCCATTTTTTTTAAATTCCAAATAGACACATGTATTATAGTCTATTGCCTAATGTTGTGAAAATTTCGTACCTATTTATTAAATTTTTCGAAAACTAAAGGGCGGGATTTTTTTTCAATATTTTTCCTGAATTCAGTGTTCGATTCTACACCCCACCTGAAAGTTTGGTTACTTATTTTTGTTACACCCTGTATAGATAGACATATACAATAGCAAAAGAATTTTCAAAATCGGTCTATAATTAAGGCAGGGCGCAATCGTGGACGCTTTTGTGTCTTGTGTCAGATACAAGATACCGATGAATATTTTGATTTCTATAGAACCAGTATGAAATCATCCACTCCGTGCGCATACGTAAACATTTTTTGTGTCGATTTGCTCCCACTTAACACGTACTCATTGACGACCAAAAAGTGTTCGGTGACGGTAACTGGAAACAAAAAGGATCTACGTTTGCGCAGCGCCTGAAAACGTTCAACCGAACATAAAACCTCATCCTATTTTCGAAGTCGTTTAAAAATAGTTTGGATATTCTCCGGAAACAATAAGCTCAATTATCTTGAATTCCTAAACTAAAACCAGACGCAGAATTGAGTTCTTAATTGCGTTTTTCAGTCCCATACGTCAGCAATATCCATTATGCGGTTAAGTTGGCTCGCTAATGAGTGCGCGATATCGTCCGTTTTGTAGCACGTAATCGCGATGTTATCTCCCCCTCCCTGCCCCTACCTCTGCCCCCTCAGCGGACCAGAACCCCCCTGGGACTGGCAGCACTGCTGCGCTCGCGTTTGACAATTGTTGAGTGAAGTGTGAATGGGTTTTATCTTATTAGCTTTGGATGATTGTGCGGACGGTTTGTTTCGGGATCGGTGCAAATTATTTGTAGATTTGTAGCGGTTTGTTATATTGTTGAGACTTTCTGAATAATGAAAAGTAATATCTAGGAATGTAATGTATTATTCCAAAATAAATTCTATTTTAATCTACTAATATTATAAAGTCGAAAGTTTGTGAAATGTGAATTTTACTTTGTTACCAAGGATCTTCAAAACTACTGAATAGATCATGATAAAACTTGGCGTACACATTTAGAACATAGCCTAACTTAGATAATAGGCTACTTATTACCTTTATCCAAAATACGCGTGCAGAAGCAGTAAATAATAATTGACGACCTCCGTGGCGCAGCGGGCGAAGGTCTGCCTGCGACGCAGGAGGTTGCGGGTTCGATTCTCGCTTCGGAACAAATTTGTGTACGATCTGCAGAAATTTGTTCCGTAGGTCTGTGTGTTTTCTATGAATAGTAAAAAAAATATCTATCTATGTAGTGTATTAAGTATATCAGTCATCTAGTACCCTACCCATAACACAAGCTCTGCTTAGCTTGGGGCTAGATAATGCTGTGTGAATTGTCCAGCGTTATATATTTATTTATTTTAATTATGCACCTATATCAGTTATCTAGTACCCAGAACAGAAGCTTGCTATGGCTAGATGGCTGAGTGAAGTCCAACATTACTTATTTATTTTATGCCTACAAAAACTAGAATTATATCAGTAATATTGTGTTGGGTACTTACCCAGGTACTTGTATAACAATGGACAGTCGAGAGGAACTCAGGCAAGAAAAATGTCAATCTACGTTATTACATTCGTAAATCTAATTTCTGTGTCATAGCAGTAAAATTACAAAATGACTGCACCATTATGTCTAGGCACGCGGGCGCAGCTAACCGCGAAACGTCCATTTCATTTCCATAATTTCACAAAATACCAGATTAAATCCGAAATCGCTGACAATCGTCCGGAGTATGCCGGCAGAACAATAGACCGGCGCCACAGTGTAGGCAACACTAGTAGGACAATGTCATACGTACCTACTTTTCCGCGAATTATACAATTTGTCTATCAAAATCATAAAGTTGAGAGTCAGATGTGAGTGATACCTTGTAGGGGGCGCTGTAAGGTTGTCGACAAAGCCGAAATCATTATCAATAAACACGTCCAGTGCCACTGGTTCGCCCTCATGTTCACGTAATTTTTATTCCAGTGCCGGTGACGCACCTGGTGCGTCCACCGCGAAATGTACGCGGCATTCGGCAAGACATAATGAAAATCGTGGTAGCATTGAACATTGTTAAAAAACATAAAGCCATTTATTCTACTACTAATTACTTTACAAAATGTCAATAATCTTTGTTTAATTCCTAGGTATTATTAGGTATTGCATCGAAATCAAAATTTATCTCTGTCACTTCTGTATTAGTAGAAGTCACCTTTTGGCATGAACTTCCCACATTTCTCTCTAAGCTCTTCAGTCTATGGCTTGTCTTGTCAATTTTTTTCTTAATAAGTCTTCCCAACGTTTCCGTGATCGTCCTCTACTTCTTTTGTTCTAATCAATATTAAACTAACAATATAGGTATATAATAAGGGAAGTCTTTGATAGTAAAAAACTATGAAGTGAATTGAAAACTCTTACGTAATGTAAAATTGAACAAAGGTAAATTAGTTGAATTGGTTTGTTGATAGGCAGTTGTTTTAGAAAGTGAACTACGTAATTTGACAAACCGATTATTATTTATCGTAATATCAACAACTCACTTTTAGTTCATTTGACTTTTTGCAAGCCATTGTTAGGTATCTGGGGTCTCCTTTTTCCATACAATTAGGTACAGCGCCTATATCGTGCGGTAAGGGAATTACGCAAATCCTATACAAAAAGGATACGTCACCATTTCGTCTCGTTACCAACGTCAAATAGACTCACCCTCTCGGCTTTGATAGCCGGAAAAAAGATCTGTCTGGCAACCCTATTCGCGTGATACTGGCAATAAAATAATAAAACGTTGTAATGACCGGCCATTGTACACAAATGTGACGCAAATAATTGCTTTTCCCATAATGCGATGGAAAAGGTCACATTGTATTATTAAATACAATTTTCATGAAGTATGTATGTGGAGGGCTTAGTATCCCTAAATGTTTAATAATGAAGTAACCGATCTCGTTTAATATCAAAAAAATATCAATACATGTTTAACACGAATCTGGAAGCAGGAGAGACGGAAGCAGAGCTCATTGTTGTAGGTAAGTAGAAATTGCGTAAGTAGGTAGTACCAAATGCTACTTGAATACATAAAATTTTTGTATCCACTATCTATGGTCTATCTAATTATTAATTCTTGCCCATTGAACATCGAACAAATGAACCATTTCAAAGATAGAACGTAGCGATTGCGCATTCAAACCATCGCCATTCCATTACAAACAGAACTCACTACAATTACGCTGAATCAATCGATACAAAGAAATTAATTACAAAAAAGTGCATACAAAGCGTGCAGTGGGCTTATCACGACAACGCGGGTCTAAAACGAAACGACTAATTACCGGCCGGGGCGATAGCATCGCTGGACACACACCCCGCGCCCTGGGTAATGCGAGGGGAAGTGCGCTTTGTGGGAGACTGAAGCGGGCTAGAGGGACTACGATCTCTCTTGTTGGGCTCTACATTATGGCCATAGACAAGAAAACAACTCATTACCGGCCGGGATGATAGCGTCGCTGGACACACACCCCGCGCCCTGGGTAATGCGAGGGGAAGTGCGCTTTGTGAGAGACTAAAGCGGGCTAGAGAGACTGAGACACGGACTCTCTTTAGCTTGTTAGCTCTACATTAGGCCATAGACAACAAAACGAATAATTACCCGCCTCCGCCGCCGGGGCTAGAGAGACCGAGGCGCGGGCTGTCTTGTTAGGGTCTAAATTTGGCCATATACGAATTATTCCCCGCCGCTACCGAGGCATCACAGTAATGCGCGGGGAAGTGCGGTGGAAGATAAAAGCGAGCGTGCTGTCCTAATAGGCCTATTTGGTCATGGAAAGCGTAGAAAACTAACAGAATTTATAATAAACGTGGCAAGTGGTATTTTATTAATGTATTTTATTTAACATCCTTAGGTAAAGGATGTAAAATAAAATGGTACATCCATCACCGAATTTGCCTTTTGTTGTTTAACAAAATATAAATCCGGTATGAATGCGCCCTTTTGACCACCCCGCCGCGTATTTATATTTGGGTTTTGATTATCCTGATGCTGTTATTTATTTATACTGTGACAAACCGCTCCGCTTATGAAACAACTATCAACCCAAACATGGTGGGTTTTAAAACTACACTTTGTTAATCATTTTGATTGAAATGAAAGGAAGCAGCTTGACAATTAAAATAATATAATGTGTATGCAGTAATTAAACGGGATATGCGTAGATAAGGTTTAAAATAGTTTATTTTATTGGGTCAATGATTATTGTAAAGTTTTAAAAATAACGTGAGAAGTTGTAAAATTTTCTGCTTCGTTAGCTTGGCACTTGACAAATTTTGAAAGTGGGTCTTTAGGACATGCCATGCCAGGTTAGAAGTTATAAGAAAATACAGGGTTACTAGTAATTTACTGACACTGGGTGGACTGCAGGTTCTGCCCATCATCACGAACACGTTCATAAAGACGCCAGGTCTTAATTCCTAAAAAAATATGTAAATCACCTTGACACGAAAAAATACGTTTGTTTATCCAGAACCAAATGAATTACTAAAGAGCGATCTCCTACTCCCACCTGAACCTCAACCTCAACAGCCTGTATTGGTCCACTGCTGGACGCAGGCCTCCCCCTGATAAGCGCCTTGTTGGCTTTAATCTCATGGGAGTAGTGCCCATAATCCCCACGCCGGGCATGCGGGTTGGGGATCGCAGTTCGGTGGAAGAATTGTTCTGCAGGGGCCCCTGAATGGTACTTACTACAAATACCAAGTTTAACAATTAAGACCTGGCGTCTTCAACATGTTCGTGATGATTGGCAGAACCTGCAGTTCACGCAGTATCAGGGAATTACCAACCAATAACCCTGTATATTTTTGAGATAGAGAAAATATTTTTTTAATTAGAATTAATCTGGCGACCTCTGTGGCGCAGCGGACGAAGGTCTGCCTGCGACACTGGAGGTTGCGGGTTCGATTCCCACCACCACCGGGACAAATTGTTGTACGATCTGCAGATTCAGGGTGTTCTGGATGTTTTTCTATGTATGATAAAAAATATATATATATATGTAGTGTATTGTATTATGTCTATCAGTTATCTAGTACCCATAACACAAGCTCTGCTTAGCTTGGGGCTAGATGATGCTGTGTGAGTTGTCCAGCATTATTTATTTTATTTCTTTAATGCCCTGAGTGATTTTGTATTACCTAGGTAATTTTCTGTAAAGCACTATACACACACAAAACCCATTATAATACAGCCTTACTAGCAAAGTAGTCACTTAACTACCAAATGAATTAGTTATACTTACGGTTAATTTATTTTATAACTTGCTAAATGATTAGTCCGTTGTTTGTTGCCGACATTTTAATTTGAAATTACCCTAAAACGTTTTCTCTAATTGCGTTCTTACAAAATAAATAAATATTTTTCACCTGTTTTAGGTAGGTAGATACAATAATCACGTTATTTTACTTGGGACTGAAGGTAGCTAGGTACTTCTATGCTTTATAAATGATTTATTAGTTATTACCTGCACAGTTAGTCATAATGCTCAATAATTTAATATTCATGCTGGTTTTTATGTATGTATGATAAAAAAAAATGTTGCAAGCTTTTTCCGATTAATGTATGTTAGTAGCAAAGTGAATGTTACTTGGGTAGACAAGTTCTCAAATTGAATTCGGGATAAGCTTAATTATTTAATTTTTATATCATGGTTGCTTTTTGAGACTCGATCAGACTGATATTTTAAATCTTTATTCAACCATAAGCGCGATTCGATGTACGATTCAAATTCTCAATTATGTAATTCAAGTATAGTATGAACGAAATTGAGGATCTTTTACATAAATAATGACAAACATAGGCATTAAGTTAGGCTTCCTGCGTCTGTTTTCCCGGTAAAGTACAATTTCAGAACATACAAAACCCAAGTGAATAAGTTCGTTCTTAGCAAGTGTGCTGCATCTTAGCTAGCCCATATAATCACTTTTTTTAAGTGAAATGGTGGTCAAACGCTGTCCAATTTACAATAAAAATGCTATATATAGCGTATAGCCAGGGTGAGCTGGTAACATTTCAGTCACAAACGACTGGCAGAATCGTTTACGCGGCGGCGACTAAACGGTAAGGTTAATTACAAAGAGATACTATCAGTTGCCATGTTCGTGTTTTAAAAAAACGTTCTATTTTCAAATCGTTGTGGCTACTTAGATACTTTGAATAACAGATAGCCAGTAACATTATTTAAAATATAGGGAAAGAACGCCTTAATTGTCTATATTGATATAAGTTTTCGCGTTTCTGAGTTGACTATCCCAGCAATGCTCAACCTTTTGGTTATTTTTCAAAACTTTACCTTGCTTTTCGAATTTCGACCACGGCGGCCAATCTTATCGGAGACTAGCCAGATGCGCAGGACATATTATAGTGCACAAGTGTGTGCGCAAACACAGGTGCACTCTCTATTCCCTCACTCTCATAATCCGATGGGAACACAGATCGACACGACCGGGGAGAGATCAGGCGCAGGACCAACGGCTTAACGTACTTTCCGAGGCACGGGGGTGTGCACCGCCAACCGCCAACTTCCTGACTCCGGGCTGCTCTGTCAATTTTTCTTGCTAGAAAAACCCCAGTAACAACTATTGGCCCGACCCGGGATTCGAACCCAGAGGTCAAAATTCGGCTAGGAGGACATCATCACATACGTCAGTATGCTGATGAAGTGGTTGTATATGAAAACATTCAGGAAACCAGTTAGGATACTGTGTAGTGTGTATTGGGAAGAGCAGCCTACCTGGCTTTTTGTTATCTATGCCTCATTGTCAATCCAAAGTCAAACTCAAATAGTGAACCTAAGAAAAATCTAATCTTCTATACCTTATCGCCGCCACTTCGTCACTTTCCACCAGGTGAGATTGTGGTCAATCGAAGGGCTTATTCCAATTTCGAGGGTTTTTCAATTTGCATTAAAAAAAGTTAATTCCTTATTCCTCTATAGATGGCAGTGTCTCAATTGGCAATTGGAGTAGGTATATCAATGTCACATGAAAGGAAAACCAACTGTTTCAAGTTTCTAGTTGGTGTTTCCAATTTAGCATCAGTTTTTGTTGTTTTTGTTTTCCTTTCATTTGACATTGATATACTCAAATTGCCAATCGACGGCCCTACCACCTATCCAGATATTTAGTAGTATTTTTTTTCTTCATAAAAATGCAAATCGAAAACCCCTCATTCCCTACCGTTTTCCCCTACTCAGGGGGTCTACTGACCATAAAAAAGTGCAATAGTAGATTAATTCAGTCTGTTCTGTTATGATGCGTGATCGAAATGACTTCATTGTCAATGAAATAGTCCGTTTATGAGTTGTGAGGAACATGCATGTTGCAGGTCGTTAAGCATATAATGGCTCCGGTTATGTGCTATTAGGCGTTATTAGTTACGTAAATAGCACATTGTTTCTATGTATGAAAATCGTAATGACAAGAAACCAAAAAAACTTCCTGAAACCTTCCTCTCACTCTGAGAGAGTCTCGGGAGAGTCAGCTAGTCGACTCTCACTCTGAGACGCTCTGCCGAGATATCTAGAGATACCCGACAAAATATGAAATCTCTCACAGAAACTGTCTTCATAATAGTTCGGCTGGGCCATCCCACACACCTTCTGCAACCATAGTCGTAAATCAAACAAATAAAACGTCATGTGCGAGTTTTACCTACTGACCCTTAGAAATTTCAAAATATTCGCACACAAATGGCTGTTACTTTTGATTGCATTGCATTAGAAGTTTTATAAATATTGAAGCTCCAAGAGCTTACGGAAATTAACCTCATATACTGAAGTATATGATGTTAATTTCAATTCGATACCTTCACGCGTTTCTGAGGAAAGGGCGTTGACATACGGACAGACACACAGACGGATAACAAAGTGATTCTATAAGGGCTCCTTTTTCCTTTTGAGGTACGGAACCCACCTGACCTGAATAATTATCTACCTACGTACAAAGTACTACGAAAACTTAATAATCGTAAGTTTCCTGGGGGTTTCGAAATCGGACACAATATTGCTATAGAACTTAGGTATTTACGATAATAACAAACAAATCTGTAAACTTAAATTAGGTAGAGATTGGATTAAATTATTGAAATCGACGCTCAGAGTTGGAAACCCACATATTCAATGTGCATCGCAACGCAACCAACTGCATACAATATGAACGTAATATGAACAGTTGAAGTATTTTAATTGCGCCCATTAGCGGGGCTTACGTACCGTCCTAATTAATATGCAAATGGTAATGGTTTAATAATGCCCTATCCGTTGATTCCGACTCAATGTGAATATGTTTGCTATGCTATTGTGCATTTTTATAAGCAAAATATCACTTGAAAATGCACAAGCATAAAGCAAAATGTGGAGAGAGAACAGATAAAAAATCTATCAATAATCTTTAAATTAGAATAAATCTGTGTTACAAGTTTTTACTATCACACTAATTCTTGGGATATTATTTAATTTCTTAAATCTGTGATGGACAACTCTAAATTAAAGCTAAATTAAAGTTATACGTAGGTAAACGAGTAAAAAAAATTGTGGATACAATCAATTACTTTACTTTTAAATAAATTATAGATTTTATAAACAATTTGAAATATTTACCAATGGCACGTCTTAGCAAATACTTAGGTATTTGGCAAGACGTGCGCTCGCGCACACCAAGGCGCAAGGAGCGCGTTGATGTCTTTTCTTAGCAAGTATTGCGGCGTAGTGTCGTAGCGTTCTTAGAAATGTGAATTCCTTGGGTAATATCAGAGATAATCGCGCAGAAACTGATCATATCCTAAATTATCACACAGAACAATATAGTTTGATTACGATATAGTTTGATACGTGATAAACTGGGATAAGAAAAAAGCTGCCCGACAAGTCATGTCTTAATCTTAATTTACTTTGGTGAGTTTATTATAAATTTTTCATTGTGTGATAGGTTTATCTGAAGAAAAATATGAAATCCTCTCTTAATCTCATAACGATTCACATGGTGCTTACGAACCTCGTTAGTCATAACAATTACTTATTATGCTCTCTGATCAACTATCACACCTTTTGTTTTCATATCGCGCTTATGTAAAAGTATCAAAGAATGTAAATAGAGTTATCTTATATTCAGATAATTGTGTTTCCGCATAAGCGTTTTTGCATCATTAGCACACGTAAAAATCTATTGGATCACAGGCCTGTGTTTGATTGATCTATTTGACCACAGGCTTGGTACAAAATGATCCATCATTTTAGGGTTTCGAGATCGAAGATCGGTTTCGAAACCCTTATGGTCTCGCTTTGTCTATCCTTTTTTCCCTCCATGATAACTACTGCAGCTATCAACTTGAAATTTAAAAATAATAATACATTTCGTACGCCTGTACAGATTTAAAGAAAAATAAATGAATAATGAAAATTAATATTTTCCATACAAATTGTGATCCGAAATTTTAAATGATACCTACAGAGTCATGTGGGGTATCAAATGAAATGTATGAGTTTGTACATTTCAAAATAGTTTTTGAAATATTTGTAGGTGTCATGCTTTTTAAAATATTTTGAAAAAAGTCAAAAAATTTACCATTACCCACCCACTTTAACCGAAGCATGCAGAGAAATCCATTTGAAATGTAGGTTGATACCTTTTATTTTTAGGTATTCGTTAAATTGCGAAGTCTCTTACTGGTACTTTTCATATATATTTGTTGACAAACGTTCGAAACCCTCGGCGCGCGAGTTACACTCGCACGTGACGGATCTTGTTTTTATTGAGTCTCTTTTGCGAAGACGAAAATCGAAGTAATCAACTTTGTTTGGGTACAATGCGCGCGCTAACAGAATGGGACCAACCTTGTCAAAGTAAATACTCACTAGTAGTTAAATCCACACGCCTAGTACAATTCGCACGTCGTCGAATAAAACCTTATCAGAATAATATAGTCTATGCCCGCGGCTTCGCATGCGTTGTTTCTATAAACGTTTAAAGGTGATTTCTATCCCATGGGAACTGATTTATGGGATAAACAGTAGCCTATGTTTGATTCCAGGATTAAAATTACCTGTACCTATGCAAAATTTCAGACTGATCCGTTCTGTAGTTTTGGCGTGAAGTAAATAAATAAATAAATAAATAATGCTGGACAATTCACACAGCATTAATCAACACACAGCATCAAGTGGTAACAAACATCCATCCATCCATCTATACATCCATCCAAACTTTCGCATTTATAATATTAGTGTGATTCTCGAGTATATCTCTTACTAGGGCAACACCACGTTATTTAATCTGTAGCAGCACGGTATGTGAGTTGGCAACACTGGCACATTAAACAATAAATCCAGCGTCGCAGCTGTAATGAGCAGCGTAATTACGGACACTGCCAGGAAGCAGATATGTATCTACACAGGGACTCGCCGACCACTGATTTAACGCACAAACAAACACACTGTTTAAAATATAATTAGTTGGTTACGAGCCACAAACAATGATACAGGGGCCGAATTCTGCTAACAATCACTTTACTATGACAATACTGTACAATTACAGTGGTGCTGTGTGGATTGTCCACACACATTTGTCATCATTTATTTATTTATTTATTCTAGCTAAAAAAAATACTATGACGTATGGTCGCAGAATCATTCATCGATGAAATTTAATTATTTATGGACTCCCAACAGAAAAATCACATCACATACAGAATAACAAAAATAAAGTGGCCTTAAGTCTAGTGTTAGAGATTGTTAGAATAATAAAAATAATTTTTACTGCAGAATAGTTTTTAATATTTTATTTTCTATAGAAAAAAATGTCTTTTATAAACGAGATTTAACAGTAAATGAGTGTATAATCATAATAATGCTGGCCAATTCTCACAGCATCATCAAGAATGGAAATGAATTTTGGAATGGTTCCAACCTTGACATCTTTGACCCGCGTCTCTTCATCATTCTGTAGTTTCTTTATTCAAAGGTAAAATGCCAAAATGTGTAATTTTAAGACGATATACAGTATTATAATATCTGTGACGATACCATTGTTATGGTGGATCGATTAATTTATGGAATTACGACCCAGAGCTTGCGTATTTCTGATTGGCTGTGAATGCTTAGGAGTCCTAAGCATGGGAGGTCCTAAGTTAGGACCCTCATGGACCGTCCATATATTGTTGAGACATAGCGAAGTTTATGACTCCGACATCACAGATTTGGATAGCATTGCGTAGGGTACCTAAAAGTCTTGGTATGCTATGAATCGCGTTTATTTCAGACACAAGATCTATTTTGAGATCATGAAAAGCAAATTTAAGTAGTATTAATAATGAATTATAATATAAAATTTACGGTACTAGGTTGAGTATGAATACTTAGTACGTCAGGTGGCAATATTCACCCACCGTCTGTAAATGTCCGATAACATCAGACGGTCAGACAGGCTTACAATAATGTCGTTTTTACACATTTCAACTCTGGACATGAATGATGCAATATATAGAAAAACCATTACCTTCCTTCAAATTTTTTTCTTTTTGGTCCTATAGATAGATAGATAATATCTCTATTGACCATCAATGCGTATTAAATATCCTACAAACCACTAATTAAATCTAGTATGGCACAATCGGCGGCCTTATCGCTGAAAGCGATCTCTTCCAGGCAACCTTTGGATGGACAGGATCGTTTAGTGTACAACTTGACGTTGGCGTATATGATACTACAAAATACCTAAATAAATATTTTGTCTTGAATTATACATTAGAACAACAAAGAGAATATAATTGGAATGACATACGATCGGAAACAATACTAAGAAAACTAAAACTAAAGGACTAAAAAAAACAATCAATCAAAAACAATCCTATTTCAGTCCCTTTGCAACAAAACAAATTGTTAATTTCATTTTGCAAGTGGTTTTTGGATCTCAAAATTGGCGCCTGGCATACTTCTCGTATGGAAGGAGGGGAGGGAAGCCGTCTTGCCCAGCTGTGGTTAATAAGTGGTTACTTGCACAGCTTCATAGAAATTCAAATAAATAAATAGTAATCAATAAATGATGATGCAAATTGATTGCAGAACAATAAAATTTATATTATGTAACAGTTCAATAACTCACGCACATTCCAAAGTAGCTCTTACCTAAAGCGCAAAACGAGGATTCTTGCAATAAAACGAATTCAGCGACTCGTGAAAGTATTGGCCAGGTCGGTCACTAGTGCTGTCCCTCCATTTCTTTTATCCCGGAAAAGACCCACGGAAAGCAAAAAAGACCTAAATGGAAAATTGATTCGGAGACAACAGAAAAGTTTTTCCAAATTAACGCATTCACTGCCCTGCTCTTTGGAGCTATCATCAAGAGAACGCCGGCTAAGTAATGGACATTGTGCGTCATATAACAGACTAGTTTCTGCCCGCGGCTTCGCACGCTTTGTTTCTATAGAAACGTTTAAGGGTTATTTATGTACCATGGGAACTGTTTTGTGGGATAAAAACCTATGTTTGATTCCAGGCGTAGAGCTATATCTATGCAAAATTTAAAACCGATCGTGTCAGTCATTTTGGAGTTAAGAGGTAACAAACATCCATCCATCTATCCATCCTTACATCTAAACATTCAAGCTCTCTCATTAATAATATTAGTGTGATGTCGATAAGTCGCATAGAAAAAGATTGTGATTGCAAAAGAACTTCTCTCATTCTGTTCCGCATTGATAATCTTTGATCCTGTATGATCGACGCGGGACGGTAGGAAAGAGGCTGTCATTTTTATACTAGGTGCCAGATGGCGTGGCAATACAGCTTGTTGACCTATCTCCTTCACGAAATCATAAAGGGGCACAACTTAAAAAATTTCGTTTTGAAGGGTTAAACAATTCTTTGGAAACTTATCATTACTACGCATAAAATTGTAGATCTATATTATTTTGAATTTATAAACGTTTTCGATACTTAAAGTCTTATGTTACACACAATTCATATATTTTTTCAGTCATTTCAATGTTATTTGGTATTCTAAACCTTAATATTATTCATTAATTAATTAAAATATCGCTGGTTTAAATTTACTCTGGTGTTTTAAAACATTAAAGTACGCGAATTCATCGAAAACGTAGAAAGCTAGTAATTATTCCCGATTTTGCAACTTTTTAGGTTGTGTTGTTTGTCTGTTGCTTCCTAGTACCCTTGTACCACGATACTCTAGCGACACCGGTATCGCTTTACGATTGTATGGAAAGCGATAGAATAGCGATAATTTTACTCCTACTGTGGAGGGTGAACGACCTGTATTGCCACCTTATTTGGCATCTAGTATAGTCTCAATCTTTATCTTTGTACGCTACTTATACCTAAGTTTGTTCTGATTATTGTGTACCATAATTGAATCTTTCATGGAGTAGACTTGTCAGTGTTATCTATCGTTATCGCTAGAAACCATGTTTGTTTAGTCTACCACGACCAAAATTATAATAATCGTGAATATATTTTATGAGCTTAAGGAATTTTAACTATTGTTTATAAAAACTTAGCTTGTTAAAATTAATCGGCGTGCTGTCTCATTGCAATTTAAAATAGGCCTTAATAATTTAAACAACGCAACGTAGGGAAGTCGTTTAGGTAAACTGACCATGTCCACTCGGTTTTTACTGACTGCCCATTCGTTATAGCTGATAGTTTATATGTAACCACATTATTTTGCTATAAAAACTATGCTTTGACTTCATTATGAATGGTGGTATACAAACAAGGATCGTAGATCTTCGCTTACGTTCACAATGAATTCGTCTTTTGGGGATCGAGTCGGATTCGAAACCCTTATGATATCGCTCTGTCTGTAATTTTTTCTCCTTTTAATATCTCAGCATCTACCTCAGCTATTAGCTTGTAAAATGATAATACATCTCACGTTTTTAAAGGTTTCATACATTTTGAAATATTTTGAAAAAAGTCGAAAAATTTACCATTCCTACCTAATCTCCGAAGATTGCAGAGCGAGTTTCACCCTTTCGTTTCAGACCTTTTACGCCTTAAAAGATCTGCCAACGTTTTTAAGTTCCGGTAAGGAATTAAAAAGAACAAGCAGTCTTTAAAAATATAAGTAGATGAATTAAACATTTTTTTAACATTCTTCATAATGTGGGACACGCTCATGCACATTGCACATCACTGTTTGTCAGACGTCAGGTCCGCCTGAAGTGCGTTTACGCATCGAAACAAAAAATACTTGGGAACTATCCTCTAGAAAATTACCGATTCGGTCCACATTTCCAGAGTAGCTATTACGAGTTTGCACAATACCAAAACGGAAAACTTTACGATTAATACCGCTGACTTGTCAAAGTTGTACTGCCAAAATGCAACAAAACACTCAAACCATTCGAAAACTATAATGGAGTTGTTATGAAACTATTGCATCGCTGTAATAAGTACTATGAAAAGCAGAGTTTCTCTCAGTATTAAGAAGGGGCTGCAAATTGCTAAATGTATCGAAAGGAAACCAAAACTTTTATAGCTTTTGTAGACTAAAAAAGAGGATGGAAAAACCTTGGAACAGGTTTTGCTCCAACTCAATAAATAACAACAACTTAAGGTTTCTTAGTCGCTTCTTTACTTTAGTCTACATACTGAAGCAACAGAAATCAAAAATATCACATTATTTCCATGTCAGTGTTTAATTTTATAATTTGACCGTTTCTAAGTGTACATTTCAGACGACCTCAGTGTCGCAGCGGGCGAAAGTCTGCCTGCGACGCAGGAGGTTGCGGGTTCGATTCCCGCCTCGGAACAAATTTGTGTACGATCTGTAGAAATTTGTTCCGTTGGCTGGGTGTTTTCTATGTATAATAAAAAATATCTATCTATGTAGTGTATTGTAATAAGTATATCAGTTATTTAGTACCCATAACACAAGCTCTGCTTAGCTTGGAGCTAGATAATGCTGTGTGAATTGTCCAGCACTAGGTATTTATTTATTTATTTATTTACTGTATTTATGGAAATAAAGAGTTTTTGATTGATTTTGACTTGTGGCTACGCGAAACTGATCCTTACGCCTCATTTTACGAGTACGGTATTGATTTCAATATTACGGCCTTTTCGCTCTGGCAAAACAAAAAGCTTTCGTGTTGCTTGTAATTAAACAACGTTTAAACAGCATAAATATTAATTTTGCACTCGTGGATACTTAGCGTGATACCGCGATGTTTATTTTTTGTGTTCCGTATATCGATAAGCTAGGAATCTCGCAAAAAATGGCGACTGACAGACGTTTTCTAATGGATCTTGTCTACAGCTACATTATGAAAAGTAGGTATCTGTTATTAATTGTAGTTGAATAATAGGATCTATCATCGCGTTATCTATCTATCTACACTGGCCAGCAAAACAAAGTATGCCACTTTTAAAATTTCATTTTTCTGCTAAACTATAGAAGTTAGAGATTTAAATTAAAAACGTTGTAAAGCAAATTTTATCAGCTTTCTTTTGAAACTGTAGTAAACTATACATTAGTAACATTTTTAACTTAAAAAAAGATATAACAATGAAATAGCCATATTTAGCTTAGTGTCCAAAACCTCAATTAACATTTTATAAGTATATTTTACATGACATGTTATTTAATTTTTATTAACTGGTATTGCCTCCTCGGATACATCTTCGAGTTGGTTTGGCATACTGAACACGAGGTTTCGGAGCTGATGAATATTTACCCAAAGATTGGTGTAGCGAGTAGCGCTGCACTTATCACCCGGCACCGCTGAGAACCAGCGCTGCTATGACCCTTTTGCATATCATCATAGCAGCATTAAGCTGAGCTTGTTACCTTTCTGTGTTTCATTAAGTTTAATATTAGATAAAAGTAGGTAATTTCATTTTATTATGTCACACAAATAAAGATTTTCTTTTCTGTTCTAACGTTTCATGCTCGCTGAGAATGGTACATTACGCCCCATAAAACCGGTCAGTACCCGGTGTAACCTTTGCATGTAATGCAGTACGCTGCGTAGGTACCTACTGCCCCTTACCGATGATGTAGACTTCAACGGAACAAAAGATCATTCTAGACGTTTTTCATACGATTATGTGTCCGGCACCGTATAGCCGTTTGACGACCTCTGTGGCGCGGCGGGCGAAGGTCCGCCTGCGACGTAGGAGGTTGCGGGTTCGATGCCTGCCTCGGGACAAATTTATTTATTTATTTAAATTACTTTATTGCACACATTTATCTAAAGTATACAAAAGGTGGGCTTAATGCCGATGGCATTATCTACTAATGTTTGTATGATCTGCAAATATCTGTTCCGGGTGTTCTGGTCATTTACTATGTATAATAAAAATATAAATCAAAAATGTAATTCATTGTATTAAGTATATCAGTTATCTGCCACCCATAACACAAGATCTGCTTAGTTTGGGGCTAAATAATGCTGTGTGAATTGTCCGGCATTATTATTATTATTATAGCGCATAACGCAGCGTACTGCGTAGTGATCAAGCCACCAAGGTTTGAGAATAGTACATTACGGTCAGTGACACAGGTATGTACCCGGCTTAATGAGAACAGCCTGGCATCATGGCAACGTCAAATCAAATATCCATTGTTCCATTTGCCCCCGCTAGTTTGTAGGCGATTCTAGAAAACGGTCGTTTTGCGATAACATCTGAACAGGGCAGCAGGGGAAGGAAGTGTGGGGTACAGGTGGCCACCACCCTCGGTGGTTGTTAATTGCGCCGTTTTGTGAACACGGTAGCGTGCTCTACCGGCAATCAGCAGGCGCTGACTGATCGCTTTTTAAATAGGTTTTATGCCCACTAAAAATGTTTCGGAGGAAATCGGTAAGCCTCGTGATTGTGTAAACGCGATCGGTACAAGTGTTTCGCGACCGTGACGGTTTTGTTCTGAAAATAATTTATGATTATCATTAACTTCAAGCTATGTGGTCGGTAGTTTGCGCTGCTTACGTATGCCTAAGCATTTTTACCTCATACACAGTACACTACCGTAGACCTTCCGTCATGGACAACTATAAATAAATAAATAAATAATGCTGGACAATTCACACAGCATTATCTCACCCCAAGCTAAGCAGAACTTATTTTATTTATTTAAGGAAAACCAGCAGCTAATACAAAATTTAAAATCAAGAAAATAGAAACAGAAGGCTAATAAGAGGTTTTCACGACTGCGAAGAATAGTATATGGTTATAGGTACAAGATAACTGATAAATATAGGTACTTAATGCAATACACTACATAGATAGACATTTTTTATTATAAATAGAAATCATCCAGAACACCCTGAAGAAATATCTACAGATCGTACAAACATATGTCCTAAAGCATCCGTTTATAGGATCTTTATTTGCCCTCTCTCTGAGGCTCCATGTACACCCTCTTTCGAACAATTTGTTTAAAAAACAATTTATGAAACTGATTAAGTATTATTCGAATATTAAATATGCATAAATAACCGTTACTAACTCACTCTCAAGTAACCGGGTAATCCCGCTAGTTAGTTAGTTTACAAGTGAACAATAGAGTGTAATTGCTTCCCTTAGGTACATTACACCAGTAAATGCAAATGGAGATAGCACAGACAATTTAGCACGGGGCTATTAACAGTGAGCCGACACGGGAGATGATGCGCTTGCAGCTACCGATACGCCGCTGTGACGTTTAAACAAGGAGTAATGACGTCACAACGTGTCGATAGTTGTAGCAGATGTTTTCGAAGCATTCGTAGTAAGGTATTGCAAATAGCAATAAAGTGTTCATAAAGAGTCTGATTATACAAAAAAATTGTTGCTTTTTTTAAAGGGCCTCTTCCTTTTAAAAAAAGCAACAATTTTTTTTATGATGATACATCCAGATCTTTTGAAGCATTTAAAAATTATGGAGGAAAAAGACACTCACATACATGGAACCTGAAAACATCACTACACTTCCTGAAAATCACTACACTTCCCTTTTGGGCATTTTTTTTATTAAAAGATTTCTCTATTCACTCGTAGAAAATGTTGTATTATTTATATAATTGCACTTTCTAAAAGTCTCACCTAAGAACGTGAAATCAAACAATTACCTCTAAACAAAACTCAACTTCAAAAGCTTAGCCATTAAGTACAGATAGAGCCAAGTGTGCCTAATTAATGCAGGTCGCACTAAGCTGCGTAATAATGTCGTGTCGTATCATATAAGCAGTCTCGATGGCGTGACAAAGCGGAGTTAGAAGCAGTGCACCGCCACCGAGGTGTTCGTTACAACTGTTCCATGCCTACAAACGATTAAGTGCATTAGTACATTCGTATTTCAAGCCGACTGCATTGGTCCTTCAGGCTTATCTTGAAAAGTCTATCTTAAAACTGGCTTTGCATTTTACTGCCATAATTTAGCACTTTCGTTAGAATTAGTTTAGGATCTAAAGTTTAGATTAAGCTGTAGAAAGTTGGTTTTATTAATTGTGATCCGGCTTGTTTTGGCGGAAAAAAGAGGGATTCAGTTAAAAATTACTGAATACCTAAATAAATTTGAGTCAGAAATCGCCGAATGTAAGCAGAGTTCAAGATGGAATAGAGATCTAAAAAGAGGATGGAGATCCAAAAGTTTCTGGTAGCCGAAAAGACTGTTTTTTTTTTTTAAATATTGATATTTTGAAATAAAAATTGACATGTTGAAAGAAAACCAATAAATTAGTGCATTTCCTTTAATATGATCAGTAGGAATAATTTATAGCATCCAAGTAAAAACAACGATAATTTTCATACAAAAAATTAAGCTTTGTGCCAAAACTAAGAAAATAATATGTAGCTATTTTAATTGACAACATTTTCATTTATATAAACACCACAAAACGTATTTATCGGACAAAAGACATATTCTTGGATTGCATCTTCTATAGTAGCATAATTACTTACATATTTTTAATACTTTAAATTGGGTAATATTAACAATACATACATTTACATAGTTATGCCTTGTTATTACTTATATAATACAGTTTTGCACAGTATAGCATCGACAAACTATCGAATAACTATCGATTGACTTTAGTGTCACACTTCACACCATTATGTGCTTTAAAACCCCCTTAGAAACAAGTTTTATATTAATTCTACTGCAGTGATTTAACATAAAGTTAGCCACTAAAAAGAAATCTGTCAAATCTATGACTTTTCTTTCTCTACAGTCGCACAAAAATATAATCCTTTTCCACACTTGACATATACCGGGTTACCACTTTTTTGAAAAAAATTAAAAGTGATGTGAAAAATATAGCAACTGATTTCATTATCAGTTAACAAATTTAAATTAATTACTATTTTTTCGTTGACTTATACATCTGAGCCTATGAAGGTAGGCAAGCAAACAGTTTATCACTCCTTAGTGATAAACTGTTTGCTTGCCTTGCTATTTTCCGCCTTACCGTGACGACATTTCACGGTAAGGCGGGAAATTTAAAATTCAGTCCATGCGACATATTCCAAAGGACATTATAATCGAAATTTATCATAGGTTCTTCGAAAATGGTTTACAATATGCGCAAAAATACTTATCTTTTAGCTATTTATTCCTTACGTAAATAAGCTAAATTTCATTTTGTCGTTGACATTAATAAAATCACTGTATTAATTAATTAACAGTGTCAAATACTGTCTGTCATAGTGGTCTGGGTATGGCAACCTAAAACCAGGATTTGGCTTTAGCTATGTAGTGTCAAGCCTGGAAGATGATTATTTATCCTGGTAAACGTTTCTAAAACTTAATTTAGAGGCAACTGTACCATTAAATTTTTAAATAAGGAATTTGGTTTAGGTTTGGTCTGTTCTATGGGTTGATGAAATTTACAAAAGAAGTCGCAGAATGAGATGTAAAATGTAAACACTAAAGTGATATCTTATCAATAACGTATCTAAATTGGAATGTAACCAATCTTATTACAAGTAACTAGAACTTACAAAGCTTTTAGGAACCTATTGCTATACTTATACGTTTATCCACGACATCAATATATTACAGAATTGCTGATGAAATCTGTGCTTACAATATCACATTGGACAATATTTTCACTGTCCTAAACTAGAATAGTGTCTCTTCACTAAGTATTCACATGAATGGAAATACCAACGAAACAGTTTGAGATTCAAACTCAAATAATCTCAAAGTCTTGTAAAATTTATTTTCACTTTAGTTTATCGTCCCGATTATTTGAATAGCACACACACTTTGTTTTTAGCTTTCGTATTTCCACTCGCATTTAGCACGTCTTTTGTTTTATTGTAGGTAGATCTTCATTTGTTTCGACTATTAGTACTCTGGGTCTTCATTTGTGGAACACGCGTTCTTTGTTTAAATCATCGACCTTCATTTGTTTAACTTTAGACGTGTATGGTCTCATCGTCATCATCATCATCGGAGCGCCTTTCCACGGAGGGTTCCCGAGGGGAGCGAGGCGGGGGCGGACTGCCGGGGTCCACGTCGGGGGACGGCGTGCGTCGCGCCTGCGCGTAGTAGCTCAGGGCTCCGAGCGCCGGGGGCCCGAGCGACCCTAGGTGCGCCGACGGCCCGGCCAGGCCTAGGCCGAGAGGGGGTACGCCGCCTAGAGGTGCGCCTGGGTATAACCTGCAATAGATGTCATGGTTAGTGATATGTCAGATAAAGTTAGAAGATAAAATTACTTACAAATGTTAGGGGTTGAAGATCAAATTGGGGTGAGAAATAGTCAGGTGAGATGAAAACAGCGAGAAGCGCTGATGCGGCTGGTTGACAACAGGGCGCTGTGGCGCTCATAGGGTTCCCCCTATGTCTAAGGAGGAGCAGTAGCATAGGCTGATTATGATGATTATGAATCATGATTCATAATTTTATTGCTTTTTGCAGGCTGAGCTTAGAACGTCAGAGTTTCAAACTGAGAACTTTCAAATCAAACTGTTATTGCTATACCTCGATTGTTATTATAGAGATCGAGACCCATCACTTTATTTCTTGCAACTCACCGGTAAGGTAGAGGCTTCTGCAGCGTGTTAGCAGACGCGGAGGCAGCAGCGGCAGCGTTGGCCGCCGCCTGCCGGTAGTAAAGGTCCGCCGCCGCAGGCGCCGGCTGCGCGGGGTACGCCGGCACCCCTGCCCAGTAGCCGCCGTACAACCGCTGGAAGGCAGCGTAGTTTCCTGCCTCAGCGAGGAGTTCTAGGCCCACGGCTGTCTGCCGCTTCCATTTCGTTCTGTTGGCAAGGAAATAAGAATGTAAAGTAAATAAAGTTTTAGGACTCAAGCTACGTGTTAAACCGGGGTTTATAAGATGGAGCCACATACAAGGAACCTATAAATAAGGCATACATATACCTACCTATTTTAGAATTTATATATCCAAGAAATTAATGACTCAGGTGGCACTTGAACCCGCAATCTTCTCTTCACAATCTCTTCAAAACGCTACCATGACTAGCAACTGACCACTCGAAAATCTTTAAGAATATCTGAGTGTGGTATCAACAGTATAATAACAAATAACCTACCTATTTGTTTGAGATTATTAGAAGTAAGGTTTTTTGAGCTGCAGTAGGTGTCAAGTACCAACGTAGGTATCTCTTGCAGGTATCCCATCTGCAGCGATTATTGCCACTCTGGTTTTAAAAGAAAAAACCAAGATCTTTATAAGCAGATGCTCTTTGTCACTACTAACGTTTTTGGATAATTATGACGCCGTAAACTATAGTGGATTCTAATATTATGAATAAAATAAAGCTATTAATGGAAAAGAAATTGAAATGTCAAAGAAAAAACGTTGAAATGGAAAGGATAGGATGATAATAAAAATAAACCACTACAAAGTCTGATAGAGATGACAAAGCGTTCACGGTCCATTAGCAACTCAAATAAATCGATACGGACCGCTGTGATCCCACAAGAAATTACACAAAAACGATTTATGAGACATTATTGAATCAAATCGACTCAAAAATTTTCTAAACTGTCGTTTACGGACCCCGAACCCATAGATCACAACCCTACATACGACCCCATGCTCCAACAGTCGTCAAATTTGTCACAGACCACTCCACGCACAATGAAGATACCGCAATGAGAGTAATAAAAAATAAATAAATAAAATAATAATTTTTTTGACAAAACGTCTTGGGCACTCCCGTGTTCAGCGGAGCGCGGTCTAGTACTTTAATTTGATTTATTTGATTCAGCTCGAAAGGGTGAACTCGTATAAATTACTTTGAATCGCTGCGGGAATCCTGCTTAGCTTCTGCTTGCTTGTTTAACTTATTCATTTGAAAGTGGCAATTTGCTACGGCCTTTGAAAAAGTTCATAATTTATAACGCAAATGATGGAGTTGTTCCTTTTGTATTATTCATAGTCTAGTATCTACATGTAATATATTTAATTTTCTATATGGAGGGCTAGTTCATATATGAAGACGTCACCTCAGAAATGGAAATGGGACATTAAGGCTTGGTAGGCTAGCAGAGGCCGCATTTTTGTAATTTTTAAAATCATCTGATACTTAGAAAATAGTTTTTACAATTCTGAAAAATAGATATATATTACTTAGGATCTAGTCTAGTCAAAGTCGCATTCAGTTACAAGATCTAGTCAACTTCGCTCGATAGAAAAAGATCCCAAAGTTACCCCTTTTTCTAACGTTTTTTCTATACAATGACTAGCGAACTACTGATATCACACTTTTTTTGTATTGAACTAAGGACACTTAATATTTCTAAACAAATTCGCAGAGTTTGACTTGATAAAATGATTTTCTTAATCACCATGTTTAAATAATTACAAAAAACACGAGCGCGACGGCTTGGCAGGCGCGCGTTTTCCCTTACGCTTCTGCTGCAGGACTACCTGGCCTGAAGTCAAATAGGCATGTCTATCGTTCCGATTCTTTGCTCTACCCGCATTTTGATAACCGAGAGGTACCGAGATATCGTGTGGTATAGACAAATATTCCCGAAATTTTGTACATTAAATATATTCAAGCTCCCATTTTTCAACCGACGAAAAACGGTCTCAGGTCGACGCGTATATTTTATTATATTTTTGTATAGTATATTTTTACGTATGACCACGCATAACTTTTTACAGAGTGGTCCGATTTCGATTATTCTTTTTTTTATTGGAAAGGGTATACCCCGAAAGTGGTCCTATTTAAATTTGAAATAAATTCAAATCCTAAGGGTAGGAAAACAGGGGATGATTGATTGTTCACTCGCTGATTGTAATGTTTGACCACGCATAACTTTTTACAGAGTAGTCCGATTTTGATAAATCATTTTTTATTGGATAGGGTATAACCTCGCTGTGTTATTATCAAACTAAATTAGACTCGAATTTTAACAAGATTTCGCCACTAGAATAATTAGAAGTCGGTTTATCGTTTTTTAAAACACGCCAAATTATTCTAGCTCTAAGTAGGTACATTAAGCAACAGCAGAGCTATATCCAAAATTGAAATAGGGATGAATTAAAAATAATAAACAACCACTTCAGTGCTCATCCGAGGGATTCGCAAGTCGTAAATAATACCAACAAACAATTCCTTTCTCCCCTAATTTTAAATTTAGTTTGGAGTATTCGATTAGTTCCGAAGTGGCTCGTTATTGTCATTGAGTGAGGTTTTTATTAATTCGTGGGGAGTTGTTATTGCAAGCATTGTCATTGCTGTTATTACTGGAGTCACAGTCCTATCCTAAAAAAACTGGTGAACTCATAAACGTAAAATTGGTAAAGTCTATTCAACGAAAAAGTCAAGGTGTTTTATTTTACCTGACATTACAGGTCTCTTAAACTAGTCAGATACTCAAATTAGATAGGTAAGTGAAATTGGTGAATTTCAAACTTAAAACTATATCTTGACTAGTTAGATAATTGTTTGTAGGTTTTATGTAGGTATTATAGTATGTCGTGTTAATATTTTTTTTTTGGTTGCCACCGTCTATTTTGTTCTTACATGTCCAGTCCATCCCAAGGTTGCCTGGAAGAGATCGCTCATTGCGATAAGGCCGCCTTTGTACTTCGTCTACTCTTAGCATTTATTTCTGTATTGTTATCTGTCTTTGTGTGGTACAATAAAGTATTATCTATCTATCTATCTATCTATCTTGAAAGAATTGAAGCAACAGAAACGTCACAGCTGCTTAAAGATGACTCGTGAATGGGAAATTCGAAGTCTCTTCGAGTTTATTTTGCAGATAATTTCTTTCAGTCAATCAATTTCAGCATGAGATTAGGTCATTTTCAGTGTTTTCTTTTATACCATAGATATAATGCCAGATATCTCTTAAATCATAAAAATAATGGGAAGACACTGCTTGGTTATCTAGTATTAGATTCTTAGATTCTGCTAAGTTAGTCTTCATCATAATATAGCTTAAGTTTGATGACTGAATTAGGCTGTAACGCACTAACATTTAATCTTCTGTACTTGGTTTATGGCAGTACTAGGTATCCTACTAATATCAGAAAGCCGAAAGTTTGTGAAATCTGAATTTTTGTTACCTAGTATCTCGAAAACTACTGAACAGATCAAGAATCAAGAATTTATTGGTAAATATAAATTTGCACGTCAAATAAAATTATAAATAGCACATGATCATCGTTACAATTACATTAATATTAACTTATTTTCGAATTATATTATAAAACTTATTAATTAATTAATCTTATCTGCTATAAACTTGGGTAACTATAAATATTCTTCGCTTCCTATAGATTCATTTTACTTTATTTTATTACTTATTATTATTATTTTCTTTCAAGATGAAATTTAGCGTACGTTTAGAGTAAAGTGTAACTTAGATAATAGGATACTTATTATACCGAAAATACGCATGCGAAGCCGCGGGCAGAATCTAGTCTACTATAAAGAATCCTACGTCGATGTAATAGTATCCCAGCCATTCGTCCCTCGCCTAGCCAAGCGAAGCGGCATTGTCTGCAGCCTGCGGTTTAGCAGACGGTTCACTGGGTCCCTCATTAATTAATATCTCTAAATGGATCATTTAATTTCATTAAATGCAAATGAGGGGAGTTTATGTATTACACATTTCTATAAAATAATTGATTATGTCCCTATTCATCAACTTTCGATTAAAAAATAAAAATCAAATAATAATAATAATATCTCTATATGTGTCTTGGGGACGCTTCCGACTGGTATTTATATGAATCAGTTGAGCTACCTGTAGATTTTTTGCAACAGTCTGCAGTTAGTTCAATTGTAAATACTAGTTCTAATTTATTTCTATTATTTTATTGTAATTTTCTTTATATACTTATCCTAAATAAATTATTGCTTATTTAAAATCTAATAATTATACATTATCAACATATCCACTTAGCAACCAGAGACCCGTTTAGAGGCTCTGTTCTTTAATCCGAATAGCTTGCCTAATTTGAATTCCACTCTCTAATTATCGGTAGCTGACAATTGATCGATAGAAAGTGTCCGCGCTCCCATTAATCATATTATTGTGACGGGCTATTTTTAAGATACATCGCTCAAGCACTTATTTAATTGTCAAGCGCTGAATGAAAGGCAATCTGCTCAGTGACACTGTTCGTTTTATTGCCGCCGCGGGCGACACACAAAAAGCTCTCGAGACGCACTTAATTTCGGCCTGCCATCTCGAGTCTTTCAACGGACAATACTTTTATCTCTGTCTTACAAAAGCATTCCACCTCGAGTGGGTTCCCCCGTCTCCCTCTCCCGGCGGAGTCTGAGTACGCTCCGCCCAGTGGTTTAGTGATTTGATGCTGCGTGAACTGATTCAATTGTTGTCCGAGGAGATTCGCCCGAAAACGCGCCTTACCAGTTTACGTTTAAAGACGAAAATGGTCCGCTAAAACGGCGCCGCTTACGACCGTTCTGGGGGGGAGGTTTGTTTTATCTCGGTTTGTGTTTTTCGGCGACGTGATGTGAATTTGGATTGTATATCCGGCAAACAAAGAGCGTTTTCATCGATCGCGCCAGTTAGTCGAGTTGGCGCTTGAGACGTTTTGCCTCACGGACGTCGAGCCCTATTTGAGCTTTATCGAACGTTATTTATACGCTGCTTAGAAAGTTTGAGGAACATGTTTGCACGAGTGTTCTTATGGGAATTGTAAGTTTGTGGGCTTTTATTATTGTAAGCACCCTTCGTGTTACGTATGTAGTTTACTAACTACGCGAGATGGGAGCTAGAGTTAATAACTAGGTATTATTCGATTATGTATGTTGTTTGTAGAATAAAATTTAGCTAAAGACTGATTCTTCAATGGATTAAGGGCATACCTGTTTCCTACTTAATACCGAGGACCTGGAAGAGATCACTCTTAACGATAAGTCCGCCCTTTATACTTCCTTTTTTTTCTAAGCATTTTCTCTGTATTGTTTCCTGTTTTGTGTGGTATATAAAGTGTTTGTCTATAATCTATCGAGTTTTTCTGTAAAATAACCTTTTTTAGTTTTTTTTTATTTAAAGACAGCAGTTTTAAATCAGCCTAATTAAAGCGATACTTAAACATAAACTAAGCGGCGCTTTTCAATTAACCAACACAGAAACCCGGTTATGGTAGAACAATAGCTAAAAGCCATCAAATGTATGAGTAAATACAAAATTACTGCCGTATCGCATCACGATCTCAAGTTAGAAGTCAAATTACCGACTCCGAGCTTATAATCACAGAAGAAATCATATTAACCGACAGAAGTTTCACTAAATATACGTCGACCGACAGTTTTCATATGCGACGTGAAAAGGAAAAAATTGTGTTTACGACACACATCAAATATCCTATAAACCTTCAGGACTCTTCGACGCGTCTCAAAATTCAAACATAGGTAAAAATAGGAAATAAAGTGATCACTTTGATTGTTACAATAAAATAATAGATATAAATTAGAACTAGTATTTACAATTGAAACAATTGAGCTAACTGCAGACTGTTGCAAGCAATCTACAGGTAGCTCAACTTACTGATCTATATCAATATCAGTCGGAATCGTCCCCAAGACGCTGGCTGCATTTGATTTTTTAATGTAGGTATACTAATATTATAAAGAAAAAGATTTGATTGTTTGTTTGGGCTCCATAACTACTGGACCGATTTGAAAAATTCTTTTACCTAAGAAATCAAATAATATCGCAAAAAGGTCTGATTCGATGATTTTTTTGCTATTTTATTTGATTTCTTAGAAATTAGCCAGAGTGTGAGGCTTACGCATTATTAAAACAAAAACTTTAAATTCTTTTACCATTAGAAGCCCACATTATTCCTGATGAACATAGGCTACTTTTTACCGCGGGAAAATGCTTCTTTCCTACGAGAAAACGGGTAATAGGACAACGGGTAGTAAGAATGCAGCTAGTCACTTATAACGTTATAACACTTCAGGGTAGGCTTTTACAACAATGTGTCACTTACTGCAATGCAGATTATGAAATTGCGTATGATTTTTTTATGGGGTTATTTTCTGCATCATTATTACATAATGAGGCAGATTACTACCAACTATTGAGTAATAAAATCAAGTCAAATCCTCATAATAAATTTATAAGCTAATGTCTTATTTTATTATTTCACGACCGATGTGGCGCGGCGGGCGAAGGTCCGCATACAGGAGGTTGCGGGGTCGATTCCCGCCTTGGGACAAATGTTTGTACGATCTGCAAATATTTGTTCCGGGTGTTCTGGGTATTTTTGTTCTAGGTTCTATGTATAGTAAAAAATGTCTATCTGTGTAATATATTATTGAATATATCAGTCATCTAGTACCCATAACACAAGCTCCGCTTAGCTTGGGGCTAGATGATACTGTGTGGATTGTCCAGCATTATTTATTTATTTGTATCCACGTAATATTGAACCTAAACCCAGCCCAATAAAGCTTATTATAAAATCAAATCTGATTTGAAGTGCCTCGCATAATCCTATCCCCTTATTAAAACCCGAAACAGAAATGGCATTTGCAGCATTATGATTAGTGGTTAAATGATAAGTCGACCGACCTCTGCGTCCTTGGTTCGATTCCCGTGTCTCTGAAGGTGTAATTTTGCGGTGTTCTGCATAACCGATTAGCTGTTCTCGGTAGCTACAAACCTCGCATTATGTCATTAGGACTGTGCACACACGTACAGGCTTTCAATAAGCTACGATGAATCACAATAGTGAAATTTCCAAGAAATTGATTATAGTGACGGTAGTGCTAGGTTTGGACAGATTCACATAACTTATTGACAGTATAATAAATAAATAAATAATGCTGGACAATTCACACAGCACTATCTAGCACGAAACTAAGCAAAGCTTGTGTTATAGGTACTAGATAACAGCTGCTATTACTTAATACAATACACTACTTAATATAGATATTTTTTTATTATACATAGAAAACATCCAGAACACCCTGGACAAATGTCTGCAGATCGTACAAATATTTGTCCCGAGGCGGGAATCGAACCCGCAACCTCCTGCGTCTCAGGCAGACCTTCGCCCGCTGCGCCACTGAGGCCGTCTATACAGGGTGTAAGGGAGAACAGTCTTATCCTGTACAAGACAGTTGGTCAATAAGGTACTAAAGCAGTTGGTATTTTGTAGCTTGCGGCCAAAAAAACAGAAGGTTAAAAGCGAGCCAGCGATTCCCCATCTGCCATCATGGTGCTGAACAGTGACCACACAACTGACCACACACTGGAACTTCCATGTGTCAGTTCAGGAGATCTACTTTGAAAAACAAAAGTTGCTGGATGACGTTGGATAGCACGAAACGAAGGACGGCCAATCCGTTCTTTCGATTTACTATGGAAATGATTCTGACATTTATTTCTTGGAGATCCGAAACGAAAGGTATCAGTTGGTGACGTGCCCAACTTGGTGGTAAGGTTTATCGCGTCGTGCGATCGACGTCATTCGTCGACTTCGTTCGTTTTTCAAAGTAGATCTCCACATAGCTTTTAGGATATATCTAAAAACAAAGTATTTAATTTGCTTCCCGTAGATTGTTTGCAACTGTCTGCATTGGAATAAGCCTGCACTTAGCTCAATTGTTTCAATTTGTAAATAATAGTTTTAATTTGTTTCTATTCTTTGATTGTTATTTTATTTGTTAATAAAGTCATTTAAATAATAGTATAGAATAGGCCATACTTTTTGTAACCTTCATTTAAGATTCAGTCAAAAAGTAGTCATATGACTACTTTTTGACCTAAATGGATAAAATCGCAGCTTACTAAAACAAGCCAAATAAGAATCTCCATTAGGACGCATAAATTTATGTGTAGGACGAAAACTGAGTCAGTCGTCACAGCAAAAAAAGTATGACCGTGACTCTACATTTGACGATTCACTTTAATACCACATTTAATTAGGTACTTACTTAGATTATTATGGTTATTCTGATAGCCTATACAGGGTGATTTTATGGACCCCGAGGGGGTTAGTTTTTGTGGTACGATTTTTAAAATATTGATTTACTACTTTATTGAGTACTCTAGTCATCCCGTGACCACGAGAGTGTGTAAACCTGTTGAAACGTCGGGAAAAATAGGTAAATAAACGCGATAAATACCCGTTTAGCAATACTAATAATAAACTATTGATTTGTTTTGTAAAAATTAAAGCATGGCTTAGTACACATGTACCATACCCTGTATAAAATGGAAAGTTCTATAGTTTTGGTTACGCTGGACGCCTAGATCATTCTGATACTATCTATACCTAGGAATGCATTTCCAACGATGAAGTAGCTTTCATAGTTTTTTTGTTATTGAAATAAAACCTTGCTGCCTATAACTATGAGTGAAAACTGTCTAAAAATGCATAAGCTACGTGCATAGAGCTAAAACACGCTGCTGTCACACAAAAGGGATAGTGTCATTCAACAATTTACTTATTTTGTAGCAGTTTGAGTTTCATTCATTTATTTCTCATAGGTTCTCATAGATATTGCACATAAGAAAGTCTTAAAAATAAATTAAAATAAAAAGTACATAATAAGTACAATATAAATAATATAAATATTATTCATAAATATAATCCTAATCTCTGTCCGCGGCTTCGCACGCGTATTTTCGGCGAAATACCTAAGTAGCCTATTATTTAAGTTAGGATGTGTTCTAAATGTACGCAAAATATCATCTTGATCTTTTCAGGAGTTTTGAAGATCTTAGGCAACAAAAAAAAATCAATAAAAAATTCACGAACTTTAGCTAGCTTTATAATAATGAGTAGGATAAATATTATACATTTATATAAATATAAATAATAGGTAGGAAAAAATAATAAAGCATTTAGGTATGTTTTAGTTGACCAGCATACAACTTCAGAGCTTTCACGCACACAAACGCATGTATTCGAAAGAAAATTTAGACTAATTTGTCGCAATTTTTTGGCTACACCATATCTACTATTCTTCTCGTTATAGGGCTATGCGTATATCCAGGAGGAAACCTAAGCTCATAGCACACCACGGCATGGCATGTCATTAGGCAATCGTGAACGATTACACGTCGCCGACGACTAAATGCCGATAAACGACATATTGCAGGCACCAACCGCCTATTACGACTTTACGACGGACAGACAGTCCGACAAAACTTTACGACCGCTGAATCACACGTCGGCCGGCTTTTAATTATAGCTGTGGAAATTGACGGTGAAAATTGACAGAGGCCTTTGTCACAGTGCCTACTGGTTGCTGGGTCGATGTTTGCGTAATTTCCTTTTGTAGGTTATGACTTATTGGCTTTTGAGTTTTTATTGTTTTTAAGTTGTGTTTTGTGGAAGGTGAAGGGAAGACAAAAATTTGTCTTTTTAGTGTGTTTTATAAAATGAAATAAATAAATAAAAAATGCTACATGCTAATAATACAATTCACATAGCTTGGGGCATTATCTAGTCTCAAGCTAAACAGAGCTTGTGTTATGGGTACTAGATAACTGATATACATAATACAATACACTACATAGAGATATTGTTTATTATACTTACATAGAAATCAATCAGAACATCCAGAACCGCAGACCGTACAAACATTTGTCCCGAGGCAGGAATCGAACCCGCAAACTACGTCGCTGGTGGACCTTCGCCAGCTACACCACAGAGGTCGTTAAATGACACGTTGAATATTTAGAAACTTTTTAGACTAAGGATTTTTTTTACTAAGAATTATCTCTTTATCCACAAAGAAAATTACAATAATAATAATAGAAATAAATTACAACTAGTATTTACAATTGAAAAAATTGAGCTTACTACGGTCTGTTGCAAACAATCTACAAGTAGCTCAACTGATCCATATCAATACCAGTCGGAAGCGTCCCCAAGACGCTGGCTGCATTGCCCCACAGTAATTGGTGTAGATCTTTTATAATAGCCCAATTTTCGAGGTGAAGGTCGGCACCGTGACATCAGCAAAAGGCAGTAGCTGATGCCTAATCCCTATGAGATGGCATATAATAAAACAATCGCCCAAAATTACAGTGTCAGCAACTGTATCAGCGGCTGTGGTAATGAGTGGCCGGCCGTGGCGCCGACTGGATGACTTGCATCGGAACCCGCCCTTACCTTACATCCACGGCGTTCACACGTACAGTCAGCAACGAAAATCGCTGAACATGAATTGATTTCTAAATCACCTGAACGGTATTACAATCCATTTATGGAGTGTAGCGCAACGCAACGGCACTACACTTCGTTTATAGAATGTAGTGCCGTTCAGATTGTTTCAATTGTAAATACTAGTTCTAATTTGTTCCTATTTGATAGTAATTTTCTTTGGCAATTGTCTATATTAAAATTTTAATTTAGATTTTGAAGAAGTTATAAAATATATGCTGACGCGTTTGTTGTATTTGTAGACAATAAACGCGTCAGTTTATTTTTAACTGACCTTAAAATAGCTACATTATTCTAAACAAGTTGACAAAGAAAATGACATCGAAATAATAGAAACAAATTAGAACTCCGTCGTAAATACTGCAATGGAAACAATTGAGGTTATCGCAGACTGTTGCAAACAATCTACAGGTAGCTCAACTGATCCTTATCAATACCAGATGGTAGAACTCAATACCAGTACAATTAAATTAGTTGTATAATTTATTCAGTTACTTTTGGAAAATTGATGTTCATTAATTTTTGTAACCGTAGAAAGACAACATTGTTTCGTTGTTTAATTTAGTCACTCACTTATGGAACGGTTTAATGTGAAGATGTTTTGTGAATTTGGATATGTTCATGTACTTTAGTTGCTGATTGTTCAACGGCTCCGATTCTAAGCGATGATTTCATTTAGAATTATGAACCTAAGACGACTAAATTCTCTACTAACTTGAGATTATACTACGACGACTAAAATCTCTAATAACTTAAGATTATACACGACGATTTTGTTTTCTGTGGTTTTTGATTTCTTGGTATGCAATAAAGTTTAATTGTATTGTATTGTAATGCAATAAAGTTTAATTGTATGGCTTTCGATCCGATATCGGCCATATGATTGAAGTTTCGGGAATGTCAACTAGGGAAGGTAATTATAGGAATCGATAACAATTACTAGGTTCCACTCATACCTTTAATATAACTCCTATAATACCCATAACTTGTCTTCTCTTTGTTATATTCTTTATAATGAATATAATTTTCTGGAATTATTATCAAACATAACTCGAATCCATCTAGAATGTTAATGTGTTAGTAAGTATTTAAATTGTTTGTTAAAAATATTCACTAATTAACGAGATAAGCTATAAAAATTATGTACGTAATTAGTTTTTATTTTATTAAATCCGTGCTCAAACAGCGTGTCTGACAATTAACTATTTTAGAATAAATAATTTATTCTCGACTATTTAGGAAAAATCTGTCAGTTTGACGAACGATATGGCGTGGCGGGCGCAGGTTACCTGCGACGCTGGAGGTTGCGGATTCGATTCCCGCCTTGAGTCAAGTGTTTGTAAGATCTTCAAATATTTGTTTCGGGTGCTTTGGGTATTTTCTATGAATAGTAAAAACTATCTATCTAATTAAGGTATTGTATTATGTATATCAGTCATCTAGTGCCCAAAAC
The DNA here is from genome assembly GCA_949316285.1 of Eupithecia subumbrata. Lineage (NCBI taxonomy): Eukaryota > Metazoa > Arthropoda > Insecta > Lepidoptera > Geometridae > Eupithecia > Eupithecia subumbrata. The sequence continues at coordinate 4,174,557 of OX438648.1, forward strand.
ACAAGCTCTGGTTAGTTTGGGGCTAAATTATGCTATGTGGATTGCCCAGCATTGTTTTTTTTGGTTTTTTTAAATCGGCTGTTATGAAGATTTTTAGGGGGATGCCTATGTCCAGCAGTGGACGTCGTTTACCTGATATGATAATGCCTATTTAGAATAAACACGGATTTTTTTGTGAGTAGCTTAAATTTTGGTACTTAGCATAAGAACTGACCAGAGCCGCTCTCGAATTTGGTCGCTTTTATTTAAATACACAGTGGGTGGGTATCCACCAATATTCTATTAGTGCCTTGTGAGGGCGGCATCATAAAAACAGAAGAAAGTAGCCGCACAAAAGCCATTACATACTTCAATTAACTCCGATTTCACACCCTTTCACGAACCGAAAAATCGAAGCCCAAACATTAGTTTAACCGAAATTATACAAAATCAACAAAAAGTCCGGCAAAAAGCGATAGAGCAGGGCGGGCACCGTCGCGGTCGGCGCCTGCGCCGCACCTGACGTCACGACGCGGTAAATAGAAAAAATAACAAAATCTTTATGACTGTTAGCGCCCGCTTTCGTAATTTTAAGTTGACCAGTCATGGTCTAAATCAGAAAACATCTTCATATACCTAGGTAGAGTAGCATTTTGTGCACGGTGCAAATAAGAATTGAAATTTAAGAAACCAAGGACCTATTAACCTTTTAGAATAAAATCCATTAAAGTTTAATTACAAAAATTAACAGCAATTCTTTGCATAGAACAATCAAGTTTGTTAATGTAACCTATTTATTAGCAAGCTATTATAACAATAAACATTAATTTTATCAGGAATAATACGATTTAACAGAATTATTACCTATTCAATTTAAATATTACTCGGCAAGTACAATGATTTTATCGCAATTAGCAGCAATTAACTTTTCAAAGGTTACAACAAAAAAAACGTATTATTTTTTGCGTTTATTTAATCCTATTCTACTAATAATGTAAAGCCAAAAGTTTGTGCCGTTGTGAAGATGTTTGATCGAACATAATACCAAAACTCTCTAAATAGATAGAGCTGAAATTTTGTATACTTACCTTCATAAAGAGCTGGGCCGGAAATGACATATCAAAATGAAGGCTAGGTACTTTTAATTCCAAAAAACACGTGCGAACCTGCGGGCCTGAGCGAGTATTGAATCTATTATCTATCTATTATAATATTATAAATTCGAAAGTAACTCTATCTGTCTGTGTATCCTTTTCACGCTTCGGCTGACCAGATCTTAATGAAATTTGGCATGGCGATAGATTAACCCGGGAACGGACGCAAGCTGTTTTCTATCTCGGAAAAGAACGTGTGAAACCACGAGCAGCAGCTAGTAAATTTATAATAGATTTGTTCCATCCTATTCCTATTTAAATAACTCAACCTCAACCTCAACAGCCTGTATTGGTCCACTGCTGGACGCAGGCCTCCCCCTGATAAGCGCCTTATTGGCTTCTATCACATGGGGGTAGTGCCCATAATCCCCACGCTGGGCATGCGGGTTGGGGATCGCAGTTTGGTGGTAGAATTGTTTTGCAGGAGGCGCTGCTGCCCGCCCCCAGTGGATATCCCTTAGTCGCCTCTTACGACACCCGCGGGAAGAGTTGGAGTGGTGCAAATTCTAAGCCAGCAACACACAGCTTTTTGAATAACAGCTACTCAAATAAGGCAGGAAGTACCTGCTAAATATTCTGTGGCTGAGTCACAGTCTATATAGTAGTAGACAAAGTCCTAATTACAGCCATTTGTTTTTGAAATAGCCGCTCGGGACAGTCATCGTCAAAAAACTTTGACAAAAAACAACCCATCATCTCACGACCTCTACGATTTCCAGTAGCCAGTTTTATTAACTGGAGCTATTTTAATGTATAGTTAAAGTATAAAGATTTAAATTTTGTAATCTAATTTGATTGTTTTGAAAAAACTAAAAACTGACTTATAATTCCTTAATACTATCACTGTTTAAAAAGTATTTCGGGACAAATAATAATTATTATTAGATTTTATTCATTTTGTATGTGATCAATGTGATCATCTTCGGATCATTTTAATACCTACAATAGCGAAAATAAAACGTCAAGTGCGAGTCGGACTCGCGCACTCAGGTTTATGTATAATTGTAAGTCTTTGTGTGTTGCCAAGTATCATGATTCTAATCTAGGTCAACGGGAAGTATCCCGTAGGTTTCGTTCCATGGCGTGACTGTTTTTTTAAATGAATAAACTACAAAATGGTTTTCTGATTTTATCCTTTATTTGTGCTATAAGACCTTGCTTCTCGCCAAGTTTTATGATTCTAGGTCTACGGAACGTACCCTAAAGGTTTTGTGTGCATGTGATTCCCTTGAAAATTTCAAAATATTCGGACATAAACCGGTGTAACTTTTGATTGCGTTGACTTAGAAGTTTTATTTATATAGATGCTCCAAGAGGTTACGGACTTGACAATTTGATGTTTATTTCAACTCGATACCTCTACGCGTTCCTGAGGGAAATGGGGTTGACGGAAAGACAGACAGACGGACAACAAAGTAACCTATCAGGGTTCTTTTTTCCTTTGAGGTACGGAACCCCAAAACATAAAAAAACATGCATAAAACCGAAAATAGAACCTCCTCTTTTTTACAAAGTCAGTTAAATGTGTAGGTCTACTTACAACGTTATAATATCGAATACAAAATTAAGTCCGTGGATAACATTATTGACCGCTTTGTCTACAATATTTACAATTCCTACAGCGAAATACATGTGTGTTATTGTTTAAGAATAAAATATAGAATGTAACGAAATCAAGTGTAACAACAATTGTACCTACGATGGAATAAATAAATACAAATACAAATAACCTAATCGTAAGTAAATTAGCCAATATGCGTTTACTCACCTACAATAATTAAATTGGTATTCAACAAATCTATGCCTAAATTATCTGTCATCGGCTGTACTGGTAGCAAATTCATCAGCACTTACATTGTATTCATCTATTATGTTGTTGGTAAGTTGAATAGATATTTCTTATTATATCCTAATCATCTCTCTATATTGGTGCGCTCTGAGGCTGACTCAGCATCCCTTTGAACTGCCGACTCTCACGGTTAGGCCAAAGGGTTAGAAATTCTAGAAGTGGCATAAGTAATTTCTCTAGATATGGACATAAACAGAATATGGATAAATTTTGTTGAAGCATTCGAAATAATAGGATTAGAATATGACTGTTACGATCATATTATTTTGATACTCCCTTATGAAAATAATATATTGTTTTGATAAGAGAGACAATTAACTTAGTTTTTATTTACTTTAAATTAGTTAACAGAAGCAATATGACTGTTACGATTATTTTATTTTGATACTCCCTTATCAAAATAATATAATCGTAACAGTCATAAAAACTTAAGTAGATGATTTAGTAGGCAGCGTTGTTCATTGTTATCATCTTTTTTCGACACCAATTTCGATAATTATCTTTTGATTCTGATGTTTTCATACCTAAACCTCGTGCTTAGGACTCTATGACCGAATTCATCTCTATGAGCCTATCTAAGTTTTCAAATCCAAACTTTCCACTGACCTGTCTCATAAGTTTTCAAACGTGAAAGACGCATGTTCATTAAAATATTATATTAGTCCACAGTTGGACGCAGGATTCCCCTGATAGGCGCCATATTGGCGTTATCTCTCTTGCATTCGAATAAAGATAACGGTAATTTTTTTAAATTTTCAAAAATCAAAAGTTTTTGTTAAGTTTGTGTTTGTTTGTAAGCCTCACACTCTGGCAATTTCTAAGAAATTAAATAACATCGCAAAAATTTACGACTTCGGCAGAACTTGAACCCGCATCCTTCCGCAAAAAAAAATTGCGATACGAGACGATTGATTTTTTTGATTTGATTGACGAGAGGTGTCGCGTTGCTCAAAATCTAAACTTTAGATTTTGAGCAACGCGACACCTCTCGTCAAACGAACTAAATGTAACTTTAGTCTTTGAACAGGAATGGATAAACTTTAATGTTTCCCCTGTAGGTTTTTGCGATGTTATTTAATTTTCCAAACTCACCTTCTATTCTGGTACCACGTCTTGACTTGCGTGTCCGTGAGTCCCAGCTTTGCCGCCAACTCCATCCTGTCCTGAACGCTGAGGTATTTTTGTCTTTCGAACGACTTTTCCAAGGTCTGTAATTGGTGGTCCGTGAACGCTGTCCGCGCTTTTCTTTGCTTCTTGGAGAGCGCTGATTGGTCGCCGCAGCTTTTGTTTGATACGTCATCTGAGTCGTCTTTTACACCTATAAAGGAAATTTACGTAAGAAAACTGATTTCAAATACAATAGCAAAAAGAAAATTAAAATATAATTAGTACTTAAAATTGAAACAATTGAGCTAACTGCAGACTGTTGCAAACAATCTACAGGTAGCTCAACTAAAAATAGCAAAAACAAAATTAAACATTTTAAAAAACCCCCCTGACAGATTTTCATGAAAGGCTCTCGGGATAAAATTATCTATGACCCAAAAAAATAAACGAAAATCGGTCCATCATCCGTTTGGGAGCTGCGGTACCACAGACAGATACACAGACAGACACATTAAACTTATAACACCCCTCTCTTTTTGCGTCGAGGGTTTAAAAGAACTGATTTATGGATTTGGCTAAGAAGTGCTTTATTTTTACGAAATTAATTAAGTACCTAAGTAAATAGTAATATTTCAGACGTTTCTGATATTCGAGCTTCTTATATTTGAACCAGAGACAAACAATATAAACAAATCATAGGACTTCAGATTTTGGACTACGCATCATTACTGCTTTAGACAGACTAAAAGTACAAACTGCAACTTCTTTTGATGGAGCTCAAAATAACACACTTCGTATCACTAAGCCTTATGAGAAAATTATAAATGCGAAAGTTTGTGAAATGTTAAGATGTTTCAGTAAGGTCCAACCTTCACCAACACTATACCTACTGAACGCATCTAGCAAACAAATAATAATTTCTTCTTCGTGATACAACGGGTGCAAAGCCGCGGGCAGAAGCCAATGAGTAAGAAAACCTTGTCATTTATTTTCTAAACCATTTTTTGAAGTGAAAACTTCTTTAGCGGCGTTGAGCACTTTTTCTGTAATGGGTATAAAATCTTAAACTCGCGTCAGGACACGTGACCTGATCGAAAAAGCGTAAGACGGATGGAGAGTAGACCTCTCTACGGCGCGCGGCGCGGCGAAAAAATTGCCAATGATTTTGAGTGGAGATTTTAACATAAACTTCGCAGACGATAAAAATCAACTATTAATTGAATTTTTAAATAATGAATTTGGTTTAACTATGTCGAATGATCGCAATCTTAGCACAACGAAATACAAAACTACTATTGATGCGGTCTTTATTAGACATTTAAATAGGTTCGAATCAAAACTGTTCGTTTCTTACTTCAGCTACCATAAACCTATCGTATCAGTTTTAGAGATTGGCGATGATTGTTCTGGTAATGATGATCGTGAAAAAGTCGTTGAAATTATGGATGAAAGTTGATTTTTCGGAGAGATAAACTTTTTAATGTAAAATAATTGTAATAGTTTTAAAGTGTTAAATTTTTAATGTAATATAAATTGTCATGTTTGTGTACGATAGCGCAATAAATGAATATTGTATTCTACCACATAAATGATAGTACTTTTATACTGATAAAGCAATTGGTGCAAAATTATTCCCTAACCATTTCAAAATATTAAACATGCTCAACGTTAATAATCAAGTTTTCACTTCTGCCCCGGAGTGCAACCCGTCTTTTTTTTATTCTTTATTAAGGGCTTTGTCGCACATGCGATTATGACGCCCTGGTGAGTTAAACATAGCAAAATTAAATTTTAGAACCTAAAACAAATCAACTTAATTTCCTAACATAACCAGTTTAAACCATACGAGTAAGTACTATTCCAAATCTGACGTTAATTTGCGTTCATTCTATTAAATGTAAAACCTGATATTATTCAATTCAATTATTATTTATTCTTGCCTTTTATAATCACTACTTATTTTAGAAAGACATTCCTAAATCAAATTCCATAGATATGAAGTATCGTAGTTATCAATCTAACAAGAGCGAACCCAAAATAATTGTAGCGCCCTGACAGGGTTTTTATGCATTGTGCACCCACAAAGACTACCTGCATACACCTAAGAAAGAACAATACCTGTATGCATAAAATGAAAATAAATGATATAAATAAGTACAGACGACCTCTGTGGCGCGGCGGGCGAAGGTCCGCCTGCGACGCAGGAGGTTGAGGGTTCGCTTCCCGCCTTGGGAAAAATGTTTGTACGATCTGCTAATATTTGTTCCGGGTGTTCTGGGTATTTTATGTCTGACAAAAAATATCTATCTATGTAATGAATTGTATTATGTATATCAATCATCTAGTACCCATAACACAAGCTCTGCTTAGTTTGGGGCTAGATGATGCTGTGTGGATTGACCAACATTATTTATTTGACGACCTCCGTGGCGCAGCGGGCGAAGGTCCGCCTGCGACGCAGAAGGTTGCCGGTTCGATTCCCACCTCGGATCAAGTTTGTGTACGATCTGCAAAAATTTGTTCCGTTGATCAGCGTGTTTTCTATGTATAATAAAAAATATCTATCTATGTAGTGTATTGTATTAAGTATATCAGTTATCTAGTACCCATAACACAAGCTCTGCTTAGCTTGGGGCTAGATGATGCTGTATGGATTGACCAGCATTATTTATTTATTTATATTTATTTATATATTTTTATTTATAGTACAGTAAGTGGTGTGCGAATTAGCCCATCCATCAGTGGTCCATGAGTAGTTGTGGTTTGCCACCCGTGCGCCGCACTCGAGCGCGCCCTGCAGCGGCGCGCACACTGCGGTTGACAATGCATCGCACATTGTGAATCATCAGTGGGTAGAGCTAATAGCTAGGTAGGTAGGTAAGTTACCAAGGAGGAAGAAGTTTGCCGGCTAGTTCGACCAAAGTTGAGTTCTATTCGTAAAACGTAGGTAATATTAACTTCTCCGGTGGCAGAGTGGCAAGCGACCATATTGTGGCCGATTTATAATAAATATTTTTTTTATATAAGATTTTACCAAAGTGCTTGGGAAGACAAATCTAACGAGCCCGAACTCGATCAGGTTACGCCGTTTCGTTCAGTAATACTATCATCATCACCAGGACCGTGGTCATCATTTTGTTCGTTTCGTTTAAGAGTTCCTTCTATCTCCATCATCAGACCAGTACTCGATGGTACCATAACAATTGCATCGTCACCGTACTTACATAAGTAGGTATTCGAAATTTTAGCTCAATCGGTTGGTACCACTGGCCAGGTATCTCTGCAGCAGTAGGTGTAAGGGAAAACACGCGCCCGCCAAGCCGCTGCGCTCGTGTTTTTTGTAGTTATCTAAACATGGTGAATAAGAAAATCATTCTATCAAGTCAAACTCTGCGAATTTGTTTAGAATATTAAGTGTCTTTAGTTGAGTACAAAAAAAAATGTGATATCAGTAGTTCGCTAGCCATAGTATTGAAAAAACGTTAGAAAAAAGGGGTAACTTTGGGATCGTGTGAAGTTCATTAGATCTTGTAACTGAATGCGACTTTGACTAGACTAGATCCTTAAGTAATATATTATATCTTTTTTTCAGAATTTTAAACACTATTTTCTAAGTCTCAGATGATTTTAAAAATCACAAAAATGCGGCCTCTGCTGGCCTATCAAGCCTTAAATTCAGTTACAATATGTGTCACTTATACGAGTGTAAGTACATACTAACAAGGCAGATTAAATAAAAGCTTGTAATAAAATCAATAGACATCAATAGACTGGACATTCATAAAAGCTCTACAATTCCTAAAAACCATGTTACAATTCAACCCACCTTTCCAAAATGTATCTCTCTCATTTAATACCTTCATTTACAACTGTTCTCAAAAAAACCTTCTTTTTAGTCCATAGACTAAAACAGCGTTTTCGGTGGATGGATAGCAGGGACAAAAACAGTTTTGAATGGAAGTTTGCCTGCCAGCCTCGATTTTTCCTTTATTTTTTGTCAAAAAATCCACTCACCCTGTGTAAATGCAACCTAAGCATAAATAGATAGCAAGAGATATCTGACGCAGAATACCTAAATCATCCAGATTAAAAGAAAACCCCTTTTTATACCCAATAAACTGTCCCAAACTAAGTTAAGTTGTTATCTTATCCACTTGATAGCAAGATCGGATTCGAAGGCGTTGCTATCATCTCGATACGTATTATACCGAACATTAACATTTTTATCTAATGGACACCAGAGATTATTTAGCCATGAGTGAAACCGGAATACATTAAAATCAATGTCTTCTTCCATGTTCATTCAACGCGATACAATCAAAATAAATTAGGTAACATACATTTTAAGTGTACACGAGTGTAAAAGTCACTCGAGGTGTTTTCTTAGATTTATTTTGACTTTGGTTCAACCTCCGTCGACATGGAGACAAAAAAGACGTTAGATTTTATGCGAAGCATTCAATGCCAGTTTACGATTAAGATGGATTATTTTGATTCATTGAAGCGGATAGATTTTAAATGCTACGAACAAAAATGTAGAGTCTTTCTATAAATTTTTCTCCCTGAGTTTGACTGACTAAGTTTTTTCTAGGTTTGTTAACGTTTTTCTTGCAACAAAAATTATCAGTAGCAGCCCGGAGTCAGAAAGGCCCGTACCTCGGAAAGCACGTTAAGCCGTTGGTCCTGCGCATGACCTTTCCCCGGTCGTGTCGGTCTGCCGTCCAATCGGATTACGGAGTGACGGAATAGAGATTGCACCAGTGTTTGCGCCCACGGTTGTGGCCGCCATGGTCGAAATTCGGCTTCGGACATCATCATCAAGTACATTTGTTCACTTATTAGCTCCTCATTCTTAGCTTGGGGCTTAATAATGTGTGTGAATTGTTCAGCATTATTTATTTATTAAATGAAAATAATGAGGATTACACATGATAAATTACCCTGAAATAAGTCAAGTAAGAAACTCGCCGTCGTATCGATTGCACAAAACAAACCCTAGGAGTTTGACCGCAGAGCCAAGATGCAAGGAAACGTGAAGAGGCAGTGTGACCACAAGAAACCTTACAGCACGGCTTCAGCATTGTTGTCCGAGGCTTACTTTACGCAGTCTATACCCTGGTAGGTATACGTTTGATTTTAAAAATAACGATAGAAAAATCAACATATTACCATATTCGTCTGGTCGAAGCGACGCGTGACCCGAGAGCTGGTCAGTATCTGGCGCAGCGCATTAGCATTGCCATACAGCGGGGCAATGCAGTCAGCGTCTTGGGGAAGCTTCCGACTGGTATTGAAATGGATCAGTTGAGCTACCTTTAGATTGTTTGCATCAGTCTGCAGTTAGCTCAATTGTTTCAATTGTAAATACTAGTTCTCATTTATTGCTATTATTTTATTCTAATTTTCTTTGTGAATAAAGGCTTCTACCCTTTTTTTACATATTACCAAAGCTACATTATATCATACTTTATGGTAGCATGGGTTTATAGAAAATGGTCTAAGATTTGTGGAAAACTACGTTTCTGGTAGTATTAATAGTAAAAATAATTATAATAATTGTTGTACCGACCCCGCCTAGGTGGGAAAAAATGGCAAGAAAATAATGATGATAAGAATGCTGGACAATCCACACAGCGTCGTCTAGCCCCAAGCTAAGCAGAGCTCGTGTTATACTAGATAATATTATAAAGAGGAAAGATTTGATTGTTTGTTTGTTTGTATTGAATAGGCTCCGAAACTACTGGACCGATTTGAAAAATTATTTTACAATTAGAAGCTCACATTATTCTTGATGAACATAGGCTACTTTTTACCGCGGGAAAATGCTTCATTCCTACGGGAAAACGGGTAATAGGACAATGGGTAGTAAGAATGCAGCTAGTACTAGATAACTGATACTTTATACAAATCATTACCTACAAAGGTAGATATTTCTTATTATACATAGAAACACCCAGAACACTTCATAAAAAATTGAATAATAGTCGATTTTATAGAGTTAGCTAAAAATTAAGTCAAAAAATACGAAAAAAAAATTACAAGCATGGAGTCGAAATAAAGATATAATTATTAGCAATATTTATTGATGAAAGGATCTCAAATCTATAAGTAGGTACTTATGTTTTAAAATCAACAGCAAGAAAGTTAATTTTAGGTACTGCGAGATTGTTAATATTTTTTGCAGATAATTGAAATCGAATACCTATAGGGCCGTGTAGCTCTAACAGAACAAGGCTGGTTAGTAATATTTGAAGAGAGGTTTTGTGTTAAAATAGTTTACATATTTTTTCGTAAGGTGCCAAACCTGCCTTTTTCATGTCATCCCACCGCTCGTACTTCTAATAAATACCTAAGTAGGTAGGAAGTAAGTACCTTCTTAATTAAAACTGAAGCCACATTATTTTTCGCGGTTATACTCATACATGCAAGTAGATACTTAGATTTAAATTAATTATTTCGCGTCAGCACCGGACGCAGTGTTTACTTCAATAATGTTTTTGTAATAAAACAGTGACTAAACTAACCTTGTTCATAAATTGCGGGTGCGCACGACTGCTGATTTTTTCACCGACCCTTTAGCAGGTTACAAGTATCACAGTGCGTGATGTTCGCACTGGCACTTCACCTGCTTACTTGTAATTTAACTATACGGTACCTATTGCAATTTTTTTCATCTTACTACCATGACTTTTAGTTGCGTTTTTGGTCATTTGTATGAAGTTTTAAGATAATCAAGAGAATTTTGGAGAAGATTGACGTTTATAGCCTAAGATATATATTCTTTTGAAGTCGTTTAAAAATGGATACGCGAAGAGCCGATATGATGAGTCTCTACCGAGAAAACTATGTATATTTTTTATGAATGTTCTGCGATACCCGATCACTTATATGGAGCTTTAGGATGAGGATTTTGATTCTAAAAATGGTTTTGTATAGAGAATGGTCTCTAGTTTAGTCCCATAAAATTGTATTCCCGAGGGGTAAAGAAATAAAAAATAAATATAAATATAATAAATATAAAGAAATTCGAAGTCTTTTTTCAAAAGAATCACTTGTTGGATGTAAGTTTTCACCAATCACTTAGACCTAGAGACCTTAGATATAGAGTCTAGACTCACTTAGACTCCAGCTAGACTATACTCTGCGTGGAGAAAGGCCACTATCTAAGTCTAAAAGTCCAAAATCTAAGTCGACTTAGATTTTGGGCTTTGTATGTCGAAAGCTCACAATTACTAGAAACTAGGAAATTCAACTTTTAAATACATCAGATCGTATTTCCAATTGCACTGGAACATGCCGTGTACTGTAATATCGAGTGTAATTACGAACGGGAAGCCCATTAGGGTACAGTGCCGTTAATTTATTATAATAAGGTCCAACCGCCGACTGAGCTTACTCGACCGTGAAAATATTATCATTACCTACCGCAATATTGCACCGAAACTTACAAGTTGTATCTTAACTCCTTAAATTCTACCTATATGGGATAATTTGTATTGATTTCTGATTTTCATACCTTTTCAAAAACAGGCGAAGTTCACTAAACGGACTTGCCGACTGCAGGTCAGCGTTCTTTGCAAACGGGACCAACCTATGCTGTTCATGGCTACGAATAAATTTTATGTATCCATTTTGTGAATCAAGCAAGTTGTTTATTTTTTATATCTCTTTCTTTATTATTGAACTAGTTTCTGCGCTTGCGGCTTCTCACGTGTTCTTTCTATGGAAAAGTTTTAAGGTTATGTCCATCCCATTTATGGGATAAAAAGTATGTTCTATTCCAGGTGTAGGACTAAACTGTACGCAAAATTTCAGCCCCGATCCGTTCAATAGTTTTGGCGTGAAGAAGTAACAAACATCCATCCAAACTTGCATACATCTGAACATCCAAACTTTCCCATATATGATATACTAGAAGCGCCTCGCGGTTTCACCCACGTAATTCCCGTTCCCGTGGGAATTCCGGAATAAATATAGTCTGTGCTATTCCAGACTATAATCTTTCTCTGTGCCAAATTTCAGCCAGATCCGTTCAGTAGTTTTTACGTGATAACATCCATCCATCCATACTTACAAATTTTCTCGTTTATAATATTAGTAGGTAGGAAGTGTGACGTACAATTGTAAGTGAGTCAGCAATAGTGGCTGAGCAGCGTCCATCTTCCGAAAGTGTTTTACGTGTATACCAGTTTTTGGGAATTGTTAAATTTTAATGGTAAGCAATTTTTGCCGTACACTGTGACTACGAGGTATTACGAGGTACTTAGATTTGTTATAATCATCCGCAATTTGTATCATAAACATGCTAACTGCAATATAAAACGAATTTATACATTTAATAACAACGTAATTGTATTTTTTGTCGACGTAATAATCATGGTTGACCTCTGCTAAATGTGAATATGAAACAAAGCGTAGGAGTCGCTAATGTATTTTTAATGGAAATACTTAAAGGTAGAGTTTGACTGAATGTTTGAAACTACAAAATTTATGTAAAAGTGGAATTGGTGAGTTGTTCGTGAGTTTAAGGTTAAAGAGCATTGACCTATCATTTACCAATTTATTGCTAGACCGTCCAAGATTGGCCCAGAACGACGCAATACGAGATCTGATTATAGCGAAAAACTCCAGAACCCGTGTATCAACCAACATGCTTGACGCGCTGCAAAAACGTGGCTTCTTCATAAGGATGCGAAAAGCGTCATTGTATGGCACCCTTATACTTCACGATTTTTTTTGAATAATTTGCAACCTACCATCTTCATTTTTTAAATGTTTCATTGAACAGCACCTTTATCGCCTAGCTAATGCAATCAAACTGACAGTCACTTACATAATGAATAAGCAAGACGTATGTTTTATTAGTTGTATTATTGATTTTCAGGTATATTGTTCTGAAGGTCATAGAAATTTAGGTAGGTATAGGTTTTGCCAGTTAAATATGTAACACATAACTAGCTTCTTCCCGCGGCTTCGCACGAGTATTTTCGGTATAATAAGCGGTATATAATACCTATTATCTAAGTCAGGCTTTGCTCTAAACGTACGCCATATTTCATCTTGATCTTTTCAGTAGTTTTGGAGATCCAAGGTAACAAAAATTCAGATTTATATAACTTTCGGCTTCATAATATTAGAAGGATAGGATTTTCATGTATATTGTTCTGAAGGTCATAGAAGTGTAGGTATAACATAGGTTAGTTATATTGCCAGTAAATATAGGTAAATTAAATAACAGTACCGACGACATAAATACAGAGGCCATGAGCTAGATTTCTAATTTACAACATTTTTAAATTCAAAACAATGGATGGAAGTAAACTCTTTATTCACAAAGAAAATTACAATCAAATAATAGAAATAAATTAGAACTAGTATTTACAATTGAAACGACTGATCTAATTGCAGACTATTGCAAACAATCTACAGGTAACTCAACTGATCCATATCCCAACTGATAATACCAGTCGGAAACGAATGGATCGAATTACTTGACAACCGTATTAAAATAATTTCTAGCAAATTAATTGCGTGTTTTAAAATGGTTCTTGACAATATTTTTTTATATATTCTAATATTAATGCAATAGTTATTCTGTCGGCCTGTCTGTTACCTTTTCACATTCTAATAGGTTAAAGTTAAACGTATCATAATGAACTTTGCAATAAGTCAGATCTAGAGGGAAACTTTTTATTCGAGAAAAACGCATGCGAAGCTTTGGGCAGAAGCTAGTTACAAATAAAGTACAGGTACAAACGGTTTTTTTTACAAAACTACAAATAAGACTTGCACAGACAACGTTCGTACTTAATTATGATGATTGTTCAATTAATAGAAACTATTGTGTATTCATTGCTTTGTAATGGGAATTTTAATCGAACGTTATTACGGATACGCTTGTACGAGTCCGCTTTTTGTCATATCCTACTTCTTATGTAAGTTACTATACCTAATAACCGTTTATAAACAATGAATAAACAGCAAATTATAGCATTGTTTATTGCCCGTCAAAAGTAGCTGAGCAAACCGAACAAAAAACTAGAGTGCCTTGTGAAAAAATCAAATACTTACTTGTCTAGTCAAATACTAACTCTACGAAGTTCAAGTAATTACTTAGGTACTACCGGATAAACTTAGGTATTCCTAAGGTCAAATAGATATACAAAAACTTAAACTGGTGTTGACTTGTTTTGAATGTTTTCTACTTTCTTAATGAATACTATTTTGACGATTTGTGTGAAATTTTACATAAGTGTGAATTAGTTTTGATCAAGTGTGTTGTTCAGGTACTTCTGCTAAAGTATGCACACATCAATTTATAGTTGTATAATCCACCGAACATTAGTTTCAGTTTGTAATGTTGCTAATCTAAGTAAAGGTAATTAAAATCTAAACCGGTAGCGAAAATAATGGTCTATATGCCGTTTAAACAATTTGCCTAATTGCTGTAACGCTTGCTTTCCAGTGACGCAAGAGTTAAGCGGTAAACGTACCTAGAGCGAGGGATTCCATACATCATCATCATCATATGTATCATCATCAGCCTATGTAAGGCCTATGACCACTGCTGGACATAGGCCTCCCCAATAGGGATTCCTTATAATAATGTTGAAATTTAGTCGTAGGTAGTTTTTATAATATATAGGCCTAGGGACCAAGTTTAACACATTCACTGCGCAGCATCTGTGGTGCGCTCCTCCGCGTGCGTCATGGGGATTTTCAAATTCGATAAAATTGATTTTTAAATTTGATAAAATTGAAGGAAGGAAGGTAGAGTGATGTCAGAAAAATCTGAAATGATAGGTTCTTTCTAATTTGGTTGGATTTGATTTGTACAAGGCACTAGTTTTGTGTAATAGAGCTATACTCCAGTACATTAATAAATTACTTTTCTTTATAAGGAATCTTAAGAATTACTTTGTGAGAAAAAAAGAAAAGCACATCATGGTGGGAATTAAAGTGCTCTGGCGAGAGAGGGAGAGGGAGAGAGGAATTTTAAAAGTTAAGTTTAACACATTGACTGCCTAGCCTCCTGCATAAAAATTGCTGATGCTCTTAGAGCTCATACAGAAAGCGCATCATGGGTACTCGGCCCAAGTTCAGTCACCGTTTGTTTTTTTTTTTATTAATTAAAATAAGAATTGCCAACCCCTATCACTCAGTCTGTCCTATTATGTTGGAATTAATTTCAATTTTTTTATTTTTTTTTTATTGGAAACAATTTACTTTTAACAGATTATAATACTATTATACTTATTCATTAGATTATGCAACTTTATTTATTTAAAGTTATTTAATTCCCTACTTCATATTTCTCAAAAAAAATGTTATAAGGTACATTTGCAAAAAAAAAAAAAAAGCATTACCTCTAACTTTGACTAGCATCAAACTGTATCATTCTCTATGAGGTCGCGCAAAGGGTTAAATAATTCTGCAGATAGTGCCACGAACCGCTCGCGCCCACATTTCAGGAGTTTCTGCGGGAAGTTGAGGGTAGGCAGGCCGCCGCCACGCCCGCCGGTGCGTTTGCTGTTCGCATTCAATTTAAACTATTTAAATGAATTAGTTTCGTCTATTCCTTGTATTGCATGATGAGGATTTAGGTACCCGTGAATATGTAGTTGTATACGCATTGTTAAAAACATACACTGAGCAAAGTGAATGTACCTAATATGAAATGATTCATAGTTATTTATTGCCGTGGTTACACCACAAATTATGACCGATATAATAAGTATTTTAAATGTCCATAAATAGATTTCTATTTTATCAAAAAACTGTAAAAGGTGTGTGTAACCTGTTTAGTTATTAAATTCCGTAGTTTGATAAGTAAATCTGAACTGTGTTTGGAAATTGTGCTTGTATGTATAATGTAATATGTTAATAAAGAACTTTGAAAAACAAAAACAAACTCAGTCTGTCCGAGGATGTCATAAATAAATAAATAAATAATGCTGGACAATCCACACAGCACCATCTAGCCCCAAATTAAGCTACTCAAAGCTTGTGTTATGGGTACTAGATAACTGATATATTAAATACATTATATACATTGATAGATATATTTTTTATGATACATAGAAAACACCCAGACCAACGGAACAAATTTCTGCAGATCGTACACAAATTTGTTCCGAGGCGGGAATCGAACCCGCAACCTCTTGCGTCGCAGGCGGACTCTCGCCCGCTGCACCACTGAGGTCGTCAAAAATCGACATCGACGTCATAAGAGCCTACTATGGGAACCTACCAGAAGAAGAGCTTCCGTCAATGTTTTTTTAACAGCATTGCGATGGCCAATCCGAATGTCAAGCGTGGTAATTTCCTATGGTAAAACCCCCCGTTTGGGGTACGCTGCTGCATCTTCAGCAGTAGACGTATGAGTTCTGATAAGGGGGATTTGGGGGCAAAGGTGGAATTTCCCCCAAATAGAGACAGAGGGAGATTTCCTCTGAACCGGGCCCGACCCATCTGGTCTACTGAGCTTATGATATTTTTGCCCGATGCAATGAAAGGCGTGTTAAGTTTTTACTGTATTAATTAGGTATGTCGGAAGGAAAAGGTTTAGATTTTAAATATGTAAATAATTAATGTTTGTTTTATTTGTGTGTACTATGCGTATATTATATATGTGTAACTATTTAAGTAGGTGCGTATTCTGTAAATAATTCATTCACATCAATTCATTATGGAGGTATATTGCAAAAGATTGGAAATAGCGTGTCTTTGCGTTTAGTTGTAACACAACACAGGCCATTTGTCGAGTTAGCGCTGGGAGAACGTACCATATCTACTGAATTTTACTTATATCTATTGCGTGACGTGATAGTTTGCATTTTGTTGCTATTGGTATTTCTTTTAGTAGATGAGAGATTTACTATCACGATAGATGGTCACTACCGGTAGAGGTACGATCGTGTGACGGCACAATGCATTAGCCTAGAGCTGGGTTATGTCACGATCGTGACGTAACAGGCGTAACGAGCGCCGCCTTGCAGCTCGTATGAACGCTTATGCGCCGATAATGGTCGCAAATCATTTCGCAATTGTCGTTCGTGAAGCGATTATTGCCGTATACCTATTTTTGAATTTAACGGTCCGTACACATTATATTTCAAACAAATTGTTGAAAATATAGCGTTATGACAATGTATACTACAGAATACCTAAATAGGATAAAAAAGCTTGGGACAGGTTTAGCTTTAATTTGAAAACTAATAGCTAAAGAATAAAATCTAAAGATTGCTTGATCTTAGATGAAATGACACAAAGATAGTGTACTGTTGTGACCCTTAGTGCCATTTCATACGTTCCGGATAGTCGGTGCCCGGTACCCGGCGGCGAATTGTATACAAATTATGCCGGTACCTGTGAAAGCTATCGTACATGCCCATACACTTCGCCGCCGGGTACCAGGTATCCGGCTACCCGGCAACCGGGACGTGTAAATTGCACTTATTGTAAGTATGACCGCGATTTATTGTAAACTAGTTTATGCCCGCGGCTTCGCACGCGTTGTTTCTATGGAAACATTTTAAGGTATTTATATCCCGTGGGAACTGATTTATGGGATAAAAAGTCCAGGGTTAGACTTACCTGTTTGCAAAATTTCAGCCCGATTCGTTCAGTGGTTCTGGCGTGAAGAGGTAACAAACATCCATCCATACATCCATCCAAACTCTCGCATTTATAATATTAGTGTGATGTGATTTTATAACAGTTGAGTGTCAAAACCCATTAGTTCAAAATAAAATGACTCTAAGCCATTGACTTGTAAGATTTCGATTTCGCTGTGAAATCGAATGAAAAATTATGCATTTTCCGATACTTTTGTATCGTTTGAGCGGACCGAGGGGCCATTACACGGTGTGTTCCCACACATTACTTCTGATAGAGACGTCTCAGAAAGAAAAACCGGACACTATAATATTTTGATAATATTCAGAAAGATGTCATGATGTTATGTCTCAAGTTATGATGTTATGTCCCTAACTTAGAAACCAACTTCATCCTACTAATATTATAAAGCCGAAAGTTTGTGAAATGTAATTTTTTACCTAAGATCTCCAAAACTACTGAACAGATCAAGATGAACTTTGAAAGAAAAAGAAAGAAAGAAAATTATATTTATTGGCTCACACAAAAATAATAATTATAACAAAAAAAAATCCTTAAAATATAGGTAAAAAAGTATTAATTCCATGTGAACCAAAAAGGTCCTGCCTCAGCTTCATGTTGCTCAACATAAATTTGGTGTAAATTTAGAACATAGCCTAACTTAGATAATAGGATACTTACTATACCGAAAATACGCTAAATACGCTGTTATAAATATGAATTCAGGGACGGGCTTTCGTATTAACATAGACTAATATAACACAGTCTATGATACTAATCAAAACAACATAGATAATACTTTAATTTATCGCCTTATGAAACGGTTGTACTTAATAATAGTGAACAGCAATAGAATTGGCGGCCTTATGGCTTATAGCGATTTCTTTCAGGTAACCCAGACAGCTTTTTTGAAAGTTGGGATCTATGTTTTCGAGAAAACCCTACAAGCTCTACGAGGAAAGCTTTCCTTAACACATTCACTGCCTAGCCTTTACGGATTGACTAGGCGCTGCAGATAGACCAGGTGCGTCTTGGGCTATGAAAGTGTTAGTTTTTTGTGTGTGCTGTACGACTCACTGGCACTGGCCAAACCCAACTAGAGTACAGCACATAGCTGGCTACAACTAGCCAAATAAAAGTTGGCAGCCTAAGATAAATAAATAAATAAATATAATAATAATGCTGGACAATTCACAAAGTACTATCTAGCCCCAAGTTAAGCAGAGCTTGTGTTATGGGTACTAGATAACTGATATACATAATATAATACATAGATATATATTTTTTATTATAGGTAGAAAAACATCCAGAACACCCTGAATAAACATCTGCAGATCGTACAAACATTTGTCCCGAGGCGGGAATCGAACCCGCAACCTCCCGCGTCGCAGGCGGACCTTCGCCCGCTGCGCCACAGAGGTCGTCAAGATCGTCAAGTCGTTAAGATATAAAGCCGCATATAACATAGTCGTCTGAAAGAAATGCCTGCAAAGGATAAGACCGCCATTGCAGAATACTGTTAGAAGTTTTTCAAAAACTAGTTACTTAAAACTGATTACTGTACTGTGTAACTTTCCTGCAATAAAGACTTTATTTATTTATGCCTTGAGTGGTTTAGTAAGTCTGGATAACATCTAAGCCGGATGGTTGGCATCCCTAGATTTCCACCATGGTTTGCGTTAAGATGTGCGGTGAGCCGGTGTATTCTGCGATCAATAGCTCTATAGAGCATCTACTTGCTTTTTAATCTCCGTGGATTTCTTGTTGCGTTAAAGTGGATGTTTATAAAATACCTACATATAAGTCAACAAAACGATGAGTTCTATAAATTGTTCGTAATTTTTTGTCTTTCTTCACCATTTCCGTGGATTTCTTGTTGCGCTAAAGTGGATTTTTATAAAATACCTACATATAATTCTAAAAAACGAGTTCTTTAGGATGTTTCGTAATTTTTTGTCTGTCTTCACCATTTCCAAAGCTTTTTCCACTGCCTTCCCTGGCAAGTATTGGCTCTTATCAACACACACACACAGGGCATTTTGGGTTGGTTTTGTCATTTTCTAAAATTTGATTATGTCGAAAAAATCCAGGGCAACTTATTAATAAAACTTATGTTTATTTTGATTGAGCTACCAAACTGGATGTTTTGCCTTCCCGTTCAACACGACAAAATGAAAATATATTTAATCCCCATTCAAAAAAAGTGCGCTTTAATCACCAAGTCTCAAGACCTTTATATTTTTAATCGGGTTCAATTTCACAGCTCGCATCGCCTGTCAAAGTTGACACAAAGCCGCGAAACGCAGTGTTATAAGAGGACCCAAACTGCCCCTATTTATATCAAAGGTAATCTATTTATTGTGACAATAAAAAGTTTTGATGTTATCAACTCGATGAAAGAATCGTCACCTTCGTACCTTTTACCGTGATGCTAAAAGTCACGATGCTCAGACGTCTTTTGATTTTCAACTCTCAGTCTGTTAAAATAAAGATTTATTTAGCGTACCTTTTAGAAGGTATGCTAAGCAGCTTAGTGACGAGATCCTGGTCTGACGTTTACAGTAACGAGACAGCCGATGATATTGGATTGGGTAAGCACATCACTAGGTACAGTCGATCACAAAAATGTTTCTTAAGTTGAATCCTGGACGTTGATTTTGCATATTTACATTTTTGAAATGACGAGATTTCTTTATAATTTATTGAAAAAAGGTAAAAAAAATTGGCGGTTTTAATAAAAAACTCTTCATGTTTTTCATGCTGAGATTATTTATCAAACCTAGTTTGTGTTTAACCAACAATCAATGAAAAGAAATCTCCTCCAATTAACTGTTATTGAGCTAACGTGATAACTAACAATAAATTGAGCCTAACGATCAAGTAATCACGACGCTTACTCTACAGATAAGACTCGTTATAGTCATTTCAAGGAAAATGGAAGTTTTTCACCGTTAATCGTTAATAAATATTATAAATCGCTCATATTATTTTTATTTTCCATTGTTATGTAATTTATTATAATAATAAGTAGTCTCTCATTTTCATTCTATCTAATCAAATATTCCTGACAAAGCGATTAACTATACACATTCATTACTTATTGTCTTGACTTGTATGGTCACTAATTGGTATAAACGCTGTATTTTTTCACATTCTCGGTAAATGGGTTTTTTCAAATTACGTGGCAAAGAGGTTTTGTATTTACAGTTGCATGAAACGTTTAATTGCTGGCGGCGGATGTAAGTATACAGTAATTGGAAGGTAAGTTCACGAGATAACGTACCCAGCTACGGCATAAAATAACTACCATAATGCTTTCATTTTCGCCCATTACTTTTGTTTAATTTAACATGGTATCGCACTTTAGTAACACTTCTTTTTTCATTTTCTGTTTAGTACCTACCTCAAAGTTTTTGCCTACTTCCGCATGTGAAAGGAAAAATCAATATTTTAGTGTTTTGTGCGCCCTTATACCAAAGCTGAGCTACGGTACTACCCTACAGGAATTCGATGAGCTATTTTAAATTTAAAAGGCGAACGTAGTTTGACATTTTTACAAAAGCTGATTATGACGTCATTTTTTTTTGCCCCGTAATGTCAAGTCTTTTCAGCCAGGATTATTTCGGGCCGATTTATAAGAGCTTACTTATCCCCACTTTTAACTTTATCCCAGTTGGAACCTCGTTGGAACGGGTTATGGTATCGCAGCGTTTTATTATTTAATTTATTTAACGCCTCGGGTTTATCGGCTTGTCTATTAAATCGTCGAAGGGATAATGCGATCCGAACCCAAACATTTATTTGGCTTTAAGAACTCAGATTAATTGGTTTATGGCTGTTTTATTGAATTTGAGTGTTGAATATTTGTTTTAGAACCGAAATGGAGCTTAAGAGCTTTTTCATTGGTGTTTGATTTATTTTGTTTCTTATATTTTGTTTCTCGTTTTATACATTTTAGATGCTAATTTACCTTAACCGTCTCCTAGTCAGTAATATATAAATTTAGCAGCGAGCATTTAATTTTTACAAAGCAAATTTAATATCGCAGATAAAATGTTTAAATTTGTGAAATATTATAATTACTGAGGTAATTTCCGATTTTAATCGTGTATAACACATAAAAGTTAGACTAGAATGCATTAATTAGCAACCTAAGTGAATAATTGAATCGTAAAATTATAAAGAACTTATTGTAATAGCTTTCTTGCTTTCTTTTGTAATTACATAAAATGTATTTGAGTAGGTACCCAAAATAGAAAAAGTACCTTACAAACTTCCATCAAATGTAAAGGAACTGGATAACAGATTTATGGGATAAAAAGTAGCTTATGTTTGATTCCAGGATTAGAATTACTTGTGTGCAAAATTTCAGCCCGATCGTTCAGTAGTTTTGGCGTGAAAAGGTAACAAGCATCCATCCATCCATCCATCCAAACTTTCGCATTTATAATATTAGTGTGACGTGATGATGTCAAAGTGTGATTACAGAATCTTTTGCAACTTCGGCCACCAAAAATCTCGTGACCCGTACCGCACTCTCACGCGCACCAGTCTCTGGCAAAACATGATAACTAGCTATATAAGCTTAAGCCAAAAAAATAAAACAATTATCTTTTGCAAGAGAAAAATAAACATAATTATTCAATTCAATTTTTACACAGAAGTAGGTACCAACAATAGTATCAAAATCGATGTCAAAATCAAAGTGGTTTGAAATCAAAGTCACACAATATTTGTGCCGGTCGGCCGCTCGGAACGAGAAGTTGTGACAAAATCGTTCGTATCAGATGACAGCCTCCTGACCCTTCCAAGGTCGAGATCAACCGCACCCGAATTTCAACTTTATCACAAAACAGTTAAAATCAATATTAAGTACCTATCATTTTGTATTGCGGCATCGTTAACCTAATAAATTCTTTACTTTTTGTTTTTAACATTATATTGATTTTGTTTACTGAAATATTGATTTCTGTTTTAATTAATTTGGCATTTAAATATTTTAAGGTAAAATGTATTCTTAATTCTAATTTACGATGAGATACAGAATACGATAGGTTAATTAGGCTATAAAAATTGTTTTACCACAAGAGACTGCTTTTTAAAAGATAAAGCAAACGAAGACCATATTTTATCTTTTAAATCGATTAAAAATATTGCAAACCGTCTTCTAGTTATAAGTTTGAAATGATATACAATTATTTTAACCTATTACAATAATAACACAAACGTAAACAGTATAAAAAAATACTGCAGAATTATTTTAAATTTTTATGAAGATTGAAGACTTTTTATGAAGAGTGAATCCACAATCACAGACAAATCAGTCAGTAACTAAGCCAAGTTGGTGAAAAACGCATAAAATTATTTAAAAAAACAAACAATAATCAACCAACAATAATTAGCCAGCTAAACGAGTTCTCACATCGAGCTCGCGTGACTTTATAACCATCGCGATTCCCACCAATCAAAGCCGAGTAAATTATTTTATAGAACCCAGTTACTGTCATGCTAAAGCTTTACAAAAGCTCGCTAACTTTGGGGGCTTGGTAGTGCTGTATGAAAAATTAAAAGCATTACATAGGTACATATTTTATTTTCTTACAAGAAAAATATAGTCATAAAACGCTGGTGGTAAACGATGGTAGGTATCAAACGAGCCGTCTACCTATTTACTTACATTTTTCGACTGACACTAACATATATCTTAGTTATTTTGTGGAAACTTCTAATTAGCCGTTAGTTACCCACCATCTCTGTAATTATAGTTACCTAGCTGTTAGTTTCCATAAAATTGTAAAAAAAATAATAAAATAAATAAAAATCTGTTTACTATCAACGTATCTAATCTACCTAGGTAATGACTGCGTTTGGCGCCTAGGCATGAAATCAAAAAACAAAATGTTTTGTGAAACATAAATAAATGAAAAAGACCATATTTTTGACTTGTACACCTTTAGATATTTCCAGTTTGACCTTTAGCGTCATTCTTTCAGTGTTAAGTATACATAGTGGGCAAATGGGTGAAAGATAATTAAACATAACTACAATCTTATAGCGCTAGCACAGAAAGAGCAATGAAGTGTAGCTCGCTCGTTGATGTCTTTTCTAAGAACGCTTAGCTCTACGGCGTAGCCCGTGACGTAGGGCTAGCGTAGCACGGTGGTTTTATTGATAAATTTTAGCCGGTTTATTTTGCGTAAAGTTTAACTTTATTAAATTATTATTATTTTAAATGAGCGAGGGATATCAACTCATTGTTCAAGTATAAGTAGGTATAACTTTTTATTATAAATCTACAAATATGTATGAAATTAAAATTTAAAGGTCGTGACGGCCGGTGAGTTTGGAAGTTAGAAATGTTGTTTTTGGTAATAGGTAAGTTAAATCTAGTCGAGGTATCAGCAGGTATTTTATTCTTCTGGGCCTATTTACAGCTAAGTAAATACTTCGGCAAATATTTTATGAGTACCTGTTGAGAAACCTACATGATCTCTCCTCGGCGATTCTATTTAGGTAGGTACCTAATAGGGATCCTGCAAGACCTCGTGGATCGTAAATTATGGTTTAGGAATCACGCGGTTTGTTTTCGCACTGATTCTACAGTGTCAGATCTAACTGAATAACCGAGACACGAGAAGAAGAAAATTGATTACTCTAACTGCTTACAAGAGAAAAGCTAGCGTTACCTGGTGAGTCAGTCGCGGACCGATCCGAATCGGAATCCCGATGCGCGCTGAGATCCCTCGGCGGCGCATCCAGGATATCCGTGATCATGAACCGGGTCCGGGGCGCGCGCGCCTCGTCGCGCTGCACCGTCATCGCCACGGCGCCCGCCGGCCCCGCGCCGGAGGCCCCTACACCATCCAGCGCCCCGCGCCACCGCCCCGCGCGCACCACCTCGCACCACCCCAGCGCGACGCTTGCTCTCACACCCGCGCAACCATCAACACATCACACTGACCAAGGAGTTTCTATTCCCGATCTTCGATTGTTCTTTTGCACACTATCCAAAGAGTTTTAGACTCGATGTTCAATTTTTTTTAACACACTTCAAAGAGTTTGCCCGATGCTCGATTGTTCTACCACACTATCCAAATAGTTTTATCAGATACGTGATTGTCTGCTCACCAGTTTGTGACGTGCAAGTCTGTTTTTCTTGTCACCGAGAATACATCACAATTTTATCCACCGATCTTTCAGTTCTGTCACCGTAAACACATTCCAGGGGCAACTGTAAATTATGGTGCTGATGTAGGTTACCGGAGCACGTCTCACGATAAATTATTCTTCAGTTTCAGCTGTTCACAACTCTAGCAGTTATACAACACTGCCGACGGCACGGTTTCGGAACAAAATCACTGCTCTTTCACTTGTTGTTAATATATTTTATAGTTTATAATTTTATCGATCACAAAGTTCTTCAAAGTTAAACACAAGTTTTGATTCCTCGAACGCTAAGTTCACCGTAAGTTGTGTCGCAAAATGCTTTGTTTTCGTATTCGTAGCGCGTGTCGAGCTTGAGTATAGAGCCGTGTGTGCGGCCGGGGAGCGCGGCTAGGTCTGCGCTCCGGGGCCGGCGCGGCGCGGGGGTGGTGCGGCGGGGGGTGGGGGGCGGCGCCGGCCAATGGCGGGCCGGGCCCCGCCGCCAGCCAACCGCAGGCGCCGCCGCGCGGGGCGTGCCTCGGCCATGTTGCCCGCGAGACTGCACTAATGCTCTTTTTGCCGACTCGCCGCCGCGGGAGAAAGCTCCGCGCGGATTTAAGCTTTTATACGTGGATAAAACGCTTTTATAGGAAAATAAAGCGTTCCCGCAGCGGGATATCGCACTTTATGACGGCGTTTTACTGAAAGTTGGCGATGTTATGCGCTGGTAATTGGTTCACGCCCGTCTCATCGAGGAGCGTACCACTGCGGGGTGAGCTTTTGCTGAAACCTAGAAAAGTTATTATTTCTTTGACGAAGCTTTATTTTATATAACTACCAAACCACTACTAGGTTTAGAGGTGAAAGTCTGTCTTAGTTTGGAGGTTTGTTATTCCTCCAAGTCAAAATATGTACTAAACGGATGGAGCTGAAATTAGGCATAGTACCTACCTACCTAGGGAAAGTACGTCCTCAATGACATAGTTCAAGTTCAAGTTCAAGTTCTTTATTCGTAACAATAATTAGGTTACATGTCTATTTTTTATGAATAATTCATTGTATTTTATGAGTAAAGTACAATTTTTAAATCAATTATATAAAATAATATAAGTAAGAAAAATATACCTAGTACAACATAAAATTCAATAAGCCAAATAAAATAAATTGTCAATTTAAAATTGTAAATTAATATGAAGTATGTCAAATAAATTATATAATTTTACGTACGTTTACGTGCAAAGAATTCATCCAACGTATAAAAGCATTGTTTTATCAAGTCTAAACATAAAGGATTGCGTCGATACCGCGTCAGTGACATCGGACGGTAGTCGGTTATAGGTACACTATTATTGCATATACCTAGGTAGGTGTACGAACGGAAAAAACAGGTAACATTTCTTGAAATCGGTGGGCTTTCCCTTCAACATCTGGTGCTCTGAACCTTCTCCCAACAACGTGTCAAAAATGTAGAGCCCAGAATTTTTAATTTGGTAGTCGCAGTCGAAACGTATCGTATATTTGGCATAAACTTTTTGTAAGTTAGTACCTACGTACTTATTTAGTAGATTTTTTTGCTATCAAATTGTTATTCTTACCCAAATATGTTGACCTGTGTAATTGTGTAGGTACTATTCTGAAATTTCATCTTATAGGTATAATTTAATTTCAAATTTGGACTGTGGTGAATTTTCACGGACAAAATTACATCCATGGACCAGGGGCAAAATAGTATCTAGGGATATCGATATTGGCTGTTTCAGAACGCGTCCGTTTCATTTTATTCCGTGGTCGAATTTTCGAATATTTCGATTTAGTTTTTTTTTTATTGAAATGGTACGGAAAAATGTTCTGATTGGCAGAATCTGAATGCAGCCGTTCTAATGTTGACTGGTGAATATTTTGATTAGTCATAGCATTTAATTTATTTTATTTCTTTTGTGTAGGTAGGTACTTTGTAAGATTTTTGTGTACCTACCTACCTATTGAAAAATTGTGTAGCCTAAGGTTATTTTATAAAGTCTCTGTTTTCATACGATAAAATAATAAGTGTTAAAATTCGCGAGTGATTCAAGTGTTAGAATCCTGTGCGACGCGAGTGATTCAGGGCTCTCGTTTAAATCCGTTTTATTCAAGAGTTGCATACCTACTATAGGTATTTTATACGAGCTGCATTCTTACCACCCCTTGTCCGATTAGGTATACCCGTTTTCCCGTAGGAATGAAGCATTTTCTCGCGGTAAAAAGTAGCCTATGTTCATCAGAAATAAAGTGGGCTTTTAATGGTAAAAATTTTTTCAAATCGGTCCACTAGTTTCGGAGCCTATTCAATAGGTACAAACAAACTCACAAACAATCAAATCTTTCCTCTTTATAATATTATAGTATCATGGCTACGAGAAAAAGAACCAATCAAATCTCGACGACTTATTTGCGCAAGGAGTTTGTATCGAGTATCTTTTGCGCAAGGAGGTTCTATACCTACCTTTGTGATGGAGGTCGAATATATTGATGTATTCTAAATTCAAACACCAAAATAGTGAGAAAAAGTGTTTTCTATTCACTGTTTTCTGAATAAAATAAGCTTTTTAGAGGGGGAATGATTCAAAAGACATTTATGAATGAAACTTCACAAAATGTAAAAACAGTAACAGAAAACAACACAGTAACAGCAAGGTAATCACTAAAAACATAAATACAAACGTCACAGGACGATAATATTTCAGAGGATTCCAAGTTGTACGGACGTTTTGTACATTTGAAGTAAAGTTAGTTAAGTACCTAATTAATGAGTGCAAAGTTAAATCACTGATCACTTTTCAAAAGTTTATTGAAGTAATTACACGTCAAAACACATACAAAGTAAACGTTCCTTCATAGGTTTATATCGCGTCGCGGTCAGTGTCGCACTAGTAGGTATTACGGGGGTAAATATGCCGATTCAGTAAAATTAGATACTCATGTACCTAGTAGGTACGTCTTCGTATACTAGTAAACAAATAAAAAAAATTAAAAGTGCTGGACAATCCAACACAGAATCCTCTCCTCCTCCTCCTCCTCGACGAATCCTCTCCTCCTCCTCCTCCTCGACAGTCTATAATGGTCCACTGCTGGACGCAGGCCTCCCCCTGAAAAGCCTTAATGCCTATTAATGCCCATAATCCCCACATAATACATAATCCCAGAATCCTCTAGCCCTAAGTTAAGCAGAGCTTGTGTTATGGGTTCCCGATGACTGATATGCTTAATATAATACATTACATAGATAGATATTTTTTTATTGTACATTGAAAATACCCAGAAAATCCGGAACAAAATATTTGCAGATCGTACAAAAAATTGTCCCAAGGCGGGAATCGAACCCGCAACCTCCTGCGTCGCAGGCGGACCTTCGCCCACATCGGTCATCAAATACATCCTACTATCCTAATATTATAAAGCCGAAAGTTCGTGAAATCGGAAGTTTTGTTACGTAGGATCTCCAAAACTACTGAACAGATCAAGATGAAGTTTGCCGTACGTTTAGAGCAAAACCTAACTTAGATAATAGGCTACTTATTATAACAAAAATACGCGTGTGAAGCCGCCGGCGGAAGCTAGTAACAAATAAGATCTTAGAATTGGATCACCATCTTGCACGCGATCTTTTGCAAGCGCAATTAACGAATAAACTTTTTAGTGTTCGTTCTCGTATCGTCTAAGATTGGAACTATGGCAATCTACCCTCGGTTCGGTCTTTGTTTACTCTTTGTTGCGGGTTCGATTCCCGCTTCGGGACAAATGTTTGGATAATCTGCAGATATTTGTTCCGTATTTTTTCTATGTATAAAAAAATATATATACGCAGTGTATTGTATTAAGTTTAACCGTTTTTTTTAAGGGCAGAAGCCTTTATTTACAAAGAAAATTACAATAAAATAATAGAAATAAATTAGAACTAGTATTTACAATTGAAACAATTGAGCTAACTACAGACTGTTGCAAACAATCTACAGGTAACTCAACTGATTCAAAGGGAGCAAATGTGTAGGCTCTGTCAAGACCTGCATTTTTGCGCCTCTTAAGATCTTCGGCCAAATCTGTAGATTGATGTCAATCGTTATTTTTTTTGAAATAGATAGGTAGGTAATAATCTCTTCGTTCACAAAGAAAATTACAATCCAATAATATAAATAAATTAGAATTAGTATTTACAACTGAAACAATTGAGCTTACTGCAAATACTAGTTGTAATATAAAAGATGATTAAAATATGATAATTTAAAAGATGACATATTAAGATACCTTGTGTCCAATGGACCTAATTGTAATAGCTATTGGACTTTTACTATAAAAACTATCGTAGTTTGACGAATTCATTACGGATGTAAGCGGTGTGTAAAGTGCTCGGAGAGAAGCGGAACGCGCGCGTCTAGAACCGCACTCACCCTGAAGATGTCCCTCGTTAAGGGATGAAACGTTGGTGTTCTTCCAACACAAACAAGGTTCGTAGTTAACCGCTTACATCCGTAATGAAGCTATTGGACTTATCTTCTGTTCAAAATCTCATCTCTTTTACACCAGCTTACACAACTACCGAACTGAGCGTAGCACGGTTGCATCATGCCAATCTGGATAACGAACAAAGACGGGCAATTAAGCTAGTATTGTAGAGCTTCGGTAAAAACAAAGCAAGCCTTCCTGATAATCAGTAATTATTGCAATTAGTGTACGATCAGCAAAAAAAAACGCTTAATTGTTAGGCTAATTAAATCAGAGATTAAAAGTATGTACGTTACTCATATAAATAAATATATAAATAACTTTCTTTTTCACATATTTTTGGGTGAACTGAAACTCAACGCAGGGTTTTCCTTTTGGTCCCGTTGCACCTTTTTCTACTCCCAGCTCAGTCACCGCAGATGTTTTTCGTTTTGTCATCAGAGCCTACGTTGGTGTCAGTGGTTTTTAATCTCATTATCTTTGATATTAGAAAAATTCTGACTAGTAAAATCATCTGTAATCTAAATATCTTTATAAATAAAAAATATAGTCTAAATGTACTAACATATTAAAACCGAAAGTTTGTGAAATGTCAAATTTTGTTATCTAGGATCTCCAAAACTACTGAACAGTTCAAAATGAAAGGCGGACATTTAGAAAATAGCCTAACTTATACAGGGTTATTAGTAATTCACTGACACTATGTGAACTGCAGGTTCTGCCTACTATCATGAACACGTCCGTGAAGACACCCAGTCTCAATTCTTAAAATTGGTAGAAAGGGAATGATACTAATATGTAACCCCTGCATTCAAAATTGTTCATTAGCATTACCTATAGGGATTTTCTTTGAAAGTAAACCTAAAACTGCCTCTGCCTATACTATTAGAGGGCTGACTCTCAGCCAGGTTGATGCCACTTAAATCATCTTTCGTGGATGTAAAATAAGCCAATGATGATGATGTGGATTTAAATAGGAGTTCGAGATCAGCATTTAGTATTACTTGGGTTTCGGACATTATTTTGAATGGGTGACGGTTTACAAAAAAACGAATTAAGACCTGGCGTCTTCACTAACGTGTTCTTGATGATGAGCAGAACCTGCAGTTTACGCAGTGTCAGTGAATTACCAATAACCCTGTATAATAGGCTACTTATTATACCGAAAATAAGCGTGCGAAGCCGCGGGCAGAAGCTAGTATCTTATAAATAAAAAAATATTATCTAAAAATCTTAGATAAGTTATATATTTTACCAGACGTTTTCTATAACCATACCTCAATCAGACGCAAACGGGCGGTACAGAAGAATGTGCCAGTTTAGTTCGTGGTTGACTTGCTTATATTTGAAAAAGGTTCAATTCTTGAACCCAATTTTAATATCACTAGATGTTTCGTTCCTAATTTTATTTCATTTCATAAAATTACATTTAAATCTCAATCGTGCGCCAGCGTTCAAACGTACGAAATTAAGAAAGAGAGTTGAATAGATTTTTTTCAACCCGTCAAGTTTGGATTAATAAGTAGGCAGCTCTTCGAGAAAATCTGTTATTTTTTCGAATTATACAAAACTAGCTGCTGCCCGCGGCTTCGCCTGCGTAGTTCCCGTTCCCGTGGTAATTCCGGGATAAAACATAGCCTATGTCCGTCTCCTGGTTCTAAGCTGCCTCCCCACCAATTTTCAGCCTAATCGGTTCAGCCGTTCTTGAGTTATAAATAGTGTAACTAACACGACTTTCTTTTATATATATAGATAGATAGATTATTAGAGACTTCGTATTTTCCTTGTAAAATATACATTACGAGCATCCGCCCGAGGTTTCGCTCACTTTTTTCTGGAATAAACAGTAGCCTATATCCTTCCCCGTGGTACCAGCAATGCCCAAATTTCATTAAGATCTGTTTAGCCGTTGAGGTGTGAAAGATAACAGACAGACAGAGATACAGAATTGCTTTCACATTTTATGAATTTTGAATGGATTAGTATTATAACTATTTATGAATGCATAATTACACATTTGAAATTATTCTGCACTGCACTTGCTGTCGGTACCCGCACCAGAGACACAATTATGTCATCCGACACATCACTTAGTTACGTGAGAATAATTGCGTTTTTCTCCGCTCCGCACGTTTATTTAGATGAATCCAATTACGAGCAGTAAAATGTGAGAACTATCATTTGGCAATTAATCGAGAATTGATTAATTAAGGTTATCTACAAACCTATTGAGCTAAATTAGCAAAATTTAGAATTAGAAAATGCTTCCTTCTGCTTGCCTAAGTGTTTTCCGATATTAAAAGGAACCGATAGATAGAGGTATACCTTGTGGCAAGATGGTCAGACGATATCTCTAACACCGCACGTCGAACCTGTGGGTATTATAAGCATTTCCTCCCCCCCCCCCCCCCCTCATGTGATAAATGCCAATAAGGCGCTTATCAGGGGGAGGCCTGCGTCCAGTAGTGGACCAATACGAGCTGTTGAGGTGAGTTGAGATGAGGGCGATGAGATTGGCGCGGGACCATGTGGAGTTGCACAAAAGTTTGGAGGCCTATACCCAGCATTGGGAGAAATCGGGTTGCAGATGATGATGATGATAATAATATACTTAAGCTAACACCGAAGTTTTAATAAAATTCACTTGTAACGAAAATAACCGTTAGTATAGATCTGTACCTAACTAAAATCTGTCTGTGAGATGAGTACCCATTCCCAGTCCTCCCATTAATTAAAAGCTTGAAAAACTCCTTGATTGACTTAAAAGATACCTAGGTAAGGTAACCCAGCTAGGCACTCATTTGCAGTAAAAGAGATCTTAGGTCACGAAAATTCCCATAAATTAGCAAGTAAAACTGGTCATTAGTCCATACCTAAATAAACTTATCAACATTTCGGTTTAGTAACCATACCAAAATATAAACATAATTGGTAGGTATCGAATAATTACTTCGATCAATTAGGTAGGTATAGAACATCAAAGGTTTCCCGTCGGTATTGTAACTATCAATAATTAACTACGTAGGGTTATTGATAACATAACAACTTCAAAACAACTATTTCGGAGTAAATCGATAAACGAAAAATAAAACGTTAAGTGCGAGTTGGACTCGCGCACTGAGGGTTCCGTATATTTAAGTATTAGAAATTGCTTTTTGCCATATATCATGCGTCTACTTCAACGGGAAGTATCCCTTTAGGATTTGATTCCGCGGTTGCGAGAATCATTTTTTGCGAATAAACTACAAATTTACGGTTTTTGGATACGTTCTCTCACCTTATGACCTTGCTTGCCAAATTTCGAGATTCTAGGTCAACGGTTTGCGTTGACTTAGGATTTTGATTATGTCACAGCTCCAAAGGGTGACGAATATCAGTACCTATTTGACGCTAATTTCAACTCGACGCGTTCCTGAGAAAAGATGGTCGACCGACAGACAAAGAGACAGACAACAAAGTGATATAGGATCTTTTTGCTGTCCGCCTCTCCGTCTGTGAGTTCCTTTTTTCCCGTTTGAGGTATGGAACCCTAAAAACCACACGAGATTGATAAAGGTAATGTCGGCAATTTTAATATAAGTAAACTTTTGTTAAATTTATCGATGTGCGAGGTCTTTAGATAAAGCAGGAACTAGGTCTTCATTTGAATTCACTATGAAAAATCTGTGCACACACATGACGTCACAGAACGAAAGAAATCTGTCAAACACCGTGTTGTTCCAGCAGCAGTAGGCGTAAGGGAAAACGCGCGCCTGCCAAGCCGCCGCGCTCGTGGTTTTTGTAGTTATTTAAACATATTGATTAAGAAAATCATTTTATCAAGTCAAACTCTGCGAATTTGTTTAGAAATATTAAGTGCGCGATCACGGTGTGGTAAGTGTAGTTACCTATTGGCATTACGGCTCAAGCGTTAGCAGTTGAAATGTACAAGTGACGTCATTCGCACTAAACGGAAAGTTGCCTTTGAGAATCCTCGCCGGCATTGCTCATGCGGTGCGGATCTTGTATGGCAAACCATTGATAGGGCCAGTGCGAATTGAACTATTCCGACCTGGGCCGCAATCACGATGTGGTAAGGCACGGCATTACGGCTCAAACGTTACCAGTTGAAACGTTAGGGTGCGCGTTCACAGGCCGGCATCGGACAATCCCCCCCCCCCCCATCAATGGTTTAACGTAAAAGATCCGTACCGCACGGAGCGGTTTGTCGGTAATGCTGGCGAGGATTCTTGAAGGCATCTTTGCCTCAACCTCAACAGCCTGTATTGATCCAGTGCTGGACGCAGGCCTCCCCCTTATAAGCGCCTTATTGGCTTTTATCACATGGGGAGTAATACCCATAATCCCCACGCTGGGCATGCGGGTTGGGGATCGCAGTTCGATGGTAGAATTGTTCTGCAGGGGGCGCTGCTGCCCGCCCCCGGGGATATCCCTTAGTCGCCTCTCACAACACCCGCGGGAAGAGTTGGGGTGGTGCAAATTCTAAGCCGGCGGCACCACACAGCATCTTTTCAGTTTAGTGCGAATGTCGTCATTGACGTCCGAATAGTAGACGCACTTGTCAGTGGATTGTCTGATGCCGGCCTGTGAACGCGCACCCTAACGTTTCAACTGCTAACGTTTGAGCCGTAATGCGAATAGGTAACTACACTTTCCACACCGTGATCGCAGTCCTGGGAGTTTAGCGCGCTTAGGACCACACCGCTACAATACAATAATGAGTATTCAAATGTAGGCCCTAAAATTGACCACTTTAGATACACTTTACAGTGACAGCGTTGAGTAGCAGACAGCACATGTTAAGCCAGCTTACCGTGACCTAACCAAAAGCAGAGAATATACAGGATGGATTTTTTAGACGGGGCAGTAAGACCTTAACCGGTGTAATTAGGTACAGAAAAATTTATTAAGGAGACTATCCAGTAAAAATTTAAATACCCTGTATAATAATACTAACGCAATAGTCATTTATTTCGTAAATTACTTATAAGAATTACACGTCACATTTATTACTTATATGTTTTAGTAAAAAAGAAATATATAAGAATTAGTATTTACAATTGAAAAAATCGCTGCTTGCTGCAGACTGTTGCAAACAATCTACAGGTAGCCCAACTGATCCATATCAATACCAGTCGGAAGCGTCCCCAAGACGCTGGCTGCATTGCCCCGCTGTATAGCACTGCTGATGCGCCAGATACTCACCAGTTCTCGGGTCACGCGTTGCTTCGACCAGACATATTTACTTTGGAAAATTCCACTCGTTGGTTTACCTACGCCTCTGATACCGCTTGGCCATCGAAAGAACAGATCGGTCTGATCTTCCTTGTAATATTCCTAGTATTATTCCTACTTATCTAAAACTCTCGCAGTCTTGCACAAACTGAGCGGGCAAACTAACACTAAAACCGCTCTACTGTAACCTAACAGTAATTGCTTTGCTTACGCGTTTTTTCCGCTCGGCCGGTGTTCTGCAGTAATAATATTCTTCGGTGCTGTTACTGCTATTTGAGATACACGAGCCGATAATGCCGTCGTCATAGCAACTCGAGTTCTTTTTTTGTGGAAACTTTCAGTTAGTCAGTTAAACACCGTTTTTGTTATACAGGGTGCCACGTAAAATGTGTCTACGCAGAAAGGGGGGGGCGATTCAGGACCCCGAGGGGATCAACTTTCGTTCTACTTTTTTCAAATTTCCTACAATTTTTTATTTATTGGAATATAATTAGGTATAATTTTTTCCTAGGTGTTAGTTTTCCTAAAATTGTAAAGTAAATAAATAAATATGTAGAGAAATATTTCGTTTCTTTGCAGCCACCAAGATTATTTTTCAAGCACAATCGAAACACATAGTGCAAGCGATTTTCAAAATTAAGCTACTTAGGTAGTAGGTTTTAAAGGACTAACCCCCGAATACTCAAACGCATCTCAGATATAAGCACGTCTCAAGTGACGAATTTTTGACACATTTTCATTGAAAACTGTCAAAAAATCGTCATTTGAGACGTGCTTAAACCTGAGATGCGTTTGAGTATTCCGGGGTAAGTTAGCCAAGTGCATTTTTTCATAGGAAATCAATGCATATACCTATAGGTAACATAATTATATAGGTTTTCATTCATACCCTTAAGTAAAATTTATGAATTGCTAATTTTCAGTTCTCAGTGGTATGGCATTTGGAGACTACTGATAGTTGCTCGTGTAAACACATCTTTACGCCATTTTTTCTGCTCGGCCATTAGAGATCTTTACGAGCTGCAATAAGCAAGTGAGTCGCATGATATAAACATTAAAGTTTTTTGCAGTTTTAATGCATGCATGGTCTGAAGATGGTTAAATACCTTCCTTTTAGATTGTTCATCTTTTGACTTACATATATAAATCAAATTAGATATAGTATAGAGATATATTTTTGGCTTTGTATTTATTTATTCAAACATGTTCCTACGAAATTTTTATAGAGATGTACCTACAGAGGTTAATCTTTGTAAAAATAATTAGGTATTTGAATATTATTTTTTAAAATTATTTCACAACATCTGAAAGTATAACATCTTATCATAGTTATCAACATAGTTCGTAATAGCTTGTTCAATAAAACCAACAAAGTGCAACATTATGAAATAATGTAATTAAAATTGGCTCCATCAAGCACTAAGCAGACGCTTCCTGCAAGATAAGATACACATTGTGCCACAATGATGCTCTATTATACACGTTTATTGTACCTTCACCAACCTTACTGATTACTGACTAGTTGTTCATTCAGTACTGACATCTATCTATTTATACATAATATCAACATCATACATAAAAACATAAAAATCATTTATTTGGACACAATTGCAGTGTTTCAGTATAATATTGAATCCGTAGGGTCCTAAACTAGCCTGAACCGTATTTCAGGACCCAGGGTTTCTCAGGATTTTGTATTGCTTATAATCGCTTCGTAAATAAGCCATTATTTCTCGTAAAAAGTAAAGGATAAAAAATGATTATTGTGGGTTATCCCTAAGAGATAGACGTATACTCTCGTGGACTTTTTTGTAGACGTTTGTAAGGTGTACAATACTGTAGTACATTATTTTAATCTGTCTCGTAGGGTTTAGCCAGCGTTTGCAATAAAAGCGCAAAAAAATGTGTTTATTTACGACATCACATTAGAAGCCTCTAAAATTATCGGTGTTTCTCTACTATATTATGCATGTATTAAACGTATAAACCTTCCCGTTAAATAACTCTATCTATTAAAAAAAGCGCTAAACTGAGTTTATCTTATCTTGATCGCGTTCAATTGCAAAATAAGCCTAAGCATACACAGCTGATATGTTGATGATAAGAGATGTTCAGTCAATACACTAGGCATGCATGGCAGCTGTGTGGACTTAAAATTTGCACCACCTCAACTCTTCCCGCGGGTGTCGTAAGATGCGACTAAGGGATATCCACCGGGGCGGGCAGCAGCACCCCCTGCAGAACCACCGAACTGCGATCTCCGACCCGCATGCCAAGCGTAGGGATTATGGGCATTACCCCCATGAGATAAAAGCCAATAATGCGCTTATCAGGGGGATGCCTGCGTCCAGCAGTGGACCAATACAGGCTGCTAAGGTTGAGGTGAGGAAGTGCGCGGCCGCGCAATTATCAGTTTTTGTATATTGATTTTTTAACACGAAAGATCAGAACAATGGCAAATAAAAGATCCCATTAAAATCTATTGAGCATGTCATGTTATGCAATTAAAATTATGCAAGAACAGTACAAGCAAATCACGGAAAGAATTTCTAGTCGAGAAGCCAGGACACAAAAGTTTTAAAACACAGAACGAAAAACATATATCTATGTAATGTTATACCAGTCATCTAGTACCCAGTATAACAGTCATCTAGTAACTATAACACAAGCTCTATTTAGCGGGGCTAGATGGTCCTGTGTGGATTGTCCACCATTATTTACTTATTTTACATAAACTAACGAATGGAATTCGTGCATTTATTTTATTATCTGGTTTAGTACATAAATCTTTAATTATAAAACCTACTCCTTAACCGCGAAGATATTTAGTTTTTAACGCCCAACGCAAAAACAGCGGGGTGTTGTTATAAGTTTAACGTGTCTGTCTGTGTATCTGTCTGTGGCATCGTAGCTTCCAAACGGATGAACCGATTTTCGTTTAGTTTTTAGGGTTTCGAGATCGAAGATCGGTTTCGAAACCCTTATTTTGTCTGTCGTTTTTTTACTCCAACTCAGCAATTACAGCAGCTATCAACTTGAAATTTAAAATAATAATACATTTCGTGCGCCTGTACAGATTTAAAGAAAAATAAATGAAAATTAATATTTTCCAAACAAATTGTGGTGCCGAAATTAAGAATTATTATATTAATAATAATAATTACGAATTATTTAATTAAGATACCTACAGGGTCATGTGAGGTATCAAATGAAAGGTTGTACATTTCAAAATAGTTTTTGATTTTCAGGCTCCTGCTCTACAAATAGAGATAGTCATCTCCTACAATTAAATGGGTAGTTTAAGAGATATTACCCGGAATTGCCGTCCAAAAACAATAAAACAGAAGTTTACAGCTTCACCAACGTTTTCAAAAAGACGGATACTTCGTAATTTTCTTTTAGCGGTGAGAGATGTAAAAAAATAATCCTTACCATCGTGGTAGGGAGAAAATACGTCGACATTTTTAGATTATAATAATCAATAATCATTTATTTATGTGATAAAAGCCAATAAGGCGCTTATCAGGGGGAGGCCTGCGTCCAGCAGTGGACCAATACAGGCTGATGAGGAGGATTGAGGAATGATTTATTTCATGTTTCTAGAACTATACGTCACTTTTTATGCGTAGGTTAGTGCCTACGTATGTAGGTACTACCATAATAACAATTAAATTAAAAAATATAATTAAATAAAAGCAAAACATTATCATTATTAGAAACGTATGTACAGTATCAACGATATAAATAAAAATAATACCAATTTTAAGTTTAACCTAATATAAGTCACTTATCATACATTACATTAGACCTAACTTATATATGGATTCTGGTGTTACACGTAAAGTAATTTATCCCGTGCTGCACCCAGTAAAAGACGCAGGTAGATCACGGGCAATTGACGGATAGGTACGTATACGAATATTTTCCTTGCCATTTTAAGGTAAATATCGAAGTTAAAACAACATCATTCTACTACTGTGTGAATTGTCCAACATTATTTATTTCCTAGCAGCGCCTCGCGGTTTCACCTTGTAATTCCCGTTCCAGTGGGAATTCAGGGATAAAATATAGCCTATGTGCTATTCCAGACTACAATCTTTCTCTGTGCCAAATTTCATCCAGACCCGTTCAGTAGTTTTTGCGTAGCAGCGCCTCGCGATTTCACCCGCGTAGTTCTCGTTCCCGTGGGAATTCCGGGATAAAATATATTATGTGTTATTCCAGACTATAATTTATCTCTTTGCCAAATTTCATCCAGATCCGTTCAGTAGTTTTTGCGTGAAAAAGTAACAAACATCCATCCATCCACCCATACTTACAAACTTTCGCGTTTATAATATTAGTAGGATTGCTATTTTATGGGTTCTGTACTCAAAAGATTCCACCAGGAGCATATTACATACGATCGCTGTCTATTACTAGTCAGCCCGTCCATCACCGGCCTCTATCTCTGTAATATAAAGCAGCCATCATGCATGCACACCAAACCCGCCGACACAGTCCGGCGGGTTGGTGCCATACGTCTATGAATATTGTATGCAGTCAACAGTGTTTTGTCAACTTGTCGGCGGGCCGGCAATTTTGGTGTGTAGAGTTTTTGTTGTTATAGTGCGTAAGCCTCACACTGGCAAATTTCTAAGAAATCAAATAATATCGCAAAAAAAATTGACTTTGACGGGACTTGAACCCGCATCCTTCCCTCAGTACGATTCTTAAGCCGGCTTTTGACTATGGGATATAATATAAATTACATCTTGTGCTATATATTACATCCCGCGATTGCTATTCACACTGTAAGATATATATTTTGGAGCACACAATGATCAGTTTACACGTCTGCACACGAACGCCAACATTCAAACGGAGGGCGAAGCGGGGGAGGCGCGGTGTCCGGGGACGTGAGGTAAAATATACACCTTCAAATGACCTTCAAATATCGCTCACTCGGTCGAAAAAATATTTATAGTTTGGGATGTAATATATATTATAGCACAGTGTAAACGGTGCCATACAAAATGTATGGTGAGCGATAAAATATTATATCTCGGGATGTAATATATATCCCATAGTGAAAAGCCGGCTTTATTGTTATTCTTACGAGAATGTGTAGAAAATGTATCGTAGTAAATAGTAAATAACTCTTAAATTAGCGTCACTGAAATGACGTCGAACGCTTCTTTAAGCCCACCATCTAACCGTCTTCCATCTACCAATTCCAATGAGAAGACGTATCCGACCACACGCCGCTATACAGTTACGAAATGACATGTTATTACATGTTACTCTCAGAACTCTACTTTCCACGATTTTATCTTATAATGGCAGTTTTATTGCTGAAAATTAATTATCTAACTCTAGCATTAGAGGTTGAAATCAAAGAGTCACAAAATTATTTAATTGGTGTTTAGAAGTCACAGGCTGGGGAATAGCTGGCTATTATCTGAATGGGATATTGTATTGACAGAAGATTAAATATTATACTCAAATCGACTTGACCAAAGTTATCGACACAGCTCAAAGAATTAGCAAGCTGAAGTGGCAGTGGGCCGCTGGGGTAAACGTGTTCTTGAGTGGAGATCACGACTCAGCAAACGTAGTGTAGGTGGGATGACGATCTGCGAAAGAATGCAGGCAGATGCTGGATACGGCAAGCTGAAGACAGGGCGCTATGGCGCTCATTAGGGGAGGCCTACGTCCAGCAGTGGACTAATATAGGCTGATGATGATGATGATGACTTGATCAGATTCTGTAGTTAAAATATCTTAATAGATTTCTGCAGTTAAATTTAATGTAACTAGCAGCTGCTCGCGGCTTCGGACACGCTTTTCAAGTCCGCGGGATACCATTTAGCTCCCTGCCAAATTTCATTAAGATCCCGACGCCAAGCACAGACGCCAAACACAGTAACAAACGCCAAAAGTGGCGTTTGTTACTGTGTTTGGCGTTTGTTTATGATATGGTTCTACAGCGATCCGCCAGTTGTGTGGTCTACCTATAGTTTTTACAATTGAAAAAAATTGAGCTAACTGCAGACTGTTGCAAGCAAACTACAGGTACCTGACTGATCCATACCAGTCGCTAGTGCCTCCAAGACGCGCTGGCTGCATTGCCCCGCTGTATGTCAATGCTGGTAGATTTTAATTTCAATTTAATAATGCAATGTTTATTATAAGAATCAGTTAAATAACCAATAACTCCCATATTTTGTTCTAAATACGATGTTTTCAATACTTAAAATTTTAAAAACATAATTGCTTAATAAACCTACATTTATAGCTATTTGTATTTTCTTTATTAATCAGAAACTTACTTAGTCTATTCATATTTAAAAGACACTTTAAAAGTAATTTAAGCCATAGAAGGTTTTGTGTAGTGTCGACAGTGACAGCGTGTTGCTACACATTTGGCATGAAGTTATAGATAAACATTATTTTCATAAACAAAGTACTCAGTCTAAGTACCTACCTAACATTGCTAGCGATTATAACTAGCGACCCACCCCGGCTTCGCACGGGTGCAATGCTGATACGGACTTTTTTATAGACCTTTTTAAGGTGTAGTACATTATTTTGATCTAATCTATCTCATAGGGTTCAGCCAGCGTTTGTAATGTAAGCGCAAAAAAATTAGTTTAAGTATTTACGACATTACATTAGAAACCTCTAAAATTATAAGTGTTTCTCTACTATATTATGCATGTATCATACATATAAACCTGTCTAAAATCCGTCGCGTAGTTTTAGACAGACGGGAGCGGGAAGCAACTTGGTATTATACTAATGTAGAGATAGAGATACCTACAACTAAAAACCAGAGCACCAATAATTGGAGCTTTAACACAGTTTAGGTACCAATCGCACTACGACTAGCTAAATAGTTAAAATATAATAATATTAGATAAAATTAATAACTTTCATCGATAAACTGTTACAGCTATTCCTAGTAATCTACTTCGAGACCGGAAACGGCACAGACATATGGAAACAGTGAATGCGCAACAAAATAATGAACAAAGTTATAACCGCGATGAGACGGCGGTTAGAGTAAACGTGCTTTTTACGTTAATTAAACTTAGTTCTGTAAACGATGATGGTCTCATTATCTATTAGGTGTACTGTTAGAGTTCTTTACGGTACGCTGGGCCCGGGTTTACAGGCAGGCGCAGGCGCAGGTCAGAGTGGCGCTCTGCAGTGATGAGTAATTGAGTAGTGCATGTGTTTGCGCTTGAAGCTGTCTTTGCAGTGATCTAATAAACTGAGATTTTTCAGGCACCTACCGAGCCTTTAGTTTAGGCCGAACACCAGCAGGGCTATTCAGACTTACCGCTACCGAAACACGGAATCCCACACGGATTCGCGCGAAATTCAAATATTTTAGAGGATTTTAATATTTTCAGAGTTCTGTAAGGAACTTAACTCCCAGAAAAGTAGTTTATCACAAATCGTAGACAATTTGTTTTTTTTTATTTTAGGACATATGTTACAATAAAGTGTGATATAATGTTTTTTTTTGGTATTATGTTGATTTTAAGTA
The DNA here is from genome assembly GCA_949316285.1 of Eupithecia subumbrata. Taxonomy (NCBI): domain Eukaryota; kingdom Metazoa; phylum Arthropoda; class Insecta; order Lepidoptera; family Geometridae; genus Eupithecia; species Eupithecia subumbrata. The sequence continues at coordinate 4,216,654 of OX438648.1, forward strand.
CTAAAACTCTAATATTATTAATTGCTCCAAAAGTAGCACTAAATCCGAATTTCTTAATATATGGGTTCATAGAAAATGTTTTATGATTTATGGAAAACTACTTTTCTGCTAGTATAATTACTTGCAGAACGCAGAAAATATTAAAAACCGCTAAAATATTTGAATTTCGCGCGAATCTGTGTCACATTCCATGTCGATGACTCGGTAGCGGGGAGTCTGAATAGCCCTGCTGACATGAACTTGTAAACTTACTACCACAATTGTAGCGCCACATTTGAATCGCGACATTTTTATCGCCGCCACCGTATCATCGCGCGCAAGCACGCACACCAAGGACACATTTTTAGTACCTAGTGTACAAAGTGAACTAAGCAGTATTCAAATAAGTATGCTACAACAAATGATTGATGTTTATAATTTAATTCTGTGATACCTCCAAAAATTATACTGATTATAACTATATTAATATTATAAAGAGGAAAGATTTGATTGTTTGTTTGCATTGAATAGGCTCCGAAACTATAAGGCCGATTTAAAAATTCTTTTACCATTAGAAGCCCACATTATTCCTGATGAACATAGGCTACTTTTTACCGCGGGAAAATGCTTCTTTCCTACGGGAAAAAGGGTAATAGGACAGCGGGTAGTAAGAATGCAGCTAGTAAATAATAAAGAGGTTTCAGTCAATTTAAAATATATCGTCACGTGCCTGGGATGTGCTTGTCGGTAAATATAGACCAAGTAGGTAAACACATTATATTAGTATATTAAAAAAGTGCATTTACCTATTAAATTGAAGGTAACGACTATTTGAATTTCCCTTTAAGTATTCGTAGAATGTCCAACTGCCAAGGGCTGTGCCAGCCAGGACAGGGTCGTCTAATAACTGACGGAGTGACGGAAGGACATTATGACAAAAACGTCTCATTATCCGCTCTACGACAATTCGACTATGCATTTATAATGCTATTAATAAAATAATGATTGCTAAGAGTCATATTTCATCAAACCATAGGTAGCTTTACTTTGAACGATAGTACCTTTTTATATGATGTACATAATTTTTCAATAAAATATATTCATATTCTTATAATCTGCAGCATGCCTTTCTTTGCTAGATACCTAGTAGTTATCATAATCAAAATTAGTTTTGTTCATTTGTTAAATTATTCACAAAAACATTTGAAAAAGTCATACAATATGTTGCCCTGATGTGTAGTGGCTTAGAATTTGCCCAACTCTTCTCGGTGGTGTGGTAAGAGGCAGCTAGGGGATATCCACCGGGGGCGGGCAGCAGCGCCCCCGACAGAACAAGTCTACCACCGAACTGCGATCCCAAGCCCGCATGCCCAGCGTGGGGATTACGTGCATAAGCGCCATGTTGGCTTTATCTCACCCATGAGATAAAGCCAACATGGCGCTTATCAGAGGGAGGCCAGCATCTGTGTCATCATCTCTCAGTGGACCAATGTACTCTGTTGAGTCATGATTTATTTTAATCGCAAGTTCATACCTTAACGTGAGCTCTATCCTTAATTCTGTCTCTAAGAATAGCCTCCGGAGGCTTTTATATAGCATCAAGCGAACATTAAATGTCATTTATATCGACAAAAAACCAAGTCACATATCGTTTTGTTTTTCTCCTAGGTAATGACTGGTTTTGTCTGTATTAGGTAGAGCAATAATTACTAACATTGTAACACATCCGTGTTTTAATAAAACGGCATTAGGGACATTAAAAAAAACGTACCTAGGTCCTATTTGAACCAGTAAGCTGGTTATAATTCCTACATGATCTGAGGGGTGAGTCTATTTCTATGCTAACATCGCCTGCGCACACGCCTCCCTCAGTACCGACTCATCCGCATGCGATGCATCGCTACGGTTTGAGCTGTTTTCGGCGCATGAAATAGTTTTAATAGTAAATAAATATATAGCATCAAAAAACAGTACTGACTTGTACGGTATATCATCGAACCTGCTCAAGACTATCGCTAGATCGATCGCCATAGTTATCGCGCACCTGTTTAACGTCTGCATTCGTGCTGGAATATATCCCGAGCCCCTAAAAAGAGTAAAAATATCCCCTCTTTACAAAGGAAAAGGGAAAAAATCGGAAATAAAATCTTACCGGCCGATTTCTCTTGTTCCCGCCATCAGCAAAATCTTCGAGGTCGGACTTAATAAAAGATTGCTATCTTTTATCTGTGAGCGAGACATTATGTCGGATAGACAGTACGCGTATAGAGCCGGGCGTGGCACCACCGACCTGGTGAGGGAAGTGATATGGCGCGTGCTGTGCGCGCGTGAAGACGGTCAATGCGTGGCGCTGCTATGCTGCGACCTGTCGCGCGCATTCGATACCGCCGACCACCACCTCATCTCCGACAAACTCAACTTCTACGGAATAAGGGGCCCGACTCTGTCCGTGCTAACCTCCTTCATGTCCAACCGCACGCAGACCGTAGTAGGCGATCATGGCCGATTGAAGTCAGTAGAGTTGATGAACACCATAGGGGTACCACAGGGCTCGTGCCTCTCAAACACATTGTTCAGCCTTCTGCTGAATGACCTCCCTAAAACCGTCAACGGGGCGCAGGCCTATATGTACGCCGATGACGTAGCCGTCATTGTGGCCGCGCCGAACACGCCCGAACTGGAGGTAAGGCTGAACAACGTAGTGCAGAGCCTCGAGCGATGGTTCCGATCGAATGGCCTAGCGCTAAACAAAGATAAGACCTGCTACATGACTTTCCGTCTGAACGGCACACCCAGACCACTGTTTGCAGTGACCGCTGGAAACACCACCCTACAGATGGTAGAATCAACAAAACTTCTAGGTTTCCAAATCGACAGTGGTCTCACTTGGGAAAATCATATAGAGGAACTCTGCTCCAGACTAGGCCGCTCATGCTTCGCACTGCACCGCCTCGCCGCGACCGCCACCCGCAGCGTGGTGCTGGCGTGCTACCACGCGACGGTGCACAGCACCATCACGTACGGCGTGGAGCTTTGGGCGCGCGCGGCCGACGTAGACAGAGTCTTCGTCATGCAGAAGCGCGCAGTGCGCGCCATCGTCGGTGTCCCAGACGACGTGTCGTGCCGCGAATATTTTAAGGAATTGAGCATTATGACGCTCGCCTGCGAACTTATCCATCAGGTGGCGATGTTCACCCACAAAAACATCGATGTCTTTAAACGTAGAGGCGTGAACACCACCCGGGCTCTCCGCAGCAATAAGCTAGCCCATATGTTGGTCGCACCGACTCATAAATTGTGCAAATCGGAGAGGTCCGTGTACGTCATGGGTCCCTCTGTATATAACAGGCTGCCGGACACAATCAAAGGGAATGCAACTTCCACGACGGCCTTTAAATCGAGACTACGAAAATGGCTAATAGAAAACTCGTTCTACTCGATTAACGAGTTCTACAAACTGCCATTATGTTAATAACAATTTTAATTTTTAAAACAAAAAATTTAAATGTATATACTGATTATACTTAAATTTAATAATAGCTATTATTGTACTTTAGTACCTACCAACTTGACTTATAACTTAGTGTTACTAATAAATATATTGTATTGTATTGTATTGTATTGTATTTGACGTTAATAACGAAACGTGATGTCTCCTTTTTTCATACATTTTGGTACAGCGTTTCGTATCGTGCGGACAGGGAACTATGATACCCATACCTACAAAAAAGAGTCGTTACGATCACGTCTCGTAACTAACGTTAAATAGACTAACCCCTCAGAGCTGCCTCACATGCACACTAACGCCGCCACCTATTTTATCTAATTATTACGTTTAAGAAAGGATTTTCTAAAAATTACGTTAGCCAGTTTGTGATACCTATTATAAGCTATTTTTAATGCCTCTGTAATAGTTTTATTTTGTATAGTTTAGGAAGAAAAACGAAGTTGCCCTTGGTGGCCACCAAACCCTATTTTCGATTCTCTGTCTAAATTAATAAATTAATTAATCTCAAGAGGCGCAAATATGCAAGTCTCGACAGAGCTTATCCCCTTTGGAGTCGAGACCTTAGGTCCGTGGGGTGCCGAGGCTCTTCGGGTTTTAAAAAGTTATCTGAGCGTCTGGTCGAAGTGACGCGTGACCCGAGAGCTGGTCAGTATCTGGCGCAGCGCATCAGCATTGCCATACAGCGGGGCAATGTAGCCAGCGTCTTGGGTACGCTTACGACTGGTATTGATATGGATCAGTTGTAAAGTAGTCCAGATTGTTTGCAACAGTCTGCAGTTAGCTCAATTGTTTCAATTGTAAATACTAGTTACAATTTTTTTCTATTATTTCAATGTAATTTTATTCACCACTCTCGCTTGAAAATGGTGACTCCGTTTTCAAGCGAGAGTGGTGAAAAAAATATTTCCGATATCCCGCAAAACTTAAAAACAATGTAAAATTAAAGAATTCGAAGTCGGTTTGTAGTTTTTCAAAACAATCATTGATGACAGATTTGTCAGCCTGTACAGTAGATACAACCAGACGCTCGCCATGACTGCCAACATGTGGACATACTCTATAGTAATTTGTGGCAAATCATAGGTAACCCTATAAATAGCTATAGCTATAAGCCCCTAGGTCCCTAAGCAGTGAACAAACATACCTAGTTTTCTAACCAAGTAGAATACCATATAATCCGTAGATGGGTATTCAGAAATAGCTTGAAATCCATCTACAGCGTTGTAAGGAAGGCCCCGGCGGGTTGCTCGGCTACTTATTACGGAGCGAGTTAGTATGCATGGGCTGGGACCTCCGCCCAGCGAGCCCTCGCTATTATACCAGAGCCCTGCACGAGCCCTGGACTCTTATTCTGTCCCTGATAGAACAAACGTAGTACCTACATAAACGTAGGGCCTAATGATCGTGACAAAAAAAATACTGTGGTGTTTAGGACCAGGCTTTTTTTTTATTAATTTTTTTCACTAAAATCGTGTAAAAATATAATCTGGAGTTTTGGTTTGTTAGAGTTATTTTTTTAAAGAAGTCACATAAAGTATAGGTAACATGTTGACTTCAGTTTAGTTGTAACTAACTCTAATCTACCCAAAAATCGTAGCATGTAGGAAAGAAAATTACAATCTATATACAGGGTGTCCAGTGGCAGATTTCAAAGTTTGAGCGAACATAGTTTCTGAACGCAACACGATAGAGGGGCGCGGGGGACATGGTTAGAAGCGCAAGTGGTGCGGATTTTTTAGTTGCTATAGAACAGTGGAGTGGAGCGCATCGCTATTTTGCCATCGAGGCGTACAATTCGAGCGAAAATCCCTGTCTGTAGCACGCCATCGATTTAATAATCGTTACGGTATTCGTCGATTACATGATGGACCATCGATCAACCTCATTCAATCATGGGTAGCAAGGTTCAGAGCTACAGGATCAACATTGAATAGACCCAGACCTGGACCTACAACATCGGTAGCCACGGATGAAAATGTCTGCATCTGCAATCATAGGGCCCTATTTCTTTAAAAATCAACGTGGCCAAACTGTGTAGTGCATTCGGAGAGATATACCCAGATGTTAAGTGACTTTTTTAGACTAGAACTACAGAATAGTCCATCCTTCAACCGAAACACATGGTTCCAGCAGGACGGAGCCACAGCTCATACTGCTAATGTGTCCATGAATGCAGTGCGGCAGTTATTTCCTGAAAAAAACATATCCCGAAACGGTACCATTCCGTGGCCACCTAGATCACCCGATTTAAACCCATGTGACTTTTTCTTATGGGGATACCTAAAATCTGTTGTTTATAAAACCAATCCGAGCACTGTGACACAACTTAAAGAAAATATTCGAGCCGAAGTCAGCAGGATTCCCCAGTCGCTCTGTAAACGCGTTTATGAAAACATGCGTGCTAGACTGGAAGAGTGTGTCAGACTCGATGGCCGCCATTGGGAGAACGTGGTTTTTAAAAAATGAAATCCGCATTTGTTGTTATAAAATTAAAATAAACTTGCTTTATATCAGAAGTGTAGTTTTTTTTTTACAGTTTTTTAAACATTGAAATCTGCCACTGGACACCCTGTATATAAAAGAAAGTCGTGTTAGTTACACTATTTATAACTCAAGAACGGCTGAACCGATTTGGCTGATAATTGGTGGGGAGGCAGCTTAGAACCAGGAGACGGACATAAGCTATGTTTTATCCCGGAATTACCACGGGAACGGGAACTACGCAGGCGAAGCCGCGGGCAGCAGCTAGTCAATGAATAAATTAGAACTAGTATTAACAATTGAAACATTGAGCTAACTGCAGACTGCTGCAAACAATCTACTGGTTAGTTCGAATTAAATATATTGTATTATGTATATCAGTCATCTAGTACCCATAACACAAGCTCTGCTTACCTTTGGGCTTGATGATGCTGTGTGGACCGTCCAGTATTTTTTATTTATTACATCACAGTAGAATCGAGCAGGGGAGCTCGTACTAGATCCACTTTGTACATAACCTCCGATTTACACCTAAGTAACTAGTTGGCAACCCTTGGATGCAGACGGACTCGATTCAAATACGAATTCATATTACGTGCCTCCGCTGAACCGGGGGAATGGTTGCCTTTTTTTATTTGCGAGATTGGATATTGTAGAATCAGTAACTAAGCATTGTTATTTTGCTAGCGGATTTAATACCTTCACTTATTTTCAGTAACTAGCATTCCATTCTTATATTTTTTTTACCTTATTTTCTGTGAGGACTAAACTGCCGTGCTTTCTTAAAGTGTTTTTCTGCAGTGATTTATTATTATAACTACACAGCATATTGTAAAAGACGGATAAATTTGTGAAGATCAGTTATTTTTTTATATAATATGATATTTATTATCACTTATATTAGATGCGCTTTAGAGAAATCTTTAGGACGGCAATGTATGTCAATGTACTTATGTATAGCATTCTGGTAACCTCTTAATTACTATATTGTATTCGCTAAAGAACTGCTATGACAATGTATTACATAATAAACAGAACAGGTTAAAATTCAACTCAACAATTATGATCTATTTACCTCTCGTAACGTATCTAAACCGAATGACAATAAAACCGTTCATAGTCCAATTTACAAGCAATAGAGAACATATTACTCAGAAATCGTGTCCGTAAACACTGTAATTCAAACCCAAAGTTACCAAAATAGCCCATTTCATTTGGTAGAAAAAAAAAAGGTTGACAATTCAACATTTTCTCAGGGACATTTCTTCAAATTAGACTATTATTAGTTCCCGATCACGTCGTAGGATGCTTTTAATATTGAATTAGGGGAACCTGTGGTTATTTCGCCCTTAATCGCCTGGGTTCGTGTATTAACCTTATATCCCCGGCTTGTAATGGCGTAAGTAATAATAAAGCCCAAATGACACAAAATATTGTCAAATTATAGGCTCTGAAAGCATGAGCAACCACTTACAATGTCTGATGTTGCTGTTGATCCCTTTTGTAGCGTTGTCAGAAAAGATAACATTTAAAGTTTATTTCACGTTGAAGAATTTTTAATTAACTTGTATTGTAGCATTACCAGCATTTCCTTCATATAACACTGGTACTTTATTGGATCCCGTAACTTTCCGTATCGCAACATGTCTTCGGTTGGGTGCAAGGTGTTGCGCGCTTCATCAATGCCAGTGCGGTACTGCTGTCGAACAGCTTGGTCATCACGGATTATCGTGTACTAGGGCAGCCGGTCGGATATCTCGCCACGCCAGCCTTAACGACATCATCCGGCGGGCCTTTGTCACCGCTAACGTACCAGCTATTCTCGAACCGAATGGTCTGTTACGTGACGATGGTAAAAGGCCCGACGGTATGACACTAGTCCCATGGGAGTTGGGGAGGCCCATTGTGTGGGACGCTACATGCGTCGACACACTTGCGCCTTCCCATCTTCCGAGGACATCCGTGAGGGCAGGCGCGGCGGCAGATTTGGCCGAAGATCTCAAGAGGCGCAAATATGCAGGTCTCGACAGAGCCTACACATTTGCTCCTCTTGGAGTCGAGACCCTAGGTCCGTGGGGTACCGAGGCTCTTCGGGTTTTCAAAAAATTATCTGAGCGTCTGGTCGAAGCGACGCGTGACCCGAGAGCTGGTCAGTATCTGGCACAGCGCATCAGCATTGCCATACAGCGGGGCAATGCAGCCAGCGTCTTGGGGACGCTTCCGACTGGTATTGATATGGATCAGTTGAGCTACCTGTAGATTGTTTGCAACAGTCTGCAGTTAGCTCAATTGTTTCAATTGGAAATACTAATTATATTATAATTTTCTTTGTGAATAAAGGCTTCTGCCACTAAGTACTTGTATTGTTAAATGAAATTGAATCACTCATTATGTACCTACTGACAAAACCTTAACAAGTTCATTAGGTACTCACTTACCTACCAATATAATGATTGTTACTTTTTTCAAATCAGACATGAAGCTAAAAGCTGAAAAAAAGAAACGTGGGTAAATAAAGAGTGTGATGCAGCGTTTAGCTTCAATAAAAATATCGGAGTGAATCATGGTGTGGTATAAATAAAGTAGGTATAATAACATAATTTCTTCTCTGACCATGGGCTGACTGGTAATATTAACACATAGGTACCTAATATACGACTGGTATTGATATGGATCAGTTGAGCTAACTGTAGATTGTTTGCAACAGTCTGCAATTAGCTCAATTGTTTCTATTGTAAATACTAGTTATAATATATTTCTATTATTTGATTGTAATTTTCTTTGTGAATAAAGATATCATAATATATACAGGGTTAATTTTAAAGGACCAGCAACCTTCGGTGACCGGGTTCCTAGCATCATCAGCAACAGCACTCGTTCTACGACTGTTGAAATAACTCAATCGGTACATTAATAAGAAATAATTTGAAAAATTATTTGAGTTTATATTACACAATTTGATTTTACTATTGCGAAGTATAAAGCTTATGCTGCTGTCTCTACATCTTTGTTTAATTAAGGCTGTATCAATAGTAGGTACTTACTTATTTCTTTTTTAGGTGGGCAAAGGGGTCTGAAATGGCTGTGTCATATTATTTTAGTGGATGACGCCGATCGCCTAGCAGCTGCGCCTGATTGCAGTGTTTATCGGTTCACATCCATTCAGTTTCCAGTCGTAGGCTAATAGGACCCATTTCGATATATTTTCGGCTCTCTGACCAATCATTTAAATCGTACGTGACGTGCTTACGGAGAATAAATCGCTTGAATCGAATTATATCCATTCGTATTATTAAATGCTCGATTCTGTGAGAATTTTGGTTCGATCGACGTGATGGAATTTTTTCAGATCGGGTTCAAGAGTAATCTAGATGAAAACAAGGTAGCACAAAAGATAAATCAAAAATGAAAATAAAAATAAAATAAAATAAATCGCTTTAGGTCTTCGTGGTTATTTATTTGTTACAGTCGGAAGTTGACTTGCAACAAGAATTTGTACTTATTTCTGTAATGGTTTTTGTAAAAAGCTGATACCTAAATGATCTTTAAAAAGCATCGGCCATTAAGATACCAGAATCTCTCATTAAATTACACCAATCAGGGCCCTTGAGCTTTATAAAGCTTAATCGTATCTTCGTGTAAAAATGCATATAAAGTAAACGCTTAAGTTTGATTTTATTTTAAGCCCCGATTTGTTTACTCATTCGTGTTATCGTGCATTATACCGTCTCGTATGCTAATTGGTTAATTAGGGTCTTTATTAGGCTTAAACAAATTAATCCAAGTCCATAATCGGGTCGGCGCCTAAGTGCATGTACAGACGTAGCCACTTTCAATCTTTACCTAATCACAAAAATTATATAATAGAAACATATTAGAACTTGTATTTACAATTAAAACAAGTGAGCTAACTGCAGACAAATAAAAATATGCTGGACAATACATACAGTTTTATCTAGCCCCAAGCAAAGCAGAGCTTGAGTTATGATGGATATAATATTACTGATATACTTAAAACAATGCACTACATAGATATATATTTAAGTATCAAATGCGTAGACGATTTTATAAGAAGTCTAAATAGTTTCCATTTCATTGATAAGTATTTTAATGAATTGAATCTTACCATTACTTACTAATGTAGTAGATACATTTTATTTTTGCACCGAATTTGTTTTAAAACATAAAGAATGCATTATACTCGTACAAAACGCAAGCTGTTTTGCACCTTGGCTATATTAATACGAATTACGAAACATTTGCAATACTTTTTGACGAGCTAGACATACCTTTAGTGTGGAAAGGGTCCGAGATCCACTGACCAGTCAAGGTGTCACTATGACGGGATTCAGATAAGAATTACCAAATGACTCTACCACCAAACAGAAACATCAACGAGGGATTTTAACTCTTATGGACTACAGGATAGGGTCTTTGGGGCATGTTTGAGAGGACAGTGTAACCCTTTGGGCGAGTAAAAGGCACTTAATGATACCCGCTTGGAGCAGGATGACATCACACACATTGTAAATGGAGAGATAAGAATAATTCAATAGGTATCGGAGATTTTTTGACGACACGACCTTCGTGATTGAAAAATAGTGTTGAGGGCGAAACATGAATGGGATAAAACGTTTTTCAAAAGGTTTTAATAATGGAACACCTACGTGCAGGTATTTCGAGAGTCTGATTTTATACATTGTTTCTTCCCACCATGTAGAAAACCTCAACAAGCTTGGTATGCTTCTAAAGAAGGCTTTCTAAGGCTACTTTATTCATTTTTATTTACTTTCTACACAACTATTACTGTCCGTAATTTTTATTTTTATTTTTACTGTGTAATTTGTAATTTTAAAGTACTAAATGAACTTTATTGTGTATTTTCCAATGGTCTTATTTGATGTAAATGTTTAAAATGCGTATATGGTACCAGTGTTGCTGAAATAAATGATTTTTATTATTATTTATTTATTTAAAGAACGCTAGAGAAGTAGACACCTACTTGTTTCCAATTTTATTCTGTTATTTGTCTTTACACATTCCATCACACATTTATAATTGCGCGCAATATTCTGAATAACCACAATCTAAGTTCATAATGGTTCCTTGATTGCGCTTACTTCCATTATAAATAATAGGAATGAAGTGAACAAGTAAATACGAGGTAATTTTCCATATCGAAATCTGCGTGTCGTGACCACGTATCATAATTGAAGGTTATTGATATAGGACTGAGCTTGTGTACCTATGTGGGTAAATGTTGAATTTGTTTTGTTGGAGCTGACGATAAATCAGCAGGGTTCGGCTGTTTACTTGGGCTGTGGGCTGTTCTCCATAACTTTGGCGCTCGATCGCAGTATTTCGAGCCAAACTGTATTTTTCGATGGATTTAATGGAACGGCAAACATCTCCGTCGAGATAAGGCTTCCAATATTTTCTAACCCGGCTAACATGGTATTGGATACGTTTTCGTTAAAGTTATGAAGGTTTGACAGACATGCAAAACGATAAAAAGGCTAAAACTGTTAAAAACTATTAAATAAAATTACTGCAGAAATTTCTACCTAAATAAGAGAGTAGCAAATCTGCGTGATGGCATCTTGCAAATATTCATATTATGCGCCGTTTCAGATAAAAATTACCATAACAAACCTATAAAAACACAGTAAAACTCGGTCGTTTCTGTTTTAAACTGTCAATTATTACCGGAAATGATCTTTGAGTTAAATAAATCAAAATTGCACTAGGCACAGTCAGAGTTGATTAGGCGCCGCCGCAAGTCGTAAAGGAGCCCGTGACGCGGCGCCTCGCCTATTCATTTGCGGGCGAATTAGTCCAACCCAATGAAATGTCGAATTAGAGGCGGCATAAACAAAACTAATTGTGCCTAATTTGCCACTTTTCTTCCCAAGGGTATTTGCCGTGCCCCGAGGCCATTCCATTCATAAAATCGGAACATTTTAGCGATAACATGAATGAGGATATTTTATTACGGAACAAGGTATTTCCGTCCGATACGATTTTTTATTGCGGTCGCAGATTTGTTTTCAAACATTTACGGGAACATCACGAATAAACATCATCTGGCTGAGGGCAGCCAGATGGAACAAGTCTATCAAATCAACCATCTCATGTGAATCAAAAATTCCTAGCCCATCGTTCCGCCATTCCGCAACCATTTTGGACAGTGACATCAACTTTCGAACGAGCGTGTCATGCTTATAAACCCATTCATAAAATGCTAATGCGATTAGTTCCGCATTGTTTCTGCTAATTTTATGTCCGAGCCGACCTGTTAGACTAGTGTCATTAAAATATATAATTAACACCTCGAGTTAAAGGACCCTAGGGGATTTTCACAGAACGCAACAATTCGCAACTTATAAGAAACAAGTGACTGTTGTGATACATCCATTGAAAGCTTGATAAATGTCTTTGCTTGTTAAGCATCCTGAAAGCGGTGTTTCTTACACCCTTCCTGACTTTCTCCCCTGTTTATCCCTATCATCCATCAGCGAAAGATCACTTCTATCTTCGAAGAATCAAAACAACCATGAAGGTTTCATTCACTTTTCTTTTCACCACGAAACAACTTTGATTTCAACGTTCTTATCAATCCTTGGACCGAAAATTGATTAAAGGAAAGATCGAATTAAAATTAAAGCTACTAGTGTGCCAAAGCCTTTACAGAGAACGGAGCAGAAATCTAAATATTACAGCATCGTCCAGAGGTGCTAATGGGGACGTTAAAGCAATTCAAATTACTATCCTCAGTAACATGGCACTCCAAGACGTAATCGAAACGGATATCCAAGATTGGTACAATAAAACGCTTAGGCCAATACAACAGCCCACTTCCTACAGCCGTTCTAATAACCAAAACAAACAGACACGACCAACACAAAGGGAGGCAAATAAGTCCAAAAAGTGCTAATATAAAAAAGTGTGCCCGTTTTTATAAGGCTTCGAGTAAGTGTGAGGTCGGTGCGAGGAATGTTGGCGCCTGTCTGAGTACATATACCTGTCCGTTTATCAATGGACCACGGACAATAAGAAAAAAAGACAAGAGAGAGTATCAAAAAAGCGCTTTATCAATCCGTGACTCAAGGGCTGTCACTGAGATCAATTTACTCTAGTAGGCATAGGATTATGTAGGCATAAAAGTAGATTTACTTTTAATACAAACGTATTTTTGGTTATTTTCTTCTCGTTTCAACGTAAATCTCAATCTTATTTCAAACCTATTTCCGTCCGTTTTCTTCAGCGCTACAAAAACCCACTCACCACCTTTCACTATAATACACGTAAATTTCATACAATTTCATTTTCATTGATACAACAATATCCAGTGAATATTGTCTATTTCTGTGCTGGCACGTCAATAAGTCGTCGCGCCAGCCCGGCCAGCCGTAAACATCCCAAGTAAAGCCTAACACAACTCAAGATGAACACGACAAAACTGATAAGGACCCGAGACATCCCAATTTAGTGCCGGCGAGGAGATAACGCTATTATACAGCTTTTAACTATAAGGATACGCTAAATGTGGTGAAGATTTGCCTTTATATGGATGGTGTTTGATAGGTTCTTTTTGTCTGCCTAGGAGAGGGGAGATTCGTTTTAGGCAGTTATGTAACTTTGACTAACCTAATCTTAATATTTGGATGGGGCCCAAACACCATAATAGAAGTACCGTAGGAATATGCTATAGCCTAAATTCACAGAAATTCACAGTATACCGACCGACCTATTTAGATGTTTGGTTGGTAGTTTCATGATATATAATTGTTTAGGTATTATTCTTTGAAGCTCTTTTTTGATTTAAGTAGAACGTTATTTTTTTAACGAATCACATCCAATGGCACTAATGGTCTACATACATAATCCACAAAAAATTACCCATTTACATGCATGTCACTCAAACTAATTACGGCATGATTATAGTGAAAGTGCAGTAGGTGTTATTCATCATTTTGTCTTATCTGACTGTACTAATTGATTAGGTACTTGCTTGAAAGCCAGATTAGCTAATTAAATCAGTGGGCTCAGTTTACATACCAAGCACTCATGGTAATAAACTGGCACAACACCGTTTCTAACACACTTTCAGAGTTATTATGATTCATAAATGCTTATTGGTTATTTTTTCGTAATTATTTTCTACTCAAATGGACAATTATCGAAAAGACCGACTTGAGGAGAGGATACGAGACCGCCTCGTGCGTCGAAGCTCGAATTTCCGTTTAACTAATTGAGCGAAAACGACACAAGCAACACCATTCAGCGTCGAACTAATGAATGGCCCTCGAAAAAGCCAATTTGTAGTTTTTTTACGCATCAATTTGTGCCGTGAACCCCAAAAAAAGGCTCGACCAAAACCACAATCGAATTAGTGTCCCTTGTTCCGGAGATTAGAGGACTGTCCACTCTTATCTCGGTCGTTCGTTATTTTATTGGCTTGTATAGAGTAAGTCGATAAACACGGCGCATAATGGCCCACAATGAATCGTCCCCCAGCGGTTTGACTAATCATAAAGGTTTTATGGGACTCTCTGCCGGGTCTCTGCTCACAGCCCGCTTTATGACGCGCTAGGCCGAGCCTACAATACCACATTTTGTTGCATAAACACACAGTAAAACTGTCATCGAAACATAAATACGCTCTTTTCCAATAAAATGATAATATTTAAAGTGCTTTTCTAATTTTATTGGACACATATTTAAATATTCGTTCAGTTTTATTGCATGCGACATTGGCGAATATTCAGTTATAATTCGTTTTTATTGCATTCTAAAATTGAACTTGATTGGTACTTATAAAAATATTTTCTACAAGTAATTTAGTTAGAAAAGTCACGCTCTACATATAGTTTATTGCTACAAATTACTGTTCAAACAGTTTTCTGACGTTGTACAATCAACAAAAAGACACAAAATGTTCATACAATGGGTGACACAGATTGCTTCCCACTCCCCGCCTACGTGAAATGACACGTTAATATTATATTAATGAACACAAAATGATACAAACCGCGTAAAAGACCTATTCATAAAGCGAATTAAAAGCGAATTAAATGTCTGAAATGTCAAATTGCTAGGACTCATGGCTTATTAGTGGACAAAATGTGGCAGGCTGGATTGACACCGACTTGTAGCAACAAATACCCACTTATGCCTTAAAAAACAAAAGACGACGCGGGACGACGTGATTGTTTTATTTTTTTCGAATGAAGCGTAAGTATAAACTTAGAAAATTCCTAGATATTATTATGTATAAACCCCCGACGCAAAAAGAGAGGGGTGTTATAAGTTTAACGTGTCTGTCTGTGTATCTGTCTGGGAAATCGTAGCTCCCAAACGGATGAACCGATTTTCGTTTAGTTTTTTTTGTGTCATAGATAATTTTATCCCGAGTGTTCTTAGCTATGTATCATAAAAATCTGTCGGGAGGTTTTTTAAATTTTATTTTTTTTTTCTTTTATCTACTTCTTCGACAGCGTTAATTCACCCGTGTTTTACCCTCTCATTTTACTAATTTTACAGTTATATCTCTTAAGTTTGAAACAGATTTTTCATCAATGGAACAAGTTTACATAACACAATTAAACATGTAATAAATAGGAATTTCAACATTTTTATACGCAGAAGGAAGCTGTCTTTGTATATAAATATCTATATATATAAAAGAAAGTCGTGTTAGTTACACTATTTATAACTCAAGAACGGCTGAACCGATTTGGCTGAAAATTGGTGGGGAGGCAGCTTAGAACCAGGAGACGGACATAGGCTATGTTTTATCCCGGAATTACCACGGGAACGGGAACTACGCAGGCGAAGCCGCGGGCAGCAGCTAGTTAAGTATATAAAGTTTTTTTGTAAGTTTTTTTGTACTTAGGTAAAGCTTCATAATGTGCTTTTTTGTAAGTACTCTCTCTCTCTCTCTGAAATTTAGTTATAAATTTCCGTGTAAAAGTACACTAAAGTGCTCGGTGTGACAGTCAGCCCGATCGTTCCGCTGTTCGTGAAATAGATGCCCGCGGCTCGCCACTAATGACTTCCTGTGTTTTTCATACGCCAATTATTTCCTGGCGGCACCCGAAGACACTTTTGGACTTTTTAGCTTGTAAGTCGTTCCTAATTTAATTTTTGATCGCTGTAATAGCGTGTTGCTTTTTGTCAATGGTTTTGTTTTTTAAGTGGTCATGGAAGGTCCAAAACGAAATTCGATGCTTTCGTAACCTCCTTGGTACCCTAGTAAATAAGGGGATTTTCAGTTAAGTGTTCAATAGTGAATCTTGAGTTTACACCTAGAATTTTTGATAATAAATGAAAATTAAATGATAGTTGTGGTATTTTCCCTAAAAACAGACGTAGAGCCGTAATCAAGAAGTTGAAGCTCATATTTAATAATTTTAGTATAGGCACTCGTGTTTTGAAAGATTTAGGAAATTTCAGCGAATACTATTATTACGATTATATCTATTCCAATGGGAAAATAGGTATAGTATGGTTTTATGTATGGGTAATATTTCGGTTTATCCCCTGAATAATATTTCCAATAAGAAACATTTCCTCTACAAAACAATAGATTCGTATCTAACAATTGAGGCCTTATCCGAGAACACAGTAAATGAATTATAATAAAATCGCGGCGGTCCGGTACAAATGTGTTGTACGTGTTGCCGCCTACGCTGCGCCGGCGCCGGTCTATAGAACACTTTTTCTACGCTTATATTAACTAATTTTATTATTATTATATCTTAGGCAGTACTAAAACCTCATGATATGTATGTAAACTGGCGTTTTGTGGACAAATAGGAGTCAATAAGCATAAAAATTGACAGTTTTGGGGCTTATCTGATTTAGATCTTTGTTGCGGGTCTTTCATCTTAAAAGGCTTAAAGGATGACTGAACTATTTGAAAAAAACGGTTCAATCGATAAAATGGTTTTGTTAAAATTCGCAATAGGTATAATCGGTTGACCTATTGATTATTAAATGTATTGTGTGCCTGCCTCGTTGGTCTAGCGGTCAGCTTGTTTAATTGCTGATTATGAGGTCCTGGGTTCGAATCCCCGGTCGGGCCAATAGTTGTTTGTTATTGGGGTTTTTCTAGCAAGGAAAATTCACAGTAGCAGCCCGGTGTCAGGAAATTGGCGGTGGTGTTCCACTCCCGTGCCTCGGAAAGCACGTTAAGCCGTTGGTCCTACGCCTGACCTCTCCCCGATCGTGTCTGTCTGTCATCACATCGGATTATGAGAGTGAGGGAATAGAGAGTGCACCTGTGTTTGCGCACTCACTTGTACACTATGTTATGTCCTGCGCATCTGCAAGTCTCCGATTACACTGGCCGCCGTGGTCGAACGAAATTCGGCTAGGAGGAGATTATTATATTTTGTGTGACCGTACCTTCTGTTTTACACCGAGGCCGGCTTTATTATTTTCCGCTCCTTATTTAGCTTGTGATATTTTTTTATATTTTGCAAAATAGACTGGTAAAAAGTTCAAAGTTCTTTGCGCAAAGTTGAAAGGAAATAAACGCAGCAGGCCGCTGAATGGAATAATTACCCACCACAAACCAACAGCCTACGGCTACGGAAGATGACATTACTATTCAGGGCAATTTATAAAAGACAAATAATTATGAAAATTATCTGCATTATAGCCCTCATTATGGCTTGTTTCGAATTATTTGCGAGTGCTTTTCGCTAAGCATTTGAGGGTGACTGCGACCGCAAACAATTATAGGTTGTTAAAGGTACCTCGTTGAGGGGAAACGGAAATTACGCTCTTCGTATTAGGCGGTGGCGCTCACATTCATAAAATTAAACTATATAATGCTACGGCTCCACCTGCGTTAGCGTTGGTGTTATTGTTAATGTCCATTAACGCTAAAAATGCACCATGGGTACTAGTAGCCAAGGTGCATTTTTAGCGTCGTCAATAAATGAACACGTTAAAACCTTGGCCACATCTGCGTGACGCACAAATTAGCGCGTTAATTAACGCGTTAGGATGCAGGTGGAGCCGTAGCATAATGCTAGATATTTCCTAACTTGGTCCATGTGATAAATTTACTAAATCTTTGAATTTACCAGATATGCGTTTTCTAAAGAGCATGGCTTGTGCTGCCTTGGCCATCACGGTAATACAGACTTAATGAACTAAAATCAAGTGATGGCAGCGTGTATACCTGTTGAAATATCGGGAAAATAAGTAAATGACGCGTAAAATACCCGTGCATAGTTCCAAATAGAACGATTTCTAACTTACGTGTCTTTCAAACTTGAAAGCCGGGTTTCTATCGCGAGCGAAGCGGACCCCGTTTAACTCGCAACTCGTATTTCCACCAACAAATTGTCGAGCCGAAAGGACTGAGGGAGCAGAAGGCGTTGAAATTAACCCAGCGAGCTCATCTCTCATTTCCCGCTCATAACCCTTTCGCGGTGGAAACCACTGTTAAGCAACCCGCATAAACTGTGGGCGCCACCGCTTGGAACCAGGCTTCGTAAAGACCGTAGTTTGACTCGAGCTGTCAAAACAAGGGCGACGCTTGTTGCCAGTTGACTGTGCTCACGTAGTGCCCACCGCTCATGAATTGTGGTGTGTGGTTTGGAGTTATGGAGGGAGTCGAAAGTTGATTGCGAAATAACATGCCACTATTAGGACACTGGGGCTGGTATCTTTAATTTTTTATGAGTGACAGATGCGACGCGAGGTGTAGAGGCTTAAAAGAAAGACCTTTTAAGACTCTACCCCATCGCCGCGATTTTGAAGCGCGTCTTGTATCGCGCGATTTGTTGCGATATTTATTTGCAGTACATTTTGTACTAAGACGCAGACGATCTTACATACTGCTGCGATTTTATCGACGCGATAGAAGTTGGACGACGCGTTTCCGCGTCCGGCGATTTTGCGATAATTGATCACGGAACATTTTGTATTAGGACGCATGTTATCTTACATACAGCTGCGTCTTGCGTCTTGCGTTTTGGGGGGCGACGACGGCGTATAGAAATAGCACTTACAAAAACGCAGCTGTGTGTAAGGAATCACACTACAAAATCCGCGACACAAGACGCGCTTCAAAACTGTCGCTGTGAGGTAGAGGCTTAATTACAAAGCTCTTTAGACACTCTTTTTAGATTTAGATCTTTAGACACTTTGACTGCCCTTGACGCAAATGCACGGTGATGTAGGTCATCGTGTTTGGACGCGACGTGCTCCTCACCGTACTATTACGCTTTAGCGTGGATTTATCCATGGATGGGAAATTGGGCATAAACCATTTCGATTTCCATAGATGGGACAAATTGAATTACCCTTAAAAGTTGTAAACAATTAACTTAAAGCTTGGCTTGGAGTGAACTATGCTGCAAACAAACAAACATATTTCTTGATGAACTAGCTAAAATACGGATGGACCATAATCTTTAGAGGGTAGGTACTGGTTTTCAGTCGGTAAACGTTCCTTAAAATTATCTATAGAGTTCTAACATTACCTACGTTCTAATAACCCAATTCCTATAAGGTACCTAATAATCTACGACTGTTCCTTAAAACTGTTGGACACAAGCACATAGCACAATACTCTAGGTAGGTACATAATAATTATATACCTTGTGCATAATAATGGCTTGCACATAGCAAGTATAATGCATAGAGCGCAGAGCACGTACGGATAAATCCCAGCTGTAAAAGACGTGGCCTACGCGCTGCTATGCAAGTTAAGGAAAAGGGTTTTGCTTGTGCAGAAATGGGTATTTTCTATGTACAAGAACAAAATTAAATATTTTAAAAACCCCCGACAGATTTCCATGAAAAATAGCTAAGAACACTCGGGATAAAATTATCTATCACAATAAAAACTAAACGAAAATCGGTTCCTTTGTTTGGGAGCTACGATACCACAGACAAATACACAGACAGACACGTTAAACTTATAACACTCTTTCTTTTTGCGTTCGGAAAATAAAAAAATGTCTATCGATGTGTATTGTATTCTGTATATCAGTCATCTAGTACCCATATAAAAAAGCTGTGCTTAGCTTGGGGCTAGATGATGTTGTGTGGATCGTCCAGCATTTTTTATTATTATTTATATTAATTTGTGTTAATTCGCACCCACCAACATATTCTGTTAGTCAGTAAAGACACTTATTATTTGGGTTTTTCTAGCGAGAAAAATTCACAATAGCAGCCCGGAGTCAGGAAGTTAGAGGCGTTGCACACCCGTGCCTCGGAACGTAAAGCTGTTGGTCCTGCGCATGACCTCTCTCTGGTCGTGCTCTCGGTCTGCCATCCCATCAGATTATGAGAGTGTACCTCTGTTTGCGCACACCCTTGTGCACTATAATATGTCCTGCGCACATAGTTAGTCTCCGTTGAGATGGCCGCCGTGGCTGGAACTCGGCTATAGGCGGTCATCATTTCCATCATAGACACTCCAAGTGTCTTATTCTTGTTCCATTGATGCTGAGTTGATTGTCCAGCATTATTTATATATTATTATTATTATTGATGCGTGGGAAGCTTGTTCGAGGGAAAAACGCAAAGGACACTTGCGGGTAGGTCCTTCACATATGTGCCAAATTTCCTCTGCTATGGCATATTTTTTTCGTCACTTAGAAATAACACGAAATTCGAGATCTTTAGACTAGACACGAGATGCGAATATTTGTATTTGTATTTATTTATGCCATCGTAGGTACACTTGATGTCGTTACTTTCTATATTTAATTCCTATTATAACAATAACACACAGGTATTTCGCTATAGGAAACACCATAAGGCACAAAGAAAAAAAACAGACATGACTGAAAAAATAAATAAAAATAATTAGTTGGAATGAAATAAATAATTTAAAGGGCATGTCAAAGTATGCTGCTGCATGGGTATGTCCTGACGGATCACGCACAAACCGATCATATCCTGCATTGTCAAAAAATACTAAAAATAATGTACAATGTGGTAACATTGTACATTATTTTTAGTATTTTCATAATAAACTGAGAAAATAATAAATATAAGAAATGTCAGAAATAAAACAATTTTAAATTAAATTCACATGTAAATATACCGTCAATATAGGAGCTGATGATAATAAAATGGATGCCCAAATATTTTCTTTTCGCCTCGAAAGCTGTCAAAAAAGCTGGCCTAGTTCAAACAACTAGCGTTATTTGTTGATTCGAGTATGCCTCTATCAAGCTCTACCACTAATTTCATTTAGCTACAAAAAATAACACAATTCGAAGAGCGGCTGAATTAAAAAGATTACATAGAGCCATACCATTATTCACGCACCTTTCAACATGTACTAATTTGATTCTAAGTTCAATTTTAATTTCCATTGGTACCGTCGCGCCGGTGGTCCAGTTGATCATTAGACTATTCGATCGATAATAACGTGTTTCAACTTCAAATCGACTTTTTAATAATAACTTACCATTTACCATGTACAGCCTTCCGAAAATATACTTTATGTAACTGTTTTCGATGCTCAAAAACATGCCGTAAGACTTAGGTTTACGTTACAGATTTGCACAACACTGTGTATTTGGCCGTTATAATGCCCTAAATACTCGTAAGGTTTTATTGGACGAAAAGCTTTGGAATTATTAAAATAAGTGAGATGCGATTAACTATGAATATCCGCTGAAATCCTATAATTAGCTTATCTTCAGGAGATCGGATATCGATCGTGCGCCCGCGCATTGGACGGCTCTGCGCCAATCGCACCACGCCGATTCTTGATGGTTACTCGATGCTTAAGCGGGGTTTAGACTAGGGGTTTAGCAATCTCGGTCAGCATTATCTTAACTTGGGTCTAGTCTGGCACTCCCTTTATGAGCAGGTACATCATGCAATTATAACGGCATAATTCATTTTGCATGAGTAGGTTAGCTGTGTAGACCGGCTTAGAATTTACGCCTACCCAATTCTTGCCGCGGGTGCTGTAAGAGGCGACTAAGAGATATCAACCTGGAGCGGCTCCTGCAGAATAATCCTACCACCGAACTGCGATCCCCAACCCACATGTCCAGCGTGGGGATTAAGGGCACCCCCCATGAGATAAAATTCAATAAGGCAGTTATCAGGGGGAGGCTTTGCTGCAAGTTCCAAATGTTGACAAAAAATATTTTCTCTTACCGCACGTGTGAAAGAGATCGCTAGGTAGGTAAGAGAAGTTATTGAGAGTGGCAAAAAATAGAAGTAAAATTTTAAAAAAAATATTACAACCATTATTGTATTATGAAGGTATGAACTAGTTTGCGCGGCTTCGCACCCGGTTTTGGAACAAAAAGTAAAAAGCTTTTATGTTATTCCAGGTCTAGATTTTTACGTGTGCAAAATTTCAGCCCGATTCTGTAGTTTTAGCATTGTCTTCGGCCAAATATCTTCACAACGGCACAACGGACAAACTTTCGCCTTTATACCTAACTAATTGCATTCTTACTACCCGTTGTCCTATTACCCGTTTTCCCGTAGGAATATTTTTTTTTTTTTTTATAAAGCAATTTCCCGCGGCCAAAAGTAGCCTATGTTCATCAGGAACAATGTGGGCTTCTAATGGTAAAATAATTTTTCAATTCGGTCCAGTAGTTTCGGAGCCTATTCAATACAAACAAACAAACAATCAAATCTTTCCTCTTTATAATATTAGTATAGACTAGCTTCTGCCCTAGGCATCGCACGCGTATTTTCGGTATAATAAGTACCCTATTATCTAAGTTAGGCTTTGCTCTAAACATACGCCAAATTTCATCTTAATCTGTTCAGTAGTTTTGGAGATAATATATAGATAAAAAAGAATAGACAAAAAATGTGATTTCACAAACTTTCGGCTTTGTAGGTATTATTAGTAGGATAGAATTATTGCTGGTCTAAAGTCCGCTTTAGACGATTCTTTTGGTTATTACAATAATTCTGACACGATTGCGTCTAATTGCGCTTGTTTCCGATCGTGGACTGCACAAGGAATTACCGATAAACCATCCAGATGGAAGATACAAAGGCCCTATTAGATTACCAGACATTGATAGTTTCTTAGAGGAAAATTACTAAATTGCGCGTGATGATCTTTGGAAGCGGAAACTGGAAAATAGTATAAAACTCTACCTATACTAGCGTCGTTACTAACTAGCAGCTGAAAGATTCAAAGAGATAAACCTAATTTGTCTGCACTTTCTCTGGATGTAACACATGATCAAAATTAAAAAATTAAAAAACCCCGACAGATTTTCATGAAACATGGCTAAGAACACTCGGGATAAAATTATCTATGACACAAAAAAAACTAAACGAAAATCAGTTCACCCGTTTGGGAGCTACGATACCACAGACAGACACGTTAAACTTATAACGCCCCTTTTTTTTGCGTCGGGGGTTAAAAATAGGTAAACTTATATTAACCGATTACTTAGGTAAGTAATTTTTTCTAGACGTCGAATCGTTTCTGTTATTTGTAAAATAATAATAATATAATAATAAATAATGCTGGACAATCCACACAGAATCATCTAGCTCCAAGCTATGCAGAGCTTGTGTTATAGATACTAGATGATATACCTATACTTAGGTTAATTAAAGAAAGGTAAAAATTTAATTATTCAGCGCTTCCTTATGAAAAACATTGTGAGTTATTTTTAACCCCCGACGCAAAAAGAGAGGGGTGTTACAAGTTATCGTAGCTTAGAAACGGATGAACCGATTTTCGTTTAGTATTTTTTTGTGTGGTAGATAATTTTATCCCGAGTGTTCGTAGCCATGTCTCATGAAAATCTGAGGGGTGTTTTTTAATTTTGTTCTTATTATTAGTGACGATAACCAACGATTTCCTTTTCGAGTTTTCACCGAAATACTACACTAAGTAATTTAACATCTTGGATCTATTTGATATTGTTTCTCTTCGTATGTTACGTTTAAGAATCCATCGTATAGATAATTTAACATTGTTATCTTATTTTGCAGGACGTGATTTCTATATCTCGATTTGCTAATAATGAGCTAATATGAGCTCTAATGACAACCTAGACCTTGGATTTTCCAGTTTCCTTATGCCTATGCCAGTAGTTAATCAAGCAAACACAATAGAAAGAGGTTTTTTAAAGGTTTTTTTTCCTACGTAACGAATAGGTATGATCCATAAAATATAAATTCAACACGTCCATTGAAATAACAGAGACCAACTATGCGTCCCCCAATCCGAAAAACTGAATGTAAATTGTTTTTGAATACATAAACTAAACTAAACTATACCGATCATCATCATCATCATATCAACCGATGTCCACGGCTGGTCATAGGCATCCCCTAAAGATCGCAACAACAACCGGTCCTGCAACCTTATGTCCATGTTCAAAGACAACATCATTTAACATGATTGTAAAGACTTTATCAAATAAATTATAACTAGTATTTATAATATATAATTTTAAACAATTATTGAGCTAACTGCAGAATGTTGCAAATAATAGGTAGCACAAGCGTTCCATATCCATCCATTGTAAAGTCGACGAAACAAACTATTTACCTAAAACCTTACCTATAAAATGATTCATTAAAATTAAACACAGGGTAGTATGCATAAAGGTAGGTTCCAAGTACCGATCTGTCGCCGCCGCCGCTGCCGTCGAAGTTTAATAGCAGTTCGGTCTCTTAGCTCGCATTACACGACGTCAAAGGAGCCTAACTGTCAACTAACAGCAAATTAGTTACTCTGCAAACTGCCGGCGAGACGACTCGATAACTTCCTACCACTTTATATTAAAGTTAAGTCACGTGAAAGGTACTCTAGTCTAGAATAAGTACTTATACCTACAGTGGGCCTAGCACAGGGATTGTTAGTTGAGGGCAGAATAGAGAAAAATTACGTCATATCGTCATCAGATGCGTAATATGTTTGAAACTCATTCCTTCAACCTCTCTTCAACTCACCCTGAAGATGTCCCTCATTAAGGGATGAAACGTTGGTGTTCTTACAACACAAATAAGGTTCGTGCCTAGTTAACCCGCTTACATCCGTAGGTAATGAATTCATTTCTTCAACTTCAATAATTTACGCAATGTATGACTATGTGGTGTCATTCTTCTCTATTCTACCCTAAACAAACAACTATCCGCGTGTTAGGCCTACTGGAATATAAACATTCATACATTATTAAAAATTAGAAAGCAACTCTGACTGTCTGTTATCTTTTCAAGTCGAATCAGTTGAACGGATTCTAATAAAATTTAGCGTATCCCAAATACGGACATAGGCTATTTTTTGTGTCGGAAAAGCGCGTATGAAGCCGCAGTCATAAGCTAGTAATAAATATAGAGTAGAGAGTAGAGACACGGGAAGAAGGGTGGAAGGGACTCATTAGGTGCGTTTCCACTTCAACCGTAGTTCAAGAGTAGTGATTCGTAGAAACTAAATCATCAAATTGATAATTTATTAACAAGGTGTACTATTTGGTGACATTAATCCACAGATGGCATTTTGTAGTTAAGGCGCTGCCGTGGAAAACTAAGACTGTCAGATTGCATGTGAATATTACCAAATGTGGTCGGCAGAGGCGCTTATTTTTAACATAGACTTATGCCAAATTTATCTGTTGTAGAACAGGCAAACTTTTGTTTTATTTTGGTTGATAGCACAATCACAAGGTAATAATGTAATGTTAACTAACATTTGCCCGCGGCTTTGCTATCGTTGCATGTAAAATACCTTAATAAAACCTATGTCGCTCATTGTAGCTCCTCAATTATAATAAAAATTACATTCATCGATAGTTATTCATAGAAATCAGAAACACTTAAAAAAATAATATCATCTTCATGCATGTTAAAGTGCCGACAATATCACCGACCATTATGATAATACTTTATACATTAAAAAAATATACTAATTTAGTCAAAACAACTGAGGTCTAAATGGATTACAAAAGTGTCAATCGTTGAAGATATTTCGATTTGGTTTTGGAGGGCTTTCTCAAAAAAAAATTAAAATATAAATAATGCTGAACAAGCCACACAACATCATCTAACCCCAAAGTAATTAGAGCTTGTGTTATGCTTATGATATACTTATTAAATACACTACACAGATAGATATTTTTTATATACATAAGACATGCAATAAAGTGATTATGATTTTGATTATGATTATGACATCCAGAACACCTGGAATAAATATCTGCAGATGGTACAAACATTTGTCCTGAGGCGGGAATCAAACTAACTGTAACCTCCTGTGTCGCAGGTGGACCTTTCCCCGCCGCGCCACAGAGGTCGTCAATCAAATAATCAGATATAAAATGAAATATAACAGTGCTTTATTTCCTTTACCCCTTACAGGAGTCTTGGACACGTCAATAAATTCAAATAAGGTTCAAGAGTAAAACTGGGAAATAAAGTGATTACTTTAATTTATTGTTCACTTCAATCTTTTTAAGGTAAAGTAAAGAAGCGAACAAGAAACCTTTACCTTGTTAGGGTGTTAGTTTTCGAGCTGGAGCAATACTATTAGCATTAGGTACCTAAGTTTTTTATCCTCTAGAGATAGTCTGATATTTTGTAGTAAGCCTTTTTAACAAAGGATATGTTTTACAAATTGTTTGAAATTATTTTTTGATAACTTTTAACTCTTTAGGAGTTTTGTTGTAGAATCGTATACATTTCCCTTTAAAAGATAATCTATAAATCGACGACCGACGCGAAAAAACGACCAAAAACTGCTTACATGTGAAATCAACACTCAGTACATTGGTAAATACACTGTTTGAAGACAAAACAGAAGGAATAAATCTGTGAGTAAAGTCCAAGCATCCAAAAGTGTTCGTAAACATAACCTAAAAATTGTGTAAAAAAAAAGACAAGTCATCCTTTCACAACTTACCTAGATCACATAGATAAAATGAAAGATACAATAATTTTGGACATAAACAAAAACATTGACTCGAAATTCGAAAATATGGAATATAAATTTATTAGCCTCGAAAAACAAATAGAAGACCAACAAACATCCATAGAAAGAATGGAACAACACTTAAAAAAGAGAAATCTTATATTTTTCGGCTTTGAAGAGAAAGAAAAATCATACCAAGAATTGGAAGGGAATCTAGTGAGACTGATAAATGAAAACATGAAGATACCATGCGAGAGACGAGATATTGAGCTGGTTAAACGAATTGGAAGACAAACAACAAATGAGACAAACCATATCCGACCGGTTGTGCTGACTGCAAGTTCTATGGGCCTGAAAATACAGTTACTGAAAAACAAAAAGTTACTAGAACAATTCCAAATTTATATAAAAGAAGACTTCACACAAAAAGTATTTAAAAAAAGGAAAGAACTTCAGGTTGAATACAAAGCCCGGAAAGAACAAGGTGAAAATGTGGCACTGCGATACGACAAAATTATTATTCTTAACAAACCTAAGGAGTCGGTGACTCTGGCTCCATTCCAACACCGCCAACCACTAGATAGTACAAACATAATCAACAAGAGAAAACTAAACTTCTCTCCAGGAAAAGAGAACCCACAAAAATCAAAACAGAGAAGTACTGCCTACAATGTAAAAAATAAGAATAATAAACCTATAATCGAATCTTTCATGAAATCAAGAGCTATTTCACAGTCTAGCACTGCTGAACCAGAAATACCAATTATGGATAAGGAATAGCAACGACAAAAGACCTCCCTCTATCTGAATGAATACTCAAACAAAGAAAATCACATAATAAAATCTATATCTCCCAATACGGTTGGTCCCCGCGGGAGAAAAAAGACTAAAACCCTCCATCCATCGAACAAAGGTGACAAAAAAACCTACTTCACATATGCACTTTCAATGTAAGACACATCAATGCAAGAAAACTATTCTAAAATTATAAGAACAATACATAAAAGTATGGAGGTTCTGCCAAAAAGAGAAAAATCTGACATGTACAAACTTACTCCTGAAATAATGAAGCTTATCGAGGACAAAACAAAATTAAAATCCAAAGAAAATAAAAGCAAAGATGAAAAGAAAAAACTACCCAACTAAACCTTACAGAAAAATCAAGAAAAAACAAAAATTACAAAAACAAACTCAAACACCAGCTTGCTATAATTGAAGCAGAAATAAAAACCAAGAGTTCTTGGCCACGACACGCCGCAGACAGGACTCTATGGAAATGGATGGAGGAGGCCTTCACCCGAAGATGGGTGCCCAAATCAGAAGAAAATGAAAATGCATGATATGACTGATAAATGAAATTACTTTTAGAAATATTCTTTACCTAAATTATTCACAAATTCAAAATTTATTTATAATTTTAATTTAATCTCAAAAATTGTTATTTAAGATTTGGAAATAAAAGGCTTATTATTATTATTATTATTATTATTATGTTGCTGCCTTCCAAGAACTCATGAGTGATTATGATTAACATGAGTGATTAACAATAATTTAAACAACTGTCATTGGAAATACAATTGTTTTGCATGTTTATTACGTCTTTAAACATCTCCTTTACTTGACTTCTTTGTTACGCTAAAAAAAAAAATATTATATTGATGTCAATGTACACATATTGCCAATAACAAAAAAGTTATGACAAACCGCTCCGATGAGGTTTTTCTATGAGTTATTAAAAATTTAAAGTAAATTATTATTTTTGAGTATCTGTCCTTTTGAGAATCTCTCTTCTCTAAGAGAACAAACCGATAGAACTACGAGTAATTTAAATTTGCCTGTAGTTCTACTGGTAGAACTACGAGAAAAAAAATGCAAATGGTTGGTCCTAAGTAAATCAGTTATCTAGTAAGTACCCATAACAAAGCTCTGCTTAGCTTCGGCCTTGGTGATGATGTGTGAATTCATCATCATCAGCCTATATAAGTCCACTGCTGGACGTAGGCTCCTATTTTAATTTTTCAGCATTGTTTATTTATATATAAGGTCATCAAAATCGCCCTACCTATTTAACATATTTTAACTCGACCAATACTTTTCGTGCTGTAAACATGTTGAGTAATACCTACCTATCTAGCTACCAGAGATAAAACCACTATAAACCTATTCTACTTAATTGGTAGGTCTGTCAATGAATAAAATTCCTGCAAATTTCTTTTGGCTTAGCTTCAATCAAATATAGACTTTATTTCAATGACGAATGAACCATTTAACCCGCAAAACAAAAGTTGTCGAAAATCGTAATTCGTCCGTCGAACCCAGCTGTCATCGCGAAAAAAGTTACATAACCTCACGTCCGTCCGAGGAGGCATCCAGCCTCCGAATGAAGCTACTGGAAGCTATTTTGAGCATATATTGAAAGGGATGTTTGAGTAATAAGGTTGAAATTCTATTGGCAAAATATTATCATTTTTGCAATTACTTCGCTAAACGCCTTACAAAAATGTGTTTTTTGGGTTTTATTATGTTAATGGTTTTATTTATTTAAAACTTTTTACATAATTCTTTTGTTGATAAAATTTCCTTTCATATAGTATTAAAATAATTAATGGTTGTCACTCAAAATATTGAGCATTTCGAGACGAAAAATTTTTTTCTTGTTCTTTCTTGTGATTATTTTCTTCAAGATCCTAGATCGTTTTATAAAATATTTTTGTATAAGTCTTTTTTCCATACATTTGACTATACACTGTTTTTTTTTTGGGCTTGTAATATGTCGGAGAACGGCTAACGGTGCGACGAAAAAGTGTACTTTCTACGGTGTCGCTGTTTGGACAGCGTCTTAATAACCCCTTAGATCCCTACCTGGCCATGCCAATCGTATTATTAAACGCCAAATCGTGTACCTGTAGGTACCGTATACATTCTTGAACAATGCAAAAAATAACAGCACCAAAAGTTTCAACGGAGGCTCCATTGGCAATTTAGCAACGGAAGCTCAAAAACTCGAGTCGTCAAAGGTTTTTAATGTTTTTACCGACATTTTGTAGATCGCTAGACGGAATGAATCCGTGGCTCATAATCAAACCACATGCGGGGCAGTAATTGCCTTTATATTCAAAGCCGCGCTCACATCACGCCGTATAATGACAAAAATAGTCTAAAAAACACCGCTGCATATGAGACTTTTTTCAAAGTAAGCGCTCGCACGAAGCTAAATTACGAAATAAAAGATTAAAGTTAAAAGATCAATAAACTTAATAAATGATCTCAATAATTGTTGTATTACGGACACAATGGATCGGCGTAGTGGAGCGTCATTAAGGCGCGAACATCATTAATTTTATTCGCGGCTTTCTGACGTAAAGGCAATGGCGTCTGTCAGATTTGAAAAGGCGCTGTGCTGCCACCTGTTGGTAGCGCGGTGAATTAGACGTTAAACCCCGCGGCGCGCTTTCCACTTGATACTGCCACCGGAATGACTCGACTCGACCAAATCACAAAGGACCATTGAATTTAGAAAAAAATGTGTGTAATATACCCCACAAAACACGTTAGATCAATCGTAGAAATATCCAATCATGACTCTATCAAATTCAATCACCTAATTCAGCGTCTTCTCCCCAAAATGTTGATACAAATTTGGTGGCCGTAACAAATTTGGTAGATATTTGCATATTAAAGTTTGCCTTCAGAAATCGAGAGTGCCTTGTGCTCTTAGCTGATTGTACTTAGAATTATTGTCCTCAAATTGACGAGCCAGTTCCCATAATAACTCATACTTTTAGCTTAAAGTGGAACGTCGAAAATGATCCCAAAAAAATGAAGCCGCCTCTACAGATTAGATTTCTTTATGGTAGCTAATTGCATTTTATCAAATTAAATCCGTGCTGCCCGCGGCGAGCGCTGAAAATGATTGATAATGTTTGAGAGGGCTCCATTCCCACTAGTTTTGTAGAGTAAACTGTTTTGATTTGAATTATATATGATATTCGCCATTTGTCAATAAAATGTTTCGGGACTTTTTTTAATAGATAGGTTCTAAGTGGGATACCATTTGTTATTCCTGCCGTAAGTCCTTTTATTCACCGTTATACGACATGAATATTTTTGATATTGATTGACAATATAAATACTTGATGACGTATACCTACTATAAATTTTATACTCATTATTACAACATGCATGATCATGATCACTTGGTCACCAACTCAGGGTCCTAATAGGTAATTATTTAAAAAACCGACTTCCTAGGTTTTTACATAAGTACCTAGGCAATTTTATAAGGTGATAAACTTGAGGTCCATTTATGCTGCAAATCATCGTTATCGTAAGTTGGAACAATCGTAATATCTTTGTATTTACGTATAACATCAACCAGACGCCAGACAGATTCTGTATCGCCTGGAGCTTCCAGTAATCAACGCCGATGATGAGCTTTGGCTACTGTACTAGAAATTATAGTCTGGGCTACATTTTGGCAGTTCTTTAAGTAGGTAGGTACACCTACTTATTTTTTATTATGAATCTAGGAGCTAATTAGTATTAATTTGTGAAATTGATATGATTAAATTTTTGTGATCTATTTTTATTTAATTAGATGATTAAATTTGACATCAGATACCTAGGCTTAAATTGGTATAACAATAAAATCCGGATTTCAAAGGACTCGCACATACTTTTGTTTACTACTCACTGGATAACCAACTTCAACTTCTTGACTAATGGCTTCTGTATATCTGGTTTGCACAATTCTGCCAAAATAGCCATTAAACAGCGAAATTGTATGAACGACAATTATGAATTGAACGACATAAACTGACATACTCAACGACACATACATAGGTACTCGACGTAAAATTAACGTACTATCCCGACCGTTATTCAAGTAAAGGTAGAATTACATTGAGTCAATTGTAGGTAAATTTAAATATTGAAAACAAAAAATAAACTATTAATAATTTAAAGTTAATGAACGCGCCAAATAAGGTCCATGCAATTTGCGCGAAGTAGCAACCGCCTTAATAGGTATCCCAGAAAAGGGGTAGTCTCCCGGTCAGAGTGCACCGGGCCCGTCATTTCAATCATTAGGCGATCCGGCGGCAGGCTCAAAGCAATGATTGATGCGCGCGTTTACCGACCTGTGCCTCAGTGGCACCCACAGGTAAAAAACGAACGCTTAATTAACTCGTTTGGCACCGCCGCTCATTACTGAGGAAGGGCGATGTAGGAGGCGCGACTTTTTGTCGCGAATCTGCACTGCTCTGTCGTACGTAGCCGAAGACGTAGCCTATGGTCGAATAGGATGTTTTATAAATCTCTTTTTGATGCGTTAAGTGCATTCAAAGTACGCAGTATAAGATCCGTAGATCCATTAATAACCTTTTCAGAAATATTTTCTTCAGAAATCTTTTCAGTCTTTTCTTTTTAACCTCCGACGCAAAAAGAGAGGGGTGTTATAAGTTTAACGTGTCTGTCTGCGTATCTGTCTGTGGTATCGTAGCTCCCAAACGGAATAACCAATTTTCGTTTAGATTTTTTTGTGTCATAGATAATTTTATTCCGAGTGTTGTTAGCCATGTTTCAAGAAAATCTGACGGGGAGTTTTTAAAAATTTTAATTTTGTTCTTGTTAGAAACCTTTTCACTCCTAGACAGCTGAACGGATATAATGAAATTTGGCATGGAAATAGGTATATAGATGATATCCTGGCTTAGACCTTCCTACCCGGTTAATTGTCAAAGTATTATGGGGACGGACATAGGCTACTTTCTATCTCGGAAAAGAGCATGTGAAGCCGCGGGCAGCAGCTAGTACGAAATAAATGAAACGTAGGTATAGGTTAGGTAGTTAATGTCGTAGAGCGGCAGGACAATATTTTATAGAATACGCTACGACTACTACGAGTATGTGCTACGACGCGCCGCGTAGCGTATCTACGCCGTAGCTTTGCCTTGGTCTACGAATCGGCTACGCGTGTCGCCTACTCCGTATTTCTAAGCGACATAAAGTCGCATCCGTAACTTTACTACTGAAGATTAAACGTCAAATTCTGGCTTAATTATTAATCAAATCGAGGCGGGCGATAGACGATGATGCATCGAGCTTTGATTACATTAACGCTTCCAAACCCTCAGAAGGTAATTAAAACCTCGCCGTGGTGTCTGAAGAACAATAGAATAATTCTTTAAGCTTCTATTCACATTAAATGGGAAATCGTTCGCTAATTTCATTGGGAACAAAACAGGTGAATAGCCACCTGCTGCTCATATAACAATATTCTTCTATTAAGGATGGACCAAATTCATGTTAACACGGATGAAGTTACTAGTTTTTTTTTATCTTTATTCACAAAGAAAGTTAAAATGAAATAATAGAAATAAATTACAAAAAAATATAAATTAATTAATTATCTTAATTGTGTCTAATCAAATAAAACTTAACTTATGATAAGTAATAATTATGAATAAATACTTTCATAGATACGTGGAACATCTGGTCGTATGATTTCGTCCCACCATACCCCCAGGGGTATGGCCAGGGGTATGGTGGGTCCGCAGTCATAAATCATTTAGAACTAGTATTTAAAATTGAAACAATTGAGCTAACTGCAGACTGTTGCAAACAATCTACAGGTAGCTCAACTGGTCCATATCAATACCAGTCGGAAGCGTCTCCAAGACGCTGGCTGCATTGCCCCGCTGTAAGCAGTTTTTAGATTTTCACGTTGCAATTGCAACCGCATCGCATATGGGTTACATTCTTAGTATAATGGTTATTTAGTACCACTATTGGTATAATGTTACCGTTGAACCACCAAGACGTCCTGTGTGGTTAAAACAAAAGTAGCCCTTTGTTCTTTCGGCATTCAGCGTGCAAATGGTTTCCTTTTAGCTTTACAATAAATATTCAATGAATAGTTGGGTTTACAATAATGAATGCGTTTTCGATCAATATTCTGTATTGTGTTAAGATGCGGTTTTGGGCGCGTGGCTTAAAGTGTTCAATTAAATCGATTGCTACCGGCAGCTGTCTTTTTATTTATCTTATAAGGGCAAGAGAACACAAAATTAATACGATTAAACTTAAAAATTAGTGCACTATAAATTACAAGTAGCTACAACATGCGCAAAACGTCGCGACTGTACCCAGTAGACCGAAGCATAATGAAGATACAAAGATAGAATCCAAATAGAACTGCGTAGGTATTCGGGATAGTAATAGCGACTCTAAAATAATGTTGGCGACGCTAACCTGGCGGGTATATTGTGACGGTTCGGTGTATAGAGTTCAGTATTAAATGGGGTAAATGTAAATGCTAAATGGTGAGTATCTGGCGCAGCGCATTAGCATTGCCATACAGCGGGGCAATGCAGCTAGCGTCATGGGGACACTTCCGACTGGTATTGATTTGGATCAGTTGAGCTAGGTACCTGTAGATTGTTTGCAACAGTCTGCATTAAACTCAATTGTTTCGTTGTAAATAAAAATAAATAATGCTGGACAATTCACACAGCAATATCTAGCCCCAAGCTAAGAGAGCTTGTGTTATGAGTACTAGATAACTGATATACTTATAACAATAATAACAATAGGTACACTACATAGATAGACATATTTTTTATTATACATAGAAAACATCCAGAACACTCTGAACAAATATCTAAATACTAGTTCTAATTTGTTTATTATTTATAGTAATTGTCTTTGTGAATAATTTTAAAAAATAAATACTGCTCACTTTCATCCGTGTTAACATGACTTAGATCCAACCTTAATAGAAGAATTTGTTATATGTATAGAATATGTTACGTAGAATATTGTTAATAAAGACAATACTAACAATAATCATAGTTCTCATTTCCTTTCCTAGTAACTTAACAATTTTAAGCCCAACAACAGCCTATATTTCTACTTTTATTCGCGCAGGAATATAAAACGGTTTCCATGTTAGGAAGGCTCGCACATCTCTGTCAGCTCCCACGTGGAATATTCTATGTACCTATTCTTTTATTGTTTATGGGGAAGGACTATCTACGAGATTAGATAGGACTTTACGCCCACCGGCCCACCTTGGGCCGGGTATCTCTCCCTTTCGGATAGCGTACAGACTATCACAGCATCTGTGCAAGATAGCTGATAGTGGAGACGGAAACATGATCAGACGAGGTTCGATAGTTACGGCATGAAAATGTGTTATTGTGTCGATAACGCTGCTCTTGGTGGTTCTTCGTTTATTTACAACTTAATTTGGCTACACGAAGGTGTGGTACGAGCAAATTATTTATCTATTTACTTGTGAAACAAAAAGGCGAAGCTAGTGACGAATGCTGAAATTACAACCATTACCATTTACTGAGATTATGACAGCAACATTCCAGCACGGGGATTGTTGTCTAGGGTAGAATAGAGAATAATTACGTCACATTGTCATCGAATGCGTAATATGTTTGAGAATCATTCCTTCAACTTCAATAATTTACGCAATATATGACAATGTGACGTCATTCTTCTCTATTTTACCCTAAACAACTGTCAACGTGCTAGGCCTAGGTTTACTAAGCTTTGTTCATAGAAGAAGGAAGAAAACTAACTGGTTTTATTCGTCCATGCCATGTTCAATTCATTTAAAAACTTTGATATTTCATGTTTAACATAGCCTTTATTTGTTTTTTCATTTTTTTGACATAGAAAATTACAATCAAATAATAGAAACAAATTAGAACTATTACCTATTTACAACGATTAGACGCTTCATGTTATACCTACTTCAGGTTAAAATTATATCAGTCTTGTGTTTATACCTACTAAAAAGGCCAAGTAAATTTTTAGCAATGCCACAATAATAAAATAAAGGTCCAAACACACTGACTAAAGTTCAACCACAGTCCACTTCCGGCAGCAACAAAATTAGAACAAATATCGAAATAATCACAAAGGCAACGGAGCCATTAGTTATACTTTCCCCTACCCCTAAGCATTAAGCACCACTCAAATTAAGTGTGGCTCGATCAACAGTCATTTTCGGTTACAATTAACCGAACATTTGAGTGAAAAGTCAACCACCCACTCCAATTGATTTATTGTGTGCCTTAGATCCGCCATTTTGTGCCGAGAATGTTATGTGTGGGTACAATACAAATCTGGATGTGGTTGGTGTATGTTGTTGGTGTATATTTTAGTGTTCATTTTGATAAGTCAAACCTAAAGTTTTTGTTATTACAGATAGTGCGTAAGCCCTCACACTCAGGGTTATTTCTAAGAAAATCAAATCATATCGCAAAAATTGGATTTTCTTAGAAGTCTAGAAGTTTTGGCTCCGTAAATTATTTTAGGAATTTCTTAAATATTTTAAGAAATTTGAGGGCGCCAATGGATGCGATTAGCACCGTGGTGGACGACACAAACTTCGGGCGGCCTACCCTATATCCAGCAGTGGGTAAAATAAAAAGACTGA
The DNA here is from genome assembly GCA_949316285.1 of Eupithecia subumbrata. Taxonomy (NCBI): domain Eukaryota; kingdom Metazoa; phylum Arthropoda; class Insecta; order Lepidoptera; family Geometridae; genus Eupithecia; species Eupithecia subumbrata. The sequence continues at coordinate 4,252,969 of OX438648.1, forward strand.
AGTTATGATATATTGATGACCTATAATATCTAGGTACCTCCTAAAATACAACTTATGTAGGTACCTACTTAAACTATTTCAGAACTCTGCGATTTTAATACATGCATCATTTGACAAAAAAAATACTTTGAATCATACCATGAAAAATTTAATTACATTAATTAGAAAAATAAAATGCCAAATTAAGGTGACGTCCAAATGTGACATGTGTACATTGTATAAAGACACTTACATAAAGTAGTGTAATCGTTATACATTACATGTCATGTAACATGTTCGTGTTCATCCCAGGGTTGCCTGGAAGAGATCGCTCTTAGCGATAAGGCCGCCCGTTGTGCAACTCTGTATCTCTCTTTTCCTGTATTTTTATTTCTGTTTTTTAACCCCCGAAGAGAGGGGTGTTATAAGTTTAACGTGTGTGTCTGATGTGTATGTGTCTGTGGTATCGTAGCTCCCAAACGGACGAACCGATTTTCGTTTGTATCATAGATAATTTTATCCCAAGTGTTCTTAGCCATCTTACATGAAAATCTGTCGGGGGGTTATTACAATTTTTAATTTTGTTCTTGTTCTTGGTGTGCAAGAAAGTGTATTTGTATAGTATGTTCACTTCTAGTTTAGTTGGTACATCTACGATGGCGTGTGCCAGGGGTGCAGTTCATTTGTCTAAACGGAGTACATCGAAGGGTACTCGAAGGGGTGGGAAAGTGTTGCACTTTACAAAAAGTTAAAATGTTCCTTGACTATTCAAGGGCCCTAGAATTTTCAATCGCTCTTTTTGTTTGAGTGCTTGATTGCGTTCCGATTACGAATCAATTAAATGTACGTTTGCCTTTTTTATGTCTGTACTTTTTTAAAAGTGATAATACCTACTCATCGACTGTAAAAGAAAGAAAGAAAAAATATTTATTCCCTGAACTTATAACTGTAGATTACATATTATACCAAAACATAACTTATATCCATAAAGGAACTTACAAATTAATAAGTAGATACATATGTACTAATTAGTATATTAGGTAGGTACTGTAGGTAGGTACCTATTACTATTCAAAGTTTAATTTAGCAAGATATTGGAAAAATTCAAAGCACCTATTCTTAAGTGCCTTTTCACACGTCCCGGTTGCCGGGTAGCCGGTGCCGGGCACCCGGCAGCATTTACGATAGCTTTCACACGTACCGGCATAATTTGCATAAAATTCACTACCCACCGGGTAACTGGCACCGGACCTGGACGTGTAAAAAGACACTTAGCGTTGTAAAAACAAATCTAGAGTATTAAACTTACATTTGGTTTCTGGTAGAAATTTGATTTAAACTTGACCGAATATAAAAACTTTTACAAACCGTGCCGTCACGTCATCGTAAAGTTATAAACTTATAGTTATAAGTTATCATAAGTACCATTTTTACTAGTTTCAGTGAGTTTCTTATCTTACAGTAATAGTTAAACCACTACTGCTCTCATTATTAAAATTTCTACTGATAGCATCAGCAGAGTAGGAATAGTAACCAGAGCAACTGGATAGAACTTTAGACCCAATTGTGAATCGTTCATACTAGATGAACGTGGATTAACATATATTTTTCGAAGTGATCATTTATTGTTTATTTAATTAAAACGGTTAACAAAACCAATTACATTAATTAAAAGAAAACAGAATTACATTAAAAGTTAAATTACAATTGAAGGCACCTTAGTAGGTAAGCATCCAAAACTGAGAAAATAATTGAATATTCTTAATAAATAATTATAAATATCCTACTAATAATAAAATGCGAAAATTTGAGCCGTTGTACCGTTGTGAAGAAGTTTGGCTGAAGACAACGCCAAAGCTACTGAATGGATCGGGCTAAAATTTTGTACACATAAAGATCAGGAATAACATAAGAGCTACTTCATATTTCAAAAAACGCGTACAAAGCTGCGGACAGAAGCTAGTATTTTAATTAGAAAATGAGAAAAAAAATTAAAAGCCGTTTAATGCAATTTCCGTTGCAATTACTATAGTTACATCAGCATGTATCACTCCTTGGTAATAACCGAAAAAAGCTGATACCATCAGTGGGAGTTACGAAGGAAAGTGTAATTTTCGACTATTTCTTCACTATTTTGAGCCCCGTATCGGCGCCAAAGTTTTTCAATTACGGCCACAAACGATGTGCCTAATTACCGTGATATCAAATATAATTGTAATTACGGGTTTACGTTCCAATTTACTTAGTTTTATGGAATTGGAATTTAATGTGCCTATACTGGTGCACTTATTTTGTCTTGGGTTAGTATAGAAATAGTGAGGTTGAGTTTTCATAAGGTTCGTATGGTACCTATATGTGTTTATACCTGCTTATAAGCAAATGAGTTCCAATAATGCTCCACTGATATTTTTAAACAAAAGTGCTGCCTGTTCAACTGTTCAATAAGAAAACTTTAAGAGATCATCGCAACAGCAGCTGCTCAAAGCATTGCGTGATTGTACCTACCTACCCCACCGTTTACCATGACACGCTACACCTGCAATTATTACTTGGTAGGTACCTAGAGCCCACAGTATACTGCAGTGTTGCCAGCTCACATGTTAATTGTTGGGAAAATTCGGAGCGGACATAACGAGGGTGACTTTGACTTGTGGGAACCCACCTATTGCCAATTAAATTAGACAACTGTTTAATTACGTCTACGAACCGATTTGTGGTGCTGCTAAGTTGACGTTTCACAGGTTGTATAGGACAGCTGAGACAATCGGAGACTAACCCCCGAATACTCAAACGCAACTTAGATTTAGGAGAGGCAGAGACACATGGCCTACATTATACAAAATGAAATTTTTACAGAGGCATTAAAAATAAGCATTAAATCGATTTTGCCGTTTGTGATACCTATCTTAAGTATGCCAAACGGCAAAATCGATTTTTGAAAATTCCTTCGTTTAACTTAATAATAAGATAAAATAGGTAGTGGCGCTGATTTGGATCGGGTTAGCGTCATAAGCACATATCAAGTTGCGATTTTTTGACAGTTTTCCGTGAAATTCTGTCAAAAATTCGTCATTTCAGACGCGCTTAAATCCGAGTTGCATTTGAGTATTCGGGGGTATGTAGGTACTGTGCGCAGAATGTGTCATTTCGTGACCACGACACAGAAATGAAATGAAATTAGATGAAATGAAATATTTTGTTTACCTTACGAACTACTACACAATAATGTTGAACTACACAGTGTGTAAACCTGTTGAAATGTCGGGAAAAATAGGTAAATAAACGCTATAAATACCCATGAATAATTATAATAAAACTGTGTTTTTCTTTGACTCTAGAAAAAGGTAGAGCTTTGTGGTTTTACTCGTTTACCTACGTGATTACTGGGATAAAAAGGCGAAACAAGAACTCAAAATGGGGCGAACATGGAATAAAATTATTAAAATATCTATAATCTAATTTCGAGGCAGACAAGGAATATAATGTAGGGCGAATGTGGAATTTTACATGTGGGCCAAAACTCTGCGAGTCGAATGTGGAACAACTCAAAAAAGATTATTTTGTTGTTTAGTTTATTCAAGTCTAAAACTATTTCTCTGCAAAAAATTCAGGCAAATCGGTTCAGTGGTGGTTTTAGTGTGAAGAAAAAACAAACAACCATTCACATTTACGCATTAAGTATCTATGTTATCAGGCAGATTGTTCAGGGCTAAGAATACCAATTTTGGAAATAAAAAAGGAAAAGGTAGGTAGGTACTTACTTAAATGTTATTTCAGAAAATATCTTGCAAGTAAACCAGCTGCTCTAAACTCGCTCCCTCGCTCTACTTCCTAATTAGGGATATTATGAGTTACGACTTATGACGCTTTTCAATAGGGGACAGATTTAATAAGTCAAATTGCTACATCGAATGAGATCATTTTCTATTATTAGGGGAATTGTAAAATAGATTAGACGCTTATTAAAAATAGGTAGATACCTGGATAATAGGTGACATCTACATTACAGGGACCTTAATAAATTAACATCCTTGTAATGTAGATGGCTATTTCTAGAATTTCCTATAAAACATTCAATGGTGGTACTCCACTGGTACTACGTGGTAAAAGAAATCAACCATTATCTACCTTGGTAGGTTCACGCCCGATTACTCAAGAGTATCTCAGTTGTACCTAAGCAGGTCTCAAGTAAAGAATTTTTGTCAGATTTTGGCTTAATCTCTTTTGTTAACCGTCTTCAAAAAAGAAGGACGTTCTTATGTTCTACGGTTAAGAATTTTTTCTGTATCCATTCCGACAAAAGATACAGGAGATATGACGACCTCAGTGGCGCAGCGGGCGAGAGTCCGCCTGCGACGCAAGAGGTTGCATGTTCGATTCCCGCCTCGGAACAAATTTGTGTACGATCTGCAGAAATTTGTTCCGTTGGTCTGGGTGTTTTCTATGTATCATAAATATCATAAAAATATAATGTATTAAATATATCAGTTATCTAGTACCCATAGCACAACCTTTGAGTAGCTTACTTTGGGGCTAGATGGTACTGTGTGGATTGTTCAGCATTATTTATTTATTCTTGTATCTTTGTCGGAATGCTGAAAAAAATAGAACTAACATAATTTAAATAAATTTGTTCATTTCAGAAATAAAAAACCATGACACAGAATTAATTATTATATATAAGACACTTGAGCTCCGCTGGCACTAGTATTTTAATCTTAATAGGTACCTAGGTAACTATTATTATTAAGAGTCACAAAGGTATGTAAGTACGTATCTATTTACTTAGGCACATCTGATACATATGCTAAATATATTCAAAAACCGTTATTGTTTCCCCAATTGAAAGCTGTATGATCGAATAAATCCAAGCTAGAATATAATTTATGGCGCTCCATAAGCAGAGTGTCGGGCGTTTAGTGCGGCGTGCCTAATTCCTCGGATTTGCATACCCAATCGACTGGCTACGGAAGGCTACACGCACCCTGATAATATGGAGTCCATATTATACCATATTATGGACTATGATTTATACACATTTTGCCTACATAGGCACACTATTCAGCAGCGGTTAAAACTGTGGGACGAGTTATTATTTAGTGTTAACTAAGTAGAGTAGGGTAGATCCAAATGTTTTTCCAATTAGCAATTTCCAGTTAAGGTACCGAAATGAGAAAGTCATTATGCATGGAAGTGGGAAAAACTAAACAAAAAGGTTGGCAAATAACATGGTTGCTAGCGGTTTCTGTTTGGCGTGTTTAGCAGCTTTAGCGTTAAGCTGTTTCTGTTGCTTTGTAAGTACCGTAGATAAACTAGTATTTTGATCTATCTCGTAGGGTTAAGCCAGCGTTTGCAATGCAAGCGCAAAAAAAATGTGTTTATTTACGACATCACATTAGAAACCTCTTGAATTATCAGTGTTTCTCTACTATATTATGCATGTATTATACATAAAAACCTTCCTCTTGAATCATTCCATCTATTAAAAAAACCGCATCAAAATCCGTTGCGAAGTTTTAAAGATTTAAGCATACATAGGGACAGACAGACATACAGACAGATAGTAGACAGCAGCGGGAGCGGCTTTGTTTTATACTAAGTAAATATGATGGTGTTCAAATAAAGAATCAAATAATGAATCAAATTTATTTTTGCTGTTTTATTACCTAATGAAATAGATTATACAAAATTAGGGTAATTATTATTAAGTGTAAACGACTTTGTGGATTTTAAAAAGGTCGTAAGAACTATAAATGGCTGCAATACAATGTCTTAAGAATCTAGGTCACCACTTCTGACCGCTACTGTACCTACGGGAGCTACTTAATAGGTTAGGTGTTCAATGTAGATGACACCATGTTATAAGCCAACCATAAAAGCCGACATCATTGCAACAAAGTGCTCGAAACACCGAAAATCACCGTCTGTATCTACTTAAGGAACAGTTATATCCATAAAAGACTTACGAAGACAATTTTCTCTGTAATATTCGTTAGTGTGTAATATCATATGAATTACACAGTAACAAACCGAAACTAAGTGCGGCCGAATGTTTCCGTTCCGTCCGTGTCATTAGAACTACGCACATCCAGCGGTCAAATTTAGCGGCATTGTCCGCTGGAATTAGGTATCTACCTTCCTAAATAATTTCTGAAGTGATGGCTAAAAAACTGAGTAATTTAAGAGTATAGAATAAAATAAAACTCAAGAAGGTATTATACTTACCTACAGTGTGCCCTTTTTCTCTGATTAGCCACCAAAAACAGAAGAAACGAAGACACGAAAAAGAGAAAAGCTAGCTTGAAACCACGTTTTTATTGGTTATTTGATTATAGAGCGCTACCGACACTTAGGGAAAAAAACTCTACGAATTTAAATTACTTATATCCCAAAAGTTTACGTCCTTTACGGGAATGTGCCCCACGCTGATATTGCCATGTTCGCTAACAAATTTACATGTGCTTTTTATGCGTATAATTTGAATAGCAACTTCCTCTCTTAGACATCAGTTTCAAAACAGTGTCCGCTGGAAATGCGTCAAAAGGGTGACGCGGATAGAATTACCAGCCACTGAATAATTTGATAGGGGAAATGATTGATACAACAATCACACGTAATCAGAATCGTGTCGGTACGATTAAGGTGCGGTAAGGGCGCCGTTCAGACAATCTCTCGACGATTTAATCAACACTCCTAATGGATCTCTTTCTTCATTAAATTGTAATAATGCGCATTGTTTTTGTACAACGGGAAAAGGTGCGGTTTCTGCCTAATGTGATCTAAGGGGCTGATTACACATTCCAATTCCAATCCATAACGAAGGCTTCAAGGTGAACCGATGTCCTCAAGCGATGCTTATCTGAATCGCATTAGCGCGTAAATCATAATTTCCAGCAATCTTCAAAGTTGCCTAATTTATAAAGAAAACTAGCTTGTTTTCGGAAACGTTTTCACGTAGTTAAACGCACCGAAAGTCATGCAATTCGACAATTAACTAACGCGGGGGTGCCGATAAAAATAAACCCACTTAATGCACGAATTTATCGAGATTTGGTCAAGCCCTATCAAGATTTTGTAAACTTATTGCGGCTATTAACGCTTGACTCGAGTACCTACAACGTAAATCGCTTTTTGGAAAAATGAGTTCTACAGCAGCGAGACTGCTTTTCAGCTGTATTTAGGAAAGCTGTTGGCTTAAGGTTGTTCGAGATCTGCAGGGGTATTTTAATTCACCCATTCGTTTCAGAATCGAATCAGACGGATCTTTAAAAAGCTATTTTGTTTTCGCCCCGGGTTGATGATCGAAAATTCGAAGCGAATCTGTTGACTAAATTCCATGTCAATGAGGAGGAGCTCTTTATTTCGAATTCGAATCGGTGAATTAAAATACCCCTGCAGGGCTGCACCTGCCTGGGAAGTGGCACATTTTCTGTGAAACTCGACAATATCATAAGCTAGCCCTGAGCTGAGCAGAGCTTATGTGTGAGTAGCTTGTGTGCATTGGATTATCACTGCTCAGGGTTGCCAGAAAGTCGCTCGGTTGGCAGCTTGTTCGGGTCCCCTGACGATGGGGATAGTGGGCCCGTGCCTCGTGGGCCATTATGGTAAAGATAGCACTGCTAAATATTGTGAGTCCTTGAATGCACATTATTGTGTTGTGTGGTAGCGGTATTGGAGTATGCGCTGAGTTTTATAGGTACTTAAAGTGGCAAGACAGCTGTACCTACCTAGGAATTTTTTTATGGCTGTTGGCTATGTATAGAAAATTTAAAAAACGGTTTTTCAATTTATAAGTACACATTTTATTATTGCACATACAACAGTACACAGTATAAACAAGTCTAAGGTATTTTTACATTTATATACATTATAACAATCAAAAATCCACTGACGCGCGAGCGATAAAGGCATATAGGGAATGTATTTAGGTATATATTTCAGAAGAAAAACTCTCTATATATGACTAGTTTCAATAACTACAGAGATCAGAATCAAATTTCAAATTTCACAGATAAATAATAGAATTAGGCGTTACTTTGCTGAATTCCATTGAAAAATATTTAGTAACAATTCCGTGCAAAACATTTTGAATTGCATTTTGTTGAATCTCATCTCATCAGTAGGCCTAGCACGGGGATAGTTCTCTAGGGTGGAATAGAGAAGAATGACATCGCATTGCATACATTGCGTAAATTATTGATGTTAAAGGAACGAGTTTCAAACATATTACGCATTCGATGACGATGTGACGCAATTTTTCTCTATTCTACCCTAGACAACAATCCCCGTGCTAGGCCTACAGAGAAGGTTTTGCGCGGAATTGTGACTAAATATTTTTAATCCTAGTATTTTACATTGCCAGACGATTACATCCGCCTGCGAAGATTCATGTTATAATGTTTAATTAAAGAAATATTAAAATACTAGTCAGTAGTTTTCTAAGGCTTGTGCCCAGTTCCCGCGTCAGGGTTAATACTAAATGCGAAGAAATGATTATAATACTTAGGACATCAATAGGCTTATCGCTAACCCAACCAAGGCCAAAGCCTCTAGGGCCCGTAATATCAAGGCTCGCTCAGTCAGCGATCTATGAGTAACGATTTCCATGCAAAAGGCTGCCTTCCAGCAGAGACGTTGCTAAGTTTCCAGCCGACCAATAGGATCGCTCCAATATCACGTCATTTTCAAAGCTGACAAAAATGACGCGATAAATAAATGATCCTATTGGTCGGCTAATTAGCAACGTAGCACATCTCTGATGGAAAGGCAGCACAAACGTCACCAAAACATACATCGATCACTGAGCAAGATTTCATAATACGGGCCTAGGAGTATCACAAACATTCCAAATATCTTTCTAATATTTAATATTCTAGTGCATTGTGAAGACTAAGGTTAAAAATCTCTCATAAGCATACTTTGTATACGAAACTGGACCGCTCTGAAGTAAGGACTGCGTCTCTACCAAAGTTGGCAAATCGTGCTTATGAAGTAGAAAAATTGTGCATCTACCGACTAATTTCAGAGCGATCATAAATTATTAAACACAAAGCTATTGTCATAAGTAAAACTATGACTTGTGTTAACATTTTCTAATAAATAATTTGATTACATCGTTACCAGATACAAGCACTTACATATAAAATATACAAGTAAAAAAACTAATGTGATTTTAATTTCATAAATATTGTCATAAGGTGACATGGTGTCATATAAAATACTAGTGGGGTATAATTTTATAGTAAACCGCACACATTGGCCTAAGGCCCTAAAGGCTATGTCGATTATTCTTTACATCGCAAATTTTATGCTTGGTTTAGGACACTAGGTAATCTTTGCTGTAGAACTCGATTTTATTCGGTACCTACATACACCAAAAATCTTATAACTACTTGATTAGATATATAGACATAACTTTCTACAGCTATTTGGTAATAAACAAGCTACACACCAAGCTCAAAGCTCGTGCACCAAAAACACATTTTCGATATCTTTGAATTACCTACCAAATAATTAAGAATGACGTAACCTCTTATACTGTCATCAAATTCAAACTGAGCGGGACGACATGCGCTGTGTGGTGCCGGCTCAGAATTTGCACCACCCCAACTCTTCCCGTGGGTGTCGTAACTACCAGTTAAGGTGAAGTGAGGGACAGCATGAGAGCTGACGCCATTCTTAATCGCATTCTTTACATACGCAGGTTATCAGTATAACAGTATTCAGGCAAAATGTCCCTTGAAAATGTCGTAGTATACAATTTGACGACAATTAAGCTATAGAAGGTGCATTTTAATCATTAACGGAGTAATCAGTCTGACCTGGTCGATCAGTTCTCATTTTTCTATCATTTTGATCAATAAATGCTCAAAGACAAATGTACAGAGGAGTTATTTACACAATCAGAACACATTATAACTATTCACAGGTTTTTATCGTGTTGTCGTGTTGCCGGCAGCAGAGGGTGCGAACCCGCCAGAGATATACAAAGAAGCGTAATGTGTAAATCAAGCAATCCTATTGGTCGATTCAAACACATGCTCGCACAGACACTGTTTCGCACATCTCTGGCGGAAATGCACCCTGAACCTTTTTTTTATTATCCTGAGGGAAATGCGGAGACAGTGCTAAAAGCTTAACACTTACATGGCCCAAGACACACATGTCCGTTGCAGCACCAGGCGGCTGGGGCAGTGTATGCGATATACTAAGCTGAAGCTGGGAAAATAGGTAAATAGAGTGATAAATACCTGTGAATATTATAAAATGAGTAATTTACAGCTATTCTTATCACAAGTGGCGAAGAGGGGCTAGAACGGCCGTCCATTTTGTGGTCGCTCGGGCAGTTTCGGCGGGTTGTGTGGGTTGTTCGGCTGCGGCCGGCTAGACATAAAACAGAACGTTAAACGACAAGAAAAGAAACGCGTACCTAAGTCGATGTCGCACGGAAAAGAGCGCAAGTCTTCATTTCAGTCTATTACAAAAGGCTGGATAATAGCACAGCCTACCTATATTCATACATCGTTCGAAGAAGGCAATATGACGTGGTTTTGACAGGGCAATCGTGCGGGGCAAGGGACGGGACGGGGGAGGGACGCACCCGAGTTGCATACATCACCGCCTTAGTAACGCCTTAGACCCGTCCCTTGGCCCCCGCATTGCCCTGTCAAAAAGCCTTTGTCAAACGACTGTATATATATATAGGTAGGCTGTGATTATAGACAACAGGCCGAAATGTGAACTTGAATCGAATCCGCGTGGATGCAAATCTCGCGTATCAACAGCGTGGATATTTTTTACATAGGGATCGTACTAGACGTTTATACTATATCGCCGAAATATCGAACTCGGTTGATCTCCACGCGGATTTTGGATCGGCCCATGGAACGTTATCTGCAGTCAACAGTTAACTTTTATCGACTTAGATACATATACATATAACAAAGTGTATATACAATCCAGTATCCACAAAAGTGAAAAAGCTACGTAGATTTTAAGTCACGAACCAAGAATTTGTTTGATTTAACAACTTTTTAACGTTTTGCTCTTGTGGAAACTGGCTTATAGCACCCAAAACAAAGATCACCGATATTTTTTTTAGGCTCATCGATGACTTTGGCCGTATGATAACAATGATGAGTCTACACAGTGCGAGTGATTATACCCTGATACACTTTGTACCGGTCAAACATTTGTGTATCAGAGCCACATTTTTAACAGTTATGTCATTAAGAACAAATTCGTTCTATCTATTCTACTAACATGATGTATGCACGTAAATACAATGTGAAATACAGTATTTCGCTAAGAATGAATACAAGCTGCAAGCTACCTACCACCATACCTCATGCAAACATACGAGTTGAAACCGACACCATGATTTATCAAAGCAGTTTTGGATACATGCTCAAACAATTTATGTTTCACTACGTTTTTAATATTTTTCATACATTACAGTTTAATTCTAATGTAACTTTATGTCTTTATTACGGATGTAAGCGGGTTAATAACGAACGTTTTTAATATTTTTCATAAATTACAGTTTAATTCTAATGTAACTTAATATTTTCATTACGGATATAAGCGGGTTAATTACGAACCTCATTTGTGTTGGAAAAACACCAACATTTCGTGTTCTGGTGTTCTTCCAACACAAATGGTTCGTTGTTAACCCGCTTAAATCCGTAATGAATTCTCCTAACTATGATAGTTTTTTATGGTAAAGTGACTAGATATCTAACACATGCACCAAGAACTGACCTACGACGCAACTCTTTAAAAAAAAAATGTTTAATTCAAAATATGTAAAAATTAATTTAAAAAGTAGCATCTTGAAGGGCCGCTATATTACAAACTAAATACAACTGTACCTAAATAATCATAAAACAAACTTACCTAAACGTCCAGTATGTTAAAGTCTGATTAGGCAGTTAGTAGAATATGAAGCTTATAATATTCATAAAACTACTGAAATAAAATCAAACATCTTTAGTACACATATAGCATTTAATTAATCTATTTATACAGCATAAGATTAACAATATTCATAAACTATATCAAATCCAACAATCACTGTCTATACCTTTTCGATGGTACTAACGCTAGTAACAAGAGAGAGTAAAACGTTAGATGAACGATTAGTTTGTAAATTCAGCTAAATATCGATACTGAATGGCTCCCCCTATCACTAAAAAACTGGTGCACAAGCCAATCATTTTACTTTGGCCAAAAACGTGAATAATAATGGTTTTAGAAAATAGTGCAGACTTAACAATCTTTTCATTGTCATAAATATATCTATATTTCATAAGTGTACATATATATTTTATTTAAAGGACACCATTTACGTTTTTTATACACTTTTCACTGTCATAAATGTATCTATATTTCATAAATGTACATAATATATTTTATTTATAGGGCACATTTACGTTTTTTTATACAGACTGTTTGCAAATTATTGTAAATATTTATTTACAATAATATTTTTATTATTCACCATGTAAACCGATTTTTAGTGATAGGTTAGCAAAATGAGATAGCTGTGTTGAATGTAACGTAATGATGCAATGAAGGAACTCTGCTTCTGATGCGGTATTCCACGCCTCTGGCATCTGGTCCCACAAGCAGCATCCGTTTTTAAAACTATTTTTCATGATTACTACCTAATTCGATGAATGACTTGAATATCCTTCCAAAGAAACAATATCATATATCTGATACCTTTCAGCCGATGATCCAGAAATATGCACATGATTTATATGTTATATTTTATTAACGAATTCATATTGTATCACCATCAATAAAACATTCTAATAATTGACCAAAGGTATTGCTAACAGCAACAATATAAGAGACAACTGCTTTGGTCTTAGCCTTTATAAGTACATTTTAAATTTTACATACAAATCGAGTATATCGTGATTATTTCATAAGTACTTCAAATTTAAACGTCAGTGTTCTAATATCAATACAAATATAAACGTACGATAACAAATAAACTGAAATACAGTTCGAGTAAATGCATTATAACATGTATAATAAGAATACGCATCGTGGCTATCTACAAGAGAGGAGAAACGTTATGGACGAGTATGTTCTACGCTACTGCAACAACTACACACCGACGAGGCACGAAACGTGTTTCTACTCAGCTAGTCTACTTACTGGCGACAATGTGCGGTAACAACGAACAACTCCTCGATTACACGATCTGCCTTTATACAAAACAATATGATATGCTCTCCCGGACGACGCGAGCGCCGCCCTCCGCGAATCAAACTTAACTATAGCTACATAATCCAATATACACCTATAATAAGCCACTGAATGAACATTTACAATTAATAAAGTTAAACTGCATAACTTCACGTATAGTTTTGCCGCACTGGGGCGAAATAATTGTAAAAATACGCACTTCATTACTAGCCAACAAGCGCTGTTAATAACATTTTATTACAATCGCAGGTAATACTGACCAATATTCATAAGTTTTCAATAACTTTTGGACACTATACATTTACACATTTTTCATTTAAATTTTAATTGTGATTTCTTATTGTATACTAAAATTAATAGGGAGTTGGTGTCTTTGCAACAATTGGAATGTAAACTAAAGGACCTCAACAAATCTACTGGTAAATAAAGTGTGTGATCTTCGACATAATTGTTTGAGAAACCAATGTAGTCCTAACTCGAGGCATCATTACAATACAGCCATTTTATGACGAACAGGTTACAAATAAGCAGCATAAAACCATTGAAAAAGTGCTTAAAAACTATCAGTTTATGTCATGGGTTTATGTAAAATTCGGAATTTTACTTAGCTCTATGGTTTATGTGCTTAAATTACATAATTTCAAAATTAGGGTTCTACTTAATTCAAGAATCGCACAAATAAGTAGTGTAAAATTTACCGGAATACAGTAAAAGCTTATATGTAAGAAGTTACAGTCACACAAAACAATAAGCAGACAAATTTGGTACAAAGACACACATATTAATATTACAGCAATTAAGAGGGTATTCTGTCTCTTAGAAGTGATCTTAATACAAAATGCGATTGGTATACAAACACGTATCACTACTATCATAAGATTTAATTTTATAGACGCGCTATAAGAAAAAGAATCCCCTGTTTCTGACTTAAAAAGTCCTCTTTTAGGTAAATCTTTACATTTTTGCATTCAAAAAAGTTTGGTAACTTTAAAAGCCTTTCTTGTTTTGTTTTTACTAAATACTCTGAGGACTTTCTAAGAAATAAATGTGTGCGTTGCGTACGAACAATCGTGTGAGCGCGGATCACCAGTTGGGGCAGAGATCCAAACAGCGCTAGAATTCTAACTTTATATCAATCCAACTAAAGTCGCTTTTAGCAGCTCAAAGGTTTTCACAAATCCAGCACTGATTGTGATCTCGATACGCATCCTTCTTTCCTATCGAGAGTCTTAATCTAAATCAATCATTATATCCATAGATATAAAGACTGAATTAGAAAGATTACTACGTTACGTATTCGAGATTGTTTATCGTCTAGCAAAGCTAGAACTTTTCCATTATAAACTTTACATCGACAGAAGTAAAGTTGGAATAAGAATGACATCCGAGTTCGGTGAGTCGATAGTAACGTCTCGACGACGAAGACATTCTCATATCGTGTGGGATTTGGTACAGCGCCTCTACCGTGCGGAGATGGAACTACGCAAATTCCTCACAAAAATGTTAGATCCCATCGTCGAGACTATGCTATCGCAGAATTGACTCACCGAACACAAAAGCTCTGCCGGCCTATGATTCGAGCTGCGAAAAAATTTGTCGACTACTTTGTCTCGCTCATTTTCGCGCGAATATGTACGATAGAACAGACGACATATATATATCGTAACACGCTTCATAGCCCGGTCATATTCTAACTCGAACTCTATGTCCGTAGTGACAAAAGCCGCGTTAATCTGTTAATCGCCACAACACAATGTTTACTTGAATCTGGCGAAGGCGGAGCTGAGCTCGTTGATGGCTGCGTTGGTGACCGCCTGCCCGACGGCCTGGTTGATCTGGTTGCGCATGTGGGGGGGAAGCTGGTTCATGGCCCCCGCGGCCGCAGATGCCCCTCCAGGCCTCCTAGCCATCAAGGATTGTTCAGAACATGCTTGGGTACAAGGTAATGTGCAAAGAGTATAGAGATGGAGTTTTGTCCCTACAACGCTGGATTTGATGTTCGAAATTACAAGGTATAAGTGTGCGAAGAAAAGCGAAGTCTTGTCCCTACGATGCCTTTGGAGTTGATTTGCATATGTGATGCTAATTAAATAAGAAAGACAAAAGACAGTGAGTGCTCAGGTTTCTAAACTGTAAACTTTCTTCTTAAATAAATAAAAGATTATTGTAACGATCTTTGTAAGAAATATATAGGTTTGCAGTTACTAATGTGTTCTATTCAATTCAAACCAGCTGCACACAGAGACATTACGGCAACTCAGAGAAGTAACGCAGACACGCCTATCAAAACTTCAGTTTAAAACAAAGATGGCGCCACTGATGAGGTGTCTTGTCTTATTAGTCCTCATCCACAGCTTCTCTGTAAGACATTCTGTGGTAATGTAACCGCCATAATTACATAGATATATTTAAAAATAAAAACGTTTAGTACAATGCTTACAGGGCAACTGTGAAACAGTTAAATGAAGCGTTTTGATAATAGTTAAATAAAGCTGCACTATTTGCAATGAGTGATTTATCTGAGAATTTAAAGGAAATGCTAGTTTTGATAGTCAGAAACATCGAAGATCACACACAAAACGTACGACATGCAGTGCTTAGACCTATTTTTAGTTTTTTTATACCCCGTTAAAGTGCATACAAACATTTCCTACCAAATACTTCGACCGATACAAAGTCTTTAAATTACTAAGTGTATAATATCACTAATATAAATTACATAGTAATGTATAATGACCAGTGATCGGAAATTCGGGCGCTTATTTACCTAAAGTTGGCGAGATGACACAACATGGAGCGGTTGAAACCACCTCTTTCTCGGGAATTCGCGGGAATTTCTCAGAATTCCGGAATTTTCTAAAATATTGTTTTACTTTCGCCGGAATCTTATTTATAAACGACATATAAGACACTTTTATCCTGAAGCGTTTTTCACTAAAGTCGATATTAAAATTTAGAAACATGTAAACAAAAAACTTTTTCTCCGGAAATATCGACTTTAGTGAAAAACGCGTCAGATTATGTCTTATATTTCGTCTTCATATAAGATGCCGGCGAAAATACATGAACATTAGAGAAAATTCCGGAATTCCTCCAAATTCCCGGAAGAGGTGGTTTTAACCGCTCCATGTTCTTCACGCCAACTTTAGGTAAATAATCGCCCGAACTTCCAATCACTAATAATGACTTCTAATATAAATGGATAGAAACGGTCTATCTCTGCGGGCAGTAGTGTTTTCATTATCGTTCGATGAGTCCACAACCTCTTTCATCACAAAATATACTATTGCAGACAGAATAATTAGTAAAAAAATAAAAGTTAGTAAGAAAATATAGAGCCACGAAAATACTTTGATTTAAAAACCGACTGCCCGCAGGAGATTTAGAAGCAGAATATAATTCATTTATTCTACGATTATTAAATTTTTATAGAACTTTTCTAGAAATTTTCATGGAAGCAACATTATTTCAGGCGTATCATAAGTATTGATTTATATAACTAATAATATTGTATATAACATTATAATATAATCTATATAACTGTGTCAGTTTGTTAACTTACTACAATTGAAATATGTTAGCCTGTTAGTTTAGTTAGTGCCCCATTGTTAGGCGATTCGGGCGTCGCTAAGAGCTGTCAACTGCAATAAGTTAACAAGCTCTAAGAGGTTAGTACCTTTGTTTGTTTTTATATTAGTATAAGGGTTCACGGTCCGCTCGCCTAGCGTCGCCTGCGAAAACAAGCAAACGCTCAATCTGTGCCTACTATTAAGGCCGCACTCTATACACTAGCCAAACTCGATATAGAATATTTATGTCAAACCACGACCCAAAAACTAAAACTTGCTTGGCGTCGAGTTCCTGATATAATTGTAAGTAATATTTATTGAAGGAAGGATCACAAATTGCTAAGCAATGTAAATTCCGTATAAAAGACGCGGCAACAGAGTGAATTTTAGGTTAAGTATGAGCGGTTTGTTTACGAACATTGAGTTTGGATAGTGTACAGACAGTGGTAGTTATTCTGTTGGCACTAAAACCTGCTGGGGTATTTTGATTCGTCGGAAAGGCCGTCGGATTCGATATCGGAAGCATTTTACGAAAAAAGCTTCCGATATCGAATCCGACTACAAACTGCTGAACCTAACTAGCCCAAAATTGTTGCACCACTTTTTTCATCATCATCATCATCATCATCATCCCGTATACGTCCACAGCGGATCATAGGCCTCCCCTAAACGACCCTGCGACCGCTACAATGTCGTCGGTCCATCGAGTGGGCGGTTTCGCATTGCATCGCGGTTGCCACTCGAGAACCTTTACTCCCCAACGGTTATCGGTTCTGCGAGCTGGTTTGCCCATCTGTTAACTCTGAGAACTATGTCGGTTACTTTGGTTCTTCTACGGATTTCCGTATTCCTCTCCTCCTTTATTATCTACACTAATATTACAAAGAGAAAAGATTTGTATTTTTGTATGTTTGTAACGAATAAACTCAAAAACTATTGGACCGATTCCAAAAAAAATCTTTCACCATTAGAATGCTACATTATCCCTGAGTAACATAGGCTATATTTATATATTTAAAAAATAAATGTCCACCCGTGCGAAGCTTACGGGCCGCTAGTGATCGATAAAAAGAGGCAGCAACAATTTTAGGCTAGTTTAGGTTTTGGTTTGAACAGAACCACTACTAATAAGCGAATTCAACACCATCAATTTTAATGTAAACTACATAGATATTAAACACATAGATATTAATTTATAAAGCTTTTTATGTCTGCAATTATGGCTGTTACATCACCCACACAAAATGCCTTACTTGCTCTATTAATAATAAACAAGCGAAGCTAACCTTTATAGAAAGCTCTGGTATATTAAATTTTATAGTAAATTCACTGTTGATTAGCACGACACTAATGTTCAAGTAAAGGAGTGTCTGGGATTTTCGTTAGTTACCCCACCAAGGATGTGAGCAACACAACATTTATGAAATAGAATCAAAAATTACACAACTTTACTCACTGTGCTTAAAACGAGAATAAGACAAAACGATTTCTTACACCCAACAAAAAGATATCACACATAACAGGCCTCAAGTCAAATCAGGCCAAAAAGTTGTTCTCAGTTGTGGCCTCTGTCTGGCCTATTTAACTCTATTTCACCACTTTCATTCATGTGTATTTCGTTTTTGTTGTTCTGAATGAACGGAGGGTTATTTTAATAGGTAATTCACAAGCGATTATTTTTCTTTCCGAAAAGTATATCACTTCATTTACTAAGTCTTTGTCTTAGAACTGTGTGAAGTCCTAGTTGAAGATACTTCAATAGGCGCTAAAGCCTAGTTGAACTTGGGAAAAATTTATTGGCTGAGTAGCGAGAATAGAGAATAGCAAAGAGAACTCCAAATGTTTTGTCGCGTCAATACAAAACTCGACTTACTCTTAACACACTACTCGCCAATACTTTTCCCAAGTGCCAAGGCATAAGAGTCTAGGTAGCAGGTTTCCTAACAAAGTAAGAGTATCATACTCACGTGGGAATCAACGGCGCAGGCAAGCCTCCGCCGGGCTGTGGCCTTCCGGCGGGCGGCGGTGGCGCGGCGCCTCCGGGCCGGGACGGCAGCGGCGGCGCGGGCCGGCCGGTCGCGGGCGGCGGCGGCGCGCCGCGCTGGCCCATCGTACCTGCGTCATACGCTACGTGAGGGCAAAACAACTATACTGTCAGACAATATTCATATGTGCATAAGAAATAATACAGTTCGTCCCCATTTTGGCAAAGATTTGTAGATACATGTGAGCATTCACTTCACTCACGGCACAACCGCCGTTCCGTGTGAAGGCTCTTAAAGTAATGCAACATTACTTACTTCTTAATTAGTAAGGCGAAATCGCCGTGCCGGGCAGTGGTGTGCCAATGAAAAGGCGCTTGCAGGCGGTCCCATCAAACAAAACAAATGACTCGGCCAACATGGGTACGGACCAATAAGGAGATGTTAAGGTAATTGCAAAGTCCTAGTGCGGGAAGCAGACGGGTTTTTCTATTGGTATGTTTATAAACTTAACTAATGTATGTAATAAAAATATCTATCTATGTAGTGTATTGTATTAAGTATATCAGTCATCTAGTACCCATAACACAAGCTCTGCTTAGCTTGGGGCTAGATAATGCTGTGTGAATTGTCCAGCATTATTTATTTATTTATTTATTTATTTATGTACTTCACAATTGTACTCAGTATTTCTAAAGAATATAAATAGGTACTTTTTATTTTACTTTATAATTACTGGAACTGGAACTATCATTATCGATCGAGGATATTATTCACAATATACCTCACTCACTTGACTATGCCTGAGTAGCATTGGCTTTATTTTATCCAGTTACAACAGGAGTCAAAGCTGCGGGTAGAAGCAAGTGTTTAAAATAAAACGGGGCGCATTTTTAGAACATTCACAAAGTGCGTGTCTTGTCTTGAGTATCGGCGCATCGTGCAAGCGGAATTCGCGGCTCATGAAACCAACAAACTGTGATTCGGCGCGCGTCAATTTCAACCAACCGCGTACGCTGAGCTGTCCGCACCCTCAATGCGCCGTCACTCAGCACTAAGGCTGCCTGTTTATTGATGTGGAGCGAGACAGCGGAGCGAAAACTTATGCAATATTAACCAATGGAATTGCATAAAATCCTAAGGTTTGTTTTTGTTATTATAGTGCTTAATTCTAAGAATTCAACGCGACACCTCTCGTCAAATGAACTAAATGTATCTTAAGTCTTTGAACAGGATTGGATAAACTTTAATGTTTCCCCTGTAGGTGGAGCTAACGGACAAAAATCCATTTGAAGTCGTAGAGATTTTCGACTCCCACGTCACTTGACCTCGTGGTTTAGTTGGTTAGCACATTCAACTGACGAAATACTGACGGAAGGATGCGGGGTCGAAGTCGAAATTTTTTGGGATTATATTTGATTTCTTGCATAAAATCTTCGCTCTGTTTGAATATACCAATGGAATTGCTTAAAAACTCTGTTCCGCTGTCTCGCTCTGCATCAATGGACAGGCAGCCTATGGCTCCGGCGGAGTCAGTTCGTTAGTTACCTTGTTGCATGGGCGTGGCGCGGCGCGGGCCGCCGGGCGAGGGCGGCGACAGGCGCGGGTTGGCGTCCAGCCGGCTCTCGAGCCAGTCGTTCTTCACGGGCGGCGGCACGGGCGTGCTGACCGTTGCCATGGAGACGTCGCCGATTATGTGCAGCGCCTCCTTGCAAGCGTGGTACATGCGCAACATTTCCTCGCGCTTTACAGCTTCTTCGGGGGATTCCTCCATCATTTGAGACTGGAAGAGGTGAAATTCAATCAGTATTTACGACCTACTTATATGTACATTCTCACTGAGGGGTAACAGAATCGACCAATTAGGAACCAGCGGTAGGCATAACAATATGTTTATTTCAAACAATATGAGTGGTCAATTCTACATTCTGCATACGGAGTAGCGTTTGGAGACACAATGTGCGTGTCGAGTTTAACATTGATATGGAAAGTTGCAACTAGTCTAAAGCTTTTAAAGGGTCGCAGAAGTACGTGACCTCCGCCAATATTACTTTATACTTTAGAAGAAAGAGAGAAAATTATTTCATTTACCTAAAATTTACTACACAACATAATAGCTAACTAAACACTACCTATATCTTAGATCCAATTTGTGTGTAGCAGGTTTAAGGCA
Source organism: Eupithecia subumbrata (assembly GCA_949316285.1). Classification (NCBI taxonomy): domain Eukaryota; kingdom Metazoa; phylum Arthropoda; class Insecta; order Lepidoptera; family Geometridae; genus Eupithecia; species Eupithecia subumbrata. The sequence continues at coordinate 4,273,890 of OX438648.1, forward strand.
AATATGGTGTGGAGATGCTGGGTGGACCTGGTGTGTCTACCCAGCGCTGGTTTTCAGTGCATTCCAAAAATGCTTTACATATAAATAGACCCTAAGGTACAGACCTTCCACCAGAAAGATCGCAACAAATGGAACAGCATGGAGGAGGCCTACACCCAATCTTGGGTGTCCAATTAAAAAGATATTATACTTGAAATTTAATATACTTCTAAATAAAATGTTTAAACTATAGTGAGTGATCATACAAAGTGTAAAATTATTGGAAATAAAGGCTTTATTTATTTATAAGGTACAGACCTGATCGCCAGAAGCGTACAAATGCGCCAACAGCTCCCCATTGATGAAATCTTTGGCGTTGTTAATGATCATCATCATGATAGTCTTGGGCACGAGGTCTCGCGTCGTCTTGGTCACGATGCGCATGTAAGAGTCCACGAGATTACGGATGGTCTCCACTTGCCTCTCCAGTTGTGGATCCATGCTGCTTGAACCGGCGCTGTCGGAACTCTGCAAGGAATTTGTAGAATCGTTATGTTCGGTGTATTTTAGAATGGACAATGTATGATGTGCAGTCAACGAGAAAAATCGCTTACAATGACGGTGTAAAAATGTTTCAGAAGATTGTGTAGTAAAATCTCGTGTGCTGGTAGAAACTAATGGTTTAAAGATCTAGGAGCTTAGGTTGTCCAGTTGTACCTAGGAAGGTTGCTATGTCATAGTTGACGGATCGTTTTAAAAATTTTAATATAATTAAAAATTAATTTAATTATAATTAAATTTTAATCTAATTTTGAAAATTGGTGGAAAGATCAGACGAAAAATGTAAAGGTGTGTATTTCTGCAGAGATGAAACTTCGTTTACTTTACCGTTCGATCAAGATTTTAATTCATGCTTCATAATCATGTTAGGCACTTACTGAAGCATCTTGAAGAGCCTAATTGATTTGAGAAAGGTTAATAAAACTACAAGCAAAAGAGACAGGTAGTAAAAACATGTAAGTAATTAGGGTTTAGGATAAAAAAATATATTTAAAAAGCTTGACATTTGTTAAAAATTCTACTCTAAATCATAAATTAAAATGATGCATTGGATATTAAAATGAAACAAATTTAAAAGGACGACACAGTCTTTGCAAAACGCTAAAAATATCGATACTACTTACCATACCAGTATCCCGCGATATTTTAGTAAAACTAAAACAACTCATGGAGAAGCCCCCAAACCATAACCCAAGTATAATGGTAAATACAATGTACAACATTCGACTGTAGTTTGATCCTACTCTACCACAGCGGTCATATTTCTTTGCGCATGCTTTGAAAAAAACAAATTTAATTAATCATTTTAAATCACCCCTCAATTCCACACCTCGGCAAACCAAGCATTGAGATGCGTTTGGACTTACTCTCTTATTTCCACCCAACCCCGGCAGAAATAACTAAAAATAAAAACAAAAAAAAACATAAACATGCTGAGAAGTTTGATTCGAAATAAAAGTCTAATATAAACAAATATTCACCCAAAACACACTTTTTCACAAAATCTAGCAAAAAGGTCAAACATGTGTAAGTTTTGTTGACATCGTGTACTGAAATGGTCGCGTGATCGGAAATAGCTTAGCAACGGAACTATACGCCGCATGCTACGCATTTATGCAGTTCAAGAAACAATATACGAATGAAGCTTTCGTTATATTTTTACAGAAATGTGTTCTACAAAAATATTCCCGAACTAAATGTTAGAAGAAGACAGAAAAGGGTTATACACAAAATTCTTTAAATTCACTTCGAAACAACACGATGTGTCTACGTGTGTTATTCGTGTATGTGTAACTGTTTCAAAGCCTGCAGAACAAACCTCTGTTCCTTCACTCTGTATAGCATGGCAAAACAACATATCGTATAATAAACTGACATATACACCAGGTATATGTGGATTATTGGTTAAGAAGCAATATATTAATTATATAAGCTCACATAATACGGGACATAGATTGAAAGAAAGAAAGATAAGGGGAGTAATAGATCAGAATAACAGGCCAAAAGAAGGTAATTTGCAGTTTACAATACCTCATCGCCGTTGGAAGCTTCTGAAGTCTTTTCTGGGTAAACTCCGGCGCGGAGGAAGGACGCCTTCCAAGAGTCAACGTCGTCTTGCGTCTCACACGACAACTCGAGCTGCTTGTAGTCCTGTAATAAAACATCAGTTACTAGCTTCTGCTCGCTGCTCTTGCTAAGCGTTTCCTGTGTAACACACAGCAACTTTGACGTCTATGTCACTCAGGGATAAAGTAACTTTCTAATAGTGAAAGAATTTTCTAAATCGGACTAGTAGTTCTAGAGATACCCTACTCATAAACAAATTCATTAACTCTTAAACAAACTTTACCTGTTTATAATATCAGTGTAATTGTAGATAATGTTTTATATCCGTTTATACTCGACTGGCGCAGCCGTATTGGATCGCTATTGTCAGATTGGTATGGTATTCAAAATAAAATATTAATAGCATCGCGATGCCTAATTTTATGTAATTCAATTTAAGGAAGGTATTCTAGTAGTTTTCGGAGCTTTGCTTACTTCAAATCTTCGCTCCGGACTGGACGGAGGCGGCATATTACAGAAGCCGGTGGCGATCTGTGTCTCTGAGGCCAAGACCCTCTTCGGAATCGATGCGTCAGGATAGAGAGTAAGTTTTTTTCTATTTTATTTGTATTGGTGTACAAAATAGGATTTGTGTATACCTTGTACACATTCCTGCCTTCAGGATTGAACAAGGCGAACATGTGCCGGCGCGACATGAACCCTTGTTCCAAGTCCCGCAGTTTCAGTCCGTCAAGGGGCAGCATGTATTTCTTCTCCCGTTCCTCTTCGTCCTTGAACCAGGAGATACTTTCGGACGTGAGGACGAACCAGTAATCGCGGGAACCTCCTGAAAATGAAGGTAAACTATAATATACTGTTACTATAACTTACTACGAACTATTTGCGCAAGGCGCTCTCGTTAAATACATCTTAGTAATTCTATTAGGCAAAGATGGCGCTGTTGTAGCGTTGAAGCGCTCTCTATTGAGTTCTAAGGTAAATGAAATGAAATTTATTTATTGATTAAAAATATCCACAAGCAATTCGGAGAACAATAATATTTCTAAATGTTACTGATATTAGTTACTTTAAATCTAAGTACATGCGTTGATAATAACAATAATGTTGGACAATTCACAGAGCATTATCTAGCCTCAAGCTAAGCAAAGCGTGTGTTATGGGTACTAGATATCTGATATACTTAATACAATACACTACATAGATAGATATTTTAATTTACCTACATAGAAAAAATCCAGAATTGATTGAATTGGTTAGCTTTAGATATCTACGCCAAGCTTGAAAAGCCTCTGTTATAGACATCATTACTGTGACACAAACTTTTCAAATGTCGCTATGGTTTTTCCTTTATACAAGTGACATACAAAAGTTACCAGTTTTTCAGTTATGTACTAACCTTTCATAATACCCAAGTTATGAATACACATGTATCCTTTCCTGATGACTTGGTTACCGAGAGCCGAACGCCCGCCCGACTTTGTAGCGTTCTCAGATTGGTTCTGAGCGCTGAAAAATACACGAAATATTTATAGTAATCCAAATATTTTTTAATAAATAGACTTATTCGAGTGATTGCAACTCACGCTAACGCCTCCTTGTGCACTGTACGTACACTGCTGCAATGGTTATAAATATAATGTAATATAACTTACCAAGACACAGAAAGAAAAGTATGAGACTAGCAAATGCGACAAGCAGGAGGGTAGCCGATAGATACTATGGTGTCAATTCAGATGTAGCTAAATATAACTAAATTAATTAAAAGGATGAATAAAAAGGATGGCATCGTTTTTATTTCAATCGTATGACAGAGACGGAAATAATTTTAGTCCTGTCAAATTAGTTTAAATAAGTTTAGGCGACATCTGAATTGACACCATTAGGGTTAATTTTGAGTTAAATTCGAAACGGACATAAACATGATAAGACTTCATGTTTTTGTGCGTTTCCAGACAGACACCATTTTTTCCCAGCCAATTATCTATTTCGACGTGTATATCCGAAAAGTTACGCCCGATTATGTAATAAAATGACTCACGAAACTTGATAACATCGTGAGTCAATGTTTTTGCGTATCGTAATGTAATTCCAAAATTAATTTTGTGGGTTAAATGTTGTAAGAGGATAGTGCAATCCGGCTTCTACATTGCACCCGACTTTCCTGTGCAAGGGAATGACATTGTCAACGGGAGGAGTAGTTATTAATAGGGAGTTGTTTATTTTAACTATAAATAACTTTGAAGTAACAGCTTTATTTACATATTCAGCCCCTCAAGCATGGACAAGGCTTGCGTCTAGGCTAGAAAAGAGAAAATTTCGTTCATTGCGAAAATTATTAAAGTTGAAGGAATAAATCACAAACTATTTACTTATTTGATGACGATTCTATTTTATTTTTAACAATTTGAAAAAACTACGAGGTCCAGGTATGTTCGGTCAGTAATGGACCGATTTTGATGATTATTTTGCTATTGTATAGAGAATAATCCCAAGATGGTCCCATTATATTAATGTGGGATTAGTATTTATCCCGAAAAACTTATAAAACAGAGTAAATATTAAGGTATAAGAAGTCAGTTTTTAGTTATTTCAAAACAATCGGTACAATAATTGTCTATTCTACTGGTTAATCCACCCTAGTCAAGGTCTTCCCGTGCACAGAAAAACCGAACGCACCATACTAATGTTCTAATGTGACGATAAATCGTACTGTATCCGTACATACTTAGCAAACCCGATGAAGTCTTCGTGGTTGGTGTTCATGTAGGCCAGTTCGCAATCCACCAGCAGAACTAGCTGCTCTTTGCATTGCTGTTCGCGCGAGCGCACGTGCGACATTATTATGCGCTCTGTCTCTTCGCGCAGGCGAGGGTAGCGAGACATCTGAAATAGTACATCAGTCAATGTAATTTTATTTTATTTTATTTATTTGGGAAACAAAAAGCTTATGTTTAGGTTACAATGAATTCTTAAACTAGAACAAACAATAAATTTAATATTAATAAATTTATTGCAAAAAGAATAATTTCAAAACATAGCGTAATTAATTTGTGACATTATGAAATAAGTTGTAGCCTCAGTTGCCTAAACTAGACTGAGAAGTCTGTAATATATGGTGTGAAATGAAGCTAAGGACAGTTTATTTCCTACTTGCTTCTGCTAGCTTCGTACGCGTTTTCCTGAGTAAAAAGAGGTTTTATGTCATTTCTTAAGCCGGATACTGGCCGGTGGTGTTACGGGGCATAATGTACCATTCGCAGCGAGCAATGAACGTTTTCCATCTCGTTGCTCGTACCTTCTTTCCCTGTACTGACGGCACGAGTGCTCGTTGTGTGATACGTCACATTAAGCCCCGTAACACCATTCAATACCCGGCTTTAGGATTTAATCTACCTCTCTGATTTTTTTCTATTCAGACGACTAGACGTGGAAAAGTAACAGTCAGAATAACTTTCGCATTTATAATGTTAGTAGAGAGGGAAAGTTTGAATGGGTTTAGTAAAATTTTGTAGAATTCTTTGTAAGCCTTTATAAATAAACGTTATTTTAAATTAGAGTGAAAACCATGGAAACTTGTATCAAATTCTAGCGTTCCGTTAATGGTCCGTGAACTTGATCCTATATCAACAAGAATGTTAAAATTATCAGAAAACAATTTGAAAGGCCTCCTAACTTTTTATGAGTCAGTGACCCGTCTGAAATGGAGATAAGCAATGCTTTTTTATTGACAAGTCAGTCACTCGTTTACTACCGTGGTTAATTGAGGTCAGTGCTCTCTACTGAGCTCTGTTGTCTTTTGTCACTTGGGAAAAAACTACCGGATTCGAGGAAGTTAGATACTTTGTATTGTGGCTTTTCCATGTTGATAGGTAAGTATGAATTGTTCATAAGTGACGGGAACATTTAAGTGTGAGTGAACTACGTGAGTATGCAATGAGGTTGTTTGTAATGTTGATAAATAAATAAATAATGCTGGACAATCCATACAGCATCATCTAGCCCCAAGCTAAGCAGAGCTTGTGTTATGGGTAGGTGACTGATATTCATAATACAATACATTACATAGATAGATATTTTACTAGAAACCGCCGGTTACTCTAACACAGATCCAAAAAATCAATGGTCAACCATCTTGCCAAGTGCTTATTGTGTGATATTGAACTAATTATTAGTTGATTTGCTATCAGATAAAGAAAGAAAGATATATATTTTCCTTTGGCCAAGCGTTTGTCAAATCATTGGTCAACTAACCAACGTTTGAGAAACCGGCTGGTAAGAGTATGAGTGAAATTTTCTATAAATGTATTTGTTAGCAACGAAGTCATTATGCCGAATGAAAAAGGCTCAAAATTGTGCAGGACAATATCTTCATTATAGCTAGGAAATTTCTTGAAGTTTTGTTTTTAGATAGAGTTCAAAATCGAACATTATTTTAGGTAAACAGAATAGATAATAGTACTAGTTTCCTACAACGATAGGCCCTAGCTTACGTAATAGTTATACGGTATACGTGTATACGGTTGAATAAACAGATTTGAAGTGTTCTGAAGTGTTTTTATTGACATCATTCCTGACCAGCCCTAGTTGAAATCTTACACCTTCGACGAGCCCCTACAGTATTTTCTAGGAATGAGTTGATATTTTCGATGAGTGAGTTGATATTTTCTTACCCTTTCAGTGCAGATGCGGACGACATTAGACAACTCGGAAACTACGAGATCGACGCACTTGAGGCAAGGTTCCTTTAGGCGTCCAATCTGCTTTTTGACTATAGCTTCGAACGCCATGTCGGGTGTGAACAAACCCACCTGTTAACAAAAACATTATAATATTAAGATTTATCCTATTCTGAAAGCCTACAATTTGCTCATAGACTTTACTAAAATACATGTACATGACATAACCATCGTTAAAAAACATTTGTTTTCAAGACAGAATAAACATAATCATGTGAATTTTACACAAAAGGCAATTTGTATCATTTTGTACTTTGTATGCCTGCCTACTTATAAAAATCGCATCAACAATAAGCAATTATTTCAAAGTTTTTTTCTAAGCCTAAATAAAGCTTTATCTAATTGTGCTGGGTGGATGGAGGCGGCCACGTTTTGTCGCAGGCCAGGATCCAATTCGGGGTTGTTGCGCTAGGATAGTAAGTAAATCACACACATCAAACAGCCCTTACCAGTCCACTGCTGCACATAGGCCTCCCCTCCCCCGATAAGCGCCTCCTTGTCTCTTATCATTAGGCCATAGCCGTAATTAATAATAATAATAATGCTGGACAATTCACACAGCATTATCTAGCCCCAAGCTATGCAGAGCTTGTGATATGGGTACTAGATATCTGATATACTTAATACAATACACTATACATAGATATTTTAAACATAGAAAACACTCATACCATCGGAAATTAATAACAATTAATAACTAGAACGTAAATTAGTACGGTTAATGCTTATGTATAGCTACGTATGTATACGTACCCTAATACCGTGGATATTCCGAATAGCGAACGCGATCTCCCGCCGTAGTTCCTTCTCATCAAACTCCATCTTGACGATTTCAAAGGGGAATCGCTCGTGGAACAGACGATTGATCTTGGCACCTCCGGACAGTTCGTTTGTGTTGATCTGAGCCGAGCCGGAGCCTTCGATCGTTCGCTCGAAGTCGGTCTGGAGCTGTTGGATCATCCTTTAGGGAACAATGAAAAGTATAAGTTTTGCATGGATCTAGAACTCAGGTAATTCAGATCAGTATTTTTGTAAAAAGCCATAAGTAACTTTAAGGTGAGAACTAACTAAGGTTTGCGAAGTCTAGACACATTCAAGTCTTTGGATACGAGACAGTAAAACTTAGCAATGGTATGAAAATCCTAAACTCCAAAATTAAATTAGTTCTGTGTACGATTTTATGTTGAATACTTGTTTGAAGTAATAATCATAGATAAAAAGTTGTCAAATACCGTAACTTTAATGATATAGTAATGCTGTTTGTGCACATTTTCTAAATTATTTTCAATAACGTATTAAATAAAATGAATAGTTGAATTATGCAGTAACCTAACCTAACATTTCAACAACAAAACTTACATTATAATAGTTTTAAATCGTCTTGCTTTTGTCTTCTAATTGAATTTAAAAACTAAAGACTGTTCTGTTTTATAATTAATTTTAATGCTGTACTTATCAATTTTTATTTTTATTATTTAAGAAGCACACTATGTCTTGTACAATAAATAATCGTAATTATTGTAAGGGGAAGCACTCACTGCCAAACCACAAGCTATTTTCATGAATAGCTTATATTGGTAATTAGAACCCTAAATATGTGTCGTGTACTTTTTAATTTTATTTTTTCAACATGCTGTAATTTCCTTATACACGTTAAAATACACATAAAAAAGTAAGTACTCACTGCAACATAGCTTTAGTCTTGATGGAAGGATCATCAGGCCTGAAGTGCTTGTATTGGTCCACATCTTTCTCCAACGTGAGCAGCTGTTTCTGAAGTTTATCCCTCAGACCGGGCAGCGTATCTCTGATGTGATTGGTCAGCTGTTGGTTCAGCACTCGCTGGAGGTAGGGGGTGCCGAGCCGGTCAGCTAAGTGCCGGTATGATGGATGGCTGGAAGAAAGAAGAATTTGAGTTTCAGTTCTATGTCAGTATATACGATAACTATGGACTGAACAAGTGTTCTATGTAATTTGTTTATTGATCTGTAATGTAATGATAGATTCGAATAAACAAATACATTACAAATCTGTTTTTCAAGAAATCAACTTAGTGTCCATATTCCCGCCCTCAATTTTGGCTGAGTCTTATGTTATGACCAAATCTTGTCAGTCCACTATTGGCGTTTATAAAATCTTTTAAAATTACATTCATCGGAAGTGTTTAAAGTCCCTCCCTGCGGTATATACGCCCGCGAATGATGGTTTATACAGTTTGAGTCTTATTTTCTAGTCAATAAAGTGTTTTTTCAATACCTAAGGACGAATATTCTCTCACTAGCCATAGCGGTGGTGATATCCTTGCGGCCGTCAATGTCCTTCTGCGAACGGTTCGCAACGCCGATGTATCCTCTACATAGCGGCAGTAGCTTGTTTTCTGCCTTCGTCCGGATGGTTCATGTAATTTGAGTCTTAGAGTCAAGTCTATAAAGTATATTTTTAATACCTGAGGAAGAACTTCCTCTCAGCAGCCATAGCGGCGGTGATATCCTTCCGTCCATCAATGTCCTTCTGCGAACGGTTCACAACGCCGATGTATCCTCGACGTAGCGGCAGTAGCTTGTTTTCCAGCACGTCGCGTGCGTCCGTGCCTTCGTCCATAAGGTCCAGTTTTGTAATTACACCGATTGTGCGAAGACCTAAGGAACAATGAACATATTCTTTTTAAAGGAATAAAGATACATTATTACTCAGTACAAAGTAGATAGAGACAGGCACAGTAATCAAGACCCGGGGCATGTGCCAATTAAATGTCCAGCAATGACTAACAATTTTGTGTTTCGAAAATCACTTCACCGTTCAGTCAAATATTATGTAAAAACACAGACTTTAGGTAAAATTTAAAAGCAGGCGTGATCAATTTTCTTTTTCATATAATGGAGGCCTGGATTTGTGACGTCGTCGGGTCGTCGGTGTGATTTTTTTTAAATTTTTTTTATTTCCCACCACACTAAAGGCTTTGGCGCTGAGCGACCACATCGCCTAATAATTTTATAAAAAACAAAATCGCGACAGCTTTAAAATAAAACGTCAAGTGCGAGTCGACTCGCGCACCACGGGTTTCGTATAATTGTAAAACCTTGTTTCTTGCTAGATATCATGAAAAAATATCATCTAGGTCAACGGGAAGTATAGGTTTTGGTCCAAGGTGAGAATCATAAATGATTTTTTTTGTGTTAATAAACTGCAAATTTACGGTTTTCGGATTTTATCCTTTATTTATGCTATAAGACCATGCTTCTTGCCAAATTTTATGATTTTAGGTCAATGGGAAGTACCCTATAAGTTTTGTCCATGGCTAGAATCAAAAGTATTTTTTTGTGTGAATTAACTACTAATTTACCTTATTAATGACCTTGCTTTTTGCCAAATTTCATGATTCTCGGTCTACGGGAAGTACTCTATAGGTTTTGTGTGCGGAACGGAAATCACATGATTTCCGACCGTTCTTTTCTACCCAATAATTTAAGTACTCACACAACCAATAAATTAGAAATTTATCTTAATTGAGAAGAATTCTCATGAGCAACCTAACGAATTCTTTTGATACCTACGGATACCAATTGGCTGAATTGATTAATTGAAGAATCAGTCATTTAATTGTTACTAGGTATTGCCACCATCGTCCTTGCTGTAAGTCTTCACGAAAATTAAATAAGTCTTTATATTTTGCGGCGGAAATAACCAAATATAAATCAAAATAAACCTTGCCCATGGCAGAAGGGTTTTACAATTTTGCTTGCTCTTAAAGCTATACTCGGGAAAAACTCAAGATACAAAGTTTGTAAAACATTGCCCCCGCACTTTATCTAAAAATCAAGTCGTGATAGACTTGATTTTTTGACAGAATTCGACAATCGAAAAAAAAATACGGAACATCACAAGGGGGTAGTGAGATATCACGTGTATTACATTGTATATTATTATTTATTATATGTATATTATTGATTAATATTATGTATATTATTATTATTATTATTTTTTTATTATTGTATTTATATTTTCCATTAACGCCAGTTCTAAACCAGACATTATTATCACGGTGCTCTTATTTCTACAAAAAAAATACGTCATCTTGGGCAGCAGAGGGGGCTAAAAAGTTGCTAAAAACCTCACGTGATTAATAAACGACCTCTTTCTGGGCTGTATTACAATTATTATTTGCATTTTACCTTGCGGGTCAACCTCCTTAGCCAGTTTGAGCGCATCGCTATTGGCCAAGTCCGTGTTGGCCGGCGTGACAGCCAGGATGAGGCAGGACTCGCGTCGGATGAACTGGAAGATCATGCCTTTGATCTGCTGCTCGATGTCCGCAGGCTGGTCACCGATCGGCACCTTCGTCAGGCCGGGCAGATCGATCAGGGTTAGGTTGAGTACTGCAAAGAAGAAACAGGACATAATTCAACGTAACACTCTTAGGCTGCCTTTCCACCAGAGATGTGCTACGTTGCTATGTTTCCAGCCAACCAATAGGATCGCTCCATTATCGCGTCATTTTCATAGCTGACCAAAAGAAGCAGTGGATGAAGTCAGGTTGCGGATGATGATGATAAAAGTTATAGATTCAAAAACAATAACAGCCTTTATTACAAAGACAAAGAAACTTACAATAACAAAGAAACTTACAATAAAATAATAATAATATCAAACAATAATATTCCAAATGAGAAAGTTTGGATGTTTAGATGCTTGGATGTTTATTCCTTCTTTACACTAAAACCACATAACGGATAGTGCTGAAACTTTGCCTAGATGTAGTTCTTGACTTGGAATAACATATAGATTACTTTTATCCCGGAAAAACGCGTGCTAAACCTAGGGCGAAAGCTAGCAACTTAATTAAATGTAATAATACTTAATAGGAAATAAAGTGTTATCCGATTCTCTTAAATCGGTTTTAAACTGATATCTGCCATTTTAGATCTAGAAAAGGAATAGAATAGAATTTATTTGTGACACAAAAAAAGATACAAGAGGAACGAAGAAGTAAAATAAATATATTTGAGTCACAAACTGGGGCCTGTCTCAGTATTGTGTTAGTCGTTGAAAAGCTGGTCTTCCGACACAGGTGTTTATAGAGATAGTCCCTTATTATATTCTAGAAAGAATTATTGAATTTGGAAATAAGACCTATTAAAATTTTATTAATAATGGTAGCGAGCCAAATACAAAAGTTTATTCAGGACATGGTAGGTAGAATAGAAATCAAGGTATCATACGGAAGAAGTGACATACGGAGACGCTCCTAGTTACATTTTCATTATCGTAAAAAAATAACAATGTTGATTGTATATGCTTTTATTACTTTATCAGATAGCCCTACACTCAGATATCAAAGAAAACAAGTCGTAATTTCGATGTCCAAAATTTTCTAAGCTCTTTCAAAACTGTATAATAAAACATAGTCGGTGTTTGCTTGGTTATTCGAATAAAATCGCAGAATAAAACATTGATGTGTCGTTGTCAGGAAATATAGGGCGTTTCTTTATCTCTATTAATAATGCAATTACACGCGCCATTAAGTAGTTGCGAATAATTAGAAGGCAAAACATATTATATATTTTACAGTTTATAATATCAAGCAAAACAAGTTATTTAGAAGACCAAAATATCATTCAATTTGGGCTATTTCAACGTATTTGACGCACCGGAACTTCAAATTAAAGTTGACTTTGTTAATTCTCGTAATTACACTTCGTACGAAGTATTTACAAGCATGACTAAACTATTGCTATAGTTACCATGTTTGGCTGAACTGTTTTGGTCAAAATGTTTTCAATACCTACGTCAATACCGAGGTACCTTAACGGTAAAACTGTAGCCTGCCAAAATAAATAACAAAATGACTAATTGATTATACCTACTGGTAAATCAATGAAGGTTCAAAATCAATTGTTTTTCTTGTAATCAATTTAATTATATTTTAAGCATTACGTTATCTCTTTGGGGAGTTGTCTGAAATATTAATAGTGTGAATCACTGCGTTAAGTGCCGGTATTATGTGATAAGAGTTTGAGATTTATAACATCTCCCGATGAATATAATAAGTAAGGAAACATATTAAGTATTGTCAACAAGATATCTGGTTAAACGTTTTTATCTACCGCGCGCCGTGTTCGCGTCTCGACGTACACTTTGGAATAAACATTTCTAATTAAACTCCAAAAAGTGAGGTATGTAATGTGTAATACCTTCAGTGGAAGAAATTAAAAAATCAATGAATGATACCGAACAAAAAAGATCTAGCAAATATTGTTGATAATGATCGTACCAACAACCAGTTGAATCGATACAATAGATTATTTCATACAATTGCTATGCTTTCAGTTCTTATAAGAGCGTAAAATTAAAAAATTCTTGATACCCATCATGAGTTGTAATTGTAACCTTGTAAAGACGCATCGACCAAGCATTGATTGAGCATGTAGGTCACTGTTAGACGGTCTGCGTATGAACTGGGGCCGAATTCTGCTATCCAATCGCTTTACTGTCGCAATGGTATCTTCGCAGAATCGTCATAGATGAAAGAAATTCTAGATAGTGCGGTGCTATTTTCTCGGAGATTGATGGATTGGTTTTTACCTTGACACTTTTGACACGTCTCCTTCTATTTGTAGTTTCTTAAAATGCCAAAATGTGTCATTCTGAGACGATAGCATTGTTATAGTGAAGCGATTAAGTTAGAGGAATTCGGCCCCTATGTACTGGCAACTATGGTATGCTACCATTATTACAATCTTGCCTAATACAATAATTGCTCAGCCTTGTTTGTAATACAAACAGATGTATCGAATCAATACAGTTTGTATTAGTAACATTAAACAAATGCGCTTGTCATATGATTAGTAACACAATTGATTAGTAACACAATTGTCTTTAGATGTATATTATCCGCATCATTAGTAGAAGAATTTGATCAAGCCGAAAGCCAACAACCACGGAATGCACAGTACGTTTGCATAAATAAATTGAAGCCGAGGAACCGATCATATTTTATCTACCGGAAGAAGCAGAGCCAGTAGGTATAGGTATCCTATCTGCTATCTGCTGACGTGAAAAAAATTGAAAAATAGGATGTATAAAAAATATGCACGCATTTATTGACGATATATAAAATTACGTAGGTACTGTAGGATGTAGGTATCTGAACCAACAATAGATACGGCATAGAAACCTTAACGCTTAATCGTGCGTTTCCGTATCTCAAGCAGCTGATTAAACCTGACTCATTACGGGCTAAGATTGCCGCGAATGCGAGATTATATATAGCTATTATTATAGCTCAGGTATGTACGATGCGAGTACCTATAAGAATAAACACAAAAAATACTTTCAGAGTTGTATTTATGGAATTTGCAGACGTAATGATTGTGTTCTTGACCTTTATTCGCAAAGAAAAACTGTTGATGACTAAATTGATTTAAACATTCGTCTATTAAAATTTTCGTTGTACATATAAATATTAGTTTTTTTTACGCTGTAATGTGCTTAAATTGAGTGTAACCCTTGAACTATCTGGACTGAAACTTAATATACTAAGTAGTCTAAGTGTAGTCCAAAACACCTGCAAATATAGTTGCAACTCTTTTAAATGTCTATGAAAGGAATTCAGAAGAATCGTAAGCGTAGGAAATATGTTTGAACTCTGAACTTTGCTTGAAGTGCAGATCGCCTGGCCCCAGAGTTCTTACGGGGCCGATCGATGAGTTCAGGCTTGCGCGGCACAGCTGATGACATGTGGCTTGTAGGCTGATATCGGTGATACTGATAACATACCGTAGGATTATGGCGTACAAAAAATCAACTGGTGCTAAGTTTTCTCTTCCCAAATCCTTTAAAGCTGATTTCAGAAGAATTTGGCATATAAATTGATCTCTATTTCATTCATTATAACATGGTTACGGTCTTTGTTTTGACATGCACATGTATCAGTTTTGTATTTTATCAATTTTATTCCGCAGCGGAAGATCAAATTATGTCAATTCGTTACTAAAAAGATAAGATTGTCGCGTTTCGGCAACCAAAGGCTGTTGACATACATTCCATATTAGATTATACCTACGGCAGTTCTGTTATAAACTATTTCCATTTACGATGACTGAATGATGACTGAATAATGAATATTAACAGAATCTCATGCAAAACAATCTCGTCACCGCACTTTCAGCAGGGGTATTTTAATTCACCGATTCGTTTCCGAATCGAATCCGACGGATCTTTAAAACACTATTTTGTTTTCGCCTCGGGTTGATGATCGAAATAAAGAACTCCTCCTCATTGACATGGCCTTTAGTCAACAGATTCGCTTCGAAACATCGCTTGATTTTGGTTTAGATGAGGCCTTAACATCTTGAGTCATCGTTTCCCTTACCTATCGGTATAGAATCAACGCGATAAAATGATAAAAGGGCTATTTAAGGGCTATACTCGTACATTTTAGTTTCAGCAGGAACACTATGGAATTCACACTTAAAATAAAATTTACCGACTCTTAGAATAATACTATGTTGAGATGCCATTTCCTACCCCAATTTAGGGCACGGTGGCGGCGGCCAGTCTCAACAAGGAACCACATTACTTTACTTACTAGGTACTTATTATATTGATTTACGAAACTATCCTTAGGCTCTATGCAGACAGAGCAACTATTGCGGCAACAGGCAACTCGCAACTAGCTGTTTACATATAAACTTCTTCTTAAACTATGCCTTTAACATACAGTTTATATGTAATATACTAAAAAAAGTTGTCAGTTTCTTGAACTAAAGTTGCTGTCTACGTAGCGCCATAAAATATCTTTTGCTTGTAGAAAATTCATTGTATGGCTTTTTATATTTATTTACAGGTACAGGTACAGAACATGGCATAAAAATATAATGATATTAAACTTAGTTAAATTTCATTTATGTTTTAGTTAAATTTATCAGTTGTTCCTAAAATAATAAATATTAAAAAAAAATAACTTACCATTTGGTGAGTACACTCGTAGATTGATGGGCACAGGGGATATACCCTTGTTGGATCCTGTCATACGATCAGTCTCTGCTTCGATCTCGCTCCGGACCTCGTTGAAGTCCACAAACTTCTTGCCTTTGCAGTGAAGAAACTCGGCATATTCTAAGAGAGGGTAAAAACTGCATAAAGTGGATGTTTTAAAGAAAAGAATGTCTAATTACGATTTTTTTGATAGATTTGTGAAAAAATCTTAACCACCTCAAATCTGATTTGCATTTCAGTATTTGCAGGTTTGTTTATGATGATTAAGGCACTTCCCCTGACCCAAATCAGCGCCACCACCTATTTTATCATATTATTATGTTAAACGAAGGAATTTTCAAAAATCAATTGGCCAGTTTGTGAACCTTATCATAAGCTTTTTTAAATGACACTGTAAGTCTTATTTTGTATACTTTAAGCAGAGAGCTTTACTTTACTTTAAAAGAGCAATTTCACATCTCTTCTTACACTATACATACTAAAAAATTTAAAGAGGCATTAAAAAAAGCTTATGATAAGGTTCACAAATTAGCCAATCGACTTTTGGAAATTCCTTCGTTTAACAGAATAATATGATAAAATAGGTGGTGGCGCTGGTTTGGGTCGGGGAAGAGCCTTAACTGCCAACAGGATTAAAAGTAGTTTGCATTACCAAATAATCTCTAACTATCAGTCAAAAACCTCACAGATCCACACCAAATAATTTTTCATATCATGTTCCAAAGCAATGCACTCTCTTAAGACTGATCATAATGTAAATTAGTGAACAAAATAAAGATGAATATTATTAATCTGTACCTAATAAAGAACTAATAACAGTAATAACACACACTATTTTACTAAAAGATGATAAACATACCTCCATTTCCTTGTATAAGCTGAAGAATCAGAGGCCGCCGAGTCACTATGCCTGAACCTCGAGGCAAGAAGTCTCTGTAACAATTTAATTTAACAGCTTTATACCTAGAAGGCTAGGTAGACAACTATTTGGTGTTTTATACATTACAGTACTACCATTCACTAATATTATAAAAGCAAAAGTAATTCTGTCTGCCTGTCTGTTACCTTCTCATACCTGAATGGCTGAAGGGATGTTGATGTAGTTTAGCAGGGAGTTAAATGGTAATATTATAAAAGCAAAAGTAATTCTGTCTGCCTGTCTGTTACCTTCTCATACCTGAATGGCTGAACGGATGTTAATGTAGTTTAGCAGGGAGTTAAATGGTATCCCAGAGATGGGCAAAAGCTAACACATTGTACATTTAGACTCAAAGTAGTCTGTTAAGCGTGGTTTTTGCTAGCATAGGCATTGCTCTATCAAGAAGCGCAAAATTTTCCTGGGGCCCATCATTGCTTTATTATATTAAACCATGATAAAAAAAACAAGGGGGAAATGATCTCTGGACCAATTCCTTGGAATTACTCCTACACCAATTTTGCTCATAGTCAGAAGACTGATTGTAGATGAGAATAAAAAACAAAAATATACTGTTAGCATTAGCATACATAAAATACCCAAAAAGTTGAAGTCATGGGCATAACTGGAGAGAATATACTTTTCCACCTGCCTTGTAAATTTCACACTCAAACACCAAACCACCATAATGCTATCAAACTATTGTTTGTAAATTTTTGTGTATTGTGTTTTTAGGAAGAATTTATGAGTCACCAGCACCTATGTAATGAATGATTGTAGAGACAGTAGGCAATAGTTACAACATAAACCAGATCTTGAGGCATGTGCCATCCAAACTGCTTTGTCTTCTAAATTTATGAAGATGGTCAAATTCCAGCGTATGTTATTGATATGATAAACCACATCCATTACCCAGTAAACAAAGTATTCTACACACAAAAGCAGCCTATTGTCAGGAGCATTTCTACTGCTGTAGAACAATCGTGAACTAATAAAGTTCATAACAACATTGATGAGGCTAGTTAGTATTACCTGCCGACGAAATTTTCTAAGACCGAGCTCTTCCCTGCTGACTGACCACCCACAACTGCAATCTGAGGAAGATCTAGGGACATGTGCACTCCCATATGCACGAAGGCATCTTGCAGTTTGTTTACAATTGGGATCAAATGTTGCATTCCTACATTCCCAGCCATTTTTATAAAGATACATTAAAGTTTGAGCACTAAAAACACTAATTACACTAGCTCATCACCAAATTCATCATCGCTACACTGATTTATTTTTCAATATGGAGGAGGGAGGGGGCTATTCTATACTGAAAACGATTTCTACTCGATTCATTTTCGATCAATAATCGCTCACCATTCACTATCGAATCAAATGAATGAGAAGGACGTCCGACCGATAAAGGGCGTGAATGGCGTGATAAAACTTATTCACGAACATCTATCTATTCATTGGACTTGAAATATAAATAAAGCCTCCACCCCACAGCCGCGATTTTGTAGCGCGTCTTGTGTCGCGCGATTTGTTGCGATATTTCGTTGCAGTATATTTCGTACTAAGACGCATAAGATCTTACCTACACACTGCTGCGATTTCGCAGATGGTGCGCGGCATCTAGAAATCTCGCTTACACAAACGCAGCTGTGTGTAAGGTATCGCGCTACAAAATCACAACAAATCGCGCGACGCAAGACGCGCTTCAAAATTCCGGCTGTGCGGTAGCGGCTTAAAACTCGAAATATCGTAAAAAGAATCCTCCAAAACGAGCTCAGTTCGCCCTTAGAATTTCGAAGACCTCAGTGGTGCTCTGCGTCGGTTGCAGGAGGGTACAGGTTCGATTCTCATAACAGGGCAAAGTTTTGTCCTATCTGTAGGTAGATATTAAAATTTGTTCCAGATCTCAGTGTTTTCAATGATCGTAGGTACTCATAATAAAAATTTATCTAACTAATATTACTATGTAGGTACCTACCTACATATTTATCAGCTAACAAGTTCACATAGGTACTCGTACTTATGGCAAGAAGTGTGAGTATTATTTTCAACAAACTTATTTTTACCTATCTATTTGAAAATGTCACGCTCACATATCAAGATTTACTAATTTTAATGTAGGTGGGTACTTAAGAAGGGAGACGTATGTTCCAAAGAAATAATTATAATTTATTTATGGGCCTTCGGTCACGATCTATTAGTTATAAGTAGGTAAGTACCTATAGTTATCAGAAGATGTTCTACAACAACTCGTTCCGTAGGCATTTTTCTGATTTTGCTACTAGCAGTACATCTATTATGGTACCTACCCACCAACGTAAAAATAATAATAACGAAAACAAAACAACGTTTCCTGGTATCCAGCCAGTAGCAGATATTCATTATATAAGGTACCGAACTCAGCACAACCAATGACATAGTGCTATTTAAAATCAATACAGCTTGACATGCGCATTAAATCTAGGCCACTGGACAAAAATATTCATCTGAATGATATGCGTTTTTATATAGATACAGAAACAATTTCAAGATCATCATTAGGAAACAACAATGCACATCCAATGATCTCGAAGATTTCTTAAAGTATTTGGATTATTTACGCAAAAAAGAAATGTTCTTACTAGGAAGAGGTAGGAGAGAGTACCTACGCGTAGTTATGAAAAAACGAGCCATAGATAGATAGATGATCACCAGTTAATTCTTCGTTAATGAAGTCGAAAAGTTATAACATGAAATGATGATATCGAACGTTTTCGGGGTGTACGTAATTACTCACTTTCCAACGAAATTCTCCAAAACGGAGCTTTTCCCCGCTGACTGGCCTCCAACTACAGCAATTTGTGGCAAATCCAGTGACATATGCACACCAAGCTGTGTGAAAGCATCTTGCATTTTATTCACAATTGGGATCAATTGCTCCATCCCTATATTCCCCGACATGGCTGCCGGATTTAATTCGCGCTCCTCGTCCTATGAACTTCTCCGCGGACGTCCGCTTACTGATTTTCGTACGTCAATAGGGTACGTTTCTCTAGTGGCGCGCATGCGTAGTAGCGTCTATGTAAAAGTCAGAGAAATCACAGAAATACAATAAGTACCTACTGTTGGTGTAATATCTATATGTACTGAGCTAGATAGGTAGTTAGGTACCTACTTATTGTACGAAAACTATTTGTAAAATCTTAAATACCCAC
Organism: Eupithecia subumbrata; assembly: GCA_949316285.1. NCBI lineage: Eukaryota > Metazoa > Arthropoda > Insecta > Lepidoptera > Geometridae > Eupithecia > Eupithecia subumbrata. The sequence goes on from OX438648.1 coordinate 4,293,842, forward strand.
CTAGTTTATGATGAATAAATAAAATTTCATCATAAGTCTGTCTACAAAGTAATGTAAGATGATATAAAATAATGTAAGTACCTACCCCTACCGAGAGATTTATGATTTTTATTATGTAGGTAGGTCGGTAGCTTCTAGCAGAATCGGCCATATTTACAATAATTAAATGGAGATATATTATATTTTTTCATAATCTATTAGCATCTAATATAAGAAAATTCAAAGGTAAAAGATGAAAATGAAGTGTTTGGAAAGGAATGTCAACAATACTAAATAAATATCACGATGAAATGCGTACCTACATGTAGACTAGGTACCTACCCACTATTGTAGTAATGTGACTTGCTTATTTGTGTAGGCTACTTTTTATCTGGGAAAAGTGGGACTGAAGCTGCGGTCAAAAGCTAGTTTGAAATGGTAAAAACAAACGATAATCGATAATGATATCGGTTTGTTCATATCCTTGTCGATTTCATTTTTAGTCAGAATATGCACCCCACTTTCAGGAGACAAATATGTCAATTATGTGTCAGATGTCAATGCACCAACCTTGCACGAACGATGTACCTACAAACCGTCGACGTTCGTTTTCGTGCTTAATTATAAAAAACGGAACGCAAAAAATGCAGAATTTATGCATTCCACATGCATTCCTTGAATCCTTGTTTCATCTTCTTCATCTTACATCGTTTATCAAACCAATTTTGAACATGGTAAACCTTTCAAATATTTTGTTCAAGCAAGCAGTTTGATTGTGTAATTTTATCTGTCAATTTTCACAATTTTTCCGCTAGAGTGCGCTGAATCGCGTTGCTTTGTTCTGCTTTGCTTTGTGACGTCACTATTGATTGTGAAGGAAAGAGATCGTCTTTTGGACGGACGCCATCTTAAAATAAAGTGATATAAGTTTTGGTAGCGTAGAATAGAATATAATCGGAAATAATCTATATTAGGGACTTAGATATTGCGCTTGTGTATTTTTTATCCCGTGATACTATTTGTATCGGACCAAGGTATACGTTTATTTCGGTTTTATTATAATTTCTTAGTAAAAATATTTCGTTTATTTACGGTTCTTCGACTTCTCTGGTGATAGTACCGTTACAATTCTATAAATCGATGTGATAAACCAAGGAAGATATAGTGTAGCAATAATAAAAGAAGTGGAATTTAGAACTCATCGATCCTATATTCTTCAAACGGATGTAACACGTCAATAAACTTCTGAGGGCAGGGCAAATAAGTTTTTAGCAGTGATGTGAAAGTGTTTTCAGATCTTTGAATGTGAATTCTGGCTCTTGAATAATCTGAGATTATAGTATCATCAGATTCAGTAAAGAAGTGAAACAAGTTGAGTTGTGAAGGACGATTGATCCTGTCAGAGTGAAGTGAAATCGGAGTCTAGTGTCTGAAGTGGCAATCGCCCTGATTGCAGTTGGTGGTCGGTGAGCGGGTAATCTCCTGATGGTGTGTACGTCGCAGCATGTCTGCACTCTCTACGCCGGGCGGCGGAGGCACTACGGCGCAGAGCAAGCCGACGTCCGGCAAGCAAAAGTATCAGAAGTTGGACATCAATAGCTTGTACTGCGCCAATAAGGTAAGTGGTTTCTGAGCAAACGTGGCATATTTTATTGTTTTTTTACTTGCAATAATTGCATCTCTTCATAACATCCTCACATTAGTGATTGGAATTTAAGTACCAACATGTACATCTCTAAACCTTGGGAATGTACCTACACACCCAGTGTGATAGCTAAACCATTTTTTATACTGAGCAGACAGGATAAAAATAAGCAAGGTTCATTGCTCCAATAAAAAATCACCTCAGATAATATAAAAACAATAAGATATCATGAGTTGTCTACATTTTTACTGGCAGTTTTGCAAGTTGATATTTCAAGTGCAAATTCTCTCATGAATCATAGGTCAATGAACTTGTTTCTTCCCCTCATGTAGTCTATTCTCTAAAATCATTCAAGTGGTTCCCAGTTGCATTATATGGAACCTGTGCTATGGGATAATGCCAAACTGGTTCATAAAACTTGCTTTCCCATTTTGTAAACATTGAAAATCAGCTGGTATTGAATTTGCCTTGTAATATTAAGTCCTGTTGACTGTGATTCATTTTGATAATGCTACATATATAATTATTGGACTGTACTCATTTCTTGAATCCAAGATTTATGTCTACAAAGACTATTATCAATGAAAACTTCACTAAAACAAATAATAATGGTGTGAATTCAGATGTCGCCAAAATTAAACTAAACTAATTAGGCAGGACTAAAAATGATGGCATCCTTTTTATTTTGATTGTTATGAGGGGGATGGCAACATTTTAGCCCTGTCATTAGCAGATAACAGCTGGTAACCAGCAATACCCTAACAAAAGCACAAACATCAGAAATGCATAATTGCACAAGTGTAGCTAATAAGGGTCAAATTGAAGTATGAAAACAGACAAATGAAATGAATGAATGCTTCCCGAATGGTTTTAAAATTCTGTGATTTACTCAGATGATACAATTGTAATAAAACACTAATATTTCTTTATTTTTGTTTACAAAAAATATCTAAGATTCTAGAACCATGTATAACCATAAAGTAAAAGGAAATAGTAAAATTGTTGTATAATTTTTTTATACTGAAATGATCATGTAACAGTAATTTAGCATTTGTTTTGTTGTAATAAGGTCAACTTTCATATAATTGAGGCCACAATAAACAACCTTGACCAAGATCTTCTGAATTCAGTTCAATGTTGAAAAATTAAATGCTGATGTTCATTACAGTGTTGACCTGATTAGAAACCATTTAGATTACTTTTGCTAAATTGAAAAAGTTTTGCCAAAATTTATTGAGTTAACACCTGTCTATGTTTATTATAGAACGAGAATTCGGAACCATCCTCTGTCAAGTCTCAACTAAGTCGCAAACATGGGATGCAAAGTCTTGGAAAAGTTCCCTCAACAAGGCGTCCACCAGCCAATTTACCTTCTCTAAAAACTGAGACTGGTCAGGACCCTAACGCTAAGTAAGTTTCTAATAACTACATCTACACTAATATTATAGATAAAGAGAGGAAAAATGTCTTTGTGAGTAGGAGGTAATCTCCAGAATGACTGGTTAAATTTTGGACATTTTTCATTAATAGAAAGCTATATTATCTGAGGGACACAGGCTATGTTTTATCCAGGTACCATGTGAGCAAAGATGCGAGCAATAGCTTGTATTTATAGAGCTATTTTATAATGTAATTGAATCATTCCAATACATATCAGGAAGTGCCTGGACTGACTTAACCTTCCAAGTGCCTATTATGAAATGAAGAAACATCTACTGTATCTAATCTAAACATAGTATCTGAATGCCTTATTCAATTGAAACTGATGCTGTGGATTTCCTTCTTGACAGTTGGTTTTTCTATTGTAGAAGCAACTAGAAGCAAATTCCATTTTGCCTTATATTTTAACTATGTTTCTATAGAAACGTTTAAAGGTAATTTCTATCCCATGGGAACTGATTTATGGGATAAAAGGTAGCCTATGTTTGATTCCAGGATTAGAATTACCTGTGTGCAAAATTTCAGCTCGATCCGTTCAGTAGTTTTGGCATGAAGAGGTAACAAACATCCATCCATCTGTCCAAACTTTCGCATTTATAATATTAAGTGTAATATAATAATACACCTGTGACCACCATATCAGAAGAAAAAATTTAAAACAAATGAAAATTTTCAGTACAAATTCTGACGTCATCGAAATTTTAAGAGACCTACAAGTTCAAGTCAGTTATCATTTTGTAAACTGCAAAATTGTTTTTGAAATCTTTGTATGCATCATACTTTTCGAAATACATATTTTGAAAAAAGTCAATAATTGACCATTACCCCCTAATATCGGAAGTATTTCTATAATTGACATCATTCTGGGCGCGCGAGTTACACACACCCTTGATGGATCTAGTTTATTAATAATAGGTACATGTACCATAACATCTGCCTTAAAATTAAATTAATTATGAATATTTTCAGCCCTATAGCTGCCGTAACTCCGTCTGTCTCTTCACCACCAACATGCATCAATCCCCCTTCTCAAGTAAGTGTTTGATTTTATGTGTAACAAAATAATTCATTGGTTGTTTACACATAGTTAGAAATATTATTTTTTTTTCTGCTTCCGGTTGCCGAACAGTGAACAATACCTACAACTTGTCCGTCGAAAACAATTACAAAACACGGGTTTATCAACGATATTGTGACAACTGCCGTAGTGAACCGAAACATTTAGTGACCTAAAACACTGTGGTGAATAAAAGTACTGAAGAAATTACGTGGAAACAACATAAAAAACATCATTTTGCTGTCCACCATAATTGAGGTTAGATTGACCCAGACTTCAACTTCTTTTTTGTGGCTCTGCGTTTTGTTGGCCAAAAGAGTATCAACAGTAGAAGTGACAGTGACATTCTAGTATCATCAGACGTAAACCAAACACACGTCATATACGCCAGTGTTGCCACTGTATAAAGAAAAAAGTTCTGAAAATGGAGGAACAATTCCAAATGCTTTTCGACAAAATGAAAATAGAAATGGAAAAACAAACAAACACTATATTTGAAAAAATGAATGAAAAATTAGAACCATTGATAGAGGACAACAAAATTATGAAAAACAAAATAGAAATGTTGGAAAAGAAGATTGCATTTTTAGAGAAGGAAAAGAAAATGAACAACATCCTGTTTTTTGGTTTGGAAGAAAAGGAAAAATCCCCCTTGGAGTTGTTCCAAAGAGTGCAGGAAATTATCAAACAAGATTTAAAAATCTCCTTAGAATCAAGCGATGTATCAAAGATTCACCGTATCGGTCTCACCAAAGAAAATAAAACAAGACCTATTCTTATTGTTTTTGCAAACAACTGGAAGAAAACCGAGATCTTAAAAATTAAAAAGAATTTAAAGGAGGTATACGTCACCGAAGATTTTCCGAAGGAAATATCAGAAAAGCGAAGAGAATTAATACCTAAGCTTATGGAAGAACGTGCCAAAGGAAATTTTGCGTACATAAAATATGACCAATTAATAGTTAAAGAGGGACATCTAAATAAAGAAAATAGAAAAAGGGATTTATCTACTTCGCCGGAAGATCAGAACCTGGCCAAAAAGTTAGTATGCAACTCATCAGCAGTGATCGGAATTAGGCGGGCTAAAATACCTAAAGTTCGAAAAATAACAGAGACAAATGGAGACGCCTTAGGACTAAATATTTTTTCGTCCCAATTTTTCGTCCGTTTATTTTTTCGTCCCAGAAGTAACAAACATCCATCCAAACTTTCACATTTATAATATAAGTGTGACTAACAAAGTAGGTAAAGGTTAAAAAAACAATTTTATAGTTTTGCGATGTTATTTAATTTCTTAGAAATTTTCCAGAGTGTGATGCTTACGCACTATAAAAATAAAAACTTTAGAATTTGAGCAACGCGACTCCTCTCGTCAAGCGAACTAAACGTAACTTGAGTCTTTGAACAGGAATGGATAAACTTTAATGTTTCCCCTGTAGGCGGAGCTAACGGCGCTACAGTCCGTAGAAAGTCGCAAAGATTTTCGACTCCAGCGTCACTTGACCTCGTGGTGTAGTTGGTTAGCACATTCCGGTACTGACGGAAGGATGCGGGTTCAAGTCCCGCCGAAGTCGTAAATTTTTGCGATGTTATTTAATTTCTTAGAAATTTGCCAGAGTGTGAGGCTTACGCACTATAAAAATAAAAACTTTAGAATTTGAGCAACGTGACACCTCTCGTCAAATGAACTAAACGTAACTTTAGTCTTTGAACAGGAATGGATAAACTTTAATGTTTCCCCTGTAGGTGGAGCTAACGGCGCTACAGTCCGTAGAAAGTCGCAAAGATTTTCGACTCCAGCGTCACTTGACCTCGTGGTGTAGTTGGTTAGCACATTCCGGTACTGACGGAAGGACGAAACGCAAAAATTTACGACTTCGGCAGAACTTGAACCCGCAGGTTCAAGTCCCGCCGAAGTCGTAAATTTTTGCGATGTTATTTAATTTCTTAGAAATTTGACAGAGTGTGAGGCTTACGCACTATAAAAATAAAAACTTTTTGTCATTGTTTATTGAATAGGTACTTACACTGCAAACCAGTGACAAACAAAAGATAGCAAAATCTAGAAAGACAACAAGCTTCGGCTATTCTGGGAAAAGAAAACAATGAGGTGAATCAGTTTTTTACCTGAGCTAATAACAATTAGAATATAAGTTACAAAATATTAAACTTCTTGCAGTTGGTTAAAAAGATTGTTGGTTGGGTTGGATGGTTAAAAGTGATTTGAATTAGTTCGTAATATTATAAGAACATTAATATTTAATATACATGCTAACTGCGACAAGTATTCCATTTTCGACCCAATTGGGTCCAATAAAATTATTGTAGTAAGGAAGTCTCCATTTTTTTTTGCCTCTGTTCTTTGAACTTTAGGTATTTTAGCCCACCTAATTCCGATCACTGCTCATCAGCAATAAAAGAAAACAGAAAAAATGCTTTCGATATGATGAGACCTAAAGCGAATTCGTTTTCTAAGATAAAACCAAACCAAACTAAATAGCAACCAAATATCGGCAACCAGAGGCAGAACAACCCCAACCCGGCTGGTCCCCGTGGGGTTGTCAGACCACCACCCCCTAGAAAGACATCCCTTAACCAAAATAGAAAAAATAAAAATAAAATATACCTTGCAACGTTAAACGCCAGAACACTAATGACCGATAGCAGATTAGAAGAATTGGAAGAAGCAATAAGATTTATAAAATGGGACGTTATTGGTCTTTGCGAAGTGAGAAGAACAGGAGAAGAGATACGAGAATATAACGAATACATTTTCTACTTCTATGGTAAAAAACAAGGTATATATGGAATGGGTTTTTTCGTAAAAAAATACCTAAAAGATAAAATAATCAGTTTCCAAGGAATATCAGATAGGATTGCAATACTTAATATACAATTGCCTGAATTTAAACAACCATCAACGATTATCCAAGTCCATGCACCTACGGAACAAGATACAAAGTTAGCAAAAGATAAATTCTATAAAGATCTAACAGAAGTAATGCAGAAGGCAAACAAGAACATAATCCTAATGGGAGACCTAAATGCCAAGATAGGCAGCAAATCAAATATAGATGAATTTGTCATGGGAAATTATAGCAGTGGAGAAAGAAATGATAACGGACAGCGGCTTATAGACTTTTCTTTTGCAAATAACCTTAAAATAATGAATAGCTTCTTCAAAAAAGGAAAGTCAAGAAAGTGGACATGGATGTCTCCAAACGGCAGAGTTAAAAATGAAATTGATTTCATTCTAACAAGAGAAAAAAGTATAATTAGTGATGTCGATGTTGTGAATAAACTAAATTTCAACACCGATCACAGAATGGTAAGAGGAATTTTACATTGTCAAAATAAAAAATCAAGAAAGCATATAACAATGTCAACTAATAATACAATGATAACATCGCCTATACCACAAAATGATCTTAACGAACTAAAAAATACATTAAAAGAAATAGAACGGCACAAAACACTGCAAGAAAAGTATAATTTTCTGGAGAAGGCACTGATGAACGTCAAAAATTTACATACTAAAAACGAAAGGAAAAATAAACTAGGAGAAGAAACGATAAAATTAATGAACGAGAGGAACATAATGCTAGAGAAACGAAAAGAGAACCGTCAAAATATCACGAAAATTAGCAAGAACATCCAAGAATCAATAAGAAAACACAGGAAAGCAGAGAGACTGAAAGTATTAAGAGAACAGATAGAGAAAACAGGCGGAATCAAAAGAGGTCTAAAACAACTAAGAGAATACACACAATGGATACCTAACATGAAAAAACAAAATAAGAAAAAAATTACAGAAAAAAGATCATCAATAGCTAAAGTAGCGACAGAATTCTACAAACGACTATACACAGAAACAGACAAAACAACAATATCTACAGACACTGAAAAGGATACTAATGAAGAAGAAATGCCTAGCATACTAGAAACAGAAGTGATAAAAGCTATAAGAACACAAAAAAGCGGCAAAGCAGCGGGAGACGATAAAATTACGAACGAGATACTCAAAGACGCTCTTGACGTTATATCAAAACCTATAACGGATCTATTTAACGAAATATTGGCTACAGAACAAATACCAATTCAATGGACGAAGTCTACTATTGTCCTGTTGCATAAAAAGGGAGATAAAGATGAAATAAATAATTACAGACCCATAAGTCTAATGTCCAATTTATACAAAGTATTTTCTAAAATAATACTTGGCCGAATAACGAATCACCTAGATGAAAATCAACCAAGAGAACAAGCGGGATTTCGCGCCGATTATTCTACCATCGACCATATTCACGTGGTAAAACAGATAATCGAAAAACATAACGAATATGGCCAACAATACAACATGGCGTTCATCGATTACAATAAAGCTTTCGATTCTCTGACTCATACCTACATCTGGAAGACGCTCGAAAACCAAGGTGTAGAAAGCAAATACGTTAAAATCATAAAAGAAATATACAAAAACTCTACAGCAAAGGTCCAACTTGAACAACAAGGAGAAGAATTTCGTATCCAAAGAGGCGTCAGGCAGGGTGACCCGCTTTCGCCAAAACTTTTCACGGCAGTCCTGGAAAATATATTTAGAAATCTGGAATGGGAGGATTACGGAATAAATGTTAATGGAACAAAACTAAATCACCTAAGATTTGCTGACGACATTGTAATATTCGCAGAGAGACCTGATGTACTACAGGCTATGTTACAGCAATTAGATAATGAAAGTAGAAAAGCAGGTTTATCAATGAATCCAATTAAAACTAAAATAATGACAAATTCAATAAAGGAGAAAATAGAAATAGAACAAGAGATTATCGAATATGTTGATGAATATGTTTATTTAGGACAGCTAATATCAATAAACGACCAACACTCAAAAGAAATTGACAGAAGAATAAGTAACACTTGGAAACGTTACTGGTCACTAAAAGAAATAGTTAAAAATGAAACAGTCCCAATGTCGCTGAAAAGCAAACTGTATAACACATGCGTTCTCCCATGTCTAACTTATGGGTGTCAAACTTGGCCTGCTACGAGTAAAAGTTCCCAGAAACTCATAGTTTGCCAACGCAACATGGAGCGAAGCATGCTAAATATACGGCTACGTGACAGATGGACGACTTCAAAAATAAGGAAGCGGACAAAAGTAAGCGATGTTCTACTAAAAATAAAAAAACTCAAATGGAACTGGACTGGCCACATTATGAGAACGAATAGAGAAAAGTGGACGAAAGATGTAATGGAATGGTATCCTAAGAACGGAAAAAGACGAAAGGGACGTCAATTCAAGAGATGGGAAGATGATCTACCAAAAGGTTGGAGAAGATTAGCTCGTGATAGAGATGAGTGGAAGAAACAAGGGGAGGCCTATGTCGAAGGACAACCTGACCAACAAACTGGTTGCTGAAAAAATAAAATGTTTTCTATTCTATGTTTCAAAACAGCACTTACTTACTTTTAATATTATGCTTTATATGTACCTAATGTAACATGGTCAGCGAATAAAGGCTTTTTGATTTGATTTGATTTGAGAAATATTATATTACAGTTAGTAGAGCCCGATGACGAAAGAAAGCGCTGGAGAGAAGGCGCGTCCATTTGCGATGAAATCCATCGCACTGCAATATAAATTTTTGTAGCATATTTGGCCAAGCCAGTTGCTCTATGATATCAAGATTATGAGATCTGAGGGCTATCTAATGTAGCATCATAATTAGAGAACAATCTAAGTGATTTTAGCCATGAATGAATGGTGAGCTGAACAGGTAAATGTGATGTTTCAGCCTACTCAAGCAGCGCCAGTCAGCAGTGTTGCTGCGGGCGCTGGGCCCGGCGGCTGGGTGTCACTGCCGCCGCCGACTTCACCACACTTCCGCACAGAATTCCCCTCTCTGGAGGCGGCTGCCCAACCCACGCACCGCACAGACCAGCCGCCGCCGCAGCCGCAACTCAGACCACAGAGTAAGAAATCGAAATGGTTTCAATTTATGCTTTATCTAATAAGGACCCTGATTTTGCCCTGGGATTTCGGAGCGCCTGCGAGCGGATATGGAACTACGCAACCTATATACAAAAATGGAAAGTCTTCATGACATCTCGGTGCTAGCGAGAAACCAAACCCAGGGTTCAGTTCTTTTTATGATCATACTGTACATGCCACCTATGAGACCAACCACAAATGCTCAATTAAGCCCAATGACGAAACAAAGCGCTGGAGGGAGGGTGCGGCCGTTTGCGACGTGTTCCGTCGCACTGCACTTCCTTGTAATTGCAGTGTACTCGGCCAAGCCAGTTGCCCTGTGATACCAAGATTATGAGATCTGAGGGCAATAAAATTAAACTGGCTTTAAAAGTACCGTTATACCTTATAAAAAACATAAGATTCAACATTTCCTTGTATGTTCAGCCGAAGGCAGCTGGACATCCGGTGGCACTACGGCCGGCGCCCGACAAGAATCAAACGCGTCGCCCGCCGCCGCGCCTGCGACCGCGGCAGCGTCACAACAGACCTACCGTGCCATTCTGCCTTCTTTTGTAAGTTTTTCAAAAACATTACACATCACTCGCAAACGAGCGTAAAACTAAGAATGACTTACTTCCAATTAGCTTTCTGTACCTTTGTGGACAAAGTTACGATTTTGTGATCCAGTCATCACTTCTATACTGAATTAACTTCGCCATGCTAATATTTATTTATTTATGAGTTCACAAAACAGAGTAAGATCCATAAGAAAATACAGTAGGTAGATACATTGTTGTTACGAACTAGATTTTACCCAAATATGCAAACATAACAAGCGTTAAAAATGTTGCAAGCTAAAGTTTAAGATTTACCGAAAAATCTCGAAATTTTCTATAACTAAATTTGTAACTAAGAAAAATAAAATAAACCTATGAGACAAAATAGATGAAAAAAATAATATAAACATAATTTAACATTGTTATTGAACGCTATATAGCAACCTGATTACGCATTGCTTAAATTTGTAAAAATTGGTATCGAAAATGTCCACGTCAGTGGTTTTGGAAGCCAATTCGTTATAAAGACGACACGCTCTAAATAATGGGGCATTGTACGACGTGTTATTTCTTAACGTGCTAAGTGAAAATGTAGCGGGATTTCGGGATCTGTAGTATGTGTTGATGCAGAGGGAGGATAATAGGGATACCTGCTTGATACAATGAAATTTGGTTTAAGTATATCAAGTTGAAATATTTAATTCAATGTCCTCAATCACACTTGCTCAACATCACAAATCTTGATGATGTCACATGCTCCTATGAATCCTTATTTTGAAATACTTCAAAATAACTTAAATAATCATAATTAATTATTATGTGTAATGTAATGAATGAGGCAAGATTATAACAACATCAAGTGTATTAACATATACCTACAGTGGAATAAATAAATGAAATAACTATTTTCTTGAAAAGATGGTGTCATCAGACAGATGTCGCCAAAATAAAATAATTTGACAGTACGGAAATTTTTCCCTTCCATAACGATCAAAATAAAATGGACACCAATGTTGTTTGTTATAGCTGGTAAAAGGTAGCAGTGGTGTCGGGCTCGGGCTAGGCGGCCTGGGCGCGCTGCGCGAGAGTCGCGGCCCGCCCGGCCCGCCGCCTGGCTCGCGCCCGCCGCCGCGCGCGCCCGCCACGCCGCGCGCCGTCGAGGTGCTCACCGCGCGACCCATCCTCAGAGATGAGCAGATCTCCTCGCTAGACGACATCTCCAGGGATGCTGGCTGGGCGCAACACGATGACATTGACTATGAGTGAGTGTTCTGTGCCATACATGGTCCTGTGCGAGCCGCATACTTTGACGAAGCCCTTCGACGCGTACAATGTAGACCCACCTAGCAACTGAGCGCCCGACGCTTCTGGAGGCCTATACCCAGCAGTGGGTAAAAATCTGACTGCAGATGTTGAGTCTCTTGATTGATTGTACCAGAAACTACAATTTTATACCATTTTTCCTTATTTTCAGCCAAAAGCTAGACTTTTCTGATGGAGAAACTTCTAGTAGGAAAAATAATAACCGGTCCAGTATTGAAACTGAGCGCGCAGAGCAAAAGGGCTCTCGAGACGTGCCCGAACCCGGCGACGAAGATCAACTGTGGGCGGAGCGACGCCAAAAACAAAGCAATGAGGTGGCGCAGGCAGTGGCGCGAGCGAGACAACGGAAAGAAGAGGAACAGAGACGCCGGGAAAACCCACCGCCTAACTCACAGCCGCCTAAAGACTTTCGCGATAGAAATGATAGAGAACGAGATCGTAACGATAACAGGGAGAGAGAACCGGAACCAAGAGACAGGGATCGGCTAGAATCCAGAGACTCGCGTGATCGTATGGACGCGCGAGAGCGGGACCGAGACAGGCCCTCGCAGGACAGTAGAGGAGATAAAGAGCGAAATGATGTTCGCGACAGAGAATTCAGAGAAAAAGAACGCGTAGATAACAGGGATCGTGATCGTAATGAAAGGGATCGCTTCGAAAATAGGGACCGTGACAATAGAGATGCAAGGGACCGGGACCGCGATCGCGACAAAGAGCCCCGTGACAGAGGTCGCAATGAGAACAGCAGAGACCGGCCAGACTCTGACAAGGACTCGAGACAAGATATTCGCGACCGTGACCGAGGTGACAATCGGGAACGAGCGGATCGCGAGCGTTTCGACAGGGAACGTGATAGAGAACGATCTGACAGAGACCGCAGTGACCGGGATCGTGACTTCCGAGACAGGGACCGCGACCACGCCCGCGATCGCGATCAGAACAACCCTGCCTTTTCCAAAAGTTTCAATCAGAACCTTCCTCCGCGCTTTTTGAAACAGCAACAGAACAGGCAGCAGGATGACCAGCAGCAGCAGCAGCAGCATAAGGCCTGGGCGTTCCCGGGCAAACCCGCCCCGCGACGTCAGGAGCCTCCACCCCAACAGGGTTACAACGCGCCCCGGCACACACCCCATAACAATGGTCGCCGATCCTTTTCCAGGTAAATACTATTTTTAAGCTAGAATATGTTAATCTAAGAAAAGAAACTAAACATTCAATGTTATTTTTAGGGTTCCATACCTCAAAAGAAAAAAAAAGGAACCCTTGTAGGATCACATTGTCCATCTGTCTGTCAACTCCCTTTTCACAAGAATGCAAGGAGGTATCGAGTTAAAATTTATATCAAATACGCAAGTCGATAGATATACATCAAACTTTAAAGTCAACTAAATCAAAAGTTGCAACCGTTTATGCCCGCATATTTTGAGAGTTCCAAGGGAAACACATGCACACAAAATCTTAAGGTCCCTCTCGTTAACCTGAAATGATGAAATTTGCCAAGAATCAAGGTCATGTAGCACAAATAAAGGGAAAATCACACAAAAAATACTTCCCGTTGACCTAGAATCGCAAAATTTGGCAAGAAGCAAGGTCATACAGCAGAAGTAAAGGTATAAATCCGAAAACCATTAATTTTTAGTAACAAATCTTTTTTTTTTAATTGGTATTCATTGAATTCAAATGTTTTTAGCTCACGATTTCAAATTTGTAAGGAACCCTCGGTGCTTGAATCCAACTCGTACTTGACATACATTTTTTTTTCTTTTCAGAGAATTTTCCGACCGTGAAGACGAGTTTAGGCGGGACAAAGATGGTTCCGGACCTCAGTGGCGTTCAGAAATGCAAGACTATGAAAAGACTGGACGAGAACTAGATAGATCAAACTCAAAAGAATCGTATAAAGATTTTAATGAGTACAAGGGAAAGAATGATTCTGATAGAAAATCATCACTGGAACATGCTATTGAGCAAAGCAACCGATCCGCCGCTGATAAGTTAAGCGAAGTTTTCGAAAGAAAGAGTATAGGGATCGTAGAGCCCTTTGTTACATTGGAATCTTCTGCTGCCAGTCTACCTGCTGAGAAACATCATTCTCCTCCAGAAAATGTGTCGCGACGAGAATCATCCGAGAAAGAATTCGGAAAAGCGTCCTGGGCGGAAGTTGCTCAAGAGGAACCAAGTATTGCTTTGAAGTCTTCTGAAAAAGTAACGCCACCGAGAGAAATTGATGGAAAAAGCAAAGATCTAATTACACCCAACTTCGATATAAAACGAAACACACAGCCTATTGCTGCAGCTGCACCTCAAAACATGACATCTAACATTACATATGCCAATGCATTTCAAAATCAAAATAAATTCAACAATAATCAGACAAGTATCCAACCATCTGGAGCAAACAATCAACAAATATCACAAAGTACCGTCCTTCCTATTAACCAGCAGCAAATCAACCATCCTGTGGCTCAAATTCAGGCTTCTGGCTTTGACCATCAACCTGGTCCAAAGCCAGCTGCTCAGCCTTCATCAAATATAGTTGATTCATTTGCAGCTTCTCAAATGCAAAAACAACAACAATTAATAACGGAACAACTTACCAAATTACAATATTCTCAAGAAAAAGAAGCTTCTGAATCTGTGTTGGCCGCCTCCAAACCCAATGAGCCCCAGAGTATTCCTTCTAAGGCTGTTGAAGTGGCTGTTGAAGCAGGCAAAACCAATCCAGACATGGCAAAACGAATTGTAGAAGAGAAAAAACTCGAAACCCAGAATGTTCATGAGCCAACCCATCATAAAATTTCGCCTAAAGATCCTATTGAAAGGAAATCCAGTGGATCTGGATCAGAAAAGAAAGGCAGAGGCTTTGGAGGCAGTGGAACGGGCTTTGCTGTATATAACAATAGGGGTTGGGGATCCAGGGAATCTCGAGGCAGACGATCTCACCGCAGTTCGCGTTCTAATAACAGGGCCAGTGAATCAGACGGTTCTACAGATGGTGCTCCTAACCCAGAACGGGCAAACCAGCGAAGGAGAGCGCCACGCAGTCCTCGCGGGCCTAAGAAACCCGATAGGCCTGAAGACGCCATGCGCCCGGCACAAACAGAACAAAGCATGCTCACTGTAGATGGCCTGGAAAACAGAGAACCATTTGCACCCCGCGGACAGCCGTCGAGACGTGGTAGAGGGGGCTTCCAGGGCACAGCAAGACCTCCTGCTCCAGCTAAGAGAGTTACGGGTTACGGGCCCCCCAATACCAAAAGTCCGTTCAATCAAACCAACAGGGCCGCAAAGGAAAACGAAGATGGCAAAGATAACCCTCTAATTGACGATAAAAACAAAGGTAGACCTAGACCCCAGGCCACGGGCAGAGGACGCGATAGAAGACCTAAAGGACCAGGCGGTCCCATCAGTGGTGAAGATGAAAACTGGGAAACTACATCTGAACATTCCGAAGGTGGTGGCGGACAGCGTAGATCCGTGCCAGGGAGACATTCACAAAAAGGTCCAGGAGGTCGTAACCAAAATAATAGAAATCAAAATAACCAGCGTAATAATAACCAGGGATCTAAGAAAGACAATGTAGGTGATAACAAGACTGCTGATGTAACAGAGGCTATAGCTGATCTTAAGATATCTACTGCCAAGAAAGATGACGAAGTAGCAGACGACGGTTTCCAAGAAGTGAGAAACAAGAAAAATTCAAAGGATATGAGAGGTCCACCTGCAAAAGAAGATAATCAAGCTTCAAAGCAACAACCCAGGTCTCATTCAAACCAAGGTAACGGAAGGAATGGTTCATCAAGCAGGAATCCTAATGACAAATCCAACCCCCGCGGAGTGGCACCAACAACTAATAAAAACGGACAGTACGACCCACGACCTCGTCAACCTAACTTGGCGCCTCGTTTCGTAAAGCAGCGACAAAAGCAACAACTAGGCATGGTTAGCGGCTACGGCCCAGACACAGGAGCGGCTCCGCCGCCGCCAGCAGTTAACGCTTGGGACAAGCCTATCGCGCAAACCCTCCGCGGCAACATCGAGGAACCCGTAGAAATTGTGAACAAATCCGCACAATCCAGTCAACGTAGCACGCCACTCGAAGCTCCCATTGAGATAAAGCCACTATCGGCCTCATGTGCTATTCCTTCGGATAAGTCCGAAGTACTAGATGGCACTACACCACCTGTAGAGACTATAATATTTGAGAACACTAATTACAAATCAGCTCCTTCTGAGGAAGCACTACAACAAAAATATCAAATGAGTTCAAACTTAGTAAAACCGCAGCCTGATGACATGTCTTCTGAAATGGAAGCGCATGCATTAGCATTCAATGGCGCTGACGTGAGACGTCCTAGATCAATTCAAGAACTTATCGGAGATAACGGAAGGCCGGTCAACGACGGTGATACGTCTCTCGGTTTGCAGATGGCTTTCGATACGACACAAAAACCTGAAGACTCATCTGATATGAAACTCGATTTTGCTTTCGACTCTGCTGATCTCGGTCAACTCACGGAAGATAAATCGGCGAAGTCGCTCGGTTTGCCGCGTAATGTACACATGAGCACTTCCAACACTATTTCCCCGTTGGCGGCAGATCTCAATTTAAAAATCGCCAGCGTGAAGAAAGTGTGGGAAATGCCTGCAGTGGCCGAGGGCACTGAAGACTTGCAGTTCTCCGGTTTCGAAGAACCGAACACGGAGACTGGAGCCCCACCTAATGTGTGCAAAGTGAAGCCTACCCAGCAACTGCAATCGCCGCCACCCCAACATTACAACCATGTGGGCTATCAAGGAGGGTACGGAGGCCTCTCTGTGCCTTCTCCGCCTGCAATGCTCTTCAACTCATCTCAGCAATTGTTGGGTTCATCACAACAACTACAACAACAAGGTGGCTTATACGGAGCTTTCCTTGATCAGAGTCGAGGTCAATTTGGTGGATTCCCAGGAACACCGTACGGTGCCGGTTCAGCAGCGCCCTACAACTATCAACCTCCTCCTGACATGTTCCAGAGCCTTCCAAATCAATATCGGATGGTAAGAGTTGATAATTAATCAGTTGCTAACAGTTGTAAAATTTTTCCAATTTTCACGTAGTTCTCATTATCTTTTATGAAATTTCAAGGCTGCAACGGCCGGCGGTGGCGGCTTCGGGCAATCCGGCCAGCTCGGCAACAATCCCAGTACCGTGCTAATATCTAGTACTTCTAACTCGCTCATGTCGGCTACAGTCAAACCCTCCACTCAACAAATCGGCGCCATTGGTGAGTTACTGGCTCGCTGTTGAAAAGTCACCATAGTTGTTCCGTTAAGCGCTCAAAAACTGACATTATTTTATCTTTATTAGGCACCAAAGGTGGCGGCGTCGGAGGCGTTGGCGGTGTGGGCGGCGTGAGCGCGTACCAACAGCAGTACCTCGGTTACTCAACGCCCGTGGGTGAGGCGCCCTACTCGTTGCCCGGCCTGCTGCCGCGGCCCGCGCCACCGCAGAACTCGTACTACTCTCCATACCAGCCGCCGTCCGCGCCCGCGCCCACCTACCCGCTGCAGTTCACGCAGCAGCCGCAGTCAGGCGCCTTCGGCTCGCAGTTCCTCTCGTCCCAGCTGCAGGTGGCCGCTGCCGTGCAGCAGATGCAGGTAACAACCTACTATTTTGGTAGGCGTTTCGCTAACCATAATGTTCTTCCTGTAGTGAAGCATGCGTATGTTTCCCCGCAGCAACAGTACCGCGCGCCGATGCAGCAACAATACGCGCCGCGGCCCGTGCCCCAGCAGCAGCTGAAGAGTCCCCTTCACGAGCACGCCAACGGGTTCGCGCCGCTGTGTGACTCTGCCTCGCCCACGCCCAAGCAACAGCAGCAGAACAAGGCGAAGCCGCCGCACTCGCCGCCGCAGCACAAGTACCACGCGCCGCCGCCACACCCGCCGCCGCCGCTCACGCCACACCAGCATCACCAGCAGCAGGTACGCGCCGTGTTCCACCCGCGCGCCCCCTACTAGCGGTGCCCCCGATCCCTGCGAGGCGCGCCCCACTCATGTAGCTCCTTGTCGTATGCAGATGGTGAGCGGTGGCAGTAACGGACGGTGCGGCGGCGGCGCGCGGGCCGGGCTCGGCGCACCGCGCTACCCCGCGCCCATCCAGCGGCCGCACGCGCCTGCACACACGCTCTACCGGCACGCGCCGCCTCAGCAGCAGCAGCAGCCACCGCCGCAGCGCGCGCACCACGCGCCCCCGCCCCAGCGGCACAACCTCTACTACCAGCATCACCAGCGCAGTTAGTACCTCGCCTCGCCTCGTCTCGCGACCGGCACGCACGCACGCACCAACGCACGCACGCTCGCTCGCTCATATACTAGTAGAAGTAGATTAGAACGTGGAAATGGACCGAAGAGGAGCCGAGGACCGGGGCGTGATTGATGTATTATTGTACACAGACGGCGGCGGCGGCGGCGGTGAGCGCGCGGCGGAGAGCTGCTCGCCGGCGGGGGGCAGCGAGGAGAGCGGCGAGCCGGCGACGGCGGTGGCCGCGCCCGACGCGCCCGCCGCGCAGGAGGTGAAGGCGGAGTGAGCGCCGCGCCCGCGCACACACTCGACATTACTCGCAACCACCGCGCGCACCGTCCGCCGTACCGCGGCCGGCGCGCGAGGTGTCTCGCGCCGCCATCGGCGCTCTCACTTTAGGTTTTCGGTATTTAAGTAAGACGTAAATTATGAAGTGATTTAAGCTAGTTAGTTCGGGGCGCCGCAGACCGAGCTCCTCGCTCGTCGGCGGCGCAGGCCGGCAGCTGCGCCTCTCGGCCGTAGACCGCGGGAGGCGTTCCGTTTGTATATAAATAGATCGCTCGGACGGACGACGCGACGTCCGGCTCCTGACTGTTATGATTAAGAATATTACGCGAACGGTCGACGGCCTCGCAGCGACAGCCCGCGTGTCGCGAGGACGCGCGTCCGTCACCGATGCTGCCTCGAAACTCTCATTAGTGAATATTATGTAGCGACAGTTTGTCAGAACGATGTCGATGCAATATTATTAAAAATAATAAATGTAATTTGAAAGAGTGTCCGGCGAGTGGCGGTCGGTCGGTACGTTCGCCTACCGACGAGCCACTCGTTGGAACGTTTCATGTATCATAATCAATTATTATATGCGAATAAATTAAAATAATGACCGTAAAAAATCGTTTTATTAGCCTGTATAATACAAAAGCGACTTATAGGCAGATCTATGTTTGGCAAGGAAAAAGGGACCATTGTTCAGTGCAGGAAACCTTAAAAGTAAATACACATGCCTTATCAGCTGAATGAATTTAATAGAATTTAGCAATGATAGCAAGGACGTAGATCATCGACATCAGACATTCAGGGGAGTTCAGTAGGGGAAACGTAAATATAGGACCCATATCATTAACGAGTTTTAGTGTCCGTCAAGTTAGCAGCCCCGCCATGGAATTTGGTGGTTTCAACTGTGTGCAATGAATGTGTCATGAAATAGTGATCCGGATGACCTAAGTAAAATAAATAGTGCCCCAGTAGGTACTTTAGGAGATATTTAGGTCTTTCACCGAGGCTGCTGTCTTGACGTCAAGCTGGCAGCCCCGCTGATTTCGACGAATCTATAGCGAGATATGAATCATGAACTCTACCAATTAACTGTGCCGTACGGTATCTAGTTCTCCTGAAAAGCTCAAAAAAATAGACCTGCGGTATAAGAGATAAATTTAACTCTGAACATCTTCATAAATTTTAAAGTACAGACGAGTACAAAAGTTAACTGTTCTGTAGGAGAGAGATTGTATATTAGAAGGTCTGAGCTACCTCTTGTCTCAAGTCTCAACATTAATGATCTTATATGATATCTGTATCGAGACTAACAAAATTAGCGTTTCTGTCAGGATGTCCGTACTCCTCTACAGGTCGATCGAATCGATTTAGTGAACAGATTCTGCGTTTTTATAGATTTTATGGCTTTAAAATATCTCCGTTAAAGGAGATCTGCTTCCGATGATTATATTTTTAATTGAAGGTAATATAAATCCCTAACTTTGAACTGTTCTCTAAAAAAATCGGTAAAATGCAAGAGAGCATATTATTATTACCATTGTGCCATTAATTACCATACAGCGCCACCTATCTACCGCATGTTTGTAACACAGAATACTAATACATAATATGAGCCCGGCTACATACTCCATCATCGTCGTCGGATAACTAACTAATACAACAATTTTGGGCTGATGGATAACGCCATCTATTGTTTGAGCTTATCTGAGGAACAAGGTAACTTTGTATGGGCAATTGGTTTAATGGTTGAAGCTGGCGCGATAATTAAGACGACGACGTGAAGAAGTGTTTGTTGTTTTTGCAACATTGCGTTAAAAAAATCCTACAACAATCCTACCCCAAGTGAAGTGAACTGTAATACCTACCTTTCCAAGTATATAGGTAGGTACTTAATTTGATACCTACTAGGTGTCTACAAACAAGATTCCCCACACGAAGCCACAGAAACCGTGGCCGGGCCGGAGGCGAAGGCTTGCGGGTTGTATCATACAAATTTATATGAGAGACTACACACACGCCGCCCGGCGGTGGAGAAACAGATCTATTCTTGCATGTTGTACAATCAAAGGAATGATCTAGGTATAGTAGGTCTTCATTACCTAGTTGCACAATGCACATTAGCGTAAACAAATATTTACTTACAAAAATTTTTTACGGCCTACGTGGCGCAGCGGGCGTAGGTCCGCCTGCGACGCAGGAGGTTGCGAGTTCTATTCCCGCCTCGGAACAAATTTGTGTACGATCTGCAGAAATTTGTTCCGTTGGTCTGGGTGTTTTCTATGTATAATAAAAAATATCTATCTATGTAGTGTATTGTATTAAATACCCTATATCAGTTATCTAGTGCCCATAACACAAGCTCTGCTTAGCTTGGGGCTAGATAATGCTGTGTGAATTGTCCAGCATTATGTATGTATTTATTTAATTAAAAGCCTTAAAGAGCGGCCATCCGCGCTTTTCGAAACAGGGTCGACATGCCGCCCCGTAACGTAACGTACACTGTTGCCCCCCCTTCGCCTTAAAGATACCTACTCTGAAAAAAACTGGAGTGGTGCTCAATGAAAATGGCGCCGGCACGGCGGCGGCGCGGCGGCGAGGCGGGCGTTTAACTTTTCCCCATTGTCCGCCTTGCCTCCGCTGCTGCAGTATTTCTATTCTAATGATGACATACATGTACCTACATTACCTACCGTGTAGGACAGGACAGGAGGCAGACAGAAGCGAAAGAAGGGAGGCCTATACCCTAGCTACAGTGGGTAAGCCTGGGAATGATGATGATGAGTAGCACAGTACCAACGCGGTATGTACCTAGGTATAGTAATACTATAGGTAGAACGTTTTTATCCATCCAAAGGTTGCCTGGAAGAAATCGCTTCTGAGCGATAACGCTGCCTGTTGTAGGTGTTTAATTTTAATGTCTGGCGTATTTTATTTTATGCTTTACAATAAATAGTTATGTTTTGTAACGATCTTATTAATGTTCGACGGTACCGGATGAGCGCATGCAGTTATTCAAAACACTACCTACCGTGTTATTTATTTACGCTTAAAAATAATACATCCACTACATTGGGGAGTGATGTTAGCACTTCAGTCAGAGTAGGTACCCATACCTACCAATGATATTATATATAAACTGAGGTAGATGCGTTTTACCGAGGTCTGCGCGGCAAGACAAAACCAGGTGAATTCACTTGACTGAACTCACTACTCAGTCCGCTCTGCCTCGCGCCGCGATACGAACGTACGTTGCGGGAATTTAGAGAAAAGTAAAACAAACGAAAATGCCACATTTTGTGTTTCGAAAGTCAAAAAATTATACTGGGACAGCTGTAAAAAACAGGCAGGATGTATCTTTCCATTTGTAAGTACTGTTTAGTCTATTTAAAATGGAAAATCATTAATTTTATATAAAAAAATCACTGCCGCGGCGTTGCCGCTTTGCCATTTACACGAACGAGACAAGACGTAGTGCGTTGCATTCATGAGTGACAGAGAGAACGAGATAATGGCGTGCGGTGTTGTCGGTTCGACCGACGCTAAGGGAGGTTAGGGTGATATGGGTAATATGATCACGCAATGCAACAATATTATTTTTCACCACTACTTTCCAATTATTTTTCGTAGTAGGATAATAAAGAGATAGATTTGACTTTCAACATTTGCTTCTATTGTGTTTTAGATTTCCTAAAGACAAATTAATTAGGGAGAAATGGGTACGAGTCGTTAGAACCCAAAGACGAGACGATGAATGGATGCCAACGGCATACTCCACAATATGCTCCAAACACTTTGTAGATACTGACAAGTACGTCACAAAAAAAAATCACAAACTGATAAAGAATGCAGTGCCGGTAATTAAGGTAAAATAGAAAAAAAAACTACTTTTAATATTCGGTTGTGTGTTGTATGTTTGATTAGACAGGTAAAATTTCAGCCCGATCCGTTCAGTACTTTTGACGTGAAGAAGTAACAAACATCCATCCATCTATCAAACCAAACTTTATTAAATTATAATCATAGTAACTAGCGACCCGCCCCGGCTTCGCACGGGTGCAAAGCTGATACTAAATATACTACAGAATCGGCCTCCCTGCCGGTACCGCTGCAACCGCCATGTCCCTGCATTTTAATTCTATGATAATATCTTCGAAAATATTCATTTACTTTAATTACATGCTGTAAAGGGCCAAATAAATCTATATTAAATGCACAATGTTAAAATAGCTTCGTAAATAAGCAATAAAATTATTTCCCGTAAAAAGTAAAGGATATAAACTGGTTAATGTGGGTTATCCCTAAGAGATAGATATATACCACCCGGACTTTTTATAGACCTTTTTAAGGTGTACAATACTGTACTACATTATTTTGATCTATCTCGTAGGGTTCAGCCAGCGTTTGCAATGTAAGCGCAAAAAAAGTATTTATTTACGACATCACATAAGAAACCTCTAAAATTATCAGTGTTCCTCTACTATATTGTGCATGTATTACACATGTAAACCTTCTTCTTGAATCACTCTATCTATTAAAAAAAACCGCATCAAAATCCGTTGCATAGTTTTAAAGATCTAAGCATACATAGACACAGACAGACAGACAGACACAGACAGGAAGCGACTTTGTTTTATACTATGTAGCGATTAGAAGACACTTAAGTTAAGTAAAAGTATTTTTTCTAGTGTGCTCACATAAATGTACCTATACTAGGAATGTAATACTATAATTCGTAAATAAACATTTTTATTTAAAATTTACTGTTTATTTTCTTAGTGGTGCCTCGTTACCCCCGTTTCCTCTAGTTCGTTCCTTAGCTGCTAGCCGATGACGTCATAGGCTGTCATTGGCCGTCAGCCCGCTGGCCGCTCGTGTAAAGTGTGAACAGTATGTTCATCTCTTTCTGACAACGGGGTCCTATATATCTCTGTGATCTTTTAACGTTCTCAGTGATACAAATAAAGTTCCATAGTCCTATGCAGGTAGCCATAGTAAAATATCGCCATGTTTTTATTTCTTTCTAATGAGTATGACGTCTCTATTGGTAAAATCTCATTGATACCTACACAATGGTGTGCACAATGCATTTGCCTGTGGGTAGAAAGGTACCTACCTGCGTGCACGGTCCTAAGTTAAATTTATTTTACACGCTTGAAAAACAAAACAGTGAAATACAACAACTTGCAAACTCGGAAATGGAACAACCATGGAGAATAGAAGTTCTTTCCATGGAGGTCAACGGTAACAAGAAGCAGCGAAATCTACGTAAGTTCAGTAAATACCTATCATGCGGTACCCATTGAACTACTATTATACCTATTACCTACTATTAGTACAGCATTAATTAATTTCTTTATGCATAAGCAGGTACTCTAAAATCCGTTTGCGACAC
This sequence comes from Eupithecia subumbrata, assembly GCA_949316285.1. Classification (NCBI taxonomy): domain Eukaryota; kingdom Metazoa; phylum Arthropoda; class Insecta; order Lepidoptera; family Geometridae; genus Eupithecia; species Eupithecia subumbrata. The sequence goes on from OX438648.1 coordinate 4,317,774, forward strand.
GCTAGTAGATACCATAGTACCTACCTAGTTCAATGGTTACCATACAATGGGACCATAGAAATCTAAATAGGTTTGTACCTAGGGTACCTAATTATTATTTAGATTGCTGTGTTTGCGAGAGCAAAAAAGATTTACATGGAGTCAATGATATTATATATAAACTGAGGTAGATGCGTTTTACCGAGGTCTGCGCGGCAAGACAAAACCAGGTGAATTCACTTGACTGAACTCAGTCCGCTCTGCGTCGCGCCGCGATACGTACGTACGTTGCGGGATTTTAGAGAAAAGTAATACAAACGAAAATGCCACATTTTGTGTTTCGAAAGTGCAAAAATTATACTGGGACAGCTGTAAAAAACAGGCAGGATGTATCTTTCCATTTGTAAGTACTGTTTAGTCTATTTAAAATGGAAAATCATTAATTTTATATAAAAAAATCACTGCCGCGGCGTTGCCGCTTTGCCATTTACACGAACGAGACAAGACGTAGTGCGTTGCATTCATGAGTGACAGAGAGAACGAGATAATGGCGTGCGGTGTTGTCGGTTCGACCGACGCTAAGGGAGGTTAGGGTAATATGGGTAATGTGATCACGCAATGCAACAATATTATTTTTCACCACTAGGTACTTTCCAATTATTTTTCGTAGTAGGATAATAAAGAGATGGATTTGACTTTCAACATTTGCTTCTATTTTGTTTTAGATTTCCTAAAGACGAATTAATTAGGGAGAAATGGGTACGAGTCGTTAGAACCCAAAGACGAGACGATGAATGGATGCCAACGGCATACACATTACCATTTTTCATGCAATAAAGTGATTATGATTATGATTATGATACTCCACATTATGCTCCAAACACTTTGTAGATACTGACAAGTACCTACGTCACAAAAAAATCACAAACTGATAAAGAATGCAGTGCCGGTAATTAAGGTAAAATAGAAAAAAAAAACTACTTTTAATATTCGGTTGTGTGTTCCTATGTTTGATTAGACAGGTAAAATTTCAGCCCGATCCGTTCAGTAATTTTGACGTGAAGAAGTAACAAACATCCATCCATCTATCAATTAATAAAGTTTTATAAATTTAAAAATAATTTAATAAAGTTTGGTTTGAACCAAACTTTATTAAATTATTATCATAGTAACTAGCGACCCGCCCCGGCTTCGCACGGGTGCAAAGCTGATACTAAATATATGTACTACAGAATCGGCCTCCCTGCCGGTACCGCTGCAACCGCCATGTCCGTGCATTTTAATTCTATGATATCTTCGAAAATATTCATTTACTTTAATTACATGCTGTAAAGGGCCAAATGAATCTATATTAAATGCACAATGTTAAAATAGCTTCGTAATTAAGCAATTATTTCTCGTAAAATGTAAAGGATATAAACTGGTTATAGTGGGTTATCCCTAAGAGATAGATATATACCACCCGGACTTTTTATAGACCTTTTTAAGGTGTACAATACTGTAGTACATTATTTTGATCTATCTCGTAGGGTTCAGCCAGCGTTTGCAATGTAAGTGCAAAAAAAGTATTTATTTACGACATCGCATAAGAAACCTCTAAAATTATCAGTGTTCTTCTACAATATTATGCATGTATTATACATATAAACCTTCTTCTTGAATCACTCTATCTATTAAAACCGCATCAAAATCCGTTGCATAGTTTTAAAAATCTAAGCATACATAGACACAGACAGACAGACAGACACAGACAGGAAGCGACTTTGTTTTATAGGTACTATGTAGCGATTAGAAGGCACTTAAGTTAAGTAAAAGTATTTTTTCTAGTGTGCTCACATAAATTTAATACTAGGAATGTAATACTATAATTCGTAAATAAACATTTTTATTTAAAATTTACTGTTTATTTTCTTAGTGGTGCCTCGTTACCCCCGTTTCCCCTAGTTCCTTCCTTAGCTGCTAGCCGATGACGTCATAGGCTGTCATTGGCCGTCAGCCCGCTGGCCGCTCGTGTAAAGTGTGAATAGTATGTTCATCTCTTTCTGACAACGGGGTCCTATATATCTCTGTGATCTTTTAACGTACTCAGTGATACAAATAAAGTTCCATAGTCCTATGTAGGTAGCTATAGTAAAATATCGCCATGTTTTTATTTCTTTCTAATGAGTATGACGTCTCGTCTCTATTGGTAAAATCTCATTGCATGGAGTCTCCTTGGCGGGAAGGATGAATTTGTTTATTATGTATAGGTACTAGGTAAGTAATTTTAGATTCATGAAAGGTCAACAGCCAGACGGGGATGCAATGTCAGTCCTTTGTTCAGCTCCTGCCTGGTCGTTTACCTCTGCAAACAACCTATCTGAAATATAGTAGGTATATATTTTAGTTAAAACTTATATTTTATGTTAGAAGGTTAGGTATGTTTTAAATTTAGCTGTCTAAATAAACTTGCAGGGTATTCATACAGGAATTCGGGGTATAATTCTAACCTACACCGAATGGAAACTCATGTTATGTTCTGCTACAAATAGGTACAAGGAGTAAAACGAGTGGAAGTATAATTTGCGGCAAGTCTTAAACCATTTTCTAGGAATCCACGAAAATAACTTCGATTCTATACTTTAAGGATGAAATAATATTTACCTAGTAACAATTCCGCGCAGAACCTCTTCCGACCAGATTCAACAAAATGTGATTTGTAAAAAAGAGGTTCGGCGCGGAATTGTTACTAAATATTATTTCATCCATAAAGTATACAATGGATTTCCGCAAAGTAACGCCTGAATCTATTATTTATCTTCGATTCTATAGTTCTTTTAGAACATTTGGCAATGAGAAAATATTACGATTTAGGAATGGATTTTTGGCGGTGACTGTACCTAGTTAATCAATTCGAAGAACATCTAATAGAGCTCTATTATTGTTCTAAATTGGTTGAAAGAGAAGGCAAGTTATTAATATAAGTACTATATCTAAGAATCCATCTACGAGTTAATCTTATTTTAGTTAGGTAGGTACCTACCTACCTAGTAAATCCATTTATTAAGTAGGTGCTACCTACTTCATAAATGGATTTCGAACACTACATGCACAACCTACGTTTCATATTTTAAGGTAGGTATAGTATTGACCAACTGTAAAACTGAGATCAGAATTCATCATCATCAGCCATTGAACTACTATTACTACAACTCACTGTCATTGGACATAGGCCTCCCCTACAGAGAGCCATTAGCGCCGTGTCTTCAGCTTGCCGCATCCAGCATCTGCCTGCAGTCTTTCGCAGATCGTCATCCCACCTGGCCGGAGAGCGACCTACACTACTTTTGCCGAGTCGTGGTCTCCACTCAATAACACGTTTACCCCAGCGGTTGACGGTTCTTTGCGAGATTTGGCCAGCCCACTGCCACTTTAGCTTGCTAATTCTTTGAGCTACGTCGATAACTTTGGTTCTCTCTATTTAATACGAGGATTCGTATTAAATAGAGAGAACCAAAGTTATCCTCAGAGAAACTCCGAGCATAGCTCTTTCCATAGCTCGATGAGGGACTTTGAACAGGCGGACCAACTCTAACGTGAGAGTCCTCATCTCAGCTTCGTAGGTCATGACGGGTAGGACGCACTGATTGAAAACTTTAATTTTTCAACCATTAAGGTATGGATGACGAGAAGACTCGACGTAGTTTCCCAAACGCTGCACAGCCTAGCTTGGGATCTCTTCTTGGCTTCCTTCTCAAAAATGTTTCTAAAACAATTTCAAGAAGGTGGACATGTACGACGACCAGGTCACATAGTGCCTTGCCTACCCATAGAAAATAATGTCGTTATGAAACCGACGTGGACGAAGTCGCGGCCGCCAGCTAATTAGATAAATTGTATCATCCAATTGTGAGAACAGAAGAAACCTACTCCATCTACATTAGGTACATACAGGATACAGGGTGGCTTTTTGAGTGATGATGGGAGTGCATGGTCAAATCAGACACCATGTGAGTTTGAGAAAATTCATGAAAGAAGAGATTCATGACCTCGAAATATGAGAAAACAAAAACTGCATATTTCGATTTTTCAAATCTCTATTGCAAGAAATATAACCAATAGATTTTCCAAAAAAAAATGTACACCACCTTGTATTTTTGCACCAACGGATTCTGTTGCTGATAAGGAATCAATCTTTGCAAAGAAATGTATTATTGAAAATTAAAGGAAATGTCTTTAGGTTTTAATTTCAATGGGGAGTAGGTACCTACCTATTGAAATCAATATTATAAAAAAGCCACGCTAAAATGTAAAAATTTTAACAATATTTTCGAACTGTGTGCTTGCCGCCAGCCGGAATACTTAGTCTGTATTTTAATCAATGATATTATATATAAACTGAGGTAGATGCGTTTTACCGAGGTCTGCGCGACAAGACAAAACCAGGTGAATTCACTTGACTGAACTCAGTCCGCTCTGCGTCACGCCGCGATACGAACGTACGTTGCGGGATTTTAGAGAAAAGTAAAACAAACGAAAATGCCACATTTTGTGTTTCGAAAGTGCAAAAATTATACTGGGACAGCTGTAAAAAACAGGCAGGATGTATCTTTCCATTTGTAAGTACTGTTCAGTCTATTTAAAATGGAAAATCATTAATTTTATATTAAAAAATCACTGCCGCGGCGTTGCCGCTTTGCCATTTACACGAACGAGACAAGACGTAGTGCGTTGCATTCATGAGTGACAGAGAGAACGAGATAATGGCGTGCGGTGTTGTCGGTTCGACCGACGCTAAGGGAGGTTAGGGTGATATGGGTAATATGATCACGCAATGCAACAATATTATTTTTCACCACTACTTTCCATTATTTTTCGTAGTAGGATAATAAAGAGATGATTTGACTTTCAACATTTGCTTCTATTTTGTTTTAGATTTCCTAAAGACGAATTAATTAGGGAGAAATGGGTACGAGTCGTTAGAACCCAAAGACGAGACGATGAATGGATGCCAACGGCATACTCCACAATATGCTCCAAACACTTTGTAGATACTGAATTACTGACAAGTACGTCACAAAAAAAATCACAAACAGATAAAGAATGCAGTGCCGGTAATTAAGGTAAAATAGAAAAAAGAAACTACTTTTAATATTCGGTTGTGTTGTGTGTTCCTATGTTTTTAGACAGGTAAAATTTCAGCCCGATCCGTTCAGTAATTTTGACGTGAAGAAGTAACAAACATCCATCCATCCATTCATCTATCAAACCAAACTTTATTAAATTATTATCATAGTAACTAGCGACCCGCCCCGGCTTCGCACGGGTGCAAAGCTGATACTAAATATACTACAGAATCGGCCTCCCTGCCGGTACCAGTGTGCTCACATAAACGTACCTGTACTAGGAATGTAATACTATAATTCGTTAATAAAAATTTTTATTTAAAATTTCCTGTTTATTTTCTTAGTGGTGCCTCGTTACCCCCGTTTCCCCTAGTTCGTTCCTTAGCTGCTAGCCGATGACGTCATAGGCTGTCATTGGCCGTCAGCCCGCTGGCCGCTCGTGTAAAGTGTGAACAGTATGTTCATCTCTTTCTGACAACGGGGTCCTATATATCTCTGTGATCTTTTAACGTACTCAGTGATACAAATAAAGTTCCATAGTCCTATGCAGGTAGCTATAGTAAAATATCGCCATGTTTTTATTTCTTTCTAATGAGTATGACGTCTCTATTGGTAAAATCTCATTGATTTTAATGGTGTTTATCCTCGATAAAACTTCTACTTGCTCCTAATAAATTTTGTAAACTTTAATGAAAAAATAGTTCGTAAAAAAATAGCAGGTAAGTACCATTCGCAGTTTTTATTTTCTCTTATAGTAAGCATGACTTTTCACGACTTCTCTCTAATTCTCATAGTTCGGATTCAGCCATCCACTCCCATCTCTAAAAGGCACCCTGTAAACATTATGTACTACTCTGGGACGATTAAGTACCTACTACTAAATGGGTAAAGGCGAGCAGACAAACACGTTGTTTTGTTCTCCTGTGATTCACATCACAGTCAGTGATCGCGACAGAAGACGACCGAGCGAGCAGTGTGGCGGCCCAGTCAGCAGGGCTATTCAGACCAGCAGAGCTAAGATGCGCACCACGAAAGACGTCGCGCGCGCGACGACAATTTTTGTCGTCGTCGGTTGTTTTCTCGTTTACCCTAACATGCGCACCACAAACGATATAATACTCGTTGTCGAGTAGTCCTTCTCGCGAAGAGACAGCCACCAGTTTAGTTCATTCAAATGTTTATGGTTTTTGTGAATTGCACGGAAGAAATAAACTAACCTTCTTAGTTTTCACCTCCATAACTGGTAGTTTGAACATTTTCACTGGTAGAATGGTGGTAAACAGTTGAAAAAAACCACGAACCCAAAAAAGAAGAAGAAGCTATTTCAAAATTTGCGCGCGAAATTCTCTGCTTCAAGTTCTGTTTTAGTACCGATTGCAAGATGGCATCGCGCAAAACGTAAGTAAAAATGAAATAATCATTCAGTTTAGTAGCTACAATAACTATTAAGCACTTGCCTATTTACAATAAATCATGTAGGTACCTATACCTATACTTGGTAGGTACACCTACTGGTAATGATTTACTTCTACAAAAATCTTTCATGTTTCAGAGTTAGAAGTACAAAAGAACAAGTAGATTACTTACTGAAGTATATGGCTTCTAACCAAGCTTTTGCGGCGGGCGATTTTCGCTCGCCGCAAGGCGCAAAACGTTATGAAGAGGAGTGGGCCAAGCTCAAAAGCGCCCTTGACGAGCTGGGCCCAAAACGAACTGTGGGGCAGTGGAAGATTGTGAGTACACACAGTCTTTCTTTATGTAGGTACCCATTAACCACAAAACTAGTTCTGTGCTACCTATTACATCTCTTGAAACCTGAAAAAAAAGGTTTAACGTAGTACTTACCTACCTACGTTCTAACATACCCTAGCTACCTACTAAACTATTGTATTACCTAATTTACAAATTGAATGTAGTTCTTCTTAAACTCTATTGGTAGGTTAGGTATGAACGTAATTTATTGATCCTCAGTACCTACTTAATTTAACTTTTAGTGTTGGCGTGACCAAAAACGAAAAGCGAGGCTTGAGGGAGGTGAGCATTCACGGGCGGTGAATGCCACCGGCAACGCAATACCAGTGCCGGACCTCTCCGACAATTCGGCACTGGTACTATGTGCAATAGGCCCGGAGATGGCAGTGGGAATGGGTCCAGCCGAATCCGGAATTGGTGTAAGTGTAACACGCTCATATATAAAATATAAAAAAAAACATTTATACATTGTGATTGTGAGAAACAATTGTAATGAATCATATTATAATAAAGAAAGATAATCATTACTAATGATTTTCTTCCATATTAGGTATTTATTGCACGGTACTTATCTTATCTTGGTACTTACATAAGTACTTAGGTACCTACCTAAAAGGTAGGTAAGTAGATAGGTACCTACTACACTAAAAATAAATGCCTTCCTGCCATCTTATACAATTTCCTCTTTTTTGTGTCAGATGCCAGCAGCTCACAGGGTTAGCCCAAGGTCGCCGCCGCCACCTGCCGCTCCTCGACGGAACCGGGGCGGCGGCGTGTCCGGCGGGCGATACCCAGTGAGAATTTTCTTAACGCTCAGTTGGAGCTCAACCAACTCATAAAAGTAAGTGAATATGTTGGCTACTATTATTTATGTACCTACTACCTACCTAGTAGAAATTCAAATCACACTAATAGATGAAGATCTACCTATCTACTAATAAAAATGTAGAAGCAACTGTCTGTCTGTCCATTGTGTTTGGGTACACACTTACCGTTACAAAAGCAGCTTAGATCATAACAAAATTTGGAATGGAGATAGGTACATATCTTGTACCCACTACCTACATTCTCAATCATCTTTAGTCAATTTTAATGATGGGCCGGTTTTGTAAAACTTTGACTAACCAAGACAGATGGAACGTATATAGGTAACCTACCTACCTAACCTAAAATACCTACAAGGAGAATTAAGTACTCCTTTATTTATTTTTAGTAGGTACCTACCTACCCTACATGTTAGGTATATTGTTGATACTTACGTATGTACTTACCTACCTATTTTGGTTTATAAAGTGGCACATATTTTCAAGAATATGTGTGTCATGTTATTATTATTACCTACACATGGATTTGTTTTCAGGAGCTGATTACTGAAGTGCGCCGTAGCAACGAGCTACGCGAGGAGCACCTAGTTTTCATGTAAGTACCTACATATAAAATTATCTTTTTTTCATTTGGACCCTCAGGGTGGTTGCTTGTTTAATACTTAATCGGCTAAAACATGTTTGTCTCCTATCCAATGAAGCCTAAATCATTTACTAATTGATTAGGGAAAACAGTCTAAGAAAACTTGGGCTCGATTTTGAAAAGTATTAAATTAAAGCTGGACAATCCACACAGCATCATCTAACCCCAGAGTAGGCAGAGCTTGTAATAGGAATGAGTATCTTATCTAACTGGTATTGAGTTTTTTATCATCATCATCATCGGCCTGTCAACATGGTGGACCTTCACCCGCTCTGCCACTGAGGTTGTTAAATAATAATACCTATATAATTTAGTATATACCTAAAATGTTACCTTTGTTTCAGGCGGTCATCAAGCCAACAATAGATTTAAGAAAAATAAAATAATGTAACTATACTTAAAGGTGTATTATTTTAAAATCTTTGGGCATTAAAATGTGTTTGTACAATATCTGCTCGGCGCAGTTGGGCTTGGCGGAGAAGACCAGCAGGGGGCATTGGTGCCGGCTCCACAGCATCCAAGTCTTCTCCTCCCATTTCGCCTTCTTCTAATGGGACCCTGTTAAAACAATGTTTCCAGTTGAAAGAGCGAGTATTTGTATTCACTGCAGCCCAACATCAGCATGTGAATCTGTGGCACTCATTGTGTTAAACTGGTTTATGTATCTACATGTACATTGCACAAGGTAGTACCGGCATAAATCATAGATATAGCCTTTGCTGTGAATATAAGTTTTTTAAGTTGTGCATAAATGATTACCCGAAATGCTTCATTATATTATATACAATGCAGCAGGCATAGATAATTTCCGATGCCTTTTCAGGGGCATAATGTAGGGCTCGGTCGCTGCCTAGGCATCTGAAACTGCCCTTTATGTAGCCGTTTGTGCGCTCTATGCCATTTCTAACTTGGCAATGCCAATTCGTGAACCGCTGCTCCCCGGCATTTTGAGCGTTCAATATTGGCGTAATAAGCCAGGGCTCCAGCGGATACCCAGAGTCACCTGTAACAAAATCAAAAGTAAAAAGAGGAGTTCATCCTTTGAATGCAAATTTAAAATCTGAATAAGATAATTATTACAAACTGGTTAAAGGAACAAAACAGTAGCATGCACTTGTTCTTGCAGGTACATGCGGCCAATCTTTATCAGAATATAAATTGAGTAACGTCACTTACCCAACAGGAAGAAGTTTCCGATTCTGCTGTCGGAAAGCCTCTTCATCTCCCCTCGGATATTCGAATGCTTCCATATAAATGCATCGTGTACCCTTCCGGGGTACCTAGTATTTACAGACAAAATTCTGCATTCTGAATCAGCAATCTGCAAATAAGTGAAAAATAGTAGCACCTATTGACCCTATGTCAGTATTTCAGTGCCCTATTTTCATCTTACACTACCTATCCCATGCCAACTTTCATTCCTCTCTATTGCAAGCCAGTTGTGACAACTCTTTATTAAGAATTATAGAATTTCTAATGGTTTACACATAAGTAGTTTAAATTTAAATTGTCTATGAGGAAATTATGTAAGCCATAACGAATATAAGTGATTTTGATGTGAGTTCATACTTCATTCATCATCATAATAAACTATAAATTGTTTGGCATGTACATATTAAGATATTTGGGCAATTTTATTATAATTAAGACATTTTCAACACTAATTTTCATACACTCAGATATGAGAAATTTCAGTGCAGATCTCAGTTCCTCCATTTAGAGTGAGAAATTTTAATAGTAGATAGCTAAGATTTTAAAAGTTTACCAAGATAATGGCCCTGCTGATGACAGCTCAACATTTTGAAAGTGTAAAAAGAAAGAATAATTATTCATAATCTGTAATATTACCAGCTGCACATTGATGGTATGCACACCCTTCCGCCGATTCTTATACTGAGCCCCTTGTGGCCCAGAAGGAGGGAAAATTGCAACATGTGTGCAGTCGATGGTGCCAAGTATGTCTGGAACATGATATTTTTCTACAAATCCTGCAGCCACACTGCTCCGTGCAGCTTCTGTCCCGGGGAAATGGATCCATTCTGCAAACAGCCTGAAATAATGGCAAAACAAGTGAACCCACTAGTCAAACTAAAATTGTTCCTTAATCTCTTAATAAAATAGGTAGGTAGATAAAATATGGTTATTTATATTAATTAATTAATTAAAAGCAATGCTGTATCCTCCTATAATTTTGGCTTCTGAGCTGTTTACGCCCATTCAAAGGCAAGTGTGCGTAAGTAGGTATTGTTTATAGTCTTGCACACAGCTTTTTCCAGATAAAGGTAAGTAAAATGTTACGAATGAAGAAGACGAAGAGGAGAACCGAGCCGACCTCTCGTCACAAGAAAACTCATTTTACTATAGGAATAATAACAAAAACCAGTCCTTTCATGAGCAGTTAGCCGACGAGACTCCACACATTGCTCTGCAGGGAGGAAGGAGTGCATGCCTACAAATGAATAAGACATCACTTTACTTTACTGCAACCCAATACAAACTTCTTGCAAAAACAACACTTTCATCTCACGAAACCATTTTGGGAAACTCACACTAACTTCTTTCAGAAAGCAAAGAAAACAAAACAAAACTTGTACTTGCAGCAAAGCAATTAAAATTGTCTCTGAGAACCATCAAACAAAACAAACAAATTGTCACCGTCCGTTTTCGTTTGTCTAAAGCTACTACAGACGTCCGATTTTTCCATTCGATTAAAGTCTGCTGTCTGACTCAACTAATAACCGCGTTCAGCGTGCATAACGTCTTGGCGCGGCGGTCGGCGGCGGCGCGGCGCGGGGCGGCGGGGTGGCAGGTAGCTAGAACTAGGTACCTATTTTATTTTCGTTGGCATGATTTTTTTTTGTATCCTGTTTTCTCCCAGAAATAATACTGGCGCATGGCGGGGAGGGGCTTTACTTACATTATTTGTATGAATTCAAAATAGGAATCTCCGATATAGGTACCTACGTAGTGCTTGTGGATTATGCTCCAAACTTTTGATAATTATAAGAGAGCTTTCATATTCTACAATACGATAGATATTATACCTTATACCTAATAGTTGGCAAAGCAATTACCGCCGCGCCGCCGCCGCCAGTGTAAAATGCAGATTATCAAACTAACCGCAAACTTTGAAGTGTTAGATCCGTAAATTTATATAATTTTAGACGACATAAATAGGTATTATTAAAGATCTCTGTAATTTTGTATCAAATACAAAATACCTACTTAATTTAGTCCATATCTTAGGTCCTAGATTGAGATTTATTATTAAGATTTATATATTCATACCCTACAAAACAGGGTACATGAATACTTACAAAACTGTAATATTTATGTTTTGCAATAAATAGGTACCTACTGAATAGATACTGAATACAACTTTTGAATTTGAATCTAGCTAGCGCGCAATGTGAATCGAGCCAGGTGCCCTACATTTATCGAGTGATATAATCGGAAACCAAATCAGACGTCTATTCGTAGCTTTATTTTAGACCTTGCCTCGCGCCTTGGTAGGAGAAACAGCTGACCACATGCAAAAACAAGTTATGTAGGTAGGTACCTACTTTGTCAACTATGTGCCACTTTGGTAAAACGGCGGTGTTCACGTTCAGTAGGTTCCTTCCTTTCCTAGATTGATAGGGTGGGTATATTTTGACTCGCACACAATACCTATCAACGGCCAGAAAACAACAGTTTTCATTGGGATTCAAGAGATTTAATTAGGATTGCAGCTCTGTAGGTATAGGTACCTATATGTATGTAGTGAGTGAGTGTTAAGTACAAACGAACACTTAGGTACCTAGGTAGGTACTACACCTAAATCCAAATTCGAAGAAGTAGGTAGCTAGCAACTTCTTCGAACTTGTATTTCGAAATAGAAACCAAAGGAAATCTGCTGGGAAGGGACTCTTTAGCAATGCAAAATTAGTAGGTACCTGCCTATAGAATGATACAATTACTTACCTCCTGTAAATTGAGTCAGTAAATTGACTGAGGAAGCGGCTGTTTGCAGTCTGGGAGTGACATATCGAATGGTTCTGCCCTATTTGTCGTTGGTAACCCCCGTTGGCCAAAAACTGCACGGAACACAGGACCTAAAATGAGGTAAATAATGTAAGCATTTATGTACCTAGTTAGGTACATTGTAGTCAGAAAGCGACGGCATTGGTTTAGAATAAGGTAGGTAGGTACTCACTTTCAAATGGGCAGGTAAGCCAGAACAATTTTTCGGCTCCAAATCGGACGCTAACCGAGAAATCAAATAAAGTGCCATAGGCTTATTTATGCGCCATATCCGCTGGAACTCGGAATCGGGCATATCCAGAGGGTCGCAAACATCTCTTACGCGTTTTCTTTGTATTTTTCGGTTTTCTCTGTCATTATAGACCGCCAATAAATAATTTTGATACGGTACCGCCATGACCAACAAAATTCGAAAAAGTTCTCGTGAACTCTCGTGCTCAAATTCAAAGACGATAGTTATTCCCGCGCTAAACTGTCAAAAGTTGAGAAAATTTGGCGCGCATGTTAGCGTTTGACGAGAAAAGTTACCACAGATAAGATATACGTTCACTAAAGTCGTTCACGTGATGAGACGTGACGACTATTGGTGCTGCATGCTAGCTACGGTCGAGAAATCGAGATGCCGCCATTTTTCACGAGATAACGAGACGAAACACGCTTCTCGTTGCGCGCATCTTAGCCCTACAGGGCTTGAATAACCAGAAAATACCGGTATGAAAAGGTTAACGGTATGACGTCATACCTTAATATTACGATATCCCTATATAACGGTACCGTTATGTTCCGATACCGAAAAATAGCGATAGCTTTATTTTTAGCAGTAGCGTAATTTTAAAATAAGAGTACCGAAATGATAAAACTATAAATAGCTCTCGGCTCAGCTGCAGATTCTATCGAGCCAGTTCCGTTCTAGTCGAGCGAGTGAGACCGGACAGTCGTGTGACTCGTGCGTTTCGAAGTTTTCTTTCGTATAACCGTTTGCTTAGCTGAGCCAAGTTGCAATTATATTTAATAACTAGCGGCCCGACCCGGCTTCGCAGGGATGGACATTTATTTTTAAACATTTTGGAATAAACGTAGAGTAAATGTAGTTATCTATTATTTCTGTGGCAGGACATTTACTTTTATCCGACTGCCTCGTTGGTCTAGTGGTCGCTTGTTCAACCGCTGAAAATGAGGTCCCGTGTTCAAATCCCGGGTCGGGCCAAGATTTGTATAATTGGGTCTTTTCTAGCAAGTTGGCGGTGTTAGACAGCTTAAGCCGTTGGTCTATCGCTTGACCTCTCCCCGGCCGTGTCGGTCTGCCGTCCTATCGGATTATGAGAGCGAGGGCATAGAGAGTGCACCTATGTTTGCGCACACACTTGTGCACTATAATATGTCCTGCGCATCTTGGTCGATGAGACTGGCCGCCGTGGTCGAAATATCCACATCCCTCACTGCGTTGCACGCACGGGGCCACACCGCGCACTGGCCACGCCGGCGCGGCGGCGGCGGCGGGCTGCGTTTATTTACTACTAGTTTTATGCCCGCGGCTTTGCACGCGTTGTTTCTATGGAAACGTTTAAAGGTGATTTTTATCCCATGTGAACTGATTTATGGGGGTATGTATTGCGATAATGGTATGAATACCGGTATACATACCGGCACCGGTACAAATACCGGTATACATACCGGCAACGGAATAAATACCGGTATACATACCGCTATTTATACTGGTACCGGAATGTATACCGGTATTTATACGGGTACCGGTATGGATACCGGTATTTATATCGGTACCAGTATGTATACTGGTATTTATACCAGTAACAGTATGTATACCGGTATTTATACCGGTACCGGTATGTATACCGATATCGATATTTATATGTTTTCCAGTAATAATACCGGTATTTATACCGGTATGTATTGCGGTAATAATACCGGTATGTATACAGGTATGTATACCGGTATTTATACCGGTACCAGTATTTATACTGGTTCGGTACCAGTATGTATACCGGTATTTATACCGCTACCGGTATGTATACCGGTATTTATACCGGTACCAGTATGCATACCGGTATTTATACCGCTACCGGTATGTATACCGGTACCAGTATGTATACCGGTATAAAATAATGTTTTTCATGTGTGAAAAAAATGTTTTTCTTGTGTGAAAATGCCTTGTCACAGTCAGGGACCAGACAGCTATAGATAGATAGATAGATATTTATACCGGTATGTTTTCCAGTAATCATATCGGCATGTTTACCGGTATTTATACCGGTACCGGTATGTATACCGGTATTTATACCGGTATCGTTATGTATGTTTTCCAGTAATAATACCGGTATTTATACCGGTATGTATTGCGGTAATAATACCGGTTTCTATACCGGTATTTATACCGGTACCAGTATGTATACCGGTATTTATACCAGTTCCGGTTTGTATACCGGTATTTATACCGGAACCAGTATTTATACCGGTCGGTATGTATTGCGGTAATAATACCGGTATTTATACCGGTACCGTTATGTATACCGGTATTTATATCGGTACCAGTATGTATACTGGTATTTAAAGCGGTACCAGTATGTATACCGGTATTTATACCGGTAACCGTATGTATACCGATATCGGTATTTATATGTTTTCCAGTAATAATCACGGTATTTGTACCGGTATGTATTGCGGTAATAATATCGGTATGTATACCGGTATTTATACCGGTACCAGTATGTATACTGGTATTTATATCGGTACCAGTATGTATACCGGTATTTATACCGGTACCGGTATGTATACCGGTATTTATACCGGTACCAGTATGTATACCGGTATAAAATAATGTTTTTATTGTGTGAAAAAAAAAATGTTTTTCTTGTGTGAAAATGCCTTGTCACAGTCAGGGACCAAACAGTTATAAGAAAACCAGATGCCAGATATCTTGGCAATACAGGTCGTTGACCATCATGAAATCAAAAAAAGGCTCTGCTTAAAATTTTTGAAAATTATTATTAGTACGTATTAAATTAGAATAGAATAGAATAGAAATTCATTTATTGCCTTAATTTAGAAAATACACAAATAAAAATATACGTACTACCTAATTAAAACTAATAAACTTAGACAAAAGGAGTAAATTCAGCATTTAGCTGTAGGTAATGCAAAAATGCAAATGCAAGGCACTTATAACGCTAATATTTTGCACTTAGTGTAGACAATCTAGTCTCCACGCTGAATGAAAAGAAACAATAAAAAGCATATTTTCGCATTCTCCCAATGCTTCCCTTTTACAAGGAAAGAAGCCGAATTGACGAATATAAGAACGACCGCGACGTCATAGCTGTGTATTAAGAAGTGTGTTAGAGTGAAACCTCGTTCGACAAGGCAAGTGGCATTCCTATCGAGCGAACTGTAAACAGAGCACTAGCGTCGTTTACTCACGCGTTTTTCGGTACCGAAATGAATTACGTTACGGTACCAGAAAAATACAGGTAGCTACCGGTACCCTTAAAATAATGGTACCGTTATTTTATACCTGTACCAATACCGTTATTTTATACCGGTATAGGTCTACCTTTAAATCAAAACGGTACCGTAATTTTTTACCGGTAGCTTAACCCTATACCTATACCGCTTTCAAGCCCTGATTCAGACTCTTCGCTACCGAGTCGGAATGTGACACAGATTCGCGCGAAATTCTAATATTTTAGCGGTTTTTAATATTTTCTGCATTCTGCAAGTACCTACCTAATTAAACTAGCAGAAAAGTAGTTTTCCATAAATCATAAAACATTTTCTATGATATACCTAAACATGGGTTATGTTTTAAGAAATTCGGATTTAGTGCTACTTTTGGAGCAATTAAAAATATTAGAGTTTTAGTACCTAAAATCAACATAGTACCTAATACCGAAAAAAAACATTAAATCATACTTTATTGTAACATAGGTTCATAAAAAATTGCTTACGATTTGTGATAAACTACTTTTCTGGGAGTTAAGTTCCTTACAGAACTCATAAAATATTAAAAACCTGTAAAATATTTGAATTTCGCGCGAATCTGTGTCGCATTCCGTGTCGACGACTCGGTGGCGGCGGCACTGGATGGCGGTGAGTCTGAATAGCCCTGCAGAGTAGGTATTTTATGTTCCTTGGTAGAATCCACTTAGGTGCGGTGAACTGCGGTGCGTGTTCGCCCGCCGCCCTCAGTTCAGTTTTGTTGGCAGCAGCGCGGCTAGCGAACGTAGTGTCGCCGCTCGCGTTAATATAACGTGAAACTTTCAATAAATTGTAAACAAACTTGTTTATTACGACCAACGTCAACGTTTCTCTAAAGGGACTTTGTACTTAATAAACAGTGAAAGTACCAAGTGAAATCCAGTCGATTTAGTAACTAGACGTCGAAATTACTATGCATTAAGCCCTGTGGTGAAATTTCATTGTGTGCGGGTCTAAAGAGATAGATTTGATTTAGAGTGCATTCATTGCTCTACCGTCTAGCGACATAATTAGTGCATCACCACTTGTGTGCATTTCAAAATGGGAAAAGATTATGGTGAGTTTAACTTTCTTTGTTGGTAAGTAAGGTACCTACATAGAAAAGTACTTAACTATTGTTGATTGTTACATTTGTTACGTAGACCTTGGCAATATTCTAAGGTTGTCTCCTAGTGAGTTGCAAAAATTAACAGTAAAGAAATTCAAACAAATTGTAAAAACCTTCCTGTGCAAAAAGGCTTGCTATAAAATACCAAATAAGCTTGGGACGGGTTTTGCTCCAACTCGGAAAATAACAACTAACAGGCTAAAGGTTTCTTCGTCGCTTCTTAACTTCAACATAAGCGATAGAAATCAAGATCATTTTATTTCCGTGTCATTTACATTTATTGTATTTAAGGAAATAAATAATTTTTACAATTTCCTGAAATTTAAAACGAGCAGAGGAATCAAGGACCTATCTGTATCAAAATTAATCAGAAATAAATATTCGTATGGTTAAAACAATGTTTGGGTCTTTTTATTGTTGGCACACAAGGTACTACTTAGGTAGGTAGGTAGGTAGGTAGGCACATATACTTTCGCCACATTGGTAATTAAAATTATTTATTTTAACTATTTATGGGTATTTTCCCGGTTATATTTTCACCAATAGGTAAGCATGCTGAAACGTCGCGTCGTCATTCAGGAAAATTAAAAACGACAAAAATAACCGAGGAAAGGATAAAACATATTATATGAGGTAACTAAAATGAACTAAACCTAATGTGCTTAAGATCGTGTAATTTTAAAAATTAATTGTTTTAGGTAATTTCACGCCATAGGTCAAATACCTAGGTGCCTGTCTATAAATTGTAGTCTGAGGTACCCAGATGGTTACTTAAACCTCGATTTGAATACCAATCAAAAACCTGCATCTAGCATTTTGAAGCGCATTTTGGTACCTACTACCTACCTACTAACTAAGGCCTTCTAGTCAACGAATAAACGAGGACATTATTCTCGAGTTCAACTGACAACAAAAACCTACCTACTGACTGAGTCACCGGGAACATCATTATTACCTCAAGTTCAGGTCATTTGTCCTATTGTAGCCAGTACAGTAGATGGGACCATTTGGTTAAATTGCCATTTCAATTTAATGTTGCTCGATCGATAAGAGATTCCATTGGCTTAGCCCGAGTTGAAGTTAGCCCGCACGACTTAGGACGAACTCGAACGATACGCAATTTATTTTTTTAATGTAATTATGAGACATACACATCATAAGATAGTCTTATGAATGAGTAATTCAAATTTGACTTAAAATGCTAAGTAAACTTAATGCTAAGAATGTGTCCAGGTAACTCTCTAGTTAGGGTGAAGACACTTTGTTCTTGTGTTCTGTAAGATAGCACTCACTATTTAGTTTGTAACATTAACTAAACTAGGTAACTCGAAAGGTTTTGTTCTTTTGAGTGTTCTCACTATGGTTGTGTTAATAAAAATCTAATAATTAAAAGTTGAGAGCGAAATGCGAATGATAGGTACATTTCATCTTACGTTTCAGTAGCCTGTACGCATCTTTAAAGTTAGGGACACAAAGATTTTTATTGCCTCGTCTATTCCTTACAACGACATCGGACATTACATGAAATAAGTCGACTTTATTTTTCATCATCATAACAGTGTATTTCTTATTTATAACTAGCGACCCGCCCCGGCTTCGCACGGGTGCAAATGCTGATACTAAATATACTACAGAATCGGCCCCCCGGCATCCATACGTCCATTACATAGCTGTCATTTGCGTTTTGTTATTCCAAGTCTGATTCTTTTTTGTTATAAGTACTACCACGTTTTATAGTGACTGACGTTTTATGTCAAGTCACACGGGAACGCTGTCGAACGGGATAAACAGTATCCTATGTCCGTCTCCCGGCTCTAAGCTACCTACCAACCAATTTTTAGCCATATCGGTACAGCCGTTCTTGAGTTATAAATAGTGTAACTAACACGACTTTCTTTTATATATATAGAAATTGTACACCTGTCATTACAGGCACACCTTTCCACCATTCACAACCATAATAAGTAGAGTCACAGTCATATAATACTAATGAATACGAAAAATTGTAAGCAAAGAAAAAACAAACAGTAGAAAAAAATTAAAACTAGTATTTATAAATGAAACAGTTGAGCTAATAGCAGAGTACTCTACACTACACAATAAGTGCAACACCACTTGTCTGCATTTCAAAATGGGAAAAGATTATTGTTTCTTTGTAGATACTTACCTAGGTACATAGAAAAGTAGGTCCTTAACTATGGTTAATAAGATTGCTGCAAACAATCTAAACGTAGCTCAACTGATCCAACACGGCTGTGTATCCCGCCATCATATTATAATTTGTGTTCAGCAGCGGTATTTTAATTAATTCGATTCGGGAACGAATCGAATCCGACGGATCTATAAAACGCTACTTTGATTTCGCCTCTGGGTGAAGATCGAAAATCCGAAGCGAATCTGTTGAATAATGGCCATGTCAATGAGGAGGAGCTCCTTATTTCGATCATCAACCCGAGGCGAAATCAAAATAGCGTTTTAAAGATCCGTCGAATTCGATTCGAAAACGAATCGATTGAATTATCGGATCGGCTCCGAAACCTCGTGTTCAGTATGCCAGACCGGCTCGAAGCTGTAAGGCGGAGGAGGCAATACCTGTTATTAAAAATTAAATAACATGTAAAACATACATACATAAAAATTAATGTTAATTGAGTTTTTGGACACTAAGCTAAAAATGGCTATTTTAGTTATTCCGTGATCATCATATCATGGCGCATGAAACTGCCGAAATATTGGAAAGCTCAAAACTCAAATCATGGTAAATATCCCGTTATTTATGACTTTAGGGCTATTTTATTGTTTTATCTTTTTTTAAGTTATTATTAATTATGTATAGTTTACTATAGTTTCAAAGAAAGCTGATAAAATTAGCAATAAAACGTTTTTTTTATTTTAAATCTCTTTAGTTTAACTTCAATAGTTTAGAAAAAATTGAAATTTTAAAAGCGTGATAGGTGCTTTGTTTTGCAGGCCAGTATACCTAAATACATTCTACATGTATGTACCTACTAATGTTACGTACATAAGTATTCATTATCAGTCGAGTCATACTCTTTGTCAGGTTGTTGCAATGGTCCTTGCCCGCTTTCAGTTTTCCAACGAGTCGGTACAGCCCCAGATTATTCAAATGTAGCTTCGAGGACTGAGCAGTGAGCATTCGCAATCGTATTTTCCGGTCTCAGATGACCTTCGCAAACTAGAAACACAGCCACAGATTAAATAAGTTACTTAACTGTAGCCAACACGTCATTATCAACGATTAGATTCTAAATTGGATCAGTAGCAGAGCGTCGTACACCCATATCTATTACTAATACCGTTTACACGGTTTTATCAAAGGTCTACACAAGAATATAGGTAAATAACAGAACTTGATTAAACATTAACTCTACCTACTATTTAAGAAATTAGAAAAAAAATACATAGTACTAGCTTATTTACATAATAATAGCTTATTTTTAATAAATTACATAATACTAGCTTATTTTTAGGGTTCCGTACCTCAAAAGGAATATATATATATATATATAGGATATTACTATAGGACTTAGTACGTCTGTGTTCACCAATAGATAATCGGACAATTAGCCTGCTTCGTCGGTTAACTATGACGTTTAATATATGAAAACTCACTTGTCAAAAACTGCAAAACAACTGTTTAAAATTTAACCATCTGTTGGTGAAATTGGGTCTTATAGTATCACTTTGTTGTCTGTCTGTCTGTCCGTCTGTCATCCCCCTTTTCTCAGGAACGCGTGGAGGTATCGAGATGAAATTAACATCAAATACTTACTCAAGTCGTAACTTCTTGGAGCCTCGATATAAATAAAACTTCTAAGTCAACGCAATCAAAAGTTACAGCCGTTTATGCCCGAATATTTCGAAATTTCCAAGGGAATCACATGCACACAAAACCTATAGGGTACTTCCCGTAGACCTAGAATTATTATGAAATTTGGCAAGAAGCAAGGTCTTAAGCACAAGCAAAAGAATCCGAAAACAGTAAATTTGTAGTTTATTCACTAAAAAAATACTATAAGATCTCGCCATGGACCAAAATCTATAGGGTACTTCCCGTTAACCTTGCATCATAAAATTTGGCTAGAAGCAAGGTTTTTTAGCACAAGGAAAGGAAAAATTCCGAAAACCGTAAATTTGTAGTTTATTCACAAAAAAAATACTTTTTCTTGCCAAGGACTAAAACCTATTGGGTACCTTCTTCCCGTTGACCTAGAATCATGATATTTGGCAAGACACAAGGTCTTACAATTATACGGAACCCTTAGTGCGCGAGTACGACTCGCTATTTCATGTTTTATTTATTTTATCATTCAATTCGTTTCTGAATAATTACGAAGAATCAATTGAGGACTAAGTCCCGTAGCTCTTTCTAGAAACCAGCAGCTAGAAATGTTATTTACTCGAACTATGAAATTATTCACAGTTCAATACTTTCCGTTTTCCCTCCAATTTGACGAAGTCATATCGCGCGTCATGTAAATAAATTTAGCGTATTTGCGGCGACGCGGTCTCTCTACACTACAATCTCTACCATCCGAGACGTAAATAAAGCTACCGTCACCGTTCACTGCTGACATTAGGCGCCGTTCATGTATTGTGAAAATTTGATGGACTACATATTGCGTTTATTGCTACAACACTCATGCTTAATTGTACTAAAACATAACTGTAGGTGCATTGAACAACACGTTGAATAGACATGATAGAGTAGAGGCCTAGGAAAACTTAACTTGGAAATGATCAAAATGTAAATTAGAGAAGTTGAATTTGAACTCTGTTATTTTTGCGTGTTAAGGGTCCGGCGACGGATGAATTTCCCATACAAACGTAGTACCAAAATGATTTGTAATTTGAGAAAGTTTTCATCATGGTTTGCTATTATTCGCGTTAGAATAGTATTTATACAGGTTCCTACCATAAGATTTTTTCAAAATACTTATCTACACAATTACTAAGACAACATTCATTCTTTGATGTAAAAATGCGATTAGGTTTAATTTCATTTCAGAAAGGTATTTTGAAAAAAACTTGTGGTAGGAACCTAGACAAATACTATTTTAATACAAATAATAGCAGACCATAGTGAAAATATGCTCAAATTAAAAATCATTTTGGTATTACGTTTGTATGGGAAATTCATCCGTCGCCGGACCCTTATGTATCTAACTGGTACGTAACGTTATGTAGGACTTCCGCTACGAAGAGCATAATTTTAGCTCGGTACACGGATGACCCCGTTTTCCATAATAAAAGACTTCAACGCGCATGCTGCGCAATAGTGCTTAAACAACCTCACATTTTTTTTTCTAAAATAAGTAAAAGCTATGTTCATTATTGTACCTATGTATACTTACTCTATTTAAGGGACCTATGCTATTAATTTACGACTTAGGTACAAGTGGGCAATTTAATATCACCTTGGTAGGTGCGTGCGTCCTCGTGCTGGTCGATTTCGACTTAACCGGCTGTTTACGCTGGACAGCCATAACCTTGGTATCCACCATGTCACTGTGAAATATTCTTTACATCGATGTGCTCATAGCTCACAAAAAGATAGTAAGTTCTGTGTCGTTGCGGTGTACACAAGGCTTATGGGATTTTGAAACGCGTTTTATGTGTACATTAACCAACAATATCTGAGTAAAGTTGCCAGGTTTATTCTGAAAGTGAATGTTAAATAGTGATAAATGTATCGTCTTGAAGCTATTTACTAGATACTCTAAAACGGTCCCATTTCAGTGCGCGACCATCTTAAGCGGCTATTCAATTCCCCGCTCATTATAAAACCTGTTTTGAATTAACAAGCTAACATTAGGTACCTTAGGTATCTACGATATCGCTATCGTGAGTGCGGTTGTTTAACCGGCATTTTATTAACAAACATGATAGAAACCCAAGTGCATAAGATAAAAACACTCACAATGCAATATGATTGAAGAGTTAGCTTGTAATATAGACAAAGGAAAAACCACGTTCAGAGGCATGCTTCTCACAGTAACAAGAAAATTGCGGATGCGGATTGCAGCATGCTCGCTCACGCAGCTGTTCTAGTAGGTCAAGATAATAAAACAATAACAGTGGCGGGATAGAATGATCATTTTATCACGTCTAAAAGTCTTCTTACCGAAGACTACAAGGACCCTGATTAAATATCGGCTCAGTTCTCGATCTCGATTAGTGTATTGTATTAAGTATATCAGTTATCTAGTACCCATAACACAAGCTCGGCTTAGCTTGGGGCTAGATAATGCTGTGTGAATTGTCCAGCATTATTATTATTATTATAGTTAGATGATGACTGAACCCTCCGGATGAAGAATGGGATGCTAGAATGGATGCTAGTAACCGAATCTTTAAAATCTACAGAGACTGGGCCAATTCAAGCATTATTTTAAATAGTTCAGGAACATTAATTCACATTCTTCGAGAATTATTTATTCAGTTCTTTAAAGGTCCAAGTTGAGTAGATATACGTCTATAAAACAAACTAGGCAGGCATATTTTCAAATCTAGATGGTTTCTGTTAAAAATCTTCAATGTAACTAAGTTTTTTTTTTGCGAAATTCAAAACTCTTTCCACCTAAATTAACCTATCTGCGTCGCAGTGTTATCAATGAACAGAGTTAGCGATAAGAACCAACCAGATTAATACGATAGTTCCTATCAGGCGTACACAAACCTAACCTAAAAGCAAAAAGTGTATTGTAAATCTAAGAATGTGAAAATTTAAAACAACTTTACTGTGATTTGATGACAAAATGGGCTGTTTCGATGACTGTTGTTCCTCTCCGAATGAAAACCGTAAGTTTGAAGTACCTACTATGCAGGTGTTAACAACATCGCTAACAGGATCCGGCACTATGTATGAACATGGTGTAAAATCCTGTTATGTGAGCGAAGCATAGGTATGAACCTATGGTAATTTTCTGAAATAGGAAGGTGTCAAAGTAGGTAAGGCACCTGAGTCGTAAGTGGAGATAGAATAATTATGTTTAAGTGATTACATACTGGATTAAACTTATCAATTTCCTGTTAGTCATAGCTCGTTGTGATTTCCACTATAACAAAATAGGTTATTGATTGATACCTTATCATATTTTACTTGTGAATAAACAAAAAATGCATAAAATAATAAAAAAATTCACGTCATACACCTACATGTTCCATTGGTGATATAAAAAGACCCATGAATACGTTTTGGTGATATAACATGAAACACACACAACATCTCGGTGGCCAAAACAGAACCTTTGGTCGGACACTAATGGCAATATACTTTTTAACCTGATATGGAGTTTGACATGTTTGATATCCACAGACATATAATATTATCATGCGGATAGGAAAGACGAGCAAGCAATTTCTTTGTATTAGGAGACTAAAACGCTTTTTCACAAAAGTTTGTTTAAATTGTCTGAACGTACTTACATAACTAATTAGGTATGTTCAAAAACTTGTCTCAAAATTTATCGTCAACACTTACAAAAAGTCTGACAAAGTAAATAAAAAAACCCTCATAAACACAAGAAACCTGAAACTACACACTCCTCTTTAGAGTTTCGTACCCGACAGGTGCAAACGAAACCCTATTACTTTTTATATTATCCTCCGCTGTCTGTCCGTCTGTCATCATCTCATGAACCGTAAGAGCTAGACAGTTGAAATTTTCACAGAATGTGCTTTTCTCTTGCAGCTATAACAACAAATACCTACTAAAAATTAAATAAATATTAAAATGAAAGGCTCCCATGAAATAAACACGATATTTGGCCTTTTTTGCTTTAAGTTTGTCGAGGTTTTATCTCTACAACCATAATAGGTAGACACATGGAACTGCCTATACAAAAGTAACAACTTTAATACAAACAAATATTTAAAAAAAATAAAGTGAAAAATTTAAGGGGGTCTCCAAACAGTTGGTGTTTGAGTTTCGTTTGAGAAATAGGTTTGAACGATGGGACGAAACCCTCCGTGTGCGAGTATACTAGCGCTTGGCCGATTTATTTGGACAGTCGAGTAAAAATCAGGACAGGTAACAAAAGGAAAAAATAAATACAGTTTTCTTAAAGTACGTTTTTTTCAGGGGAGCCTATCCGGTACGACCCTACGTTCAACGGGCCCATCCACAACCGTTCCTGCACCGACATACTCTGGCTCATCTTGTTCATCCTGTTCCTAGGGTTTTGGGGATGGATCGGCTTTTACAGTGAGTATTTTAATGGGCAAGGATTTACAAATGAGGAAAACTTTAAGCGAGGAATCATTCATAATATTTGGGTGTTCTGAAGTATAAGAAGCATACGAACAAACCTCGAGAGCTCTAAATAAGGTTTTTTTTTCGATTCGTGGCAAAGGTGAAGGAATATTAATTTAATTAATAATAATAACTTATTAAATGAATTGAGTAGGTATACATAAGTATTTGTAGTTTATGCACTCAAACTTGTGTGTAAATTAATTACACAAAAAACTAGCTTCTGCCTGCAACTTCGCACTCGATTTCCCGGATAAAAGTAAGCTTATTCCCCAGGATATCATCTATCTCCTTGTCTTTGATTAAAATCCGTTCAGCCACCGCCGCGCCCCGTGTAGGAAAAAGTAACAGAGGGACAGAATTATTTTCTATATAGCCAATCTTAACTCCATAAAACTGCGTTGCTACTTTTAAGTAGGTAATTATTTATATCACGAAATTAGTAATTTCAATGTATCTATCAACGAGTCTAACGTTATCAGATCAAAATTGTGATAAGATTCCAACAGGTGATAAGGTAATTTATTTACTATTTAATTTGATCATTGCTATATACCTATATACGCTATAATACCTTGATATTTGAGGAACATTTATGTAAGTAGGTAGGTATTACCTAATTAAACATAGAAGACAAAAAAAGACTTTAAAAAAACATAAAACTTTCACTCGGAACTTTTACAAGTATGTCGGTTTATATGATTTTTTTTCTCCTCAGGTTTCCACAATGGTAACATAGAAAGGTTACTAGCACCGGTAGACACAGAAGGCAAACGTTGCGGACTCGACTCAGGACTGGAAGACAAGAAGTATCTCGTCTTCTTCGACATTGCTCAATGCTTGTCCCCGGATACACCCATCGTTGGGTGTAAAACGACACAGGTAAATTCATTGAGGATTTAGGTTAGGATTCAGCCATCGGTTTCGGATTGATTTATAGCCCATAGCGCATCACGGTCTCAACGGAAGACCAGCGCTATGGCATGATCTGCTCTACCATAGCACATGCTGAGTAGAGCCCGATTTTGTCAGTTTTCCTATTAATTGAAGGTTTACATATATATTTTTATATATTTTTATCATTTTACGTTTTACTTATACTTACAATAGATTTAATTCATTGTTCAGAAAGGTTTATGACAAGTTCAATTCGTTCTCAGGTGTGCGTAAACAGATGTCCGGACAGAACGATACAATTCCGAGCACAAATAGACGCCTCGTCATTTGAAAGTTTGAGATCTAGTATGGTGTGCACATACGATATCAATGTCCAAACCCTAAGATACAACGAAGCACTGGATCTCATTGACAGAGGGAAATGCGCGAGCTATGTCGTGAAGAGTCAACCAGGTACGTTTTTTCAAATGTTTTTTCCGAGTTGTGAATGAGTGTTGTTTTATCTAGATGAATAATAAGACGTGCCTCTAATCCTTGTGATTATCTAACCTACGAGTAGCATGTTTGTGAAAAGACGTATAGGTTTGAAATAAAAAGATAATGACTACCGCAGTGCTATTCCGGTGCATTGGGGATCTATCCACCATCCAATGCAAGGGACCGCCTAAAGTTGAATCCACATGGACAAAGAGCAACGACGGCGGTACCTGCATCAGGAACCCTAAAGAGTCCCAGAAGTCTCTGTTGAACAGTGCCACGGCCCTCGATTCGTACATCGGCTGGATCGCCGCTAGCTGGGTCACGTTCTTCACAAGGAACGAGCGAGAGACCCACATTGTATGTACCATGTACAGGAACGGATCGAACCTATGCAAGCTTTCCTAATCCCTAATAGCAAAGTCCTCTAACCTCTTACAACTAATGCTAGACAAGCAACACGCTATACCTATCTGTATATATATATATACCCTTGTACAATTTCTGCATGTTCTATGATAATGTCACGATATACTAAACTAACTGGTGATGTCGGTGCGCGCAGTGTTCGGGCGGTGCTTCGTGAACGTAACCGAGGCGGTGCATAAGATAGAGTCACTCACCGGACAGGACGAAACCGAGGTCCGCGAAAAGTTCGCAGAGTTGGTGAAATTTCAGGAGGTAGATTGCACGTTCATTGTATTTTGGTTTTGGATTTGTAGTATTTGTTTACATGGCTGGCATGACATCACAGGTACCTACTTGGACTTTTAAGGAGTCAAGACAAGACCAGCAAAGGCGAGGAATACCAATCAAATAAGTAGCTGCGCCTGCTATGTCGATGCTACCATGTAATGCTTAAATAGCCTAAAACTTTTAAAACTATCATGGTTATTAACACTAAAGTCACTTGGTGCGCCTTCAGTTATTCCGTGATCATGGCGCATGAAACTGTGCCGAAATATTGGAAAGCTCAAAACTCAAATCATGGTAAATATCCCGTTGTAAATGACTTTAGTCTTAAGTAGCTACTCACGTAGTTTTAATTAGTTAAACGCATGCTCCATCAATTAGCTAAGTAATTAATGGTATGCGGTTAAGAACACTGAGTATAGAAGAGTAACAAAAGATATCTAGTTTTTACGTGTGCCACCTTTGCTGCGTCAATAACAAAAACTATTTCAAAAATAAACTTACGCACACCTATATGGTTTGCATGATAAAGCAAATCATGTATGCATTCTTTCAATAATAACATTCTCACAAACACAATGCTAGGTCTACGAACTACACTGAGTTGATGTGATGAGTAATCTAGCCTTGATGTAAGCCTTAAACTAGACCTACATTCATGCATGTTGGCGCAGTTCCAAAACGATGTGGTTTTTACATAAATTATTCAGAACTTAGAAATTTCATATTATACCTTCTTTGGTCAAAGGAATAAATAACATTTTGAGGGATGTCTTTCTGTGTTGATGTTTGCTGGTACCTAACTTCACGCGTTTTGTTTTTTTGGGAAATGTGCCTCCCGACGTGTACTGACCATTTTTTTCTGAGCAGTTGTCCGCGCAAATAGTTCAAGACCTGGTGCAGTCCCGCTGGTACCTGCTAGGGGCTCTCTTGGTCGTCGTGGTGGTGTGTTTCATCTACATCCTACTTCTGCGATGGGTGGTGGCGCCGGTCGTCTGGGTATCCATCGCCGGCCTCTTGGCTTTGCTCGGATTCTGTACGTATAATTCTAACTCTATGTAGGGGTATATACTGCTATCTACATTGACATCTCGCATGGCCTTCTCTTGTGTTTTCAATACGAATGTATTTTTTTTTGTTTATCTAGCGCACACGGCTCTCTGTAAAAATCAATCTCCCTTATTCTATTTGGAACTAAGTACCTATATATCTGTAGAATTTAATGATATTTTCCTTATTATCGAACTACGTCACTGTACTTATGGATACGCTTTTTGTACCAAACAAGTGTTTTTGACCTAGAATGACCTGTGACAATTGAGTCAATCTGGATTCAATTTAAATTGTTGGCGTTAGTATATCTATCACATCACCCTATGGATATACCAGTTTGAACTGAATACGTCAATAGACGGTTCGTCC
This sequence comes from Eupithecia subumbrata, assembly GCA_949316285.1. NCBI lineage: Eukaryota > Metazoa > Arthropoda > Insecta > Lepidoptera > Geometridae > Eupithecia > Eupithecia subumbrata. The sequence goes on from OX438648.1 coordinate 4,346,464, forward strand.
GACTGCACAATATTGCTTACACAGTCTTAAATGGATTAGAACACTTATCACAAATTGTCGACCTTCACGATCTGCACAGATCAATTTGCAACATTTAAGTCGAAGAATTTTGTAAAAGGGATCATTCTCATCTTAGTAACCTATAGAATAATATCCAGGAAGGTACTACTGTCATCCGAAATATTGTCATATTTTCAGCTGTAAATACCTACTAACAGCGAATAGGTACCAAAGCAGTCTTCAGAATTGATTCAGCAAGAAAACTTTAAAACAAAGGAGTCATTTTCAACTGCAAACTCAAAACAATAGCATATTGATACGCCAGTAATCAGAGATGTTATTTTTTAGCGGTGTACTTGTGCTACAAAAACTACGCGTATTACAAGGCGAATCCCGTACAACTGGTGCAGACAACGAATCTAAAGGGATATGCGCAGTCCATCTTCAGCAAGCACCAGACATGGCTCGCGTTGATGATCGCTGTGGCTGTGATCCTCGTCATCATACTCTTTATGGTCATCTTCCTGAGGGCGCGAATCGTTATAGCTACCGCACTCATCAGGGAAGGGAGCAAGTGAGTAACTTGTCTTCTTTATAATAATCAAACAACAGACAACACAAAAAATCATGTAAGTCCATAATTATGTAAGTCACAATTTTTTCTTAATTCTATGTTAGTAGTAGTCATGAAAAGTGTCACAAATTTAATCCCAAATACTGCAATCGCATAGAGATGAAAAAGCTGTATGGTGCCGGCTTAGAATTTGCACCACAACAACTCTTCCCGCAGGTGTCGTTAGGAGCGACTAAGGGATATCCACCGGGGGCGGGCAGCAGCGCCCCCTGCAGAACAATTCTACCACCGAACTGCGATCCTCAACCCGCATGCTCAGCGTGGGGATTATGGGCATTACCACCTTGAGATAAAAGTCAATAAGGCGCTTATCAGGGGGAGGCCTGCGTCCAGCAGTGGACCAATACAGACACTTGAGGTTAAAGATGAAACTATTTTGAATGTCGTTGTTATTGTTACATAATTTTTCTCAAATATTGTATTAGAGATGTTTACCCTGTTTGTTTGTAACCAAACAGAGAGCTAAGATTCGGGAAGATGGATAATGTGTTACAAATGGAAAATTGTCGCTGTAAATAGTCATAGTTATGACGTAACATGCCTTGGGGGCATTACAGTCTATTTACGTCGCGTTTCATTTCGACCACCCAGATTCTATAAATAGTTTTATCTACACTAATGTTATAACATTCTACTTATGTTTCCAATACTTGACTTATAATTACTACTGTTATAGCGCAGATAACAAAACACTCAATTTAAGCAATTTCACATGATGGTATAATATCCACATCGATATCGTAAAATCTCAACAAAACGCGACCAATTAACCTGGCGAGCCTTATGTCAAAATCCTCATACAAGTTGTATAAAATTTTGATATTAGGCTGGCTTTTGAAAACAGTTGGGTTATACGTGAAAACTTCGTCGAAACTACTAAACTTACATACACAAAACTCTTTGGTAAGATCTTATTCAAGTCTCAAATACGATCTTGAACAGTATAGAAAACAAGACGAATGAAGTAATTATAAATATTCCGACTCCGTCTACGAGCTCTACTGCTTGCCCCGCGGCCGCTACAGCTGCTGGATCAATAATTAACATTAACTTTCAAAATTGTACCATCCAAAATTTGAACAATTATTATAAATAAACTATTGTCAGCTTTTACTCTTGTTGTTTGATTAATTGCATTAGTGAAGATAAAGTAGTGTATGCAACTGCATATAACACGGGTATTAAAACACTCGTTACTATTATGAAACTCGCTGCGCTCGTTTCATAAACTCACACTCGTGTTTTAATGCCCTTCATTATATGACAGTTGCATAAACTACTATTATCAATTTCACATGGTTTTTTATTTAATTCTTCCTCTTGATATCCTTGAGCTCCAAATAATTGTTATCACAAACGGCAAAACATACTAACGAACTGTTTAAGTACAGGCCACTGTTGATAATAATGTTGAAGGTTATCATTGTAAAATTTGAATAAGAGCCGGGCCTACCTACGGGTTCCTGAGTAACTTCGATTCTGATAACAACGATTGAAAAGTCAATTGAAAATTAATAATTTGACGTGTTTTAAATAACGATAAACCGACTTAAAATTATTCTAGTGGCGAAATCTAGTTAAAATTCGAGTCTAATTTAGTTTGATGATACATGGAGGTATACCTTTTCAAATAAAAAAAAGAATTATCGAAATCGGACTACTCTGTAAAAAGTTATGCGTGGTCAAATATTAAAAAAATATATATACGCTTCGACTTGAGAACCTCCTCCGTTTTTCGTCGGTTGAAAATGAAAGTCAATTGAAAATCTAATCAATTGAAAATTCGATCGAAAAAAAGAATCTAAAAAAAGAAATCAATTGAAAATCAAAAATTCAACTGATAATCAACGAAAAAGTCGATTGAAAATCAATGAAGGTGGATTGTTACGTGCTGGCGCGAGGTATTTTGTGATTTTTAATTTTATCTACGTTCTACAAGGAATAAAACTAACGGAAAAGTAATGAATGAAGCAAATTGTACACCATTAAAATGCCGATATCTCTAAGATTTTGTATGGAACTTTTATCTAAGCTTTTGTATAACGTATCGTTGGAATCGTTATGAAGTAATAATACATTTAAATGTTTTAGTCCTGTATTAGGTACCTTATAATGTATTAATAATTTTAACTTGAAATACTTGAAATCAAGGTGAGCGAATTTTCTCCAGTTTATTGTAGTAAAGTGGTTATACAAAATTTAGAAAAAAATCTTCTATCTTACAAAAATTTTGTGTGTGATTCTAGCCGCTATTATTCTAACTCTCGACTGCTAATTGTGTTATTTAACTGACAAACTGTAACAGATACCCTCAACTTCAATTTGTAATCCAATATTTTGGCTAAACAATGCAATTTCATATCAAAAAAATAGTTATGTTAATAAATGCATATGCTCCTCTAAAGCTTGCATATTTTGTAGGAATGTTTCTATATCTTTATTTATTTATTTTAAAACTACATTTAAATACTTATCACAAGGTAATTATGTTTTGTAACGCGAAGTTTAAAAGTACCTTCGTAAGTTTTGCGCCCGCCCTAGCTTCAAAAACATTTTTTATTTGAGTCTGTTTGTGCATTCTAGGATTAAATTTTTTGACGACCTCCGTGGCGCAGCGGGCGAAGGTCCGCCTACGACGCAGGAGGTTGCGGGTTCGATTTCCGCCTCGGAACAAATTTGTGTACGATCTGCAGAAATTTGTTCCGTTCGTCTGGGTGTTTTCTATGTATATAAAAAAATCTATCTATGTAGTGTATTGTTATTAAGTATATCAGTTATCTAGCACCCATAACACAAGCTCTGCTTAGCTTGGGGCTAGATAATACTGTGTGAATTGTCCAGCATTATTTATTATTATTTATTAAATTTACACTAGTAATTGTAGGTACCAGGCTAATGTTAATTAAGGTTTTGATAAAGAATTTTTAAAAATTGAATCTTTGAAAGCTTGGGGATTTTAAATATTGTAACAGGAATATATCCCAATTCGTGAAACGTCTTGTTTCAAGACAACAAGACGAGAAATAATTCTTCAAATAATGTTTCAGAGCGGTATACGACGTAAAGTCAACGATATTCTTCCCCGTCCTCCCGTGGTTCGTGCAATGCGCGGTCATAGCGTACGGCGTGCTAGTGCTAATGCTTCTCATGTCAATCGGCGAGTCTGCCTTCAGCGTCGTCAACTTGAGCCAAGACCCTGGCTGCAGTTGCACTAATTACAAAGAGGCAAGTAAACAAAGTTGCGAAGAGTTGTCCCAAAAGAGTTCCGCGAGTCCAGAAGACTATACCAACAACTCAGCAGTGGGAGAAGTTGAGTTGTGGTGTAGACGACGTAGACGATGATGATTAAACAAAATGATAAGTCTGTACGTGAGGACAGTGTATCAGCTCTACGAAATCGCTCATTTTCATGTTGAATAAGAAACTGCAATAGTTATAAAACTGTGAAATTCAGCAGTCAGTCTTAGAGCAGTCTCAGAGCTGGTCAGACCAGATCTCATAGTCAAAATCGGACCTTTTCCTTGTCCTCTTGCAGCATTTTCAAAGTTTCAGCTAGAGACCATCATTTCATTGTGAAACCGGAAATTCGGAAAATCAATTCGGATAGAAGTTGGCGCCTGGCGGTGCGCCAATGAAATGCTGTTTCATCATCGAAATGTTTTGCTTTATATGAAATCCGATAAGTTTCTTAAAATTCAATACCGCAAGACGAATTCACAAAGTCATACGACCTAAATTTTTGTCTAAGCTTAGACGCTCTTCGTTTTCAAAAAATGTGGACATACCTACTGCGCCTGCCACATATACTTATAGGGCCGCACTGTTGAGAACACTTATTGAAAAAATTAAACACTAGTCAGCGATTATAGAACTTACGTCATCATCAGTGTGTATTCCAATGTGCAGGACTATGTGGCATGTCACCCGCTACAGTTTGCGCAGGAGTGCAAAGATTCCAGCACCCCCACCGGGATGTGCCAGAACGCTACTTGCCACTTCACGGGTATCGACAATCCGAAGAGTGTGGTGTGGTTGCAACGTAAGTACCATAACCTACTTCATTAAACGTTCCTTTAGGTACCTTTCTACTACAATAGACCTGTTACTCTCAAAAAACTTAAGACTCGGTGTACCATTCCATACATCGAAATTATTGAAACACACATTGATAGTACTATCAATGTGCGAACCATCCTAGGTACTTTAAATTAAAATAATTATTTTACTGATTCAGGTAAACTCTTTGTTTTATAGGTGTTGTAATGTTTACTAAAGTTGAGCAAAATTTTGTGCACCTACCTAACCTACTACTTAGCCCTTTTTAATAATAAAAAAGCGATTAATTATGTTTCGTATTTTCCTTGATACAACGCCAACGCCTTGTCTAAACGCTAGTATCACCTAATAGATAGATATAAACACACTAAAGAAACAATATCTACTTACAAAGCGAATTGCTGAGAATCGCAGAAGGACAAAGAGCGACCTTATCGCCATGAGCAGGCTAATCAATCACCAAGAAAACTTCTCATATTGACCCTTTTTGTTGAATCAGTTGCCAATCTGCTGGGATTCTTCTGGACGATGTTCTTCGTCAGCGGAGTGGCCGACATGATGTTGGCTAGCACCTTCTCCACGTGGTACTGGACCTTCAAGAAGAGAGACCTACCCTTCTTCACTCTCACCTCTGGCATCTTTAGGACTATCCGGTCAGTTGTATTAATTTTGTGTGTAATACTATATACCTATGTGCTCCTTCAAACCAGGAATGTTACGGAGCTCCGACTCCGATTCCGATATGTCGGAACTTCCGATTGATACTACACCTTCGGTTCCGACTTCGGTTTCGAAACTCTCAATCGGAGGTTTTAATCGGAACTCACTCATTTTAATTAGTTATCTCTTAGATTCTGATTTGGACAATGAAGCTGAAAACAAGTGCGATTTGGAACTACTTTATTGAAGTTTGTGCAGATATAGTCAAAAGATATTTAACGAGAGGCAGTCGACTACTTTGTTTAAATGTCATTTTAAGTCTGTGCATGCTACTGAATACGATGAATTTATCAATTAGAAACTGAAAAGATATATAGAGTACAGCCTTCGACTACAAGAAACTTTGATGAAGAATCAAAAATGGTGTAGTTCTGATGCTAAATAGGTAGATGGAAATAGACAGATTGATTTCTGAAGTGATAGCTTTGCAAGATCCTCTTCAATTTCGTTGAAGGTATTGGATTTCGGTGACTTATAAAGCTAATTGTGTCGAATTATCAAGGGGAAGACGGTTTTTTACCGAATATATCTGGCGGCACATAAAATAAATGATCTATTGAAACAATAAGAGAAAATCCTGCAAATCAGAAAATCCTGCGCTTACTGGTGCAGCTGCTGCAGGAATATATATGCCATCACCTTCGAATCCGCCTCCGCTTCCGACTCCGGTTCCGGTTCCGATTCCGACTCCGACAAACCAAATTTTAAAACTCCGACTCCGACTTCGGTTCCGTTAAACCACCTCCGTAACATCCCTACTTCAAACTATTATCAACTATTTTATGCCGTTCTAGCCGTTCTAGGAACGTTTGAAGGTGATTGAACTGATTTATGGGATAAAAAGCCTATGTTTGATTCCAGGATTAGAATTACCTACCTGTATGCAAAATTTCAGCCCGATCCTTTCGGTATTTTTGGCGTGAAGAGGTAACAAACATTCATCCATCCATCCATCCAAACTTTCGCATTTATAATATTAGTGTGATGGATGAGGCGTTATCTAAAAACGAGAAACACTCTATTTACCTAAGGACTCAAAAACTGGCGCGGATCTTTCGCGGAAGAACAGAGGTCGTCATTGGGATGTCCAACTATGCACAGTTTATCTGGGTCTATGCCATTTTAATTTGATAGATCCAAATTCATAATGCTCTCTTTTCAGTCCGATTAAACTATCTTTCTGGCGCTCATTAGGGGAGGCCTATGTCCAACAGTAGACTAATATAGGCTGATGATGATGATGATGAAACTATTTTTGACCATTTTTGAAAACGCCTTATTGGTGACAATTCTTTTCATTTAAAAGTTTATTGTCGACTGTTCCGCTAACTTTATTATAATTGATAGAATTGATAGTGTCATTATTAACTGGCGATTCTTAATTGTATCACTGTATGATTGAATGTTAACAGGTACATTATAGTCCAAAATCCTACGCTTTACATTTCCATGTTCGTCATATTCTTGCAGTAAATAATTTTGATTCTCTCTTCAAAGGTACCACCTCGGCACCGTGGCATTCGGCGCCCTAATAATCGCAATAGTACGCGTCATCCGCGTGATCCTCGAGTACATCGACCACAAAGTCAAGAAGTTCGATAATCCCTTCACTCGGTGTATCATGTGCTTCTGCAAATGCTGCTGTTGGTGCTTGGAGAATTTCCTCAAGTTCATCAATAAGAATGCGTACATAATGTGTGCAGTGCACGGGAAAAACTTCTGTACGAGCGCGCGGGATGCATTTTCCTTGCTTATGAGGAATATTGTGCGGGTCATCGTTTTAGATAAGGTTTGTAAACATGAAGTATCACCTACATAAAATCTCATTTGAATGTAAGCGGGTTAACTCGACTACGAACCTAGTTTGTGTTGGAAGAACACCAACGTGATCGCAAACGAACCAAATGAGGGACTTCTTCGGAGTGAAGAAATCCCTCGTTAGGAATGAAATGTTGTTGTTTTTCCAACACAAACAAGGATGGCAATTCGCCCGGTTACACAATATAATGAATTCCTCAAACTACATAAGATCTGTGAACCCAGAGTTTAAAGCAAAGTTTTTTATATTTTCACTAACTTTTATTTAATGCAAGCTTGTTCCACTTGTTTGATAATTTTATTATATAATATTATGTACGTAACGTACCTAAGTAATAATAGCCTATTTTCCTTGTCGATGACTCAATTTCCTCGAAATTGTTGACAGCTTACCAATTCGCGTAAGCAGCTTAAGATTTTCATGTAAATAAATAAAATTACTAGCCACACTAAGAAATTACAACTAAACAAAACCACAAGCATAACCTAACTCGTCTTTACAAACGGAACAAGGCCGATGAAGAAATTACACGTGTCATCAAAATTACCTTCCGATCTTCCATTTTAAACACAAAAACAATGACACACAAAGGAAACGGTTGGGCAGCCGAATAAACCCACAGATAACATCGTCAGTTTGTATGTGTCATTGTTAAGCTTTAAATAATCCGTTGTTCATTTATTTAATAATTTGATAGTTTGAAAAAAATATTAAATAAACTACTACTCTGATGCTGTACTCTTATTCCCTGGAAGATGAGTCGGCCTTTAGTTTGGGATGCCACGTGTATATGTACCTATACTCGTACCCTAGCGCCTTCACATCTTGCTGGGACATCGGTAAGGGCCGGTTCTACAGCAACATCAGCGGAGTCCCTTAAGGGTCCGGCGACGGATGAATTTCCCATACAAACCTAGTACCAAAATGATTTGTTATTTGAGAATATTTTCACCATGGTTTGCTATTATCTGTATTAGAATAGTAATTATTTAGGTTCCTGCCACAAGTTTTTTTCAAAATATAAAAAATAAAAATAAAATCTACACAAATACTAAGAAAACACTCATTATTTAATGTAAAAATGCGATTCGGTTTAATTTCATTCCAGAAAGGTATACGTGAAAATCACATAACGGCTATAGCATCTTATGAACCATGTGTTTTCAAAATTATGGGACGCCAGAGCGTGCACAAAATTTTTGCTCAAATATACAAAAAATTTCTTATCGATTATTTGCCGTCTATTGGCACTAAAAAGTTATTTTTAAACCTGTTGTCCATCTAACTTAACTATCTTTAAACCCAATCAATAGTGTATGCCTTGACCAGCATTGCTAATTATTATCAGCATAACACACATGAAGTATTTGTGAGTACTGATAAGGTTATCGACAGATTCATTAATTGCGTGTATTCATGATTATACTATCAAGGCATGCCATGCATCATCATGGGTGATTCATTAAATTGGGTAAAACCCGGATTTTTGTTGTTACTACAATTCGAATACTTTCTTCAATTCCTTCGGATTCAAATGCAATTCCAAAACAAAATACTAACGTGAAAATATTCCATTCTACGTAATCAGATAGCATTTACACACGGATTTACCACCATCCATAAACTAATAATACTAATAAATATGCGAAAGTAGCTCGGCATATCTATTTGCTTTTCAAGCCTAAACGGTTGTACGGATGAATGATAATGAAATTAACTGAAGTTGCTAAATTCTATACTAGAAAATCGTGTGCAATACCGCAAGCAACAACTAGTAGGTACTGCATATCTGAACACTTCCATTTTAGTTCCAAATTTAAAACTAGATGTCGCGTCTAGGAAATTAGCATGCACTGATTTTGCTTTTCAAGAACCGGGAGTGGCATAGCTTGGTTATTTATTCTTCACCTAAAGGGGTTGAGGTCAGCTGGACTATTAGCTACATAAAGTAGCTCTTGCAGTTCCAGAGGTTTCTTGATTAGGGAGTTATCTCAGGAACTACTAGTCAGATTATGAAAACTCTCCCACTAATAGAAAGCTACATAATCCTCGAGTTTAAAACACAACTCTATTTCCAGGTGACAGACTTCATATTCTTCCTATCAAAGATGCTAATATCAATCGGAGTAGGAATCGCCGTGTACTACCTTCTCCAATGGAACCTTGTGTACGAGGTCACGCAAGGCGAGCGCCTACACTACAATTACATTCCAGCGATCATACTGAGCATAGCTACCTACCTCATCTGTACGATATTCTTCAATGTCTACGCTATGGCGGTGGATACTCTGTTTCTTTGTTTCTGTAAGTACCTTGCATGGATTCAATATGTTATTAAAATCTTCAAAAATTCCATTCGATTCCCTTTCAATGTAGTATTCTCCCCTGTGTATTCATGTATATATGGAACATCATCGGATCAATGAGATGTCATCTCTCTATAGGTATGGGATAGATCTGCACGGTATATTTACCTTTAGCTAACATTATTTTGTTTTTGTTATTATTACAGTGCGTAAGTCCACACACTCTGGCTAATTTCTAAGAAATCAAATTATCGCCAAAATTTTCTACTTCGACGGGACTTGAACCCGCATCCTTCCCTCAGTACGGGAATGTGCTAACCAACTACACCACAAGGTCAAGTGACGTAGGAGTCGAAAATCTTTGCGACTTTCTACGGACTCTAGCGCCGTTAGCTCCACCTACAGGGGAAACATTGAAGTTTATCCATTCCTGTTCAAAGACTAAAATTACATTTAGTTCGTTTGACGAGAGGTGTCGCGTTGCTCAAATCTAAGTAACATTATTCTGAGTTTAGGCCTTCAGGCTTCAACTCAATGTTTGGTTGTTACAAAGACATTTTTAGGTATTTGTTTTTATGTGACATTATGCGTGGGTAAAACTTTTTTACTTCTAAAAACACACATTCTGAGTCACTCTTCTAAGAACCGTGAATAATTTACGGCCTCCCATTTGTCGCGCTTGAGTTAGATTTAAATGTTATTGCGATAAAAGTGGAATTTAACGCTCCGACATCAGCATGGCATAGTTTTCTTTCTTTTTCCATACCTACCTATCTTGTAGGCCTTGTAGCGTTTTTTATCTAGAGTAGAATCGACATCGAATTTCATCTCTTCAACTTCTATATTATCTATTCTAGCCTAGCCTAGACAAAAAGTTGCCATGCTTGATGCTACACAAAGAGCCATACCCTACCTTCGCTATGTATTGGTTATGGTACTTAATGTATGGAATCTTTATGAGTCAAAATGTGTTACAAGCTAACATAATTTTCTCTTTACAGTGGAAGACTGTGAAAGGAACGACGGCTCTCCTGAGAAGCCCTACTTCATGTCTAAGAACCTCATGAAAATTCTCGGAAAGAAAAACAAACAAGCCTAACATGTGCCAATTAATATAGTTGTGAATCAATATCTTTTTATAGATTAGTGACTGTCACAAAGAATCTAAACTTTTAAACCTTTGTATTTACTTTACAATTTTATAGGTTTGGTTTAATGTTGTAACTTTGTAAACAGTATTTTTTGGTATTGGAGAGACGTTTGTTACGATCCCTATTCATAGCATAGCATATTTCTATAAGGTACCTATCTTTACTTTTTGTAGGTACTAGAATACCATGGACATCCTATAGGTAATTTTGTGGTAGAGGCAGATGAGCAGATGAGGAATTTTGAAGAGATTGTTAACTTACATTGATTTCTATATCTTGCTCACGGAAAAACAGAAATTAGAAACAAAGTTTCAATGACTTTTATGCTCTGAATAAAAAAAAACATAATTATTATAATGCCAAACTTATGAGGAAAGTATAAGACTTGTTATAACTTTAAAATACTTTTTAAGACTATCTTTTTTATCAATCTTGATGATGTTATATTTCTTAATAATTATTTATTATACCCACCCATGGTGTTCTTCTTCAATTGTGCTAATCAGATTACCAGAATAGTACCTTTAGTTAATTTATGTTTATAATTATTGATGAAGATGTTTATGATTGATGAAGATGTGATTATGAAATAAAAATTGTGAAAATATTATTAATACTAAGAGTTTGTTTCATTTGCTAAAACTAGGTGAAGCATGGTCAATATCCCTTGAAACCTGCTTTAAACTTGGTTTAGTTTGTACAATAAATTAAAGTTTGTCCATGGTTTGTAATATGCATTGTGAACATCTATTAAAGTACAGTTAAACAATTTCTTTTGGTTTAGAAGATATAGAAGATTTTACAAAATGCACTATTAGTTGAAGAACACTCACTTCTTATCTAATGGCTTTAAAATGTATAGCAAAATTTTACAAAAACTTACGAATCGATGTAGAATGTTTGTAAACAAACCACGTCACCAGTAAGTGACACTCACTTGTTTGACGTTAAGTTTCAGATATAATTGTAAGCAATATTAAAATTTATTGAAGGATTTCAAATCTACAAGTAATGTAATTGCGTAATAAAAAGACGCGGCAATAAAATAAATTTTAGGTTAAGTACGGGTAGTTTGTTTACAAACCTTCTACATCGAGTTTTGGCTAGTGCAAATGTGTAGAAAGGTTCACAAAAACATATCAAGATCTTCATACCTCCATAACATCATTTATTCTGTGTTGTGTTAGGAAAGCTATATCAAACATTGCCTCAGGTTCAAGCAGCTCCTTTACAGTTTCATACTTCAAGCTTTCTTCATACGCAAAGTAAATGCTTGTGTCGTCAAGCATTACTTTTGATGACACTAGAGCTGTGATGCAGTTCTTCAATCGAGCCATCATGTCCCTATCAGATAGACACACTGGCTGTAAAGAAAGAAAGGGAGAAAATAAGCAATCAGTTGAAGTGTGGTATAATGACGACCTCCGTGGCGCAGCGGGCGAAGGTCCGCCTGCGACGCAGAAGGTTGCGGGTTCGATTCTCGCCTCGGAACAAATTTGTGTACGATCTGCAGAAATTTGTTCCGTTGGTCTGGGTGTTTTTCTATGTATAATAAAAAAAAATATCTATCTATGTAGTGTATTATATTAAGTATATCAGTTATCTAGCACCCATAACACAAGCTCTGCTTAGCTTGGGGCTAGATAATGCTGTGTGAATAGTCCAGCATAATTTATTTATTTATTAATTTATTTATTTTAATTTATTAATTTATACTGAAATGAAATGAGTACTAAATCTATGCAAGTATGATAGTGTGTTTAAACTTACATAGGAGTCATAAAGTTCAATATCATCCCTTTCAGCAGAAGGGCCTATTTCCTGTGGTTGAGGTGATATCCAGATGTAGCCGTTGTTGCCAATTATCACTGATATGCCACATGGAAGATTGTGAAAATGGTTCTTCCTTCGATTGATCAGTGAAGGGAATACTTTCATGAGGATTCCTTGGGCCAACTGGAATTTTTTTTTTTTTAATAAAGCATGTTTTAATTTAAACGACAATGATTTCAACATCATGAGTTCTTTAGATTAATAAATACCTACTTACAAATAATATGATCCAAGACTAAAACCGATGGAATAAATCAACTTACTTTCCCGTACTTCAAACTTCTAGTGTGCAGCGAGAGAGTACCATCTGAATGTATGTTCTGTACTTCTGCACTGATTAGATCACCTTCTTGCAAGTGCTTTCTCATGGTCTGCTCATCTTCAGCCGATCTTCTTCTCTGAAAATAAGGAGTCAGTAATATAAGTCTTCAAAACAAATAAAGATACAGTTTAAGTAGAATTTTTAAGTGACAATAAGAATACCAATCTGATCCAAAGAAGACTCGGGTTTTAGAATAGAATAGAATAGAATAATTTTATTGTGAAATTGTGTTACATCAAGGTCTTAAAATAAAATAAATGTTTCATCAATTTTATCCGTTTGGGACATACAATAAAAATATACAATATTTAACCTCTTGAGACTAAGTAGAGTAAGTAACCTCCGAGTCTGGAGAAGAAATAAACCCAAGTTAAAAGTTTAGAGCAGGTACATGCGCGGAAAATGGCAGACAATGAAAATTTAAAATGGATTTTCTCCAATTGCAGGAATGCAAAATAACTAATTCTAAGAAGATTTAAATAAGTGGAATGGATAGATATAAATAACCCTCAATATTTTCACACCCATCCATCCTTCTGGAAAGAAGAGGGGGAAATAAAAGTACTATGTTGTTCTCACCAGTTCCCCTCCGGGTAAATTGACCGCTGACAACTGCAGAACAGAATCCAGCCTTGAGTTTGTCTCAACTTTCCATCGCCTCTGCTGTACCTCTAATATTCTACCGACCACGACATCCCCAATTTCTCCAACATAGCGACTCTTCAAGGGCTTTACGCATATCAGCTTGTTCACCTTCTGAACAACACCGGCCACAGAAGACTTGATGTAATCATCCTCTATGTATGTGCCGTGACCACTGTTAAAAATGAGAGATAGAGTATAGTTCATAAGTAACAATGTGATGACTACAGTTTATTTCATGTGAAAAGGTTAGAAACTCCAACTTACCGCATAAAATCCTGAACATTAGTTATAACCTCACCCGGCGTATAGAACCGGGGTATCTCATTTAGAGAGGCAACACAATGGTTCACTCTTTCAGATGCTAATCTAATAGAAACGTGTCCAGTCATATTTTATGATAAATCGTAATTATGTTTTTATCTTTTACTCTGCAGTTACAGACTCAAGTCAATTTTTTCAAACAAACAAATCATAGACAAAAGAGACCAAGATTTCGAATACAAACATTGAAAATTACACCAGAGACAAGACTAAGAAAATCGAAAAATTGCTTGATAACCAGTGGCTTGATTGTGTAGTCATAGCCCTACACATAGCCCTACTTTTATTTCGTGTGTTCGTGTTGGTTCGTTTAATATGTAATGTCAATGTCAAGGCAAGAGCCATAAAAAGAAGAAGAAGATGCAGAGCCATCAGACAAGAAGTTGAAAAAGAAAAAAAAGCAATTGCATTGCATCTTGCATTCTGTATTTTTTCCATCAAATCAAATACCAACTAAATCGAAATAAAATAAAAAGCATGCTATGATATAATGTCGGCCTTAAATGCAGCACCCATAACTGCCACCGACAGCTTGACACAGGCACTAAAAGCAAACATTATCCCCAACCAAGAATATTTACTACAGGTAAGCTTCTATCATAATTTTACAATGCTTTTACTGGCTCAGGCAGTCATTCGTAGCTTTTCAGCAACACGAATGTTCAACAAATATCTGAACCTACCTAGTCTTATTATTAGGCGGCGGCAATTTTTGTATGATTTCATACAATAACATAAATTTAAAATTGCAGGGATCGGTGTTAGACTCTGCAGTAGAAGTGCTACTTCACCGTTTACGTGGCTTATGTGACAATGTTGACGCCGGTCCTGAAACATTTGATGATCAGGAAGTATGTTTTAGCCTACGGGATCCAAATCAACAGGTATCTTCCATGGTTCTATCAAACATCATATTTAAAAAGTTAAAAAAAAAAAAAAAAAAAAAATTATGCTGGACTATTCACACAGCATTATCTAGCCCCAAGCTAAGCAGAGCTTGTGTTATGGGTGCTAGATAACTGATATACTTAATATAATACACTACATAGATAGATATTTTTTTTATTATACATAGAAAACACCCAGACCATCGGAACAAATTTCTGCAGATCGTACACAAATTTGTTCCGAGGCAGGAATCGAACCCGCAACCTCCTGCGTCGCAGGCGGACCTTCGCCCGCTGCGCCACGGAGGTCGTCATCATGTCAGTTAATCGGAGGTCGTCATCATGTCAGTTAAACATACAGGATTAGCTTCAGCTTGCAGCTTAGTTCATGCGGTACCTGGATTAATGGTCTATTAACAATATTGCACCTTTCTATCATAAAAGAATTTTCAAAATTAGACCAGTAGTTCTACTCACAAACACATTTAAAACCTATGGTATATTAGTGATATATGTATTACAATGCAACTCTTACTCATTATTACTATTTTGTCATTTTCAGACCCCACCACTGATGCTCCGTGTTCGCAAGGCTCTAGATGCACGGGACATGCCATTTCAGCTTCGCTACATTGGCCAGCCAGACCTTGGAGACAAGAACCGTCCCACTGTAGTGCGTTCGAGCTTGGACATTGCATGCAGTGGAATGCTTATTGAGTTTCTCACTGAGCTTGGGTGCAGGATAGAGTTTGAATACAGTGTGAAAGGTATGAAAATTATTTAAATATTTGTCCAAGCTACAGCCTGTTAAAAACTCTGGTCTTTTTGCCAAATTTGACCAAGCATACCTTCTTATACTGCAGTTGGTAAATGAAAATAAAAAGGAGGCTAAAATCTTGTAAACAGTAAATGATATTGAAAAAAAAGTAGATATGTAACTCAGATTTCTAATTTCAGGTTATATGTTCAGAAAGGGTCGGATGAAGATCACAGTTGCAAAAGTCTTCAAGATCTCTCAAAGCTCTATGCCTCCCGAGCCCATATCTCAAAGCTACCTTGTCGAGCTATCGGTAAGTGTTCTAATACTAATAAAATAAAATAATTCTAATGTCAATATAACATAATGCAAATATAAAAAGAATTGATGATGCTGTATTTGTAAACAACTGGCATATACAAAACCTACTACAAGTTACAACTTTTAGTAGGTTTTTATACACAGCTAGCTGAGATGCACTAATTGATTCATCAAATGGCCTATTTGATTCATCAAATGGCTTAATAGTGCATCTCTGCTAGTCTATTATTATTTATGATTATTATCTCTGCTAATAGTGTTCTATTGAGACCCTAGAACTGTATTGAGACCATGAGATCCTGATAAAGTTCATGCACTTCATATTCCTTTGCACTGTTATCTTGCATTAGTGTGTTGGTGTGGTTTTGAGTTGCCTGAAAATTAAAGAAAACTGCATTGTAAGTATCTAATATCCAAGTATCTTGAATAGAATGATTCTAGATCTTGCTTTAAATATTTTGCTTGATTAAAATAGCATGGCATGTAGATATTATGTTTTTATATTATTTTTTTATTATTTTTCATTACGTACCAATTTTTTTGATATTATGTTGCACTGATGCATGTTTGGTACATGGCATGAAACCCTTTGCTCCTTTTAAAATAAGCAAAATGAAGCATGTTTCAGATACTACTACAGATAACATTTTTTGCAATTTGAAAGATAATGTTTCCAATTAGGTTTAATGTTAAGTTAAGTAAGTTTAATTAGATGTTTACTCACAATGAAATAAAAATCGCGATTAACCTCTTTGTTTTGTTGTTCTCTGTGTTTTTATGTATTATTATATACTAAATTACAATCTATTTGTCGTAGGTCCTTGCACCTCAAGGCCAAGACGCTATCGCCGAGGACATGCGAGCATTCGCCGACCAGCTCCGCCCATTGGTCCAACTGGATAAGATTGACTACAAGCGGTTAGGACACATGCCAGTCACATAGCAAATGTACCCTGCCCTGAGCTGTCTTCAACCTCAACCTTAAAGCGGGGCATGAAGACAGCTTTTGGCAGATGTCCACGACATCGTGGCTCGGTAGGGTATCTAGCTTAGATGATATTTTAAGGTTCAAATCGTGTGAAAAAACAACGCAAACCACCATCAACTTACGAAAGCCGAACTGAATTGAACTGTCAATTAGAGCTATTGTTTGATTGACTCTAGATTTAATAGATTTATATACCCTCCGATGATTGCTCCTCCATACAAGTACTTAGGTACTGGGGGCTTATTCGTAAAGACGAAACCTAAGTTTCTGATTTGTTTTTGCGCAATCGCTATCTATAAGCAATTCATACGATTTCACCCATAACAAAAAAAAACACCAACGATTTATTACTCTTTTCAAAATACACAAATAGAATCTATCAATACTTACCCTCTTCTAGGAATAAATTTTGATTCGAACTTAAATTGGAAAACTCATATCAATAAAATAGCATATACATATAAAACTTTCTAGATTTACATATGGCCTTTTTGAATTGAAAGAAATCTACTAACTCAAAAACAGGTAAGTGTGCTTATTTTGCTTATGCCCACGCCTGGATTCAATGTGGCATAATTCTATGGGGAAATAGCATGGACGCATGTTTTGATGGACATCAAAAAAGATGTCTCAGAATAATACAAATAATTTTTTGGTGTGTCATTTATAGGCTCAACAGTTGTATTTTAATAATTTTGGAATTAAGTATAAATATTTAGTTTATGTAAAAGTAAAAACATTTAGTTTTGCTCACAAGAGCAAAAAATATGATGTATTTTGTAGTGCCCCACCCTGGCTCATGTTGGTAGCTGTAATCTATTCTTAAGATTTTGGTACAACATGAAAGCAATAAAACACTTGAAACTATGTAAGTAACTATTGCACTAAGAAGAATCAGAAACTTAGATTTTTGTTTTCGAGTAGGCCCCCTGATTACTTGCTTATTTACGTTATGTAAGTAAATTGTGTTTCATTCAATTCAGAATTGATACAATACGCGTATTCTCCTAATAGTGATTATTTCATTATTTCAAGTATGTAACATAAATCTTCTTAATGTACGGGTACAAGCCAACCTAAGTAACGCACTCATAATCGCACCTACTCCACTACATTTTTATTATATTAAGAACGATCGTTAAAAAATGTGTGGCCATAACATATGATATCTGGGTATATTAATTGTAATTGTAAGTACTTAGCACTATTCCGTCCACGCGTATATTTTCTATTAAATAGCTAATCTGTCTACTCGAATACTCCGTTGACGAATTTTTAAATGATAAATCTAAATTTGGCTGCCTGAGTAAAAAATTGACATACCTTCCTACTTACCGAGCTGTTATTACATTTGTTTTGATTCTTGTAGTTGACATCGCCTATATTTTCTGACTTTTATTTTTCCAGCTATAGATAGATTACTAGCTGCATTCTTACTCCCGTTTTACTATTACTTTCCGTAGGAATGAACCATTTTCCCGCGGTAAAAAGTAGCCTATGTTCATCAGGATTAATGTGGGCTTTTAATGGTAAAATATTTTTTCAAATCGGTCCCGTAGTTTCGGAGCCTATTCAATACAAACAAACAATAAAATTTTTCCTCTTTATAATATTAGTATAGATGTACCTCTACCTACCTATAATCTTTAGATAAATGGCTGCGCCCTTACAGGGTACATGTTCTTAAGACCTCCAAGCTCATTACCATTTAAGCGCAAACTTTGTATTAATCTATAAGTATGCAATACAATAAAAATATCGGAAATTTAAAGGTTCGATAGCGTAGCACGATAAATCGTGCTGACAGATTACGTGTCAATGAAATATTGCGTTAAAGGAAATAAATGCGTGGACGAGTAAAACTTCACTCTCTTTTTTAAGAAACTATTAAATTCCACTCATAGGTTATAGTCAGTTTTGAAAAGTTCCACAGGTATCAATTAAGTTATTCTATTAAAGTAATGTCTGATAGTAATGAAATAACTAAAAACTTCAACAGGATAAACTTATCTTAATGTTAGGACATGTTTTGTGTTGTATGTAATTATCGTACTTACTCTGCTGATTTAAGTAATAATCTTTCTTATCCATAGATAATTAATCAAGTTCTTTAATTAAAAAAGCTATAAAATATAATCGTAGTTTTTCTCAAACAATCTTCTTACATAATTGGGGTTTTTTTGCGAGCCCTTGACCATTACATGTTTTTCCCCATAATCCAAGTCTTCGTATTTGAAACCGTGAACGTAAGCAAAATTGCCGAAATAGACACAATGTTCATATTTGATAGGTGTAAAACCTGCAAAAAAAAAATGTTTACTTAGTATTATTTACTTAATGTAAATAATACTAATTATACGTTTTATGACAACTAATTTAGTAGGTATACAATTAAGCAATTTTTTATAAAAATAAAAAACACGTCTGCCATTTTCAAAATTATGAAATCTGTTCGGACTAAAAAATTTACGGTGGATTAAAGAATCTCACATACATACATGAACCCTGAAATCATAGCACTCCTTTTATGGACAGTCGTGTAAAAAGAACTTACGTGTCGCTTTGATGCAGTTATAGAGGTCCATAACGCAATGGTTATCGAAGATGATAGTGGCGTTTCTGGTCAAGTCAAAAGCACAAATTTTCTGAAAATATGTAGGACACACGCCACACCTGAAATGAATATTATCAATAGGGGTAAAAGCTTCGCAACATGTATTAAAATATGTCATAAATGTTGCATTTATTTGTAGAAAGGTTTTTAATCTAAATTGAATCCCTGTTTCCCTTGGTCACTGAATCACGCCTGAACAGCTGGACTAATTATTGTCATGAGAAGGTTCTTTTGAAAGAAACAATTAAGAAAGTTGCGTGGAACATTAGTAACATAAATTTCCACGCAGGCAAAGAAGGAATAAATAATTAATGACGATGCAACTCCGGATGTTACACAGATTTTTTTAAGTCACATTGTGATTAAAAGTCTAAAATCACCGAGGACTGTCAGGAAAAGGAAAGGAAGGAAAATCATACTAACCTGTGTCCATCCATAGCTGGCACTTGTTTGTAATCTAAATCTTGCCAGGCTGGGTAATCAAAATTGCCACCGCTTTCATCTGAATCAAATTGGATAATATTTAAACAAATAAGGAAAAAAAAAAACTTGTTTATCTCCAATCCAAAGATAGATAACTCTTTGATAACACCACATAGGAAAAAGACAGTACATACGAAAATGTGTAAATATAAAAAACATCACGATCAATGCGGTCGTAGACATGATGTCACCATATATTTTATGCTAGTTTTTTAGCAAACGACTTTCTTATCAAATAATAGAACGGGGCGAATCATTTAATTTTAAATTAAGTAGAGTCACCGAGCGAGGCGAGGTTTGAAGATTGAGTAGTTTCAGCATTGTTTTGCAGATTTCAGTTTTCATTTATATTTATTTATTCCATGCCAGACTAGCGATCCATGTTAATGTTTAAAATGATTCTCAATTTGGAACTTGCTGTCTGATATACTAGTTGAGGGAAATAATTAAAGCGCTTGGAAAATTGAGGCAGTGTGCTTTGATCGCGCATCGGACGTGTCTTGTATCACGACAACATAAATGACTCATACCTTGACAATCAGCTTCATAACGAAGTATGCTAGTCTTAGGTACCTAGCACTCTGTCAGGTCTTGTGCCTTGCGCGATGTTTCATGATACTTGGCTATTTATCTCCCCCGTCAACTGTACATAGGCATGCGCGTGGATACGCTATCCAACCGATAATAATAACAGGGTAGGTTGGTACTAGGTATAGTCATTATAATGAGTAAGTTCTCGAAGTACCACGCCACCTCACTGACCTCAAGGTGGCGATAACACGCCACTGCGCAGTCCTTTAATCGTTTCGCTATTTCCATTTCTGACAAAATGTTTTGAAATATTTAATCTGACCTTTTATAACCCAATGCGTATCGCACTATAACTTAATTTCCAAAAATGTGAAACATGTAAAAATCTAGGTTGTAGTAGGTTCTATGTAATATCTAATCTATCTTTTGGAAGAAGAAGATTATACTGAGGAAATCTTTGCAAAGCTATAGCTTAATTTTTTTCCAGGCGATGATGACGGTTGTTCAATAGTGCTGATGCTGACTAATTTGTAAATACCTACCTAACGAAAACCAAGTGCCAGTTAATAGATTATAACGTGACTTCACGCAGCGGTGCGTTGATCCTGTAACGATCACAGCTAAGCTCACGACCGATGTTCACGAATTCATTACTATGCGTGGAGTGTAGCGTATCTTGTGAACGCAGTAGACGCGTAGGCTATGCGTGGGCGCGGTAGGTTCGCTTCAAGGGGCTGAGGTACCGTACTCGGTGTTGCCAGATCAGCTTTTTTATAGCAGGAACGGGAGATTTAATAACAGCTAGATCTTGGAAGAATTTGTAGACAATTAAAATGGCGAAAAGAGAAGATTAATGGACAAAATTAATAAAAGAATAGTACTCGAGAGGTAACAAAAGAAATCGAGGCAGACAATTTGAAAGATGGGAAGATGATATTAGGAAAATAGCCGGTCAACTATGGATCCGTGCAGCAAAGGACAAGACTGGAAATCTTTAGAGGAGGCCTATGTCGGAAGACAAGCTTTCACAGACAAACCAACGTTTGCCGATTTAGAATGATAACATACATAGATAATAATAAGATACCTATAGTGTTAGGCATAATTTAAAAATACCCTAATGTAAAACAGCAATAAAAACTTAATTATTATTATAATACTATAGATGGTGGAGAGGGTGCGGAGTTATCAAATGATGACGCGCTTGTAGGAAGATTGAAATTAAATGCGCTTAGGTCATTCATTATGTATACCTTATCTTACAATAAAATTAAACAATTAGATACATTATACCCATCAATACTGTGAAGGCTAGGTTCAAAGATCTCAGTAGCCTACGTGCGCTAGGCTATCCGTTGCAATTGCAGCCGTCAGCCGATAGTGATATCTGATTAACCTACCAATTTTTCGTGCTTAGTGGCACTCTAGGTGATATACGTCCCGAGCAAAATTTAATATAAGGTTTATATCCTAGGTTCTGCAAGTAATTTAGCTAGCAGATAAGAACTTAAGTTGTTTTGCGCACATTGGAAACACTATTTGCTATAAACGTCCTAAAATAAACTTAAATTGAATTAATTGTCATTTAGCATTTTGTCTATCGACATTATGTTGATTTAATAAAAGATCTTTTTTACGTTAATAGACTAAAACAACAACTGATTCTTAGTTCGTTTTAGCATGGGTTCTTGAATGATGGATAAATCGAATAGCTTACAAATTTACATAGATCACAAAACTACTAACATGCTGCAAAATCACTTGTAGAACGCAGAAATTACGAAAACCAAGATTATTATTGAATCCATCGCCGTGCATTGTCACGATATAATACGCCAATCCTATTGCGCTCTTTCTAGATAACTAGATAATATGTATTCGGGAGATATTATTTCCCATGAAGTTAAATCAGGAGTTTAATTTCGTAAAGCCGGCAACATCGTTGAAGCAGACTTGTTGGCGCTGCTGGCCGGTTCACCTTGACGCTCTCTAATCTAAGGGAATCGTATTGTTAGCTTTATCGACGATATCATATCGTGTACCTACTATAGCTATCTATCGATAAGGGCATTGCATTTGTGCATGACATCACGCTGGAATTTTCTCTTTGTGAAGCAACCCACTTAAACGTTCCCACTTGATGTGAATTACGTTAGAGTTTATTATCTGTACTTATACATACATATACCTCTTGGATATAGAATTATATTCGCCCAGGTAGGCTCAAAGCCCCTATAGTTTTCCCTCAGAGCGACTGTTATTTTTTTATACCACCGCACGGCGGCAAACAAGCATGCGGCCCGCCTGATGGAAAGCTTACCAAACCCAGCCTTTGGACGCCTGCAACATCAGGGACGTTATGCCCACCCTTTAAATGAAGACCTTTTTTGAAGGACCTATGTTGTAGTCCTGAGGGAAAACCTCGGCAGATCATTTCGCGGGAGAAAACTCCTCATGAACGAAGGCAGGCCTCATGTCATGGAGGCTCTAACTAAGGTATGGGAATATCTTTGCCGATGGCCACCGATGCGGTGGTAAAAGGGAGCCGTAGGCTGTTAGCGCAACATCCACATTTTCTTTTGTAATCTACACTAATAATTAATTAGAGATTAGAAATTTTTAAAACGAAATAAGAATTTAAATTGTGTTATATGACCAACTTGTTTGATCCAACCAACAACAAAGTCGAAACAACTCTTCGATAAAATGGCGCCAAACACGTTTCTTTAACCTATCATTAAATTTGTATTAGGGAGGTACCTACCTACTTTACCGAGAACGAATCAAAATAAATGGCTTTTGATCTTATCCTGAGACGGAAAACAAAAAAGTAGGCAGGTTAGGTATACATCTGATCTCAAGGCGTAATTTATTTCTTTTGAGTTTTGTTGACAAGTTTTAAAACGCATTTGTAAATAAGTTTACGAATAAAGCACTCCTTAATAAGGAGCATTCGCCTGCAATGTAACATTCTGATTCGAGGGGAGGAGAATCGAGTATTACAGTGCGTTAATCTGTAACATTGAATACATTAATTACATACATATGCGAACCAAGCATTACAGTGAGTTTAATGATAGTCGCTTCATCTGACATTGTAAAAACAAGATTCGTTTGACTACAGCAGAAATCTCGAATCTTGTTGGGATTGTTAGGGTGGGTTTAGACAAAATGAAAAGTTCTTTAAATCTTCTTTTAATTTCTACGGACAGAGAACAACAAAAGCATGCAGTCTCTGTTTACACAAAAAGAATTTGACGGAGTGTGGATAGAATGAGCATGCTCGTTTGGTCTAATCTAAATCCACCATTTCATAACAGGCGAATCAGTCATAGGCAATATTGTAACGATATGCTTACAATATTTCTCTTGCCATGTTACATTACAGACGAATGCTCGCGGTGACGGAGCGCCTTTATTTTATTTTTATATTTTGGAGCGACAAATGCGTCGCAAGCCTTTAGGTACTTGGTTAATTCAGGCGAGAATAGGTCACATAACACATGTCTCATTAGATATAACAACAAAGTTAGGTGTTGAATTATTTAAAGCTAGGCCTACATACCATGCATCGGCGATCCAGGTGATTTGTAATGTTAACTGGGGAGAGCAGAATTCTGCTAACTGATCAGCATTGTTGAAAACAACTATCTCTAGCTATATCCGGCTGAGCTTTTTACCTAATAACTACTAAAATGTTTGGTTAGGCGTTACTATTGTCTATCTAGACGAGTTATATGCGTTTCGTCAAAACTGCTTTTCGTCATTACCCAATTTTTGCCAAAGGTGCGTTTTGTCAAATACCTTTTAATCAAAACTGCTTTTCGTCAAAATACCATTTTTGCCAATGATGCCTGCAGTCAAATGTTATTGCTTAAAATTGCTTTTCGTCAAAATAGGTAGGTATACCTTGGTGAACTACGGCATCTCGACGGACGCTATCCCGACAAAAAATCAAAAAGTGAATGCAATCACGCACGGAATCTCGACAAAAACACATAAAATGAACGTTATCGCGACGCACGGAATTCCGACAAATGTTACTGGTTCTCTAGAAATAAGATATTTTATGTAATAAATTATATTTCCGATGCAAACAACAGATGTCAAAAATGACAGCTATTGTCAAATGTTGCGGGAAATATGCTAGACTATGTCAAAAAGTAGACTATGTCAAAAGGTAGATTATTTCAAAAGGTAGATTATGTCAAAAATGACAGCTAATGTCAAAAATGACAGCTTGAGTTATTTATTAATTTGGTCTTGTATTTAGTTAGATTCTAAACAGTGTTTTTAATCTATGCATGTTAAACTTTTATGACAATTATAACATTTTTGACATAAGCTGTCATTCTAGACATCTGCTATAGATTTTGACAAAATCTGTAATTTTTCGACAGACCCATCATGGATCTAGTCGATCAATCTAACGAGATTCATCCGATAGCTTCGTAATAAAATAACCACAGAAATAAAGCTAATTCCGTGATAATGACAGTCGTATTCATTGTCAAGTATAAACGTCAATCTACAAGATAATAGAAAAGTAAGTGGCCAGCCACTTATGTCAGTAAAGAGGTTTTATATTCGACCTGACAAAAAGTATCACTTATGTCTGTAAAGAGATTTTAATACATGAGTCTGTTTACATTCAGACGAAACGCAAGCATGGCAAATCACTGTCTTTGACCAAAAGCTATTTTGACGAAAAAGTTTTGACCATACATAACTTTGGCAAAACGAACCTTTGACGAAACGCACCTTTGGCAAAAATTGGGTAATGACGAAAAGCAGTTTTGACGAAACGCATATAACTCATCTAGACATGCACTAGTTTGCTTCTTTGAGTCATTGTGCTGTTATTTTTCACTGATAAAACTCGGCCTTGTCAAGTCCGTCCTCAAGTTCCGACGAATCAAATATTATTATCGCGTGTTGAATCAAATTTTATCATGCTTACTTATTGAATATTTCATTTAATAACATCATAAATAACACAATGCATTACGAACAATATAATAGAGTTATCATTTAGGTGTGTAACTTGAGAATTTAACCTTCAACGGTTCGCTGCGTGTGTCTGAACTTAATAGGCCTTCGAGAATGCCCATAATAATCGCCTGCCCATAATTATACAGACAACGCAAAAAGCCCTGGCATATTCAATGCTTTATTTGTTTTAGTTCGTTTATAATTATTGTAAAATGCGTGTTTTTAAACGTATACGCGCGCGAGCAAGAGACGCATTAGCGAGACTACGTAAACTGCTAGTACCTCTGAAACTACATTATCGTAGAGAGTTTCGTATTTAACCATTGTGTAAATATTTTTTTCCTCTTTCCTTTTCCATAAACTTAACTTTTTATAAACCCTTCTTACTTTTCCATATAGTTAACATATTTTCTCGCTTAATTTCGTAGAGCGTGCTACGACGCCACGACGACGTTACGCCGCGCCGGACCCGCGTAGTATAAAAAAACGCGCAACCCCTTTTGGAAAACAAACTGAATTCTGCCTATTTCTGAAACTACAAGACATAAAGCGTTGCGATTTTCAATACAATACACAGTTACACTTTACACTGGTCTGGGTGTTTCCTATGTATACTAAAAAATATCTATCTATGTAGCGTATTGTATTAAGTAGGTATATCAGTTATCTAGTACCCATAACACAAGCTCTGCTTAGCTTGGGGCTAGATAATGCTGTGTGAATTGTCCAGCATTATTTATTTATTTATTTTACTTAATTGCACACCAAAAAAATACAAAAATAAAAATACAGGAAAAGAGAGATAGAGTGAGTTGTTCAATATGATAGAAGAGAAGACCTAACTACTTCTTTACGTTCAGTAGTTTCTTTTTTTTGTACAAAAACTAATGCGCGTTGAAATCTTTAGTGGGTAGGTATGTTACCGGGTTTCGGCGTAGCATCGTAGCACGTGCTACGAAGCATAAAATACTAGTTTTTTCGGGGGAAAATACAAACGAAGCGAAATATTTATGGTGACTGACTACCAAAATCAAGGGCATTAAATAAAGCTGATAATATATTTTCCCTCGTCTATGGCTGATAATGAGTATCACAAACTGTCGCGAGAATTTTCGATAATTCCTCTATTTAATAAGAAAATATAAATGGTGTCGCTAGTTTCGCTTGTATATTTGTCTTAAATATGATAAATTTCATAGGAGAATATTAGGATAAAAAATATTTAATAACAATTCTGCGCAAGACCTTCACTGATAAAATTCAACAAAATGCAATTCGCATACACAAATTTTAGAATTTTTTTAATATTTCTTACCCTGATATATTGCAATGGATTTTCGTAAAGTAACGCCTGAATCTATTATTTTTCATAGGAGAAGTAAGCGGCGAATGAGAAAGTGGGAAATATGAGAGGAAAGAGAACAAACTGGCCTAAACAATGGTGGAAACTGTACGGCATCCAGTCACTTCCGTTCCGGAAACATATTAGGAGGATCAAGGATCCTTTCGATTTTTCACAGTACTTAATCGCTTGCGCAAAATGTAAAATGTTATTAGGATAAAAAATATTTAATAACAATTCTGCGCAAAACCTTCACTGATAAAATTCAAGAAAATGCAATTCGCATACACAAATTTTAGAATTTTTTTAATATTTCTTACTCTGATATACCTATTGCAATGGACTTTTGTAAAGTAACGCCTGAATCTATTATTTTTCATAGGAGAAGTAAGCGGCGAATGCGAAAGTGGGAAATATGAGAGGAAAAGAACAAACTGGCCTAAACAATGGTGGAAACTGTACGGCATCCAGTCACTTAGGATATTAAGATATTAGGAGGATCAAGAATCCTTTCGATTTTTCACAGTACTTAATCGCTTGCGCAAAATGTAAAATGTTATGTGTGACCCCGGAATATGCGCAGAATTTGATTTCAAGACGTATCAAGGACAGTGATTCGATTTGATAGTTACCTCATTAATGTTAATGGCTACCAGTTTAATTCAGCCCAACCCATGTCGTTCGATACTTTTTCTCCTATTCATTGATTTTTTTCGAACATTAGCGACAAAATACATAATTTTGTCTTCTCCGCTGATGTCATGACTAATTCTGTGCTCTCCGTCATACGTTCGTTTCGCGTTGTACTTCGTTTTACCATGACAATGAATCTATTTAAAGGGTAATTATTTTGAATGACTGAAAGGTTACAACAACGGCCATGAACCTGACAAAAGTTGAGTGATTGTTCGCCCAAAATGTTTCTAGTTGCTCTTTTAATTGGTTGAAACACGCGCGTTGACAATCAGTCTCGAGTCTCAAAATTATGATGCTTCTCCATCCCACCCTAGGCACCCTATCTCAAATCTAGTGGATGAGTTCTACACGTTTGATTCTGTTTCGTGCTCTGGAAGACATATACAGGGTGCCTCGGGAAAGGGGTACTAAGCCGAAAGGGGGTGATTCTGGACCCAGAGGGGATCAACTTGTGAATAACGACTTCATGAAATTCGAATTTATTTATTTTTTCAAAACAAAAAATAACGAACGCGTTTCATTCCATTGGAAATTTCATAATATTTGGACATAAACGGCTGTAACTTTTGATTGCGTTGAATTAGAAGTTTTATTTATATCGAGGCTCAAAGAGGTTACGGACTTGAACTTTTAAGTCAGCAGCGTTAAACTTACAGCCCCTCAAAGCCGCGATTTTGAAGCTAGTCAAATACTAAAATCTCAACAAATCGCGCGACAAACGTCTTGTGTCGCGCGTCGATTTTTTGCGGTTTTAGTATTTGATGTAAATTTCGACTCCATATCGATACCTTCAGGCGTTCCTGAGAAAATGAGGTTGACAGACGGACAACAAAGTGATCCTATAAGGGTTCCTTTTTTCCTTTTGAGGTAAGGAACCCTAAAAACAATGTGAATCTTTTGAATTTCCAAAACAATTTTTATATATCTTTATATATATCTTAACATTATGCATGCAAGAAAACATATTTTACGATACTTTAATTAAACAGTCAGACATCCACCAGTAGGTATGATACGAGATCAAAAAATAGGTTTGTCGAACCTTTTACACGGTTGGCGAAGGTTAACAAATCGTTTGTTGTGAATTGTGTTAAATTTTATAATACTTTACCTGAGAATGTAACTAAACTAAACGAAAGAATGTTCAAAAACATAATTAAAAAGACACTACAAGAAAAAGCATACTACTCTGTAAAAGACTTCCTTTCAGATAAAGACGCCTGGAAAAATATCAATTATATTAATTTAAGGAGTGTATAAAACATATTTACTATTGTTATATGACTATTCTAAGTGCAATATATTATGTATGGCCTAAAGAATTGAATAAATAGAAAAATTGAAATTGAAAAAAAAACAATAATAATAATGTATGAATACACGTAAAATTACACGAATAAGATAAAAAACTACTCTTTTTTTTTACTAAAAAATGTGTTCATAATATGTACTAAGCCTTACCCACTTTAACCGAAGCATGCAGAGATATCCATTTGAAATGTAGGTTGGTACCTACTATTTTTAGGTATTCGTTAAATTGCGAAGTCACTAACCGGTACTTTTGATACATATTTGTTGACAAACATCCGAAACCCTCGGCGCGCGAGTTACACTCGCACTTGACGAATCTTGTTTGGAATGCAAGCGCCACTTTCATTGTGCTCTCTCCGCGCCAAATGGATCATACACCAGGTGCCAACATCCTGATCTCTTGGTACCGAGAATGTTATTCTCATTGCATAACGTAAGTATGGTACTTATGTGGCTCAGTCCAGCTCAATAAATTCAAATTGCCAGTCGCTTTGATAGTGGGTTCCGAACGACTATATTTTACAATTTATAGGTTAGCTATTGCCTATAAAATACCAAACTACGCTTACAAAGTCGAATGGGTAATTCGAGTTTGTTAACGTAGATGTATGGAAATCGCGAAAGCCGCCGAGCAAACAGGCTCCTAATTATTTAGCAACAAGCTATTGAAATTCTAGACGTTTTGCCATAAATACTAATTTAGTGACCATCTACCTACCTACATCTGTTATTTGTGCAGAACCCTAATATAGGCAGTATCTAGAAGTGTATTTCTGTTACCATTTCCAATGTAGAGCCATGGGCTACCGACTTAGAATTTGCATCACCCTTAATCTTCTCGCGGGCTACTAAGTTATATCCACCGGGGGCGGGCAACAGCGCCTCCAGCAGAACAATTCCACCACCGAACTGCGATCCGCATGCTCAGCGTGGGGATTATGGGCACTACCCCCATGAGATAATAGCCAATAACGCACTTATCAGAGGGAGCTTGCGTCCAGCAGTGGACGTATATAGGTTGTTGAAGTGAACGGTCATCGAAGGCACGTATTGTGTAAGTAAAATAAGTAATGCAAAGAGATTGGAAAGCTCACCGCATGCGCGTTGAGCTAATTCTTTAAATGCCCATTAGTCATTCAGGAGAAACCTAGGCTCGTTGGTAATTTATTCAGTGGATTAGACAACTCTCCATATAAAGTGCGACCCGCCTAGCCACTGGTAGAGAAGAGAGTAGGTATAAGTAAAGTACCTACGCTATCTGTGACACTGTCGGTCGAGAGCGGTGGGGTAACCGAGTTGACACTTGACAGAGTGAATTATTAATTAATCACGCATACTAATAGACCTAATACTAGCATAGCTAAACCTTATTTACTTTTTTCTGTATACGGGTTTATTTAATTAATGCACGGTGGTATGTACTACACTGAATAGTTATGTTATGACATGACATGACAATCAACGCAATAACAAAGCAGTTAACCCTAAGCGCTACCTATCGAGATCAAGTGTCACATACCTACAATCTGTAGGCAGGCATGCATCTATATGCCATTCATTGTTTGTTATGCTATGCGTGTCGTTTTACATTTTTTTTCTAGGGAACTGTTTTGCTCGGTAAATCATTATGTTCTCTGATAGTTCTGTTTTTGTAGTTGTTTGTAACGTCTTGGCAAGTTGTATTTAATTTACCTATATTATATCATATAATAAAGGTATAGGTAAATTATAATTTACATATATGCTTTAATTATTGGTTTCATCGTCAGTGTAATGTCGAAGTAGTTAAATCGGTAATTTACTTTGTGGTAATTCCAGCAGTATCACTTACATATTCCCACAAACAAGTAAAATATGTGGTCATTCGTCAGGCAGGTGTAAAGTACTTGTAGGTATATGTAATTTTTACATTTTTTTTTTTATGAGCCCGTATGATCCCACTGCAGGGCAAAGGCCTCCCTTTCCACCTTCCATTATTCTCTATTCATATTATTATTTAATTTTTACATTATTAAATTTAAATTAAACCTAAAGAGGGCGCATTGCGCGCCATTTTGTGAAAATGATAGGCGTAGGATTCCGCGTTCATAGGAGCGGGACGGAACATACGTTCTTAGAACGGCGGCGTAAGCGCATAAAAGATGTTTTTGTTTATTTACAAGAAAAGTACACAATTTATGAAGAAACTGTATTAAGGAAACAAAGAATTAGTAATAACTTACGAATGAAAACAAAAATCTTTACTACAGACAGACCGCAGGGTTTCTGATATTTCGACCAAATTATGTGCAAAACAGTGCACTTTTATGATTTCTTTATTGTAATGTTTTTCGCAATATTGTTTTCCAATTAAGGGTCCGGAAACGGATGAATTTCCCGTACAAACGTAGTAGAAAATGATTTGTTATTTGAGAATATTTTCACCATGGTTTGCTATTATTTGTATTAGAATAGTATTTATTTAGGTTCCTGTCACAAGTTTTTTTCAACAACGTATCTACACAAATACTAAGAAAACATTCATTCTTTAATGTAAAAATGCGATTCGGTTTAATTTCATTTCAGAAAGGTATTTTGAAAAAAAAAATGTGGCAGGAACGTAGATAAATACTATTTTAATACCTACAAATAATAGCAGACCATGGTGAAAATATCCTCAAATTACAAATCATTTGGTCATATTATGGTACTACGTTTGTATAGGAAATTCATCCGTAGCCGGACCCTTAAGCCGAAGAAAAAATTATGTATTTTATGTAATTCTAGTTTTTTACCACGGGGATCCCGTGAGTACTGAGATTTAGGCCTAGTTTGACAAGCAACCCCGCTAGGTTCGCCCCACAATAATGCTACTCTTTTCTTAGTCCTTGCTCTACTAAATTTAATTCTTACAAAAACTTCTGTTATTTTCGATCGAAGTGTTTTCTAAAAAGGGCCAGTAGGTAAGGGGCCAGTAATAAAATTAAAGTGTATTTATCACGTTAGCACATTATAAATTTTCCTTGTGAAGACGGACTGGTAACCGGCCGATGTGTGTGTGTGTGTGTGTGTTGGTATCGCTGGCACATAATACTTGTGTCGGCGGTATCGGTTTCTGAGAACCGATGGCGCGAGCGCAGCGGGGCGAGGCGGGGCGGGCTTTAAGCCGACCACAGTGCTACCAACGTTACTAGCTTGTAGCTGAATCTAGCCATTTTTTTAAATTTCATGAAGATGATAATCTTGGGCTGCCTTGGATGTGGCTCATATCACATTTTCAGATTATGAATTGGCTCTAGCCCATGAGTTCCCTTTTGCTCAATTCATTGTGTAAATTCATGACCTACCATTCTATACTTCGCCCAATGTTTTGTTCAAACTCTCTTCAAATCAAATCATTTATTTGCAGAATACATTATTACAAGTACATGTCAGATCTTATGACTAGAGTTATGTCAAATGTATTCAACCCGCAAGCAGGTGTGCAAATATTGAATCACAGTGATTCAAATCGTTATAATATCTATATATCTTCTTATCTCCTTATACCTATAGGTACTTTAATGTTATATTCTAGCCATCCTGTAAATATTTTCAGCATCAATAGGTACCTAGTACCTACCTATCAAAGAAAGAAACTACCTATGGATAGGATTATCCCTAAGTAGTTTAGTGGTGTCTCTCCAATTAAAATTTTCGACAACATCAACTCTTCCTAGTATCCTTATCCACCCGTTGGCAACACTATACTGCGCGGGCGTCGGTCGACGGGCCCATAATAATCTGGCGGGGAGCGGGGGGCAGTGCCCGCCTGCCCGGGCGCCGGCCGTCCCTGCCAGACAACTTGTCGCTGTGCCCCTGAGCCGCTTTCCCTCCCTGCCCCGCGCCTCGCTCCTCGGCAAATTACTTGGCGCACCCAACTTAACTAACCAGTTTAACTTAATAGGTTGTAGGTGCCTACGTGTAGTGTCGATCACATAACATTAATCTGTATGTGGTTCGGTTCGGATCTAGCTGTTTCTACGTTTGTTTATATATCTCTATTGATCAACAAAAAGTGGTTTTTCCTTTAACTATTTATTTCAATGGAAAAGCCAGCTATTAGTTGTTAGAACTTATACAATATCCAACTAAAATTCTTAATATCAGGGCTGATTATCTCAAAGAGTCCTTATCGAAGTCCCGAAAGCCAACTCTATCTCCACTTTATGGTAAAAATAATCCAACCAAAATTCTGATGATGCGACGGATTGCAGGTCATCTTTATCTGATTATTTTAATCGGCCTCAATAAGAATTAACTCCATTATGTGACTCGGCCTCAGGCTCCTCCAAAACCTGGCACGCTTCAAAGTTGTTGGTGCCAACGCCTAAAGTACGACACTTGGTTGTGGTCTATGTGTTACCACCATCCCAATGCTACAACCCCTGTGGTTGAATTACTGCAACACTGAAGCCATATCATATCAATCATGCACCCTTTTCTAAGTCACAAAACTCGGAGCCTAAAACCAAAAGGTTATTAATTATGCTGATGGTAGAGCATCGTAACAATAATGACAGGTCACTTAACAGAATCGAAAAGATAGATAATAGTCGGACAATGCTTCCTTCACCTTCTACTCCTGGCACCCCTCGTGCAGCCAACAGTCATGCATATTTCCGCAATGACACGCAGCCAGCTTGACTCATTCTTTGTTTCGAAAACTGGGGCATCTACTTCATATGGATTTGCTCACGATTTGCAGTATTCTGATAACAATTTGCTATTTCGTAATAGCGGCGTTCAAACGCACTTTAGCCAACTTAGTAGCTGAAGGAAGAACATACATTCCTTTATCTGCAAAAAATGTTGATGCAAAGTTTAGCTTTATATTCTGATCCAAGGAAAACAACTGCTAAGCATGCTTTTCGATTTGTGAATGAAAATATCTGAATAAGATGATGCAAGATAGCGTTACAAAAAATTGGTCACGATGGTTATAAAATCTCCTGACATAAAGGATTAACAATATCAAACAGATTTGTCGGTGAGTCTCGTAAGCCTCACTTGGCTTATCAAGGCTTAAAGCAGCACATAAAGCCTATTGCGCCACGAATATTTATGACATCGATTAACAGGCGTCACGCTCGGGTGGTCCAAATAAGGTGTAGGCTCTCGGGTGGTAGTGCCGCTATCAGCAAAAGTTTATCAAGAGGCCAGAGCCGTTAAAAACTCATGGAAACTGATATGACAAGCTTTAGGTACTTTAAAGGCAGCGCTACGCGAACTTAAAAATAAACTAAGTATAATGTTTTTTAATATAAGTAAGTGCCCGATATTTCTGTCTTGGCAATAAACATTCTCTACGTAGGTAACAATACCCACATGTAGAAATTTGTCCACATTTTTTTGCACTTTCTTTGGCAGCGTCTACGTTTGCGTCATGGTCGGTCGTCGTTCCTGAAAAATGTGTGAGACCACTGTCACATCATTGACCCTTGTGAAGGTTAAAATCTTCTTTGCTATATGATCATGAGCTCATCCTAGAATAAATCACAAACAAATTTTATTTTCATAGGATGTGGAATGTCACATCACATATCCTATTTGACTATAGCCATGGCCTGCATAACACAGAAGAGTCCATACTGTTATCGTTGTGTGTGAATTATGTGATTCTTCAACAATTTTTACCTCATTCAGAATTTTTACCTCATCAAGAACCTCATATAAAGTAGTAATAATGTGGTAATATGGGTAGCCATACTAGCCAAATTACCTACCACATTATTGCTGGTTAGGTTCTTAACTTCTATCTACGTGTCAATACCGCAATAATGTTACAAATTATTGATTTATTCAAAAGGAATATTGAATAACCACAATGTAACAGTTTGCGATAAGGATGATTGTGTGCCAAATGCTATTAGGAGCGCACTCGTCATTATCAGAGGAACCGAATCTGGTGTCAAGGGGCGCGTCGATTGCGCCGCGCCGCGCCGGGTCGTGGCGACGGCTCGCCTGGCCCTGTTTACCGAGAATCGCTGTTTCAACGTGCCGACACCTCTGATCTCACCGCTACATTTATACCGCGCCCTATGCTAGCAATAATAAATTAACAGGAACAGTAATCCAATTACGAGAATTCAGGAGTACTTAATACAGTCTCTTCCTTGTTGCTCGAACGGGCCTATTTATCAAAGAAGCCATAAACCCAGTTGATATTTGAGTGCGGTGCGCCCGCGCAGCGGGAGGACGAGCGGATGGACGATTTGAGCAATGCTAGCTCTCAGAATATTATAATTAGTTTAAGCCCGCGTGAGTAATGGCGTCGGAAATAACACGCGAGCAGCGTTGGCGCCAAGCGGAGCGGCCGCGCGGGTGTCTCATCGCATCACACATCACACCACACGAGCGCGGCCGCGGCCTGCGCCTGCGCCTGCCCCCCGGACTCCGGGGCCGCCGCCGCCGCCGCCGCCGCGCGCAGTGCACAGCGCCGACCGGTCTGTCTTGTGACTTGAGCTATTTATGTTTAGTATGATGTGACTGCGACCGAATCATATGCCTCCTTCCTCCCAAGCGGATAACACCACACTTTTACTTACTCACACCGGATTAATAGTTTTTTCTGGATTAAATCCCAAAATTTCATCCAGATATGTTCAGAAAATTTGGCGTAAGAAACGGATAAACACCCCATCCATCGATCCATAACTCGTATTTATTTAATTGACGTGATGTAAAGGAAGATGCAATTAGAAACAGTCACATAGGTCAAAGGTGGTAGGTAGTACCTACTTATTTTATGATGTCTGATTGAGTGGATCGACGATAAAGACACTTGTTCTACAAAATGACTAAGCCCCCGATGTTTATTGACGTAGAAGATGACAAAGGCATATGTAATGATGATAGAGCAGACCAGAGCAGCATTCATCAACGTCCTGATAGGATCAGCGGAGTAAAGCTGGCAGGGTGGCATTCCTTTTCGCTGAGTTATCTGTAACTGACATAGAAGTTGAGGATTTTGTGTGATGATAGTAGATGAACATTTATACGACAGCGAGTTAGAAGGAATGATAATGATAATGGAACGTGCGTAACTTGTTTAATTTCAAGCGGCTGTTATCTTAAACGAAGAGAATTTCTGGAAGTAGGAAACAAAGGCACCGCGGTTAATTAGTTTCTGTTTGCTAGTAACAAACTCATTGAAAAGGCACATAGGTACCCTTTCGCTTGGCTGTACCAGGTAAACAATATTGGGTGACAAGTTTTTATTGCGGCGTCTTTGTTCGAAGGTCATTGTTATGCTCAGTGAGTTTTTGTTTATTTTTTATTGTTTCATAATCTTAGTTTGTTTTACCTTTTCAAGTCTTTTATTATTTTTCTGTGCCGTGATACAACTGCTTACCTGTGCTAGTAGTAGATAAGATGCTCCGGAAAAAGCTACCCCATCATTACTGGATATTCTGAAATCTGTGCATTACTGGTACCTGCGGATTATGAAGATGTTTCGTGGATACCAAGACCTACCTACTCGAACATACTGACGCTCAAACAAATACTATTTCTAATACATATGTATTTTGTTTTCTGTAGCATTTTTAAAATTAATTCTTAGGTACAGTCGTTGACCGT
Source organism: Eupithecia subumbrata (assembly GCA_949316285.1). NCBI lineage: Eukaryota > Metazoa > Arthropoda > Insecta > Lepidoptera > Geometridae > Eupithecia > Eupithecia subumbrata. The sequence continues at coordinate 4,382,792 of OX438648.1, forward strand.
TTTCTTATAGTCGTTTCAAAAGGTTCAACGTCGATGTAATTTTTTTGCATTATGTGCTTTAGGTACCATCCGACGCTTCATCAGAAATGGCTGAAGAGACGGACGTATCGAAGAGCCCACCACGGAGGCCCATCATAAGCGCTCTAAATTACACCGCTCATGCATAGATCCGCCTTCGAAGTAACGTGCTTGCTGCAAACAGAAGTGCAGTGTGCACTGTAGAGCTGGTCAAATTATCCGTGAACCATAACAGTGAGAGTGCTATATAGCTGTGCCAAAAATATCCTTCAGGACGAGGAAGCTCATTTTAAACTACCTACAGTAAATTGAAATGAAACCGTATCCCGCTGAAGTTAGATTCAATTTAGCCTAAAGGCAGATTCCGGCACGGGAATAAACAGTTGCTGGCGCTGCAGAATTGTTCTTACTGTAGAGAATTCCCAACTCTTTGCTTGTGTTAATAACGACTGGGAGACACGATGTCTGCGGAGTACTGGCTATAGGTACTTCTTGTGTTACATTACATGACATCATCTTTTAACAGCTTGATAAATAGTTTGTATGTGAGCTTTGAACGCGGGCTTTATGATCCTCGTCCGGCAGCGTCGTAAATATTGTAAGTAGAAGGCATCTGGTAACGCTATGCTTGCCAACGCTATGCCGAAATGGGTGTCTATTTCCTACTTTCAGTTAGTAGTTATAGAAAGCGTACTTTTAGGTATGCAAAGGCAGCTTTATGCAGTGTGAAGTTTTATCGTTGCTGCTGATTCATCCCATCCTGCACTAGGTAGGTATAACAGTGTGCATCTGGCGTGTGCTAGAGTGTGCGAATGAAGAAACAATAGAATCAGAAATATATTTATTAGGTACTAGCGACCCGCCCCGGCTTCGCACGGGTGCTATGCTTATACTAAATATACTACAGAATCGGCCCCCCGGTTGACCGCCGCGCCGCCCCGCAACCGCTATGTCCCTGCATTTTAAATCTGTAATATCTTCGAAAATATTCATTAAATTACACTGATTACTGTAAAGGACCATATTGATTTATATTAAATTAACAATGTATTTAAGGTACCTACTTAATTGGATAAGGATTATTGCTGTATTGCTAAAAATCGCCTCGTAAATAAGCCATTAATTCTCGTAAAAAGTGAAGGATAAGAAATGGTTATTGTGGGTTTAGCCCTAAGAGATAGACATATACCACACGCACTTTTTTGTAGACCTTTTACAATACTATACAATACTGTAGTGTAGTACATTATTTTGATCTATCTCGTAGGGTTCAGCTAGCGTTTGCAAGGTAAGCGGAAAAAAAATTGTTCTTTGAGCGACTTTCTTGTTGAATTCTTTGAGCGACTTTCTATTCGCTCAATTGATTCTAATCATTTTTTTAATTTATTTCTAACTAAGTTACCAATAATTTAACATACTTAGAAATAAATAAAAAATAAAAGGTAATGTATCTATTGTATGACTAGTTGGTTCCTAAATTAGATATAGTAACCCTTTTTTTATAAATCACACAAAATAGGTTTGAAAAAGCTAAGTAAGTATATGAGTACGGAACCCTTTCACAGAAAGTTCCTTTCTACACATTGGTCTCTTTCTGCGTTCGCCAGACAGACAGCTTGTCGCCTCTTGCCAGAGTCGGTCATGCTTCATAAAGTGAGCATTATACCAAACCTACTCTTTAAACCTATCAAATAGGTAGGTACTTAGGTACTTACATTATTGTACCTACCTATGGAAGTAGATTTGTAATGCCCACAACGAAATTGAAACATAAAATCATGCTTTCAAGCCCGACTAGACATAGCGTCTACAATTTCAAAAACTTTACAGGGACTTACTAAGGTCGGGGAAGCAGGGGCAGGAAGCGGTCTGGGGTTTTTGATAGTTTGCAAAGTCGTGCAATACCTATTGTTAAATTTGAGTTTCAAGTGAATGTGTCAAACAGTTATAGATGTATTTAGCTTTAATTAAACTTAGGTAGGTATTTAATTTACCTCTACATTTATTTTTGATAGAAAGTCTGAAATTACGGAGGTTATTATTTCTTAAGAACCTACCTAATAACTAATAAAAAATACACATATATTTTCTCTCGCAAAGGTCAAGCAAATCAAGCTTACATGGTTATTAATTATGTTTATAAACAAATGCATTATTTATTTTTCTAGGAATTATCCAATACAGTCTCCTGCCTACCTGGGCTTGTCCCTTGTAACTTTGCCTAAAATAACTTTGACAAGGGTATAAAAATAGTCTTATTGAAAATATATCAAGAATGAAGATAACTTCAGGTAAAAATAGGTAGGGGTTGGGTTGGCGCCGGCGCTACCTGCCAAGCCCGGAAAAAGAACTATGGAGCTGCCATGAATTAAAATACAGTTTAGTAAACAACATGCTTTATTATAAAGAGATAATAGTTATAATATATTTTAAATCTTCATAAGTAAATGTAGGTACTACATTCCATAAATCCCACATATAAAAATACATTATTTTTTATAATCTATACACAAAATAACCTATCATCTCTAGACGAAGGTGTAATGCACTATGGCGGCGTGTACGTTAAGGCACGGTGATGGAGGGCTACGCCCCGGGCGGCACCGGACAGGCGTCGGCGACTAGATCACAGGAGGTTCAGGGCAGAGCCCTTACGGCAACATTTCATCTGAGCGGAGCCGAAAATGAGGGCACGGGTGCACACCAATGCGGTGCGGAGTATGCGGTCAACGCGCAGCCAGCTGCACTCTGCACTGGCACAAATGCTGACACGTGCACGCCGACAGAAACTGGCAAAGCTGCTATTGCAGGTCTCTTCTCTTCGTCATCTTCCAGGAGGTAAGGCCGGAACAGTTTAAAAGGTTTACGAGGCTCTGGTGCAGCCAGTGGTGCAGTAATATAGTGAGGTACTGGTGGTGGTGAAGGCCGACGTACAGATAGGTCGATGGGTTCAGAAGCTGGCAGTGGCACCGGCATCTGAACAGGTAGCTGTGTCACTTGTGGCAGAGAAGGCATCGTCGCAGGTGGCGGTGAAGGCAGCCGTGCACTCTCTGGTGAGCCCGCGGCGTAAGGTGGAGGCGATGGGGCCGGTTGTGGAGCACGCCTTAGAAGCGCGGCTCGTAGAGCGGGTTCTGCCTGCAACCACTTTTGGATCTGGCGGCGATGTATGCCAAACTTCCTGGCAGTAGCACGTTGGTTACCACGACATTGAGCGTCTCGTCGATAGGCTTCAAGAACTTGCAGTTTGAATTGTGGTGGGAAGATACGTCGAGAACCAGCACGGCCCTCTGAGCGACGGTCTGAGGGCGCGGGGGCTGAGAGCGTGTGGGCGGCAGCCATTGCTGAGTGTAAACGTGTGCGCGTGGCGGTTGACGGCGCCGAACTGACTGCTCGTTCGTTCGACACGGCGCGGCGCGGATATTGGTGGCGCGCCGCTGCCTGTCCGACGTGCGTGAGTGTGCGACACGAGCTTCATGTACATTAACTAGCGTTCACAATGGAATTAAAAAACTTGCTCAAACATTTTTTGCACCATACCTACCTACCCCAATAGTCAGGTAAGTGATCTAGTGTTTAGGTTAGTAGATACGTACTTTTACCTACTTAAATTAATAAATAATTTATACAACATACAATGTATAATGAAAATTGTTTGGCAAATAACAAATTTCTACATTTACTAGGTAAGGTACTTACACACAACATTGACTATTGGTTTTTTATTAGGTATCTAAGTGCGCAAACTAACAAAAAAAAATTTAAAAATAAAACTATTTTCTTTCTTTTTTCTTTTCAAACATAATATAATATATTAATAATATATATAGGTATTATGTTTGATAAAAACATATGTTTCTACTCAATTCAGTTGTACAAACTGATTATTTTCCATCTAAATTAAAAAAGCATAGGTACATAATGGGAAGGGTGTGTAGGAAGGAAAGGACTCCTTTGCTGACAACCTCAGAACAGGGAAATAGTATTACTGATGCATACCCTCTCTCTACATACATAATATGTATATCTTACCAACATGACATCGCTTAAGCGTAGTAAGTAGTCTCTTGAAAAGTTGAACTATGTTTATCGATAGTTTTTTAAGTTTAGTGTGAACACCTCCTATGTCAGTAATCTCGCCTCATTCTCGGCGGCGTGAAAAAATGCCGCAAGTGGGAGCCGATAGCACGTAGCGCCACCATCGCTGTTTCACTATAGCTCTTGCCACTGCGTGGGCCAGAGCAAGATAGAAAATAATGCCCTGCCTCGGTCTCCTCCACATCCGTTTACGAAACAAGTTTGCATGCGACGTTGTCGCTCTGTGAGCGCGGGCGGCTCATGAGCGCTGTGGGGTGCGGGCGGATAGGAATGCGCACGGAGCGGCAACATCGCTGACCGTGGCAGACAGGGTGTCGCCGACTTGGCGGCGTAGACATGCCGTCGCTCGACGGCGCTTGTCCCCTCCTGCACCCGCTCACTTTGCTCCACCCGCAACGAACATCAACAAGTTATTTCGGCCCAGGCTTAACCGTAGTTAAAAGAACCCATGTTGTGTGCCGTGAGCGGTCACTTAAGACTTTACGGGTTTGAATCGTAGTCTTAGCGCCATAGCCGATTCGAGGAAAGTTGTTTTTTTTAGCAAACGGCTGCCGCCTGCCGCGTTCGCCGTTGCTGCCTCGATAGCGTCCGATGGTGACCGTGAAAATAGAGCTTTGAGAATAATGAAACGACTTTCTGAGAAAATGGAAAAGCCATTTTAACTTTATTGGATGAAATTAAAGTCTTCCCATATTAGTAGTGGGAAGATAATCATAATTTACTATTTCTGCCCGCGGCTTTGCATGTGATAGATTTGGAAGACTCTACTAGTTAGAAACATGAATAAAATCCAGGATAAATCTAATTTTAACTACCTACCTTGATATCTCTTTTCAACAAAGTTACTACAAATGTTACTAGAAATCCTAATGGGGTTGCTATTGTGGGTATTAAATAAAAGAAGCACAACTTGGAACATGAATACTCTTATATTCAATAAAACAATCTGGCTAGGACAAAATTATGAAAAGAAAGAAACTCAAGAACATTTTAAGGTTATATTACATAAATTGCTAGTCACAAGAAACATGAACAATACTTAGCTTTTAGTTCTGTCTGGTTAGGCTGCCGGTCCAAAAGTGGGCACTGCCTTGCTTTTGGATCGTATTTAAAGACCAAGAAATCGTAAGAAACCCTGCGGTGGGCGTTAGCTCAAACCGCTTTGGCGCGAAGAGTCGTTACAACAATTTATAATTTTATTATTACTAAACAATATTTTCAGAACACAATAATGATACCAAAAATTGAATAAATAATATTCTACATATTTATATGTCACAAAAATAAGTTATTAACCCTAAAGAATTATCGATGCTTATCAAAATTATATAATGATTTTATCACGTAAAAATAACAATGAAATAGATAATCTAAATTGCTAAAACTATTTTAGACATACGTTTTACATTTATTTAACACAACTTTCCATAATAATCTGTTACGGCCAATCTTGACCTATACTTCGTCCCGAAGTAGCTCTACCTAGTTTAGGTACTCTATTTTACATTTCAACTTACATAACTAGTACAATATAACTTCTATAATAATTGGTACATAAAGTACTAGGAGATATTTTATAAGTTCTTTATTTATATTAACAGAAAAATTACTATTAATTTTAACAAATATATTTTTATATGATAATACATAAACAAGATAGATGAACATTTAACCAAGTAACAAGGGTACATTATTATTTTGCTATATTAAATAGCATAAACAAGCTAGATGTCAACTTTACTAAGTACCAAGGTACTATAACTATGTCTTAAGAAGGTAAGGTATAATAAGTATGTATGTACACTAGTAGGTTTTAATGTTTCTCAATAAATGATGTCTGATTATCTCATATTGTTTAAGTTTATTTTAATTTACTGGCCAATTGCTCTGTATGTACTGCCGTAACCTCCACCTGCTGCCAATGGAGCGTCAGTACCCGGAATTGGAGGCTAGAGCAGCTAGGGCGACTACTTTTCCATGCTGATCACATCCATCCGCTGCCAATGGGATAATCAGCCGAGCCTCGAAGCCCACAGCGTTAGCCAACTACCGATTATGCTTCTCACATCCATCCGCTGTCGATGGGATGATTAGCATCCAGCAAGAGGCCACACAGCGATATACAAGTATAAATTAATGTACTTAGATACATTATTGTTATTATTATTATTATTTGCCAAACCTTGGCCCGGATCATATGCCCGTTGAGATTTCAGCATCATTTTTACATTTAACAATTGTAGGAAAGTATAATTCATTATTTTACTTACATACTTATTTACCTGAGTTTAAGTACATATTACAGTCAATAGGTTCTTATTCATCTAATTAAATGTGACAATAAACAAGTTGTAATAATCACAAAATCATGGCATTTTCAACAACAGCGTTCTCTTCCGCCCATTCTCCCGGCCAAAATCGTAATTTCTCTTTTGCTATAACTATATTTCTTAAATTACCCAAGCCTTTTAGAGCATAACGATCATTGGGATTAATAGAAAGAATCTCATAAGGGCCCTTGAATTTTGGTGCTAATTTGTCATTACGCCTATGGTCCTGACTAACATACACTACATGTAAGATGCGTTTGAGTATTCGGGCGTCGCGTGAAGTCACCTAAATTAGAATTCTTATTATTTCGTCTAACTGAATCAAATCGTTCTTTAATTTTTTTTGATATTACTTGTAGCCGTTGCCTAGCAAGTTCTCGATCAGAGCGTACATCTATATCTGATTCCAAGCTATTATTGTCAAGAACTTCATTAAGACGGGCTTGCACAACAGGTATATTACCTTCTACGCCAATCAGCAAGCGTAAAGGTGAGAACCCTGTAGATTTTTGGATATTCGTATTGATAGACTGTTGTACCTTCCAGAGTTCGTTTGGCCAATCTGACGAATCGATAACCATAGTACACAACATATTAATTACTGTGGCTACATAACGTTCAACTTGCCCATTGCTTCTGGGTGTACCAGTTGCTATCATGTGGTGTTCAATATTTAATTCTCTAAACAGGGTCTGGATTTGGTTAGAGCTAAAATTGGTTCCACGATCTGTGACAACTAATGATGGTGTACCAAATAATGTAACAGTTTCTCGTATGATAGGAATTAATTCTTGAGAATTTAAAGTTTTAAGTGGCTTTAATAAACAGAACTTGGTGAAGCCATCAACTAGTAATAGGATATGTCTATAACCTTCATTGCTTAGTGAAAAAGGTCCAGTACAATCCAAATGGATGGTATGAAATGAACAGCTGTTTTGTATATTGGGTGTAGATAGCCTTGTTTGGGACCAGAGTGGCCCTTCCTTGTACAAATTAGACAATGATAAATATATTTTTTTACAAAAGCAGCCATTGAAGGAAACCAAAAGTACTTTTGAATTTTGAGAAAAACTTTATCAAAACCAACGTGACAGTTTTCATCGTGGAATAATTTTAATAAGCTCAACCGATATCCTTTTGGAACAAACATCCTTGGCTCAGCACTGGGATTGATTTTATAATGTAACAAATCATTTTTCATTAAAAATTGGTTAGAATCTAAGTCACCTATTTCTAATTGCGAGACGAGGTTCTGAGTCTCATGGTCGTTGAGCTGAGCATTTCTCAACCATGAATGTGAACCACCGGGGTCGTCGGACACATCTATAAAATTTATCTCATGGACTAAATTCCTAGACCTGGCTGGGCATTGGACCGGATTGCGACTTAAAAAATCAACATGACTTATAAATTTTCCTTTCTTATACCTAATTTCAAACTGAAAGTCTTGCATAAATGTCCACCAACGAGCTACTCTTGGGGACAAATCTTTCTTGGACATAGTTGATTTAACCGCGTTGCAATCAGTGATGATTGTAAAGTTAATACCAAGAAGATAAACCCTAAAGTGTTTTAGAGCATTATATATAGCTAAAGTTTCAAGATCATAAGAACTATACCTAGACTCTGCTGGACTTGTTCGTTTGCTAAAATAAGCCACAACTTTATTGACTCCACTAACCCTTTGTAATAATATAGCTCCGTAGCCGATAGAGCTAGCATCGGTGTGTAGCTCAGTTGGAAGTTCAGGGTCAAAAATGGTAAGTAATGGTTTCGAAATTAAATATTACATATTTTCGGGCCGCATTTTGTTCAGGGCCCCACTGCCATTTTTGATTTATTTTGGTTAACCTACTAATACAAGCAGTTTTTGAAGCAAAATCGGGCACAAACTTGCGAAAATAACTAGATAGACCCATAAATTGTCGAACTTGCTTAACATTGTTGGGTATAGGAGAATTGGCTAGTGCTACGATCTTCGAATCACTTGGTCGCACACCCTCACAAGATATGTGTCTACCTAGGTACTCAATATTTTCTACAAAGAATTTACATTTTTTTAGGTTTATTGTAAACCCAGTTAAGGAAAGTGTCGAGATTGTTTGTTCTAAATAGTCAAGACCTTGTTCAATTGTATTGAATGGAATTAAAATGTCGTCCATATAAACAAGTAAAAATTTTAGATGTTCAACAGCCCTGGAAATAGCTCTCTGAAACACTGAAGGTCCTGTGCAAATTCCAAAAGGCATTTTAATCCACTGATACTGAGAATCAGGGGTAACAAAAGCTAAATATTTTCTCGAATCTTTTGAAACAGGGATTTGATGGAAGCCATTTTTCATATCTATAGAAATATAATACTTAGAATTTCCTAGTTTATCAATTTGATCCTCTATAAGAGGGAGAGGGTATCTATCTTTTTCTACTAGCTTATTTAAGGCCCTGTAATCAATGCACATTCTATCAGTGCCGTCACTTTTTTTTACTAAAATGACGGGGCTAGCAAAAGGTGAACGACTTTCCTCAATGATTTTCTTGTCTAACAAGTCTTGTATTATTAATTTAACCTTTTCTCTTTCTATTGGGGCTAGTCGGTAAGGTCTATAATAAACTACCCCTTCTTTTTTTAATTTAATGGTTAACTCACCGGTTCGTACATTACCAACAGGTTTTAAAACAGAATTATATTTTTGAAAAATGGCTTCAATTTTACCTTGCAGATCTGTATCTAAATGAGCTATAGCTGTTGAAAGTTCAGAAAACGGATCGGATACACCCTCAATGCCCAAAGAATTTATTTCCAGGCTCGATTTAGGCGAATATTTTCGTACAAGACGTGAACCTTGACAATCTGTTACTATTTCTATATCAGGGTAGCGAACACGGTCTCTGCCTATAATGAGATCATAATTGCAATCAGTATCCCTAACAACAAAAATACATAAATGAATACATAAATCTTGAAATCAAACTGGTACTTTAATTTTAGCAAAACCCTGCAAACTACCCTCTCCTATTCCAGCCACGCGAAAAGAATGCGGTGTAATGTCGTAACTAAGACGTTTTGCTATAGACTCCTTAATTATGCTACAATTGGCACCAGTGTCAATAAGACAGTCTAAACGTCGTTAATGCAAACTTTAGTTAGTTCGAGGTCGGTTTTTCTAAAAAATTAATCTCTTTTTCGGTTGTGCCAGTTTTATTAGCACTTTGAGGTTTGTATCTACAAATGGAATCCGTGTGTCCGGCTTTTTTTGCAGTAAGTGCAGTATCTTTTAAGCTCGACGGGTTTCTGCTCTCGCGATAGTGAGTTGTTCGCTTGAGCACTACCCTCAGCATTATTAAAACGGCACTGTAGCCGAGTATGACCTAATTTGCCACAGTTAAAACACTTAACATCATTTGGGCGTGTATCATTTTTAGCACGTTTGGGTCCTGAAGAGTCCCTAGAATCCCTACCGCTTTGCTCCAAAGGACGTTTTTTAGTTTTTACGTACGACGTGAAAAGGGCAATCAATTCAGGAGTAGTTTTTACACTGTTGTTAAATGATGCCTTTTTTACATTTATATCAGTTATACTGCCACATACTAATTCGACTAATTGCGACTCGCTAAATGCTATTTTAGTATTACGTAATAACCTAATCTTTTCCCTAGCATATTCGCAATATGAATCTGCAGAATCGGAGGTGTACAAAACTGCTTTTTGTAGTTTCTCTGCAAGATTCTTTTTCTCGGGGTACAAAGCGGACAACTCGGTGCGCAAAGTTTGCCATGAACGGCCCTCTGCAGGGTCCCAGTGTCAAACCACAGCTGAGCGGACCCTTTGAGAGCCTTACCTGCCTTAGCGGCGGTTGCGATGCTGCTCCAGCCAAATTCTTTCGCGAGAGCCTCGATGTTGTTGCACCATGCCTCGGCACCCAGGTCACACGTGGTCGGGTCGAAAATCGGCAGGTCAACGTCATCATCTTTTCGGCCGCCGCCGGAAACAGCATCTTTGATGGCTCGAAGTAGGTCTTGCAATATAGACACATCCATCTGAAAAAATAAATTATATTACTAAGGCACATAATGTACATTATCCCACTTCTGATGATAGATTTGGAAGACTCTACTAGTTAGAAACATGAATAAAATCCAGGATAAATCTAATTTTAACTACCTACCTTGATATCTCTTTTCAACAAAGTTACTACAAATGTTACTAGAAATCCTAATGGGGTTGCTATTGTGGGTATTAAATAAAAGAAGCACAACTTGGAACATGAATACTCTTATATTCAATAAAACAATCTGGCTAGGACAAAATTATGAAAAGAAAGAAACTCAAGAACATTTTAAGGTTATATTACATAAATTGCTAGTCACAAGAAACATGAACAATACTTAGCTTTTAGTTCTGTCTGGTTAGGCTGCCGGTCCAAAAGTGGGCACTGCCTTGCTTTTGGATCGTATTTAAAGACCAAGAAATCGTAAGAAACCCTGCGGTGGGCGTTAGCTCAAACCGCTTTGGCGCGAAGAGTCGTTACAACAATTTATAATTTTATTATTACTAAACAATATTTTCAGAACACAATAATGATACCAAAAATTGAATAAATAATATTCTACATATTTATATGTCACAAAAATAAGTTATTAACCCTAAAGAATTATCGATGCTTATCAAAATTATATAATGATTTTATCACGTAAAAATAACAATGAAATAGATAATCTAAATTGCTAAAACTATTTTAGACATACGTTTTACATTTATTTAACACAACTTTCCATAATAATCTGTTACATGCGTTGTTTCTAGAGAATCGTATAAAGGTTTATTTTCTATCCCTAGGGAACTGATTTATGGCATAAATAATTGCCTTTATTTGATTCCGGGTTTAAAGATACACTTAAGCTAAATTTCAGCTCAATGAATTCAGTAATTTAGACGTGAAGAATTAACAAATATCCATCCATCCATTAAACTTTCTCATTTATAATATTGGTGTGATTATTAGTATGATGAGAATATCTAAAATTTTAATACCTAGGTCCTTTTATTTTGCAAGCATGCTGCCCCCTTTCACATCCTTAGTCCACCCACCCATTTTTCAAAGTAAGTATCTCGTGCTGTTTTTTCGATATTTTTTTTTCTTAGTCCAACGATAAATTAAGAGCCGAAAAAGGGTTTTATTTTAAGTATTTATTTTCTATGTTGAATAAGTTGGGTTTCGATCACCAACACCAACCTAACTTACAAAACCGGTGTTAAGTTAAGTTGAGTGGTGCGTGTGGGTGCTATGCTATCTATGCTAGTTCGCTGTTGGGCAACTCAGTGGAGTTGGTAAACTGAGAAGGTAATTGTTCCAATCGCCCACCAATATATCGTCCCATACCATACCATAACATGCCTTATTTTAACTCTTAAGCTTAGAGGTTCCAGTAAAATATGGAAAAAAATCCATCGATGGATTTTTTCAGTGGATATATTTTTTAAGGCAAATCATTACTAGGCCATTTTTTTTCGTTATAAAATCTCACAGATACCTAACAATAAAAAACTATAAGTAAGAGATATCTAGTATCTACCTATTATAAAATCGAATTCAACTCTAGAACGCTCTTTCATTTAAAACAGCCACCGCGCGCTCCAAATACACTTGATTGGAATTAATCCATGCTAATATGGGGCCCCTCCAAGCGGATGATGCCAAACAAGTTTATAAACGACTCTTGATAAGTGTGTAGCTATCATCACATCACACAGTCTGGTCTAGGTTATTTAAATAAGCCAGATTAATATTTAGAAGCTCTGCTCTAGTCAAACCAAAATACGAAAGCTTACGACACTTTGTTCCAGGAACATCGTATAAAAGAAGAATATGCAATCTTTATTTGTAGCAATACCTTTTAAACTTAAGCTAGTAACTTTAACTAAACTATTTATACAGGGTAATTAATTCACTGACACTTCGTGAATTGCAGGTCCTGTCCATCATCACGAACTCGTTTGTGAAGATGCCAGGGCTCAATTATTACTATTTTTTTTTTGTAAATTTTTATCACAGGTGGATAAAAATTTAAAAAATGCGTTTGTCCGGAAGACCGGAACCCAATAATTTACTAAAGACCGATCTGTCACTTCCACACCCACCGTTAATTCAGTACAGAGCTGGTATTAAGTTCAGTTTCAAATAAAGCCTCTCCTAAAAAACGATTATTGAATGGATGCTACCAATATCAAGCAATATTAAGACCTGGCGCCTTTTCAAACGTGTTCGTGATGACGGGAAGAACCTGCAGTTCACACCACACAGTGTCGGTGAATTACCAATAACCCTGTATGTACCTACCATAAAAACTTTGTTAAATTAAAAGATAATACTTATGCTTAAAAAAGTATTATGGACTAGGTAGCTTCTTTCTGCGACTTCGCAAGCATTTTTGGTAACAAAAGCTTAGGTCGTCGGTCGGTAGGTAGGTACAGTCAGCGTCAAATTGATATGAGCGTCTAGAGTAGTCAAAATGATCTGTAAAACATAAAAGCAATTTGATATACGCAGGTCGAATCACCATAATGTTGTAAGCAACTAAGGTGTTCAAAATATATTATTACTCCTTGTTTCACATTTATATTATGAACAGTCAGGGTGACTGACTGCTCATATAAATATGAAATAATGAGTAAGTAGTAAGATATTTTGAACACCGTGAGTACTTAGCATAATGTTGCAGTGCCCTAGCAGGGTGCATGCTTGATACCATAAATTATTTTAAGACCTTTGTACAGCAAGTTCCACAATAAAATATTTTGAATCTTGAATCTTGGACGAACTGCTAAAAAATCGTTCAGTCTTGTGCGAGCTCCAAGATCCAACCACAGTCATCCTTTCCATCTTTCTAGCAACTTTTTTAAAAAATAGGAAGGCACAACACCGACAACACGAAGGATATTTGATCGATCACCCAGTCACCCATCTCTGACTCTCCGTGGCTTCGAGCTTAATTTGGTCCCTGCTGGCTAAATACTGACAAGCAAGGTCAGAGTACCCGGTAATTTAATCCATCATGACATCATGGCGCGATGGCGATCAGAAAATATTCCATGAAACGGTTTTTGTACGGTTCACATCACATCTTGCGCTCTCGACTCTTGCCAAAACGAGTTGCTATGCGAGAGCTATAATGTTCATTTCTATAATACATATTTCTAACTAACTTATGCCTGCGGCTTCGCATCTCTTTTCCAACAAGTACATTCTGCTCGTTCAGGCAGTCTACAATAGTTTTGGCGTGACGATGTAACAAACTTTCGGATAAGTAATATAAAATAAAAACTTTTTAAAAATGTTTAAACTACAAGGAACGCGACTTAGGTACCCGAGAAATAAAAATTAATTTCCATAATAAAAGCCTGATGTTGTTGGCATTATAGGATTCCACCCTGATCGTCGGCAAATCGTATATTTTCCATATCCGTACTAAGGTAATTATATTTACCTATTTTCCTTGAAAAATACTGTAGCAAAAAGTTAAAACCACTCATTTTGACAATATCACAAAATGCTCTCCGAGTTTCAGTCATTGCATTCCAATCAAATGCTGCAAATTTCTTCTACCTTTTTGTAAGATATTAATTATGATACATAGACCGGTAGGTACCTTCCTATTAATCACACTAATATTATAAATGCGAAAGTATGGATAGATGGATGGATGGATGGATGTTTGTAACCTCTTCACGCCAAAATTACTGAACAGAGTCGGGCAGAAATTTTGTACCTGTACAGGTAATTCTAATCCTGGAATCAAACATAGGCTACTTTTTATCCCATAAATCAGTTCCCATGGGATAGAAATCACCTTTAAACGTTTCCATAGAAACAACGCGTGTGAAGCCGCTGGCATAAACTAGTACCTAACAAAATAAGTTATTTTAACTCTAACAGAAGTTTCTAAAGCACCAAGTGTATTGAAACAAAGTGGTTATATTGTGTAGTGAGTCCCTAATAAACTAAGCTAATCAAGAATCAAGTCTACAGACACATCGTCGCCGACGCCTGTTCGCCATACCAAATACCAATAAGCACCATCGTTTCACAAAACAGCCTAAGCACCACAAACACAGGTTTAAATTGAACCTTAAAAACTGATTAAATAGGGTTTGCTTATAAACAACTAACGCTATAAAATATTTCAGTAGTTATCACTTCTTCATATCAATAATGACGCATCGCAGTTCTCTGCTAAAGGAATTATATTTCTATGTGTTTGTAATACTGTTGATTTTCAAATGTGTCTTTTGTTCATCAAACAAGTGTTAGGCACACGTGTTTCAAACCGTCACCCAAATGGGGACCAGTTGGAGCTCGTCTTGAGATTGTAGTGTTGATAACTGTATCAATATAGCTCTGTGTTGGCTTAATGGGTCATTTTACTGCATTAGAAATCCTGAATCATTAAAAAGTATAAGGAAAATGCTAGTTCAAGATACAATTCTACCAGTGGCGTAGCGTGTCTTGGCGGGGCCCCGTATAAAAATTTGTTTGGGGGCCCTTATTAAGGGTAAAGTTTTCTCATAAAAGAAATAAATGTTTGCATAAAATTAAAAGAAATATTTATTCATCTTAATTATTTAATTATTATATATATATATTCCAAAATTTTTACAAACAATTCAAATTAAATATTTACACTTTCCTGGCCTTTTTTTCGGCAAACTGATTTATTAAATCATTAATAGCTGATGATGACTTTAGTTTTTCTAAAGTGCCTTCAAAGACAATAGGGACAGGTCTGACAGGCGTTCATGTCCCATCGAACAAAAAGTTATTTATAAGAAAACCGATATTTTTTTTTACTATTGTCATTTCTGAAATAAATACAAAATTGAGAAGTTTTTATTAATTTTTGCTTACGCACATCGGGGGCCCCCGTGGCCCGGGGGCCCCGTATAATTGATACGGCAGCTACGGCGGTAGCTACGCCCCTGAATTCTACGAAAATTAACTCACTAGAACCTACCACAGACACGACAAGGTATTTTCTGAACATTATGTTATGGTAGGAATCGTAAAAGGAAAAATATTATTCAATGGCAACTATGGCCTATTTGTCAAAAGAAGAAAAATATTAATTTTAAAACTGTATTGGTACCTAACCTAGGTATAAAAAAATTGTTGGAAACACTGAGTTAATATTACAGTACCTAGGTACTTTTAAATCAAAAGTTGCAAAGGTAGTCGAAGAGAGGTAGTACCTATCTATCTTGCCTATGTGTAGTACATTACCTGCTTCACTTTCTGGACTAAAGTACTACCAAGTAAGGTATTACCCATGTGTATAGTGATGCAATATCTTCATGACAGCATACAAATAGAGCTCTCGCTATCATAATAACCGCGCTCTGCGCATGCGCCGAACTGTTTGTTCATTGTATTAGAGTCAATAATCACCACTCGTGCGCTTACGGCTTATTAGCAAAGCGCTAATAAGTAAGTACAGATTACCATAAAGAAAGATAAGGATATATTCATCATACCTCTACCTATTAATACTTTATTACTTTCATAAAGATGTGTTTGATATTTAGCACCATGATGAACCTTGACGACCTAGAGTTCATCGTCATAATATTACGTCGGTGGTGTTACATTACCTACCTTACCTTTTCTAATTGCAGGAGACCGAATTCCAGCTCTATTTTGTTACACATTTAAAAAAAAAGATTAACATTGCCCAAGCAGGTATACCTACCTAATTAGCGAGCAGGGTAAAATGCTGCTGAATAGTTGTGTTGTCTTGTCTTAACGTTTTTTTTATGAATCCCCGGGACAAGAATCTCTTCTAAATAACGCTTGAGTTCAGATATTAATATTATACAAGCATGATATTTTTCTGATCTAATTATGCCTTCTCTCAGCGACCACCTTTGGCCTTTGGAACTGGTATCAGGAGATTTGAAATGGAACTCGTTTTCAAATAAGTTTGGAAGACAACATGGAGTCTGATTCACGGAACGAGGAGATGGACGCCCAACCGGTTTTGTGGTCATCTCACCTGCGCCCGCGCACCGTCGTCGTTTCTCGGCTTTCGATCGCAGGTAGGCACTTGGACCTTATAGCTTTCTACACACAAAAAGCGGCTATTAACTTTATTCCAGTGTTGGAAAACGCAGATAATTTTTTTCTTTTTATACGCAGCTTAGCTGCGAGAACGATATTTTTAATAATATGTTGTAAAACTTATAAATGTCAACTAAATCGGTAATCGAAAAATACAAAATACGTTTAATAGGTAGTCTCAAAGATTTAACTATTTAGGACTGCATTGCATGCAACGTTATGATAGCTCTACCCGTGCTCTACCCCAACTTAGTTATGCTTTTTGACTTCGCTGTAGATTGGCTACAGCGAAGCCATAAAGCTTAATTAAGTAGTTTTTACTTTTAATTTTGCCAATTTAAATTTATCTTTTTCGTTTTTACTAATTTACTACTGAAATAACCCATCTCAGCAACACACTTAGGGAGAGCAAAAAATACAAAAAGTTGGGAAACAAAAAACAACTCACGTTTGTGAGGATGGTAAATGTAATCCTGAAGTTCTAAGAAATTACAATAGGCACACTATGCGAACAAGAACAGAATCTGTTGCCTCGGAGTAAATTTATGTTTTTATATGGCTTGAAATGTAGAACGGATTTTCCTTATGATTTACAAACACCTAAAGCCGGCATCGCAGGTTCGCATCTACGAGCAGGCTTCGATTAGTAATAGTATGTCATATTATTAATCGAAGCCAGCAGGATATAAATAGTTAATGCTGCTGAATAGTTGTGTTATCTTGTAATTTTTTTTTTATGAATCTCCGGTGTAATACAAATACAGTAACTTACCTAAATACATTGCAGTTAAAAGCTAGGCAGTTATGCTAACTGTAGGAAGGCACTAATAGCCTGATAATAAATATCTGCTTTTTTATAGAATTAGAAAACCGCAAAGGCCACTTTATATTCATTTATTATTGCTGAATCCTCATAAAAGCATAAAAACGTGTAGGTAAAAGTTTAATCGAGCTTTAATTTCCTCGAACATTATACTAAAGGTAATATACAATATACAACTATTTAAAACCTTCAAAACAAAGCGTTAACCGGATTTTTTCTTTGTCAAATAAAACGCAAGATATTGGAATAATAAGATGAGGATGTCGAATACTTAGCATCATCAGCATAGTACCTGCCTGGACCTTTCTTGTCTAGCATGCAGTGTACTTCAAGGTTTGACCATCAACTTATGAATGCTCCTCAATTACACTGCGGTATTGTGGTCAGCGACATGGCCATTGGTCAAGCTCTGCTGCCTAGAGAATAATAGCACATAATAGTGTGCCTGCATTAATAGTGCGTACCAGTTAGCAAGATAATGTTACAGTAAGGCAAGCGATTCACATTGTCTTTTATCATACACTCATGGGCAATTGAAATGTTTCTGGGTTAAGTGTACCCTAACCCAGAAAGTTTTCTGGTCCGAATCTGAAACTCATCCGCCGACGAGATGTCCACTTTAGGTACCTAACCTACCTCCCAGGTCATCCTGGATGAGGCTAGAGAAGTAGAGATAGGACCGACCGTGGGGTGGGGACTGCAGAAGTGTTTGGAGACCTTTAACCAGCAATAAGTAATGTTTAGTACGGATAATGATGATGATGATGCCCGTTGAAAATGAAACTAGGTATTTTATGAGGCGTCGTATTGGAATATCATTATTGTTTATTGAACGTTTTCAGAATCCGAACGTAACTCGTGAGATCATGAATAACTGCTAACTTGGTTCATGTCACCTTGTGGGAATTTCCGGAAATGCTGCAGCGCTGGCGCTGGCGCCTAAATTAGGTAATGACCTTCTTGCTTCTATATTAATAAAACTCATTGATACCACGGTGATACATCAGTGCCTATCACAACGCAAACCTTATCGTACAATATCTTACATCATGTGAATGACGATTGTTTGCAAAAACTGATAACCGGATAAGTGTAAAGTTTATTTTACTGTAGCTGTCGAATGATTGCATTATCGATAGAGTTGGTAGAGGCGCCTACGTGCGCGAATACGCGTTTCCATTAGTTTTAGGTACCTACCTACATAAAACTTGTAGTATAGATGTATCAATAACAACGTCGGTGTTAATATAATTGATAATACAATGATCTATTCACCAGTAAGGAAATATCGACTGTTTTTGCACGTAATCCACATCTATCTAGCAACTTTAAACCGTCCTCCAGTGTAGTGCAGGTAATCCATTGTCCACTTGTAGGTACTTTTCTATAAGGTTTCAGGTCGTAAAGAAGCCCAAGGTGCATACCCCGTTCTTGGTCCAAGACAAGTTAGAGGAGTTTAAGCCACAGCGCTTCCAAATTTATCAAACCTTAATTAGAAATTTGAATGTTAACCGTATGGAATTACTAAGGCTCTACAGGGATCTATGATGTCACTTATGTGGTCGTGTGGAGGATTGACAATAATCTAAATCTAAACCTTCCTCTCTCTTTTGCCATTGGCCTAGAAGAGCAGCAGATGATGGTTCCATCGACCTACGTAGTTGCTCATGTGTTTGATTAGCTATATTGTGTTAAAGCTCTTGTTATAAGAAGATAAGGTATTTTGTCTTATTATTTTACTACGATTATAATTTGGATTACTGTACTGTTTTTGCATTAAGGTCCTTATTTATCTACAGTACATTCATGCTGTGTATGTAGTACATACACTGCTGGGACCTCCAAGCTCTTGTGCCATACCCTACGGTCCTCACCCGCTTCTCATATTTATTGCTATCAGTTACGCATGGTTTCTCACATTGATTCAATAGTACCTATTTGGATCGTATTATGTTTGATCGTTCTGCACAAGTGGCCACTGTGTGAAATGAGCGATGCAAACTGTTAGTTAGCGTGGCGTGGCGGTGGCGCACGTCATCGACCGCTCGAGGCACGCAAGAGCACGCAAGCCTTGGCGCCGCCGCCGCCTGCCTAGTGCCTGCGAATTGCTTATTCATTGCAACTTGCAACACCCGTCACAGAAACATGAGCAACTTTTAAGGAAACATTTCCATCTATTACCTGGACTCAAATGGATATCGAATAGATATTTGAAACCTTATCTCATATGAGCTATGAGCAGGCAGGTGCCTCAGAGGAGGAAGACGTGAATTTATGATCATATGTACAGATTATTCACTCTATTATTATTAAGAATATGTTTGGTGCCTATTGCTTGCCAGTACCTTAATGCTTGTTTCTTATTCCACGGAAAGATCATCTTCATCAACCTGAGGATAAAAGAACGACTTATCTACAGGCATTTCATCTCAATCTCTGTTATAGTTAGAGTCATTCCATTCCATCTGTAAACACCAGTATTGTAAAACGGCTGTTTGATCATCATTGCAATTTTATGCAAAAGATTGTAGGTAGGTACCTACTCGGCTGAAACGATGTTATCAAAATACTCCTTTGTTTGATAAACTGAGCGGATCAAATGATAGCAATACCATATTGACACATCTTGTGCAATCTGTATCCACGTGTGCTGGTGGCGCCAAGCCAGCCGGTTTGCAGACCAGGGTCATCTAATGCAACATGTTATTTTGATCCAATGTCATGCTGCTAATCAGAACAATGTCGAGTGGGTTGGTTTTTATGTTATCTGCCTACTGCACGTGTTCAATAAAAGCATGAAACAAAGACTTTAGTTTTGGAGACAGATAACTATAATTCCTCTACTCTACCAGACTCTACCTAAATCTACATCGTCCTCGTCAAGCTTCTAGCATCAGCAGAAACAAAATATGACACTTACAAAGCAATCAACAAATGTTAAAGCAGGCAGAGTGGAGCAGACACCTTGTCGCCCCGAAACATGGAAGTGTGTCATCAATCCAGGACCTCACACGGATAGAGATAACATTTCGCCAAGTTGACAACATTCGATCGCTTTCAATCGTTTGGAATTGAAAACTAACACGTTGTTATCGTGAGAAACGCAGTGCCCGGCCAGATGGCACATAAAGTAATATTCCGTTGATTAATGCCCCGCGCTTTGTGCGGGTGAACTTTTCCTTGAACTTTTCTGACAGCTAGATTGATATTGATTAGGAGTTAGATCAAGAGTCTTGTTATTGAAAAGTGATTTGATCGCCAGTACCTACATACTAAGGAAATATTAAAACTATGGAATCCCTTACCTATCATAAGACAAGCTAAATCTCTCCCTTTAAATTATGGTCTATGAACACTTTCTTGCTTCAATTTTAAATAATTAATATAAATATATGTATGTGTATTATAGTTCACACTTAGTATTTATTTACATTTATATATATGTAGGTACCTACCTGCTTATGTTATGTATGTAATACGCCACCGTCTATACCTGTACAATAGTTACGTGTCCATCCAACGGTTGCCTGGAAGAGATCGCTTTTAACGATAAGGCCGCCCATTGTGCAACTTTTTTTGTGTTTGTGTTTTCATTTTCTGTTTTTCTCTATGTTGGTGTGCAACAAAGAGTATTTGTAATGTGTTTTATTAAACTTAAGAGTCTAGCTAAAAGTTAAAGGCTCTGTTAAGAAAACCTTGTCTATAAATTGACAAGGGATCTATTTTCTTAAGCCGGTAGGTGCCCTTTGTGGTTATGAAGAGATTATAAAACCGTTTGTTCTATAACCTACGTATAATATTCGGAGTTAACAAGAGCACGAGGCGGTGAACGTGGCATGGCGACTGGTGGCATGGTCGCGGTGAGAGGAAACCAGTTTCGTTGGTTTGGTCGCCGTTGGATCGTAGGCGTCTGCCGCTTTTAAGCCGCACCTTATGTTCCTCTATCTTGAATCTAATTTACCTACCTATGATGTTTTTGGTAGGTGGGTTAGGCTCTCTTGCAGCATATAATGTGTGCTAAGCAATGGCTAGGCGCTATAAAACTGCGTTGTATGCGTAATGTAAGTGCTTCGAGAACTACATACTTAATCAATAAATCGTTTAAGGGCAAGAAAATCTCTCGAGACAATATTGCAACTCTCCATTGATAAGATAGCGGCAATAATCTTCCCCAGCCGAAGCATTAGAACAGGTTGTATTGAATTTTATTCAGAGTGTAGGTAAGTCCATTTGAAGTCTCACAAAAAATAAGGTGCCAATAAAGGGACGGAAACCCATTGTTTGAGTGTCATTCTGTATCAGGAATTTTGGAAAAAAATGCCGTAAAAGGTAAGGGTCCCTTGTATAGGGTCGGTCGAGGAATACAATGGGTCCTTTGTGAGCGCAGGCGCCGAACGGTCTGGCGGCGCAGGCACGGTGCCGGATCGTCTGGGCGCGCCCGCGCCGTGGCAGCGGCGGCGGCGGCGGCGGCGGCAGCGTGGCTCGGCGCTCCGCGGTTTAAGGTCATACACGTGTGCGTGTATAGGTAACGTTTATATGGGTAGGCTCGCTCTTTGTCACGGCAGGTCCCAACTGATTGTGGATGAATATCGAAGCCGTGCCGTGGATCTTGCATCTGCATGCATACAATGCCATGTTTGTCCTGTTCGTGATTTCGTCCGAGGCAGAGAGTTTCCTTACTCTTTTGCCAACCCGTTTTGCTGATGCAACCTGTAAGAGTAGGTACAATGAAGGACCGTTTTATGGGACCAGCCAATGATGTTTTACTATTCTCTCATTTAATTATAATATCATTGGGTCCAGCGCCAAAAACGATTAAAAGAAAACATAAAATACCAAATAATTGAATGATGATTAATCTTTTCTAGCTTCATTTTAGATCAGGGCTTGAAAGCGGTATAGGTATAGGGTTAAGCTACCGGTAAAAAATTACGGTACCGTTTTGATTTAAAGGTAGACCTATACCGGTATACAATAACGGTATTGGTACAGGTATAAAATAACGGTACCATTATTTTAAGGGTACCGGTAGCTACCTGTATTTTTATGGTACCGTAACGTAATTCATTTCGGTACCGAAAAACGCGTGAGTAAACGACGCTAGTGCTCTGTTTACAGTTCGCTCGATAGGAATGCCACTTGCCTTGTCGAACGAGGTTTCACTCTAACACACTTCTTAATACACAGCTATGACGTCGCGGTCGTTCTTATATTCGTCAATTCGGCTTCTTTCCGTGTAAAAGGGAAGCATGGGGAGAATGCGAAAATATGCTTTTTATTGTTTCTTTTCATTCAGCGTGGAGACTAGATTGTCTACACTAAGTGCCAAATATTAGCGTTATAAGTGCCTTGCATTTGCATTTTTGCATTACAGCTAAATGCTGAATTTACTCCTTTTGTCTAAATTTATTAGTTTTAATTAAGTAGTACGTATATTTTTGTTTTGTGTATTTTCTAAATTAAGGCAATAAATGATTTTCTATTCTATTCTATTCTAATTTAATACGTACTAATGATAATTTTCAAAAATTTTAAGCAGTGCCTTTTTTTGATTTCATGAAGGTCAACGACCTGTATTGCCAAGATATCTGGCATCTGGTTTTTTTATAACTGTTTGGTACCTGACTGTGACAAGGCATTTTCACACAAGAAAAACATTATTTTATACCGGTATACATACTGGTACCGGTATGTATTGCGGTAATAATACTGTTATTACGAAACCTACCGGTATAAATACTGGTATACATTTCTGTACCGGTATACATACCGGTACCGATATAAATACCGGTATATAATAATATAATAATAATATAATCGGTAGGTAATAATACCGGTATATATACTGGTAATGATACCGGTACCAGTATAAATAGCGGTATGTATACCGGTACCGTTATGTATACCAGTACTGATACCGGAACCGATATGTATACCGGTATTTATACCGGTATGTTTTATAAATAACGGTATTATTACCGCAATACATACCGGTGTAAATACCGGTACTAATAAAACATACGGTATACATACCGGCACCGGTATACATACCGCTATTTATACTGGTACCGGTATTTATACGGGTACCGGTATGTATACCGGTATGTATTGCGGTATTAATACCGGTATGTATACCGGTATTTACACCGGTATGTATTGCGATAAGAATACCGGTATTTATAAAACATACCGGTATAAATACCGGTATTATAACTGGAAAGCATACCGGTATAAATACCGGTATACATACCGGTTCAGTTATAAATACCGGTATACATATCGGTACCGGTATAAATACCAGATTACATACCGGTACCGGTATAAATAACGGTATACATACCAGTACCGGTATACATACCGGTATACAGACCGGTACCAGTATAAATAGCGGTATATATACTGGTACCGGTATGTATACCGGTATTTATTCTGGTACCGGTATTTATACCGGTGTTATCCAGTTATAATACCGGTATTCATACCGGTATGTTTTATAAAAAATGCAAACTGCAAACAGTAATACGTAACTCTGATTTGAAGAATGTAGAACAATGTAGAACCTCGTCGAGTGAGTTTTTTCAGTGAAAAGAAAAGTTGAAAAACCTTCAAGTTTTTCTTGCCGTCAAAGCTGACAGTTTTGTGGCATGACAGCTGTATCCTTGGACGAACAAAATCATAAAGTTGGGATTGGGACAGATCTAGGGGGCGATTCTGATTTTGTCTCGTTTTGAGACAAATCATCATTGTGTCGAATTGTATAGGTTACACAAAGACTCCGATTTATATTATTATTTATTTTTTCCTTTTATAAACTATAACTAACTGCCACATTAATTACTACTAACTACAAAATTATATTTTACACATAATATCATTGTCAGCCTAAGTTGTCAGCATCATTTAATCACCCCATAATTATTATTATTATTTTTATTATTATTATTACTATTTTTGCCATCTTTTTATTACCTTTATAACTATACTTTTCAAATATCCAGTGCTGCCACCTCGTCTCCTTTGTTTTCTTTCATATTTATTCTGCCTTTGTTTGCGCTGGATCTGAGATCGTGTCTGTCATCCTACTCTACCTGGTCCTGACTGAAAACCAGCGCTCTTTCACAAAATACCTAAACTAGGTTTTTGTGTTTGAGCAAAAAGCTGAGTCAGGCCCTATTAGACCTACACACACGCGCTCGTCGTCTTGCTGAGTGGGCTACTTAGTACCAACCCAATAGGTAGATAGGTCCTTGTGTTATGGTACCTACGTATTGTATTGTGATAGTCCTGTTCACTTGTATGCATGCGAAAGTACTAATGCTAGCTAGGCCTAGTTCTTCAACGTAAATAATTCTAACGTTCATAGTTTAATTTCTAGTTTATTTTTTATTTTTATATAAATTAAATCTCATATTCCTAGCGTAGTCTTTCCTATTTAAGTTTCTTTTTGTGTCGTGCTAAAATAAATCATTTTCATTTCATTTCATTTCATTTCATTTCATTTGTGTTTTTGTAGGTAGGTATGTGTTACTAAGTAGTCTTTTATTTTATCTTTTATTTTATTTCATAAGTTGTGTACTGTAGTGTCTAATAAATAATTTTCTTTCTTTCTTTTTCTTTATAAATGTTTTATAAATACCGGTACCGGTATGCATACCGGCATTTTTACTGGTACCGGTATGTATTCCGGTATTTATACCGATACCGATATGTGTACCGGTACTTATACCGGTACCGGTATGTATACCGGTTTTGATGCCGGTACCGATTTTTATGTCGGTACCAGTATGTATACCGGTATTTATACCGTTATTTATACCGGTATTACTATCGCAATACATACCGGTGTAAATACCGGTATACATACCAGTATTATAACTGCAATACATAACGGTATAAAATAATAATAATAATAATAATAATATAAATATAATAATGTTGGACAATCCACACAGCACCATCTAGCCCCAAAGTATAAATAACGGTATAAATACCGGTATATATACCGGTACCCGTATAAATACCGATATATATACCGGTACCAGTATAAATAGCGGTATGTATACCGGTACCGGTATGTATCCCGGTATTTATACCGGTTCCGATATGTATACCGGTATTTGTACCGGTGCCGGTATGTATACCGGTATTCATACCATTATCGCAATACATACCCCCATAAATCAGTTCACATGGGATAAAAATCACCTTTAAACGTTTCCACAGAAACAACGCGTGCAAAGCCGCGGGCATAAACTAGTAGTAAATAAACGCAGCCCGCCGCCGCCGCCGCGCCGGCGTGGCCAGTGCGCGGTGTGGCCCCGTGCGTGCAACGCAGTGAGGGATGTGGATATTTCGACCACGGCGGCCAGTCTCATCGACCAAGATGCGCAGGACATATTATAGTGCACAAGTGTGTGCGCAAACATAGGTGCACTCTCTATGCCCTCACTCTCATAATCCGATAGGACGGCAGACCGACACGGCCAGGGAGAGGTCAAGCGATAGACCAACGGCTTAAGCCGTCTAACACCGCCAACTTGCTAGAAAGACCCAATAATACAAATCTTGGCCCGACCCGGGATTTGAACACGGGACCTCATTTTCAGCGGTTGAACAAGCGACTACTAGACCAACGAGGCAGTCGGATAAAAGTAAATGTCCTGCCACAGAAATAATAGATACCTACATTTACTTTACGTTTATTCCAAAATGTTTAAAAATAAATGTCCATCCGTGCGAAGCCGGGACGGGCCGCTAGTTATTAAATATAATTGCACCTTGGCTCAGCTAAGCAAACGGTTATACGAAATAAAACTTCGAAACGCACGAGTCACACGACAGTCCGGTCTCACTCGCTCGACTAGAACGGAACTGTCTCGATAGAATCTGCAGCTGAGCCGAGAGCTATTTATAGTTTTCTCATTTCGGTACTCTTATTTTAAAATTACGCTACTGCTAAAAATAAAGCTATCGCTATTTTTCGGTATCGGAACATAACGGTACCGTTATATAAGGATATCTTAATATAAAGGTATGACGTCATACCGTTAACCTTTTCATACCGGTATTTTCCGGTTATTCAAGCCCTGTTTTAGATAGGTACCTACCTACTAGCTACTTATGTCAACCAAAACCCAATATTGGTAAACGGTATCGGACTTCAGAAAGTTGCAGGTAATTACGCACTAGTTTTTTGAGAAGGGCGGTGATGGCCAAAGTCCGAAACCAAAAATACAATTAAGTTTGTTCCTGAAAGAAAGAGACATAGAAGAGTATGGAACCTATTCATGCCATATTGTGGTTTGTTTCCCTTTACCACGAGATGATTTTATTTTGCTGTTTTTAATATGTTTTTCCTTCCACAAAGAATAAAACTACCAGAAACGTAAATTATTTTGTTAACTACGGCCAAAATGGTCACGGCCTCTCCACATTGTGTTGCCTTAGCTTGCTTGCTATTTTAACAGCAGCTACAAAGCCTGAAAATTAAATAGTTTTTGTTTAATTTTTAATGTAATATAAATTGTCATGTTTGTGTACGATAGCGCATTAAATGAATATTGTATTCTACCACATAAATGATAGTACTTTTATACTGATAAAGCAATTGGTGCAAAATTATTCCCTAACCATTCCAAAATATCAAACATGCTCAACGTTAATAATCAAGTTTTCACTTCTGCCGGCACTCCCGGAGTGCAACCCGTCTTTTTTATTGCAGCTCTTTTAGCTTGCCTTTATTACTCATTGTTATGGTTTTCTTTTCATTTTGGCTAGTTTCCACTGGTCTTAAAAAAAATTCGCGGGTCGCTCCGCTCGCCGTAATATTTTTTGGGTTGGTTTGCTCGCCGTTTTGGCCAACTGCTTTAAACTCTAAAAACATCAAAATAGATAAGTAGTACTGTATTTTTACATGGCGTATTTTTTTTAACCCCCGTACCAGGTAAATATACCCTATTTGCTCGAAAAAAAGGTGGCAACCCTACTCCTACCCCTAATAAACTTACTAGGTACTCCATGCACGTTTCCAGCCACCAGATATGTGACCCCTGTGATCAACGTGTGAATAACGTCACAAGTTGATGCCCTCGGGGTCCAGAATCACCCCCTTTCGGCTTAATACACCCTTTCCGAGGCACCCTGTATAACTAAATTAACTTAAAAGAATCAAAAATCCTTGTGCAAGCGGGGCATAGTTTATTAATTATAGAAAACTAGTTTATGCCTACGGCTTCGCGCGCGTTGTTTCTATAAACATTTAAAGGTGATTTCTATCCCATGGGAACTGATGTATGGGATAAAAAGAGGTAACACACATCCATCTATCCATCCAAACTTTCGCATTAATAAGTGTGATGTGATGTGATGCGAAAGTTTGGATGGATGTATAGATGAATGGATGTTTGTTACCTCTTCACGCCAAAACTACTGAACGGATCGGGCTGAAATTATTCATACAGATAATTCTAATCCTGGAATCAAACATAGGCTACTTTTTATTCCATCAATCAGTTTCCGTTGGACAGAAATCACCTTTAAACTATTCCATAGAAACAACGCGTGGGAAGCCGCGGGCAAAAACTAGTTTATAATATTAGTGTGATGTGTGATTGAAGGTACGGCTCCTAATGGACTACTAGTATTCTCCAATCATAGGTAGGTAGTAGGTACTGCACAAGTGCACAATGAATGACACACCGCATCACGCCACCTCTGCAGGCGTCAAATGCCTGACTCAACAAAGGGCTCTGACGTAAACAACACATTCCGTGCCTTCTCACGACCTCCAAGGTCTGCTTTAATAGGTAAGTATTATCTCAGTTCCTCTATGAACACACACTTTCCCTGGGCATTGACGGACACAGGGGGGGGGTCGTCATGGGGGCCATGGCATCTACCTACTGTGATTTTAACCCGCTCTCTGTGTCAAAATGGGCCCAGCGCTTCGCACGAGTTTTTCAGAGATGAAAATTAAAACGTGATAACAGCTATGAGTTCCAGAATCCAATATTTTTGGTCAACAATGAATGACATTTATGAATGAAAACTGTTAATGATAACACTAACAGAAAACAAAATGGTGCCTAAGTTATCACTAAATCCAAAAACACAAACTACCTACACCAACGTAAAATACCTAATTTTATTATAAATACACACTGAAAAAGGTTCAAATTCTAGGTAGTTCGATAACAGACGTGACGTGAATGAAAGCTTCAAAACCTGAAACTGTTTCAATCTTCTGTCGTTTGCACCGATGAAATCAGTCTCGTAAATTATTTTCCACAAACATATCTCTGTACGTAATGGAGTCGAGTAGGTAGATATAGCGCCTAATATCATTTTGTTAAAAACAAACCTTCCAATTTCTTAGTAGGAC
The DNA here is from genome assembly GCA_949316285.1 of Eupithecia subumbrata. Classification (NCBI taxonomy): domain Eukaryota; kingdom Metazoa; phylum Arthropoda; class Insecta; order Lepidoptera; family Geometridae; genus Eupithecia; species Eupithecia subumbrata. The sequence goes on from OX438648.1 coordinate 4,411,547, forward strand.
TGCTATCTTTGGTGACGCAACTAACACATTCCATGGCAGTTCCTGTCAGGGCATTCCAAGGATTGTAAGAAACACATCTCATACTAGGTACCTAATGTCTTAGCTTTATATATAATGGAATGTTGATGTTGGTAGGAATAGTAAGAAGATAGAATCTTCTTAGTCGTTTTATTTATTTATTACATAGAAAACTTTATTAAAGACTGTCTTTATTAATTTCTGCTCGCGGCTTCGCACGCACGCACTTTACCGGTATAAAAAGTGCGTCCCTGGGATACCGATACCGTATACCGTCTACCTCACTGCAAAATTTCATAAATATCCGTTCAGCCGTGAAAAGGACAGACACACAGTTACTTTCGGATTTATGATATTAGTAAGTGGGTACGAATTATGAACTCAAAATACTAAATAATTTATATTATAAGCCAGAACTTCCACTAAGGGTGTGTGTCTATGATTCATTTTCGTAAAATATTTTATAATATTAATAAAATACCTATGCTGTTCGTGGCGTGGTTTGGGGAAAGCCTACATACCTATGTTCAGTACTGGACGCTTAGGCTCGCTCAGGCTGATGATGATGATGATGAATAACGTTAGGTATCTAAGTAGAAGGAAATCTAGTGAAATTTGTAGTAGATATAAGTGCCTACATTTTGGTCCTTCGAGCCAGAGCCTACAGTAGCAAGCAAGCAATGTATCGTTATTCGCTACCCAAGGCATGGCACGGAGCGTTGAAGCGGTAGGTACATTCCAGTGCCTATAGCTAGCTAAGGTAGTTTACATTATTGTGAAGTTAATTGGCTCGCAGTCAGGCCATACTCCATTTATGGCGAGTTGCCGAGAATCTAGTCCCCCGAGAGGCAGTCGCCTGCTTTCATTACGTTACATGCCACGATTACTTACGTCAAACATTATCATCTATCCAATAGTAGAATAGAAGTGAATTGAAGATCTGTGGGCTAAAATAATCAGAAAATCGGGTACAGCTTCCGCAAACAGCGGCGTCGTCGTGGCCGACCCCGGAGAAGGTGGCATGAAGAACTTACTTACTTACTTACTGGCGTGGCGCAGTGACCCAAAGTGGATCTTGGCCTCCGACACTAGAGATCGCCAGTTGTCCCGGTCCCTAGCCGTTTCAGTCCAGTTGACGGCACGAAGTTCAAGCAGATCCTTCTCAACTTCGTCGCTCCATCGGTACCTCGGACGACCTACAGGCCTTCGGCCACTTGGGCGACCCATGTACGCTCTCCTGGCTGCCCGATCCTCCCCCATTCGGACTACATGCCCGAGCCATCGGAGTCTCGAGGCTTTGGTTTCTCCTATGATGTTCGGCTCGGACACTAGATCTTCTATTTCGATATTTTTTCGAAGTCTCCATAGCTGCCATCTTCCCGCTGGGTGGGACCTAGAATTTTTGCAAATCCGAGTCCAAAACGCGCTTAGATGCACAGCAGCTCTACATAAAGTATTAGTGTCCAAGTTGATGACCAGGACCACGAAGCTCCGCATATACAAAACAGTGATACGACCTATCTTAATGTACGGATGCGAAGCTTGGACGCTAACACTAAAAGAAGAGCACAAACTACTGGTGGCCGAAAGGAAGATCTACCGAAATGAAGAACTTGATTGTTTTTATTTATTATGCCTAACTGACTTAAAAGCCTTCAAGATATTTTATTGCGGAAGAGAGCTCAAGAATGAGATGTGTCACGATGCGTGAAGGGACCGGAGGGAGGCCTTTGCCCAGCAATGGGATATACCACACCAGGCTAATAATGAAATTCAGGCCTAATTAGGCTAAAATGTCATTGGCTTAAATCAGAAAACAATAGCTTTATGTCTTTACGCTAAGAAAATAAGAACTCTAGGTGCAATAAAATTTCAAAGCAGCTCGATGCTGTAGTACCTAAGCCGGCGATAATAATCTATTTCATTTTAATTGCGAGATTTCGGCTGTTCAGAAAGATGGGCATTAATAATAGAGTGCATTAAACTTTTTGTTTCTATCTTGTTACAAACAAAAAATCTTATAAGGACGCATTCCTGGTCGGGGCCCGCCCCTACATTCCATCAAGATAGGCCATTTCGAGGACCTCAAAGTTCAAAATAACGAGCATTCTTATGAGAAAAAAAAGATTGATGCGTTGAAATCAGAGCAGGGTGATCTTATGCTAACCTGGACCCACGGGCTTAGGAGGTACCTACCTAACGAAAGGTATAATAAAGGAAGATATTGGAAGATTTTTAGTCCTATCCTGAATTTTTAAATAGCCTTGTTTTCATTTCATCAGAGAAATAAAACGCGTCTAGAATATAGCTTAGGTAGGTACATATTGTAAGTTTTTTTTGCTAGTCCCAAGCTAAGCAGAGCTTCTGTTATCGGTACCTACTAGATGACTGATTTATACATTACAAAGATAAATATTTTTTTTACATACAAATCCAGAACACCCGGAACAAATATTTGCAGATCGTACAAACATTTTTCTCAAGAATCGAACCCGCAAAATTCTGCGTCGCAGGGCCTTCGCCCGCTGCACCACATCGCGCATCGGTCGAAGTACAAAGTATTTAACAAATTGACTGCAATATGCACATATCAGAAATTATCCGTGTATCTACCTATCGCATGATAATGATAACTATGTGGTCCGTTATGTGCACTTTTTGCAAGTTCATAAAAATTACAATAAATCTTGATTATTTCTAAGACGTTGATGTTTCTTTCGAACTTTTGGTGCCTATAGTTTTTGATACCAAATAATTATCGAACAGTTTAAAATAAATAAGGCCGACTACACTTCAAAATTCGGAGTTTTTTTATTAAAAATCCATATGGTGGTCTCACTACTTAGGTACTCTACCTGTTTTTTCAGTACCTACCTATGAAGTATTTTTATTACAAGACAAATGTATTAGAATTTTGTAAGTTGGGTATATGCATGGTATATGGCAATAGATATGAGATTTAGGTAGGTATTAATGCTAAGATTCTTAAAATGCCATTGTTTTCAATCAACGGCGGCATGGCATCGGCGGCCCCATTTACTAATTAGACATTTGTTAAAATTTTAGTTTAGTAAGGTCTACTAATTGAACGGATGTCGTTCTTAGTCCTGCGGCAAATTAAGCTGTATTTTTTGCCAGCGCGCTAGCAGAAGCATCCAAGTTTTTGCTCCCAAAATCCCAACGCGTCTAACAGCGTGGCGTGGCGGCGGTTCACACTTTTGTATGTTTGAAGTTTGCATTTCCTGGGCAGGTAATAATTGGAAAACCAAACTTGCTGTATTAAGAAGGCATCAGTTCAAACTTCAAAGCAAAGAACACGGAACAAAAGTATTTTTTTCCTCCGATGTCCAGAGCGTAGGACGTAAATAAATCTACGAAACAAATTGGACCACAAGGCTAACCTTAGGAACCATGAAAATTTTCATGTTTTTTTTCTTTGCGTTTATTATAAATTTTGATACTTAGGTGTTTTAATGCTCCTTGGAGTATTTTATGTTCCTTGGTTTAATGCGTGCGTAAAAGATTGGATGTTTCTTACCATTTCACACCAAAAGTACTGAACGGATCGTGCTGTAATTTTACATACAGCTAGTATAGTATTATTATATCTGTGCATACAGGTAGTTTTAAGCCTGAGATGAAACATAGGCTACTTTTTATCCCATTAATTAGAGTCCATGGAATAGAAATATCTTTAAACGTTTTCATAGAAACTAAGCGTGCGAAGCCGCGGGCAGCAACTAGTAATTAATAAATATCAAGCATCAAAATTGCACTAAATCATGCAGAGCTTTGATTATTTATTGTAAAATTGGGTGCTTTCGATTCAAAACATTTTGAATATATTTACAAATCAAGTACTACTACGAGCGCCATCTGTTAGTTTGTGTGCAGACTTGTAGTGTAGAACCACAGAATATATAATAATGTAGAACCATGGTTTAAATAATATTGTTGTCTTGGGCACAGAAAATAAAATAGTATTAGGTCCTTACATATGAAATTGGCGTTTTTCGTACTGGCCACTTTAATCACAAATTTCTCCTCTTTGGTAAGGAATTCCAAATTCAAATTTGTACAGCTATAGACTCGTGTATTTGTGCTTCGATGATCGTCATTAATTTGTTTTTTTTCTTCTGTTTTTTTCTGTTTGCGTCACTCATTTTACAAAATGGAAAACTTAAAATATCGCATTATTTACGAGTACGAGTTCCGCCGTGGCACTAGTGCTGCGGAAACAACTCGAAGGGTGAATGATGTGTATGGCGGTCGTGTTGCAAAAGAAAACACAGTTCGTTTTTGGTTCCAACGTTTTCGTTCTGGAAATTTCGACTTGCAGAACAAGCCCCGTGGACGGCCTGAGACTCAAGTTGATAATGAAGAGTTGAAGGCTATTGTGGAAGCGAATCCATCGCAAACCACGTCCGAGTTAGCTGCAGGCTGCGGTGTTAGTGATAAAACTGTTTTAATTCACTTGAAGCAAATTGGGAAGATTAAAAAGCTTGAAAGGTGGGTACCTCACGAATTGACTGAAGCAAACCGGCAAACGCGCGTCGACTGCTGCGTTACATTCTCAGTCTAAGACATCCTCCGTACTCCCCGGACCTTGCTCCAACAGATTACCATTTTTTTCGAAATTTGGATAACTTCTTGCAAGGGAAAAAATTCAACTCCGATGGGGCAGTCCAAATCGCCTTCAAAGATTTTATTGATTCCCGTCCGACTGGTTTTTTTAGTAAAGGGATCAATGAACTACCTATAAGATGGCAAAAGTGCATAGAAAATAATGGTTCATACTTTGATTAATTAAATATATTATATTAAAAAAATATTCGACTTTTTGTTCCTCCCATACAAAACGCCAATTTCATATGTAAGGACCTAATATAAATACTTAACATAGATATTTTTTTATTATACTTACAAAATATGGAATAACACATTACTATTTTTTATCCCATAAATCAGTGAGTGCACCGCCGCCAGCGACATCACTACGTCGTGGTAGCCAAAGTTGTGTCTTGGGTCATGTACAGAACTTTTTGCCACTGGAAAGTAACAGGTGGAATCTGAAATAATCTCATAAACTACTGGTCCAATTTCAATAATCATTCCACTTCTAGAAAGGCCTGAGTGACTAAGGCTATGTTTAATCCAGGAACCGCATGAGCAAAGCTGCTTGCAGAAGTTACTAAATTAATAAGTAAAATACAATGGTAAAATTTTTATCTTCTTTATTACTCAACACTCCACACTTCTTCAAAGGCAGTACATAGCTTTGCACATGTCAGAGCTGCTGACAGTGGGTAATTACTGATTGAAATCACATCTTCGGAGTAATCTGCCTCAACTTTACCATGAGCCATTGCTCCCACAATCATCACTATAGGCTCATCTTTAGGAACCAATTCTCGGGTGTTGGTCACCACTTTAGAGCTGAAAGACATAGTGATTTTCTTTACTCCAACAGGCAAATGTCCAGTCACTGGATTTTTGATGACTTTCAGCAATTTCATTGGGCCATCTGAAGCTCTGATTGCAAACTTATGGAGGAGTTGCACTACAATGGAAGAAAAATTTCAAACTTTATTAAAATCAAAAACTTTCACTGAAGAGAGGACTCCTTGCAAGGTAGAAATAAATTAATGTAAAATTACAATTATGTATCAATAGGGAAATCCCTGGCATGTTTTAAGTCATCAGTTTTATTTGATTTAGTTAAACTACTTTATTGTTCCAGAAGTGAAATAATTCTAGATAAAATATAAAGTGGCTTCTAACTAAATATGGAGTTACCTATTGAGGATGGAGCTCTCCATATATAAAAAAGGGGTACCCTATACATACCCATTAGTCCAGCAAATCTCTTGAAAGTCCGAGGTATTCTGGTTTGAGGATTTATTTCTATGAGAACATTATTTTCAGTGTGAATGTACACTTGTAGCAAGCCTGCCCTGTTTAGAGGTGAGTCCATTAGCATAAGCAGTGACTGGTGGGTGATGTCTGGTCTGCAAGAACCGGGGTCTCTGTCATTTTTCCTCAGAATGTGAGCATGGTCATCGCAATTTAGAAGCTCAAAGCTGCTGCCTGTCTGCAAAAGAAATATGAATAAGACCAGAGATTATTGAACAGTTACAGTACAACGCTTGGGTAGTATTACTTCTCTTATTCTGCAAAGGGACTTACTTTGACAGTTTCCAGTTGAGCATTTTCCAAAATAACAATCAGACGTTTTTCCTGTTTCTTGATATGAGAAGTAACGAGGTGTTTCGGTATAGGATCGAACTCGAACTCGTCATCTTTTGCTTGGAGTTTCCTTTTCTTACCCATTGCTTTTGAGGTTATCTGTGAGTTTGTGAGAGACTACAAATCCAATTGTCTACAAGAATATTTTTTTATTTTGGTGGGATTTATAAATTATGGGGTTAATTTTCTTGATGTTTTTATTCACAAAAAGGAAACGAAACAAACAAAATTAAATCCCATCGGACAAAAGATAAACAACACAACATGTGTGTTTGACATTGACAACATTGGGATATATGTGTTCTGTCTGTGACATTGATTTACAGTGGATTTACAACTGAAAATAGAAGGAGTCAAGGAAGCCTTTCAAGAAAGAAGTTGATTTAGGTACATTTTTTGACTAAATGATGCTGTCTCGTTCAAAATCGGGTTATTTATTAAATGAACCAAATAATATCATTACACTACCCGATTTTGATCAGATATCCATCGTTGTTGGCTTCCTAATAATCGTTAATCTAAAGGTCTCGGTAGGTATCTAAGATAGGTATCTCGTTATTCTAGGTGCCGATTTTTCAATCCTCAGTTAAACAACCAGATATCCTTTATTCGATGAATAGCAATATTCTTGGTTTATCAATGGTCAGATCGTAGTTAACTTTTGAATAAAGCCCCTAACTGAGGAATAAAGTTACCTGCTCCTATATGGGCCAGTTAGGGTTTTATCTCCCCGATAATGAATAACACAAATTTATAAAAAGTAAACTATTTTGTTAAAAAGTGTTATTGTACCTACCTAAGTAAATTTATATACCTACTTATAAGATCTCCTAATTTTGTATAAAATACAAAATACCTACCTACTTAATTTAGTCCTTATCTTAAGTCCTAGATTAAGATATATTGCCATACCCTACCTGACAGGGTAGGTACATTAATACTTACTGTATGTAATATTTTTGTTTCGCAATAAAAATACTGAATTCAGTATTTTTATTAATAACCAACTTTATATAGTAAAATAACTAAACACTCCAAACAAAATTGGTTATTACCACAAATTATAAACCAATACTGCTGGATATATTTTGTTTACTTAATTTTTTATTAAATTCCTCATATGTAACCACAGCTTTATAGTTCCGGTGCGTCACGAATTGATTCCGGCTGTACAATACGTGACGAACCGGAGGTGACGTTTTCATAACATTAATACTTGTAAAGATAGTCTAAGCTTGTGTATTTGTTTTGTGACTACTTTCGACGTGTAAATTAAATAAAAATAAACAATACTTTGATTATATAACGTCAAATAACTCAATAAATTACTACATACCTCTTAAAATCCTGTAACAATCTGGAACTCCAATTCCACCACCACTGAAACGCGTGCACTTTCGTCACAGTTTTTGTTTGACACTGATGTTTTACAAAGATGGCGTTCGTACCAAAGACAAAATAAATGTTGCCAGAAATGAAAAACTACCATATTCTACAGTAAAAGTGCATTGAAGTATTGAATTTTTGCTGTGACTATTGCCGGAATTCCGGTTTTGTCATATTCATGGGACAGCAAAAAATATAGTATTTTATTTTATTTGAGACCAAATTCATGATACTGGGCTCTAAATTGTATTTATAAATTCATCATACGTCGACACAACTTAAAAAAGTGAGGCTATCTAGTTTTTCTATTCTTACTCGAGAGTTTAAAGTTTCATACTTGCAGTTGGGACATGACTTTTTCACGCGTTTTTTGTATTTATTTTTAAGATTTTGGAATATTCAGCCATAGTTGGGCTGTATTATATAGTAAATGATGGAACTCAAATATGTATCTATCAATTAATTATGCAATTCAAATACATATAGTGCATAAAAAATATATAAAATAATGCTAAAGTCTTGGACACAGTCAATTCTCAAAGGTACATCTCTTTTGAAAAACGCCCGAATACTGAATAATGTGACGTTTTAGATTATGTTTGACAGTTATAATAAGCCTCTACCCCACAGCCGCGTTTTTGAAGCACTTCTGTACCTATTATTAACATCCACGTTTTTAACAAAATTTAATTGCTTAACTCAAAGATCAAGACCGTTCGCGTCGTAGTATTCGTGTTGCCATCTAAACGACAGCAGCGCCCTTATTTATTTTCTACTCCTTTCCGTCGCACTGTACCTACTAGGTACCTACGGGTTTTTTTATGGGTGTTAAAATTTTGTTTTGAAAAGTTAGAAACTATTTGCCTGTTAAACAGACAGATTATTTTACACGCTAGATAGATATTCGACGACATATCTGAGGATTGAAAAATCGGCCCTAAGAATAGTACCTAGGTATCGACTGCGGGCGGCGGCGGCGGCGGGGGGGTGTTACATATTAAGATACGAAGACTGGAGAAATATTATGCTTTATTCAACTAAAGAATTAACGTAAACATTTGCAATTGAAAAGATAAAGATATGATATCCATTTTGACAACATCAGTTATCAACTTGTCAAACAACTAAACAGAAACTTCTAACGAATGAAAGAGTTCATAACAGGGTGCGGCCGCGGCGGCGGCAGTGCAATAACTTCAACTAATAGGTAGGTACTTGAGAAACGTAGGTAATTTAGGAAATCGTGAAATTGTTATGAGCGAAGTTGACTGTAAAGCCCGATTGAATGATGCCGTCAGTCACTGTCAAAATTTTTCATTCATTCATTCTACACGGTGTTTTCATTTTGCTCGTCGTGTTTGTACCTAATACTTCTTGTTTTCAGTGTTTTCTTACTCATTTGTTCTGCTTGCGAAAAGATAAATATGGCTAACGATAGAGAAGTTTTACGAGAAATATGGGATGGCAAACTTCCGATATGTTTTCAGCTTGCACAGGAAGAAATAATGGAAATTCAACAACCCGATCCGTTCTATGTGATGGTTCCAAGATTGAGCTATTTTCCCCTGGTTACTGATAAAGTAATGAAATGATTGAAAAATATATGGTGTAAATGTAAAAAAAAATATGTATTACATCATAACATGTTTTTTTTTCTAGATGAAAAGGCATTTCCTACGCTACATATCTCAGGAGAACTCTGACAGCGAAATGTGGCTAGATTACAATGGGCAGCCCCTAAAATGGCACTATCCAATAGGCTTTCTGTACGACTTGTTGTGTGGCAGTGAACCTCAACTTCCATGGATACTGACTGTGCACTTTACAAAATTTCCTGATGATATTCTTCTACGCTGTCCAAACAAGTAAACTATGTCTAGTTCTCTTTGTAAATTCCTAGATATCATGATGCACATCTAATATAAAGCAACGTTTCAGAGATGTTGTTGAGGCACACTTCATTTCTACAGTCAAGGAAGCAGATGTTCTCAAACACAGAGGCCAGGTTATGTCTACCATGCAGAAGAAAGACCATAATCAGTTATGGCTTGGCTTACAGAATGGTAACAACTTGCTTCTTTACTACTTGATAACAGTTACTTCCTGGTAATTAAAGCTTGTAGTACTTACAAAAACTTGTTTTCGCAGATAAATTTGATCAATTCTGGGCTATCAATAGAAGGTTAATGGAATCCCATGGAGAGAATGAAGGTTTTAAACACATACCAGTTAGAATTTATTCAGATGATGGAACATGCCATCAAACTCTAGTCAACCCGAAGAACACAAGTGATGGTAGCAGAAAAACTTTACAGCAAATGATTGCTGAATTATATCCAGAAAAAAGTAATGGTGAGTACTTATAAAGATAAAAAGAAATCTGTTTCTACATTATTTCATTCTTGCTAATTGTTCTATTCTTTTTCAGTAAAATTGAAGACACATGGAATAACAATACCATTTGAAACACCACTGCAATGGCTTTCTGAACATTTGAGTTACCCAGATAATTTTCTTCATCTGTGTTTGTGTTAAAATTGTGAAATAAGCATGAAAAGGTGGATTTTTGAAGAATGCTGCTTTCACACATGTCTCATTCCAATTATTTATTGCAATTTGTGAGCTAGTCTGATAAAATAATAATAAGTTAGATGTGCTAGAGAATCATGAAGTGTTTTATTCTTTATTGCCAACTACAATAAGTTGAAAAATAAATTATAGCTACCTATGCAAAATACCATAATTTATAACTTATTGCTTATAAAATCCTTCAGGATGTAATATAAAGAACACCATTTGTATGTAGCAATTGATATAAACATAAAAAAATTAACTGGTAACAATTTTTTTTTACAAAATGTATAAGGGTGTGATTCAGAGTGATTAATTATTTCTAAGAAATCAAATAATATCCCAAAAATTTCAACTTTTGAGTAAACACAATAGTTATCAATCAAAGACACATTTTACAAAAAGTAAAGGCAGGTCAGGTAAGAACAACATAACAGCTATAATGTGTCATGGACAATAACTTCATAATTTGTAATAAATAACAATAAGTTTAGACTGCTCACTTGCTCAGGTACAGCTTTTACCAATAAACTAAAAAAGCTCTACGCCTAAACTTCTATTTACAAAAATATCACATTTGTTAACACATTCACTGCCAGGCTTTAATGGTGCAACCTGCAAGGCTGCGCCTCTGCACTACGGGTGCTACAATTCAACTAAACATGTGCATCTTATTTTGACATTTTATAATTCTAAATGCTTTCGTTTATGTTTTTGTATAACATATGGAATATGTTTTGTGAACCTCTTGCAGCCATTGTTAGCAAATATGGGCTGGTCCTCTGATGGTCCATATGTTATCACAGATGTTGCATCTCTGAAAAGGAGAATTAAATTATTAAGAACATTACATTAAGAGAATGACTAGTTTCTATAGGCCATTCTATTCCTAAGGTAGTATGTTTTTTAGCAAACAAATGGTTAAACAAATAAATGTGTTATTATGTTACTTACAGCATCATTTGCTCAGTAGGATTGACTCCATGCGCTCTGAATTCCGATAGTGCACACATTTCCACATGGTTCTGCTCTAATGGCAGGAATGGTATGTAGTGATCAATCAAGTGGTGCGCAATGACAGTAGCCTTTTCAAAGCCACCTGAAACATAGACAAAATACAGATTGGTTCCAACAAAACCTAATATACAACAGTATTTTGAGTTCAGAAAAGAAAGCCAACCTTGAAAGAATGCAGTTCTTCTGATTATGGATTCAAAGTCATGGAATTCCACATCTGACCTTTTGACACCCTGCTCATACAGGTTCAGCAATGTGTTTGATATTTCTTGCCCTCCAATATTTGAGATGAATACAAAGACACTGTTCCTAAAAGAGAAAAGTTGATCAAATTATTATTTTTTAAATCTGTTTGCTGGTCATTATTAATTATATAAATAAATTATTATTGAAAACATAATTGTATAGGATGGGCTCTTGTCAAGTTTCAACAGAGAAAGCAGACCTGAAGGTAGCACCTAAGAGCTGAGGATAGCTAGATATAGATATAATGGTTTCATTTTAAAATAATGTATACCTATAATCAACTCCATCCACTGTATGATGATGGTCAAGCATTGGTTTGATGGCATCCAGAACAGAGGGACACATTTCATGGATTTCATCAAATATTATTAGGGATGTAGAACATTCCTTTACTATCTTGTTCACAGTGCTGACAAGTTCCTGCTAAAATATGCATAAAAAACCCCATAATTAATAATCTGTTAGCTTAAAACAATTGAGTGTATTTTTTCTTACTCTGACTTATGGTACCTATTAGATGAAAACAAACAACTTATAGCTTCATCCTAAAGATGGAGGATTATGAATAGGAGGGAATTCATATAATTATTATTAAAAATTTAGTAAAATGGATACAAAGTTAATGTTTACAAATTAATATTATGGAAGATTACAATAAGAAACCAAAGTTCCATTAAGTAATTTTTTTTTACCTTTTTATGCTCCAAATCAGAACAATCAAAGTCTTTCTTGCCCATATACATCTTGACAAATTTACTACCCATGCCTTTTAGGTACAAGGCCTCTGCAATCATTGAAGTTGCATAGTTTTTGCCAACTCCAGACCATCCATGAAGACTGATGACTAAAGCTTTCTTGTTCCGTTTAGTTTCATCTCTCATAGATTCCTTGTGAGCAGTTAGAATGTTTACAAGTTCGTTGACTAGAGGTTGCCCAAACATTTTTTGTGAAAGAGAAAGTTTCAGCTCTGAAATTTTGTATGAATATCAGTAAATATCATGACCACAAGTCAATGAAATAGCTGTAAGGGATTAACACACTTACTATCCATATCGTATGGCACATGCACATCATTGCAACATTCCGTAAAACGACAGACTGTGTTGTCTTTTATAGTATCCCATTTGTACCAGCCTCCGGCTGCGAACGCTGATCCTATCAGAGAGAGTGTAATGATTTCTGCAGTCACATGGTACACTAGAACTGTGGTGATGAGAAGAGTAATTTGAGTCCTCATTGTTTGTTCATTGAAAAACACTATCTAAGTAATTTATAAAAAATTGTTCTTCATTGAAAATAAAAAAAAACAATATCTTCGTCTTCCTGTTTTCTCATTAAATAAATAGGTATTTCTTCAAGGTGAAGTAGGAAATTCAAAAAACATGTTTTGACCTACCTACATTAAATGAGGTGCTTTGTTTTGTTTTTTGACGATTGACGTATTTCTGACTGTCATTGTGATACGTCTCTCAACTTCTTTCTTTGCAGCTTGGGCGAAAGAAATCACTTCTACAATAAGCTCCTTAAACTCCCTGTCGTCGCGTCGTCGTCGCCGCGCGCCGTAAAGCTTCGATCAGGATCTGCGAAATCGAATATTATTAGTAAAAAACCTGTAATTTTTGACCCCAACGCGAAAAACGCATACGTGTCAAATGTTATCCCATTATAGTTCTGAATGGATGAACCGATTTTGATTTAGTTAACTTTGGCCTATATAATAATAAGGTAATTTGGTCGCTAGGTGGCGCTAGCAAGGACAACATTAACTTTGTTTACATCTTTCAATAAACATAAAAATAAAATAGTTATATAGTGTTTTTACCATAATCTTTGAGTTCATTTTATAAAACAATATCCAAGTCACAAGTAAAAGTGTTATTTCCGCTGAACCTTCAGGAAAAACTAATAAAATTTATTTTTGATACTAACGAGCAACTCCCGTTTATTTTGTAGGGAAAACATAACAATCAGTGCATAAAAACAAATAAAAAGCCTTTTTAAAGCAAGAACTGTGAAAATAAAATTATACTTACAAGTGATTTAAAGGTTTTAGACAAAACAAACTGTGCTCTGAGATTATAAACTTTTCAACGCATAAGAGTCATTGACCCAGGCGCGCAACGCCTACGAACTTTGAATTTTTGATTAATAACTGACATTATTTGAATTTTTCCATCGTATAAACCCTAGTATTGTACGATGCAACTTTTCGACACTGCGGTTACTGTCAGCGGTGGTGTAGTGAGTCAACGTTGTGCCTTACGTTCAGACGTTACCAAGATCGAATCCTAGCTTTGATTAACTTTTTGTTCTTAGTTTTTGAGAATTTTTGTTTTTAGTGTTGGTTATTTTATATTTACCAAACTAAGTTTTAAAAATGGCATACACTTGCAATAAATGCCAAAAGGAAATCACAATCAGACAACATCTTACCTGTTTTGTATGCAAGAAGAACTATGATCTTGATTGTGCCAGGGTGTCTACCATGCGCTATTACAACACTATGGACAAATCTTCCTGTGAGTGTGTTGCTTGCGTCGAATTAAGAGTAAATAGACAAAACATGAGAACTACACCTGGCCGCCCGACAGCGTTGACCCGCCCGCAACGGCAAATAATACCCAACCGGAAATATACTCCCCCCATGGCAATTAGACCCAGAAGACAACGAAAACCAGTATCTCGAAATTCTTCTTCGTCTTCGGATGACGACATTGATGTTATCGGCAATACCATGGAGCTTGACACCAATGGAAAAAATTCGACCAATATTCAAATCGAAACCACTCCACTGAACAATTCGATCATCACCAATATAACCGCAACAATTACCATTGAGCAAATTGAAGCTCTTCTTGATAAAAAAATAGACTCCATTAAGAAAACACTACTAAGTGAGCTTAAAGAAACAATAATAGCAGTTACGTCGGAACAAATTTCAAAAGTCAAACAAGAGTTGATGGAAAAAACAAGCGTTCTAAGTACAGATCAAAAGGTTCTTAAGAAGTCAATAGAAGAAACGAATAAAATAATTATAGAGTTACAAAAGGAAAACATGAAGTTGCAAAACGATATACAAGAAATACGAAAGAAAATATCTACAGAAACCGAAAGCCCACAAACAAATAAAATCATGACGGAGAATACAGTGAATGATAAAAAAATTGTACTATATGGTCTTACTGAAAATGTACGCGAAAATGACTTCGAGCTACACAATAGAGTCACTTTCCTATTCCAAGATATCCTCAACATCAATCTGAGTGGATACCTCGAGGACCTCAAAAGACTGGGAAAATGGGGAAACCGGAGACCCATTGTAATTGAGTTACTCAGCAAAAAAATTACAAAAATCATCCTAGAAAACCGCCACCGCTTTAAGAACACTGGACTGGCAATTTCTGAACTTCTAAGCCCTGAACTACAACAAAACAGAAAAAAACTAATTGAAAAATTGGTAGAAGCCCGCAAAAATGGACAGCGCGCCAATATAATAAACAACAAATTAATTATAAGTGGAAGAGAATATAATGAAGATACAGTAACGAATAAAACACAGAGAAAAAACGAAGTATTACATAAAACTGAAACTATATTACCTAGCCAAAAAAATGTACTTACTAAAAAACAATCCAAACAACAGACGCCTCCCGACCAGTTTTTTCGGGACTAAAACAAATATACTGTTCCAAAATATGCAAAGTCTTTGCAATAAGAGACACTTGATAGAGGAACTTACCGATCAAGAAACAGACATCGACTATCTATGCCTCTCGGAAACTTGGGTGACGACAGCCAAACAAGATCTTTTACGCGTTGAAGGTTTTAAACTTGCGTCATCCTTCTGCCGATCAAATCACGATGGTGGAGGAGTATCTATATTCCTCAAAGAAGAAATCGATTATTCTGAAGTCAAAGAAATTGTTAATCTAAGTGTTGAATATGTGATTGAAATGTGTGCCATAGAAGTAGCAAACCTCAGCTTAGTATTAGTTTTACTATATTGGCCAGATCGAAAAAGACAGCCTGATTTATTTTATAAAACCTTGGAGAAACTACTACAACAGTTAGTGCACAAATATAGCAAAAAAGAAATAATAATTGGAGGAGACTTGTGTCGTCTAGTATCAATGTCCGCCAGATCCAGAATAGTAAATTTTACAATAAATGGCTTTTTTTCTTTGTTACTGCTGCAAATACACTATCTTTTTATATAATTCAACGTAAAATTACTTTAAATGATTCTGGGACTTGTAAAGTTAAATTGTTTTTAGATTTTGAATTATACAACTAAATATAGACAAAAAATATGGATGTAGCGGATATTGATATTGAGTCATGGATCTGGCGGACTTTGTTACTCAGCTCAATGGATGTAGCGGACTTTGTTACTCAGCTCAATGGATGTAGCGGATTTTGACATTCACTTTCTTAATATACAGGATGTCATAAAATTATAACTTAAACTTCTACTACAACTAAATAAAACTATTTTCGTATTATTAAAAAAGTTATTTTATTAATATATTTTATATAAAATTTTCACTTTCTTCTAGTGGGACACACTGAAGGTACTCATGTTCTTCAAAATTATTATTATATTCTTCTACGTCTTTATAATATTTCAAACTATCGATTGTCCTCCAGTCTTCACCAAAGTGCTTCTTCAAAAGGTTTGCTACATCAAGTATTTTCTTGATGTTTACTTTATTTCCTCTTCGCAAAATTGCGGGTGCCAAATCAGTGATCTTCTTTCCTCGTTTCGTTACATATTTTGGTTGCCCTGTTTCAGTTCGATAATTTTCTTCACCTTGCACACTAACGTTCTGTCGACCCCTGTGCAATATAAAACGCTTTGATGGGTTGAACCTGAAATGCCAGTTTCCTGGAGTTTTAAGTGTTGAAGTGACTTCTTTTTTCCAATCACGCACTTCAACGTTGTCATCGCCTAAATGATAAACAGTCGCGTTTTCCTTGAATAAATCGACATAAATTTGTGGATCGCATATGATCGATTTTTTTTTGGTCTCCCTTTCAATCTTTGCGAATATGCGGTCCGGTGGCAAGAACGAGTGTCCTACCATAGGAAATATAATTTCAAGTTCTTTCACATGTGATGGTGCATGAGAAAATAACCAACTTGAACACATGCCCAAAAGAGTTGTGTTCTTATTCTGGCCTCCGCACCCGTCAGCGAATAGCCTCATTTTTTGAATATTTTCAGGAATAACCAGATTGGTTAATGTGTGAAACACTGCACTTGCAATTTCGTTTGATGATTTGGAGTGTTCGTTTTCACACCAATAGTATGTACGTACATTATCCAAAGCAGATTTGGAAGTCCCGATAACAACTGTAAAGTTGTACATATTCAGTTGCCTACTGAAGTAAGCCGCTTGATCTGGTAATTTGGGAAGTGGGTTGTTTTTTTGACAATCGAAGGAGAGTGAAATACAATTTTCTGCTTCAACCTTCAATAATTGATAAAAAGCTTTAGCTTTTAAGGTATGTATTCGTTTCTCCGTCATGTATGTTACCTTTTCTTCACTTGTGGGGGCAGTTTCAATTTTTCTAGCCAACTCAAAACATCGAGAACAGGTATCCTTTAGTGGCGATCCAAATCCAACATTATACTTTTTATTAAAAAGATCACGAAAAAATGATTGTTTAACTTTAAGCTGTGGTGTCTCTTGAACTTGCTCTTGATATATTTTCCAGAGCTTTACAATATTAAGTTCTGATGGCAAATACAGTCTAGTACACGATTTAGCTCTACAGTAATGTGGTTCTGCAGCTTCCAAAGATTCTATAAATTCCTCTACCCTTCTTCGTTTTTCAGCATACCGTGCTTCTTTATGGTTGCCACCGCGATTCTCCTTTGCTATAGTCCCTCCATCTTTAAAAGATCTTTGTAATATGCCAGTAACTCGATCTTTACCTACTTTCAATATTTTAAGGAAAGCAGATTTACAAACTCTTACTTGTTTATGTGGATTTTTAATCGTAACGTAGTATTCTGCATTCATATTTTTTGGCCCTCTAGTTTCATTTTTCAGTCTAGTTCTAGAACATTTTGCAACACGGCAGTGCTGCAGAATGAAATTGTCTTGATCAATTTTATTCCGCAATTTATAGAAATTACGGTGCATTCGAGCAATGTCTTGCATCTTTATTGTCAAGCAACGAAAAGTTGTATTTTTTTTATGATTGCACTGAGGAGGTTCCGGAAAAGATGTCGAAGCATATCTGAAAAAAAAAAAACTGTGTAAATATTTTAAAGAGTTAGCAACTACGAACGAAAGAAAAATGATACTAAATTATAGTTAATTTAGTATCATTTTTCTTTTCGTACGATAGTTCGTAATAAAAAATACCCTAACCTAAAGTTTGTATGAATGGATGTAGTCACTCTTTCACGCCAAAAACTACTGAAAAGATTTTTATGAAAAACGAACAAAGTCAGAGGCAAGAGCTGTTCAGATCTACAAAGTTTAAAAAACTCGATTGATATTTGTTTATGAAATAAGAAAATAATTTGATCTGAACATTCCAATAAAACTGAACTCGACTAAAACGGACACTTTTGAAACAGCCTGTATGTCTTTGTATACCAATTTCAATGAAATTTTGACTCACATTTCTCGACGTTTTCTTTCTCTTTTCCAGTTTTCTTTGTTCACGCCTCGCTTCCTTGCTTCATTAGGTGGAACTTTTTCAATTTTTTTCAACAAATCGCCCATTATTTCCTTTTAAATTCAATAAAAACGCAGCACGAAATCCACAAGAATGTCTGGAGACAGCCATACTGACGCCAAGGACGCCATGACAGTTGCCTGTCAACATCCTGCGTTATGATTGGTCTATTTGGATCTAGCGTGGAATGAACCTCAGTGGGCAAGGATCTGGCGGGATTTGATATTAAATACAGATTTCGATCTCAATTTGCTAATGATCTGGCGTAGATTGATACGAACTTACTAATAGGAAGCAAAGATTTCAATAAACATAAACCATAGACCATTATAACTTTTTTTTTAATAAAAATGGATCTGGCGGCCTTTGATACTAGACGACACACTTCAATGTTGATGTTTTAGATAGTAATATTTCCTCTACACTTTTAAATTTAATGAATACTTTTAACTTTCATCAACATGTAAAAGAACCGACTAGAATACATATTTCAAAAAAAACTAATTTAGCCAAATCCTCGTGTATAGACCTTGTTTTCACTAACTTTTATAACAAAGAATTTAATGTTAATATTAAGGAGTACGGTTTAAGTGACCATAAAGGAATTATTGTAAATATGCTAAATGGAAAAATAAATCCTATCCGTAAAAATTGGATACAAGAAAAAAGAATTTTCAACGAGAAAAATATACAAAAGTTTATAAATGTTTTAAGCGACACTAATTTTACTTCTATAATTTCGAGCGAAAAAAATACAAATGAAAATTATAACTCATTTAGCGAAACAATTAAAAAAATCTTGAACGAATGCATACCTAAAGTAAAAATTAAACTAAAACAAAATAATAAAAAAATCTGGCTAACAAAAGGCATTAAGGAATCGTGTAAAAATAAAAGATTGCTAAAAAATTTAAAATCACAGTCAAACAATGCTATATTGAGAAGAAACTACAAAGTATATGCAAAAATATTAAAGAAAACTGTTACTATATCAAAAAAAATACAAAATATAAATAAAATGAAAAACTCCAATGATAAAGTGAAGACTATG
Source organism: Eupithecia subumbrata (assembly GCA_949316285.1). Taxonomy (NCBI): domain Eukaryota; kingdom Metazoa; phylum Arthropoda; class Insecta; order Lepidoptera; family Geometridae; genus Eupithecia; species Eupithecia subumbrata. Next base: position 4,430,775 of record OX438648.1, read on the forward strand.
TGGCACATTGTTAAAGAAAATACTAATAAACTTCCCTCAAAAGTAAGAAAAAACATTAAATTAAACATTAATAAAAACGAAATAGATAACCCTGAAATAATAGCAAATTCATTTAACCGCTTTTTCACTTCTATAGGAGACAGTACAGAAACATCAACGCCAAGTGATCGGCCACCAATAACCCGAGCTGAGAACTCCATGTTCCTACAACCTGTTACTCCATTCGAAGTATTTAAAATCATCAGAAATTTAAAAAATAAAAAAAGCTTTGGCCATGACGAACTCCCACCCCTACTTATTAGAAAATGTGCAGAGCAACTCGCTCCACCTATCTCTTATATCATAAATCAATCATTTACCGAGGGTAGTGTTCCCGAATCAATGAAAATTTCCATCATAAAGCCTCTACATAAAAAAGGGGATCAAAAAGATCTGAATAACTATCGACCAATTGCACTATTACCAACCTTTTCAAAAATTATAGAATCAGCCATGTCGAAACGACTGTATTCCTTTTGCGAAAAATATAAGATTTTTAATGACTGCCAAAACGGTTTTAGAAAAGACAGATCAACATCTTCTGCTGTCTACAAATATGTAAATGAAATCTTAAAAATAATAGACGGAAAAAACTACGCCATTGGAATATTACTCGATATGAGTAAAGCCTACGACAGAGTCTTGTACCCCATTTTGTTGAACAAACTACAGTCGATAGGTGTCAGAGGTCCCGCGTTTGACTGGTTTGTCTCCTATCTTCAAAATAGACGCCAATATGTCCAGATAGATTACCATGACCAGTACACCGGAAACATAAGTAAAATTTCATCTATAACAACGGAAGTAACAAAATCTATACCCCAAGGTAGCGTTCTAGGCTGTATTTTGTTTCTCATATACATTAACGACTTACCACAGATTATAAAAAGCCCCTGCTCTTTGTTTGCGGATGATATATCTATTGTTTTTCCTTGTAAATCGAATTCAACTCTAAATCCCCTTCTCAACAGTACTATTACTACTATAAATAATTGGCTTATCGATCATAATCTCCAACTAAATTAAAAAAAAACTAAACTACTTCAGTTCAGGCCGTATCAAAAAATTCCGATGAATATTAAATTCTCCTTCCAAAACACCGAACTTGAAAATGTTAAGTCCCACCCTCTCCTAGGCCTAGATCTTGACTGCAATTTAAATTGGAAAGAACATATAAAAAAATTACATCTAAATTATCGCGATTCACATACGCCCTTTTTGAACTCAAGAAAATTAGTGACACAAAAACAGCAACCACTGCTTATTATGCGTATGCCCACTCCTGGCTACAATATGGTATTATTCTTTGGGGAAACAGTACGGATGCAAATAAGCTTTTTATTTTACAGAAGAGGTGTTTACGTATCATCCATCACCTAGATGAGATGGTAAGTTGTAGACCGTATTTTATTAAATGTAACATACTAACCCTTATAGGAATATATATATTAGAAATAAGTTTATTTGTTAAAAAAAATCTAGACCTCTTTAAAGTTTACACAAGACCACAAAACCTCCGACCCAACAATAGACTAGATATACCCTTCTCTAAACTGCATGTTCCACTCAGGACCCTACGCCATGTCTATCAAAATATATAATAAAATTCCTGTAGAAATACAGAATGAAACCAAACTAAATAAGTTTAAGGCTCTCTTGAAAACGTTCCTGATCAAACATAGTTTTTATTCTTTACAAGAGTTTTGAGATATGTAATTTGTTTTAGATATGTATTTTAATTACCTAATTAGATCTCATTAATAATAAGGAAGATAAAGCATATTTGTACCCATTAAATTAATAATATTATTGTGCCTAGAATAAGTCATTAGATTATAAGTATTAGCCACCTAGCTAAATGTTGCCGTGCCCTATCAGGGTGCATGTTTGAAACACATTATCTTTAAGATCCCATGTACAACATGTTTGCAATAAAAATATTGAGTATTGAGTATTGGGTGTGCAGTGCAACCCGGCACACTTCAATGAGATGGCATGGCCTCATCGATCAATGTATCCGCCAGCCTACCAGAGATTCACAATGCGGACCCTGAAACTACCTATCTGTATCAAAACAGAAACCATTTGACATTCTGAGCTACGATTTCAACTCTATTCAATTTTGGGTTTTCGTACTGAACTAATGTTATTTAAGCCCTTGAACAGGAACATAATTATGATACTCTTTGGACAGGAAATATCTCGAAATATTGTAAGAATCACACGTCGAAGACACAAAAAAGGACGGGATTTCATATTCTCAGAAAAGTTAATGCATTTTAGTATGCTATTAGCCTATAAAAGAGTTATGAGACCAATCCTAAAGAAATCAGTGTTTAATTTTATTTGGCTTGCTTAGGTTACGATTTTGACTTTGTTTTAAATTTAAGTAGAGGGGCTTTTGTTTTTATTTTATGTGTTCTTGCATATATGTTTTGATTATAGATAATAATACTAGTTTTCAATTATTAAGTACTGGTTCAAAAATTTCTAAATTGTTAGCCTTAGTTATTTGATTTTTCTTTTCTCTTTGCATTTTATTTGCTTACTATTGACTACAGATCAGGAACAGTTCTATGCTACACTATACACGTCGCCATCAACTAGCTTCCTGACGGACGACCGTGCCTTAACACGTTGAATTAAAAGACCTATTCCACTACCCAATTTTAAGGGACCCTTACCCTAACTAAGAGTGGTGTAATAAGATTTAGAGCGTAAGGGTCCCTAATTAGGGCGACCGGACGGAACCGGCAAGCCTTGCTCCCTAATCGCCCTTACAATCAAGTACGGCTAGCGCGGAGAGCGCTTGCGTCTTCTTTTTATTTATGGAGCTACTAAATTTAATAACTATTCAAATTCCCCCTCTCCCATTCTTAAATAATTTTTAAATTCACTGGTTCCAGAGTTCTGAGTATCCTCATATTGGAGTGCTTTTCTCTTAATTGTATTGCTTGACCCAGATCCTTCTCCTCTTTTTTTTCTTCTATGATATTCATGGATCCAACTACCAAAGCCACGGCAATCGCTGCTTTTTTTAAGGTTTGGATACAACAGGTGCCATGATGTCTCTATCCGCTCGCGTTCAAATTCAAATTCAGACTGGACACAGAGAGTGAGGGAGCCGGTAGGTACCTATTCAGTGCAGATAAAGCCGGCTTTTCACTGTGGGATATAATATAAATTACATCTTGAGCTATATATTACATCCCGCGATTGCTGTTTACACTGTGAGATATATATTTTGGAACACACATGATCAGTTTACACGTCTGCACACGAACGCCAACATTCAAACTGAGGGCGAGGCAGGGGGAGGCGCGGTGTCCGGGGACGTGAAGTAAAATATACACCTTCAAATGACCTTCAAATATCGCTCACACGGTCGAAAAAATATTTATAGTTTGGGATGTAATATATATTATAGCACAGTGTGAACGGTCCCATACATTTTGTATGGTGAGCGATAAAATATTATATCTCAAGATGTAATATATATTATATTATATCCCATAGTGAAAAGCCGGCTTAATAATCAACGGCCTTGTAAGGGGCCACGCCCTCCCTAACTACCGGGCCCTGAATACCGTGTAGTGGAAAAACCTTAGCTCTGTCAATGTTATTTTGGTGTCTGTCACTTCTAAAATTTTGGTCTGTCTCTGTCAGTTACATTTCATGAACAGCTCATTCTGAGACTCATTCATTCACTCACTCACTCACTCAGTAAATCTTTCTTTTCCGGTGGTGTCCTTTTGCGGACGCCCGAATTTAGATTCTGTAATTTTTAATTAAAATGGTGAGCACTTCAACCTGAAATAACATACAATTTATCATCAAGCATCTGTGGTTTACTATTGCTGATAAGTGAATACAAGGATTGTCCAGTGATGGTGTAGATATAAGTTGATTATATTCCGATCATAGTCGTGGTGTCTTTGAACCAAAGATGTTTTGAACAGTGATAGTGGGCTGTGACAAAACCAACATGCACTGTTTGTGTTGTTTTACTATACCATTGAGTGTTTATATACAATGCACCAGGCTAAATTGACCAAAATAATTTCTTCCAACTCTAACCTCCAAAATGATGAAACACCGACACATGCGCGTCATCTGAGGCTGTGGAAGATGCAAAGTCGATGTGTAGTGCCATGTTCTATGTGCGCTACATTATTGCTTTGCGTTCGGATACAGTATACCTGATTAAAAAGTGTCTCTGATAAAATTATGTCCCTACATCCATTAGTCGCTAGCAACCATCTCCACTCGTTATAACTCGTAACATTCATTTCAGGGTTTTGTGAAAGTAGTGAAGAACAAGCAGTACTTCAAGAGGTACCAAGTCAAGTTCAAGAGGCGTCGTGAAGGAAAAACTGACTACTATGCCCGTAAACGTCTTATTGTTCAGGATAAGAACAAGTATAATACACCTAAATACCGCCTGATTGTCCGTCTGTCAAACAAGAATGTAACTTGCCAAGTTGCATACTCTCGCATTGAGGGAGACCACATTGTGTGTGCTGCCTACTCTAGCGAACTCCCTCGCTACGGAATCAAGGTAAGGCTCACTGATATAACCTTAAATTCCTTGTTTTTCTATTCATTACCTCCAGCTAAATGATGATTTGAACGGGCGGTCTGAAGCCACTGTACAAAGGCACAAAACCCTGTTGTTTTATGTTCACTGCTGATTTTTTAACTAAACTAAGCTCTGTGCTATTTTCCTAAGTGCAAATCAGACTAAATACTCAGATGGTGGTTGCAGGTTGGTCTGACAAACTATGCTGCAGCTTACTGCACTGGTCTCCTGCTGGCTAGAAGACTGCTCCAGAGACTAGGCCTAGATACCTTGTATACTGGTGCAGAGGAAGTCACTGGTGACGAATACAATGTAGAACCTGCAGACAATGGGCCTGGAGCTTTCAGGTAGTGGAATTTTATCCAGTCACTTCTTGATGCTATCTTGTGTTTTAAAAAATGATTTATCTATGATGAAATGTTTACGGGCGGACTAAAAGCAAGTACAATGCTATCAAAAAATGTTGATTCGTAATCTACTGATTTGTTTATGATATCTTAAGTCTTCAATCTCTCAAGAATTTTTTAAAATAATCTTTCTTATTACTTCCAGATGTTACCTTGATGTTGGTCTTGCACGTACAACCACTGGAGCCCGTGTGTTTGGAGCGATGAAAGGAGCAGTGGATGGTGGCCTAAACGTACCTCACTCCCTCAAGAGATTCCCTGGATATGATGCAGAGTCTAAAAAATTCAATGCTGAAGTCCACAGGTGAATACCCAAATTTTATGTTTATGCTCCTTTCATCCTCCAAATAATAGATACTTCTATTGATTGGACAGCCATTTCTGGAGCTAAAGCATTATTCATAGCTTTTTGGTTGTCACAGAAAACACAAATTTTCTGAAACCGGTTATGAAAACAATTCAAAACCATGCAAGGCAAGTCTTACTTCAAAAGCCACATATTCCATTTACTCTATGAATAAAATTTATTTTTCACAGATCACACATTTTCGGTAAGCATGTGGCTGATTACATGAAGAGTCTTCAGGAGGATGATGATGATTCTTTCAAGAGGCAATTCAGCAAGTACATCAAATTAGGTGTGGATGCTAATGAGGTAAATAAGTATATGTATTTGCACTATTTCAATGGGAAATAATTTTAGTCCACTCTGTGGTTTCTTTTTCACTTCTTCCACTTGTGGACAAAAATTCAAGTGAAGAGAATCAATTAACACTTTCTTATCTTCTTTTCTAACCTTTGTTTCTGTTTTCATGAAAATATCATCCATTGTAAATTACGTCCAACCAAATTACAGCTCAATCAAATACAATTTTGCTGTGTCGAAGTTGGACTACATAAAATGGAATGCCCATATTTTGAAATGAAACAAACTTCATTGTTATTGTTTGTATTAAGCTGGACATGCCTACAGCTGCACCAACATAACTCCAATCTATCTGCATGAAACATGTACCAAGATAAAACTTTGTCTTTTCTCAGGTTGAAAGCCTTTACCAAAAGGCCCATGCCTCTATCCGTGCAGACCCATCACTCAAGAAGAAGGACAGCAAGAAGGACCCTGCCAAGCAGAAACGCTGGAACAAGCGCAAGCTCACTCTGGCCGAGAGGAAGAACAGAATCAAGCAAAAGAAGGCATCATTCATCAAGAGGGTTACAGCTCAGGCGGAAGCGTAAAAGCTAATGACACCAATAAATGTCTGAAGCCAGTTTGTTTTTTTTATTAGTTTATAAACCTAACCAACCCTTATTTTAGGAATCCAATAGCCATGGAACTAAGAGGAAAGATAGTTTATTATGTTAGGGTTATAAATGGAGCTTTGTGTTATGTACTTCAAAAAGGACCTAGGTTGGCTCTCCTGTATTCTAGCCAAACTCAATGTGAAATGTTTGTAAACAAATTCATATGCTTGGCGGCGTCGTCGTCTAGATAGATTCAGATAATATTCTAGCAATATTTAAGGAAGGAACGATCTCAAATGAATGCGAATGTAAATTGCGTTGGTACCTAGCTACCTTTATAAACTTTTAATGACAAAACATTGTACTTATTGGCCATCGTGTCAAACATTTCACAGCCACTTATAGGAAGATAGGTAACTTCGCAGCTACGGTGATAAAGGGCAAGGAGTAATGTTTGATCGCCAACGCCAATACGAATGGCGAAAGATTAATTTTTTTTGTGAAACTAAATTTTTCTGCCAAAAATGGTTTATGATTTACGGCCAATTAGTTTTCCGTTGGTTTTTTATTCCTTGTAGAAAATAGAAAAATTAAAAACCACAAATATTTGAATCTCTCGCCAAATAATAATATAAGCCATTTTTTGTCGTAAAAAGTAAAGGATAAAAAATGGTTATTGTGGGTTATTCCTAAGTATACCATCGCGTACTTTTTTTGTAGACCTTTTTATGGTGTACAATACTCTAGCTAGTACATTGTTTTGATCTATCTCGTAGGTTTCAGCCAGGCGTTTGCAATGTAAGCGCAAAAAAATGTTTATTTACGACATCACATTAGAAACCTCTAAAATTAACAGTGTTTCTCTACTTTATTTATTCATGTATTATTAATATTATCTATATATATAAAAGAAAGTCGTGTTAATTACACTATTTATAACTCAAGAACGGCTGAACCGATTTGGCTGAAAATTGGTGGGGAGGCAGCTTAGAACCAGGAGACGGACATAGGCTATGTTTTATCCCGGAATTACCACGGGAACGGGAACTACGCAGGCGAAGCCGCGGGCAGCAGCTAGTTATACATATAAAACTAAATCTTGAATCACTCTATTAAAAAAAATCGCATCAAAATCCGTTGCGTAGTTTTAAAGATCTAAGCATAGGTATATAGGGACAGACAGACAGCAGGAGCGAATTTGTTTTTTATTATGTCAAGATAAAGTTAATAACTAAAGTGCAGCATTTAAATATTTTTATCACAGTGTAACAGGGCATTTTTTTCCAATAAATAAATCTTTATAAAAACTAAGGCAACAACGACAAGATACAAGAGCCTCATAAAATATCCATCCCAACCACCCCATTGATGGGGAGGTTGATAGAGTGGTTGGGAATATATCAAATCCACCCTGTGAAATCCACGGACGATTGAAATCACGTTACTTCCCTCGTCGAAAGCGAAGAACTGCGACTGGACTTCGACATTTGTAGGATAATGTAGATAACGATGGCTGCAGTCTATGGGAATATGGGAATGAACTATACCGGAAGAATGAATGATTTTGTAAATTGTAAACAAACAAAGCAAAGCATTTTTATTTTGAATTTGAATTAGTTCCTCCTGATTTATTGGATTCTCTTTGAGACGAATGTTGAATCTGAATAATGGATAATCACAATCACTTAGGCTTGAGACATGTTTGTAGCATTTGTTTTGAAAGTTTCAAGAAAGTTAGACATTCTGTAGAGACAGCAGTAGACCCCAAAGAAGTTTGGGAGAAGCTATCTTGGTGTTTTCAAATCACTTATAACTTTGAAAAGGAAATACCTTATTCATTTTGTCGACAATGCTTGGAAGATTTGGAAACATCATGCCGCTTTAGAACAACATGTATGACTAACTATGAACATTTTCAAGAATACTACAAAACATCTGAAATTACTTTAGTAGATAATTCTGAAGTAGAGGATAAAGAAGTTTTGGAAGATACTCAGTCTGAACTCAAGGAAGATACAATATCAATAAATGAAAAAGAAACATTTATTTGTGATACCTGCAATAAAGTTCTGACAACAAAGAAGTCCCTATTGAAACACATTGTTTCTATGCATGAGAAACGTGATCATCCAGGAAAAGTGACAGGTTTTGGGGTTTCTCGACAATATCACTGCACAAGTTGCCCTTACTCTACTCCTCACAGCCAGACTCTAATCAATCACATGAGAAGACATAGTGGCGAGAGGCCATTTAAGTGTGAATGCGGAAAGAGCTTTACGCAGACTTCTAGCCTTGCTGCTCACCGCAAAATTCACAGTTCTACAACATATTATACATGTACTAAATGTGGGAAACAATTTAAACATGCCTTCTCATTAAAAACCCACATGAAAGTACACAGTAATGGCACCTTCTCATGTCATATTTGTACTAAAGTCCTAAAATCTAAGAGAAGTTTGGCTAGTCACTTGCATAGGCATTACAAAATCTATAATTTCAACTGTGAGGATTGTGGGAACACTTTTGTGACATCAGCAGAGTTGCTCAACCATAAAAATAAGCATAGAACAAAGAAAAATATTGTTTGTCATTTTTGTGATTATGCAACAAACTCAAAAAAGAACCTAATAGCTCATCTCAAAAGGTAATGCAAAAACTGTCTCTGTAGTTATTATCTATCATTTAGACCAAAAAATAGTAAATTCTGTTTTGTTTATTCCAGACATGAAGGTGAAAAAGCAAGCAAGTGCATGTTCTGTGAAAAGGCCTTTCTCACAGATGGAAACCTACGGCGACATATACGCGTCCACACACGTGAAAAACCTTTCATATGCAACATATGCACACAGAGATTTGCACACAGTTCAAGTCTAAACAATCATATGCTAACTCTCCATGGAGTGAAATACAAATGGGGAGAGGACAAACTGAAAATCAAGACTTTAAAAACGGAAAATAATGAGTAACTTTACTGTGTTTTAAAGTAACATATTTTCCTCTGGTAAATTTGTGATTAGACTTCCAATAAAACACAATTTCTAGACAAGAAAGTCTTATTTATTAATGCTAAAAGCACATAAAACTAACTATTATATCAATTAAATTTCAGGGGTCTTACAATAAAAAGCTATCAATGAATAAAATTTTAGGATTGCATCTATACTTAAATGTATAATGAAATTATTTAGTGATTAAAAACTTTCACATTGAATATTTCATAAACCCAATAAATTAATTATATTTGAAAGTAGTATAGAGATAATGATAAACTTAGCTATGTTTTATCAAAACGCATACATTTTATACTTCACAGCATGTATAAGATATTATGTATAAGACCAATTTACGTGGCCCTTTAGTCTATCTATTAAATGAAAATTAAGAAACATACAATTCTACTTATAACTATACTTTGCAACCCAGAGTTAGTAAAATAACCTATTACAAGGCTCTTTAAGATTTCATCAGGTGATTAATAGTAGAATTAATCCATTGGGTAATTATTAGAAAACTTAGTGGCGCCTTCTATAGAGAACTTCAATGGTGTCTGCTTAGAGTACTTTATAGGCCTGTGTTTGGTGAGTGGATCGTATCGTCTCGACGACAAGACATTCCATTTTAGTATGGGCTACATAGGAGTTCCAAATTCGCACCAAAGAGAAAATACCAAATTATCATACAAACGTCAGCGTCGTGAGGATACTATCGACTCGCCAAACTCAGCCCTCTGTTCCTATATCTAGTCAGCGAATAATTACTGATCAATAATTCATTAAAGTCGATATAATAAAACCTATAAGATCTAAGTAGTTGCTAGCCTAGTTCAATCCTCTTCGTAATCCTCGTCGTCCGAGATATACTTGCGTTGCTTCCGTTTCCGAGCCGGCGTGCTTTTGCTCTTTCCCTTCAGTTTGATTTTCATTTTCATGGATCTGTTCGATTCGCCATCTGAATCTTCTTCTTCTGTAAACATGCAAGGTGAAATTTAATTTATAGCTGGTAATGCTGGTATTGTCATTAACCAAGAATTGAATTGAATTGAATGCTGGTATTGTCATTTTTACGAAAATTTGTAAATTATGACGATTTAACTATCATTAAATCAGAAAGGCTGCACCTATTTCCATCAAGCGTAAGTCTTTTTTCAATCAAAAAAACTAACTAAAAACTGATCAACCTGTTTGGGAGCTCCAATGCTGACAAACACACATATAGGGCTAAATAAAATATTTTCACGGTAAGGAAACAGATGCTAGAATTAACAACTATTTGACAAATATTTTAGTTCTAAAAATCTTGAATAAGAATGGGGCATGATACTATCAAGAAACCAAAGTCGGCTGTGGGCGTAATAGGTTCTAGTTTAGGTACCTTTTTCTTTTTCTTTCTCTTTCTCCTTCTCCTTCTCTTCTTCGGATTCATCCGAGTTCTGTCCGTCCTCGTACTTGCGGCGCAATTCTATGAACACGTTGCGAAGACGCACCGAGTCCTCGTAGATCAGAGAAGCCTCTTCGTTGTAAGTCTGAGCGTTGGCGCATAGCGTGAAGAAATCGCGCTCCAAGTCCGTTATGTCGGTATACTGTTTGTAGGAAAAATGTAAATATAAGTATTATTAGGACCACTTGGCTGTGCCAGTTGCGAAGTAACCATAAGCTTTAACTTAGCCCATGGTGTCATAAAAGCCGATTAAATAGTGGTTTTACACTTGCAGTGCCTTATATATCTATCTGGGTCTGAAGTCTCGCTCAGTTTGCATAGTGTAGAAAGAGATGCCCCCTATTTCAACGCAGAAAGACCGCTGTCAGACAAACGGCGTTCTGTCTTAGAAGTAAAAGATGAAATCAATTTTATTGCGTTGTCATTAGAATCTAAAATGTATTTTTCCAGGCCTAGATAGATATATTGTTTGGAGGGGTTCCCCCCAAACAGGAGAGGCACATGCCGCCCAAGGCATGCTCAGCAGGGGACCTTTGTGGGCTGATATGATGATGATTAGGACCATAACTTACGTAGAAGCGACGCGTGACACGAGAACTGGTCTGACGCAGCCAGCGTCTTGGGGACGCTTTCGGTTGGTATTGATTTGGATCAGATGAACTACCTCAAGATTTTTTGTAACAGTTTGCAGATAGCAAAACTGTTTCATGTGTATTTTGTTAATTCTTGCATCTATTAATAAGGTCTAGTGTTAATCTGAATCATTTAGAAAAAGTTTTATGCATACCTTCCCATCCTCAATCCGGGTCGTAATTTTCTTGATGTCCAACGGCTTTTTGATGACGTCATAGTAATCCGGCAGTTCCCGTCGGGAGGGCAGCTTCATGAACGGCTCCGATAAAACGCGTCCGGCCCTAAAAATAACAATTATTTGAGACTCCATTTGCAAAGCTATAAAGTTAATCCCCCAACTCCTAAGGTTTTTTTAACTTAGTCTAAACAACTTCCTGACCGCGGCTTCATACGTACTGTTTGTTTCTATGGAAACGTTTAAAGGTTATTTCTATTCCAAGGAAACTATTTTATTTAATAAAAAGTAGCCCGTGTTTTATTCAAACTTTCGCATTTATAATATTAGTGTAATTCATTCAGATTTACTTACTCATCAGAATGCTCAATAACTTTCTTCATGATGCTCTTCAGGCGTTTTTTTAAAAGACTCAGTTCAGTTTTGCTCTTCTTTTTGGAAGAAGTCTGCAGTTCTTCATCCTCTGACTCTTCTTGACGACTGAAACAGAAATTTAACTGTAAAAGAGACATAAAATTTAATTATCTTGAACAACTGGTACCTAGTTGCCACAACACAAGATGACTGTGCTAGCTACCTGTGATGCCTTGTGATCCTCAACAACACAGAAGCCTAATCATGCCTTATCAGGCCAGTGACCCTATACCCCAACTATTCTCAATGTACTATGTTTGTAAACAACTAACAACACAAAATTCCTAAATTCTCTTTTTGGCGTGGTGTTCGATAAATAATTGTCAGCGTTAGGCACTATAGAGAAAGAAGAAAAAGTTCAAATTGACAAAGAAGGTCTCAAAATCGACAGCAAGAAAGTGATTTTTAGGTTAAGTATGGGGGAAATGTTTACAAACATTGTATATTCAGTTTTACCAGAGTATCGTTCATACGTAATCCGTGCGTGGCATGAGACTAGAACCTATTCACCCTGTACTGTAATAAATGTAGACTTAACTACTTTCAAATTCACACACAATGGTTGGTCAACGAGACAATAAATGAAGGATTCTACACACTTTACTTTACTTTTTCCTCTCCTTGCCCAGCAGCACCTCAGCAGCGTCATCGTTCTCATCAAAACCACGTCAGAACCACGTCGTCAATAGCCTTCAGCTATTCGGACAGCCATTCCTCAGTACGGCAATATCAGCTTTACAATGCACTAAATAATACCCACCACCGCTTCTTTCCCTTTTCTTCTTCTTGTCCAGCACCTCATCGTCATCGTCCTCATCAAACCTTCAGCCATTCTATCTCCTTACGGCAATATGAACTTTACTATGCACTACATAAGGTAGAATACCCACCGCCGCTTCTTTCCCCTTTTCCTTTTCTTGTCCAGCACCTCATCGTCATCGTCCTCTTCCTCCTCCCCCTCGTCGAACTCGTCGTCGATAGCCTTCAGCCATTCCTTCTCCGTGAGCGAGTCTGTGTAGTCTACCTCCTTGCGCTGGCGAGAGCCGCGGCCCAGGATCTCGTCTTCGTCCATGTGCCAACCTTGACCCTGTTGGTATAAGGTTCATTTTACAGTAAGCAGCGGAGAATTTTTTGGTGCCAAATGACGATAAGCTTGATGGTAAAAGTTAAGTAAAAAAAAATTGTACCTAACTTTAAAACACTTAATTATGCTATTATGTGATACATGTAGATAGTCACATTTTGTTCATAGTTCCTGCTCATTAGCAGGTAGGTGCAGTCGTATGTCGGAAATGGTCTCATACAAATAAATACTGCCGCTGCCGTCTGCCACGTCTCGCGCCTATAGACCTCACGAAGTTGATAGGTTGCGTAACTAACACTGCTGCCTTTTAACTTCGGGAGGCATTACCGGTGAAATCCGGCTGAAGACAATGAAACTGATTCTATCTTTGATGAGATTTGTACTGACTCTGAGTCCCCACTCACTGGAACTGGGATCTGCACTGACGTCTCGAATATAATATAATAACGCTGGACAATTCACACAGCATTATCTAGCCCCAAGCTAAGCAGAGCTTGTGTTATGGGTACTAGATAACTGATATACTTAATAATGTGAATGTGAGTGTATTGTGCATTGTCCCCTGCCTAACCAGAGGGGTAAGTCTTTTGACGTTTGTAACGAAACGTGATCATGTCGTCTCCTTTTTCCATACAATTTGGTACAGCGCATCTGTCGTGCGGACCTGGAACTATACAAATCCCGTACAAAAAGATGACGTCACGATTAACCTTAAGAGACCGGTGTCCTCAGGAGCCCTCCTCCCCACTCACACACACCCACAAACACACCCTTCGATACCTATATCAGAATTCTCAGCATTTTCTTAGACACATTTAATTATTATTACGTAAGTATCTGTTTATCATATTCTCTCCGCGGCCCCGTACAGTGCGGACGTGTTGCTGTTTGCTTTTAAATTTTAAATTGAATGTTGTGAGGAGCCCTGGGACTTCGCCCTGTCAACCTCGGCCTGTTGGGACCACTGCTGCGTGTCTTCGGGTGAAGCCTGTTCGTCGTTGCGTCGGTGAGCGTGTTTTAATCTAAAGATTAGAAATTTCTGAGAGAGCGCAAAATTTGGCTCTGGCCGGACGCGAACCAGGAGCTGCTGCACGTCGGCCGGGGTCCACTGCCACCACACCAACGAGACTTAACCGCCCGGCTCGAAATTACTGACCCACTTCTACAAGTCGACGCTAACTACTAGACAGTCAATCACACGAAACCCTTGCCGTTCTTACGTTTTACGCTAAATAGCACTACTTTGGCAGTACAACTCAAGTTTTTTTTTTTTTGGTGATGTCAGTCCAACGTTCGCCGCCCCAGGTAGACCCTGGATCTCATCTAAAAGCCCCGTCCACAGTACTCCATTACAACTCTGACCCATCTCTCAACACCAACACTGGGGACTCCTGTGAGACTAGAGATAACTATTTTAAAAGGCAGAAACGCCCGTTTGGTTATATTGAGCCCGCCACATCTTCGACGATGGAAATTAAGGAAATGTTCGAAACGTTCACCGCCAGACAAGAAGCGAAATTCGAATCTCTTCATACAGCTATAAATACTGTGTTGACTCAAAATGAGGACATTAAATCTTCGTTGCAAAGCCTGTCATCTCAACACAATGAACTTCTTCAAAAAGTTCATAATTTGGAAACAGAAAATTCTTCGTATAAAAAGAGAATTTCTTCCTTGGAAACACAAATAGATAGAATGGAAAAAGACATACGCTGTGGCACAGTCGAAATCCGCAACATTTCAAAGCAAGAAAACGAGAATAAATCACAATTGTGTTCCATTATACAGAATATTGGATCAGAACTAGGTCTGGGTATGATTCGAGACCAAGAACTAAAAGATATATATCGAGGTAAGTCGGGTGCCATCGTAGTCGACTTCTCTACAGTCCAGCGGAAAGAAAATATATTATCAGAATTCAAAAAATACAACAAATCAAAAAGGGAAGATAAAAAACCACTCTTTAACTCCGAGCACATAAAGCTACCTGGGCCTCCATCTAGAATTTACTTATCAGAGTACCTAAGTACCAAAACAAAACGCATTTACTACGAGGCTAGACTACTTGTTAAGGACAAGAAAATCTTCGCTGCATGGTCGTCCTACGGGAACATATACGTGAAAATAAACCAAGACTCTGTCCCGACGCGCATATATGAAGAGCCCCAGCTACAAGATCTTCTGAAGTGACTAGTTTTATTAGAAGATATTAAGTATACTTGTACTATGTGCTTAAATTCATTATTATTTTCACTGCTTTATACATACTTAAATCACATAAATACCATAAGTTCCACTACTTACTCGTACATACTACAGGTTGCGAATATTTTTCTGATAAATAGTATGTTACATATAACTCTATATATAAGAACTTACTATTTAATATCCATTATCTTTTATATGCATAAAACACATACACATACACACCATACACACCATACACACCACAACACACTATACATTTGGTCTTCAAAAAATACAAAAGCGCCCAGTTATATCAATATCTACAACAATACAATAGGTTACAATTCTATGTCGATAAATAATCTACTAAATGTCTTTACAATCCTACTGCCTAAT
The DNA here is from genome assembly GCA_949316285.1 of Eupithecia subumbrata. Taxonomy (NCBI): domain Eukaryota; kingdom Metazoa; phylum Arthropoda; class Insecta; order Lepidoptera; family Geometridae; genus Eupithecia; species Eupithecia subumbrata. Next base: position 4,446,368 of record OX438648.1, read on the forward strand.
TGTGTCCAGGGCTTAAGTTACTTATTTAACACCTTAAAGTTATCTAAACAAAATCGGTGGATGATTGGGTGGTGGACAACATTTTTGTCTCACCCGGTCCTCTATTATGGTTAACAACCAAATTGAAACTATTAACTTGGCCCTGGACTCAATATCAGTAGCACAATCATTTTTATGCGACATAGAAAATGTAGAGAATTATTTCTGTACAAATGGTAAAATGCTTAACATAATTTCACAAAATATCCGCAGTATTAATTGCAACTTGCCCAGTTTCTGTACTCTATTGGCAAGATCAACTATTAGTTGGGATGTAGTGGTACTTACTGAATGCTGGCTCAAAGGAAACAAAAATATACCGGACATGGATAATTATTATTACTTATCAACAAGTTCACACCTAACCCAAAACGAGGGTGTGGTAATATACTGCCATAAAAATCTGAAAGTAACTTCTGTAGAGCCATCCATATGCGACGCCAATTGTCTTATAATAAAACTTAACACAGATACCTGTATTATTGCTATATATCGACCACCTAGCTACCACGACACAACAAAATTTATTGACTCACTTGATAAGATTCTCATTAGCTTAAAAACTTACAAAAACATAATATTATGCGGCGACCTGAACATAGACATATCCCCAGGAACGCACGATAGACGGTCTTTCGAGTATCTTACAGTGTTGGCAAGTCATGGTATACTTCCTGGGCATACTATTAAAACTCACGGTTCAACTTGCTTGGACCACATGATGCTAAAAACCAAACAGGACGCGTCTTGTTTTGTCATTGAATCCTCAATCACAGATCACGAGTGTGTTGCTCTCTGCCTAAACTTAAAAACAAAACTGGATTATGCGAATGGAACATCTCTAAAAATAGATTACAATGGTTTAGATCTCGCTATCAAAAACTTAAACTTTCAACAGGTTCTTGACAAAGATGGCGTAAATGAAGCGACAGATTTTTTTATTGACCTTCTCACTTCGGCTATTAGAGCAAATTCTAAGATCAAAAAAATACCTAAAAGAAAGAGAATTACTAAGCCTTGGGTAACTCAATCTTTGTTGAGATGTATGCGCAATAGGGACAACTTACATAAAAAGTTAAAAAAAGACCCCAACAACCAAATCATTAATATGACTTACAAAAGGTATAGGAACTTTTGCAACTCTCAACTAAAAAAAGCTAAGAGAACCTACGAGAAGCAACAAATAGAGAATTCTATGGGCAACAACAAACAGCTATGGGATGTCATTAAAAATATTACTGGTCAAAAAAAATCTATGGACCATTCAACTAATTTACTGAAATCGGCAAATCCCATTAATGATGTTAATGAGATAAACTGCTTCTTTGCTAACGTTGGCAAAAACTTAGCCGAATCTATAAGTCCATGTACCCCTTTAGCACAACAAACTACAGAAATGCCTTGTAATTCCTTCGTTCTCTTACCCACCGATGAAGAAGAAATATCTAACTTAGTTAAAGAGCTAAAAGGAAAAAGTGCTGCCGGCTTAGACTTAATTTCAACAATATTTATCAAAAAATATCTTTCATATATCTGTACACCTATAACCTATATTTGTAATTTATCTTTGTCGTCAGGTATCTTTCCACTTGCGCTAAAGGAGGCTCTTATAAAACCTATTCACAAATCAGGAGATAGAGACTGTGTCAACAATTTTAGGCCAATATCCATCCTACCAGCCCTTTCAAAAATTCTTGAAAAACTCATAAATAAGCGACTCATTATGTTCCTCGAAAATTGCAATTTAATCTCACCTGCGCAATATGGCTTTAGAGCAGGATTATCTACCAGCGACGCCGTTAATACCTTAATTGAGTCTATAGTAAATAACTTGGACAGTAAGATGAAGTGTATTGCAATTTTCCTAGATCTCGCGAAGGCTTTTGACACAGTCTCTATACCCCTTCTGCTTTTAAAGCTTGAAGAAATAGGAATAAGAGGTATGCCCCTTGAACTATTAAAAGACTACCTATCAAATCGAAGGCAACGCGTAAAGATTGATAGATGGATCAGTGACGAACAGCCTGTAGTATATGGAGTGCCCCAAGGTAGCGTCTTAGGACCAACGCTATTCCTCGTATACATTAATGGACTTTGCAATCTACGCCTATACAATGGTAGGATCATCACTTTTGCAGATGATACTGCCGTGTTTTTCCACGGTCATTCCTGGCTTGAAACTTTCACTACTGCACAGCAGGGATTTGATAGAGTCTCGTACTGGCTGAAGAGCAATAAATTGACACTAAATATTGCCAAATCTAAATATGTAACTTTTGCTCTTAAAACTAACTTGCAGCCTCCTATTCATCACACCGTCGTTGCACATGAAAGTGAAAATTGCGCCATAAATTGTACCTGTAACTCCCTGGAGAGGACAGACAAAATTAAGTACTTAGGCATTATCATTGATCAGTCTCTAAATTTCCGACCTCATGTGGATGCCCTCGCTGGTCGAATGCGTAAGCTTATTTTTATATTCAAAGGATTGAGGAATGTAGCCGACCGAAAAACCATCAAGTTGGTCTACAGCGCTCTCTGCAAATCCATCATGGAGTACTCCCTGACAACCTGGGGTGGTGCCGCGAAAACCCATCTAATCGAGGTAGAGAGAGCACAGCGAGCCATATTGAAGGTCGGGGCATGCCTGCCCTATCGGTACCCAACTACAGAGCTGTTTAAGGACTGGGATGTACTAACAGTAAGACAAAGTTTCATTCTTCAAACTGTAGTTAAACAACACTCACTTCTTGATTATGACTCTACATTATTAAAAGGTAAGCGCAGAAAGGGTAAAGTTTGTAAAACACGTACATTTCACAACTCTCATTCCCGGAAATTCTTTGGGTACATGGGTCCTTTTCTTTATAACAAACTAAATAGTATATTGCAAATCTACTCCCTCCCAAAATACCAAGTAAAATTATTGTTAAGTAACTGGTTGAAGCAACAAGACTATAACAAAATAGAAACCTTTCTTAAACCAATGTCATGATTATTTTGCAGAGCTGTAACAAATATGATTATTATTTATGATAATTAAGATTAATAATAAGCTCTAAATAATAGACCAAATTTGACCACACATACATACACTCACACAAACACACCACGCGCGCACGCACATATACAACACACACACATACTTATCACAAAAGACAGTATAGTTTTTAGTTTTTGAATCTTTTTTTTTTGCTATTTTGTACCTACCTATATTAGTTCCTATTACTCACCTTTTATTGTACACCTAGCTATAAGTTCATAATCAGTTATATTAAAATTTCACCTTTATTATGTTAATTCTACCTATCTCGAATACAAGTCAAGTCGACTAAGACACCCTACTGAAAACACGGGTACTGTACGAGTCCGTGGAGTGAAGCCCTGGTGACCTGTAATACAGGTTTTACTAAACCTACATCAGGCACCAGTCTTCACAATACAGGTTCGATCTTTATAGTATACCAAATGGCTCTAACTTGTCTACTTTAAGAGAACCTTTGTGAAGAAAAATAAATGATTATTATTATTATTATTATTATTATTATTTATTATATATGTTTAACTACCTGTCTACTTAGTAAAAATATCACTACTACTCATTTTATTATGTCTTTAACTTTAACTTTATATAGTACTTAACTTTAAAATCAATAAATATGTAAACTCCTATAATTAATTTATGTTGTGCCAAGGAGGCGGGCGATGAGGCAGCTCCACAGTTTTAAACTTTTGCTATCTCATCGTTCATTCGTAAATTGTCTATTATGTACCCTATTCTATATAAATTATTCTATTCTTTATATTTTTTTTGTATTTTTTTGTAATCTTGTTACTAACGTCAAATAGACTTACCCCTCAGGCACTAACCACTGTGTAAATGTGAGACCCACACCTGGCAGGTAGTATGGGGCAATAATGCCCATCTGGGAACAGAGATCGACATTTGCGGTTGCAACTGCGTCTGTCCAGTCTGTGTCCTAATCGAGGGTAGGAAAGGGGAAGAATGGGGTCGGCGAGTGTGTGGAGTGGTGGGCTCGCCGACCATCTATAGGAGGAAGAGGGGACGCCAGTTGGGCCGCGGATGTTTTAAATGTTCCCGTGATTCGGAGAAAATGGCGAGAGAGGGACACCGGAGAGGGTATTACGTCCTTCTCAGGGCATCGAGTCCCACATAATTCTGGTCCCCCCAGGTCAGTTTATTCGTAAATAATTTTCCTCGCCGAATAAAACAAGATCCGTCAAGTGCGAGTGTAACTCGCGCGCCGAGGGTTTTGAACGTTTGTCAACAAATATGTACCAAAAGTACTGGTTAGAGACTTCGCAATTTAACGAATACCTAAGAATAGTAGGTACCAACCTACATTTCAGCTGGATCTCTCTGCATGCTTCGGTTATATTGGTGGTTCGGATAAGGTGGGTAATGGTTTTTTTTTCGACTTTTTTCAAAATATTTCAAAAATATAAAACCTACAGAAATTTAAAAAACTGTTTTGAAATGTCCAAACCAATACCTTTTATTTGATAGCCTACTCGGTGAGGTAGCTTCCCCTTTTGAAAATTATTCCCCCCCTTTTTGACCATTTTTCAAAAAGTGTTCATTTTTCAAACTTCTCTATATTTTTCCTGTAAAATATAGATCCATGTCTATAAACACTCCATACATTTTACATGGATCGCTCTGCAATCTTCGGAGATAGGGGGGGGGGGGGGAATGGGTATTTTTTCGACTTTTTTCGAAATATTTTAAAAAATATGAAACCTACAAAAATTTCAAAAACTATTTTGAAATGAACAAACTTATACCTTTCATTTGATACCCCACATGACCCTGTAGGTATCTTTTAAAATTTCGGCATCACAATTTGTATGGAAAATATCCATTTTAATTTTTCATTTATTTTTCTCTAAATCTGTACAGGCGCACGAAATGTATTATTATTTTAAATTTTAAGTTGATAGCTGCAGTAGTTTTTGAGTTATTAAGGAGAGAAAAAAGGACAGACAAAGCGAGACCATAAGGGTTTTGAAACCGATCTTCGATCTTCAAAACCCTAAAAAAGGCCCCAACCACTCACAGAAGTACCGGAGCAGGACTTTTGATGATTTCATTCGTTTCAGCTTTTCTGTAGTGTGGATGGGATCGATACCTCAATGACACTACAATCCCGTCTTTTGTCTTGCTAAAAAGATTTGTGTGATACTTAATTATTCAACTCACTAACCTTATTACAAACGACCTCGTCATCATTCTTCACCAGCCAATCAGGAAGCTCCGACTCGTCGATGAGTCGCGGTCGAGTTTCGGATTTCTTCCGCTCGATGTCCATCTGTTTGAACAACTCCATTTCATCTTCGGAGCGCGCTATCATCTCGTTTATCAGGTCGTCATCGGGTAATTCGTTCTCCTCCTGTAAAATAGAGACGGGAAATGGAAATTCAATTAAATGTCTTAATCGAAAACAAGAAAATTTATCAAACTTAAGTTTTTCTTTTTGTGTCCTTTCAAATTAGTTTAGTTTTGGCGACATCTGAATTGACACCTTTGACCAGACAAAAATCATTTTTGTCAACTTTGCAACTCAAAGTAATCAAAAATTTTTTTGCTGCTCAGCTAGCCACAACCAGATACCAATGAAAAACATAAACTTGAGTGCAATGCACAAACCTCTTCATCGTCGCCGTCCTGGTGCAAGATGCTCTGCAGGAACTGCTGCCGCTCGGAGCCCGTGGACTTCTGGTCGAACATACCCGCCTGGATGACCTTCTCGTCCATGTTCAATTTGTACCTGTAAACATATTAATTAAATAAATAACTATACCTACAAAAAATCTTCAGGCTACCATGTCCTATTGCTACACTAAGGCATTGCTCTAATGATGTCTAACAGGTGTCTTACTAGGTCGCGCGATGCCCATTGCACGATCGATGCACGATGCCAGATCTCAATGCGCGACGAATAAGGACACTCAAGAGATTTGTAGTTTTGATTGCGCGATCGCACGATCAAACGCCTCGTACGATCGTTATTAAGCATTTCCAGTGCTCGCTAGATGACTTGCAAATTTCAATTAGGACACTCTAAATAAATGTGTATGTTTAATCTCGTCGTGCGATAAAATCCCATAGTTCGCTCGTACGATCGACGCCAATTAGGACGTCGTGTAAGAATGGGAAGGCCATTTCATTTGTTTTTCAAAACGATAAAACTTATGAAATCCTGTCAAACTATTAACCAGCTAAAAACTTGTAACAGATTTTGATAGGTTTTATAAACATACCTAGCGGCAGCAAGAATTCTCTCTTCCACAGAGTTGACAGTCATCAGACGAAGCACGCGCACCTCGTTCCGTTGCCCGATACGATGCGCGCGATCTTGAGCTTGCAGATCCTAAAGAATAGTAATAAATAAGGGTAAATTTAGCGTAAACCACACAAAACAATGTCGTTTATTTGCGTCTAACACAGAAAGAAAGAAAATACATTTAGTCAAGCACGACAACACATTACAATAAGTAGATATCGGTCGGTACATTTATCAGAGACATAATATGTACATGTTAAGAGAAAATCGGTCGCTTACCCACAAACGCGGAACAGAATAGACCATTCAGGAACCAGCGGGAACACGTGATATTTATTTCAAGCAATGTGATGGTCGATTCTGTTGATTGGTTTTTAAGTAGGTATATAGGTGCCCAATGGAATGTTACCTGATGCGGATTCCAATCAGAATCGAATATGACGACAGTATCGGCGCTCTGCAAGTTAAGGCCTAGACCTCCGGCACGCGTCGACAGCAGAAAGATGAAGTATTCAGAGTTGACGTCGTTGAACTTTTTCAGCAAGTCACCACGGTCCTCGGCCTTCGTCATACCGTCCAATCTGTAAAGATATTTAATGTATCGAATCACTGTAGGTTTTCGTGAAGTCTTTTTGGTAATGAAAATACGCGATAAATCTTTAAAAGAAACCGGACGTTTTCATACTATATCATTTGGCCTAAGTAAGCAGCCGCGGCAATCGAACCAGCAACGTTCTGCGTCGCAGGCGATGCGCCACTGAGGTCGTCAATCTAATTGGTCGATTCCGTTCCGCTCAGCGAGCGTCAGTGAGAGGAATCGCACCCTATGGATTACGGCAGCCAGGCAAATAGAAGATAATTTTGAAGATTTTGATAGAGTATTATATTTCTGCATATTTAGATTAAACGAAATATTTTTTACTTTACCTCATGGACCAAAAGGTTCAAAATTCTAAAAATTCTCTTTATATCTGCTTTGATCGGCCTATAGACTTACCTCAAGTACGAGAAAGCACGATAGGAGAGATAATCCTCGATGATGGTCATGCACTGCGTCATTTGACAGAACATCAGCACTCTGTGGTTGCTGGCCTTCAGTTTGGGCAGGATACGGTCCAGCAGCTCGAATTTACCGGACGAGCGGTACAGGTCCGGCCTGGGGAATAATGAAAAATTACAACGTCGGCTAATAATGATTATAAATCACGTATATCACGACACTCAAAGTTATTCAAGACTAGTTTCTGCCCGCGGCTTCGCACGCGTTGTTTCTATGGGAACGTTTTCTATCCCATGGGAACTGATTTATGGGATAAAAAGTAGGCTATGTTTGATTCCAGGATTAGAATTATCTGTATGCAAATTTCAGCGCGATTCGTTCAGTAGTTTTGGCGTGAACAGGTAACAAACATCCATCCATCCATCCACCCTTCCAAACTTTCGCATTTATAATATAAGTGTGATAGTATCAGCACAAATTGGTTGACTCTGGTCCCAAGTCAACACGAAATCCGTGATAACGTTTACATTTTGACATCGATTTCCGTTGGTGTCTCTAAGAAATATGTTCTTTAACAGAAAAACAGATATCTCTCTCTCTCGTCTCAGAAGGTAACCGTTGGTATTGAAATTCATTTAGTGTAGGTATGCTTGAATTAACCTAAGGACCCCTAGACGGGACGGAGAGCGTCTATAGTAAATCGCAATCCTGACCTATATTTTATCATACACACAGTTTGATAACGCTAATCTTTAAAAAGAACTGTAACCGCAGCGCATTTCTGACCCTTTATATGACCCTTTTTATCTTGCCAGAGATCTTCACTTCTGGCGGTGTTGAACATGTCTTCTGTTTAGGGCAGCTACGTTTTCGCTTAGTTTTCCCAGACAAGGAACCTCTATGACAATACCAATATAGAACTTGTCTCGGAAAACTTTCTGTAAAATGTCTGAGCGTCTCCTGGTTTGTTTAGGACAGATTCCTTCTTGCTTTGTGGGTTTTAATCATGCTGAGTTACACACACAAGCTGCTTGTGGAGTGGGGTACTTGATACCTGTTCCCACCCTATGCTTGTGTTATACCTAATGTTAACATGTGCTTTGCCTGTTTCCGTGTTAACTGGTACTTAGTAGTCTCTTTCTTTTGATTTGTTATTAATAATAATTAATAAAATAATTATAAAACTTTTTGAAAACTATTATTGATTTTATCGGGTATTTATCGCGTACTATTTGTTATTATTTCCCCGTAATGTGAAGTAGGTAGTAACAAAAGGTACGTGATAACTATCCGATAAATCCTTTATTACCTAGTTTTCTTTGTGTGTCTAATACATAATTTTCTTCTTCTTCTAATCCGAGCTTGTATTTGAGTGTAGGTATGTAAAGTCATTAATTTATTTGTGTGACTTACCCTGAAACAACCCCACCGCCAGAGCCAACATGGTCGCAGAACTTCTCCTCGATGTGCTGGAACATGAAGGGATGGTTGCACAGTTTCCGGAGCTGCACGATCGTGTTCATCAGCGCTTTGGCACCTCCCTTGCCCTTGTTGCCCTTCTCTGAACCGTCTGTTAGCAGGACGCCCTTGGACTGCATGTGTCTGAGGGGAAAATGAGATTTTACTATTTAATATTGTCTTATAATGGAGTGGAGTAGAGCCCTAGAGCCGATACCTGAGCAGGCTGACAGCCGAACCGTTGTGTGAACGATATTAGACGAAGCGAAGACCATGACTAAAGGTGATAGGATTAAAAAGCTAGAAATGGAGAAGGCAAGAGGCCTACATCCAAGACCGAATCGAGTAGGGCCACCATTATGATGAATAATTTTTAAATATTTTTAAACTTACGCGATCTGAACACATTATTATATCTATTGCGTTTATTTAACAATTTTTTCCGACGTTTCAACAGGTTTATACACTGTCGTGGTCACCGTATTGAGAAAATAATATCAGTGATTACCGAATTGTCATAATTATAATAGTGTCCGTCACGAGACGTCACGACTTTCATCTCTTGTCATGTCGAGTCGAGCATTAATTTCTGCTTCGTATTTCTACATGTCTAAAATCAAGATTACCAACCGAAACAAATAAGTTTTGTACTACCTTATTTTAGAAACTCAGCAATTAACGGTAAAAAGGAAATAATGATATTAAATATCCTCACTTGTAAAGCACCCGCTGCAACCCACTCATGTCGCATTTGATGATGTATTCCACCTTGTCTGGAAGCTGACTCTCCACTTCCTTCTTCAGACGCCGCAATAAGAACGGACGCAGCACTTTGTGCAGACGACGGATGATCAGGATCGTTTCTTCTTCGTTCAACTCCACCTGAGGTTTATTTAAAGACCAATGAGTGTAGTTCAAGTAACTTTAAACAGTTCCGCTTGTGCAACCGCTGATTATGAGGTCCTGGGTCGGCCCAATAGTTGTTATTGAAGTTTGTCTAGCGAGAAAAATTCATAGTAACAGCCCGGAGTCAGAAATTAGGCGGTGTTACATCCCCATGCCTAGGCCATGCTCTCCCCGGTCGCGTCGGTCTGTCGGATTATGAGAGTGAGGGAATAGAGAGTGCACCTGTGTTTGCGCAAACACTTGTGCACTACAATATGTCCTGCGCATCGGGCTAGTCTCCTATGAGACTGGCCGCCGTGGTCGAAATTCGGCTAGGAGGACATTTTGGTTGTTTTTTCTCAAGCTAGACGACGACAGTTGAACATACTACTGCAAACTGCTAGGGGTTATGGAAGATGGTATTATGCCAACGAATGTATAAGCACGGCTCATTCATATTATACAGTCCATTTCCCAAAAATAAGATCTTGAAAGTTCTCTTTTTGAAATGGCGTGAGGAATAATTGTCAGCATCACACAAATATACACTGAAGCAAAGATATTAAATTGACAATAAGTGCAAATTCTTTTAAAAAAGCCATAGCCTGGAAGTGATTTTTAGGTTTAGGATTAAATTTGAGTTTCCGTTTCTTAGGATTTTTGTTATAGTTTCGGCACACAATGTATTTTGTTACTGTGGAATAAATAAATATATATTTTAGATATTATTGTTTAGTTTGGGGTTTGTTGCTGTAAATTGGTTTAAGTTATCTAATTTGTGTATACCTTTTCACCAGTAGTTGCGAACGGTGCATTGAACCACTGCTCAAAAGTGGAGCAACTCTTGAATATAGACGGCAGAAGGAAGTTCAGTAGCGCCCACAACTCGGGCAGTTTGTTCTGCAGCGGAGTCCCCGTGAGCAGGAGACGATGCGGCGCTATGTAGTGCGTGTTGAGCACTTGTGTGAGTTTGCAGTGGTGGTTCTTCATGCGGTGACCTTCGTCGATGATCATGTATTTCCATGCCACCTGCGAAATTTTATTTCATTTTATTTATTTCACAAGCAATTATTAAATTGTGTCAGAAATTAGTTAGATAGAAAACACTTTATTCTACGACACAAAGAAAGAAACAACACAAACAGAAATGCATCATCATCATCAGCCTATATAAGCCCACTGCTAGACATCGGACTCTCCTAATGAGCGCCATAGCACCCTGTCTTGACAGAAATGCTTAGAATAGTGGAAATATCGGAGTTGCGGTTCGGGGGTAAGCCTGAGTGTGAGTAGGTAACATTAAATTTGAATTAACTAAACAAATAACAGAAACATAAAAAAAAAATATAATGGGTATCACAATCTGGCGCAAGTTGGTGAACTTTTTAAACCTTTGTAATATCATCGTAATTAAAAAACAAGTGGTGGCGCTGTTATGGTTATTCCACACCAACCTTCGAAATTAGTGTACGTCAATAAACGTTTATTCTTAATAAAACTTATTTGTAAAAGCGAAACACCCGGTAAGTGCTTCAACCTAGTACCTAGTTCTAAAAATTTGTATTGTTTATGTTATATCAAGATCTTATTGCAAAGGTTACAGTTAGGTATATCAAAACCCCATCACTAGACCTAAACTTTACTTCCTAAAGAGTCCACAGATGATCGGAAAGCTGGCTTCTATTTCGGTCAACGAATTAGCATTGCCATTCGATGTGGCAATGCTGCCAGCATTCTGGGCACTCTGCCTTCTGGTGACGGCTTTGATTTTTAAGAAATAATATAAGTGTATATATTACTTGAAATTGTTTTATTCTGTTACTGTTATTTTCTATGATTTCTGATAAACTTTATCACTAGACACTACTTCTTTATGGGTGCTCTAAAATTGGTGCCCTAAATGGGAATACTCCATTTATTCGCCATTAGAGGAGCAGTTTTAGTTGACTTTCAGACTTCAATTTTGAATATGATGTTAATAAATAATAAAAGCATTTCAAGACGGTAGCCAATACCGCTTTGTTGTAACAGGTCTTTTATTTCTGCAAACTTTTCTAGATTAGAATCTTCGATACACAACTTTAAACCTTAACCCAATAGCACTAGTACTCACTTTAGCCAGCACACCCTTATCCTTGATTACGTATTCGTACGTAGTAAGCAACACGTTGAATTTGGTGGATCGCAGCTGTGTCTGGACCAGGCGGCGCGCCTGCGGGGATCCCTTGTAGGAGACAACGTTCACAACTGGTGCCCATTTCTCGAACTCGAGGACCCAGTTGGATAGAGTACTAAAAAAAGTTTATAAAAATGTAAAAAACCCCCCGACAGATTTTCAGGAAACAACTCGGGATAAAATTATCTATGACACAAAAAAAACTGAACGAAAATCAGTTCATCCGTTTGGGAGCTACAATACCACAGACACATACACAGATACACAGACAGACACGTTAAACTTATAACACCCCTCTCTTTTTGCGTCGGGGGTTACCAAAAGAATACAAAAATAGAGCTACTTTTTTACCTTTTTTACCTAATAAAAAGAAAAGCTCATCTAAGCTTTCGCATTTATTAGTGTGATTATATATTAAATAAAAGATAAGGTTACCTGAGTGGCACAATAATAAGGAAAGGGCCGTTGACTTTCTTCTTCTCCATCAGATAAGTAACGAGTGCTATCGTCTGGATGGTTTTGCCGAGGCCCATCTCGTCTGCCAGGATGCCGTTCAAGTTGTTATTGAACAGCGAAACAAGCCATTCCAGGCCCTGAAAATATTGATATGTAATAAAAATATCTTTCTATGTAATGTTTTGAGCTTATTTTAAGTCTAAGGCGGTTAACACACTGCCACGCATCACGCTGCATCTTGCGTGCCGACTGTGCGTTTTCTATACAATACAAACCGAGCGCTCCGTTTGTATAGAAAACGCGCGGTCGACACGCAAGATGCAGCGTGATGCGTGGCAGTGTGTTAACCGCCTTAGACTTAAAATAAGCACAATACATTACATAGAAAATATTTTTAATTAAGGAAATAAAGTGATTGAAACTTGAGTTCGACATCTTTTCACTGAAGCGAAATTAGCATTGCTTATCAAATAAAAATGATCACTATTATGTTAGCTTATGCATGTGAATATAATGTAGAATTCTAGATTATGAAGACATTATGTGTACCTTAATTTGATATTCTTTAAGATTTCCGTTAACGAGAATGCTGGCCTGCTCCGTGACAGATTCATGGACCGTATGCGCGATGCTGAAAATATTACACATTTAAACTGTCTTGCTAAGTATACTTTCAATTCTCATACAACAAAGTTATAGTACGATTTACGAAGTTCTGCAATCTACCATATTAGGGGAACTTGCTTATGGATTGGTAAATGCATTAGCCGCTAATCATGTTTAAATTTGAGGAATGGTATTGACGACTAACTAAAGGTTTTGGGGGTATAGGTGGAATTTCCCCCAAATAGAGACAGAAGGACATCTTCTCTGAATCGGGCCCGACCCATCTGGTCCACTGAGCCCGGTGGTTTTTCGACCCGTTTTTGTCGCTTTTTTGGCGCCTACAAATGTATTCAGCCAGCTAAATATGTTAGCAATCCTTGTGCAAGCGATGTTAGAACTGTTTTTACTAACTTTCAATTCTATATCAATGTGCTTAAAGTTCAATTCACCTGTAATAAGTCTGCTCCTCTGTCTTGTATTCGTCATCTTCAACTTTGACTTTCTTGATAGCGTCACGCTCTTTTTCTTCCTCGGTCTTTTCTTTCTCTGGTTTCTTTCTGCTTTCTAATAGAGATAAGAACAAAATTTAGAAGACTAAGAGAACGTATTATTATTTTCGCCCACCGCTCGGCAAAGGCGTTTCTAGTTCCACACCACCGGTCTATAGCAATTTTTTTTTGTTTATATCTTTTTTTTTATTTGGGACCAAACATACCATCGTCATCCTGGCTGTCGTCGCCAGAATCTTCTGAATCGGAGAGCACCTCCCACCCCGGATGGGTCTCCATCCAATCCTTCAGCTGAGACAGCAATGGAGCTTCTTCGCCTTTCAGTGTCTAGTGACAAAAAGAAAATTAAATGAAGATGGAGACAGTAATCAAATCACACTCATATTATAAATTCGAAGGTTTGGATGTTTGTTACCTCTTCACGCCAAAACCCCTGAACGTATGATATGCTATTTGTGTAAAATTTTACATACAGAAAGTTCTATGCCTGGAATAAAACAGGCTACTATTTATAGCAAAAATCAGTTCCCATGGGAAAGAAAAAACCGTAAAACGTTTCCATAGAATCAAAGCGTGCGAAGCTGCAGGCAGTAACTAGTACAAAATTCCTATATAATAACTTTAAAAAAGCTATGTAATTAATAAATGGTCATCATCATCACCATCAGCCTATAATGAGCGCCATAGCGGCCTGTCTTCAGCTTGCCGCATCCAGCATCTGTCATCCTACCTTGCCGGAGAGCGTCCTACACTACGTTTGCCGAGTTCGTGGTCTCCACTCAAGAACACAATAAATGGTGCTGTGTGGAAATTATCTCACAGCATCATTTGGTCTCAAAGAAGGCCGAGTTATGGGTACCAGAATACTGATTATAATAATACTCAGACACCCAGATCCGTCCCGCGACGTGAACCGAACTCGCGACCGTCGTCGCCTGCTACGCCTCCGAGTCGTCTTCGATGATTCTCTCGATAGGTAGAACATACACATTTTTACATGAAATATCCCACTAATATTATAAATGTGAAAGTTTGTGAAATGTGAAATTTTTGTTAACACAGCTCCAAAGCTATTGAACAGATCAAGATGAAATTTGGCATAGACTTAGAACTAAGACTAATTTAAACAAGAGGCTACTTACTTATTATACCGAAAATACGCGTGAAGCAGCGGGCAGAAGCTAGTAATTTATAAACAGAAGGAATCATACACTGTTGGACATTCAAATTATTGAGCGCAGTTAATTTTTAGTATACATACCTCTCCCGACTTGGGATCCATAACGCTGACGCGCTGGTCGGACGTTTGAGAGCTGTCGTCCATCGCGTCGATCTCTCCGCCTTCCAGAAGCTTTTTCTTCCGAGATTTCTGTTCAAAATAAAGTTGAATAGTTTATTTCTATTGCCAGGTAATTAAGGTTTAAAGTTAAGTAAGGTTTGCCAGATAAGTAAGGTTTACCAGATAAGTAAGGTTAACCAGATAGTAAGGTTTGCCAGATAGTAAGGTTTGCCAGATAAGTAAGGTTTTCCAGAAAAGTAAGGTTTGCCGAATAGTAAGGTTTTCCAGATAAGTAAGGTTTGCCAGATAAGTAAGGTTTCCCAGATAAGTAAGGTTTGCCAGATAGTAAGGTTTGCCAGATAATAAAGGTTTCAGCGGAATCGTTTATTAATTAGCTAGTATTGGAAGCTTGACACGTTTTTTCGCGATGTCTATGTTTACCGATATTTTGTTCACATACAAAAAATACTGTAATAATAGACATGAAAATTGGGCATTTCGAGCAATGCTCGTCCTCGTGTGCATATCACTTTAACGTAAGCGTGGATCTTGACTCGTAATAGCCAGGTTCAGTAGGCTTATAGCATGGCTTAGATAAGGGTTTTTCTAGGGTAGAATAGACAAAATTGACAGCGAATCGTCATCGCATGCGTATAATATTTGATATTTATTCGTCTTATTTCAATAATTTACGCATTGTATGACATTTTCTCTATTGTAGCCTAGACAAAAGCGTGAGCACCAACTTCGATAAATAACGTAAAGCACCGATTTTGTTTTTGGTGTAGATAAAATAGATATGTGGCCGGCTTTGAATTTGCAGCACTCCAACTCTTCCCGCGGGTGTCGTAAGAGGCGACTAGGGGATTGCCACCGGGGGTGGGCAGCAGCGCCCCCTGCAGAACAATTCTACCACTAAACTGCGATCCCCAACCCGCATGCCCAGCGTGGGGATTATGGGCATTACCCCCCCATGAGATAAAAGCCAATGAGGCGCTTATCAGGGGGAGGCCTGCGTCCAGCAGTGGACCAGTACAGGCTGTTGAGTTGAGGTGAGGTAGATAAAATTCGGCAAGAACGGTCTGTTTTTGTCTAACCTATCAAAGGGTGCCTATCGAAGTCCGTGATCGCGCTTCAGCATTGTTTTTAGAAAAGTACATAGTACATACCCTCTTTCTCTTTTCCTCTTCAACCTGTTTCTTCCTCTGCTCTTGCTTGTGCGTTTTCACCATATCAGTGAGACTGGCGATGTACTCATCTGTCTGCGCCAACAGGAACGCCAATCTCTTGTCTTTCTTCTGATCAATGAGCTTTCTGTAACCCTCTTCGTCTTCCGCCATCAAACTGTGGAGAAGAAAAACAAATGACAACGACCCATAACGAAACACCAGAGCGTGCTCTGTCGCCAAAAAGTGGTAATTATTAAGTAAGAGTATTAAATTATGGGAGTAAAGAGGGTTTAAGACAATTCTAAATAATTTTGAAGTTGGAAAAGGTGATAACTCTGATGCAATAAAGTTCTTAGGTGAGGATGATGCGTACCTCATACCATAGGGATTCTGCAGGATTCTGCGCCCTGGTCTACGGGACCAGGGCTTTACAAACAGGTTAACCTCCCCAAAAATTATCGGAAAAAAGAACCGGCAAAGTTACACCTCACTTGGCAGGCGCATTGATGATTGCAGTGGAGGTGTTAAAATTACACAAGGACGGTAGGATTGCATAGCTATTACGACGTCCTCGGGCTGAGTTTCAGGGGACAACGTGTAGTAATTAAAAATAATGCTGGACATCTCACACAGCATCATCTAGCCCCAAATATTTGCAGATCGTGCCCGCAACCTCCTGCGACGCAGGCATCAGTTAGCAATGGATCTTTTAGCGAAGGCATATAGGTACGAGTAAGAAATACTAGCTACACACCGTCGCATACGTTCTTTCTCAATACGCTCTTGTTCCTTCTTCTGTTCCCTCTCTGCGTTGGCGTGGTAATTCATGATGGCCTTGTTCATTCTGGACAGCTTGGCCACATTATTGCGATGGTACTCTTTGAAGTCCTTGGCTAGAAGAGAAAATTATTATTCAGTCAGAAGAAATCTTTGTTTTTCGTAAAGGTAAAAAACGCAGTCCCAAACGAAGCCTCGGTCGAGGTCGCCCACAACGACAAATAGGAAGATTGGTCGGAGATTGCACGAGATCTCACATGGTAGAAGTTTTTGGAGGCTGTTAGAGTTCGCGTCATGTAAAAAGAACGCTGGCGGTCAAGCTGCGCAGTAGGCGATCTATAGGCCTATTTGGTGGTATGCAGTGGGGCGCGGGGAGGGCGGGTTACGCGCCGCATGCTTGCCGGTGCACTATTGGTTCGTCGGTTGAAATTTGCGTTCCGCCTTGTGTCCACGTCACTTTTCTTGTCAAAATACCATCGCACACAAAAGTTTACGAAATGGTTTTACATAGAAAAGTGAGAAAAATTAATTATGACGTATAATGTTTTATGAAGAGAGACGCAGATAATAATGCTGTTGATAATTTAAAACAATAGAAACGTTTTCACGTCACCCAAGACGACTTAATGGATGGAGTTGCTTGCTACATTACATAAATGTTTAGTAATTATATTAAACATTCTAAACTGAATCGAACATGTTTTTAATTTGATCTAATATTATTTTCTAATAACCAATACCAAGCCGCGAGCAAAATATTAGTTAAAATAGGCTTAGCAAATTGGCATAGTACTATCGTGCGCGAGTGTACCCATGCGCGAACACACCCCTTCCACTTTCTTCCAGCGTTCTTTTTACGTGACGCGACCTATTCTAGGGTTGATAAAAAAGGTAGCTAAATGTGTTTTTTTTATTTTCAAACTTTGATCAAGCGCTCATCACCATCAACCACTGCTCAAAAGGGATATGTATAGTAAGTAATGCAGAGTTAATGTTAATAATTTCGTCGTGTAGAATTTCTAAAGGTTACTGAATCGTTTTCAGTGTTCATTATACTTTATTTTTTATTTTTGAATGAATTTTTGAAGATTAGCATATTGACCCTATCTCATTAATAAGTAAGGCATCTAAGTATGTGCGCCTTACTTGTGTGTACGATTCAGATAAAAGAAGAACGCGCATTCCGTCGAATGAGCACGTCTATTTTAACTTTTGAATAGTTACCATGCTGAAGTACAGTCTGCAAGAACTCCTGGTGTTTCTGCCTGCGTTTCCTCTCAGCCTCGAGTTTCTGTTGCTTCTCCAGTTTCTCGGTAGCTCGCGCTTCGCGCAAGCCTTGCCGCTTTGTTCGCTTGTAGGCTTTTATGTTCACTGCTGTCTCTAATGTCGTGTCGCGGCGGACTTGGCCTAGGATCTAGGACAAGAAAATATCTTATAAAAGCTATGGATCAGAATCTTTACATTTGTATAATATCTACTTTCCACCTCAAAGCAAAATTCGTAAATTCTGGTGTAACAAAGCAGAATTGTATGAGTACAACCAGGTCACATTATCTCCAGACCTCGCTGGAATGCGAACCTCTGCCCCGTTCTCCTTTCACCTCCCCGCGCTCGCCACGGCGCGTCAGTACGGTTAGCACTTTCGATGCCGATACGCGTCGACTTGTTTTCGTGGTATATTTTTAATCATTCGAGCGCCGACGAGACTTGACACATCGACGCCAGGTCTCGAGATAATGTGACGGATTGAGCAAAATTGGCCAATCAGAAACCAGCGCGATGACGAGATGCATAAGTTCAGCGTAAGCGATTGGTCGATTTCGCTCCACTCCGCATCAGTTGGATAGTGATAGGTACCTCAGCGCGCAATTGCTTTTGGAAGTTGAGTACACGTAGACCCCTCAGCTCTAACTGTGCCTGTAGACGTAGATCGTCAGGGATGTTGGCCGGCAAGTTCGATAGCACCTCCATTCGTAGCGCGATTCGGGCAGCAATCCTGTAAATACAAAAGAAGGTATAATACATCCATCCGTCTTTCCAGCACAATACTGTGGGGTTCCTAGCTCCTACTGGGACATCACATACTAGCAGGGTTCTCCACGTTCCTTGGCTTATGAAACAACTTTGGACTGTATTACTAGGTTTATTCTTCTTGGTTTTTGGCGCCATATCTGCTGGTTTACTGCTACTTTATGACTGGCTGACTACAAATTTTCATGCAAATTGGCGCCAAATATATTTTCAATTTTTGTCCCGCCAGCGTAGGGGGTAGGGCGAGCAAGTTTTTATACAAAATTAAAGCATGAATTTGCGTTAACAATTTCTCTTGTTCAAATACGTGCGAAAAGCTATTCTAAAACGACGGGGAAACAAATTAATCCCTCTCGAAATGGCTACAAAGGGTCTACTCGAACTTGACCTTTAACTCCCGGCTCTGTCCGTCACAATACTGTGTGGCCTATATTTGCGTAAGGCTGTCCACTAATCCATGTAATGCACTACCATGTACAGCATTAAAGGTTGTTTTATTTTATTTTTTTTCGAAACTTTTTTATAGTGTGGTGTGATTGGTTATTTGAGACCCCGTGACAGTGATAGGTTTCATATTTCATTCTTTTATAGGTATATTTTTTCAAAATCATACCTGTTTTCTCTTTCGTTTAGAATCTGTAAGGGATCGATGCCCACTGGCTTCGGCAAGCTGGTTACACGATTCTGCTTCGTACCGGGAACTGGTACACCTGGCTGTAAAACATTTCGATAGTTATTTTAAGGTACGAAATTATTGAATAACGAGATGTTTGTGTAGAGTGCTGTAATTTACCTGGTTAGGATTAGGTTGACTTCCCGGAGTGCCAGGACCGGAGTGCCGCAGTGGCGGCGGACCTCGTATCGGAGCTCCACCTATTGCCTGTAAAATAAATAATTATTTATTGCGATTATTGCTTTTTTATTGCAGCGATTTCAACATTGCTAGTAATTTGAAAGTAGCTTACAGGATTAACGAGAGGCGGAGTCAGCTGCGTCGGAGGTGCCATCTGCCCCGTCATGGGCAACGGAGTGGGAGGCGCTCCTCCCCCACCTCTGGCGGGGTCGTTCTGTCCCGCGCCCCCCAGTTTCCCTCCCGGCCCCCCCGGCATCGGCGGCTGGCCCTGACCCTCGTATGGAGGCTGGGCTGGCGGCGTGGGCGAGTCGGACGGTCCGTCGCGTTTACCCGCCGCTATCATCGCTATCTGCTGCGTTAGCGGCTGGTTCCGCGCGAGACTCCTGTACGCGGTTATCTGAGCCTTCAGCTGACACAGCTGGTTGTTCGAGAACAATCCTTTAGACGGATCCTGCGGGTTGGAGCGGGCCCGGAGCGCGAGCAGCTGCGAGTATCTCGGGTCCTCCTGCAGACCTTTCTCCTCCATGCAGTCGATGGCTCGCTGCAGCGCTATGAGGTTGTCAGGACCAGGCGCCGGGATCGAGCCTTGCATGGGGGAGCTGGAGGGAGGAGCGCCGTTGGCGGAGGAGGTGGGAGGCGGGGGCGCCTGCCCGTGCGGCGGGGTCTGCGCCGAGGGTGGGTGCTGGGCCGAGGACGGCTGCGGGGAGGGAGCGGGCTGCGCGGAGGCGCCGCCTGGCGGGTGCCCGTACTGCGAGGAGGGGTGCGGGCCGCCAGGCATCATGGCATGGTGTGGTGGCATGTGGCCCCCCGCGCCGCCCGGTCCCATTCCCGGCCCGTGCCCGTGCGGGCCTGCACCGCCAGGACCTTGCGGACCGTTACCAGGCGGCGGACCTCCACCCATCTGCATAGGTCCCTGGATAAATATTATTATGTTATGAAATCATAATGCTTGTACTTTTGGAGATTGGTAGGTTTGACATCGTTATGAACATGATGCACATCTATGTATTCTTTGCAAAGGTTTCATAGCCACACTGAATTAATGTCAAACTCTAAATAAAATAATGTTAATATCATTATTTTATATATTTGTAACAATTAAAACTGTTAGTAGTTGGAATCAAGTGACTTCCCAACATGCTTTATACCAGGTGACAGCTTTTAATTTTTATGAAAGACAGTTTTTGTATCAGCTTTACATAAAAGATCATAATATTTTCTTTCTGAACGGAGTA
Organism: Eupithecia subumbrata; assembly: GCA_949316285.1. Lineage (NCBI taxonomy): Eukaryota > Metazoa > Arthropoda > Insecta > Lepidoptera > Geometridae > Eupithecia > Eupithecia subumbrata. The sequence goes on from OX438648.1 coordinate 4,467,146, forward strand.
ACCAATGATGCTGCTTTGCCAATGATTATTGTGGTGAATGAGTGCTGTATAGAAGAGTTTGAGCTTAATCTTCAAGATAGGTACATTGAGTACATAAACATTGATATTGACCATATGTAAGTAAAATATTTTGTATCAATAGCTATATTCCAGCCAAATTCGATGTGAAATGCCTGTAAACAAACCACCCATTATTATAAATTAAAGAGCCTAACTCTTGTCGGCACAATGATGCAATTTCCTCTACTTTTCTGTTTCAAATGTGGTTTAATTCACATTCTTTATTGATTTGAGCTCTTTCTTTTAATAAATATTATAATATTTTTTATTGTATCTCATTTTCGTTTTGTTGGGTTGGTTGGTTCATTGTTGGGTATGTTTACATTTCACTAATTTGGCTGGATTACAGTTCCAGATTGATATTATTAATGGACAATTATTTACCACCATTTTCAGAAAATATGGATACAACAGCATTACTTTGAAATATAACGAAAACAATCAAACTGAAACCATTATGCCTAATGCATCAGCAAACTTTCTTGACTGGGACAGTATCTTATTTTGGGTCCAAAACCAATGTAAAAAATACCCAGCATTAAAAAAAATTAAAATAGGAACCACATTTGAGAAGAGAGAACTGTTTTTATTGAAATTATCCATTGGTGGACAGAAACCAGCAGTTTTCATCATGGGTGGGGAGCAAGGAAGAGATTGGATGCCTACAGCTATCATCCTCAATTTTATAAGCGACTTGTTAGAGAATCCAAACAATAACATACTGTTGAAAGCATTTGACTACTACTTTGTGCCAGTCTTCAACCCGGATGGCTATTCATACAGTATGACAAATGTAAGGTTATACAAATCATTCTTTGATAACAAGTGCTAGCTTGAATGGTTCTTTTTCTGACACGAATACACACATGCAATCAACTCTGAGATGATGTATGAGAATAAATTTGAGTTGGAATGGCCTTTGATTGGTTAGAATTGGAGTAATCTTTAGATTAGGTATTTCGTGTGAGGTTGCATAGCATTAAATTAATGTTTAAGTATTTACAGTAGGCATTTACTTGGTATCTTATCTGCAGGATTCATTTTGGATGAAAAACAGGAAAATGTTTCATCCAATCAAAAATTGTGGTTCCCACCGCATAGCAGTAGGGGTCAATATTGACCAAAATTGGTTTTTAGCTAGAGCCACAACAGGTAAGGGAAATTAATTCAAATATGTGAGCACAATAGTTCTTTGGTCTATAATCAATTCCATGATATATTTTTTCAGCCATGGATGCAGAATGTAATTCAGTTTATGTGGGACATAGATTCTTATCGGAGGAAGAAACAAAATCTGTGTCAATTTTCCTAAATCAAATTGCTGTGAACCTCATAGCTTTTATGAACTTGAGGGGATTCGGAAACCTTGTGACTGTGCCTTTTGCTGAATCTGAACAATATGCAAACAATCAGGCAATATTGGTACAAAAAGATTTGTTTCCTTTAAAATATTTGCAACAAAATAACAATTCAATACCTACCTCAGAAACAAGATTATAATAATATAGCTTATTAATACTAATTTTCAACTTGTTCTTCTCTCATCTCATATTTTTATTGATTTCAGATGGAAATGTTACTTTTTGCATGTAAAAGAGTAAAACAAGATTTTAAGGTTACTTTTAAATTCAGCAACACTGCAAGCTGCTTTTGTATGTACCTTACCTACCATGTCAAAGTACAGACTTCAATAAGAATAAATGTTATATAGATATTTACTAATAATTTTTCATGTTTCAGTCAACTTTTCAGGGAATTCTGCAGACTGGGTAAAGACTAGACTGAATGTGCCCATAGTTTACACTATTTACATGAAACAAGAACCATTTCTTCTTCCACACACCAGTCACATTGGACCTTTGACAAAGCAGTTTACATTGATGGCTCGAGAAATTCTGATGTTAGGCAGCAGTTTTTATGGACCACTATTCAACAAACAACCAGTTTTGTACAGTAATACTTTTCTTATAGGTTTGATAATAACATTTATCAATAAAATCAGTTTCAACATGTATTTCCATTTTTTGAATTCTTATTGTTGCAAACAACCATGTAAGCAATAAGATAGGGTAAAACACAATTTATGACCAAGCCAAGAAATATTTACCTGCCCTGGTGGCATGTGTCCTATTTGATGCTGCATGTATCCATGAGGGGGTCCCTGTCCAGGAGCATTCGGGTGCTGAGGTCCACCAGGCATAGATGGGTGGCCATTAGGGCCTGGAGGATGGGGGCCACCTGGCCCGATGGGATGTCCCGGCGGGCCCGACATATGTGGTCCTACCATATGAGAAGGCATTTGATGCCCTCCTTGTGGCATTGGATGTTGCTGCGGCGGCATCGGTGGTCCATTGTTATTCGGCGGAATAGAGTGTGAAGGCCCAGACGGCGACATATGATTGGGGATCGGTGGCTGTGCTCCGCCAGGAGGATGCGACGACGGCGGACCGTTTACGTGTGGTTGATTGTACGGACTGTGCGGTGATTGCGGCGGCGCCGGGCTCTGTGTCGGGGGACCCATAGGGCTGGGAGCCTGCGGTGGCGGCATTGGACTACTTTGGGGGGAAGGACTAGCCATTTTAATTTGCACTTTTTACACTTAATCACACATTTCCAGTACTACAGGTATGCGTACGAATTGTTTCTCTCTTTTTACAACCTGCCTCTTAGCACTTTTGTAAGCATTTCTGCTGCTTTCAGGGTGAATGGCTAGTGAAAATAAACATTGAAACCAAAGATTGCGATTTCGTAGCAATTTTAACTCACAAAATTCTAATAATTTTCACGTCACATTTCATCACAAATACCTATTGTTCTGTAATTTTGTCATCGATAAAAAAATCACTATTCCAAAAGATTTTTTTGTAAAATGAATGTACGAGTCTACGAGTCGAGTCGCGTCGCTCGCGTCAACTTCAACTTCAACTTCTTCTTTTATTTCTTGGCTCGCTGTGTCTGTGCTGCCACAACTCTGCCAGTGTCCATGTCGAAAGAGTCATAAACTTTTGTAGAGTTTTAAAACTTAGAATATAATTTTTTTTTTTAATCAAACACTCAATCAAACAACAAAAAAAAACTTTGAATAGTACCATTGATTTATACCTAAAAAAACAACACAAAGTTAGTGGGATGCTTGCACAAACACAAGGGGTTAACATCAGGCCATAGCTTTCCCACTTGAAATTCGGCTTAACAACGTATGAAAACTTTATCAATCACTTGTTTTGTTCCACTGCGATTACTTTTTTACATAATTTCTAATAATCTTATTTCAATTTATTTCTACTCGTTTAGGTTGAGCTGTACAGGATACTTTCGAATTAATCTATTAATGTTAGTGCGCGATCTAGTTTCCTCTAATGCTATGGCTCCACCTGCGTCAGCGTTGACGTTAGTGTTAATGTCTATTAACGCGTTAATTAAGGTGCTAAAAATGCACCTTGGGTTAGTACCCAAGGTGCATTTTTGGCTTTGTCAATAAATATTACGTTAGGTACGAATAGTTACGTTAAAACCTTGGACGCATCTGCGTGACGCCCAAATTAGCGTTTTAATAAACGGGTTAAGGCGCAGGTGGAGCCGTACTTAATAATGTTGCTTAAACCAACACCAAAATAAAAAATGTACTGTCAGGTCACTCACTCGCTGTCAATGTCACAATTTTGGGCTGCGCTGCGAGATTGATTTGAGAGCCAATTAGAAAGAAAGAAGAAGAAGAGATTGATATTGTAGTTGTAGGAAACTGCTGCGTCCGGTATTTTTTGCTGATGTTTTCATTCGGCTCAAATTTCTTTGCGATTCCCTATTCACGATTCGCGATAACTTATTTTAGCTGAGAGAATGCGGCTTTACGAATTATAGATATACTCTATCTTCATACAACGTAATCGTCGGCTATAATTATTAATCAAATTGATTTCTAGCAAAACGGATAATGGAACCCTTTCGTCTGTAAAATACAAAGAACGCTCTAAGTATCACGAAATGGAAGAAGACGATGAGTATATTGATTCCTCCTGGTCATATCTTTTAGTGTGTGCTGAACCGACTTTTTATGAAGGCCTCAAATTCGCCCGAGACTTGATCATCGCCAATATTTTGCTCCGTGCAATCATCCAGTTTGTACCTGTACCGCATAATGTTCGCCACAGCCTTTGTCTCGTTATTGGAAGCTTTTTGCTGTACTATAACATTGGTCCTGCATTTTTGTGGACAGTCGGCCTCAGTACTTCTGCATACATGCTGATTATTCTTCTGTCATTTGTAACTAAACAATGGAGAGGTTTATTGGTATCTATTTCTGTAATAGCATTTCTATTACTGTGTGAACTGTTTGTGCTGAACCCCAAGATGTGGCAGCAAATAAGAGGAGTTCAGATGATTGCAGCCATGAAGATTATATCAGTAGCAATTGAGCTTGATAGAAACCTATTTAAACGAATGTTGAACCCTGTTGAGTTTGGTGGTTATATACTGTGTCCTGCCAATTGTATTTTGGGACCATGGATATCATTTCATTCCTATAATCATTATCTTGATGTAAAGTTTTTGTCTAGAAGGTGGCTAAAGATAATAATTTTTAATTTATTAATTGCCATGTTATTTTTGGAGTTATCAAACTGTGTTGTCCCTTGGTACATAGATGATGACATGACAAAGTGGTTATTAGCATACCGAGATGCTCAATCATTTAGAATGTCTCATTACTTTGTATCCTACATGTCAATTGTTTCAATGGTGTCTGCTGGGTTTGGGTTGACAAATGATTGCCACTTTGAACTTAATGTAACAAAGCCTCTTTTCATTGAACTGCCAAGATCTTTAGTTCAAGTTGTAATCTATTGGAATATGCCTATGCATCAATGGTTGAAAAATTATGTGTTCAAAGCATGTCAACCATATGGCCAATTCATAGCAATTTTTGTAACATATCTCATTTCATCTTTACTGCATGGATTCAATTTTCAATTCTCAGCTGTTCTTCTCAGTATCGGTACATTTTCATATGTGGAATACAATTTACGTCACAAAGTAGCATCTGCATTGGAAGTATGCTGTTTAGCTAACCCCTGCACCAAGCAGTGTGAACATAAATTCAAAAAGAACAGCCTTTTAGCAGTCTTTGTTAATGCCATATTTTCATTGATAACAATTACACATCTTGCTTATTTAGGAGTAATGTTTGAAGCTTCATTTGCTATTCAAGAATCTGGGTACTCATATTTCCACACCATAAGTAAATGGGAGAATCTTAACTATTTTAGTCACTGTTTTACAGCATTTATGTATTTGATTTATTTGATGATGTGATGTACCTAGTTGTCCATTCCTAGTTTTATGAATCTCTTATTATGTGATCTCAGTATTAAAAATAGCTTTACAAAGCAGTTTACACTTGTAATGAATCATATTAACAATAAGAATGAGTTTTTACAACTTTTTAAATGTATAATTAGGTATTTTAGTAGGTAATTATTTAATCAATAATAAAGTAGTTAGATAAGTAAGTTTTATGTATCATGCAAGTACACTAAATATAAAGAAGCACTCACATTAAAATAGTTTATTAAAAAATCTATAGATAGTGTAACACATAGTCATGGACTAAGAAATGCATGTATTAACATAGCAATTTTTTTACATATTTATGTCGGATGGACTATAAAGGTACCATTCAAACTAACACTTTCCTTCTTCCAACCACTTTAACTCTTTACTAACAATCTTGAAAAACTTTGTAGCATTTAAACTTGTAGATTTTAAATTCATTTGATAAATCCCTTTAGTGTTTTCTGTAATGTTTATCTGGTAGTTTAATTCTGCAGGTATATTAATGGCATCTTTATTTGTACAAAAATATGCAGGCCTTGTATACAAACATACCGTTTTGAACTCTTTAGTGACTTTTTGTATTGAGTTTATTAAATTTTTTACATAGAAATCCATTCTTGTTATTTTACTTCCTTGCTCCGACCAGTAAAATGCTGTTAATGTATCAAAAATAATCAATGATATGTTGGAGTAATCCGTCAGAATGTTTTCCAAGTTATGTATTGTAATGTAATATTGGGTGACATCGTAAACATCTACAGTATGAAAGTTCGAAACAATATCCTTAAATTCATTGTCCAATGTTCCTGGGCAGCCATTGCCTTGTGTGGTAATCTTTTTCCTAATTACATCAAACAAGTCATTGTAGTTAGTATTACCATCTGTTTTAAAAAATAGCACACCGGCTGTTACACCTTTTGATCTGGTCTGTATGAGTGCTTCAGATACAATCTCATTTATGAAATGTGAGGTGCAACTGTCACTGAATACTTCTATAACTTCGCCTTTTTTGAGTCCATGTGGAAATATTGTAGGATAAAAGTTTTCTAAGTCTGGTTTATTAATTAATCTTGCAAGTAGTTGTGCACCTGATTCTATTTTGAATTTCGCGGCAGACATAACTTAAATTTTGTACTGTAACTCGTCTTTAATAATAAGCTTAAACCAATTAAAATTTTAACTTGATTTGATTTTATAACTAGGTAGGTACAATTATTAAACTACAAACAAAACAACCATCGATCGATACAAAAAAAAGGGTTGTGCCTGAAGCAAACAAAACAACAAAAACCAGCTCAACTTTTACAAATAGATTTTACGCGCTATTTTTGACAGTATTTTTTACTATTTTTTTTTTTTTTTTATACTAACATTATTTGTATTTGTTCACTCATTAGGCCAAGCCCCCACAATGAACAAAAATAAAGACGTTCATTCCATATTGCCTCCGATTGCGCGCGCACGAACAGGAAGTCCATTCCGTTCTATCGATCGTACTTCACTCGTAGCTATGGCTTCCTCTTACTCATATCCTGAATTATTTTTGGCGGGTTTTATATTTACCTTGCCTTTTCTATACGAAAAGAGCAATGTTTTTAGATATTATTTCAAGTTTTTCCTCTACTATGCGTATGTTTTAATAACGTGTACTGTATTAATACCTGTTGTACTAATTTATCCTCGAGATGTAACAAACCTAATGTAAGTTTATTGATTTTAGTTTGCCGTATTATGACAAAAACGTATTGCGGAGAAGTGAAACTAGCATTAAATATTTTTGTTACAGAGTTGCTTCCAGATTTTGTAGATACGCTTCGCATATAGTGGGTATTGAATGGGAGTTGCGTGGGCTAGAAAATTGGGATAACGAGCAATGCTACATTGTGATATCAAACCATCAGAGCTCCTTAGATATTTTAGGTAAGTAGTACCTAACCATTTACGCCCCACGTAGGTAATTTAAATTGCAATCGACAAATATAAAATTAAAAGTTTGCCTTTAAAAGAATGCTGTATATTCATAGATTAATACAGAACCTAGACCTTACACTTAAACTTATATTAAATTTTTAGATACTTTTTTGCATGATGAGGTGAAAATTTGTTATGTAGGTAGTACTACTACCTACATAACAACTAGTAGTACTAGTAGTACTAGTAGTACTACTAACTACTGAAATTTTAGTAGTTCTAATGGGAATACCTAAGCAAAATCTACAAAACCACCGAACAGTTCAATAGGTTTCATAGTTTGGCGTAGGTGTAAGTTAAATTAGTCCGAAGTTAAAATAGGCTACTTTTATTCGGGAACAGAACGAAACCGCGGGCAGAAACTAGTTTAAGCTCAAGCTAAGTTTTTTAATTTAATTTACAGGCATGTTTGAAATGTGGCCTCGCATGAAACGATGTACGGTAGTCGCCAAGAGGCCCTTGATGTTCACTGGGGCATTTGGCTTCGGAGCCTGGCTTTCAGGCCTAGTATTCATCGATAGGTTAAAAACAGATAGAGCCAGGAGGCTCATGAGAGAAGCAACTGATAGAGTTATAAGAGAAAAGGTGGGTATCTGAACACGGCCTATGTCCACTGTTCTTCATCATATCTACTTAACGATAATCACTTAACACCACTACTTAACGATAATCAATCACGCGCTACCCCGACCCAAATCAGCGCCCCCACTTATTTTATCATATTATTCTGTTAAACGAAGGAATTTTCAAAAAGCGATTGGCCAGTTTGTGATACCTGTCATAAGCTTATTTTTAATGCCTCTGTAAAAGTTTTATTTTGTATACCTACTTTAAGCAGAGATACGAAGTTGCTCCTTTTGGCCACCATGGTGGCAACTTCCCATCTCTGCCTGCACTATACAAACTAAGACTTAAAAAGAGGCATTAAAAATGAGCTAAGGTAAGGAACCACAAACTGGCCAATCGATTTTTGAAAATTCCTTCGTTTAACAGAATAATATGATAAAATATTTGGGGGCAGGGGCACTGATTTGGGTCGGGGTAGTGCCATAAGACTTCTGCTTACTGGCTGGATGGAGGCCGCACAAGACCGGTCATTATGGTGATCTTTGGGGGAGGCGCAGGGCCAGCAGAGCACGTCCGTTCGGCTGGGACGATGATGACTTACCTAGGATATCTATCCCTCTAAAATTATCCGTCCTAAATTTAAGTAGATACCTATTTAATTTTGGAACTTTTGGATTGGAACCAACACATAATAGGATATGTATCCTATCTATTAATAGGTAGGTACATTTTAATAAATAGGCTTACCTACTTGTTAATTCCAGACGAAATTATGGGTTTTCCCCGAAGGAGCAAGATATAATAATGGTAGTATACAAGAATTTAAGAAAGGAGCATTCTACTCAGCCATTGATGCGCAGATTCCAATAATGCCTGTAGTTTTCAGCCAGTACTATTTTGTTGACAGTGAAACTAAAACTTTCGAACCAGGTAAAGTTATTCTATCTACAATAAATCCTCCAGTTATATTTTACATATATTTACTTTGGCGCCATATAGTTCTGTTAAAAACCTTATTAATTTTATTAATTTTCCGTGATTGGAGAATAGGTTGAAAGACACTTTTTAATAGAAGAACAGAAAAAATCATCTCTAATGCGTATCCGCAGTTTCTCCGAGAATGTTCGCGAGCGCCATCTTTTTTTGGTTCTTCCCCTTGTCGAGCTATTCTCGATAGTGTTGCCACTATTTTTATTATCCTACTCCTTATTGACTCAGTGCCTTTTACTAATCATACTTATTTATTTGTTATATAAATGTAATAAAATTAATTGGTAAATTTATTGCCTACTTCTTTGGTTAAATGTTTATATATTTTTCAGGTAAAGTGGTCATTACTACATTGCCACCAATCCCAACCAAAGGAATGACACGCGATGATTTAGAGAGACTATCAGACACGGCTCGTCAACGAATGATTGAAGTTTTTAAAGAAAGCTCTAAGGATTTGGTAGTGCAAAGGAAAATAGCTATTTAGCTTAAGGCGTACAATAAGTCGTACTCTCCCAACTCTCCTATTCTTTCCATGGAGTAGAGGTACCTACCTTTACTAAACATACAATAATACTCTTAATTTTATTACCTACCCTATACGGGGTGCCACGGAATCTGCTACCTTCTAAGCCGACTGGGGTGATTCTGGACCCCGAGGGAATCAACTTATGATAACGATAGTTTGAATTTCTAATTTTTATACCTAACATTTTTTGCAAAAAATTAAATTTATATTTAAAAATATTTCACAATTTTTTTTGCTTTCTTTTGTAGCATAATTTAGTTTTGATATGAAATTATTACAATTATGTAAATCCTTTGAAATTTCAAAACATTATTATGTAAGAATATAAGTGAAAGAACACCAATATGAAAAAAAAGACTCAAATATTCAAAATTCAAAAAATCTGGATAAAGCGTTCACCCCCTCGATGTCGAGAATCACCCCTTTCGGCTTAGTACACCCTTTCCGTGGCACCCACCCACAACCTAACGTAACTATAGCTTACCAACCACCGAATATTTGACAAATATTATATTAGCCCTATTTAAGTTTAATCAAAGAATAGGCACCTTCACTCTTATTCTGAGCGCTTGGTGTAGGTAGGTACCTACTTACCTACATAATTCATTTTATGAAGCACATCAGTCAGTGGGTAGGAACAGTGGCGGATTTGCCCTAAGACCCAGTAACCAGTAGGCCCGGCCGGGCCTAGGGCGGTCGGATATTAATAGGGGTGTCCAATCGTGAAAAAAATTCACTGATGCTAACAAAAATAACTAATAAAACCACAAAAGTTTCCAGTGCTCTAGTGGCGGGTTAAGGGGAGGTCAGGCAGCGGTCCACCCCGGGTACCAAGCACCACGGCGCGGCGGCGGCGGCGGCGGCGGCGTGACAACGACTACTCACTCACAAAGTCAGAGAATACTTACTTACAGAAGAATGACTCCAAAAAACAAACACCACTATGTATACCAGACATTTAATATAGTTTTTTTGGCTCCATGTGAGACCCTAGAGTAGTGCGTGTGGAGCGGTCACTCGTGTGTGTGAATGCCAGGTAGTAAAATAAATTTGAACGTCAATCTCGAACGCGATAACCGCAGCTCTGCTTGCTGTAGGTAAATAACAGCAAGCGCAGCGAGAGCTTTATTCATACTCTTCTTAAATTTTTAACCAGCCCCGCGAATGTCACAAAAAATTTGCGGCTCGTCGTTCATTAGATGTACCTACAGGGTTATTGGTAATTCACTGACACTATGTTAATTGCAGGTTCTGCCCACCATCACGAACACGTCCGTGAAGACGCCAGGTCTCAATTCTTAAAATTGGTGGATAGGGAATGATATTAGTGTGTACCTACCCCCCGCCATTTGAAAATCGTTCATTAAAGGGTATTCTGTGAACTTAACCTAAAAACGGCTCTGCCCTGAATTATCAGTGGGTGTGTGTGTAATCGGCTGTCTCCCAGCCAGGCTAATGCCCCATACCTACCTCATTTTACGTAGATGTAAAATAAGCCGATGATGATGATGTGGATTTAAATAGGAGTGGGAGATCGATATTTAGTAATTGATTAGGTTTCGGATATTATTTTATGTGAGGCGATTAACAAAAAAAATTAGAAATTAACACTAACGTGTTCCTGATGATGGGTAGAACCTGCAGTTTACGCAGTGTCAGTGAATCACCAATAACCCTGTAGGTACATCTAATGAACGACGAGCCGCAAATTTTTTGTGACATTCGCGGGGCTGGTTAAAAATTTAAGAAGAGTATGAATAAAGCTCTCGCTGCGCTTGCTCTTATTTACCTACAGCAAGCAGAGGTGCGGTTATCGCGTTCGAGATTGACGTTCAAATTTATTTTACTACCTGGCATTCACACACACGAGTGACCGCTCCTTGTATATTGGGTATGTTGTGTTCGTTCGCATAAAAAAACGGTTTTCGTGTATTCCTAACTTTTTCTTGTCCTTGTTGCTAAATTTGACGTTTTAAACGTGCAATTATCCCTGAAACCTCGGAAAATATTACAAACTAGCAGCTATTATTGTCGACCTCTGGGGCGCAGCGGACGAAGATCTACCTGCGACGCAGGAGGTTGCGGGTTCGATTCCCGCCTCGGGACAAATGTTTGTACGATCTACAGATATTTGTTCAGGGTGTTCTGGATGTTTTTCTATGTATAATAAAAAAATATCTATATATGTAGCGTATTGTGTTAGGTATGTATAACAGTTATCTAGTACCCATAACACAAGCTCTGCTTAGCTTGAGGCTTGATAATGCGGTGTGAATTGTCCAGCATTATTATTATTATTATGATACACTGGCCTGCAAAACTAAGTATCACACTTTTAAAGTTCCGCAGACCACCACCTACCACCCTCAGGGAACTAAAACCAGGCCCTGATAGAATGGGAGAATATTCCCCAAAATTGTATCGGCTCCAAAACCACGTGTTCAGTGTGCCAAACCAGCTTGAAGTTGTAATCAGAGCCCGAGGAGGCAATACCAGTAGTTAATTAAAAATTAAATAACATATGTTAATAAGTTTCGGGACATTAAGTTAGAAATGGAAATATTGTTTCATCTTTTTTTAAGTTAAAAATGTAACTTATGTATATTTTACTATAGTTTTAACGTTTTGAGCGCCACGCCACAAACGCATTCCCGTGTAGGTACCTACTCTACGCCAAGGCACAAAGTGAACAAAAATACCTATGCGCTGAGGACCCGCAAGTGCTGGTCATGCATGACTGTGGCATTCAAAAGGTTAAAAGCTGATAAAGTTTGTTATAAAACCATTTTTTTCTTAAATCTTTAACTTCTATAATAAAATAAAAAAGTGTGATAGGCACTTAGTTTTGCAGGCCGGTGTAGTTAGCTAACTAAATTACTGAATCGATTTCAATAAAAGTTGGCAAGAAAGTAAATTCACTGTGTAGGTAGTCTATATGATGTGATTGATGAGAAAGGGGCGGCTGGCTTACTACACGGCCTAGGGCGGCCAAGACTGCAAATCCGCCACTGAGTAGGAAGGACTGTATTAATGTCCATACACGAAACAATCAACCTTAAAGACAATTTTCATGAAGCTTCCATTTTGAAAGTTTAGTAGGTAATAGATTTTATTAAATGTACATAACATGACATTATTATTTTGTGAAATCAGATATTTTTTTATACATTCACGTTATGTTTCAAGGTGTTTAATAAATATACCACACTTATTAATTGGTAGTTATTTTATTTATATTTCCAAAAACCACTTAATTATTCTGAAATTGTTGAAGTACTTGGACCTACCTATCTTAACTTGTCTATTTTAGGTGTGTAGAACACCTAACATATACAAGTTAAGATAGGTAGGTAGGTGCCTTATATATTATTGGGATGGTATAGTATCTATAGGATAATTACAGATACATTAAGCAGGTACATATCATATCAACATGGCGCAAGCACGACGAGTTCTTTTTTAGTAGAAATAATATGAATTTCAGAAAACTGTTTAGATAATTTTATATATTTTTAAATAATTTGTATTTCTATCTAAGTAAAATTTAAACTATACGTTAATTAGGATTTATTAAATTAAAAAATTATAAAACATAACAAATTAATCATCAAGATATTTACAGCTAAAACAATAGTAAAAATATTCATTAATCTCAATAAGATACAACCTCTATACAATACATACGATAATGATAAACGAACGAACATGCACCCAATAAGACAGGGGAATAATGAACACAGAACAATTCTACTCTACGAGATAATGAATCTCGAAATGCGGCTGCATAATATGCTTATTTTGTTATACAAAATCAATTGGCACTGACCCCCGAAAACTAGAATGCAATAAAGATGACGTCTCAAGTGACGAATTTTTTAAAGTTTCCCGAAAAGTCGCGATTTGAGACGAACTTAAATTCGAGTTGCGTTGAGTATTCGGAGGTCAATTATGAATACTTAAAATAAACTTATCGTCATTTCACAAACTTTTATTATTGATATGTTATAAATTCATAAAGCATGTAGTTTCACAAAGATTATAAGACTGTAATTAACCTTAAAAAGTTCAATCATTCCAGTTTTCCCCCCAACCTTCACTTTCATCAAGTCCTTCATCAGGGACAAATTTCAACTTGCTACTTACACATTGACTTTCATTCACCGGATTTAATTCTGCAATACTTGGTTTTTCTATTACAGGCGTCATATCAGCAAAAAAGTCAAATTCGTCTGCTTCCTTCATTTTGCTATCAACTTTCTGATTTTTTATATCTAATTCGGTTATATCAACCACATTCCTTTTCGCTTGGATAGCAGCTTTTTGCAATAAAATTGTTTTTTGTATTTTATCTGGAATTGTCTTTAAAATATTTGTATCTAATTCTTTGTTGTCGAGTGGTGTTTCTTGCAGTATTTCGTCGTTTGGTGAAGGACCAAATGTCAACTGCCCTTTTGTATTATCCCAGTCACTCCAATCTTCCTCGCTTTCATAGTTTGCTATCTTTTTAGATTCCATTGTAATGGTATATTCTTCATCTAAAGATTCTCCACCGACGGGTGATGGTCGTTCATTTAAAATGAGAGCATTATCATATGTTTCAAGGGAACCATGTCCATTAACATAAATATCTTCAGAACATTGCAGTTTGTGTAACGAGTTTTCTGGCAAATAAACATTTCTTTCAGCAATTGGTACCATATTCAGTTTTGAGTTTGGTCTCCCATCTGTGAAATATTTTGACCTGTTTCCTCCTATTACTGTATCTGCGCCAAGAATGGGCACTAATTTGCTTAGACAAATTAGAGTAGATGCTACTAGATTGTCATCTGTGTCTTTGATTCCCAGAAGTAGCTGAAAATAAAAACAATTTGGCTCAGGTATCACACTGATATAAAAATGCAAAAGTTTGGATGTTTTAAATGTATGGATGACTGGACCGATCGGGGCCGAAATTTTGCATAGATGTAGCTCTACGTCTGGAATCAATGTAGTAATTTTATCCCATGAAACAGTTCCCATAGGATATAAATCACCTTAAAACGTTTCCATAGAAACAACGTGTGCAAAACCGCGGGAAAAAACTAGTAAGGTACTAGTTTTTGCCCACAGCTGTTGTAGCAAACATGCAGTTTTTTATTCGGTATAAAAAACAACATATTTGCTTTACCTAGGCCTACCGAGAATCGAGAACCGAGGTGGGGGGGTTAAATTTTTTAATTTTGTTGTGTATTATTTCGTGGTTGACTTAATTTTAAGTTTGACGACCTCCTTGGCGCAACAGGCGAGAGTCCGTCTGCGACGCAGGAGGTTGCGGGTTCGATTCCCGCCTCGGAAAAAATTTGTGTGCGATCTGCAGAAATTTGTTCCGTTGGTATGGGTGTTTTCTATGTATACTAAAAAATATCTATCTATGTAGTGTATTATATTAAGTATATCAGTTATCTCGTACCCATAACACAAGCTCTGCTTAGTGCTTAGCTTTGGGCTAGATAATGCTGTGTGAATTGTCCAGCATTATTTATTTATTTATTTAATTAAAGAAATATATAGGTTATAGATTTTGCTATGCTAGCTATTTGGGGGTAGTGGTCAATTTTTCGATTTTCGATTTTCAATGTATTTTAAAAGTATGAAAAAATTCAAGAACTGTTTTGAAATGAACAAATACTTTTGATTTAATAACCCGAATACGATGAGGTAGAAAAGGGGAGGGAACTATTTTGAAAATTATTCCCCTTTTAAAATACATGGATCTCAACAAACGCTACATACATTATTTTAATTTTATTTTAATATATAATTAGTTTTTTCAATATAATAATAATAAAATTTCAAAGCTGTTTTGAAATGTACAAACCGATACCTTTCATTAATAGTTCACTTGACCTTGGTCTTAAAATTAGGTACAACACAATTTGTACTGTTTTTTTTTTCTTAAAATATGTCTTCTTATAATTTATATTGGGTAACATTTAAACGGCCAGCAGATTAGAGGTTTAATTTATTTACCTACATAATTCCAATACAAATGTAGGTAAATATATAAAAAATAAAGTAGATAGGTATATTTGACGACCTCTGTGGCGTGGCGGGCGCAGGTCCGACTTAGACGTAGGAGGTTGCGGGTTCGATTCCCGCCTCGGGAAAAATGTTTGTACGGTCTATTTAGAGAATCTAGGTAGTGTATGTATTCTATCAAGCAGGTGTGTCAGTTATCTAGTACCTACCTAAATAAAACAGCAAAACTTAAATAACATAGTTTATATTAACACCATTATAATTTTTTATCCATACTATTTATAATGTGTGAGGTCATCAACCCTAAATTGAACCTACCTATTTCTATCTCTGATGATAGTACTGATAATGTTCGTCTGAAATTTGGAAATAATAATAAAAGAATTAGAAAATTGCAATTGTCTTCCTTGTAGGCATGGTTCATGAGATACAGCCATTGATGTAGGTAAGTAATTAAAATTCAAGAGATTGGGTAGCTTCTTGAAAGTGGAACGCTCAAATTATCCACCCACCTCAGTCATAGACGGACCGGGGCGCCGGCATCGGCGTTCGTGTTTCGCGTGCATATTGTTGTCTTGGTCGCACTTCGAATTTTTTTGTGAATGTATTACAATTTTACGGTTTTATTATTTTTTCCTTTATTTGTGCTATAAGACCTTGCTTCTTGCAAAATTTTATGATTCTAGCTAGGTCAACGGGAAGTACCCTATAGGTTTTGGTCCATGACGAGAATCACAAGTAATTTTTTTAAAGAATAAGCTACAATTTTACGGTTTTCGGATGATTTCCTTTACTTGTGCTATAATGACCTTGCTTCTTGCCAAATTTCATGATTCTAGGTCCACAGAAAGTAGTTACCTACTTACTCTGTAGGTTTTGTGTGCATGTGATTCCCTTGGAAATTTCAAAATATTCAGACATAAACGGCTGTAATTTTTGAATGCGTTGACCTAGAAGTTTTATTTATATCGAGGCTCTAAGAGGTTACGGACTTGACTGATATTTATTTCAACTTGATACCTCCACGCGTTCCTGAGAAAAGGGGGCTGACAGACGGACAGACAGACGGACAACAAAGTGATCCTATAAAGGTACCTTTTATCTTTTTGAGGTGAGAAACCCTAAAAAAAATTGTTTGCTTGGTATTAAAATTATCTTTTACCTCTGGTAGAATTTGTTGAGAAAGCTCATCGTGTGAAAATACATGCACAAACTTGGAGAAGTGATTTAGAAGCAACATTCTGATTTGACTGTCCCTCACACCAAACAGTTGCATTAGTCTTGGTTTAACATGTTCTTTGAATATTGCCAAACTAAAATATCCAATGTTTTCTCCATTTTGTAATCTATCTGAAATAAAATGACAATTTTATTAGTTTAAGATAAAGTGCAGTGCGCGTCAGAATTAAGTATCCCCCTTGTCTACAAAATATTTTATATTTACTTCTATTGGCTTGTAACCAATTTTCACATGCAAAATGTAATCACAGCGCTCATATAGGATAGGACCACCCACTCTAGAGGCTCGAATTCGCGACAATAAACCAACTGAGCGATTTAGCTGTTGAACACTCCGTCCAATTTTGTCTACGGACCTAATAAGTCCCCTGTTTTAATGCCAAGTCTTACCATTATTATATTTATTTTACGAATGCGGGTAGGGTTTGATTGGAACAAAGTAATTGTCACTCGTCTAATTTCGTGTGGTTTGCTTCTCCCTAAAAATGTTAGTTTACTAACGAAAGATCGAAATTGTTCCTAGTTAACATGTCTGTTTTTTCGAAGTTAACATCTTTTTTCTGAATCACTTTCTATAATAAATAAAATAAATAATGCTGGACAATTCACACAGCATTATCTAGCCCCAAGCTAAGCAGAGCTTGTGTTATGGGTACTAGATAACTGATATACTTAATATAATATACTACATAGATAGATATTTTTTATTATACATAGAAAACACCCAAACCAACGGAACAAATTTCTTCAGATCGTACACAAATTTGTTCCGAGGCGGGAATCGAACCCGCAACTTATATATATTATTTGTTATTAAAACTTTTATTTCGTTACTTAATCTCCCTTATACTCAGTATTTATTGTATAATGTTGTAGACGTTTATAATATATAAGTATTTTTTATATGTTGAGTTATTTTCATTAACTTGCCACTAAGCCCATAAGGAGTAATATTAATTAAAAATTATTTAAAAGCTTGCATAATACAAGAATATTTGATAAAAAATAATTTAAACGACACACCGCTCACGAGATTTGAACCCTGCCACTCTTATCTTGTATTAGTTTTCCTGTTACTGCTGCAGAGCCAAGATGTTACCTATGGACCTTCTCGAAATTTTGAGTGAGGTTACTAAATAAAATGATATAAAATTAGCATTTAAAAAAAAATTGTAATAAAGATATAAACATACATACAATTTTGTTGGAAACGTCAAAAAATATCAAAAGAAAATGTGAAATTATAATTTTGATATCCCGATCTCCAACTATTGGCGGCAGGATTCGAACTCACATACATAGAGACAGGGGGGTACTTATTTGAGACGCCCAGTTATAAGGAAATTAAAAAAAAAGTGTCCCCGTGAGTAACTTATTCTAAATTTTGCTTACCATCTTTTGGTTTAAGAATGTATGGTATGACGTTTTTTCTGGCTGTTTGATCTAACATTGTAAGTCGAGATAGCAAAAATCCACCAAGTTGCTTGGCAACAGTCTCTTCATCAAACCTTTTTAGGTTTTCTAAAATATTTGAGAAAAACTGGCTTTTTTCATCTTCATCTTTTAAAGGCAGAAAGTTTAGAAACTTATAAATTGTAATAAACTCATGGTTGAAAAATTTGTGTTTCAGACATTCTGATAGAATAGGTCTTTTTCTTGAATCATGATTTTGCAGATGTTCTCTGCAGAATTTTTTAAATTCTGTCAAATGTGGTACATCGTCTGAAACAGGATATTCAGCTAAATTTATTATGTAAATGATATAACAAAATTGGTTTTTATGCCAAATACAATAATAATTTATCAAATCAAATCAAAAGATAGTTTACCATCATTTCTTCCTTTGAAGACATCATCAACCAATACTGCAAAGCTGTACTGGTCCACTGTTGATGTGACTTCATATGAATCTTCACTTGGATCTACTCCTTTATCGTATCTTGAAAAATAAAAAAATAAAGATTTGGTGCTTGTGTACTTAATGTTCCAATTTGTTTATAAGTATTTTATTAATTTAAGCTTTACAATTATGCCCTTATTTAGAAAAGCTGGCAAGTTTTAGAATTACAGGGTTTTTTTATTAACAAATTTCTAATTGGAAACTTATGAGAGTAGCATTCATAAATAACTTACCTATGTATTCTAGAATGTTTCAAATATGCTGGAGTTAGCTCATTGAAAGCACAAAGATACTGCATACCTCCAAGCTTCCACTGGCCATCTCCAGTGACATATACTGCTGATATGCATACATTGTTGTGTGACATGCCAGCCTAAAAGTATAACAAAATTTAGAAACAAGGTTTTAAGTACCTCAAAATAAAATAAGTACATTACATAGTTAGTTTAGGTTAGATTACTCACTTGTTCATGTAAAAACACCAATGCTCGAAGAACATTGTTTAGCCCGATGCATATTTGCTGTGGTGTGAGTGACTGTAGTTGGTGCGACAGAGGCTGGACATATTCTGTGACTAAATGAAGGGTAGATCGCTGTTGCCACGTTGATATGTACCGGACAATGCATGGATGGCGGTATTTTAGAAGATTCTATAAAAAAAGGACTTCATTTCAATTAGTTACCTACGACTTACAATGACATACCTACAAAACTTATTTACTAGGTAGGTACTTGCAAAACCAACTAAGGTCCTGTGGGGCAAGAGGAACATACTTCATTAAAAAAATATTTGAGGAGCTATAACATGTAAAAAAATCATATGAAGCTATTCAAACTACTTGTAGTAATACTCTTTAGACATTAATCTTAACCAGATAATAATTTTACTCTACTATATGAGAGAAAACTCTAAGTTATTAATGAAAACACTCAGGTGACTTACACTCTTACAACAAAAATGGGGTAAGAGAAACAAACTCCATATTTTATCTATAGTAACTGCCAAAAAAATAAGGACATAGTCAAACACTACAGGGTAAATAATTGTAATTTGAATTGTATCCAGTTATCCAATTGAAATATAGTCTATTTTATGAAAATGAGAAAGCTTTATTAATTTTGGGGAAAGCGGAACATACCTACCCATACAAACAGGGGTTGAAAACATTGTAACACTAAAAAAAATGTACAATTTTTTTTTTCTTAGATGACAAAATTTACTGAACATTATAGCCACTACCACCAACCAATACTTGGTTATGGAAGTTTTACGACGACATCTTGCAAGTGACGTAAATCAGATATATTTTTATAATATTAGTATGAGTATGGATTTTATATCCTTCTCTAATGGTTCAGGTCAGCCGTGAAAGTGTAACCACTAGACAGCCACACTTAGCAAGCCACACTCAGCAAGCCACATGTAGTGAGCAATACTTAGCAAGCAAGCTTTTTTTTGAAGTTAGTTAGTTTTACATCAATAAAACACTTTCAATGCATTAATTACAGAGAATATTAGGAAAATATTAAAAACTTGACAATTAAGTCACACTTACCAGCAAAAACACATTCTTTAATAATGTTTTTATTGCTCAAACACTCGCAAACAAAATCACTGTTAACTCATGCTTTTCAAATTTGACCATAAATATTTTGTTGTTTTTAATTTAGTTTTAGCATCAGTACATTTAGTAGTACTTTTTTGTCTTATATATATATATAATGCCATCTGTGTAAAAACTTTTAAACTAGGTACTTCATAATTTACCGCTAAAAGAAAGAAGTTTCATAAACATACACTGTACATTTTTTTATATATGGCTAACAGATCCACTTCCCCTGTAGTTTCTCTTACCCCACAGAACCTTACATTCAATATCCAGTACCTATGTACGTACTTACCCCATAGAATATAAAGCACCTACCTAATGTAGGTTTTAAATTTTTATTATCAATCCATCTGATTCATTCATGGGCACTTACAATTGCCTAAAGGTATGAGGTAGGTACTTACATAAAACCAACTTTACCTACCAGGTTAGTGTAGAACTTACATTAGAAAACTTCTCCAAAGGGGTAGATACCGACCAAAGAGGCCCAACAGCTGCTTCACCTTTGAATACAGACACAGAACCATCACTTTTTAGACTAAAATATCGGCAGCTATCATTAATTTTAGCCTGATATTGATACCAGAAATCTGTGATCTCAACAGCTCTTTCTTCAACTTCTAGTCCACTCAATTGTGAATTTTCGTTTCCCATCGCGGATTATCATTAATTTCACATTAGTCTTCTGAATTTTATCAATAGAGGAACAATTTTATGAAAATTGCATTTTGTTATTTACAAAGTTACAGGAAACGAGAACGCAAACAGCAGCAAGCAAACGCGAAATAGATAAACTCAAGGAACATTATACTCTATGGGAGAAGAAGACCAACGTCATACTTCAAAAGTGGTTCGCTTTTGAGACACTAGCGCCGCCATCGTAACCCTCCTGTAAACTTTTTGACAGAGCAAAATGGCGGGATATTTAAATCATTGTAAATGGCGGGATATTTGAATTCCATTTACACCTACTGTACTACAGGTGATATGGAATGAACTACAAATGTTCTTGTGTATTTCTGACCCTAGAATGGGCCAGAAACACAAGAAAGTTTGTAGCCCACGCCACCGCCTTAATAAAAAGTAAGGAATAATTCAAAATAAAATTGAACACACTAGGTATGTTATAAATGTTGTAAGTTTGTATTTACTTCTATAAGCTTACAAATTTTAAACAATGTAAATTTTATAAAATACATTGTTAGGAAATTAAAACAAAATGATTAATAAGTTACCTACACTACAACACTACGTTTGAAGAGGATGATGATTTAGATGATTTTGTAGCTAGATTGTGATCATCAACATCATGAGGAATGGCATTTCTATGCAATTTTCTTGAAACCAAATCAATAAATGCACTCTTTTCAAAATGATCTTCACACAGCATTTTGTGACTTCTGTATAGCTTTTGGTGAAGATTCTTGACCAGTTTTCATCAGGGTGAATGAATTTGGCCCATGCTTCGACTCTGAAATAAAGAACATTTTTGTTAGTTTCCTTCTTGCACCAGTAATGGTAAAACTTACTATTTCCTAGAGAAAGCCTTTCATACGCAATTAGGACCAATACAATCCTAATCAAAATGGCGCGGAAGTATTAGCGGCACTTCAAGAAAAATATGAAAGAAACCAAGACATACTGGCGAACGTTCCAGCCTCCAGGTTTTGGAAAACGACTCATAGAAATATTCGGATGTTTTGATGTTGATTTCCTGCATTTTGCACATCGTCTTGGCGTGTCTTTCATAATTATTACAAATGGCACAATATCCACAAACAACACGAATTATTATGCCATCCCAATAACAACACAAACAAAGAAAGTAAAACTTACTTTCGGACTTTTGAATAATTTGTGCAGGTAGACTTGACATTTTCTAGTTGTTGTACGTGGTGTTACCATTTCATAAAATTTATACTGACGATTTTTCCTGTGAATGGCAACATTACTTGTGACCCAGTTTTGCCGCCATCAAATCATAGCGCGTTGATGGGGCCTGGATAAACTTCTCTGTATTTATACTAACCAATGGTGAGCAAAGCAAAGCATGAGCAAAGCTTGTGTTCTGTCAAAGTGTCGAGAGCAAGCCAAGCAAGCAATCAGCAGTGTGAGTGATGTGATGAATCACAACTAGAGATTGCAATCCGGATTATTTGTTATCCGAATTAGCCGGATAATTCGTAAATTTTATTTTTTATATGATTTCAATTCATAAATCCGGATAATTTAAATAACTGTAATAATTCTACTAATATTAAAAAAATCGAAAGTTTTTGAGATGAGAAATTTTAAGACTTTTTAATCTTTCGCGATTTGTAATCATAGTTATTGGCATAATTGGGTATTTATCGCGTACCTTTTGTTATTATATCCCCTGCGTTTCTACCGCGTTATAGCGATCGTGGTCACGGGGCGACTAGATGTACTCGGAGTTACGGCCAAGAATTGACGGCAATATCCACGACTACCCTCAATTCGTCTTCAGAATCAGGAATGTCTAAGTTCGCACTACGACACACTACACTGACCGTGTCCGATTGCAGTAAAGTCGGATTACGAAGCACACACATATTAATCACAGAATTCCACGAGGAAGAGAGACGAAAACCATCTTCATGATTAAAATTCGGGTGTTTCTTGATCTCAATCGCCTCTCGAACCATCCTTTTGTAATAGTGGCGTTCACGGGATAGAACTTTTGGGTCATCTAGCTCAATCCAGTGGTTGTTTCCTGAGTCTAGCAGGTGTAAGTGGGTGATTCTGGACCTCGGAGGAATCAACATTTGCAAAACAAATAGACATATGACATGAGTACATGACATTCAGCGTTATATTATTCTGCCGAAATAAAAACTATATTTTAACAATATAATAGGTAAAGCTAGCCAATAAAATCTTTGAGTATTTGTAGGTAGTTTAAAAACCTGGATTAACACAAAAAATACTTTTATCCTGGGAAAATTGCATGCGAAACCGCAATTTTTACGTTTTATTCGAATTATCCGGATTTGTGAATAATGAAATCCGTATTATCCGGATATGAAAATTATCCGTATTTTGGCTTTGCAATCCCTAATCACAACTGACACAAGCAACACATTTGACACGATGAAAAAAAGAAGTATAACCTATTTTGTCAAAAACTACCTACCTACCTATCTACCTACCCACAGATTAAATCGTTCTGTGGATTAAATACTCTTTCTACGTACCTACCTTTATTTTTAATTTCCATAGACCATAATTTTTTGACAGCTCGAATGCGACACACACAGTTCCTTTCCTTTCCATTCACAGATTAAATATAACTCTTTCTACGTTTCCATTGGGTCTTGGGTCACTCTAATGCACGACAATTGTTTGTTCCAAGCAGTGTTGCCGTTGCAGAACTAGGGGATTTTGAGAATGTTTAGCGAATAAAATTCTAAATTTAGCGAGAAAAAAGTATTTGGCGACTTCTAACGACTTAGAAGTCGCCAATACTTTTTTCTCGCTTTTAGGCGAGTTAAAATGACGCTAGAAAAAATCAAAATCAAAAACTCTTTATATCCATAAATACAATAAATGTACACTTACAAAAGGTTAGAAGGGCAACCGTCTTTATTTAAAAACTAAAGATACTGAATTGATAATTCGTTTCGTTATCATTTTGTTGCGCTGGCCGGGCAGCTTCGATAGAAGCAGGGCATTCGGGAATTCCCAAATTATGAACATGCTCTGCAAGGTTTGTTCTTTTTATCTCGCTCACTGGTATCAAGAATGAGTGAAACCGAGATTTACGTACTGTAGGTATTGGATAGTTTCAAAGGAGTTCATTCATGGTGGAGATTTACGTACTGTAGGTATTGGATAGTTTCGAAGGAGTTCATTCATGGTGTCGTCAGTTTCTATTCGAAATTCTAAAAATTGTCGGTAGAACAAAAGTTTATCTCCTCCTCGGGGTCCAGAATCACCCCATATCGGACTAGTACACCATATTACGTGGCACCCTGTATATTCTTTTTTAATTTGTCTTTTCATTAAACATGAGTGTACTAACAGAAACTGTGGGTGGTCAATTTGTTGATTACAACAAGAATGTGTGAATGACTGTCTTGCATTTGGTCGGTGTGGCCACCTATTTACGAAATAGAAAAGTCAATAACGTTTTTTTACAATTTCTATAAGACGTATTTTCTATTTATAGAAAAGGTAGATTGGGGTACATCATCATCTAGCAATAAATAAGGCCACATTCCACCATAAATATGCTACGTTGCTTAGTTTCCAGCTGACCAAAGGAACGCTCCATTATCGCGTATATACCTGACCATGAATCTTTAAAGTAAACTGGATCGCGCACGAACATATTTCATTCACTCAAAAGTAACCTGTAATCTCATGTCTTCAGGCTCATTTTTCTTTATAACATCTCAGAACGAGCCGAGTGAGAGTGCTTGAAAGTAGTACTTTGTCCTTGTCTAACACGTTGCAACATGGTGTAGTGTGTCCATGAAACAATACGATGTCACGGGCTTTTGAACAAAGATTCTGACGAAAGCAGTCCAATTTACGCAGCAACAGTAGTGTAAGAATCTTAAACACATGTTTTCAAATCTTTTGCGCACTATGAAAGTAGAACGTAATAATGGCTAGCAGACAGTGAATGCAGACAGCTGTGTTGTGCCGGCTTAGAATTTACACCACCCCAACTCTTCCCACGGGTATCGTAAGAGGCGACTAAGGGATATCCACCGGGGGCGGACAGCAACGCCCCTGCAGAACAATTCTACCACCGAACTACGATCCTCAACCCGCATGCTCAGCGTGGGGATTATGGGCACTACCCCCATGTGATAAAAGTCAATAAGGTGCTTATTAGGGGGAGGCCTGCGTTCAGTAGTGGACCAATACAGGCTGTTGAGGTTGAGGTTGAGGACAGTGAATACTGCTACAACCTAGTAGAAACTTAATTATCAAATTATAATGTTATATTAAAGTATCATTTTCCAAAAGAACAAGTTTCTGTTACCAACACATCACAGTTTCATTAGAATTTATAAAAAGTACTTTGAGGCCTCTCACTCGGCTCGTTTTTATGAAACACTGCACAGTCCAGGTTAGGTATAAGTTCCTGTCAGGTACCTTACCTGACAAAAAAGACGCGATAAAGAAGCGATCCTATTTGTCAGCTGGAAACTTAGCAACGTAGCACATTTCGGGTGGTAAAGCAGCCTTAGGCTGGACACTTTTCAAAAAAGGGTGTAATACCCTAATAGTAATACCCTAATAGGCACACCCATTTTTGAAAAGTGTCTCAATGAGATTCTATAATGCTAATGAACCATTAAATAATTCACAAAATTTTTATTCAGTCGTTAAGTGGTATAAAGATGCATAATAAATGCATTTTCAAGTTTCGCTCGTAATTTGGTGTTAACGCTGGACGCAGTAGACGCCATATTGCTCTGTGGTCATGACGTCAGATGGCTGTGCAAACAAATGCAGTGATATTTTGTATTTTATAGGTAAGTACGCTGATAGTTGACAGTTGACACTTCTAAGTTTACATAGCCGTATGACGTAGGTATTAACATGGCGACTACCTACTATTTTGGTTATATGAAACGGATTAAAAAAGCTATAACCTTTAATTTGAATTTTAAAACTTAATATGCTATTTTATGAACTAAATCTTACGTTTTCCGACTGCTTTTTGCGTAAGCTATCTCAATAATATATTAATAGAATTTTTCTCATAACGAGTTAAATACCCTATTATCACAGAAAGCTGCGCCACAGAGGTCGTCAAAGAGTAGGAATAGAATAAACAACAAATAACTACCTTAATCATTTCGGTTTGAGCGTTACTGAGGTAGGTTTTTATTTAATTTGCGGATTTTTATGGAACGATTTTTTCCATGTTTAGAAACTGGCTAGGGACTTCTAATTTGGTTCAACGGCAACACAGGTTCCAAGTTTGTTCATTCTTCATTCCGTTCATTCGTCAAATCGTCCGTCGCCAAAAATCGAATTGACCGAAGTATAGAAAATAGAAATGGCATCGCCTTTGCTGAAAAAAGCTATTTTTTCAAATCCAGTGTCTGTAAGAAAGACTCTTGGAATATTTTGCAATGCTTCTAGAAACCGTAAGGATTTCTATCCTATAATTTTGTTGTTGATTTAGGTTCATCCTCTCGCAATCGCCCAGTCGCGAATGTTTTGATTGTTACGTCACTCTGTTGCAGATTGGAATTATCAATATAAACCTGGCCCTTACCCCAATACCCCGCAAGAAATAGCAGCGGCGGCCAAAAAATATGGATTGACCATTGAGGAATATAAACCATACCCAGAGGACATGGGTTATGGTGACTATCCAAAACTTCCAGAAATTGGTGCGGATTCAAAGGATGATAACTATCCGTGGGATTTCCCAGAGCTGAAGAGGAACTTTAACGAACCGGTGAGATGCTAGAGTACACAAGGCACAGTGCAACCTGCATAAATGAATAGGTTGCAAAGATCCAAACTTTCGCATTAATAATATTAGTGTGTACCTTAAGTTGTTCTAATCAGTAATTTTCTTTTTAGATTCATGCCAGGGCTGAAATATTTGGAGGTGATCGTTATGACCCTTCGATGAAACCCAGGTTCTCAGTGTTATATCAGACAGTTTTTCTGTTCAGTGTACTTGGTGGTTTTACTGCCCTTTTCTTGTATCTAGAAGATTACAAAGTTGGAAGACCTGTGTTAGCCAAACAAATGCCTGGGCAGGGAAAGCACTTCCATTTCTGTCCAGTTTAAATTTGTTCTCCAAATTATTTAGCAATGCAGAATAAAAGTTTGTTGAAATAAAAAAATTATTTGATCTACATACCAGAATTTTTATTACTTATAGCTTATTTATAATAAGTAAAATAATGCTGGACAATTCAAACACCATTATCTAGCCCCAAGCTAAGCAGTATTGGTGGGTATTAGATATCTGTTATGCTTAATACAATATGTACATTACTTAAAAAAAAAAATAGATACCTATTTTTATGTGCATGTGGACTGAGAGCTCACTTTTGAAATCTTTGCAAATTGAATAGAAAATAGTCACAGATTTGGTAAAAATTAATAAATTTTTACCAAATCTGTGACTATTTCAACTTGAAGCAACGGTTCATCAATTTGTAAAACTTAAAGCCAGTAGGTATAACCCCTAGACTAGAGCTCTCAGTCCACACGCTTGAAGAATATGTATACCATATATCTCAGAAATTACTATGTTTTTAATTTTAGGATTTTCAACGAATGTTCAATGGCTATTCAGAAGTTTTTAACTCGCTAGAAGACACTACCTGCTACAAAAATGAGACATCACGATCACATCTCTCCATAATATTGTCAACCAGGCTCTTCAGTACATTCTTTGGATTTTACATAATTTATAATCTATAGGTATTATGGCCCAGTAGACTTAATAATTGACTAGGGTAGGGACTGTTTTTATTGTATTGGAATAAAAGGCTCTTTATTTTTTTTTACTATTTTCACTATTTAAGGCATTCGACATATTATAATTGCCTAACTCTTGGTAGCTAATAACTACCTAACTTTTGTTAGGTTGTTATACAATTGACTAGGGATTGTTTTCATGAATTAGGAATAAAAGGCTCTTTATTTTTATATTACTTATTTATTACTATCTAACTAAGGCATTATAATCAATCCGAAGGGACTTTTGCCAACCGAATGCATCATTTTGTGGCATAGAAAAATATATAGGTAGAGAGAGACAACCCGCGCCACAGGTCAGTCCTAAAAAACTAAAAATCATGTCCACCCTACATTATTTACTTACATACAAAAAATTTCTCCTAAAGTATGGCATGTAGAATGACGGATGATACGTCAACTTTTTGTCACATTGGCCTAACTTGATTTATCCTTGGAGGCACAGATGTCATCTGTGCTTGAACCAAGGCCGAAAATATAGAGCTCTCAGATTGAAAATTATATTCTCTATAACTTCTAAACTGTTAAATTTTAAGTCATTATTTCTTTCTTACAAAAGCACACAGGTGCTAAACTACAAGTAATGAAAGTCAAATAACCTGTGGATGTATTAAAAGGTATGTTTTGAACATTTATATGTAGTATTGATGTAGTAATTTCTGAGATATTATGATATACCTACCTATTCTTCAAGCGATTGGACTGAGAGCTCTCTAGTCTAGGGGTAATAGAGCCTTTAATTTAAGTTTAACAAATTGATGAACTTCATATTTTACAATTTAACTGAAACCCTTTGTTTTGTTTAAATCCAGGGCCAGGAATCACACCTGATTATTATTATTATTTGTTGCCACTAGTACCATTAACAGTTACATGATGGAACTACTGTTTTTTTTAGTCACTACTTTCAATGACATGTTTTGTGGCATTTTAAGCAGGAATTAGAATTTTGAAACAAATTACCATAAGAACTCTGTAAATACAGGACATTCGTTCAGCCAGTAACAGTAAAATTAGAGCTTATACCATACAGAAAGTAGATCAAACCCTATGTACTATTTCTATGCATGTTAGAATTCGAAATTACTATACAATTATTCTTAAGGTGCTAATTTATACTTAGCTATTTGTATATGCTTGTAAAATATTCATCTTCCAAGTCATAAAGATCAGCTGCAATATCATCCCTCAGAGACATTAGTTTTTGGTCACACTCTTGTTGCTTTGTACGGAAAAGTTTAGAGTTTTGTGCTATAGCTTCATTTACAGATGGGAAGTCATTGAGAATCAGGTATTGCTTGATATCGGACACTAATTTCATTAGGGACTCTCCTGCTCTTACTGAAAAAGAGAAAAAAACATATTTTTAATTCTTTCCTTGCCCATGATGCACATGCACATGTTCTTGCTCCTGGAGCTGTGACCCAAAGGCGAGCTCTGTCTGGGCAGTGAATAAGGATCAATTAACTACACATATTATTCCAAAAACATAAAAATAAAATATTTTACATCTACTACACTACAGTGTAGGTCTTGCTTGTCTAAAACTTATTAATAGAACAGAAGTATTAGAGTATCGGAAGCACAGTTTTTTTACCAATATTAGCAGCTCTGACTTGCATTTCAAATGTATCCTGCTCTATTTGAGTCATTCTGTTCAGCTGAGATTCGTTTTCTAATTTCGCAAGTTTAATAATCTCTGAAAAAGAAACATGTAAGATCAAGCACAATATTTTTTCCTCTTCAGAGGAGCCTTCAAAATGACCATACCTGGAAGATTTTTTTCATACCTTCAAAGTTTTCCAGCATACTTTTAACATCTTCTTTAAGGCGCGTTGTATAAGATTTTAGCAAGGCTTCTTTATTTTGTGGAAGATTTCGTTGCATTTTAGAAACTTACAAGCGTAAAATCGTCTGAATTTCAAAAATAACAATTCATTGAAACATCGATTGTACGATGACTCAATGAATAAAGTACCTAGTATTTAGTGTGGATCCTTTATCTGCTGTTTTGGTTGAAGCCGTTCGTGTTTATTTAATTAGAGAGAAAGGAAAA
This sequence comes from Eupithecia subumbrata, assembly GCA_949316285.1. Lineage (NCBI taxonomy): Eukaryota > Metazoa > Arthropoda > Insecta > Lepidoptera > Geometridae > Eupithecia > Eupithecia subumbrata. The sequence goes on from OX438648.1 coordinate 4,496,905, forward strand.
AATAATGTATTAATATGATCGCAACAACAACATCACACTCTCACACACAGATGTATTTTATGAAGTATGCAGTGTTGCCACTGTTGCCAGATCGAATTTGACAAAATCAGTAGAAAGACAAGTAAAAAATCAGTAGCTTGAAGAAAAAATCAGTAGATTTTGAAAATAATACAAATTTCTAGCTTCCGACACGAAAGTGCCTAGCAAGTGGACATCGTTACGTTTTTTGTACCTACCATTATAGTTCCCTATCGGATGAACCGATTATGGTCCAGTTTTATTTTATTTTTATACAGCGTGTGTGTTTTACTTTTCAATGATGGCATTCACCAGTCCCCAAGTTGCGAAGTAAAATATTCATGACTTTCGAATTTTGAAAAACTAGGTGGTAGTTAAGTAGTTATGTAAGAAACTTCTTGCATTGATATGAAAACATTGATCAAAGCAACTCATTTTAAAATACCTTACATAAGTACTGTAGTTACCTACGATAGTTTTTCGTTGTTCCTATTATACATACATATATATATTTATATATATATATATACAAAAAAAGTATTTTTATCAGTAAAAGAGAGGTTAATTTTTTTAAAAATTAAGAATAAAATTACATGAATTTGGCGCAATAATCGAATGATCACCAAGTGAAATTGAATTTTTAATTTGTTTTATCGTTACAAGGCCTTATGGATCTCTCTGAGGGAAAGCTGGTAGATTTCTCGAATTTTATAAAATAAATCAGTAGACTGTTCAAAAATTAAGTACTTCTATCTACCTATAGAACGTATAATAATCCATCTACGAGATCTACTGCTAAATCAGTAGATCTGACAACGCTTTTGCTGCAAAAGTTTATCGAACGAACGAACGGACCGACAAATCAATCGAAAACGAATGAGAAACACTTCTTATTTATTCTAAGGGGACACAGATGTTTACAGAAGTAGGAGGAACGAACGAACAAAGCAAACTCTTAATTTTTTTTCATATTTGTCAGTATTGTGACGAATCGTTGGTGATCATTGGCTTGTGAAGTGACACTGACAAGTGACAGCTTATGAGCATACTTAGTAGAGACGAGGCCATTGGCGCTCGGAAAGACCTCTCAAAAACACGTAGATTTCAACTGTCACTGTCAGTGTATCCGATCACTCATTTTGTTCAAAGCGCCAGAATTCAAATTAAAGAAATGGTACAAAGAGAAAATATTACAAAATGGTACCTATTTCTTTACAGATATTATTATAATGATAAAATATTCATGACAAATGTTCTTAAATATTAATTTACATACTTACTTCACCCAATTCTACTGAGTACGCTATAGCATATTCATTAAATAGAACTAATTTGTTTTAATATTTGAATTTGAGCGGCTAACAAGTAGGAAGTCAAGTTTTATTGAAGGTAGTTTAATTAATATTGATTTTTTTTTGAAAACTTTATTGTATACCACAACATACCTCCTACACAACCTACCTACCTACACTTTTTTAAACTTTATGATATTTATTGCTAAACAAATTTCCAATTATAGCCCACTTACACGCTCAAGTCCTTTCGAAAATTTTTCGACGTAACAGGAAGTGACATTCAGGACGACGAAGAGAACCGAAGCGACGACTGCAGCCGAGTTGAGCCGAGGTGCGGTTCGGACAATCGTGTGTACCGCGCGCTCGCGCATCGTGTCACTGGAGCGAGCGAGACACATCAGTTTTCTGCGGCCTCACCGAAGATGACGCGAGGCGCTCTTCGGAAAAATCGTGCTTTCTGTGTCCCGCTCAATCGCGCAGCGTATCACTGGAGCTAAATAGCTGGATACAAATATACATATGGCACAATCTGTTCTCGAAACACACACTGTGCGTGCCGAGAGGCGAGGGGCGAGAGTGTGCCGAGAGGCGAGGGGCGAGAGTGTGCCACGACTGCCACGAAGAGAAGTGTGGTGATGGCTGGCGGCGGCGGCGGGGCGGTGCCGCTCTTCGCCTCATAATCTGCATATATCGTACGCCTACTTCTAATGTTAATATCTTTTTATCAAAACTTGACAACTTGTTATATATGCTGCGAAACAAAAGAAATAAAAAGATAGTCATACTGGGTGATTTTAATATAAATATAATCAAGAAAAGCTCTGCTACAGACCGACTAAAAGAAATATTTCAAAGCTATGATTATTCTATGCATATAAATGAACCTACAAGACTAAAATCATGTTTGGACCTTATAGCTAGTAATGTAAAATCCGCAGTAGGAACAGTCTATAAACTAGGTCTCTCGGACCACGACACGGGTCAGACGCTTCACTTGAATATTGACAATAAACAAATCCCATTACAAAGCTGGTACGTATGGAAGCGTGACTACAATATGGATAATGTAAGGAAATTTAGAGAATGTCTATGTAATTTGACTTGGGCTGAAGTGTACGAAGAGGTAGAATTCAACTACGCATTTAATAACTTCTATGACATGTACGTACTGTTATATGAATTATGCTTTCCTCGAAATAAAATCAAGGTAAATAACAGGCCGAGAAAATGTAAATGGATAACAAATGGTATAAAAAGATCATGTGCGACGAAAAGACAGTTGAGATTCTCGTATTATAAAAAAAGAAATGACATACAAAAATCTAAATATGCAAACTACAGTAAGTTACTTAAAAAAGTAATTTCACAATCACAAAAATTAGTTAATTCAAATTATATTGCGAACTCTAAAAATAAATGTAAGGCTTCGTGGAATATAATAAAAAATAATAAAAATCTATTGAATCCAGTAAACTCTGACATCAAAATTAAAAATAACGGTCACATTATTCATGAGCCCAACAGTATAGCTGACATTTTTAATAAATTCTACACTAGTTTGACATCTAATAATTCAAATAATAATGACATTAAAATTCCTTCACAAATTAAATCTATGTTCCTTAACCCTTGTGACAATATAGAAATACACAAAATTATAAAATCGTTAAAAACTACTGAATCCGTAGGGTACGATGGTATATCCACCAAAATCATTAAAAATTGTTCAGCAGAAATTGTAGAAGTTTTAACTTATTTGATAAATTTATCATTTCAAGTAGGGCAATTCCCAATAAAACTCAAAAACTCAATAGTAAAACCGATTTTCAAAAAAAATGACCCAACTGACATAAATAACTATCGCCCTATAACACTCATACCAATATTCTCTAAAATCTTTGAAAGAGTTATGCACTACAGGATCACTAATTATCTAAATAAATATAATATAATAAAACGTAATCAGAACGGATTTCAGAAAGGTAAATCGACTACTTTGGCAGCTTTTAATCTAATTAAAGCCATACTTGAGAATGTTGACCGTAATAAGTTTGTCTCTGCAGTGTTCTTTGATATGAGCAAGGCATTTGACTATGTTTGTCATGAGAGACTTTTAGCAAAGTGTGAGCTGTGTGGTATTCGTGGGCTTGCTTATGATTGGATCAAAAGCTACCTAGAAAAACGGACACAATGCGTAGAAGTAAGAAAATTGAATGACAAAAATGAGCTTACTGAATTCAGGTCACCTTTTAGACATAATGCACTCGGTGTGCCTCAAGGCAGTGTTCTTGGACCACTTTTGTTTCTAATATACATTAATGATTTACCTGACATCACTAAAAATCATTGTACACTGTTTGCCGACGATGTCTCCATAGTGGTAACAAATGACAATGAATCAGAACACATACATGACTTAAATAACACAGTCGGTCGTTGTATTGACTGGTTAAGTAAAAATAACCTACAAGTAAACTTAACAAAAACAAAGTACATTAAATTTTATAATAGAAAACCAAAAGGAAATGCATTTAAGGTAACTTATCAAAATGAAGAGATACATGAAAGTGATACGATCTTATTCCTTGGTCTGAAATTAGACAATGTATGCTCATGGGTACCGCACATTGAGCATATTAAATCAAAAGTAAATAGTTTCATTTACGCTTTATGGAATATTGCAAACATAACTGATCACAAAACTGCCCTACTAGCGTATCACGGTTATGTAGCATCCCTTCTTAGATAGAATGTTATTATATGGGGTAACGCAGTTAATGTCAAGGCTTTATTTATAGCGCAAAAAAAATGCCTACGTGCAATATTCCACAGACCCCCGTGGGAACCTTGCACACCAATATTTAAAAAACATAAAATCCTGACTTTGCCGTGCTTGTATATTTTAGAGATGTGTAAATTTGTCAAATCACATAAAGAATTATTTGAAACTTTTGAACAGGTATATAAATTTAGTTCTAGGCATAAAGATCGATTAGCAATACCCGCAAAAAAAACGCAATTGTATAGTCGTAACTGTTACAACATGGATGTCAAAATTTATAACAAATTGCCAAACAATGTAAAAGAACTGAAGGGTCCCTTATTCAACAGAAAGTTGTTTAATTTATTTGTTGAACATTGTTTTTATTCTGTGGAAGATTACCTTAATTTTAAGTTTTGACCTAGTGAGATCAGCAGACAATTTATTAAGATTTGCGTTTATATAATCCATTTAATTCAATGACATCTAATTTTAATGTTTATGATTTGTATAACTAGTTAAGTAGTATTTACTCCTAAAATATTCACGTGCCTGTACTCGGGCGAGATATGCAGCTCTACTGTATTATTCCACCAATGTTTTTGTACCATGTCTTGTGTGAATAAATGTTACTGAATTACTGAATTACTGAATTACTGAATTACTCATTCGTGGTACCACAGTGTGCTGACTCTTTAAGCCAATGAGTGCCTCGTACAATCCTCTCCTCGCCAAAAATAAGTGTGCAACCCACCACTACCGCCACGCGAGTATAGGATAACATCCAATCCAGAAACTCAAGTCTGTAGACATCAAAACACTAGGTAGGTACCTACCTAACCTACCTATCTATCTGCTTACCTAAAGTCTGTTTCTTCAAACGCTGCAAATAATGTAAACAAAGTAATGTCACTATCCAAGTGACAAGACATTGATACAAAACCTTGTTTGAATATGGATCATTAGTAATAGTTCTTGCCCGTGGCTTTGCTTGAGCAGGAAATGTTCTAATTGAAAGCCGCAATTATCTGGACACACCGGTTTTACTATTTGTAAAGATGTATTATTTATTATTTATATCAAATGATGATAGCAGTTGGGACATTCCAGCTCCGCTGTATGTCTATCCGTCTGTCAGAGGCCTCTATCTCATGAACCGTAAGAGCTAGACAGTTGACACTTTCACAAAACGTGTATTTCTCTTGCCGCTATAACAGCAAATAAAATCAATATTAAAATTAAAAGGGGCTCCCATACAAAAGACACGATTTTTTTGCTATTTTGCTCTAAGATTGTCGAGGCTGTATCTCTTGAACCATAATACGTAGACACATAAAACTTTCTATAGGTAACAGTTCAACTTTAATACCCACAAATACTAAAAATTTAATAAAAGCAAAAAACAACAACACAAACACAATAAAATAACCTCAATCAAAAATGTGCAGTACCCGTAGAAAGAGGCAGTACCCATGCAACTTGAGGGGCGGTGCCCAACTTTCCCCATAATGTGACCAGTGTCGCTAAATAATTACCCATAAAATATGTTTGTTATTTATTATCTTTGTGAAAAACCAAAGTATTAGACTCAAAATATGCCAGAATCATCTTTTATTTAAACTTTGACAAATCTCGAGTAGAATAAAAAAATATAGATTTTTTTATAACGAACGTCATTGTTACCTACTACAATGGTGGTAAATTTTGTACCTACTGGTATCCCCTGTGTTGATATTATTTGCAGCTTAAACGAGATCGAGTATAAGTTTGCTACTTAGGTACTATCGTTTAAATTCAAACTTCAATCAAACATTCGAAAAATGAATTTGATAAAACTCACTAAGTCCACCATTCCATTCACTGCGAAAGAAAAGTTAAAGAAATAGACAAGAGAAAAGAAGAGAAAATGTAGGTTACCATTGATAGACGTAGAGCAAGTTTCTACTTTTTACTGAACGTGTCCTACTGATGAACCTTTATCTAACCTGTAGCCTAATTACATAGCGTTAAGTGGAAATACACGCTGGCTAGCGGCCATTTTGCGTGCTTATGTGGCGCGCCACATAAGCACGTGCGCGTTTATTTCATTAAGCTGATTGGCTAAATAACTGAATGAACCCTAAATAAATCACTCTCTTATGTCAAATCGCGTGTAAATACTGTCAAAAACCTGCCTAGCGCGTGTAGTTAGCAAATTTCACGCGAGTAGTTGCCGTGTGCGTTTATTTGCTGCCTAAAAGTACTCCGGCAGTGGAAATTGGTGCAAAAATTTATCGGGGTCGATTTGTAGGCGGATAAAATTAACGCTCAAACAAATATGGCCGCATCGCAATTCATCGCATGAGCTATCGATATAGGTAGATAGGTACACACGTGTGTGACAAAGTCATAAATTTCCTTGTGCTTTCAATTCAATTCGTTTATTTTTATGTTATTTGTTTGTTCATTTATTTATTCTGTTCGTATTTCCTTTGTGCATACGATTCTTAAAATTACTGAGTTATCATCTTGTCTTGTAGGTATTTTATAAGGTAAGATACATAATTATTTGTAAAATCAACGAAACAAGTTGTTACTCATCGTTATTTACTTGTGTTGAAGTGATGATGTCCATAAAACTCTTTATGTAGGTAGATAATTACCTTTTTTATTTATTTATTTATTTATATAGGGCATCCAACATCTAAAGGATTCAAGACAGTAGGTACACACACATGGGTAGGTACTATATTTTTCAATTATTGTTCGTTTCACAGTATGGATTACGCCCTCATTGAAATGTGGCGACGGCGGCGTAGGGCCAGAAGCGACCAAAGGCGTTTGGAACTTAGAACTATACGAGATCAAACCAACCCTTTTGAGATCCCAGAGGTTGAATTTATTTCGCTCTTTAGAGCCAACAAAGCGATGGTACTGTATATTACCGAGCAGCTTAAAAATGACCTCGAGCCTCGCCGCGCAGGAAGGGTGCCAGTACATTTAAAAGTGAGTTTCCCCAGTAAACTTTCCAATCAGTCCAATCAATCCATCCAATAGTTAAATACCCACCTTTGTCTGCCGCAAAACCTTCTGCTTATGATGATATATAAATTAATCTATAAAGCGCGTCACACACGGTGAACATGCTATAATATTTTATCTTAAGATGCCCTAATATAAAATATTATAGTATCTTAGGTTATGACACACGGCTAAGATACGATAATATAAAAAAATCTGTATAATTCCTTACGAGTCTGCGTTGGTGCCACACGTATTCCTTGTATACGAAATATATATTTCCATATTTGCGTATTCGCTCGGTATCTTAAGATACTGAAGATAAAATATAAATTAACTTCGTCGTGTGTGATGGTTCATAGGATTTCTATGGTGAGCGATATTCTAAAATATGCTCTAAGATAATATATATTTTATATTATCTTCACCGTGTGTGACGCGCTTAAAGGTCTACTTGCTAGTCAAGAAAGGTCCCATGGGATATGATGCCCATGGCGTCCGCTAAGTGACTAATAACGACTCCAATTCACACATAACACACACATGGGGTACATAAGTAACTAAGGGTAGTTAACCATGGCACAGATATTATAATACTATACACCATGGGTACCTACCCTCAAGATTATCATTTTCGTTCTTTTTACAGTATGGATTACATCCTCATTGAAATGCGGCGATGCGGCGTAGGGCCAGAGCAAGCGAACAAAGGCGTTTGGAACGTCGAGCTTCATATCGAGAGATCATAGCTACCCTTTTGAGCTCCGGAATTTGTTTTGCTCCTTAGAGCCAACAAAGTGATGGTAATATTATCTTACCGAAAAGCTTGAAAATGACCTAAAGCGTAACCGCGCAGGAGGAGTGCCAACACAATTTATATGTGAGTTTACTATGGTTTACTATGTAGGGATTATTTTATTTTCAAAATTTCACAGCTATTTTATATATATAAGTTATTTACATACCTACTAAACATGCTGTCACAGACCAGCGCATGAACCTATGGTGTGGTCCAATAACAGGTTTCGGCAGACTACTACAATAAAATAACAAACCTTCGGTCTAGTCTAAAGGTCTCATTCAGAAATATATCACTGCTTATTTACCTAATACTAAAAACATTAAAGTACCTTACAATTATAATGATGCCTTATTATGATACCTCACAGGTCCAGCGAGGAACAGGCCAGAATAGTATACAGTAGAATAGTAATAGCACTCAGTGAAGGATGAATAAATAACAGAGATGAATAAGTGGTTCTTTGAATTAGGACACCTACAGAGAATAAATTTCCTTCATCTTATGTTTTCAGATGGATGTTTTCAGCCCAAGTGGAGTATGTTTCGAGGCAAAGAAGCATGTAATTGTTGTAATGTGCTCGGTGCTCGGCTATAGACTGCACATATGAGACTGTGAATATAAAAAGAGAAAGGGTTAAAGTAAGGTTGAGTGGGGTAATTCCACATCCAATAGGCTGCAATAAAGGAAGTGACATCGAGAACTTTAACCAAAAACCATTACCGAACCGGTATTTTTTTAAATAAATGTATCAGAAAGTTGGTGATTTTAGCAATCGATTTTTTTTTGTGGGAGTAAGTAGAATCATAGTAGAATCATGGGCTCAATAAAGAGTTGCCAAAGAAACTGCGATTATTATTATTATTTAAACTTAAAGAAGAAGCTTTGTATCAGCAAAAGTATCGTCATCCAAACAATTGAAAGCTGCAATCAATCAAGAGAGATACAGAATTCAAAAGTACTATACTCAATTATCGAACAGGTAAATGCAATTAAATCAAACTATATGATTTCGATAAAATATTTAGAACAGTATTTACAAATTTTATTATGTTGTGTTGTGATTTATTGTGTATTCTTATTCTTAAAAACTTTCTAATCTGAAGCTGTGAGATTTTATGTCTATTTACTTTAATTATAAGAGAGACTGATTATGTTTTGGTAACTGTTATTTTATTGTAGAGTATAAATTGTACTTATTGTAGTTTTAAAAAAACTATTTTAATCTGAAGCTGTGATTTTATTGTTGTTGAATTTTAGAAATATTTTTTTATACATTTGCCGTTGTGATTATGACTGAATAGACATATTTGAAATAGGTACATCTTTAATTTTTATATTTACACAATGTTTCTTGGAGCGCGGTGAAACTCAAATATTCAGTTATTTTATTGCTTAAAAATTATTGGAGTGTTGTGGAATCAATGAGTATGAACTTTAAATTATTGAGAACAATGGGTTTTGGAGCGCAGTGGAACTACCCCTTTGTAAAACTTACACTGATCAAAAAGAAATCAATCAAATTGATACATTTTAATTAGGTACTTCTTGTTAGATCAGGAGTACCTTTAGACAGGTAATACATAGATTATTATATCCACACACCACTAGTATGATATACATTTACAAATCACTGAAGTTTCGGAATTCGAATGACCATATATTATTTCCTCTTTATTGGGTATGTGTCCTCTAGATTTAGAGGCAGCTTATTTAATCCATAAAGATTAGTTGAGCAAACAATCTAGAGGCACTTGAGCAAACAATCTAGAGGCAGCTCATTTAATACACATACATTAGTCGAGCAAACAATCTAGAGGCAGATCAACTAATCCGTATAGATTAGTTGAGCAACCAATCTAGAGGCAGCTTATTTAATACACATACATTAGTTGAGCAAACAATCTAGAGGCAGCTCAAGTAATCCGTATAGATTAGTTGAGCAAACGATCTAGAGGCAGCTTATTTAATACACATACATTAGTCGAGCAAACAATCTAGAGGCAGCTCAACTAATCCATATAGCTAAGTTGAGTAAACAATCTAGAGGCAGTTCAACTAATCCATATAACTAAGTTGAGCAAACAATCTAGAGGCAGCTCAACAAATCCATATAGCTAAGTTGAGTAAACAATCAAGAGGCAGCTCAACTAATCTATGTAGGTAAATTGAGTAAACAATCTAGAGGCAGCTCAACTAATCCATATAGATAAGTTGAGCAAACAATCTAGAGGCAGCTCAACTAATCCATACAGCATACCGATTGTTAGCTCAACTTATCTATATGGATTAGTTGAGCTGCCTCTAGATTGTTTGCTCAACTTATCTATATGGATTAGTTGAGCTGCCTCTAGATTGTTTACTCAATTTACCTATATGGATTAGTTGAGCTGCCTCTAGATTGTTTACTCAACTTAGCTATATGGATTTGTTGAGCTGCTTCTAGATTGTTTGCTCAACTTAGCTATATGGATTAGTTGAGCTGCCTCTAGATTGGTTGCTCAACTTATCTATATGGATTAGTTGAGCTGCCTCTAGATTGTTTACTCAACTTATCTATATGGATTAAATAAGCTGCCTCTAGATTGTTTACTCAACTTAGCTATATGGATTAGTTGAGCTGCCTCTAGATTGTTAGCTCAACTTATCTACATGGATTAGTTGAGCTGCCTCTAGATTGTTTACTCAACTTACCTATATGGATTAGTTGAGCCGCCTCTAGATTGTTTACTCAACTTAGCTATATGGATTAGTTGAGCTGCCTCTAGATTGTTTGCTCAACTTAGCTATATGGATTAGTTGAGCTGCCTCTAGATTATTTGCTCAACTTAGCTATATGGATTTGTTGAGCTGCTTCTAGATTGTTTGCTCAACTTAGCTATATGGATTAGTTGAGCTGCCTCTAGATTGGTTGCTCAACTTATCTATATGGATTAGTTGAGCTGCCTCTAGATTGTTTACTCAACTTATCTACATGGATTAGTTGAGCTGCCTCTAGATTGGTTGCTCAACTTATCTACATGGATTAGTTGAGCTGCCTCTAGATTGTTTACTCAACTTACCTATATGGATTAGTTGAGCCGCCTCTAGATTGTTTACTCAACTTACCTATATGGATTAGTTGAGCCGCCTCTAGATTGTTTACTCAACTTAGCTATATGGATTAGTTGAGCTGCCTCTAGATTGTTTGCTCAACTTAGCTATATGGATTAGTTGAGCTGCCTCTAGATTGTTTGCTCAACTTATCCACCTACCTACCTATTAAAGCGCAGGACCAACAGCTTAACGTGCTTTCTGAGGCACGGAACAACGTAGTACTTACTTAGGCCCGTTAAGTTTGGGTTGACAAATCCAACGGGATTTGTTTGTCTTCACAAGTAGGTAGGTTAGGTTCCTACTAACCTACTTTGGTTCTAGAAGATGAAAAATCTTATTTTCAACCTTACGCTAATGAAATAGAGATTATATTACAATACTTAAAATGCAAAGGGTTACTGTGTTACAGTGTTGGAAAGGGTAACCCCAAACGACCGGGTTATCAAAACTATGGAGTACTCAAAACCCTTTCAAAGCGTAACCCATTCGACTGGGTTTTGAAGGGGTTACCCCTAAAAGCGGATTATTCATTGAAAGGGTAACTTATGGACAGGGTTTTAAAACAACCGCTTCGAAAAACCCTATCGAAAACCCCTTCAACTCAATCAAGAACTACCAGTCACACTGATTCAGAAAAAGTTTTTGTTTTTATAAAGCGTAAGCCTCACACTTTGGCAAATTTCTATAATATTATGAAATAGGTATTATTGTATCCAGATTTTGCACGCCGCAACGGTAGAAATACATTGTGTCGTATCTAAACATATACATAATATATCTATGTACCTTATTTACATGTATTTGATCAATAAATTTTACTTTACTTTACTTGTCATATCAATCATCTCACAGCTAAAAAACCTATTTTATGCATGGTGATACCCTAGTTTCCATAGGGACATTAAGGTAATACATATTTAAAGACCATTGATAAGTTATATTATGAAGATTATAGGAGGTAGGTAAATATTTTGTATAGATAAAGGAATGAGAGTAGAGTCCTATACCTTCACTTGCCTGTTGTTATAATGGAATTATTGTTTACATCATAATGGAATGGACAGGCACAGGATAGATATTTGAGGATGTTTAAGGTAGGTAAGACATGCGGAAACCATACATTATACCTTACATTGGTGAAACTATGTTATGAAAATTGCACCAAACTTTAGTAGGAAGTTTTATCAAAAAAAAGAACATTTCCTTTAAAAAATGTATTCAAAAGCTGTAACACATTATAATACCTAGCAAGTTATCAACACCATGACTGTAGACACAATAATAAGACCCCAGGTTATGTGTCTCAAAATGTTATGTTATTTGAGTTTTTCCAAGTTTGATAAATATCTGAAGATATGTTTACACGTCATGTAGATGGTAGTGGTGTTTGCAATGTTATTAATCCAACAGTTCTGCTTTATTTCTGTGATAACCTGTACAGTGTGCAGTTTCTCATTTTGTTGAAAAAGGTTAGTTTGATAGTAAATTTCAGCAACCAAATATATTCAGATGCACTGTTTTGTTTAGCCATAGGTACATGTTACATCGATGCACAAGTTATTTGCACTGTTTTATTTCGTTCCTAGTCTGCGTTGAAGCTTTCTTAGCACTCGTTATTCGACTTTACTTTTGTGCACAGATTTGTGGATGGTAACAAATCACTCTTCGGTTGCCGGGTTTACGGGTTCTTTATCAATAGTAAACTTGATTAATATTTTCAATACTTTTTTATGATTATTTACTTGGTTTTTCTGCTAAAATATTTCAAAAACACTTTTTTCTTTTTGGTTGCTTTTGGATATGTTAGATAAAATAATAATATGTTGCCAGCAAACACACGAACAATTTTGCGATAAGAAATTTACGGAAATGATGCATGCAGGAAATTCTTGCTATAGTGTATAGTATTATAATATCTGTGCTATAGTGTATAAAATCTTAAGCTGGGTACTGACCTGCGATACGGGGCGTAATGAAACGTATTACACAGCGAGCGTTCGTGCAGTCATTACCTAAGGGAAAAAAGGCGCTCTGTGTCCAACCCCTCAATGCTCTGTATATTATGATACCTTTGTTAGTAGTAGACCGACAACATTTTAGATTTAGGTTCTCCAAACTTAATGAACAAGCGTGTGTTTCAGTGTTATCTGAAATCTTCCTGAAAACAGGCACGACACCGATTTGGTGAATCACTTATGTTGGTGCTTCCAATTTTACTTATGGTTTCTCTAATAAAACAAATAAACAAAGCCTATTATTTAGGAAACTTAATTCCGCGCGGACGAAGTTGCAGGCAACAGCTAGCTACCTACTGATAAATCTAATAAACCATACCTATTTATTTTTGGCAAGGATTTTGCTGGTTTTGATATCCATTGACATAATGTTAGTCAGTGTTTCTCTTTTATAGCAATAATACTGATAAATTATGTTATTCCTGTTTGCACCTTATTTAATATTAATAACGGGGTAGGTTGCATGATTCAATATTTGGCGGAAAAGCGCTACGTTGAACACAAAAAGCGCTAAGGTGGAAATACATTGCTTGCCTTATTGACTGACATATGTACCAATTGATGGAAAATGACATGTTGCTTTATTTGTCAATGTCAACAGTCAATTAAACTGGCAAGTGTGAGTCAACTCATACACGGCGGGTTCCCTACTATAGTATAAAAATTTCGCAAAAGAAACCCTAATAAACAAACAAAAGCCAACAGTACGCGGTCACCCATCTAAGTACTGACCGCACTGGACGTTGATTACCTTCAATGATCGGTATTCGGTACTCAACGTGACGGACGTTGGTCACTCCTCCAATGAGTTAAGTATTGGTATTGCGTTACGACCAGAATAATTTTTTTAGAAGTCGGGGAGTCATGGGTTACTTTTATCCGATTCAATCAATGTCCTAAGTGTTGTCACGGTTGCTGTGATATTTTTTTTTATTCATATCCATATTCATATCATTTATTGTGATTTTATGCACACAGGTATTGTTCTTAAGTATACATATTTGATTTTAGATTATATATAAAAAAATATTAAAAAAACTACAAGTTCAATTGAGTTAAGTTTTTTTTTCAATTAGTTCTTCATTTATTATACTACCCATTTCAACGATATGCTACATTAAAAATCGTAATTAAATCTATCAAAGTACTACGGAATTACGGATACTTGACTGCTCGTCGGTCACGATTATGTAAACATTTTTTTATGTTTTGTTCTTCTCCCAAAATTTGCTCAAATTGACCGCCTTTTCATCTAATGCATTCACAACACCACTGATTAAAAATAAATAAAAATTAAATTAAAAAAAAAAAGTTACCACCACCGCCTACATAAGAAAATCGTGCTGTGTTTGCATAGGGTGAGAAGGTGGCAAATTTAAGCAAATCTTTGAAAATATCAAACACCCGTGTTTATTTTATAATATACCTATACATATATTATTGATTATTATTTAATTGTTCATTGGCAAGAATAATACACATTCTGTGAAAATTTAATCTGTCTGCCTATTACGGTTCATGCGATACGGCTTGCTGACGGGTGGACAGACGGACTGACAGCGGAGGCTTTAGGCCGTTATGCATTACGTTTTCTGGCCTTTTTATCAAGGTCTAGAAAATATACATATTTGATTCTAATAGCAACGCAAGAAAGTTGATTTCAGCTTATACTTCTCCGACAGAGCGCTGTTTGTCTAATTTCTGCATTGAAATAAAGGGCATCTCTTTCTACACTATGCAAATGGAGCTTGACATCAGACCCACATAGATAGATAACGCACTACAAGTGTTAAATCTCTATTATTTATAAGGTCCCGTTTTCACCCCTTGGGTAACCCTAAAAATTACATTATTCGTTGGGCGAACAAAATCACCCGTTTGTTGCCATGATGCCAATGTGTCATGCATGTAGCATAGACACAGACGTGTGAGGGGCGAGACCGTAGAAAGAGTATGGTGAGACAGATCGCCATCTCTTTTCTTCTCAAGCTATATGCGTAAGGTTGTTTTCTCACTCGTGTGAAAGGTATGGCTTGTGCAGATTTTCTAGTCTATTCTAAGCTTGTCGTTTTGGGGTCTTGTAAAATGTGTACCGTGCGTAAGCGTATACGAATTGGGCAAGATGTAAAAGAAACACAACAAAAACGTCTAATGACGTTACTACCGACGCGACGGTCCATGGCCCGTAGCATTTTTCATTAGATTGGCTAGATTCTGTAACCTAGACAATGTCTTGTTTATTCTCACCTCGGACGAAGGAAATCACTACCCCGTCATAAGTCACTCATGACAATATACCTCATTGAAGTTGACAATACATACTGCAAGTACTTTGACAGCATCTTAATTTGACAATTGACACATTGATCTTTTATTCATTCATTCAATCATTCAATGAGTGAGAAAATGAACCAAATAAATAAGCGTGCTTATATAGCCTAAATAACGCGCACTAACGCGCGCAAACGCACGCAAACGCACGTACGTGCGTTTGCGTGCGTTTAGGCACGTGCGTTTATTAGTGTAATAAGCTTGCAGACATGGAGAATGATTAAACAGGATAATGCACAAATTAAAAGTCAAAATTCAAATCCATCAAAATCCAAATACAGACAAACTATTTGTAGCATGCGAAAGCGAGAAACCACTAAAGCACTAAATCATTCGAAGCGGATACAAAACTGGCGAATAAATCATTAAATCATTGGGAGTATACCAGATCAACTTGGGTGTGACTAGTGTACGGATCAAAGAATTTTCAAAATTAAAAAAAAAAAAAAAAGTTTTAGTTACCATTCCTATTGACGAATCAGTTAAACAAGTAATTCAACCTTATCGCAAAAAACCGATCCCATTGGAAGAAAAGGTGGAAAAGAAACTGAATGAGTTACTGAAGGACATAATAGAAGAAGTCAAAGGTTCTTCGAACTGGATTTCACCGATATTTCCTGTGCTCAAAGATAATGGAGAGATCCGGTTGTGTGTCGACATGCGACTTTTGCTTAGTCCCTTAGTCTTTAGTCGCATCTCGGCTGCGAGCTAACGCGGCTATCAAACGGGAGAATCAACCATTACCGATAATGGACCAACTGCTACCGAAAGTGAGAGAGGCTTCAGCAAATTTAATCTAAGATCTGCTTAGCTTTGGGCTAGATAATGCTGTGTAGATTGTCGAGAATAATTAAAAAAAAATTAGATATAATAAGATGCTTTTCATCACAATTAGCTAGATCCCGATTCAAGACGTATTACTAACTTCATAACCACCAACAAGGGAATCATTCGGTACAAAATATGATGTTTGGAATAACATGTGCGCCTGAAATTTTCATACATATTATACATATGATATATAATATACTAGCTGTACCCGCGACTTCGTTCGCGATTGCCATACCTGCCGACTAATTAAGTTCACATTTAACCACAGTTTCTCTCATATTATGATACGCCGCCGCCGTGCAAAAAAACTTGGATGCGCAGAATTGGACCTGTTACACTTTTAATATAAGAATATTTATTTAGGTACCTAGTTAAATAGTGTATAAATCGTGTGGGGTCTACGGCGGATAGCATGTTGTCATCTTCAATCCCATTATTTATCGACAATACTTTCAGCTACGACTCGGCCAGCGTTAGTGTTAAGAAGTGTCATACTCGTTTCACTTCTTACTCATGGTTCCGTTCAGCTGGGGCCCTATTCTGCTAAATTAATCGCTTCACTATGACAGGGACGTCACAGACGTCACGGAATGACACGTTTTGGTATTCTACCTTAGATGAAAGAAATTATGATGAATGCAGATGTAGAGACGCGCGTCAAGTTTGAAACTATTAATTTATCTCGCACGCACTATCTGGAGTTTTATTAATCTAAAGATTCTACGTAATGATTCTGCGACGATTCCATTGTCATAGTGAAGCCATTGTATTACAGAATTGGGCTCCTGATCCATTTGACTGGACCACTGTAATTTTTTTTCGCTATTAGGTAGGTACAGTTGATTGTGTACCACAGTCAAAAATATTTTTCTGTGGTCCAGTTAGTTTAATTGGACGACTTACTCCAACCAAACTTCGGTGGTACAGTTAACTGGACCAGCTAAACCACCAAATATCATGTTCATGAATATTGCATGGACCATTTGTACATTTTACTTTGCCTGAAATAGGCATTGACGCACTCATTAGTTAGGTTCCTACCTACTAAGGTAGAACCCTAACTAATGGGTGCGTCTTGGAATAATAAATGGATAGGAAGTTACCTACCCTTTATCTACTGATTTTTTTGTTTCAATGAACTGATTTTCTACTCGACTTTCTACTGATTTAGTCAAATTCGATCTTGCAACACTGTTTCTAATAAAAAGAATGCATGAAATCGGCGACGTGTTAATGAATTACAACTAAGAACACATTTTGACTTTTATCCCCTCTCCCAAGAGAACCGTGCCTACTGATATCCCAGATAAAATGCATCATTTGATTTCATTCTGTACTTTTGGCGTGATGCGCGAGAGGCGCAGGAATTTGACTATTATCCCCCTCCACGGGAACCTTACTGAATTCCGGTATAAAATGTATCTTTCCCCGTAGTATGAACTCAAATCGTGCCGACTTCCATTCGAATTCATTCAGTAGTTCCGTCGTGATGCGGGGTTAAATAATTATACTATTTCCTCTCTCCCAGGGGAACCTTACTGAATTCCAGGATATAATGTATCCCATGTCCTTCCTTGTAGTATGAACTCAAATCGTGCCAGGTTTCATTCCAACTCATTCCGCAGTTTCGGCGTGATGCGCGGTGAAGGAATCTTACTTTCATCCCCGCTCCCAGGGGAACCTTACTGAATTACAGGATAAAATTTATCTTTCCACGTATTATGAACTAATATCATGCCGAGTTGCATTCGAATTTATAAAGAAGTTCCGTCGTGATGCGCGGTTAAAGAATTTTACTTTCATCCTCTCTCCCAGGGGAACCGGATAAAATGTATCCCATGTCCTTCCTTGTAGTTTGAACTCAAATCATACCAATTCAGTCCAACTCATTCAGCAGTTCAGCGTGATGTGCGGTGAAGGAATTTTACTTTCATCCCTTCTCCCAGGGGAACCTTACATTTTTCATAATTCCAGGATAAATGTATCTTTCCTCGTACTCAAAGAGTATAACTCAAATTATGCCGAGTTTCATTCGAATTCATTCAGCAGTTCCGTCGTGATGCGCGGTTAAAGAATTTTACTTTCATCCTCTCTCCCAGGGGAACCTTACTGAATTGCGGGATCAAATGTATCCCATGTTCTTCCTTGTAGTATGAAATCAAATCGTGCTAGGTTTCATTCCAACTCATGCAGCACTTTCGGCGTGATGCGCGGTGAAGAAATTTTACTTTCATCCCTTCTCCCAGGGGAACCTGACTGAATTCCGGGATAAAAAGTATCCTATGTCCTTCCTCGTAATATGACCTAAAATCATGCCGAATTTCATTTCAATACCTTCAGTAGTTTCGGCGTGATGCGCGGTGAATAAATTTTACTTTCATCCCCTCTCCCAGGGGAACCTGACTGAATTCCGGGATAAAAAGTATCCTATGTCCTTCCTCGTAATATGACCTAAAATCATGCCGAATTTCATTTCAATACCTTCAGTAGTTTCAGCGTGATGCGCGTTTAAGAACAGACAGACAGACAGACAGACAGACAGACAGACAGACAGACATGAATGAAAAAAATTACAGTTTTGGCTTCAGTATCGATAATAGAGTGCCCTCCAAAAAAAAAATTCAAAATATCTTCAATGTACAGAATTGGACCTGTTACAGTTTTATTATAAGTATAGATATTTTCATACATATTATACAGTATTTGGCAAGGATGAAGAAGAACATAAAAAAAACCACAATGTTCTACTCAGACAAGAGAAAGGCATTTTCAGAGTCACTAAAGTTCATTTTTCAGGACATGAACTTCCTAAACTCGGTTTAAAGCCACTTCAAAAATATATTTCAACGATAAAAGACTGAAAGCTCCTGCAAATATAGGGTGTAGGCTCTTCAGGTGATTCTCTTAAGTTGTATTATGCGTCCTTTACGAGAATAATCCTTTTTACAAACTGTATACCTTGCAAGTTCTGCAATTAATTTAAATATGTTCTTATCTCACTTTTTAGAGGTGATGACATTATTAAAACTTTGCATTCGCACCACAACACAACACTACCTACTAACAAAAGACGCGCACTTACTCACCTTATTTGTACAAAAATGCGCTCTAGGCTTTGGGCCTTCGGGTTCCATGTTGCGACTCGAAAATCAGCATTGAAAATCAGCATCGATCAATGCGGATTCTGATGTCTAAATTAATGCTGATCATCAGCAGATGCTGTTGCTGATGCTGATATTCGCAACAACTTTGTTAAAGACTATGTTCAAGCAGTTACTGAGTGTGCTCGAGGACGAATCAGTGAAAGGTTATAAAATTTTCCAGAATGAGCTTTGCTTTCATGAAGACATACTTCTGAGAGGAACAAAGATGATACCTAGCGTATTACGCGAGAGAGTTCTGAAAGCTGAACATGGAGGCCACCCCGATATCGTTGCTATGAACGTAAGACTAAGAACGAAAGTATGGTGGCCAAAATGTGATAAGGACGCTGAGACCTTATGTAAAACTTGCAAAGGTTGCATCCTGGTGTCTGCTCCTAATCTGTGCTCCTAATGCACCTTGCCCATTAAAGAGAAGAGATTTGCCAACAGAACCATGGATTGATATAATAGTACAACTCATACAGTCACAGGAAAACATCAGCTGAATTGTTCTTTCGACAACAATATGCTAATAAGCTGCCGATGATCCAGGATTTCGCATATCATTCCGATGACCTAGAAATGAGCGACAAAGACTAAGTACAAAAAGAGAAAGGAAGAGAGGATGCGGACAGAAAACAGACACATAAGAGCAACAGACACCAGATTAGAAGTGGGTGACAAGGTATATGTTAAAAAATATTAAAAAACATGACAAGCTTAGTTTAAATTACGAACCTGATCCTCATACTGTCGAGGCAGCCAAGGATGGAGGCATAAGTCTTCGAAACGATGAAACTGGTCAACAGATCAGAAGAAACATATTACAAGAATAGAAGGTCAATGAAAGATACATGACCGTGAGACAGAGAAAGAACACGGCTCGAATTCCGATGAACACCAATTGAATGAAGATTAAAAGTCAAACATAATAAAAATTATTAAGATCATTTTGTAATTAGGTACTACAAAACAATATAATATCGATTAAAATGTTTTTTTTTAATTTATTAAAACAAGGGAGGGATGTAGTATACACAAGTATATACATTATAAGTAGATGCCTGAAGCATGAAGGCAATCTGTTGTTTCGGTGTGGCGTGGACGAAAGTCATCTTAAGTCCCTTGTGTCCGTGGCCGGTGATAAACGTTGCACGACACCAGCGAACCAATATTTAAATTACGTGTTAACAGTTGTTATTTCCCTCATCAAACGGGACAATAGTGTACACTACACCAGCTATTAGGCTTGAAATTCGTGCGAGTGACAAGTGCAAGTGTTAAGTGTATAGTAAAATCAGCGTGTAAACGCATAGGTAGGTACGCTGTTAAGTGGTAAGTGCAGGTAGCAAGTGCGAGTGCGAAGTGAAGTGTTTAGAAAAGGCCTATTACATTTCACGGTTTACCGTAACGGTGCGCCGTGGCGGCGGAAAGGACGTTCTATTTACACTGCACGGTCGCCGCCTTCCTAACTCAGTTGCCAGTCGAACGTAGTAGGAGTATGGCGCCTGTGCTCTCAAAATTTCAAAAAATTGGAATCGCCCTTGCCGCAACTGCGGCTGTAAATGTGAGAAGGAAGAAAAAAAGAAAATGTTGGATCAAGCAATATCTCCTTTTAAGAAACTAAATGTGTATTAAGAACATCTTTGACGACCTCCGTGGCGCAGCGGGCGAAGGTCCGCCTGTGACGCTGGAGGTTGCGGGTTCGATTCCCGCATCGGAACAAATTTGTGTACGATCTGCAGAAATTTGTTCCGTTGATCTGGGTGTTTTCTATCTATAATAAAAAATATCTATCTATGTAGTTAGTGTATTGTATTAAGTATATCAGTTATCTAGTACCCATAACACAAGCTCTGCTTAGCTTGGGGCTAGATAATGCTGTGTGAATTGTCCAGCATTATTTATTTAATATTTTTATTTATCTTGCATTCGTTAGAGTTAGAGGATTTTGTTTGTTCCATAAGTTAGGCATGTCTTTATATAGTTCTATAACATTGGATAATACATCTTTTTCCTTTTGGGAAGTCATTTTTGAAGCAAGGCTCGCTGATGCACGTCCGCTCACAACAAACGCCTCGCGCGACTGAGCGGCCGGTCTCTCGGTCAGCGATTACATTTGCCGGTGCACCGGCAATTAGGAAGTTAGGACGGCCGGGAGCGCACGGTCTTCCGTTATCGGCATCCTTTCTTCCTAACAGCGATTACACGTTCCGTTTTAAGCTTCCTAACTCTTACCGTTGACGGTGCACCGTAACGTGTAATCGAGCTTGAAGCCGTCTGTGTCTTTCCCCTCACTCGCAGCGCCGCCCGAACTTAACACTGTGTAAACAGTCTCGCTTTGTCAAGTGCATAGTTAGTACGGTCAATAATTCATTAAATTTAATAAATAGTTAAAGTCAATAATTCTTTAAATTTCTCTTCTGACATTCTCATTGCATTAAAAAACTCAATGGGATCCTCTTTAATCAGTTCATCAAAAAGTTTAACACTAGCTCCACACTCAGGTCTTCTGCTTATTCATTTTCTTTGCCATAACCTTTTAGGTCTTTCAATTTCAACCGACAATTCATGTTCAATTTCCGAGGCGATAACGCCAACTAGGTATATCTATTAAAAATTCTCTTATTTCTGACCGCTGTTCGTCCTCCATAACCATAACGCACCGACAGAGCCACTTTGAACCTGCAGAATCAACTAAACACTGTGTGAACGTTCTGAATACACTTAACACTTGATACCAAATAAACACACACACTTATTACTTTTGCACTTACATTGCACTAAACAAAGTGTAAACCAGCTATTAGTTAGGCCACCGTCAGGCGACGCGACGGCAGCGGGACACACGTACTGTGTAGGGATTCCAAAATCGGGTCCTTTTCGAGGAACCGGGAATCCCGGGAAGTTTCAAAGTCGGAACCGGGAATTCCCGGGAAATTTCGAAAAAATGTTTTTACTGCTATACCACTACCGAAATAAGATAATTTAATATACTTCACGTCCTTTTTAGGCATTTCGCTGATATTAGGTACCTATGCGGTATTAGGTATGTTACTTAAAGCTGTATTTCTTTTCAGATGTTAATAAAATGAATAACAAATTCTTAGGTCCATGTCTTTTGTCCCCTCGTTCGACGAAGCCTGAAGGCTTTTCGTTCTATAGAGTCTTGACTGAACCCAGCATAACACATTCATTTGCTGTCACGTTCCACAGCAAAGTGCTTTGCTGATACTCCATGAGGCCGGACTTGAGCTATCCTTGTGTGAAATATCGCCTGATCTCGTAAAGTATGAGACGCTTAGCTTTGTGGCCACCGTTTTTAGCTTCGATTCGTTTCTTCATTTTAATCCAATGAAAGTACAGAAGTTTAGAGTTGTTGTAAGAGTGACACCGAGGAGCTCCCGTTGTTTTTCGAGTCCTCTAAGCGAAAACATCAATCTAAAAATACCTTATTACGTACCCACATAATAAACAATATAATGTTCTTCTATCCAAATACTAGGCCACGGTGGCCAGGCTCAACGGAGACAAATATAAAATTGGACTAAGTGTTCTTTGTTAGCCCACGGTATAAAAAAAATAAATTAAATTGGATTATGACTTCCATTCGTGTCGGTCGTCATTGATGACTGTTCGTCTAATCAATTGGCGATCAACGTCGTCGGGGTACTTCAGAGGTCTCTTCCTACTATGCATTTATTTCTGCCAGCCGTAAACGGTCGATTCGTTGTGTTCGAATACATTTGAATTCTCTACCTGATACCAGATGCTGGTATCTGGTATTTTTACCTAATAATACCCACGCAGGCGATATCATCGCGTTTTACAGGTTCAGAAGTCAGAGCCGTAACATGCACAAAGAGGTAATAAATTGCAGCAATGCACTTGCTGCACTCTGGTACTTTCTCTTTGCCAAGCTCAAGTCCAGCTTCATGGAGTATTGCTGTCATGTTGCTCAGCAAGGTAATTTGCTGAACAAGATGGCAGCAATCGAATATGTAGAGCTGGCTACAGTCACGGCTCTATAGCAAGAAAAGCCTTAAGGCTTGTTGTCGAACGAGGGGACAATAGACAATGACCCAAAAAATTATACTTAATTACGGATCAAAAGTAATATAGCTATAACTAATATTTCTTGTAACAGGTTTGATAAAAATCATGGTTAAAAAAGAAAATACGATTAATTTGATTAAAATCGGAATTATTTAATTTAATATTTTTTTTCTATCATAAATTCATAATCGCTTTGGTCTATCCAGTTTTAAGGTTTTTATAGGTTGGTAGGAAAGGTAGGTTCAAAGGTTTAATCACACGAAGTACTAGCAGAAAGGAAAGACACCAAGATTGAAACATTTTCATTTCTGTCTTACATGTTTGGTTCAAGTTTTTTTTTCGGTGTCTAAGTCCGTTTATCACACTTCCTACTAATATTATAAATGTATGAGTTTTTGTGAATGTTTGTTACCACGTATCTCAGTAACTAGTTAACCGACTTGGTTGAAATTTCGTGTGTAGATAGTTTAAGTTCTGAAATAACACATAGGTTCATCTAATTTGCAAAAAATAATCTCAGGTGGTTAAGTTTATATGGATAATATTATTATTCCTTGGTTAGATTCACTCAAAACTCGATATAAATAAACTATCAAGTAAACAATGAATTACGTATTTCTTATTTTTTACAAAACGACCCCTAAAGTTATTATTTATTGCAAACCCCCTGTTGTGCAATAAATAACTGAAATTTAGACGCGGGCGAAGCCGCGGGGCGCAGCTAATAATATTAAAGTATTTTATAAATATGAAAGTTTGTACCGTTCCTTCTTCACGCCAAAACTACTTAACGAATGGGGCTGAAATTTTGCACGTTTCCAAAAATAAATTTTAAACGTTTCCAATAGCGCGTGCGAAGGTACGGGCAGAACGTTACCGGAGTACTAGCTCTTTATACAAATTGTAAAACAGATATGACTTGCCGCAAATATGTTGGCTAAGCATCTTTTTTTCGACAACTCGCATTATTTGAACTTTATGGCATTATTAATTTCGGAGAATTTCCTGAATCCTCAACCAATAAAGCAGGTATAGGTACATTGTGCATGTGTACACGGAAGCTAAATTTTGGGCACTCTCATACATTTTTGACTGCTCTCTGTTTTCATTGCAGGGAAAAATAACATTTGATGTATATATCAAGTGATACAAATCATATCAACCCTGCCTAATACCGCGTAGGTTAGGTACCTGATAATGTGAAATGCTATAAAAGGAAGTGAAAATGTTGAGTTACGTTATGTTACGTTTCGGTAATGCTATATAAGTAAAAATATTTTTCCCGAAATTCCCGAAATTTCCCGGGAAATGATTTTGGATTTCCCGGTTCTTAAATCAGCCATAAATTTCGGGAATTCCCGGGAATTTCGGGAACGGGAATTCCCGGGACTAATCCCTAGTACTGTGCCTGTGCCCGCCGCGATCAACCGATGAACCGACTCGCTAGATAAGAGAGTTAATTAATTTGTTTCATATTAAGAAAAAAATATATTAAAAGGATTATTAAAACAAACTGTAATAAGATTCTGTTTTGTTACAATGATGATAAAAGATAAAATTTAATGAAGTACCTACCTATAAAGTTTGAAAATAAATAAAAAGTTGATTTATGACATTTTCAACCGTTTTTAGGGTTTCGTACCTCAAAAGGAAAAAAGTAACCCTTATAGGATCACTTTGTTGTCCCTCTGTCTGTCTGTCAGTTCGTCTGTCTGTCAACTATGTCAACCCTCTTTTCTAAGGAACGCGTGGAGGTCAGTAGTATCAGTACAATGTTTATTTGTACTAATACTACTGATTCAATGGTGGAGGTATCATGTTGAAATTAAGATCAAATACTCAAGTCGCAATGGTCTTGAACCGGAAAAAATGACCTAGAATCATGATATTTGGCAAGAAACAAGGTTTTATAATTATACGGAGGAACCCGTGCGCGAGTCGGACTCGCACTTGATATTTTATTTTTAGAATACTGACTAGGTAGGTATGTTTCATTGTTCATGTTTTATTGTTTTGTTTTCGGTTAGGTTATGGAATTCTCTAACACAAGATATTCGTGCTAGCCTATTTTACTATAAAAACTATCGTAGTTTGACGAATTCATTACGGATGTAAGCGGGTTAACTACGAACCTTATTTGTGTTGGAAGAACACCAACCAACATACATTATTACCTACAAAAGAACGGGGTAGCCAAGGGGTCTCCGATAGCACCAGTCAAAATGAAATGAAAATGAAATGAAATGAAATGAAATGAAATGAAATATTTTATTTACCTTACGACCTACTACACAATATGCTGATTTATATTAATAGTTATTGCTACGTAATTGAAATTTTGTGCGTAGCAGAGCTCAAGGCAAACATGGTTTTCGCTCAGCATTGTGCTGGGTAGGTACACACTGATGCATGCACCCGGCGCTGGTTTTCAGCGGAAACCATAATAATCGTGTCACGTCACGACCCTCTAGGGGTGCATAAAAATAACAAAAAAGACATATTTACATGCTAAGTTTTAAACATTAATCGAGAAAAGTAACTAAAAGATAATTATAAATCAAAGTTCATTTAAACGTGGTAGGTACAATTAAAATTTATACATAGGAAGGTTCTTAATTAAATTCATGCGAACCTATACATATTTAATAATAATATATAATAATATATATAATAATATATATATGCAATAAGGAGATAATAATATATATAAATAATATATATCTTATTTTAATACGCTTTTCCTTGGCTATTGTACAACGATCGTCGTTGGTCGGATTTGCGGCTTGACCGCACGTATCACCGTGTACACGAACTTTTGGCGAAAAGGGTAATAGGCAAAGACAATATTTTATGGGCAATAATCGGAAGTGGATATCAGTCAAATCTAAGGCGAGGAATTGAATTATGCTTGAAGTAGGTATGAACAGAATAAGTAATAAATAAAATATAGATCATATAATATAAATAGGCGGGTAAAGAGTTACCCATTAACTAAAACACTATATGACGGATCGATCATTATCGTTTAAACTTTCATCTTCCTTCTGAGCACTAAGCAGGAAACGTTTTAACTTTAGTTTAAAAGTGTTTATATTTGTCATATCCTTGATCGGGGGTGGAATATTGTTCCAGCATTTTGTTGCTGCGTAGCGAAAACTACCCCTGAAAGCTGCAGAAGAACTTTGAGGCGTAGCTAGAGTAGGGCAACATTTTCTCCTTTGTCCTCCCTTCTTAAACCAAGTAAGTTTATCATTTATGTACGGGTACGCAAAACTTCACGATCCCAAAAAGGAGAGTCGCTAGGTGGAGTTTTCTTCGTGCCTTCATTCTCAGGATATAATGTTGGTTCAAGAATGGAGTGACATGCAGTCGTGGCTAACATCTATAAGGAATGGTTCGAAAGCACTGCTTTAGAAAATGCACCCGTGCGGCCGAGACATTAGTGGCGATATGTGGATGACGTGTTTGCTATTATACACCAAGACCAAATTAGCACGCTATTAGAACACCTCAATGGCATTCATCCGAAAATAGCATTCACTGTGGAGTATGAGAGAGACGGTGCTCTGCCTTTTCTGATGTTTTGGTTAAGCGTACTCACTCGGGACGATTAACACACACGGTCTATCGCAAACCAACACACACAGATATGTACTTAAAGGCTGACTCGCACCATCATCCGTCACACATAGCTTCAGTGCCACGCACTCTTATAAATAAAGCTTTAAGGCTATGTGACCCACAATACATAGAAGGTGAACTACAGTACGTCAAAGATGTACTAGAGCGAAATGGTTACGGCTGGAGACAGAGCTGCCGTATTGCCAACATGTCCCAAAGAAAGCGGCCCCATTCCGTCGAGAGAGCGGTCGCATACCTACCCTTTGTGAAGGGGCTCACGGACAAGATCGGTCAGTTGCTACAGCGGAAATATAGCATTAAGACGATCTTCCGAGCTCAAACGCAACTGCGGCAATTACTGCGCTCTCCGAAGGATAGAGTACCACTGGACGTCCCCGGCGTATACATGATCCCATGTGACTGTGGTAAATGTTACATCGGCGAGACAAAGAGGAACATATCCACCAGGCTCTCGGAACACATACGCGCCGTAAAGAATGTTGACACCAATAGCTCGGCGGTGGTAGAACACTGTATTGAGGAAGGACCATCGCATTACGTACGTTTCGACAAAGCCCGTGTCTTGTTTAGGGAAAAATTCTTTGTTCCCCGCAAGATACGCGAGGTGATAGAAATAGAACGATGGCCCAATTTCAACAGAGACAGAGGTTGGAACCTACCACCCGCCTGGAAGCCGTGTCTTCATGAGAAGTCGAATAGCAGTATGGAGCCGGGTGTGGATACTGTTAGTTCCATATGTACCCAGGGAATACCGACACCCGACACAGTAGGATCTTTACGAGGAGATGACTCTCACGCCCTACAGCATCTACTAGCAGCGCACCCCCCACCACCCCCACCCCCGGCGCTCACGTCGCGGGCTCAACGCGCGCTCGCGCGCAGTGCTCCGAGGGATGCGGAACGCGCGCGTCTAGAACCGCACTCACCCTGAAGATGTCCCTCGTTAAGGGATGAAACGTTGGTGTTCTTCCAACACAAATAAGGTTCGTAGTTAACCCGCTTACATCAGCATTACCTATCTTTATGACTCTGTTGTATTTATGTATTTACTCAATTTATATGCGTATATAATTTTAGTATTTGTTAGGATATATTAGTTTATGTATTGTATTATATTATGTATTAGTCTATTTCATAAGTACCTAGGTTAAAATTAAATCTTATATCCTTTGTTTTAGCACATAACCCACTTCTGCAAATTTGTCTCTCTCTCCCAATAAGGTTTGCTGGAAGAGAACTCTTTTTAGGGTTAAGCTCGCCTTTGCCTTTATTTTTCTTGCGATATGTTTTACATACTTACTAGTTACCTATGTTGTGCAATAAAGAATTATGAAATTATGAATTATGTTTATAAGAACCTGTTGACATGTCCGGGTTCTGGGCTCCAAAATCTGGGGTTTTCACGCGTCTTGTCCTGGTTGCCATATTTTAGAGATGGCAACCCTACTCTAAAGAAAAAAACCATGAATCTTCCACTGGAACACAGATGAACATGATGATGATGATGATGATAATATTCGTACATCGATGTACTGG
Organism: Eupithecia subumbrata; assembly: GCA_949316285.1. Lineage (NCBI taxonomy): Eukaryota > Metazoa > Arthropoda > Insecta > Lepidoptera > Geometridae > Eupithecia > Eupithecia subumbrata. Next base: position 4,525,428 of record OX438648.1, read on the forward strand.
ACATGCTATGCGCGCCGTGTGCTGGCTTAGAATTTGCACCACCCCAACTCTCACAATGACGCCGCAAAGTATTTGACGGTTGTTCGGTGTTCGTTTTGTTGATTTGATCGTTTGTTCTTGAGATTTTATGGAGTATTCCCTGATATTTCTCTTGAGTAATCGTGGAATATGCCACAAAAAAGGTAAGTAATTTTTAAAGTGCTCGTTTGTAGAATTAAACATACTGTACTTTTGTTTAAAATTTGTATATTTGAACTTGTGTTTAAAATTTGTATATCTTTGTTAATTGTATGTGTGTCTGTAGTACCAAATAATTTTTTTATCTATCTATCTATCTATCTATCTATCTATCTATCTATCTATCTATCTATCTATCTATCTATCTATCTATCTATCTATCTATCTAAGTATTTAGTATGTAGGTACCTACTCATGTGATCTGGGTGAAAATAAAACATAGTTTTTAGTTTATAAAATACTACAAAAAAATTCAATAAATTTAGCCGTGCTAGGTGGTCGCTAGTTGGTAAATAGGTATCACTTTTCTATTTGATTGTACCTACTTGCGCAGTTTTGCTTCCGTGCCTAAGTTCACATAGCTCATTATGTTTTGCGATCACTTGCCTAGATAAGTATAGGTAATCGGATTGAAAATCAAAATCAATTTAATCAAAGCATTCTGTCACGCCGTCATCTTCAATCCCATTCTATATTAAATTCTATATCTACACGGCTTTTAGCTTCGACTCGGCCAGTGTCTGTGTCAAGAAGTGTCATAAACTGCGAAAACAAAATATGATCAGTTTCGCTTCTATTCTAGTGGTCGGTAACACAGATACCCTTTCTACGGGTCGGTAATCAAAGCTTTTTCACTCGGCTTCTAAACGGCCAATTTTTGACTGCAATTATGTGGCTGCATGCAATGCAACTGCAACACAGTGACCGAGACCTTGACTTATAAAATATATAGCTTCTGCCCGTGGTGGCTTCGCACGCGTATTTTCGGAATATGTTGCCTAATAATAATAATAACTGAGTTAGGCTATGTTGTATATGTACCTACCTACGCCAAATTCATCTTGATCTGTTCAGTAGTTTTGGAGCTCTTAAGTAAAAAACTGCTTTGTATTTGAATGCAATAATGGCTTGATTATATTAGTAGGATAGGATATAATTTAACCTTTTTTTTCAACATACACTTAAGTAAGGCAGTAGGTACATATATTTATTATTTATTCAATGAATCACTTCTTCATAGTGCCAAATCTTGCATATTCCTTAAGGCGAAGTGCGTTTATGTTAATGAAGCCAGTACTGTCTTCAGGTGAAAATCCTCCAGCTATGTCCATTGACACCAAGTCTTTGTTATAGAGGCTCTCTGGGCTTTTTCTCGCCAATACAGTAACTGAAACAAAAAATAAACCATAAAAATTGATGCTAACCTCATGCTAAAAAATGATTCTTGTGGCTTTTCAAGAGTATTTTTATAAGAGCTGAGATAATTACCGTTTCCTTTAAAAATTTGGACAGTCACAGAACCCGTGACTGATTCTTGAGATTGTTCGAGGCATTTCCTAGTGAAGTTTGCTTCAGGGGAGAACCAGAATCCATTGTACACGAAGTCTGCCATTTTATCTTGAAGGTATTTTTTTACTCTGAAAATAGAAATAAATAACTTTTTTCTATAGCAGAAAAACAATAGGTAATGAATACCTGGCTTGCTAGTTGAGAGCCAACCTCAAAACTTCTCTATCTAGAGCAAAAGCTTCCAAATCCACGTGTGCTTCGTGAAGGATGGTTCCAGCTGGAGTTTCGTACAGCCCTCGCGACTGAAAATAAAAGTTTCATGAACTTAATTCCCCAAAATATACCTATTCTCGTTTCTTCACACAAAAAATCACATCAGGACCTGATGAACCTACACAGATGATGCAGAATATAACCTGATGATCAGGTTATATCATCATCTGTGTAGGTTTAAGAGATAATTTAAATTAAACTAAGTAGTTAGGAAATAAATAATAATAATAGGTATCTACCTATATCATTTATTGTTCTCTTCACACAATGATAATGCTGGACAATTCACACATTATTATCTAGCCCCAAGCTAAGCAGAGCTTGTGTTATGGGTACTAGTTATACCACAGACCAGTTTATATCAACCTAATATAAACTGGCTAGACTGGTACTTCATGAAATTCCATATTTATTATACATAGGGATATATATTCTATATAGATAAACATCCAGAACACCCGGAACAAATATTTATAAATCGTACAAACATTTGTCTCGAGGCGGGAATCGAAACCGCAACCTCGTGCGTCGCAGGCAGACCTTCACCCACCGCCTCAAAGGTCAAAGGTCATCAAGTAGGTAATACATATTCACGGGCATTTTATCGCATATTATATTACAGGCTGGATTTTTTGACGGGGCAGTAAGGGGAGGTACCTTAACCGGTGTAGTTACAGGAAAATGGTCTTGGGAGACTATTCATAATTTTTATTTTAGAGAAATTTTCATCCCCATTCACAGATAATAAAAATATATACAGTGTGCAAGAGAATGGGCATTTACACGAAAACTTTTTTTGATGCCAAACCATTCTGTTACCTACCGTTATAGGTAGAGTTCGCGCAAAATTTTATGAACTCTGTGAAGTTGGCTTCAACGGCTGCGCACCGAACGGTAAATCAGGCGTTGAGGGGAAAGAACGAGGTGAGAGGGGATCTGTCTGTCAAACCACCCTGGTTGCTAGCAAGAATTTTGGTGTATTTTTATTTTTTCTACCACATTTTGTTCTGCTTTAATTCATTTTTCAATTTAATAGTTTAATAGAATTAGTAAAACACATTTTACTCAATGACGGATTACTTAAAACCTAAAATGTTAGAATAAATTACTTAAACTTTTTATCTAACGCAATTAACCCAAGTTTGAAAATAAAATAATACTATAATAATAATAAATGACGCAGCAAAGTCTTTGACGGCTTTTCGGGGTTTCTTTTCGTTGATTTGATAGTTTGTTCTTGCGTTTTTGTGGAGTAAGTATTCCCTGATATTAGCCGTTTCACGTCAAATATGCCACAACAACGTTAGGTATTTAGTTTGTACTCATTAATCTGGGTGAAAACAAAGCATAGTTTTTAGTTTATAAAAAAACTACAAAATATTTCAAACTATGCATTTCTCAAAACTACAAGACCACAGACTTAACGTTGTGTGACATTACCACTTTTTAGGTCTATCTTTCAAACGGGCGCTGCGTGAAGCCGGGGTGAGTCGCTAGTTGGTAAATATCACTTTTCTGATTGATTGTACTTGCGCAGCTTTGCTTCCAAGCCGAAGTTCACAGAGGTCATAAAGTTTTGAGCGTACCTACTCTACTTACTGAGTCGGATTACTTAAAAATCAGAAATGGCAAAAAACTTTTCCATTACATTTTATAAGGAATCCAAGAGTAGGTAGGTACCTTACTTATGTGATGATGGTTATGGTTGAATGACGATGGTACGTGCATATGTTTTGTATTTATTTATTCGCAAGGTTTTTCGTGTTGATTATTTCATCCTGTGTCTCTATGGTCACCCAGATAGGGGTTAAATAAACGCGATAAATACCTTTGTAAGTATTATTTATAACGATATAAAGTAGGTAGTAGGTACGATTGCCAAACCTTCAGACCCAAAAATCTGTTTTCCACAATGTCAATGCGTCCAACGCCGTGCTGACCGCCGAGCTTGTTCAGTGTTTCCACCATTGCAAGAGAGTCTGACACTAGCAGCGACTTCTCTTGCCCGCTCGGGATTTGCACCGAGATTGGCAACCCTGGGGAAAATATACTCATAGAAAAATTCAAACCAATATAAATCACAAAAGTACTTAGGCTAAATAATATACCATATTTTTTCGACTTTTTTCAAAATATTTCAAAAAGTATACAACCTACAGAAACTTTAAAAACTATTTTGAAACAAACCGATACCTTTCATTTGACACCCCACTCGGTGAGGTAGTCCCCCCTTTTGAAAAGTATTCCCCCCCTTTTTGACCATTATTCAAAAGTGTTCTTTTTTCAAACTTCTCTATATTTTTCCTGTAAAATATAGATCTATAAACGCTCCATACATTATACATGGATCGCTCTGCAATCTTCGGAGATAGGGGGGGGGAGGGGTAAAATTTCGACTTTTTTCAAAATATTTCAAAAAGTATGAAACCTAAAGAAATTTTGAATAATGGTTTGAAATGCACAAACTGATACCTTTCATTTGCTGTAGGTATCATTTAAAATTTCGACATCACAATTTGTATGGAAAATGTTCATTTTCATTTTTCATTTGTTTTAATTTATTTTTCTTTATATCTGTACAGGAGCACGAAATATAATTTAATTAGGTATGTTTGAAGAAAACAAACACTGTCTTTAGACATTTTTCATTTTGCAAATTATTCGTGTTAAGATAGCTCAAATCAAATCGTCGTCGCGTTGGGGTTTTTCGAATTTAAATTATTTTGAGGCACAGATGAACATAATTTATTCCTACATCGATGCTTGAGGGGTGACTCTATTTGACGTTAGTGACGAGACGTGATCGTGACATTTCCTTTCAGTAGGTATACCTATGAGATTTGCGTAGTTCCCTGTGCACACGATAGAGGTGCTGACGTGCCGTATCAAATGAGGGGTTTTAAAAAGTTAGTTCCATATTCCTTGATAGATGGCAGTGTCTCAATTGGCAATTAGAGTATAGTATATCAATGTCAAATGAAAGCAAAACCTACCTATAGGCTGAACATGTACCTACATAATATGTAGGTACATGTTCAGCCTACAATATTATTGTAGGTATACAATATTACAATATTATGATTTAAATTGATACCTGGATGTTTAAATTAGACAAGGTAGCACTAGCAAACCTTTCTCGAAGTTGATGTCGATGACGGTCGGGTAATCCTCGGCTTGCTTCAAGTCGCGGGTCATCTTGTATATGCCTCCCGGAGGAATGGCTGCTGGGTCTTCCAGGACCCCGGACTCGTAACTGTAACAAATTGACACAACATTATTTTACAAATACAGATAGAAAAGAAAAGAAAAAAAGGAACATAGACAAAAATATAATAAACCTTAGCTTCAAGAAGTCCATTACATTATGGGCCTCCCCCAAAGAGGGCCTCCCTCATTGAGGGGGATTTGTCATGATCGCTATACGCTTGGGTTGGTGTGGTGTGGTGATCGCAATATTGGTGTTTAAGGGCTCCTATACACGGACGGACGGCACATTGCCGACGGCAAGGCAACTGCACCCGACGACGACTCGTCGACGGCTGCCGTCGGCATGTCGACGGGTACAGTTGCCTTGCCTTGCCGTCAGCAATGTGCCGTTGGCGTACCTACTTAAAGGGATTAGGAACGCGTGAGGCTCGATAAAAAAATCGGGTTATAAATATTTTTTTACAAGTAATTTAGATATCAGATAAGAAATTTTGCGCACATTGTAAGCCATTTGCATGTAGGGTTGCCATACGTCCGGAATTTTCCGGACATGTCCGGTAATACAGCTATTTGTCCGGAATGCGGGGGGAATTCTAAACCGTCCGGAATTTCTCTAAAGAGTGATATAAAAAAAAAAAAAAACTATTATTTTAGTATATAAATCAAGGTTTAAATCAACATTAATGTAGAAGAATATATCAGGGAGCATTATATCAGAAGTAATTACTTCTGATATTTAATGCTCCCAATGGAGTAGATAGGAAGTACGTTTTCAAAGGCTCATACATTTTGAGAATTCTCTCAACTGCTCAGCCACCTTGTCTTGCTGTGTGACAGTAACTTCTCATAGTTACCTTCAATGTAGTCGCAAATGGTTTTCCCGGTTTCGTTCAGTCACAAAGTCCGCGCGCGCGCGGGGAAATTTGAAAATTTGCTTCGTTTATTCATAAACACGATATTTTTCAACATTAATATTAAATTTATAAGAAAGTCAGGAAATCTCATCGAATGTCCGGCATTTTCTCCAGAATTTCGTTTTTCTGATCTGGGAACCCTATTTGCATGAATCTTTCCTAAAAGAAACTTTTTACAATTATTGTAGTTTTGGAGTCTGTCGACAGTCTATAGACTCGATTCGTAGATTGTTTCAGCGTGGTTAGCAAATGGATATTAAAAAATTAAAGGTAATTTACCTGATGTGCATTATGTTCTCGTCGGTAGACCAAGGTTCCTTGGGTGTCGCAGACACTGGGATGTTCTCCTGCTTTGCATATTCTATCAAATCACTGCGCCCTTGGAAGCGGTTGAAGAATTCTGGGAGACGCCATGGTGCTATGATCTACGAAAAATATTACTCAAAGGTGCACTTGTGACTAGGCTTCAAGCATACTGCGAGCCTACCGCGGCCGCGCGGGCGCGGCTAAGGCGGGCGCGAAGTAACAAACATACGAAACGGCCGTTTGCGTTCATATACTAAGACCCAAGTTGACCAACAGATGGTTTTTAAAACAGTTGTTTTGCAGTTTTTGACACGAGTTTTTTCATACGCAACGGACTGAGCGAGTTAGCACGCGTAATTTTCAAACGCGTTACAATAAGTAACCTACTTCGATGGCTAAACCATTAAGATTTTGCCAATGATAAACCAACCAGCCTTAGTATCAGGAAACTAAAATAACACTACGAAGAGAATATAATCGTGTTCATACCTTTCCCGTAGGCCATAGGGAGTAAACGCTGAGCTCGAATCGGACTTGGTCATTTCCTTTGCCGGTGGCTCCATGGGCAATGTATCTGAAAAGAGCAGTGTTCTATTAAACAAGATCCGTCAAGTGCGAGTGTAACTCGCGCGCCGTGGGTTTCGAACGTTTGTCAACAAATATGTAACAAAAGTACCGGTTAGAGACTTCGCAATTTAACGAATTCCTAAAATAGTAGGTACCAACCTACATTTTAGATGGCACTCTGCGTGCTTCGGTTAAAGTGGGGATTGGTAAATTTTTCGACTTTTTTCAAAATATTTCAAAAAGTATGAAACCTACAGAAATTTTAAAAACGGTTTTGAAATGTCCAAACAGACTTCTCTATATTTTTCCTGTAAAATATAGATCCATATCTACAAACGCTCCATACATTATAAATGGATCGCCGATCGCTTTGCAAACTTCGGAATATGGGGGGATGGGTATTTTTTCGACTTTTTTCGAAATATATTAAAAAGTATGAACCTACATAAATTAAAAAACTATTTTGAAATGTACAAACTGATACCTTTCATTTGATATCCATATGACCCTGTAGGTATCTTTTAAAATTTCGGCATCACAATTTGTATGGAAAATACTTATTCATTTTAATTTTTCATTTATTTTTCTTTAAATCTGTACAGGCGCACGAAATGTATTATTATTTCCAAGTTGATAGCTTCCCAGTAACATAGCAAAGTGGTCAGGTAAGGTCCAGGAACTCCTTTGTCCGCATTTGGACTCAAATTGGTAAAGAGGTAAGGAGCAGATAGACTTGGATGAATAAGCTTTCATGAGGACTAATGTAGCAGCCGTGTCAATTCAGATACAAAAACTAAACTTAGGTAACCAACTAATTTGACAGCACTAAAAATCTAAAAACCCTTTCAAATCTATCGAAATAATACTAAAAACCGATATCGAATCCCTTCATTTTAGGTACCTACTTACACTGTTTTTAAATTTTCCGAGATATAAAATCTATGGAATGGAATAAAAAATTGAAAACCACCTAGGATCTTTCTCCATGAAATTGTAAAAGATTTTTAAAATCGGTCCTTAATTGACGGATGAATCGAATAATAGACAAAAAAAAACATCCGTACAGAGACGACAGTACCTTACCGTCGCGGGGCGACAATGGATGCGATGCAGATGCGGCTATCTAGCACAGGGCTTTTCACACTCTCAGGTAACGTTCAGAACCGTGGAGGCCTATACCTACCTACCAGCAGTAAGTAAATCCGGCTGTGATATACTACAAAATCGCACATTCCAATATTTGTTAGTATAAATTAGAATTAATTAGATTTTAAGCTAGACTAGAATGTACTTCTAGTCTAGCTTAAAATCTAATTAATTCTTATCTATCTTTTTCCTTTTATGTTTCTGTTCAGGATCAAATAAATAATCTGATAAGACTTTAGTCTGTCATAGAAGAGCGAGACCTCCTAACATAAGTAACTATTTTACATAAATGAATGAAGGTCTCTATTGGTAATAATTATTGTAAAACTGTTACCTACTGAAATAATTATATTTTACCTATTTATCTAGGTATTTATTATTTAAATGTTAATGAACCATTGAGCCCTTACTTAGCTCCCAGTTTCTTAGCAGCCATCACAAGAGCCACGGAGATGCACGGCCGAGCGAGGGAAGTGCCAAGGTAGTACCGCTCCTCGTAAACCAAGCCCATCTGAACAGCTGGCAGCATGTATTTCGATACGAACTCCTCGCGTAAATCTTCTACTATCACCTGTGAAAAGATGAAGTGTCATTCATTAGGTATCTATCACTTTACGCTTTCATAGCCCAAGACAATGCCTATTCTATCTGCAACGATTCGTCGCATCGCGCGTCGCGACGCGACGGCGCGGCGGCGGCGCGGCGGCGGCCGCTATGGGTCGCTCCGCCCCGCGCCGCCGGTCGCCCGGGCCGCCGCCGCCGCGCCGAGCCTGGACAGTGAATGCGTTAGGAGACCTCTGCTATATTAGGTTCATTGCTATCCGCTCACCTTGCTTAGGTAAATCATCTGACCAGCCGGACGGTCAGACGGGTAGTACAGTATTAAAAAAAAAAAAAAAATACTGTATTAAAAATGTAGAATCAGTGAGTTGTAAGTAGTACGCTAGTAATAGTAGTTCAATGTGTAGAATCAACATTTTTATGTATACTGTACCTGTACCTACTTAGTAGGTTTGATTTTAAAACAGCAATTATGCAAAGGATAAGTACCAATTCCTGTAACTAAGGTACCCCACCTTAGTTACATTTAAAAGCAAATAAATGTGACTTACACTTTTAAAGGATTTTCATATGCTATAAGTATCTACTTATTTGCCCTATCCTGAAAAGTCTGCATTACCTACTTAGTAGGTCAGAGAGTAGGTACTTACATCTTTAGCTCCGATGGCCATAGCCTTTTGTTTTGCTTTCGTGAAATCTTCATTCTGACCTACGTCGGCCATAAGGCAAACGACGTCGTAGTTCTTCTGGATCAACCTGTAGGAGAAGTCTTATCACTTCTAAAAGATTCTTAGGTGCGTTTAGTGTGACAGCGTTTAATAATTTGAATCGGTCGTTAGGTCTAGTTCAAATTTTTACTTATGATCTACTAGCTGCTGCCCGCGGCTTAGCTCGCGCTTTTCAAGTAGCCTATGTCCATAACCGGGAAACCATTTAGGTATCTTCCTGCCAAATTTCATTAAGATCCATTTAGCCGCTTAGGCGTGAAAAGGAAACAGATAGACTGTCTGTCTATCCAACATTAACATTAACTATTATGTCTATGACATAATAGTTAATGTACAAAAGGTACGCGATAAATACCCGATTAAACCATTAACTAGACTGTCTGTCTGTTCGGCAGATCGGTTTGTCATAGACCGATAGACCGACAGATAGAAAAAGTAAGGAACTTTCAAATTTAAAATATGATATACTACTAGTTCCATTGAACTACTCAGTTCTGCCCGCGGCTTCGCACGCGTTCTTTCTATGGACACGTTATGGGAACTGATTTATGGGATAAAAAGTAGCCTAAATTGATTCCAGTATTAGACATACTTAACTACCTATACGCAAAATTTCAGCCAGATCCGTTCAGTAGTTTTGGCGTGAAGAGGTAACAAACATCCATCCACCCGTCCATCCATCAAAACTTTCGCATTTATAATATTATTGTGATGTGATGGATAATGGATTGTATACTTAAACGAGGTCCTGATCTTTAGATCAGGTTATGATAAAGAAACTCAGGAAAGAGTCTCCTTTGGAGAACAGACTTGAGCCGGAAAAGTTATGTATAAAAGAATCTATTTAATTAGGTAATAAATAATTTCGAAACATTTACCATTTTAGTATGCAGCTGGTATCCAAACCGCCGGAGTAGGCTAAGATCGCTAGGTCTTTCACCATCTTAGATGTTACTTATATCAAAAACAGATTTTATTATTTTCCTCCGAGATGCTATCACAAGAGACACAGAGAGACTAATAGCAAAGCTTTCGTGCAATACCCTTTTGTTTGTGTTTCGATAACACTGAGGTCAACATAAACGGAGATAGGTAGGAGAAATGTCTTGCAATGTAAATTAAAGTGACGAATATGAGGCAATTGTAGTGGCCTACCTATACAGAATTCGGATCACATTATTATTGAAAAATTATACATTTCATTTCGAATTAGACCATAAATCATACATAACAATTTCAAACAAAAATAAATGCAAAAAGAGACTGCATCGACCGGGAATCGAACCCGGGCCGCCCGCGTGGCAGGCGAGCATTCTACCACTGAACCATCGATGCTTGCTTATGATAGTCGAATTTAATCAACACAAGGAGAATTATGTTTATAATGTTAATTAATTGGTCGATAGCCATCTCATTGTTCCATTGTAGCCTGTATGTAGTATCTCTCCGAGTCGTGGTGACAGATCATATGACTTAGAATCATTATCTGCAAAATTAAATATTTCAACGATTTAGTCACGTCCTAATAAGATAGTAGCTAAATAAATACTACGTTACGAGATAACTTCTATACATACTGATCTGAAGCATCATAAATAACCACTAAGTATACCTAAATAACCCATATCTGTTAGTAATCAATATAATTTGACCTGCGTGAGTTATTTGTTTGTAAATTTAAAAATATGTTCCTGCAAATATGATCCTTATTTATTTTGTATTAAAGAAGAAAAAAAAACACAGATGATTAAACAATTTAATGACATTTTCAACATCCAATACTGATAAACATAATAATAATTTGTATTTCACTACTTTTGTAATTATAATTGCATTATCAATAGATAAATATAATTGCACTGCCTGAAGTGCCTAAATACAGGAGTCTGTACTATTGCTTTTCGGTTTAATCACATTTTGGTTTGTAGTTAATTAGTGTTTTAATTTATTGCTACCTTATAAACGCCATTATTTAATACCTTTTGAAATTTCCCCCCTACTCCTGTCTAGGAAAAACTGGATCATTTGATGTCGTTTATAAGAAAGCAGTAAAGTTTATGTACAGAACTCCTAAACCTTATAAAATATTTATCTAGAAGGAATTAGTCTAGTTGTATAAATAGAATATTACAAATGTAACGAGAATTCAAAATTTGTATAAGTGATAAGAAATTTAAGTTGACACACTCTTTTGCTAGCAAGTAGAACTAACAGTTATGCAAGCAAGGGGATTGTTGTTTAGGGTAGAAAGACAATAATTGGCGTGTTTTAAAAAACGATAAAACGACTTCAAATTCTTCAAGTGGCGACATCTAGTTAAAATTCGAAGTCTAATTTAGTTTAATGACACATCGAGGAGTACTCTATAAAATAATTATCAAAATCAGTATACTCTGTAAAAAGTTATGCGTGGTCAAACATAAAAAAAAAAATATACGCGTCGACTTGAGAACCTCCCGTTTTTCGTCGGTTGAAAAATTACGTCACTCTGTCATCGAATGCATAAATAATTTGATATTCATTCCTTCAACTTCTATAATGTACGCAATGTATGACGATGCGATGTTATTATTGTTTCTACATTCTACCCTAGAGAAAAATCCCCGTGCTTGACCTAGAGGTGGTAAACTGTGGTCAAAGGATTTCTTGTATAAGGTGGGCATTGCAAGAGGCACAAGAGAGTGTGTTCAAGTTAAAATCACCAATGAGTTTAGTAACTACACACACACACACAGAATAACAAGACTGGAATGTAAACATAACTGTTTCGAAAACCTTCAGAATATTTTATAAACAGTAAAGTCTAAAGCGACAGGCATAGGCCTGACCAAGAATCTAAGCGACGACCTTAGCATTCATAGGTAGCATAGAATTAAGTTTTCATGCACATTTTTACCATTTGTAATCCACTTTATATGATACAAATCGATAAATACATAATCATATATGATTATGGAAAAGGTATCTAGACTTCTAACGATAGTAAAATAACTATGCAAATGTTTATAATATTTAGTGATAAGGCTATTATACATACAGCGAGTTATTGCGTAATTGTAAATATATAAAATCCAGTGACTGGAAACGTGAATAAATTGTACTTAGTGAACATTTTGTAAGGGCACGTCATGAGATATGCAAACATTAACTACTGCGGGTTAAAATGGTAAAATCTAGCGTTATATTCAAATAATGCATCTAATAGCCACTCGTAAAGTATGAAAGACAAAAGGGGAAATATTCCCTTACCTACTCTAATACTTTGATTTCATATTCAATATTATGTTACCATTATCACTCAGTCTAAATTAATTAATCAACACTAATAATAAATTAACATTAAATCTCACTTAAAAAATAAATTAAAGAATAATACTATTCAAAATCTTAACAATTAAACCATCCATGTTAGGCAATTAAAGTTAAAATTTGAGAAATAAACAATAATAAAATATTAAAATTTTAACACACTGCTAAATTTAACCTATTAGGGGCTCCCGTACAAATTAATCGGGATGGGTTAAACGAAGACATTAAAAATTAAAGTTTTAAACTGCATCAAAGCCCGATAATGCGACGTAAAGTAAAACTCGTAGAAATCACGAGCGATAAAATTTAAATTATTTGCCGACCGATCATTTGGCAAATCTGGGTCTTTGGTAACATTCAACTATCCACCATTTATTAGTATTTGTTTTTTGTTCAAAAAAGCCCTAGGTCTCACAATGACCTTCGAAAATATTAAGTAACGGCGACTTAACAGTCCTTTTAATAAGTCGAGATAAATGAATGCATAGAAATGCATTCAACGAAAACTAAGGTCCTCCCAGACAATAATGAACCAGAGAATCTGCAAAAAAGTGAACGTTTTCTAAACATCTTGTTTTTTAAGACGTTCAAAATTGTACCATAAATTTGCAGTTAGGTACAAAGTTTCGATGAACAAGCAAGAATGATTATTACCTACATTATCAGCCGGTTTTTCCAACGCTGATTAGTTGACAATGATTTGAGAAGCGCCAGGCCATGTTAAAATGCATATAGAGTTCCAAAATTGCATATTTAGCGATTGATTCGAGATTGTGTAAGCCACGGTTTGACAGACTGGTCAACTAATCAAGACAAAAAGCACTTGACAAGAGGTTTGACTATGGACGAAGTTGAATCTGCGTTCAAGAGATCGGTGGTCGCCTCATTATGAAATTGTCAATCTCTTACGATAATGTTGATAGAACAGATTGGTAGAAGCGCCACAATTTTGCATATTCTTCAGTTTAAGCAGTGAGAGAGCTGAGGTCTGAAAGGAAGTTATCGGGAGTTGTGATGTGCGAGGAGCCGATGATGACCTCCCAATTCTTGGCAGCATTCGTCACTTCGTAGGCGCAACGGATCTCAGAGAAGCAAAGTCCTGGAATGAAGAACCGTTTTTAGAATAGGTAGTGAATTTTGATTTTAATGTGTTTAGTATAACCTGCGTACGTATAGATTGGAATGAAGAATGACGTCATCTGATCGGTTTAAAACAGAGCAGGATAGCATGAGAGATGACGTCATTCTCAATAACATTCTTTAACCTTTTGAACACCACAGTCACCTACACATGACTAGTATTGCGGGTCCTCAGCGCATAGGTATTTTTGTTCACTTGTGCCTTGGCGTAGAGGACACGGGAAGGCGTTTGCGGCGTGGCGGTCAAAAGGTTAAGTATGCAGGTTCTTTGAGGTTGTTAAATGTAAAGGTCATAGCGCATGTATAAAGCATCGCACATAATTTAGTAGAGATCTCAGGAGACTGCGGCCTATTGAAAAGATTTATGTATTGATTCGTAAGTTATTACAATTGATTTGGTTCCATGAAACAGTTTCTTTATAAATTGTGTAGTTTTCTTCTAAATAAGCAAAAACTTGATTTTTGAGCTTGCGCCGTTTCAAAAACGTATACAGTCCCGCTCTTAAGGCGCTGTGCATGGAAAACTAAGACTGTCAGATTGCATGTCAATATTACCAAATGTGGTCGGCAGAGGCGCTTATTTTTAACATAGACTTATGCAAAATTTATCTGTTGTAGAAGAGGCAAACTTTTGTTTTATTTTGGTTGATAGCACAATCACAAGGTAATAATGTAATGTTAACTAACATTTGCCCGCGGCTTTACTATCGTTGCATGTAAAATACCTTAATAAAACCTATGTCGCTTGAAGCTTCTCAATTATAATAAAAATTACATTCATCGATAGTTATTCATAGAAATCAGAAACACTTAAAAAAATAATATCATCTTCATGCATGTTAAAGTGCCGACAATATCACCGACCATTATGATAATACTTTATACATTAAAAAAATATACTAATTTAGTCAAAACAACTGAGGTCTAAATGGATTACAAAAGTGTCAATCGTTGAAGATATTTCGATTTGGTTTTGGAGAGCTTTCTCAAAAAAAAAATTAAAATATAAATAATGCTGAACAAGCCACACAACATCATCTAACCCCAAAGTAATTAGAGCTTGTGTTATGATATACTTATTAAATACACTACACAGATAGATATTTTTTATATACATAAGACATCCAGAACACCTGGAATAAATATCTGCAGATGGTACAAACATTTGTCCTGAGGCGGGAATCAAACTAACTGTAACCTCCTGTGTCGCAGGTGGACCTTTCCCCGCCGCGCTACAGAGGTCGTCAATCAAATAATCAGATATAAAATGAAATATAACAGTGATTTATTTCCTTTACCCCTTACAGGAGTCTTGGACACGTCAATAAATTCAAATAAGGTTCAAGAGTAAAACTGGGAAATAAAGTGATTACTTTAATTTATTGTTCACTTCAATCTTTTTAAGGTAAAGTAAAGAAGCGAACAAGAAACCTTTACCTTGTTAGGGTGTTAGTTTTCGAGCTGGAGCAATACTATTAGCAATAGGTACCTAAGTTTTTTATCCTCTAGAGATAGTCTGATATTTTGTAGTAAGCCTTTTTAACAAAGGATATGTTTTACAAATTGTTTGAAATTATTTTTTGATAACTTTTAACTCTTTAGGAGTTTTGTTGTAGAATCGTATACATTTCCCTTTAAAAGATAATCTATAAATCGATACTATAAAAATATATAAATATATATCTATAAAAATATTCGTAAAATAAAATACGTGAATGTTGGAATGCTGAATGATGAATTTCACGGATATAATTTTGTACACAATCTCAGTACTACTCGCTTACATAATTAATTTTATTTTCCGGAAATAAAACGCAACAATCATGAAGATAGTTTTAGTTTAGATTGTAATTCTACAAAATAATCATAAAAACCACAACAGACCATGCCTTGCTATCCAAATTGATATTCATACCGATATAAAGTATTCTTTATTATGTTGCTGCCTTCCAAGAACTCATGAGTGATTATGATTAACATGAGTGATTAACAATAATTTTGACAACTGTCATTGGAAATACAATTGTTTTGCATGTTTATTACGTTTTTAGCGTCTTTAAACATCTCCTTTACTTGACTTCTTTGTTACGCTAAAAAAAATATATTATATTGATGTCAATGTACACATATTGCCAATAACAAAAAAGTTATGACAAACCGCTCCGTTGAGGTTTTTCTATGAGTTATTAAAAATTTAAAGTAAATTATTATTTTTGAGTATCTGTCCTTTTGAGAATCTCTCTTCTCTAAGAGAACAAACCGATAGAACTACGAGTAATTTAAATTTGCCTGTAGTTCTACTGGTAGAACTACGAGAAAAAAAATGCAAATGGTTGGTCCTAAGTAAATCAGTTATCTAGTAAGTACCCATAACAAAGCTCTGCTTAGCTTCGGCCTTGGTGATGATGTGTGAATTCATCATCATCAGCCTATATAAGTCCACTGCTGGACGTAGGCTCCTATTTTAATTTTTCAGCATTATTTATTTATATATAAGGTCATCAAAATCGCCCTACCTATTTAACATATTTTAACTCGACCAATACTTTCCGTGCTGTAAACATGTTGAGTAGTACCTACCTATCTAGCTACCAGAGAAAAAACCACTATAAACCTATTCTACTTAATTGGTAGGTCTGTCAATGAATAAAATTCCTGCAAATTTCTTTTGGCTTAGCTTCAATCAAATATAGACTTTATTTCAATGACAAATGAACCATTTAACCCGCAAAACAAAAGTTGTCGAAAATCGTAATTCGTCCGTCGAACCCAGCTGTCATCGCGAAAAAAGTTACATAACCTCACGTCCGTCCGAGGAGGCATCCAGCCTCCGAATGAAGCTAGTGGAAGCTATTTTGAGCATATATTGAAAGGGATGTTTGAGTAATAAGGTTGAAATTCTATTGGCAAAATATTATAATTTTTGCAATTACTTCGCTAAACGCCTTACAAAAATGTGTTTTTTGGGTTTTATTATGTTAATGGTTTTATTTATTTAAAACTTTTTACATATGTCTTTAGTTGATAAAATTTCCTTTCATATAGTATTAAAATAATTAATGGTTGTCACTCAAAATATTGAGCATTTCGAGACGAAAAATTTTTTTCTTGTTCTTTCTTGTGATTTTTTTTTTCAAGATCCTAGATCGTTTTATAAAATATTTTTGTATAAGTCTTTTTTCCATACATTTGACTATACACTGTTTTTTTTTTGGGCTTGTAATATGTCGGAGAACGGCTAACGGTGCGACGAAAAAGTGTACTTTCTACGGTGTCGCTGTTTGGGCAGCGTCTTAAGAACGTGAAATCCTATGCCTTCCCTCTTCACAAAATGGCGCGCAATGCGCCCTCTTAAGACGACGCATTGAAGATATTGGCGTCAGGGATTTCAACTTTTTTCAGCAATTATAAGACATTCGGAATTTATTTTTTATGTTTTGAATTTTTCATGTTTTTTACTTTAAATTGGTAGTAGGGTTTCACGATTGGTTAACTTTCATAGCAGAAAAAAAAATCCCGAAAACTGGTCTATAAAAACATGGTTTTTAACTTTACAGGCAAACGGAACCGATTTATGCCTCTAAATTTTCTGTACAAATAAGTTTATTCACCCTCTTCAAAATGGTGGTAGGATTTTTCATAATTACCAATAGTTTTTATTTTAAACGAGAATTACTGTTTTGGCGTTTACGCCTTTTCGTTTCAAGCTAGTTCTCGCCTCTGTTTGTATGCAGGCGGCCCCCTTCAGTCCGCTTTTGACCATTGTCAGCGTCGGACGTGTGCCAATCGAGCTCGCCTCCCGCGCACAAGTTGCTCTCGATTGACACATCATCAATATTATCTTCAGAGTAAAAAAAAACTTATAAATTATTAAAAATGGGAAGAAAGATGATTAAAGTTTCAAAAATAAAGATGAAAGGTCTGTATGTTGAAAAATGTAAGGAAATGGAAGGTAGTAGTAGAAGTAAACGTTAAATATTTTTTCCCTAGCACTAGATAGGTACCTACCTAGTGTATCGATAGCCGTGAATCAATATTATCTTGCGAGTAAAATCATAAGCAACACCTTGAAAACATCGTGAAGAAACGTCAAATATTTTGCCTAGGTACTGCCTCTGCCTACCTATGTATAAGATATAAGTTGGTATTATAATAATTATAAAGATAATTTTCTTTTTTGTTCTTAGAAAATAAAAACCTAAACTTTACTACTTACTAATTGTCCGAACATAGAAAACCATGGAGTCGTCTTAGTCCGGTCAAATTAGACCAAAAATTAGGGGTGAGGTTACAATAATTCGCACCCAGCTGAAAATTGGTAGGATTATTCAAAAGCCCATTATAAATGAATCGTGAAAAGTAATCATCGATCCGACACCTGAAAAAAAAATTACTCGGAGTCAAAGATCACAAAAACGGGTGTTTCGCGATTTTCAGCAAAACGGTAAGTTTTATCATAAAATTATCGCGGTCAAAAATTGTAGATCAGATAATTATCTATAAAAAATGTTTTAATACTTTTTTCCTAAGAGGCGCCGTTTTTGAGATATAACAATTTACTTGTTTTACTTTAAAAACTTTTAACTCAACGCAATCAAAAATACTCAACCTCAACAGCCTGTATAGGTCCACTACGGGACGCAGGCCTCCCCCTGATAAGCGCCTTATTGGCTTTTATCTCAGGGGGGTAATGCCCATAATCCCCACGCTGGGCATGCGGGTTGGGGATCGCAGTTTGGTGGTAGAATTGTTCTGCAGGGGGTGCTGCTGCCCACCCCCGGTGGATATCCCTTAGTCGCCTCTTACGACACCCGCGGGAAGAGTTGGGGTGGTGCAAATTCTAAGCCGGCACAACAGCTCAAAAATCAAAGCCGTTTATCTCCGAATATAATCTAATATAATATCACCACCGAATCCTTCCACCTATTTAGGGCATGCAAAATCGGAAGAATACCCAAATCCGGTTTTTGTTCGATTTTAGATTTTTAAAATAGTTTTTTTTCGGTTTTTTCGATTTTTATTGTTTCAATACAAATAAAAATGCTTGATTATTTTTGTAGTCATTTAATAAAACATGAAATCTAACCCCGCGCTTGCTGAAAATACGATCTCAAAAAGCTCTTGATCAGACAAATTGTCAAATCGAATATCGCTCTCCAAATCTTCATCTATGATTTTTTTGCACTTATCAACCACATTTTTCCAGTCCTCTGGCGTGACATTTTCGCAGGCATTGTGCAGTAATGTGAGCTTTTTATTTGCCGTAAAAGGAGGTTTAGTATTATTTCTGGCTGCGTGACCTTTGACGTAGGCCCATATCAGTTCGCTCGCTCGCTCCGCTCTCCGTTCATTCTATATTGTATGTGATCTTCCTATGTTGTTGTTAGTCTTTAAAAAAACATAAATTGGTTCTATCTTAGCTACCTTGTCATTGCCAAGAATGCCACTGCTACACCAATTACAAAATAATCTGCGGTTTATTACAAGCGCCGATATTTATTTTGTATTAGTTTCTCAACAATTTTTTAGCTGCAGGCGCCAAAAACTCCGAAATTTTCAGAGCCCACTCCACTCACAGTTATTTATTTTATACAGGGGTATTGGTACCCCCCGCCATTCAATAACTCTTCTTTTAAGAGGCTTTATTTGAAAATAAACTTACTACTTCATGGGTTCCGGACAATCGTATATTTTAGTAGAAGTGATTTAAAAAAATTAAGAATTTGAACCTGGCGTCTTCACGAACGTGTTCGTGATGATGGGCAGAAACTGCACTTCACGCAGTCAGTGACCTAAGCCTATACAGGTTTAGGTTAAAATAAATAACTTCGAGCGGAGTGGGCTCTGAAAATTTTTAAAATTCTCCTCTACCTTTTTTGTCACCACCCCGTGAACCACTCCATACCATAGAGTAACAAACATTTTGGAGACTCGATCCGTCTTTATTTATTTTTTCGTATTTTTATTGTTTAATTAATTGTATTATTAATAATGTTATTCGAATAAGTAGTTAATAAGCTATCGAAGAGACTTAGTTCTGCAGCGTACGCAGTCAAAAAAATTCGTCATCTTACAGACGTAGATACATCTAGAATTATTTATTTCAGCTACTTCCATAGTATTATCTTTTATGGTATATTGCTGTGGGAAACGCTGCAGATATTAACACCGTATTTGTGCTGCAGAAGCTCTCTTCTGACGAACAGCTCTCTGTTCGTCCAATGTATAATATGGGATCCAGAGACGAGATACGTGATAAATTCAAAGAAATAAACATAATGACAGTACCATGTCAATTATATTCATGAAAACTTGTTATACACTCATAGAAATATAAAACAGTTCCCTAAAAATAGCGATAAACATAATTTTGATACCAGAAATAAACGTAAACTAGCTGTGTCCACAACTAGGCTACACAAAATAAATGAATCTTTTAAAGGGCAATGTATACGCTTCTACAGCTAAACTCCTAGGGAGTTGCAAAAACTATCCGTAAATAAATTGAAAAACATTGTCAAAACCTTGTTGTTGCTACAAAATATCAGATAGATAGATAGAAAACACTTTATTATACCACACAAATACAGGAAACAATACAAAGAAAATGCTTAGAAAAAATGAAGTATAAAGGGCGGCCTTATCGCTAAGAGCGATCTCTTCAGATTATCCAGCTAGAGGATACAAAGGCTTGGGACGGGTTTTTCTCTAACTCGAAAAATAACAATTAACAGGCTAAAGGTTACTTTGTCGCTTTTTTACTTTAGTCTACATACCGAAGCGACAGAAATAAAAAATATCACTTTATATCCTTAACAGTGGTTAATTTTGTAATTTGACCTTTTCTAAGTGTACTTTTATTGTACTTATGGAAATAAAGAGCTTTGACTTTGATTTTGCGCACTCAATAGACCGAGGTACTGGAGTGAAAGTAACCTCAGCAGTGGTCCAATCTCCCCATAGTGCACAGGCATGCGACCACTGGCGAGTTTTTTTTTTAATTTCCAAGAATAGATAGCGAAATGGGCAGCTCCTATACCGTAAACATGTACTTAGATTTCGTACGCGTTTTATGGAAACTATCTGCTTTCTCGCTCGCGCAAGACGACGTTTTTAAAGATTTTTAGTTTAAGTGTGTTACTGAACATGTGATTCGCCCATTATTTTAATAATATTAAATATATAAATAACACATTTTGAAATAAACTTTTGAACTTATCGTGATCTTTGTAAAGATAAAAGCCAAATACCTTTCGTTTTTAAAATGATAAGTTATGTTATGTCTAGTCGCAAACTTTAGGTACCTAAACATAGACCAGCTACTTATTCGAATAAAATTATTTTTTAATGTACCTGAGTAATGTCCGGAATTACGGAAAAAATATTTTCGGAAGGAAGTCTCCGATTCTTTTCACTGTTCCTCGAAGTTTAGGTAAATAAGCCCTACCTATTCCTATCACTGCTTATTACCCTACTTTTAGTTAGGTAACCTAACCTACCTACCTACCACGCTAACGAAGTTGCAGGTAGTATCCGTGCCGTCAAATTATGTTTTTTTATCGATATACTACCGCCAAAAAAAGTTTGCCTATAATTATATTGTAAAATATTCAAATGGATATAAATAAATAAATAAAGGTAATGCGACTCCATGACGTCTTGTCCCAGCGCGGCAACGCACGACTGAGAAGCGCGCTAGTTACGGCGGCGCGGCCCGACGGCACGATTGCAAACCGCGTAAAATTACCGCGGGGTATGTGCTGCTTGCGGGGAGCTCATGGGGGGCGTGGCGCCCGATTTCAAATTATTGTTTATCAATGCGTCGCCTTAATGATTGTTCCATAGGACAAAGATTCATTATGAATGTAAGCGGTTTAACTAGGAACCTTGTACCATTCATAATGGATTTGTCAAACAACGATCGTTTTTGTACTAAAATAAGCATAGAATTAGTAAAAAATATGTAACTCACCTCCCACAATGAAAACAATCAGACGCGGTACATTCTTGATGGTTTGCTGGGCCTTGTCCTTATGCCAATGTCCGTAGCGGACGCTGCAAACATATGATTCAATCATAAGTCTAAGATCATAAAGTCTTTTTTTCGTTAAGCTTTCATTCATAAAAATATAAAAAGAGAAATAGAAAGAAGAAAAATTCTACCTCTAGATTTTCACTACTAAGAAAGAACCACTATTTACTTACTTAGATTTACTTTCATCGTGAGGAAAGGAAGGGGAAGAAAAAGTTCGTTCAAGTCAGTTTGAAAAGCCTAATCAATCAATTCGTTAGGTCAATGGATAAGTGCCAAAATCCACTCGCGCAACATGTCGCCCGCCGTGTAATTTTCTATCTAGTTATATGGTGCAAAACCCATTACTGCCCCTTAGTAGGGAGAAAACGCGCGCGACCTGTCGCGTCGGATTTTGGCTCTAAGACTGAGAAATTGAAGTAGGCAAAGCGGTAGTGGTATTATTCAAATGCCTTAAACGTTAAGATCCTGTTTTCATATATAAATTCGAAAGTAACTCGTCTGTCTGCCTGTTACCTTATCACGCCTAAACGACTGAACAGATTTTATTGAAATTTGGCATAGGTCATAGGTATCCCGGAAGGACATAGGCTACATGGAAAGAGCGTGCGAAGCCGCGGGCAGAAGCTAATATTTCATATTGTGTTGACTACAGTTAGCAAGTTAATTCAATTTGTTAACGGAATGAACTGCTACATAGAAAGAAAGAACCAAGTGGTCTATTGTCAAGTTTGCAGCTTAGTTTCTTTTTGTAACTGTTACAATACATTATGCAATTGACTTGTTACCAAAGAATCCTAACTTTCTATTTTCTCATCAAGTACAAACATTTTGAGAAAGCTTTTTGTTTTGATTGTATTATCTCAAACACGTGAGAATTTACCACTCCCGCTTTGACCTATGCTCGGTTCTAGAATCATAGATATTTTTTGTAAACAAAGTGGTTACATAACCAAAGAATTATTGGTGAAAAGTATTTTACGACACTTGTATCATCGGAGGAAATGTCGGAATTTCTAAACAATTTTTGCTTTTGACAGCTTTCGTTATAAAATTCATTCGTTTCTCGTCCGTTTTTGAACACGCATTTGCCACTTTTTCGTTGCACGATTGCAATTATGCGTTGTTTTCGTCTCTGTTATTATTGCCTTGATGTTTTCTGTTATTTTTCAGTTTTTGTACGTCTTTGTTGACAAAAATTATCTGGTATCCTAGAACCGAGTGTAGCAACGCGCCGTGTGTCAAAGTTAGATAATTACCTGGTCGGAGCCTGGTACCCCGAGGTCTGCGCGCGTCCAGCCAGGAATGGGAAGTGACGCTGGTCCAGCTTATCTTCGATCGCATCTTCCATCAGATCCTGAAAGTGGAGGGTATTATAGTTTTTCTGTTCTTTTATCAGAGATATTTTGCTAAATATCTATGCATGATGAATGATTTAATGATGTATAACGCACTCAGTTAAGGTTGTTCGTTTCGTGTTGGCACGAGGATTTTTTTTTTGTATTCTACAAGGAATAAAACTAACAGAAAAGTAATTTGCCACAAATCGTCAACCATTTTCTATTAACTTATGAAAAAACTAACTTCGATTCATTGGTATTTTTGGAGCATTTGTGAAAATAAGACTAAAAATTAACATATTCTCAAATGCTCCCAAAATACAATTTAATCGTAGTTGGTTTTATAATGGGTTCATAGACAATGGTTTAAGTCTTACGGCCATTTACTTATAGCTTTATTCCTTGTAGAACGCAGAAGAAAAACCACAAAAAATTTGAATCTCGTGCCAACACGCATAACAGTTTATTCGTGTTGGCACGAGATATTTTTTTTCTTATTTGTCAAAATCTATGAAAGGTTTATTATTGAGGTCTTGTGTTGTTTTTGTCCGCCGTGTGGCTTAGAATTTGCACCACTCCAACTTTTCCCGCGGGTGTCGTAAGATGCGACTTAGGGATATCATCGGGCAGCAGCGTTCCCTAGAGAACAATTCTACCACCAAATTGCGATCCCCAACCCTCATGCCCAGCGTGGGGATTATGGGCAATACCCCGCATGAGATGTAGGGCAATTAGGCGTTTATCAGGGGGAGGCCTGCGTCCAGTAGTGAACAAATACAGGCTGTTGAGAGGTGAGGTTGTTTTTGTTGACTGGTAGGAAAGAATTTCACATTTGACGCTTTTTAGGTTTTTTCATGGTCCTGTTTTGTATTCACCTTGATAATAGGCGTCCACCGCGACATCTGATAGGTTTGCTCTGTAATCCTCTCCTTCCTTGAAACTTGGTAGACTTTCTTTCTGTTGCCCTGTTTGCAAACAAAACTTTATTATGACAAATTCAACCAAATTTCATTTACCTATTGAATTTTAACCTTTTGAGCGCCATGCCACAAACGCATTCCCGTGTCGAGGCAAAAGTTAACAAAAATACCTATGCGCTGAGGAACCGCAAGTGCTGGTCATGTATAGGTAGGTGACTGTGGCGTTCAAAAGGTTAAGGGAGATACTTTTCAAGAAAATTTATTTCCGTGGCGGCCGCGGGGCAAGAATTTCAACTGCCAACGGATGTCCTAAAGGCGACTAAAGGATTCTACCATAGCAAGGGCAGCATGTATGTATATTCATATATATTCATATACCTCTGTCACCTACTATGACACTGGAGAATAAATAGGCGCAATTCCTCCTTCTCGCAGGCTCGGAAAATGGCCTGATCAAGCGTTACAAGAGTAGAGAAGTAATCCACTGTATTCCAAATCCCCATGCAAAACATGGGGATTATGGTACTACCCCTCCCCCTAATGATAAGAGTCACCGTCGCGTATCAGAGGCATATGTTCAACATTATTCAAGCATGTGAAGCAAGTGAATTATTCAAGCCAAATAGATAAAGAATTTAATTATCTAGTACCCATAACACAAGCTTTGAATAGCTTACTTTAGGGCTAGATGGTGCTGTGGATTGTCCAGCATTATTTATTTTATTTATTTATTTTTTACTTACTTTATTTTTTTACTTACATCAATGCAGACATTGAGGCCAAGATTGGCGATGTTAAGTAAGGTCTGCTTGTCGGACGGCTCGAGCTGCGCGTGAGTGACCAGCTTGTTCAGATTCTCCTCGGAAATGCCGTTCTTGGACATGATGTAGAGAGCGATTATACGCATCTTGTTGAAGTTTACCACAGCCTGGAAAAAAAATGTACATAGAAAACCATTTTTAAGATTTTTGTT